>OZ004717.1:46869534-48183804 GCA_963924515.1 Vespertilio murinus | reverse complement strand
AACCAGTAGCTATTACATGCACTGACCACAAGGGGACAGACGTTCAATGCAGGAGCTGCCAAGCTGTGGTGACTTGGCAGCAGTGGTTCTCAAGTGATTTTGCATCCCAAAACCAAAGAGGAGGGAGCTTGATTCCAGGGTGTGTCACCTGAGAACCACCCTCTTGCAATCGGGACCCCTCGGGGGATGTTGGAGAGCTGGTTTCGACCTGATCCCCGCAGGCCAACCTGAGGGACCCCACCTGCTGGAGAGACCCGCTCACTCTGCAGATGCCCTTTGAGCTACACCGCCACCCCAAGTGCAGCCAGCTGGCCAGGGAGGGACTGCGGGAGGTTGGCTCCATGGTGTGTCTGGCCCATCTCACCCAGGCCCGCCCCACCAACCACCTTCTAATTAATTTCCTTTCAATGTGCATGAGTTTGTGCACTGGGGCACTCATTTAAAATAATAAGAAGAAGTTGACATTAGAACACATGGTGCTTCCCAGTGCTGCCGTGGAAAGAAATCTTGATCAGGAGGATGTGTGTTATAATGTGGTGGTGATCTATGTTTCCAAGCACAGTGATATTTTAATGTTAGAGTAGAAAGCAAAATGTGTATTTTCTCTTTTCTCAGGTATCTGAGATGTTATTACTGGGCAGTCCGAAGTTTGATTACCATTGGGGGTCTTCCAGAACCACAAACTTTATTCGAAATTGTGTTTCAGCTGCTGAACTTTTTCTTGGGAGTTTTCGTGTTCTCCAGCTTGATTGGTCAGGTCAGTCAAGATGAGAAAACGAGGTACATGATGCTGTCACTTTGGGAAAGTGAGTGCACCTCTGTCAACTTCATAGGAAAAATCCAAATCTGAGTGGCGCTCTTTTCAAACTAACTCTCATCTACGTTAGTGAATTAGAAGAGGATGTGATGGGCCTTTCTGCTTTCAGTGTCAAGTCTATTGGGGACCTGTGCGCACAGAACGTTGGGTTAGACTCACAGAGAAAGGCACATTTCTAACGTAACTTCCTACCTGGAGCTTCCCCAAAACCTCTTACTTAAACATCAAGTATTGCCATAGACCCCAGGCTAGCCTGGCCAGTGTGGCTTGGTGTTGAGGGTTGACCTATGAACCAGGAGGTCACAGTTCGATTCCAGGTCAGGGCATATGCCCGGGTTGTAGGCTGGATCCCCAGTAGAAGGCATGCAGGAGGCAGTCAATCAATGATTCTCTCTCATCATTGATGCTTGTCTCTCTCTTTCCCTCTCCCTTCCTTTCTCCCTCAAATCAATAAAATTATATATTTTTTAAAAGGGGAGGGGGGCTAAAATCCACTTCAGAGATCAGCAAATGCCACCCAAATTAATGTAAGAAACTATCAGTTCATCAGTGTTCATTGTGGCAGCTCCTGTCTTCATTCTCAAGGAGCCACCGTCTCAAAAGAAAGCAAAGCCGATGCATAAGTAACTGTTGCAAGGTGGTTGGCATTTGCAAGAGAGAGAGCCCAACATCTTCACAGATTCCCAGATTCACAAGAAACAAAAAGCTCAGCAGCAGAGCATCTGCAGAGGTTGCACTTCTCCGAAGGTACTTTACACTGCACACTTGAGAGTAAAAGGCCATGCTGAGATCTGTGTGCGGGGTCAAGTCAGAGAAAATCAGTGATGTTCCTGCTAGATACACAATCGTTCCCGCTCACCACACTCACCGTGGTGTGATAGAAACTGTGCTGTAACAAACTTAGCAGGAAGCACTACTCTTTATAACACCTGGAGCTGACCACCCATAGTCAACACTAACTCATACCTTCATGAGTGGCAAGGATTTGCCCCCCTTAAGACCAGAGGGGAGTTGGAAAACTGTGTTCACTCAGAAAGGGGGTGCTTCCCAGGAGGTTTCTTGGAGAATTCTTGAAACATCTTTAAAAGCAGGTAAGATTAGGTTCTTTCAGGCAGGTGGCTTCATTCGTCTGATGGGCAGTGATGAGCACAGGCTGTGTTCGGGGAAGTAGAACAGGTCCCAGAAGGATGGAGGGAGGGACACTTGTAACTAAGGTTAGAGTGTGTGCAGGGATGAGCTGGTTTAGGGGCTCTGAGTGTTTAGTCATAGATGTTGACTTTATTCTAAAAGCAATGGGAAGTCGGCCAGGAGAGGACTTTGAAGAAGAGGTTCAAGAAAGATTAACCAAAATATAATATAAACAGGAGGGGTGATGCTTTTTTAAAATGTAGGATTTATTATTACTTGGGTATGGTGAGGCCAACAGATCAGGAAGCAATTGGCATCAAAACACAGTTTGTTTTACAAACAGATCCAAGAGGACGGGTCACACAAGTGGCCACAGGAGCAGGGCCAGGGCGGGAGCAGGTAAGTGGGTTAGGACTTGGGTGATACTGTGGCTCTGGGGAGTGGGAGCTGTCTCTAGTGGCCTGGCCCCACCCTGGGGTGAGGAAAGCAGGCAGAGTGGCAGGGATGCCAGCGCCCAAAAAGGAAGGCTCCATGCTCGTCAGTGTGCCTTCCAGATGTAGACTCCAGGAATTAGCTAGCTCTGGAAGTGGGTCGTTCCATATATCAAAGCATCAAAATAGAGAAAATAAAATGCATGGTTAATGCAATTACGCAGAAATAGGCCAGCTCCAGCCTGAGCCTGGTCACAGAGGGGAGAGAGGCTGTGAAACAGCTCTGCTTGGAAACATTTAGGTTTGAGAAGGTGAACAGTGAACAATTCTGAGTATGAACAGAATCTCAGTGGCTGGGAGACGGCATTAACGATGATTGGAACGCGCAGGTAGGTTTCGAGAGAAGTACAATTCAAATGCACGTGAGTACTGTATCAGTCGTAAGCTGCAGCCCTGTGATCTACGATTGGAACTAATAGCAGAGCCCGGCATGAACTCAGCACCATGTCCAAGGCAATGTTTACAAGATTCAACACTGTCTGGCTCCAGATCACTGTTCTTGCTACTCAGATGGGTCCTCAACCAGCAGCAGTCTCCTGGGAAAGTCAGATTCAGGCCGGTTGCAGGCCAAGGCCTCAGGAGCTGACATCTTCACTCCGACAAGATCTTCAGGTGGTTCCTGTGCGCTGGAGGCTGGAGAAGCCGTGCTTATACCCACACGCTTGCCTTTTGTTGACTGAGATTCCAACAGGAATGGGGAGAAATGCCACGCAACCGGAAATGCAGAACCAGAGCCCCAGGGCCAGATGGGGCGGGAGGTGGAGGCTGTGCCTTAAACTCTCATAGTGAGCAAAGGTGATGAGGAGAGAGAGCGGCTGGAAACACACCCCAGAGGGCCTGGGCAAGGCACGGCTGGTCCCTGACCCCACCTAGACCCAAGGGCTGCACGGGGACCTGCACCTCACAGTCTACTGCCCGACTCTACCCTTCAACCTGCCTGGAGACCCTCCCTCACGCCACCCGCCTCGCACCCTCCCTCACCCAGACACATGGACCCGCACCAACAAGCCCAGCGCAGGAACCTCTCAGATGCCTGTCGCTGCCACTGCTGGGCCTTCAACACGGCTCAATTGGTTCGCAATTTGAAACTCTATTAAATTTCCCAATCCAGCCTCGATGACGGTCATGCTCCCCTTTGTCAAGAGCAGCTGGAGCCCGGAGTGGCGGGAACGAGGGGTGTCTGGGGGAGCCCTGCAGTGAGTCAGAGGCTGAGGCGCGGGTGTCCAGTTGACCACTGCACAACTGCTCAGCCGCTGACAAGTACAAGGGCCTAAGAATTCCTTTTTTAAAAAAATACTTTTATTGATTTCAGAGAGGAAGGGAGAGGGAGAGCTAGAAACATCAATTATGAGAGAGAATCATTGATCAGCTGCCTCCTGCACACTCCCTGCTGGGGATGGAGCCCACAACCCAGGCATGTGCCCTTGACTGAAATTCAGTCCGCAGGCCAATGCTTATCCACTAGCCACACCCGCTAGGGCGAGCCTATAAATTCTGAAATGGAATCCCAGGAAGGCATCCCAGGAACAGCGCTGGGACCTCGGGGAGTGAGCCGTCTCTCCTCGAGCAGGAAAGGCTCAGCGCCAGAAGGAATGGGCCGGGCCAGCGAGGGTGGAAGTGGGGCCCTCTCCCGCCCCGGCCACGCCCATCACGGCCCCTCGCTTCCGGTGTGAGAAGTCTGCTGTGTGATGTGTGATGTGCCCTGAGGTCAGCTTCCGCCTGCAGCGGGTCTCGGGAGCCCCACCCCAGCAGTGAGCAGGGGAGGCCCGCTCAGGCCGCGAGCAGCCAGAGAGCCAAGGCTGCAGGTCCCAGGGGCCCGGAGCCCCGCCCGGACGCGGGCAGTCCAAGAGGGGGCTGCAGGCGAGACCCCCAAACAACCTAGCCACACGCTCTGCTCGCCCACGCCGGCTGCACCGCGCAGAGTGGCAGTTCAATCCCAGCATCCCGGCGGCGGCGGCGCCCTCTGCGGGCCGGTCCTGCTCGGCCGCGGGGGACGGGCCTCCTGTGCTTCCTTCGGCCGCATCCGCAGGGTCCACGTCAGCGGCGCCGGCCGGACCGGACCGGACCGGGCCGGGTGAAGGCCCAGAGGCCGGAGGACCTTACCAAGACCAACCCCAGGCTCTGCTTTCAGATGCGCGACGTCATCGGCGCCGCCACGGCCGCTGAGCACAGCTTCCGGGCCAGCCTGGACCGCACCGTCGCCTTCATGAACTCCTACTCCATCCCCAGGCCCGTGCAGGCCCGCGTCCGCGCCTGGTACGCGTACACGTGGGACGCTCAGAGGATGCTGGGTAAGCGGGCCTCCGAGAGGATGCTGGGTAAGCGGGCCTCCGAGAGGATGCTGGGTAAGCGGGCCCTCCGAGAGGATGCTGGGTAAGCGGGCCCTCCGAGAGGATGCTGGGTAAGCGGGCCTCCGAGAGGATGCTGGGTAAGCGGGCCCTCTCGGAGGATGCTGGGTAAGCGGGCCTCCGAGAGGATGCTGGGTAAGCTGGGCACCCTGAGAGGATGCTGGGTAAGCGGGCCCTCCGAGAGGATGCTGGGTAAGCAGGGCCCCCTGAGAGGATGCTGGGTAAGCAGGGCCCTCTCGGAGGATGCTGGGTAAGCAGGGCCCTCTCGGAGGATGCTGGGTAAGCAGGGCAAGTTTCTACAACCCGGCATGTCCTGTGACCTGTGACTGACATTCAGGGGGCCGAGGGGAAACGCAGCGGCTTTGAGCAGGCGGTTGGAAACAGCTAAGAGGCCCTAAGGGGTCGCTGATAGGACAGGTGCTTTGTTGTTTTTTCTAACTACCCAGCCCCAACTTACTGGTTCTGCAAAGCCCTGAAGAGAAACACTGGCTTTATTCCGCAGCTGCCGGGTCAGGCGCTACCCGCATTGCCTCATAGAATCTGGGAAAGTGGGTGTCTCCAACCCCTCTTAGGACACAAGGGAATGGGGGCCCAACTGAAACCTTTGGCCCAGGGCAGATCCCTCCGTGGTCTCTGAGGACCTGGGCCATCACCGCCTCCTCCGCGCACCGCCCTCAGACACCTCAGGAGGTCCTGGGAGTGGCGGTCAGTGCTGTGTGACATAAAGCAAAGAGGACGTGCTCGTTCACAAGAATCAGATTCAACTCCCAGTTTGTCCCTTCCCATATAGAAAGGGGAATTAGTGCCACTGAGAAGCAAAATGAGTGTTCAAGTGCAAATCACCTGCGATTCTCCTCGCAAAGGTTCTTGAGAGCAGCTGGGACCCGCTGGTTCAGAGTCGGACACGGCTCTACCTTTCTGCCTCTCTGCCGGCAGAGCTCAGCCTGAAGCTCAAGGCCAAGGCCACACCCTCTCCCGGAGGAAATACGGGTTGCCGGCAGCTGCCCCCTCTTCTTGGGGACACCGCTCCTGCCTAGGCTAGCGGACAGGGATACAGCCCTCCCCAAACAAGGGACTATGCTTTCTAGAAGGGGCCTCCATATTGGAAGCAATATAAGGATATAATATAGTGATTGTTCTAAATGGTTATAAGAAAGCATCAAAAACAATAACTCTCAAGCTGGTAGCATACTAGACTGGGAGGTTTTGTTTGTGGAACATTCTGCCAGCCCATCATTTCATTCACAGGTAGGACCCGTCCGTACACCCACATTCTTCACCGAGTGGACAGGCCAGTGAACAGCAATAACGAATTCACTGGGCACTTCTTCGTTAGGTCCCATTCCCAGCGGGCCGCCCCATGCATGGCCGAGCACGGCTCTGAGTGTTGTTCTGTTGTTTCCTCTTTCTGCAGAGCAGGGATGAGAGCGTACCCTTGGGGTTGCCACAGGGTCACATAAGGAGGACAGAGCCCTGAGCCCACAGACACGCGTAGAGGTTGCCATCACCCGCCCGCCCTGTGCTGCCTCAGGTTCAGACACAGGAACTAGGCTGTCCCACCCCTGCCTGCCTGTCCACTAGCCCTGGTCCCGTGGCCACTAAGCTGCTTTTACAGTTTCAGCAAACACGGGTTCTGGTTTATTCAGAACTGTTACCTTGTCCACAGTTAAGGTCATGGTGCCGCTGGGCTGGGCAGTGTGGCCAATAGGGGTCATGAGCATAGAATTTGATGCCGCTCTCTGCTTAGGGAAAGAGTTGGCATTTTGTTCAGTTTTGCTTTCCCTCACACTTGAGTGATGGTTTCCATTAACTACTCCGCCCTTGGGTGGATGTGTTTACCTTTACCAAGACGAGTCGGACCTGCTCGAGGCCCTGCCCGCCGCCATGCAGTCAGCCCTCGCCGTGGACATGAACTTCCACATTCTCAGCAACATCGACCTGTTCAAGGCAAGCGCTTCACGATGGGTAGAAAGACACCATCACTGTTTCGCTGTCACGTCTAAGCTCTTTCTGCCCACAGTATTTATGGTTTTCTCCCTGCGTTTTAACAAAATCAAAATGATCTGGAGAATTTGTGTGGAACTAGAGTCAAATAAGCGCTGGTCTCCCCTCAGCAGACGCCTTGTTCTTCGGAAGCCTCTCTCCTGAGGGTCAAAGAGAAAGACTTCCTCAGGCTCTTCCTGTTTACGTATCTCAGACCCTGCCATCTGCCTGCTGCTCCCTCCTCCCTCCTCCCTCCCTCCCTTGTGTTGTTGGATGTGTGGGGGCGTCCTGGACAGGGGCCCAGTCATCCTCTGGAGGGCCTGACGATCGGCCCTGCCGACCCTTGTCTCCTGTCGCAGATGCTCTGGAGTGAAACTTTTTAGATGCCCAATTCTAATTTAGAGGATATAAAAAATGTGTAACAAAGTTTTAACTTTTAGAATGTTTTCCACTTTAGCGCCCTCTTTTTTACCTTGATATATTTTATTTTCAAATTTATTTTATTGTTGAGAGAATTACAAGTGTTCCCCATTTTCCGCCCTTTGCCCCTCTCCACCCAGCTCCCACCCCATCCCAGGCCTTCGCCTGTCTATTGTCTGTGTCCATGGGCTATAACTACTTCTAAATCCCTTCATCTTCCCATTTGCCAGCTGTCAAAAATGTTGTCTGTTTCTGTTCTGCTTGTTCATTTATTTTGAATTTTAGATTCAGTTGTTGATAGATATGTATTTACTGCCATTTTATTATTCCTATTCTTGATCTTTTTTTTCTCTTCTTATTCTTAAAGAAGATTCTTTAATATTTTATGGAATACTGGTTTGGTGGTGATGAACTCCTTTAGCTTACCATTTTCTGGGAAGCTCTTTATCTGATCCTCAATTCTGAATGATAGCTTTGCTGAGTAGAGTAATCTTGGTTGGAGGTTCTTGCTTTTCATTACTTTGAATATTTCCTTGCCACTCCCTTCTGGCATGCAAAGTTTCTGTTGAGAAATCAGATAACAGTTATATGGGTGCTCCCTTGTAGGTAACTAACTTCTTTTTCCTTGCTGCTTTTAAGTTTCACTCTTTGTCTTTATCCTTTGACATTTTAATTATCATGTGTCTTGGTGTAGGCCTCCTTGGATTTATCTTGTTTGGGACTCTTTGTGCTTCCTGGACTTATATATCTATTTCTTCCACTCAGTAAGGGAAGTTTTCTGTCATTATTTTTTCTTGCTCCAACTCTTCTCCTTTCAACACACTCATGATGCAAATGTTGGTGTGCTTGAAGTTGTCCCTGAGGCTCCTTACACTATCTTCATATTTTTTAATTCTTTTTTCATTTTGCTCTTCTGATGGATGTTTTTTGCTTCTTCATATTCCAAATTCTTTATTTGATTCTTGGAATCCTCTACTCTACTGTTGATTAAACAGTAGAGTCCCTATAAATTATTCTTTATTTCACTTCGCATATTCTTTATTTCTGTCTGGTCCTCATTTATTTATTCTCACTAAGTTCCTTGAATTTCTCACAAAGATCCTTGAAGTTCTCACTAAGTTTCTTAAGTTCTCAGTGACTTCCTTGAACAATTTTGAAACCATTGTTTTTATCTCTGTATCTAGTAGTTTTCTTGCTTCCATTTCACTTAGTTATTTTTCTGGAGATTCTCCAGAAAACATGTCATTTGTGACCTATTTCTTTGTCTCCACATTGTGGCTGCTTTCCTATATTTGTTTCTATATAGTAGGTTGATCTGCTAAGTCTCCCAAACTAGGTGGAGTGGCCAGTGGTTCAGCCTCCCAAGTCACCTGAATGGGGCACTCCAGGTGCACCCCAGTGTGAGCTGTGTGCACTGTCCTAGTGTAGTTGAGCCTTGATTTATGTTGGTGTCATTGGGAGGAATTGACCCCCAGGCCTATCAGTAGCAAGGATCAGCTTCACTACAGCAAAAGAGCTGCTGTGTAGGAGCCAGCCCTATGGAGCAGGCCTTGTTACAGTGGAGACTTTGGGGCTCATTGAGTTTACCCCTTGTTCGTGTCACTTGTGGAGGTGGTACAGTTGTAATTTGATGTGGTTGAAGTGCCCACCTGGTCCACTGGCTCTGGGCCTCCTGGGAGGTACAGAGTCAACCACTGCCTGTACTTGCCTGAGCTAGAAAGCACTCTTCAGATGGCTGTGACTTTTGTTGGGCTTGGAGATGCCCAAGAGAGGCCAAGACATGAGCTAGGGCAGGCTTCCACCAGAGCTGGGCCTGGGGCCACCTACTGAGAGGTAGAGGGCATGCTGAGGCCAACTGCTGTTTATTTGAGGGATTTTAGGAAAGTCTGAGGCATGAGGCCAAAGTGGCCAGTTGTATGGAAAAGCCACTGGCTATGGCTTGGATGAGCCTCAAGCAGGGAGGGACAGGGCCTCAGGAGATGACCAGCGCAGGGTAAAGTGTGAGCCAGGCGGATGGAGATTCCCATATGAGCCTTGACAGAGAAGGCGCAGCAAAGGAACATGGCCTCTGCCTGGGAGAAAGCTGCCCTCCAGGTCTTCTCCTGGTTCCTGGCAAGTTAGGTCCTCTCCAAATGTCCCCGGTCCCTTGCAAGCTGCTGCCCAGTGCTGGAGCTCGGAGAGAGTGAGCCAGGTAAGTCCATGTGCAGGCCCTTCAAGGGGAACTGCCTGGGGCTCCAGCAGCCTCCCTGTCACTAAGTCACTCCCCGCTGGTTTTTACAGCCAAAGTTGTGGGCACTTCTCTTCGAGGTACTGGAATCGAGCTGGGGGTGCTGGTTTGGAGCAGGGACGGCTCATTCCTCAGGGAAACCTCCACAGCCAAGATTTCCCTCCTGATCTTAAAACTGCCACACGTGGGTGTCAGAGCCGTGGTTCAGCAGTTTCCCCACCTCGCCACCCCTCCTGCCAGTCTCAGGGTGCTGCTTCTGTGATTCCCCAGGCCCGGGAATTCTGTTCCGTTAGATTGCAAGTTCCGAATGACAGTTGGTCTCCATTTTAGTTGTCATTTTGGTGTGGTGTGGGAAGATGCGAGTACTGTGTTTACCTATGCCACCATCTTGACGGGAACCTAGCACTCTCTTCTTAAAAGTACACTGGGTTTAAGTTTTTTCACCTAACAGTTGGTTCTGTGTGGGATCCATCCACTTAATTAACTCATTCACAGTTATTTATAAAGTTCCTACTGTGTTTTGTACCCCCTGGGACCATTTTAGCCACTGAGAATACAGTATTTTACTGCAAATACCAGCACATGCAGAGCTTAAATTCCAAAGGAGGAAAATGAAAAATAAACATGCGACATGTGAAGGGCATAGTGCCATGAACAGAGGAAACAGGTTCAGAGGAAGGAGGGTGGGACTGGTCCTGATGCAGAGCTGACTGGAGAGGCTGGGCAGGGGCCCTGTGGACCGCAGGGGAGAGGGCGGAGTGAGCTCTGCAGACTGGAGGGGGCAGGAAGGGGGGGAGGTGGCAGGAGGAGGGCTCTGCAGACTGGAGGGGGCAGGAAGGGGGGAGGTGGCAGGAGGAGGGCTCTGCAGACTGGAGGGGGAGCGGAGAGTGAGCCCTGCGGACTGGAGGGGGCAGGAAGGGGGGGAGGTGGCAGGAGGAGGGCTCTGCAGACTGGAGGGGGCAGGAAGGGGGGGAGGTGGCAGGAGGAGGGCTCTGCAGACTGGAGGGGGCAGGAAGGGGGGAGGTGGCAGGAGGAGGGCTCTGCAGACTGGAGGGGGCAGGAAGGGGGGAGGTGGCAGGAGGAGGGCTCTGCAGACTGGAGGGGGCAGGAAGGGGGGAGGTGGCAGGAGGAGGGCTCTGCAGGCTGGAGGGGGAGCGGAGAGTGAGCCCTGCAGACTGGAGGGGGCAGGAAGGGGGGGAGGTGGCAGGAGGAGGGCTCTGCAGACTGGAGGGGGCAGGAAGGGGGGGAGGTGGCAGGAGGAGGGCTCTGCAGACTGGAGGGGGAGCGGAGAGTGAGCCCTGCAGACTGGAGGGGGCAGGAAGGGGGGGGGTGGCAGGAGGAGGGCTCTGCAGACTGGAGGGGGCAGGAAGGGGGGAGGTGGCAGGAGGAGGGCTCTGCAGGCTGGAGGGGGAGCGGAGAGTGAGCCCTGCAGACTGGAGGGGGCAGGAAGGGGGAGAGGCGGCAGGAGGAGGGCCCGAAGCCCAGTGCTGGGGGCTGGAGCCGGGCGGAGCGGTGGAGTAGAGGGGAGGCTGGCGTGGAGACTCGGCGCAGACGGTGGTGCTGGGAAGTGAAGACCACCGCAGACCTGGAGCAGAGGGGCCTGTGTGGGAGCAGTGGGAACACACCCTCCTTCCTGCTGCGTGGGAAACAGGCCCGAGGAGCTACCGTGACCGTCTGTGCACGAGACCGTCTGTGACCGTCTGTGACAGAGACCCGACCCAGAGCCGTGGGAGCCGAATCTAAGAAATGGCAAATAGTGCTCGCCTCGGCAGCACACACTGAAACTGGACCGGTACAGAGGAGGTGGGCATGGCCCCTGGCAAGGATGACATGCAGCTTCGTGAGGCTGTAAGAGAGAGAAGAGAGCAGGCCGAATACTGCTGGGCCTGGAGGGAGAGCCGCATTGCTGGCGGGCTGTGTGCAGGGCAGGCAGAGACAGGGATGCCGCCACGCCCGAGCCCGAGGAGCAGGGAGAGCAGGGTGGCGTTTGCATGCCGGGAAGGTGGAGAGGGACTCTGAGTGGAAGGAGGTCCTGTGAGGTGACAGTTAGACTCTGGCCGGGATGGCATGGACGTAGGGTGATGACACACCTGAGCGCAGGGGAGGGGCCACCTGAGCAGGGGAGGGGCCACCTGAGCCCAGGGGAGGGGACCACCTGAGCAATGAAGTGGGCACATCCACACGTTGATGTGTGTTTGCTCTGGGACGGTGTCATCCCCTCATTCTGAGCGTGGACAGAGAGCAGAGGTGAAGCAGACAGACAGACGTGGGACCAGGGGACAAGCAGTGGGAGGCAGGCAGGCCAGCAGCGCCCCACCTCAGGGCAGCGGAGACACCGCAGGTCCCAGGCGTGGGGTCGGCTCCCAGGACTCTAGTTCCCATCAAACTTTTGATGAAGATATTAAACTATGTGATTTAAAATTGGCAAGTGACACAAAGCAAGGAGGAATGGTTTGAAATATGATAGGTTACAAAAATTAAAATTAACTGAATATTTTAAACATCAAGCAAAGCCAAGATTAATTTCAGCGAGCACAAAAATGAAAGTCTAGACTGTGCTAAAATTAAAATGGTGCAACGGTAAGGAAAGCAATGGTCAGTCTTACCATAATGTGTTTAGACCTGGGAGTTTCGGTTGATATTGCCCTAAATTTTAACATAATATTGATTTTTCTTGATTGTTTCAACCACATCTGGATTCATGTATCACACTGCAAATAATAATTTTTAAGAAGGACTTGGACAAATTGGAGACTCTTCCATCAGGGGGTCAGAAGCAGGTTGGGACCAAGGTCAGAAGTTCAGAGGATGGCTCTATGAGAACTGAGGTCAGAGAAATGATTTCTTCTGGGGGGGGGGGGGGGCAGTGGGACACCAACTAGGAAGAGGCACAAGGGCCTCTGTGGGTGATGGGAGTTTTTGGCTTGCTAGGAAAGTTATACAGGGCCTGCATTTGTCAACACTGACCAACTGTCCCTTAAAATTTGCATATTCCACTGCATATAAGTTATTATTCAATTTTAAAAAAGAATGGCCTGAAGAAAATGTGGAGATGCAGAGGATCTCCCTGGAGCTCTGGTGACGGCACAGAGCTCTCCCTGTCAGGGCAGCCTGCATGGCTTCCAGGAAGGGGGTCCCAACCAGCATATCAAGCAAGAGAAAATGCAAGGGTACATTTCACACAAGTGTGTGCTTCTGTTATTTATTTTTAAATACACACACAAATATGGCACAATATGTGTTACTATAGGTTATCTATATATATAAAAGCCTAAGTGACCGAATGACAGGTTGACCAGTTGCTATGGCATGCACTGACCACCAGGGAGCAGATGCTCAATGCAGATGCTGCCCCCTGGTGATCAGTGGGCTCCCACAGCCAACCTTCCTCACTGGCCAACCTCCCACAGTTCCTTCCCCCTGGCCGGCCGGCCCCGATTGGCCGTGATAGGACCGGCTGGCCAACTTTTCATGGTCCCTCCCCCCAGCCAGCCAACCTCCCACAGCCCCTCCCCATCGGCCCCAATGGCTGGCCAGGCCTAGGAATTCCACCCATGCACAAATTTGTGCACCAGGCCTCTAGTAGTAAAATAAAAAGGTATGAAAGCATCAAGGTTAAATTATTTTAACAGTATTTTTATTTTATTTTATTTTATTGAACTTCTTGGTGTGACATCTATAGTAATAAAAGTGTAATATGCTAATTAGACTGGACGTCCTCTGGAAGACGAGGGAAGCCCAGGCCCAGGTGCCAGAGGGAGTCCGGTGCTGGCTGCCAGGGGAAGGAAGGCCTGCTCTTGCACAAATTTCATGCATCGGGCCTCTAGTTGGTTCATAAAGTTATGTAGGTTTCAGGTGTGCAGTTCTATAACACACCATCTGTGTATTGTATTGTGTGTTCACCACCCAAGTCAGTCTCCTTCCATCACCATTTATCTCCCCTTACCTCCTCCACCTCCCCCACCCTCTCTGGTAATCACCATCCTTTAACAGTATTTTTTAATTACATAAATGTCTTTATACCTTAATTACTATCTTAACTGAGAATAATGACTACAATTGGCCCTTTTTGGTTTTTTTAATACATTTTTATTGCTTTCAGAGAGCAAAGAAGAGGGAGAGAGAGATAGAAACATCAGTGAGGATAGAGAATCATTGATTGGCTGCCTCCTGCATGCCCCACACTGGGGATTGAGCCCACAACCGGGGCATGTGTCCTGACTGGGAAGCAAGCCATGACCTCCTGGTTCATAGGTTGACACTCACCCACTGATCCATGCAGCTGAGCTTGGCTCTTTTTTAAAGGAAAAACACCTTTCAATGTTATACCAGTGAGTTATAGGATTCTCTCTGATTTGGAAAGTTACCAATTTTCAGCCTCAGAGTTTTCCTTTGGTTTTATTTTATTTTTTTGGAACTCCATAAAGTCAACATCTGACTGAGAGAAAAAGTTAAATCCTCACATCTTGGGAACGCTGCACATACGTTAAATCTGTTCTTTCCTGACATTTCCATTGGAGATGCAGTTCCGCCCCGGAGGGCCCATTCCGTTTCCACTTCTGTTAGATGAAAGATGTGTTTTCTTCTAAAGCCAGGTGAGGTAGAAGCACGCAGGGACGGTCTTTCTTCTTTGGTGCAGACTATCTTAGTAGTTTATACAACTGTGTTACTTATTTAGGAAGGAATAGGCTGAGTAGTGATCCTTCTGCTTATCAGTTATATAACTTACTAGAGGCCCGGTGCACAAAATTTATGCAAGGGGGGATCCCCTCAGCCCAGCCTGCACCCTCTCCAACCCAGGACCCATTGGGAGATGTCCAACTGCCAATATGGGCCTGATTCTGTAGATTGGGCCTAAACCAGCAGTCTGACAGTCCTCTCAAAATCCGGGACCGCTGGCTCCTAACTGCTCACCTGCCTGCCGGCCTGGTCACCCCAACTGCCCCCCCCCCCAAGCAGGCCTGGTCCCCCTTACTGCCCCCCCACCAGCCTGGTCACCCCCAACTGTCCCCAATGTGGAACTGGTCGCCCCGTGCAGCCTACTGTTCAGTAACCCCCCTGTCAGCCTAGTCACCCCACAAAGCCTGTTCGGTCATCCACTCGGTTGCGATGGTCGCTTAGGCATTTAGATAGATAGATGATAGATAGATAGATAGATAGATAGATAGATAGATAGATAGATGATAGAGATAGATGTTAGATAGATAGATAGATAGATAAATAGATAGATGATAGATAGATAGATAGATAGATGATAGAGATAGATGATTGATAGATAGATAGATAGATAGATGATAGAGATAGATGATAGATAGATAGATAGATAGATAGATAGATGATAGAGATAGATGATTGATAGATAGATAGATAGATGATAGAGATAGATGATAGATAGATAGATAGATAGATAGATGATAGAGATAGATGTTAGATAGATAGATAGATAAATAGATAGATAGATGATAGATAGATAGATGATAGAGATAGATGATTGATAGATAGATGATTGATAGATAGATGATAGAGATAGATGATAGATAGATAGATAGATAGATGATAGATAGTAGATAGATAGATACTCCATTGTATTGTCACATGCTGCCCGAGGCCCACGCCCAGTGCAAGGGTGGCCATGTGGGGTGTGTGGGAGGGTGTGTGCCTGAGCAGGGGAGGCTCCAGCAGAGGCGCACAGGTGGGGTTAACGTGTTTGCAGACGGTGTGGGGTCACCAGCCATGAATGGGGAAGTGGTGGGCAGCCTGTGGTGTGGCCCGTGCTGTAGCTGGGTGAGGGGTGAGGGGCAGGGAGCAGCTTTCCTGCTCACAGAGTCGGGGAGTGGGCTGGTTCTCCAGGGCAGCAGTGGGGTGCCTCTCCCCACATGGGGCACAGCCTCCGTGCCTTGCATTCTCCCGTGAGGGAGTCTGCCGCCTGGAGAGGCTGGAGGAGAGGCCAGGCCGAGGCTGGCTCCCTGCTCGGTGCAGACAAGCCAAGGTGCCCGCACATGCCTGAGGAGGTGGCCCGAGGACGGGGGGTTTGGGTCTTGGCTCCCCGCTGGGTAAACGGCGGAGGCAGGTGCAGGGACCTGGTGGCCCGCAGCCCCAGAGACCTGACTCCCTTTCCTCCAAGCACACGGCTGCTGCTCTCGTTTTGTGTTGCATTCAAGTTAAAAAGCGCCCAAAGCTTTGCACTGGTGCGTGCTCGCCTCTCCCGCCTCCGGAGTGGGTGACCCCGGCACAGGCCCCGCGGGGTCCGCGGCCCAGACCCCGGGCCCGCAGCTGGCGCCGGGCCGGCCGGGTCTGGAGGCTCCGGGAGCGCCAGGCCCGCGGGGAGGAGGCCCTCCCGGGGTGCGGGCGCCCGGGGGGGTGCGGGTGCCCCGGGGGTGCGGGTGCCCGGGGGGCGGCGGGAGGCCAGTCTGCGTTCCCCTGACTGGGCGAGGCCACCCCGTCCGGAGGGGCTGTGCTTCAGGTCACCGGGGGCTCCGGTCTGCGTGCCCGCCGCCGGAAGCCGCGCCCCGCGGCGGAGCGGAGCCGGAGGGCGGTCCGGCCCGGGGCCAGCGGGCCCCCGCCGCCGGCAGAGCGCCCCCGCGCGGCGGCCCCGGGCGAGCGGGGAGGCGCCTCCGGCCCCGGGCGGCCCGTCCTCACCGCGCCCCCCCGCGCACCGGCGCGGCTCTCCCACCGCGGGAAGCTCGGGCGGGGGGTTGGGGGGGTCCTCCTCCTCGTCAGAAGGAAGAATTAGTCATGTTTTTACTAACGTTTACTTCCATCAGCTGTGGCTGATCAGTGAGACTCGCTGCTTGTGCCGGGGGTGATCAGAGTTTCTAAAGCGCAGGAATGAGAAGTCAAATCAAAACAGGTTCCTTTTTTTCTTCTTAAAAATGACCCTCTTCCCTGCAGACTGCGTGTAGTTCCAGCAAGCCCCAGTGAAGCTAACGAGGGGCCATCCGGTCCTCTGAGGCTGGGCAACCTCCCCTCCTCTCTGGCAGCTTATCGTAGTTTCTCTTTGTAAGTGTCTCAGGAAATTAAATGCTCGGAGAACCCTATTTGGCCTCTGCGAGGCGATTTCCAGAAGCGGGAGAAACCGGCATGAGGGCCTGTTGCGCCACCTCGTGGCTGGCATCGAAGCTGCACCCGCGGCCGGAGAGCCCCAGCCTGGCCGCCAGCGGTGCCCCAGGAAGGCGGTGCCCCAGGAAGGCGGTGCCCCAGGAAGGCGGTGCCCAGGAAGGCGGTGCCCCCAGGAGGGCGGTGCCCCCAGGAGGGCGGTGCCCCAGGAGGGCGGTGCCCCAGGAGGGCGGTGCCCCAGGAGGGCGGTGCCCCAGGAAGGGGGTGCCCCCAGGAAGGCGGTGCCAGAGGCAGAGGACGCCTGGGGACCCTGGACGGCCCGGAAAGGAGGCTCTGGAGTACTCGGCGCTGTGACCAGGGGCACGCCATTCCCCTGCCACCCCAGCACTGGAGGGCACTACCCACCCCACCCACCCCACCCCCCGCCCAGGGTGCACACTCTGAGAAACAGGACTGCACCTGGGGGGGGGGGGGAGTGACTGAAATCACCTGATGTGTTCATGGCAGCACTGCACATAGTAGGTCCTATTATCATTCCTGTTCTTACTGAGAAACGCAGCCACCTGCAGTGTCCGCACAGGTAGGGGGCTGCGCCTGGCAGGGTGGGTCCCAGTCCTCGGGGTCGCTTTGCACTGAGGGACACCTGCGTCCCTTGTGGCATGGTCCACTTGGCTACGTACTTCTCCAGTGGCGGCTGCTCCCACGCGCGGCCTGCAGGCCATGCACAGCTGGGGAATGCCCACCAGCGTCCCATGGAGGGAGCTCAGGTGGGGCAGAGTCCCTGCTTGCCTTGAAGTGACTTAAACTCCTCTGATTATAAATTACCCATAGGTCTCCTTTCAAAGAAGCAGGGATGAGCCTAGAAACGGAGAAATCCTACAGGCAAATTTTACCAACTTTACAGTTTGCCATTATGAAAGGAATGTTCTGAGTATAGCAACTGCCATCTGACCTACCCATAGGTTCTGTTTTGAGTAAAAATAGAATTTCTCCCACCTCCATTCAGGTCTCTGGAATTCTTGTTCACATCTGCACCATAACAGCTTCTGCACAGCACTGAATCCCCCCTTTGAAACTGGGGTGGCAGCTGACACTTTTTTTATTTAATAAATCTTTATTGTTCAGATTATTACAATTGTTTCTCCTTTTACCCCATAGCTCCCCTCCACCCCATTCCCACCCCACCCCCTGCTCTTACCTCCCCCCACCATGGTCCTCATACATAGGTGTACGATTTTTGTCCAGTCTCTTCTCATACCGCCACACCCTTTCCCCCTGAGAATTATCAATCCCCTCCCATTCTATGCCCCTGATTCTATTGTATTCACCAGTTTATTCTGTTCCTCAGATTTTTAATTCACTTGATTGTTAGGTTCACTTGTTGATAGATATGTATTTGTTGTTCATAATTTTTATCTTTCATTTTTTTCTTCTTCCTCTTCTTAAAGAATACCTTTCAGCATTTCATGTAATCCTGGTTTGGTGGTGATGAACTCCTTTAGCTTTTTCTTATCTGTGAAGCTGTTTATCTGACCTTCAATTCTGATTGATAGCTTTGCTGGGTAGAATAATCTTGGTTGTAAGTTCTCGCTATGCATCACTTTGAATATTTCTTGCCATTCCCATCTGACCTGCATGGTTTATGTTGAGAAATCAGCTGACAGTCGTATGGGTGCTCCCTTATAGGTAACTAACTGTTTTTCTCTTGCTGCTTTTAATATTCTCGCTTTGTCTTTTGCTCTTGGCATTTTAATTATGATGTGTCTTGGTGTGATCCTCTTTGGATTCCTTTTGTTTGGGGTTCTGTGTGCTTACTGGACTTGTAAGTTTATTTCTTTCACCAGGTGAGAAAAGTTTTCAGTCATTATTTCTTCAAATAGGTTTTCAGTATCTTGCTCTCTCTCTTCTTCTGGCATCCCCATAATTCTGATGTTGGTATGCTTGAAGTTGTCCCAGAGGCTTCTTACACAGAATTTTTGGATTCTTTTTTCTTTTAGCTTTTCCAGTTGAGTGATTTTTGCTTCTTTGTATTTCAAATCTTTGACTTGATTCTTGCATTTCTCTAGTTTGCTATTGGGAGTCTATATAATACATTTTTTTTATTTCAGTCAGTGTATGTTTAATTTCTAGTTGGTCCTTTTCCATATCCTTGAGGGTCTCTCTCATATCCTCAAGGGTCTCGCTAAATTTATTGGCCTTTTCTAGGAAATTCTTGAAAAACTTTATAACTGTGGTTTTGAACTCTATTTCCAGTTATTTTCCTCCATTTCTTTCATTTGTGATCTATTTTCTTGTCTCCACATTTTCACTGCTTCCCTGAGTTGGTAGGGTAGCTTTGTGTGCTAGGTGTCCTATATGGGCCAGTGGCTCGGCCTCCCCAGTTACCTGAGGCGGACACTCTTGGTGCACCCCTTTGTGGACTGTGTGTACAGCCTTGTTGTAGTTAAGTCTTGATTGTTGTTGGTATCAGTGGGAGGAGTTGACCTTCAGGCCAATTGGCTGTGAGATCAGCTGTGTTTATGCCGGGAGACAGCCTTATTCAACTAGAGTTGCAAAATTGCAAAAGCGTCTGTGCTCAGCTTGGATGGAGCGGAGTTTCAGGATGGGGCTTTACAGCCTTGCCTTCCTGTCAGCCCCGCCCTCTCACTGCAAGCACCTTAGAGAGAAAGATGCCCTCGATTTTCACCCACTGCCAGACAGTTAGTCTCTCCCCCCAATTAATCTGGATTACCAGATTCTCTCCCGGAACTGGGGTTCAGCACAGTCCAAAGCTTTTGTCTCCTTCCTGCTAGGGCAGTCCAGCGGCACAGTCAACGGTCCGTACTCTGCGCGCATTCATGTGCACATCTCCGGGGCTCTGCCTTTCGCCGCTCCCCTGAGTTTCCGCCTTACAGCCCAGATTCTCCCTGTATGAGTCTGGGTCCCCAGGGTCTCGCCCAGAAATGGAGTTCAGTGCAGTAGGAACTAGGGTTCAGTGCAGTCCGGAGCTTTTATCTCTTCCCACTAGGAAACACCAGCCAGGCACTCAGCCAACCCCTCCTCTCTGGCTCCATCCTCTCCGCACACATGCCCCCATGTCCTTGTACCTCAGGCTTTTACAGCTCCTCTGATTTTCCTTGTGGTTTTCTCTTTCCTTCTAGTTGTAGAATTTCCAGTCAGTCAGCTTTCCTGTGGTTCTGGATGATGTCTGTTTTGTCTTTTAGTTGTATTTTTGAAATTGTTGTGCGAGGTTGCAGTTTAGGTGTTTATCTATGCTGCCATCTTGGTTTCTCTCAGAAATTATTAACTTCCCTTATCCGTCAAGCAACCCCGAGGCCTAAACTTCCTATGGATCTAGGCCCGCTGGTTGCCACTGACGTCATTGCCAAGAACTGTGCCTGCCCAGGGAATGAGAACTGTCGTGAAGGGCACAGACCCTGCTTCTCAGTCCCTGCAAAGGAACTCCCCCTGCAGGTGGGCAGGACCACTGCAAGCAGGAGGCCGCAGTGCGCAGGCAGCTCCGGGGGAGCGAGGAACGGGCCTGGGGAAAGCCAGAGCTTCCAGGCACCACGGAAAGGGCGGCACCTGCGGGCTCTGATTTAGCCTTCCACATCGATAAACTACAATTATGAGGGCAGATACCAAACACAGGCATGTATTATAACAAAGCAAGCCTGTGTCACACTGTTAAGGCCCAGTGAACAGTCTTCACCCCAGAGATCATTGATTTTGTGTCTATCATCCTACCGCTGAGGTGATGATAACTGAGTTAGGAAGGGGAGACATCAGACCTACAAGGTTAGACAATAATGTCTGACAATAGTATGAAATGTTACAAGAAAAAAATTCAGCCAAGATTTTGATATATGAAAGTCTTAATACACTACTAATAATTATTATCACAATCATGAACAGCTATCACCAATTAAGCATTAGGTTTTGTAGGAGTAAAATTTTGCCATGATGAGGTCCATGTTATTTCCACCTCATTTAACAGATAAGGAAACTGAGAGCATGAGCGGTCAGGCAGGCATAAAGGCTGGAGACAGGATCGCCACCCAAGCTCTTGCTGTGCTGCAGGTTCAGGTTTGTTTCCTAATCCTGGGTCTAGAAGAGTCCACACCCACTGGAACTGGCATGTCCGTGTTAACACTAGTCTGTTGCTCTCCACCTCCACTGCCTTCTAGTGTCCTTTGGAATATTGGCCTGTTAGCTGCGGCGACAAGCACTACTTCTCTCCCTTGCGTTTCCCTGCAGGGCTGTGACACACAGATGCTCCATGACCTGCTGCTCAGGTTGAGATCCACCATCTACTTACCTGGTGACTTTGTCTGCAGAAAGGTGAGCGTGCTGTTTGTCACACACACACACACACACACACACACACACACACACATACACACACGACAGGGAACGCGGTACACGGAGGGTTCAGACGTAAGTCAGGAGCCGGTGTGAATGTGCCCAGGGTGAGGCTGTGGCACAGCAATAGCTAAGGTGGACAGCTCTGTGAAAACAGCGGTGCTGTCCCAGTTCAACGTGGAACAAGACGACCCGATTTCAGTATCCGCAGGACATAAATGGGTCATCTGAAAACCAGCGTAAACCATCAAGCATCACACCCATCAATTCCAAATCCTTAAAGTGGAGGGAAAGTTAGAGATAAAGGGTGGGCCTGCCCGTTCCTGTCGTCCACAAAATATCATTTAGTTCTGTGTAGCTCCTTCAGTTGGTGATAATTAATCTACATAATAAAAGGTAATATGCTAATTAGACCAAACTACTTCTGGACGACTTTGCAGATGTTCTTTCAGACAAAGCCATTGTGGCAGAGCCTCGACAGAGATAGTTGGGGGCAATCAGGCTGGCAGGGGAGAGCAGTTAGGATGATCAGACCAGCAGGGGAGAGAAGCTAGGATGATCAGGCTGGCAGGCAGGTGAGTGGTTAGAAGCCAGTGGTCCCAGATTGCAAAAGGGATGTCTGATTGGAGAGGGTGCAAGCTGGACTGAGGGACACCCCCCACCCCATGCACAAATTTCATGCATCAGGCTACTGAGTTTAAAAATAAACCTTTTAAAAATATTGCTGTGCTTTTTATGAAAAATGCTCCATTTTCATTATTTTTAAATATTTTTAAATATATATATTTTATTGATTTATTACAGAGAGGAAGAGAGAGGGATAGAGAGTCAGAAACATCGATGAGAGAGAGTCATCAATCAGCTGCCTCTTGCACACCCCCTACTGGGGATGTGCCCACAACCAAGGTACATGCCCTTGACCGGAATCGAACCTGGGACCTTTCAGTCTGCAGGCCGATGCTCTACCCACTGAGCCAAACCGGTTTCAGCCATTTTCACTACTTTTTAAAACGAAAACATATAAAAGCCCAAAGATAAAAATCCCACCACCCAGAAACAACCACTCTCACGTGTGCTGGCCTATCTTGTTATCCTGCTGGATGGGGTAGTTTCAGACACGGCGTCACACGGTACTGACGTGGTGAAACTGGTGCTGTCATGTGGCACATTCCACACACATTCACACATTGTAGAGTGATCTACAGCCTCGCTTTAGAAGGGCATCATACTTCAGTCCACGACCGTCACGGTCCATTTCCAAACGTTTGCCCGGATTTCCCTCTAAAGTGAGCATTTTCCCACATCTCTGAAGACTGGCGTGCGGGGAGGGAAGAGTGATGCCTTTGGTTTTATGTCTTCAGAGACTGACTCCATGGTCAGGACAAGGACCAGCATGAAAGCAGAGGAAATGCCCAGGTCAAAGACAGGGCAACCAGACCCCGGGGCTCCCGAGTGCGGGGGGAGGAAGCACGGGCGAGGACACAGCCCACGGGCACCCACTGCAGGGCTTCCTGGAGAAGCTGCGTTCAAGCTGAGTCCGGAAGGAGGGATTGGCGCGACCCTCGAGGAAACGGCCTTCCGGGGAGAGGAGGGCCCGCGCCGGGCAGGGGGCAGAGAGCCGATCCGCAGAGCGCCGAAAAGACAGCTCCACGGCCTCAGGACTGTTCCGTCAATGAAACTCCTGGAATGTCTGGACTACGGCGGCCAGGCACGCACCGGGCTGGGTTCTGGGGACAATCTGCAGGGGAGCGCCGGGAGGTGTCAGAGGCGGTGCTGGGATGGAAACCCGAACATGCAATCCCCACAACCAGGCCCTGAAGCAGGCGGCTGGTGACATGAAACCACGCGCATTAAAATGGAAGGGCACACAGCCCCGGAGTGACTGCCCGCGGTTCCCTGGCAGCAGGCCTGTGGCCAGCAGAAGGGAGCGCTCATGCCACTTTGGCTGGTGTCTCCCCCACTTTGCACCCACACCCGCACCGTCACTGCGCAGAAGGGGAGCACAGATGCGGGAGAACGGGACAGGCGGGAGCAGAAAGGAGAAGGCAGAGGCCACGCACTTCTTTGTTCTGCTTGAAGAGGGGGTTGGAGTCCTAGTTGACAATGGCAGAGGTGGATGCTTGTCACTGACCAGATCTTAGAAATCTGAATTCCACCTGGTTTTTGCTTATCGTTTCCACAAACCACTGCAGCTCCCGGAAAGAAACAAGACTGCTCTGTGGAGGTTGCCTGAGTAACGGAAGAAACGCCAGGGCTCGGAGTTTGCTGACCTGCCTAGTCCTCGTGGGGACTTGGGGGGCCCTCCCCGACCGACGGGGAGCGGGGACTGCTTCCCAGATCATCTGGGAGTTTTCCTGGCACAAGGGGCAGGATTATTTTGGGTGTCGCAGTGCTCCCAGCAGCCCTGCAAACAGCTGCCCCCTCCCCCAGACCTGAAAACAGGAGGGTTGCCACCCTCCCCACGGAGCTCTGACCTCCTGCACTTCCTCCTCATTAGCACAGCAGCAGCCCCCGCTGGGTGTGATCCTGCTTTGCACATGCGCCCACCCTGTGCTCTGAGACTGTCTACTTCACTCCAAAGCTATTACACTCGCAGGAAAGGCTGACACTAGCCTCGAAATATGCAAGCAACTGTGCAAGTTTAGGTTCGTTGATTATGCCAAATCTCCTTGGAAAATTATTGAAATGATCGTTAAAAAATAATTAAAAGTGCTGAACTATATTAAGCACCCATTATGCACGTCTGCCTCCTGGCAGCTGTAATAACTGCCTTTGAAAAATTACTCCAGCAACTCGAGCCTCACTCCATGCGGAGAACCAGGGACCAGGCCCTCTCCTAATCATTGCTTTCCTGAGTGTCTCCTGGAAAACTAATTTCGGGTACTTGTAAAAACAGTTCATAGCTGTCCTGTTGGTTTCTAAGAGGTCCTCTCGGTATTGGAGGTTGTGGGTGTGGCCTAGCTCTGCGGGTTAGAGTCAGTGACATGTCGCTCTCCTATCAGCCGCCAGCCTGTGAGGTTGCTCAGACACCAGTGTTCGAGCCTCCACCACCAGTTTTTAAATAGCAGTAATGATCTCTCTCCTATTTGGCCTCACTGGGATTACTGCCAGTTACTGAGTTGCAGGAGGGGAGGGGGGACTAAGTGGCGATGTGCCAGGACTTGGTTGGGGTGGTGCAGTGTACAGGTGATGTGTTGTGGAATTGTGCACCTGAAACATGTATAATTTTGTCAATCGGTGTCACCCCGATAAATCCGGGGGATAAAAGAGAGAAATGAGTTAGTATCTATGAAAGTGCTTTGTAATTATAAAGTAGGATGTTTTGAAAGAGCAAATATAGGAATTAAAATAAGGAAGAAGAGAAACCAAGATGGCGGCGAGGTAAGCAACTGGTCTGCCGCCTCGCACAATTTCAAAACTACAACTAATATGCAGGGCGTCCATCACCCAGAACCACGGGAGGCTGGCTGGAGGAGAAAGAAGCACAAACGCTGAGAAGCTGAGGAGCCTGGGTTCAGAGGCACGGGAATCAGGCTGGTGGTGGGCGACTGGGCGCATGGCTTTTTTTTTTTTTTTCCCAACCCAAAGGGAAACAAGTTCCCGATCACTTTGAAATCCAGTTTCTGGGGTCACGCGGGGGACCCAGATGCCTACGGGGAGAAGCTGGTCTGTCGGCCATCGGGTCCGAAAGTGAGGGTGACTCTCTTGCAGAGGTGCGCGCAGTAATCATTGTTTACTGCACTGGATTGCAGGGACATGGGGACATGGAAACGCGGAAGGACATTGAAGGCTTATGGCAGCCATTGCTGTTAGCCACGCCCCAGCCTAGTGACGTCCTGAGACCCCGCCCCGCCCTGAAGCCCCTCCCCGAGGCCCCGCCCGCACATTCTACAGATCTGCCCAGGCACCACACAGCAGCTTTTGCATATAAATGGCCTGTATTGTGTCAGCTTAACTAAATAAACTGCAGCTCAAGCTCAGAAGCCCTCCTAGCTGAGACACTGTTGATCCTCAGCCAATTGGCTTGGAGATCCACACTTCCCAGTGATGCCAACAACAAGCAAGGCTTAACAACAAGACTACACACAGCCCACAAAGGGCTGCACCAAGACTGTCCACCTCCGGTAACTGGGAAAGCTGTGCTACTGGGCTCTACCAGGACACCAAGAACACAAAACTATTCCACCAAATCAGGGAAGCAGCTAAAATGCAGAGGAGAGGCAGGACACAAAGGAAGGGAATGGAGGAAAGTAAAAGAATGGACATTGAGTTCAAAACCACAGTTATAAGGTTTTTCAAGAATTTCCTAGAAATGCTGATAAAATAAACGAGACTTATAAGGATATGAAAAGGGATCAACTAGAAATAAATACATTGTTTGAAATAAAAAATATTATACCAAGTCATAAAAACAATGGAAGATTGCAAGAATCAAGTCAAAGATTTGGAACACAAAGAGACAGAGGACACTCCTCCACAGAAGCAAGAAGAGAAGAGAATCCAGAAAGTTGAAGAAAGTGTACCAAACCTCTGGGACAACCGCCGGGAGGGGAGTGTCTGTCTGGGGAGTGGCCGCCGGGAGGGGAGTGTCTGTCTGGGGAGTGACCCCCACAAGGAGAGTGTCTGTCTGGGGAGTGACCCCCACGAGGAGAGTGTCTGTCTGGGGAGTGGCCGCCGGGAGGGGAGTGTCTGTCTGGGGAGTGACCCCCACAAGGAGAGTGTCTGTCTGGGGAGTGACCCCCACAAGGAGAGTGTCTGTCTGGGGAGTGACCCCCACGAGGACAGTGTCTGTCTGGGGAGTGACCCCCACGAGGAGAGTGTCTGTCTGGGGAGTGACCGCCGGGAGGAGAGTGTCTGTCTGAGGAGTGACCCCCACGAGGACAGTGTCTGTCTGGGGAGTGACCCCCACGAGGAGAGTGTCTGTCTGGGGAGTGGCCGCCGGGAGGGGAGTGTCTGTCTGGGGGTGACCCCCACGAGGAGAGTGTCTGTCTGGGGAGTGGCCGCCGGGAGGAGAGTGTCTGTCTGGGGAGTGACCCCCATGAGGAGAGTGTCTGTCTGGGGAGTGACCCCCACGAGGAGAGTGTCTGTCTGGGGGGTGACCGCCGGGAGGGGAGTGTCTGTCTGGGGAGTGACCCCCACGAGGAGAGTGTCTGTCTGGGGAGTGACCCCCACGAGGAGAGTGTCTGTCTGGGGAGTGACCCCCACGAGGAGAGTGTCTGTCTGGGGAGTGACCTCCGGGAGGAGAGTGTCTGTCTGGGGAGTGACCGCCGGGAGGAGAGTGTCTGTCTGAGGAGTGGCCGCCGGGAGGGGAGTGTCTGTCTGGGGAGTGACCCCCACGAGGAGAGTGTCTGTCTGGGGAGTGAACGCTGGGAGGGGAGTGTCTGTCTGGGGAGTGACCACAGGGAGGGGAGTGTCTGTCTGGGGAGTGGCCGCCGGGAGGGGAGTGTCTGTCTGGGGAGTGACCGCCGGGAGGGGAGTGTCTGTCTGGGGAGTGACCGCCGGGAGGGGAGTGTCTGTCTGGGGAGTGACCACAGGGAGGGGAGTGTCTGTCTGGGGAGTGGCCGCCGGGAGGGGAGTGTCTGTCTGGGGAGTGACCCCCACGAGGAGAGTGTCTGTCTGGGGGGTGACCGCCGGGAGGGGAGTGTCTGTCTGGGGAGTGGCCGCCGGGAGGGGAGTGTCTGTCTGGGGAGTGACCCCCACAAGGAGAGTGTCTGTCTGGGGAGTGACCCCCACGAGGAGAGTGTCTGTCTGGGGAGTGGCCGCCGGGAGGGGAGTGTCTGTCTGGGGAGTGACCCCCACAAGGAGAGTGTCTGTCTGGGGAGTGACCCCCACAAGGAGAGTGTCTGTCTGGGGAGTGACCCCCACGAGGACAGTGTCTGTCTGGGGAGTGACCCCCACGAGGAGAGTGTCTGTCTGGGGAGTGACCGCCGGGAGGAGAGTGTCTGTCTGAGGAGTGACCCCCACGAGGACAGTGTCTGTCTGGGGAGTGACCCCCACGAGGAGAGTGTCTGTCTGGGGAGTGGCCGCCGGGAGGGGAGTGTCTGTCTGGGGGTGACCCCCACGAGGAGAGTGTCTGTCTGGGGAGTGGCCGCCGGGAGGAGAGTGTCTGTCTGGGGAGTGACCCCCATGAGGAGAGTGTCTGTCTGGGGAGTGACCCCCACGAGGAGAGTGTCTGTCTGGGGGGTGACCGCCGGGAGGGGAGTGTCTGTCTGGGGAGTGACCCCCACGAGGAGAGTGTCTGTCTGGGGAGTGACCCCCACGAGGAGAGTGTCTGTCTGGGGAGTGACCCCCACGAGGAGAGTGTCTGTCTGGGGAGTGACCTCCGGGAGGAGAGTGTCTGTCTGGGGAGTGACCGCCGGGAGGAGAGTGTCTGTCTGAGGAGTGGCCGCCGGGAGGGGAGTGTCTGTCTGGGGAGTGACCCCCACGAGGAGAGTGTCTGTCTGGGGAGTGAACGCTGGGAGGGGAGTGTCTGTCTGGGGAGTGACCACAGGGAGGGGAGTGTCTGTCTGGGGAGTGGCCGCCGGGAGGGGAGTGTCTGTCTGGGGAGTGACCGCCGGGAGGGGAGTGTCTGTCTGGGGAGTGACCGCCGGGAGGGGAGTGTCTGTCTGGGGAGTGACCACAGGGAGGGGAGTGTCTGTCTGGGGAGTGGCCGCCGGGAGGGGAGTGTCTGTCTGGGGAGTGACCCCCACGAGGAGAGTGTCTGTCTGGGGGGTGACCGCCGGGAGGGGAGTGTCTGTCTGGGGAGTGACCACTGGGAGGGGAGTGTCTGTCTGGGGAGTGGCCGCCGGGAGGGGAGTGTCTGTCTGGGGAGTGACCACTGGGAGGGGAGTGTCTGTCTGGGGGGTGACCGCCGGGAGGGGAGTGTCTGTCTGGGGAGTGACCACTGGGAGGGGAGTGTCTGTCTGGGGAGTGGCCGCCGGGAGGGGAGTGTCTGTCTGGGGGGTGACCGCCGGGAGGGGAGTGTCTGTCTGGGGAGTGACCACTGGGAGGGGAGTGTCTGTCTGGGGAGTGGCCGCCGGGAGGGGAGTGTCTGTCTGGGGAGTGACCACTGGGAGGGGAGTGTCTGTCTGGGGAGTGGCCGCCGGGAGGGGAGTGTCTGTCTGGGGGGTGACCGCCGGGAGGGGAGTGTCTGTCTGGGGAGTGACCACTGGGAGGGGAGTGTCTGTCTGGGGAGTGGCCGCCGGGAGGGGAGTGTCTGTCTGGGGGGTGACCGCCGGGAGGGGAGTGTCTGTCTGGGGAGTGGCCGCCGGGAGGGGAGTGTCTGTCTGGGGAGTGACCACAGGGAGGAGAGTGTCTGTCTGGGGAGTGGCCGCCGGGAGGGGAGTGTCTGTCTGGGGAGTGACCGCTGGAGTAAAGTCCCTCTCTGCTTGGCCACAGGGGGAGGTTGGCAGGGAAATGTACATCGTGAAGCAGGGCCAGCTGCTGGTTCTCGGAGGCACAGATGCTGCTCAAGTCCTGGCCACTCTGACAGCGGGGACCGTGTTCGGAGAGCTCAGGTACCGGAAGGCCCTCACACCTCAAAGCCTGTGTTTGTTACGAAAGGGAGATCTTAGCTCATAACGCGTGGTATTAAAGGTCTGACTGTGAGCCTCGGGAAGGTGAGGACTGGGCGTGCTCCCAGGTGCCCCGGGCCCCCGGAGACCTGGCCGGGAGTCCTGTGTGGCAGCGCGTGGTGAGAGCACAGCCGAGGGCCCAGGGGGCCAGAGTCCATAGCTCAGCCCGGCACTCCCGGCTCTGTCGGTGGTCCTTCCTTTTCTCTTCCTGTTTCCGCATCTTAAAAACCACAATAATAGTTGAACTTACCTCAGAGAGCTGACAGACGGGTTAATTATTAGCATGCTATCGGCATCTATAAAGAGCTCAATAAATATTTACTACTGTTATTATTATTTACTATTGACCAGGACAAGTTATCCTACAACAGGGGTGGGGAAATTTTTTGACTCGAGAGCCACAATGGGTTCTTAAACTGGGCTGGAGGGCAGGAACAAAATCAACCTGACCATGCTGGCACTCTCATCTTGGGCTGCTGGTGAAGGAGCAGAGGGGAGAGCAAGAGAACCCTCCGCTCTTTCAGCTCCACGGGCCCCATAGAACAGCCAAACCGGCCGGATCTGGCTCAAGGGCCGCAGTTTGCCCATGGCTGTCCTACAAGCACATCCCCAAGAATAAGAAGATCTAGGCATTTTGTAGGTTAGACACTTCCATACATATTATTGTATTTAAACATGCTCACTTATTCATTCAACATATATCCACTGCATGCCTAGTGCATGCTAGATTACAAGCATTGCCCCAAACTTGGAGACAGACTGTAAACATGGAATCGAGTGCTGCCCTCACAGATTATCTTCCGGGAAAAGGGGGCTGATGTGTGATGCAGGCTACCACGCGGAGTGGTGCTCCGTGGCGCCCGGTGTGGGTGTGATTCCTTATTCCACTGGGTTTGCAGCCATCGGCCGTTTCGTCTGCAAGGCTCTAAACAGTGCCCGGAAACAGCAGTCCTTAAATGTTTGCTAATGAAACCATTTCCTATGGCCCGTTTGTTTGCTCAAATGTGATCATGTTCCTTCTGCATTTCTTGGTTGGCATCCTTCTTCGTCTATATAACAAGCTGTTGAGAACAATTTAGGGACTGATGTGTGTTTTTAGATCGTCTGGTTTTCATTTAAGATGTTTAACTTCTGACTTTTCACTGGTCATGTTGGTCAAACAGCCTATTCTGTGGACTTTTTTATATTTACTTTGTATCATTGTGAAAAGGCCAAATATTTTGTTCTTGGTTATATATTTTATTGATTCCCTCCAGAGAGGAAGGGAGAGGGATAGAGAGTTAGAAACATCGATGAGAGAGAAACATCCATCAGCTGCCTCTTGCACACCCCCTCATTGGGGACGTGCCCGCAACTAAGGTGCATGCCCTTGACAGGAATCGAACCTGGGACCCTTGAGTTCACATGCCAATGTTCTGTCCACTGAGCCAAATATTTTGAAAAGTTATTTTAAACCTCTTTTCTCCCTCCAAACAATATTTGCTTATCTCTCCTCAACACTAGGTTTTAAAACACGAGTACCAAGGGAGATTTCTGGGTTTTTTTATTATTTTTATTCCAAAATCTCACTTTTCATTAGAATAATTCTGCTATCCCTTCCCACCCACCCCACTCCACCCCCCTGGCTTTCCTAGAAGAAGAAACAACAGACACAGAGGAAGACAGGGGGTTGGTTAGTATTGAGGCAGGAAACTTCTCATTGCCATTTCCTCCTGTTTCAAACCTGTGAACGCTGTCTGTTTACATATATATCTTCCCTGCAGGCTCTCGTACAGTCAGAGGCTGTGCGTACCTTCTGCTTTGAGCAAACAGCAACTGCATGGAAGTCTCACCATATGTTTGTGAGCAGCTCTATTGTCAGCGTCCAGATGCTCTCTGGGCTCCCCTTTGTAACCTCGTCCAGAGCCTCTGCTTCTGTGAAAAGCTGAGCTCTCTCCAGCCATGGAGGAGCAGAGAGGGCGCGAAGGTGCTGGCAGGGGCCTCAGCACCGCTCACCGCTCACCGCTCACCGCTCACCGCCCACCGCCCACCGCCCCTGCCGGGCTGGCCCCCGGTCCTCCCCACTTTCCCAACATCCAGAGCAGTCCTATTGTTCGAGCCATAGTGATGATGTCATCAGCGGGCGCAGACTTAGGGTATAAAGGAAAGATGCTTTGACTAAAGTCAGGTATGGTCTTGGATTTTAATTTCAACAAGACTCATAGGCATTTGCTCTTGAATAAGCCCCTTACTGATGCTGGACTCGGTGTCCCTGCGGAGAGGACAGGTGAGAGAGCACCTCCCTGTCCAGGTTGTCCTGGTCACTCACGTAGCACATCGCCCGCTGTTCTGCCTCCAGACAAACAGTACGCTGGTTAGTTGTTGGTTTGACAGAGTGTTTTCCAGCCACAGTGTCGCAGCAGAGTTCCCGGGACACCGGGGGGTGGAAATGAACAGGGATGGAAATGACACAGGGGCATGTTACTCTTCTTGTCCTTCCTTGTACTTTCACCCAGCCTCCTCTTTGTTCCTCCCCTTGCTCTCAGGTCAATTCAAGTCTGAAGCCAGGAGCTGCTGTGTGGAAAGGGCTGCCTGTTTTGTGCCTTTGCAGTCGAAGCTCTCTAACGCGACAGAAATCAGGCATGGGGTTTTCCTCAAACAAACAGCAGTCCCTGGCGAACATGTGCGTGCCTAGTAGTTTCATGCACACACACACACACACACACACACACACACACAGCTTTCATGCTGCTCCATTCCTGGCACGGACAGGGCTTTGCACACGCAGGTCCTCTCACACTGAATATACCTTCCCCGCCATCGCACGCTGCTCCCATTCACACCCGCCTGTGCACGCCATGCTGGGATGGTGCTCCTCAGGTCAGCTCGGTGCAGAGGGCCGCCTGGCTGGTGAGACGTGACGTCTGGGGTGGCTGTGAGGGTTTGAGGACAGATGGGCATTCGTATCAGCAGACTGAGTGCAGGTGGCCCTCGGCGAGGTGGGACCTGCGTCTGCTGAGGCCTGGAAGACCAGGAAGGCGGAGCGAGGAGGGTGGAGTGCATGCTCGCTGCCCGAGCTGAGACGTCCCCCTTCTCTGCCCTTGGACAGGAGCCATAAGCACTCCTGGTTCCTGGGCTCTTGAACCCACACCTGACTTAGCCCACCAGCTCCGTTCTCTCCTCGGTCGGGCCTCTGGCTCAGGCTGTTGTGCATCAGCTTTCCTGGGTCCCCAGCCTGTCTACGGCAGAGCACACGCTCCGGCTTCTGGGAGCCGGTTACATTACATATGCACATGTACCTTCCTCCTGTACGAAGTTAGTACATTTGTTGCGTGTTAGTTACATAATACAAATTCAGGTTCAAAAGTTCTCAGCCAGAAATTAACCTGGTAGCACCATTTTCACAATTGAATATCAGGAGTCTACAAATACTGTGTCTGCCTAAAGATGAGCAGATACAGCAGGTGCTCACAGGTGGCCTGCCTCCTACCAGAGAGATGAAGGCACTGCTCAGAGGCGCCCTTAATAAATGGTGGTGTCTCCTCCCAAAGCCTTTGTCCTTTCCAGAAAACCGCTCCGTGCTCTAGGAATTCTCCTGCCCAGCCTCACTGTGCTGACAATACTCAGTGGCTACACGATGGCCGTGAGAACCAAAAAGGTCCTTAGGTTTGTGTCTGAGGTCCCGGCACACCGAGGAGGAACTAGGATTGGAGCTAGTCCTTGTTTCCTGGACACTAATCACTAGTCCCGGGGTCCCCAGCCGTGCTCCTTCCAAAACTGTGTGGGATCCTCTCACTGCACTGCTTAGTGAGTGAGGCTTTCTGTCGTGGAGGTGCTCTGTTTGCGGAGGGAGGTGCTATTTTAAACAGTGCTGAGAGAGTTTGGGCGACGTGCATTTGGCAATTACTGTGTTCAAAAATTCATCAAGCACTGCAAGTGTGTAACCTATAGGCAAGGTTAATTAAAGCTGGAGAAATCTAAAAATAACCTGGCATTTAAACATGTAATTTCCATTCGGCTCTCATAGTCTGATAGCACAGAGACTCTCTCGGGCCCAAATTAAGCTCCCGTGGCCACCTAGCTCTGGCTGACCTCTGCACCCCGTATCCAAGGTGACAGGTGGGAATGAAATAGGCTCATCCAAGCATCAAGTCTTCAAATAATAACATCCATTCCATGGAGAGAAATGCAGGGAGATAGATAGGAAGTTGGGTAGATGCATGACTAAAGAGATTATTGTGGTGATAGATGATAGGTAGGTAGGTAGATAATAGATAATGATAGATAATAGAAAGATTGATTAACGGATGATATGTAGGTAAGTAAATAATAAGATAGGTAAATAACTAATAGATTGGTGGGTGACATATAGAGATTGATTAATGGATAATAAATAGATAAGTGAATAGAAAAATAAATAAATAGCTAATATATTGATTAATGGATGATATATGGATAAATAGATGATAGAGATAGATAGGTAGATAGATAGATAGGTAGGTAGGTAGGTAGATAGATAGATAAAAATATATTTTGCTTAGAGAACCTGGAAGATGGCAGGGTAGGGGAACTACTATTTGGGAAAGCTATTCAGTAAATTACTTTTTTTATAATTATACCCTAATGATTTTAGCAAGCTCTTCTAGGATACACATCAAACCTAGCACACATTAAAAATCCTATGAGCTCCAAGTTGTCATTTAATTATTCATTAAAGCATTTATGTTTCTATTGATATATATATATATATATATATATATATATATATTTTTTTTTTTTTTTAATTTTTTTTTTGCTTAAAGAAAAAGTGAAGGCAGAGAGTGTCTTGGGAGAACCTCAGGAAAGGGCGGAAATGTCCATGTTTTTGCCATGGAGCGATACGTTTAAAATGTGGAACAACTGAGCAAAGAGATAAGTGTTGACGTGGCCAGCGTGTACAGTTCCAGTGCACATTTCTGTGCTGGAGGAGTAACTTCCTCGGAGCGGCCGGCGGGCCGGCGCCAGGCTCAGTGTGCAGAGCAGGCAGAGGCCCCGGCCGGGCCTCACGGCGGCCTAGCACTGGGTTCTCCCTTTGGGCCTCCTCGGCGTCAATGGGGCATTCCGTATGATCCCACCTTCTCTCCTCCCTTAGCACAGCAGTTGTACTCCTTTCAAAAGCGTTGGTGGTGGCCCTAGAGTCTGCAGTCCACATTTTAAATGGAGTCAAGTCTCCCTTCACATAACACTGGACTGCTTCCATGTGAGTGCGGCCTCGTAATGGTCCCCCAGTTCTTCCCTCAGCCTCAGGACGCGGGGTAGGCCTTGCCTTTACCCACGTGCCGGAGCTGCCTTTTAGATCAGTTAACATTAAGATAAATAAAACATTTTAGTGTCATTTTACCTCCGTTTGCTCCTTCTCCGTGTTCTTCCACTCTCTACAAAGACCCGCGTTTCTAACCTGTATCATTGTCCTTCCTTCAACATTTCTTGCAGAGTGGTTCTGCTAATGTTGTCATTCCTCATTTTTGTTTTTCCTGACAATCTTTGTGTCTCCTGCACTTTCAAAGGACAATTTCACTGCACAAAGAATTCTGGTGGGTGATCATCCCACTCTCTTCTCACGTGCACAGTTTGGGATAAAAAGTCTGCTGGTGTAGTTATTATCTTTGTTCCTCTAGCTCTTTTCAAGGTTTTCTTTGTTTTTGGTTTATTACCATTTAATTATGATATGTCTAGGGATAGAGTTTCTTGGGTAGTAGTCTTTATGCTCGGAAATGCCTGAGTTTTCTGGGTCTGTGGTCTGGTGTCTGTCATTAATTTTGGAAACTTCTTTGCCATCATTACTTCATGTATTTCTTTAGTATTAGAGAATGGTGTTTGCTTATCTGCAGACCACAGGAACATTCTGAAGGTTCCCAGTGCCGGACTAGTTTGTTCACAATTAGCGGCCAGTGGGAAGCTCCCTTAGGCAGCAGCTGGGGGAGGGCACATTGTCTACAGTCAGCCCTCAGGCTAAACATCCTGCAGCTCCCTCTCCTGCCCCCCCACCCCCCAGACTGTGTTTATTTGTGTCGCCTTCTTTCTCCGGGTCTGACTGGTTGACTCTGAGACATTCGGTCTGTGTTATCATAGCCAGAAGTGGTGTTTGTTTTAAAACATTTGAGATATGTTTTCTCTTGCCTTGGTTTCAAAGATCAAACCTTATTTTCCAAGTTACTGGTGAATGATAGTATTTTTGTTCACTTTGGTGTGTGTTTTTGTTGTGTTGGGGTGTTTTTTTTTGTGTGTGTGTGTGTTGTGTTTTTTTTTTTTTGGGGGGGGGGCTGTTCACCTTTTTTATTCATTTATTCACTCTTGTTGGTTACTTCCCAAATGCAAAACTCTCATATATATCTCTGAGGAACATAAATCCCAGAATTCAGTGATTCAATGGGACGTTCTATGTGCTCATTGGCTACAGAGCAGTTGGGATACTGAGAAATGAGGTGGTCTGGGAGGAAAGGATGGGAGACATGGGAGCCACCTGAGGTAAGCAGGCACCACTGAGATGCGATGACTGCGCAGTCAGAGCCTGGAGGGAGACAGAAGGTGCACTCCAGCCAGGTAGCCAGGAAGCCTTAGGAAAGGGAAGAGGCACAGGAGGCAGGGAGAATCTAAGAGCATTTCCATGCTGGGGTGGGACAGGAGCCAGCAGTCAGCAGAACCCTGAGGGCCTGGTAGGCCAAGAGGCGCAGGAGCTCGATCTGGTGGGGAACAGCCTTCTCCCCTGGTCCTGGGGGGAAGGCGGGGAGGAAAGCTGCAGCCCCACCCGCCTGTGCGCCCACTTATTCTGGTGGTCCTCCCTGGGGGGTCCACAAAGTGGAGGCACACCCGCAGGGGTCAGCCTCCTGTGCAAAGGGGGGAGCAGAGGGTGGAAAGTGGGTCCAGAAAAACAAAGAGGGGACACAGTCCAGACTGCGCTCCTGGGACCTGGCGGAGTCCCACAGGCGCTGAGGGGCCCAGTCCCTCGTGGGAGGCCGAGCGGGGCAACCTTCAGGGGCTCGGGGCTCAGTGGGCTGAGCTCTCGTCAGCAGGGAGCCGTCTCTGCAGCAGAGGGTGGTTAGGGTTTGATTTATTTTTAAGATTTTGGTGGGGAAAGAGGAAGACTGCCCCCACTATCTCTCTGTGTGTCTCTTTCTCTGTCTCTCTCTGTCTCTCTCTCTCTCTCTCTCTCTCTCTCTCTCTCTCTCTCTCAGCCTCCTGGCAGCTACAGGAAGCCGCCGGACTGCCAGTGTGATGGCCCAAGGCTTCACCCACCTTCTCGCCCTGGACAGGAAGGCCCTCCAGGAAACCCTGGCGCATTACCCGGACTCGGAAACGCTCCTCTTGGAGAAAGCCAGGTGCACCCCCGGCCGCCTAGAGGCTTTGCTCTCCATCCCCGAGGGGAGGGCGGGCAGCCTTGTCTGCAGGCACACGGAGCAGTGCCTCGGTTGTGCATAGCCCCACGGGCAGAGCCGTGCTGCAGGCCATGCGGGTGCCCCCCAACCCTACCCCCCTCACACGCCTCCCCACAGGGCGCTGCTCCGGGAGACAGCTCCAGCCTCAGCAGCAACCTCTCCAACGCAAGAACTTGCCTCCCTCTTCCCACCAAGACCAGACACCCGAGTCTCACGGACTCTAACTGGAGCAGCAGAGCCGCCCCCCAAAGGCTGCTCAGACTGCAGAGAGCGAACCACTCAGGTGAGCGGGGGATATGCCCCGGGGAGGCCTGGCCCAGAGCACCCCCACCTACCCAGCCCCCAGCCATCCCGTTCCCACTTACTGGCTCAGAGGAGTTGGTTGAAGAAGAGAGACTCCAGTTTCTCCCTGAGGCACCCCCCCCCCACGAGCTTTAGAGGGAAAACCACACTTTCTATAGTATTTTTATGGCATTCAGTTAATACTTTTTATTTAAAAACTAGAGACCTGGTGCACGAAATTTGTGCACTGGGTGTGTGTGTGGGGGGGAATCCTTCAATCCGGCTGCAACCTCTTGTAGTCCAAGAGCCCTTGGGGGATGTCCGACTGCTGGCTTAGGCCTGTTCCCAGTGGGAAGCGGGCTATGCCATCCTTAGCACTGCTGCAAAGGTGGGAGAGGCTCCCACCACCACCGCTGCACTCACCAGCCGTGAGCCTGGCTTCTGGCTGAGCAGTGCTCTCCCTGTGGGAGCACACTCACCACCAGGGGGCAGCTCCTGTGTTGAGTGGGATTGGGCTGAAACTGGCTCTCCAATGGCAAGGGTCCCAGATTGCAAGAGGGCACAGGCAAGGCCGAGGGACCCCACTGGGCTGGAAAGCAATGTGGGAGGTTGTCCAGCAGGGGAGGGCTCCAGGGCATATCCAGCCCAACTTGCTCAGTCCTGATCAGCCGGACCCCAGCAGCAAGCTAACCTACCAGTCAGAGTATCTGCCCCCTGGTGGTCGGTGCACATCATAGTGAGTGGTTGTGCAGCCTTAGCCTATCATTAGCATATTATGCTTTGATTGGTTGAACGGACGACCAGATTATCAGACACTTAGCATATTAGGCTTTTATTATATAGGACATTTAAAATGCTATTGTCATAAAGTAACTAAGTAAATATTTCAAAAGTGAAGCAAAGAGGCCTTTGGCACCTAACTTACAGAGTGGGGAAGAGGATGCTGGGGGACAGAAGCCTGGCCCAGCCTGCCCTGCCCACTCCCTGTGCCTGCAGCTCAGCCATGCACTCTGGGCCAGCACGGCGCCCCACCAGCCGCATCCAGACCAGCCCTGCCCCATGGCCACCCTTAGCTCCCACTGCAGTGTCCTTGGTTGTGATTTCAGTACCAGCTCTTTCCAACTGCTTCTTCCAGGAAAGCAGCAAGTCCTCTGCAGGAGGAGGGGGCAGAGGATGAGGGCGTGAAGATGAGGAAGAGCTGCAGAGGGACCACCGGGCAGGTCTGGACATGGAGCAGACACTGCCCCACAGAGGACAGGCTCCCATCAGTCAGAAGGGCAGCACCACCCCCTGAGCTGCCCGCCTCTCCTGCACCACCCCGAGGCCCCGCGGGTGAAGAGGAGGTGCTGACCATGCAGTTGGGGAAAGGGCTCTGAATGAGCATCCGAGAACCTCAAAGCACCCTCGCTGGTTCCCAAAGACACTGTCCCAGGATTGTGGCTTCCACTCGCGAAGGGGAAGAACTCACCAGGCCCTGAGAAGCCACAGGCCAATCAGAGCTTCATTTCTCTGTTACTTTTTATTACCATTATTATTATTAAACTAGTGGCCCAGTGCACAAAATTCATACACATTAAAAGGGAATTAGTTAGAGGAAATATTTTAATATTGCTATTTGCCCTTTCTCTATAATAGAAGTGTCAGAGATGAAAGAAAATTAGTAAAATGTATATGAAAATCTCCTTCCCTTCAGAGTCTGGGGCACACCACGGGACCCAGAATCAAGTCGCCGCTCACCCATGCGTGCCTAGAAATTGTGCAAGACCCATACTCGGCCAGCCCCACTCCCATCAAGCTCCACAAGGCAGGGGGCACAGCCTCAGGTTCCCCGGCCTGGCCTTAGGTCCCCCAGTCTCAGGGTGGGGGGCACAGCCTCAGGTCTCCCATGAAGCTCCGCCAAGTGAGGGGCATAGCCTCAGGTCCCATGGCCCCAGTGTGAGGGCACGAGGGTGTGAAGATGTGATGAACATTTGCATATTAGCTCTTTATTATATAGGATTTGGGGGGGGCTTTGTTGCTAGGACTTCCTTAGTGTGTTACTTTACTCGGGCAACAAGATTAGTTAAGAAACAAGTGCTGCCAAACCGGTTTGGCTCAGTGATAGAGCATCAGTCTGCAGACTGAAAGGTCCCGGGTTCGATTCCGGTCAAGGGCATGTACATTGGTTGCGGGCACATCCCCGGTAGGGGGTGTGCAAGAGGCAGCTGATCGATGTCTCTCTCTCATCGATGTTTCTAGCTCTCTATCTCACTCCCTTCCTCTCTGTAAAATATCAATAAAATATATATATTTTTTAAAAAGAAACAAGTGCTGTTCTCTGCTGTCAGGAGCCGTGTGCAGCTAATTGAATGTGGCAGGGTTTTCTCCTTCCACTTTTCTTGCTGTTTTTTCCCTTCATTTGATTGGCATGGTCTTGGCTCTGACTCACCGACCTTTTCCCTTAAAAGCACATTTTGTGTTAAGGCCTGTGGGGCTCTGCTCACCTCTCTTACACACAGTGCTACAGCCCATTGCAGGGAGTCAGGGGGGTGGGGCTGTGATGCTTTCACTCAAAGGAGGTGAAGGGTCACCAGATGTCAGCTCCACTGGCTGCTGGGCCCGAGGGGAAGCAGTGGGGGAGCTGCTAATTGGACAGGACAGGGTCCTATGGATGTGAGCCGCCCTGCGAGCAGGGGGTCAGCAGCACTCATGGCCCCGAGAACATTACCAAAGCAACATGCTCTGTGCTCGTGCCCTTTGCTGAAGAAGCAGATGACAGTGTTTTCCCTCAAACCTTCTGATTGACTGATCTGGCTCCACACACCCACAAGAGGAGCAACCAGATCACCCCAACCTCACAGAGGCGGAATTACACCTCTCAGGACGTGCCTCAAGCATCTGCATCAGGAGGTGCCAGATCTGAGCTCCCCTTTGCAGCATTAGCAAGAAGTGCCGAGGGCAAGAAGGCAGACAGCACACATGTCAGACGAACACAGCCTACAGTTTCTGGAACCCACATGCACAGCTGTTTGCAAAGTCTCCCAGTGAATCCAGTGCACTTTGGGAAGCTGTCCCATGAATTGGCTCACATTAGCATCACCACCCGCCTCGTGCTGTGAGGAGGCTAGAGCACCGGGCTGATGTCAGAGTTAGAAACACATACAGACTTCCATTCTAATGAATGTCATGTGTCCGGGGTTCGGTTCTGCATAATAAGCCCAGAAGATGGTCATTGCAGCAGCACCGTGCTGAGAGGCTGTGACAATGCCATCGGCCAAATGCCCACCACCCAGATGCACCCAGCCAACCAGGGACAAGTCAATCATGGAGATACAGTATAGAATTTGGTAGTCACTGATTTTTAATCCAATGTTATAGTATTCTAAAACCATGGTAGCTATTACAAAAAGTTGGTTGGTATTTTCAGGTTTTAAGGGAATGCATAGAAATTGTGAAGTAATACCTGATAAAAGGGAATTTGCACGTAGAAAAGATGAAAATAGGTGAACCAAGATGGAGGTGTAAATAAACATCAGTACTTGCAGCCTCCCATAACCACAAAATAAATAACTAAAATATAGAACAAATGTCATTCAGAACCACCTGAACTCTAGCTCTGTGGTTGGCAAACTGCAGCTCAAGAGCCTCATGCGGCTTTTTGGCCCCTTGAGTGTGGCTCTCCCACAAAATACCACTGCCTGGGAGAGTCTATTTGGAAGAAGTGGTGTTAGAAGAAGTTTAAGTTAAAAAAAATTTGGCTCTCAAAAGAAACTTCAATCGTTGTACTGTTGATATTTGGCTCTGTTGACTAATGAGTTTGCCAACCACTGCTCTAGCTGAATGGAAGTCCTACAACTAGAGGAGTAAAGAAGAAACTGGTAGGAGGAGCAGAGGAGCAGAATAGGCTATTCTGACACCCATGTGTGGCATTTTTTTAATTGAGAGGGATATTTTGGATGCTGAGGCCTCCCATGAGAAGCAAGGAGTGCGAGCCCCACACCAGACCCCAAGCCCAGGGTTCCAGAACTGAGAAGAGAAGTCCCCATAACTTCAGGCTGTAAAAGCCAGCAGAGATTGTGGCTGAATGACATGGAGTCAGCTAGAGACCCGGGCAGTTCCTCTTAAAGGGCTGGTGCACAAACTTACACGGTCTCCCTTCCTCTGAACTCCAGCACCAGGTGGCAGCTTTGGGGGATCCATGGACATATGGGGAACATGGGGCAGCTTCCTCCCAGACAAGGGTGCTCCAAGGGGTTATTGTTGCTGTGCTGGGACCTCCCCCTGTCACAGAGCTGACTAGCAGCCATATCTGAGTTTCCATCAACTTGGTCCACACTGTTTGCTTCACCCTAGTGATTCCCTGAGACCCCATCCTATCCAATTTGCAGCCCCACCCAAGCTGTTTGCAGCTGCTTTTCCATATTAATGGTCTGTCCTGACTTTCCTAAATTCTCTCAAATAGCAGCTGGCATTAGCATGCCCCAAACCTATCAATAAGAGGCCCAAGACCTGGCCCAAGCACCAGCCTGCCTTGCTACATAGTTGGGCCTCACCTGACCAATTCCAAGACCAATACAAGTAGCAGCCATCTGCATATCCCAGTAGCTCCTTCTGGGTAACCCCAGGAGGCCCCAGAACCCGTACACCCAGTGGACAGCTTCAGACAGATTATAATTATACACATCCACAAGCAATTCGTTCTAGGGAAAGATTCAGCATCAAAGCCCCACTAAAGCAAGTCCTGCTCCATAGAGATGTCTGAACAGCAGCTCTCCCACCGTAGTTTGTAGCTAGTCCTCACAGCCAATTGGGCTGGAGGTCAATTCCTCCCAGTGATGCCAACAGTAATCAAGGCTCAACTACAAAAGACAGTGTACACAACACACACAGGGGTGTTCCTAGAGAGCCCAGCTCAGGTGACTGGGGCTGAAGGGGCTGAATCATTGGGCCCTACAGGACACCTACTACACAAGACCACTCTACCAATTCCAGGAGACAGAACAGCTCTACCTACTACATAGAAACAAACACAGGGAAGTAGTCCAAATGTCACAAATGAAAGAAATGGAAGCAAGCAAACTTCTGGATACAGAGTTCAAAACAATGGTTACAAAGTTGCTCAAGGATCTTAATGAGAGCTTCAGGGAACTTAGACTTTCAAGGATCTTAATGAGAATTTCAAAGACATGAAAAAGACCAGTCAAAAATTAAGCATACACTAACTGAAATAAGGAATAATTTACAGAGATCCAACAGTAGAGCAGAGGATTCTGAGAATCAATTCAAGAATTTGGGATATGAGCAATCAAAAAACACCCAATCATAAGAGCAAAAAGAAAAAATCCAAAAATATAAAGCAAGCGTAAGGAGCCTCTGGGACAACTTCAAGCGTGCTAACATCCACATTATGGGAGTGCCATAAGGAGAAGAGAGAGAGCAAGATATTGAAAACCTATTGACAAAAAACTTCCCTTACCAGGTCAAAGAAATAGACTTACAAGTCCAGGAAGCACAAAGAGTTTCAAACAATAGGAACTCAAAGAGGCCCACACCAAGACACATCATAATTAAAATGCCAAATGTTAGAGAAGCAACATGTTGCTTAAAAGCAACATGAAAACGGTTACCTACAAGGGAGCACCAATATGACTGTCAGCTGATTTCTCAACAGAAACTTTGCAGGCCAAAAGGAAATTGCAAGAAATATTCAAAAAATAAATGAATAGCAAGGACCTACAACCAAGATTACTCTACCCAGCAAAACTATCATGTAGAATTGAAGGTCAGATAAAGAGCTTTATAGACTAGAAAAAGATAAAGGAGTTCATCACCACCAAACCAGTATTACCTAAAATGTTGAAGGGTATTCTTAAAGAAGGAGAAGGAGGAGGAAGGATAGGAGGAGGAGGAGAAAAAGGAGAAAAAAAATATGAACAATAAAATGGCAATAAATATATATCAACAATTGAATCTAAAAATCAAAATAAATGAACAAGAAATCTAATGAACAAAACAAACTGATGAATAAAATGGAGCCAGAAGTATGGAAACATGGAACAGACTGATGAATCTCAGAAGAAAGGGGTCGGGTGGGAAGAGATTAACCAAAGAATTTATCTGCATATATGCATTACTCATGGTGTCAGACAATGGGGAGGTGAGGCCTGGGGCAGGGCAGGAACCAGGTGGAAAGGGCAATGGGTGGGAGTGGGACTTCTGTAAATCTCTCAGCAATAAAGGTTTTTTTGAAAAAGAAAATGAGAAAAAGGGCCTGAAAAGAGTCTGATAATAGGAAAAACCAAAGGAAAGAATCCTTCACCCTGTGAAGAAATTAAAATAGAATACTGTTGCAACTTTATGCTCTTTCTGTTGCTTATTTCTCCTCTAAACACCCTATTTCAGATACTATCATCTCCATTCCCAATCTCTCAGACTCAGACCTCAGCGTAATCAGCACCTCTTCCTTTGTTTGCAGTGTCCCCAAATCCTTTTTTCTTCTTATTTCTATATCTATCCATTACTTCTCAGTTCCTATGCTAACACCTCACTATGCATTTTCTGTTCAAATATACATTTGCTTTCACCTACAGTCGTGCTAATCAGTGTTTGAGCATCTCAACTGCGTTGCCATGGGAAAATCTGATCTTCCCAACACACCGCTGTTCATCCATTCGGGCAGCTGGATCAGTAGCACCAGCGGGTGGCTTAGAACCACGGAGGCTGACTTCTCGCAGCACTGGGGCTGCTGTCCGCGTGCTGGCCCCACGGGGAGGGTGGGCCCTCTCCCTGGTTCCTGGCAGCTCCTGCTCATGTGCCGGAAGCGGCTTCCCTGAGGGCTGACCCCCACAGGGCCAAGTGCTGCCCAAGACCGTCCTCTCTGGGGGCTGGGATCTCAGTGCAAGAATGGGGTGGAGGCACCAGTATTCCAACCACGGCCAGCCCCGGACCCCGGACTTCCCTGCTCGCGGCCTTGAGCATCCCTCCCTCTGACTAAATCTTACTTGTCCAAATTTACTACCACGCCCCAACCAGGCCCCCATGAAAGCGGGTCTTCTTACTCTCTTTTCTTTTCTTTCTTTTTTTTTGAATATATTTTATTGATTTTTTTTTTACAGAGAGGAAGGGAGAGGGATAGAGAGCTAGAAACATTGATGAGAGAGAAACATCGACCAGCTGCCTCCTGCACACCCCCTACTGGGGATGTGCCCACAACCAATGTACATGCCCTTGACCAGAATCGAACCCGGGGCCTTTCAGTCCGCAGGCCGACGCTCTATCCACTGAGCCAAATCTTTTTCTGGTCTATAAAGCTCTTTATCTGATCTTCAATTCTACATGATAGTTTTGCTGGATAGAGTAATCTGGATAGAGTAACTCTTTCCAGAGCTGCCACCTACCTTTCTTCCCGGCACTGGTCCCGTGGCCTGGCGCAGCTGGGGCATCGTCTCCCCTCCCTCACTTGCTCTTCCCTGTTTTCCACACACATCCATGCACTACGGGTCCCTCTCGGGGGCTGTCTTTGCAGTTCAGGAGGTGCCACGGCTCAGCTCCACTGTCCCCTGATTTCTGCTAAATTGTCAAGTATAGCAAGGCAGAGGCGAGCTCCCACACCTTATTTGCGTAGAAACAGAGCCCAGATGTTTGTAAAGGGAGTGAGAATATTGATAGGAATTTGTGGATGCAAATAAACAGGCAATCCACACAGAAGAGAGGCTCGCTTCCTTGCTCAATAAACACCTCAGGACACAAGAACAGAACTGCCTCTGTCTCCCACGTGGGCGGAAGTCTGAACCAGGTCACAGCAGCAGGTGCATGCTGGGGCACCCATCCTGGCCGACACCTTAGGATCCAGTGCTGCCTCAGCCCCAGAAAAGTCCCCACCGCGGGAGAGAAGGGGCAAGGGGGAGGCTGGCCCTCCTCTGCTCTGCGCCGGGAGGGACCCAGGCTGACAGAGAGGACCGCCTGCAGCCCAGCTCGGGGCCAGCCCCTCAGCTTCCTGAATAAGCTGGGAACCCCGCTGGTGGGAGAGAAAGGAGAGAGGGGCAGGAGGAGACGAGGGGACATGGTGGGATCCAAGCAGCAGTGTCTCTCCCCACCGCCCCCACAGGCGCCCACCTGCAGCCTCTGCAGAGAACAGAGGTGCGGGGGGGGGGGGGGGGCTCTGTACCCCTGGAGGCACACAAGGAAGCCACACCCAATGAGGACGCTAGAAGCCCCACCTTTAATTATGGTTTGTTTTTTTCTGATATCAGAGAGAGGGAGAGGGAGCGACAGAGCCATCAGTGGAGAGAGAGTCATCGATGGGCTGCCACCTACCCCCCCTGGAGCTCGAGCCCACAAACCAGGGCTGGGAATGGAAGGGTGACCTGGTTCATGGTGAGCACTCACCCACTGCCCACACCGGCCGGGCCGGGGTTTAGCACTTGAAGCACCACATCCTAAGTCCCACCACCTTTATTTGGCCAAGACTCAACACCCAGAGGTGCAGGGTCCCTGGAGACAGAGACTGAACGTCCTTCCCCCTTCTTCCCCACCACCAACCCGCCCTCTCTCCTCTGGACCCCACAGTCCTGGTCCCCAGCCCCGCGCCTTGTCAACAGGTTTCTGACGATGCAGGCATCTCTGGCAGCTCTTCCACCGGCCTGGGACCTGAGCCAGGAGCCGGTCCAGAGCGGTGCTGCCGGCGGGCTGGCTGGAACGGAGGTGCCCTGAGAAGGTGGCCAGAGGGAAGAAGAAAGCAAAGTGTCTCTCAGCCGAGGCTCCAGGCTTCATAGCAAATGAAGTAAAACAACTTCTCTTTATAGAAGTGAATATCCTTCTGTGGACCCGAGTGTTTATCCACCAGCAATTTCCCTGACTCTGAAGCCACCCCCAAGTGCTAGGTGCTCGAAATGATTACAAAACGACCTCTTCTGTTCCTTTCATTGAAGCCTTCAAAACTCAGCCCAGCTTTTAAGCTGTTCTATAGTTTTAGCAAGTGACAGCCAGCTCTGCTTCCATCCTCACACTGCATCCACCGGCCTTTGCACACTAGAACTCAGGGACTCAGAGTCTGCGGTTGCCAGTGGGGCTGGGTTCAGCTGGCGGTTCTTCTGGTCTTAGCTAATTCTGTTCTAGACTCAGCAGCTGGCTGGGGCCTGGGGGTCGAGGAAGTCTCAGCTTGTCTCCAGTCCACGTGGCCTCCCTCCTCCGAAGGCTAGCCGGGCCTGGCAGCTGCACAGGGCTCTCTCCCACCGAGGCAAAGCGGAGTGAGTGAGGCCTCAGGTCCAGGCTCAGAATCTGTGCATCATCATCGCTGTACCTCGTTCTGTTAGCAAAGTCAGCGCCAGGACCAGCCCAGGTTCAGAGGTGGGGAAATGAGAGCCACCTCCAGACAGAAGGGCTGCAAAGTCCCCGTACAGTGGGCGGGGTGGCCACCCAGACAGGATTGCCGGGAGAAGCACAGGCACCAGACGGTGGGTGACTGTTCGGTGCAGGTATGTCCCAGGCCACATTTAGCACATGCTTGTGCTACACTTTATTCGGTTTATATAAATTCAATTTTAATTTGATTTCCTGGGCTTTTGTTTGTTAAATCTGGCAACCCCACACACAGACCATGTTAAAAAAAAAAAAAAAAAAAAAGCAAAACCTTTATCGAAAGAGGTCACTTTGAACTTGAAGTTACTTTTAAAGTGCCAGCTACACCAAGTGTGGTATTAGATGTGCTAAAAAGAGCTCTGGCCCTAGCTGGTGTGGCTCAGTGGTAGTGTCAGCCTGAGGACTGAAGGGTCCTGGGTTCAATTCTGATCAAGGGCACATGCCCAGCTTGTGGGCTTGATCCTCAGTAGGGGGCCTGCAGGAAACAGCCAATCAATAATTCTCTCTCATCATTGATGTTTCTATCTTCTTCTCCCTTCCTCTCTGAAATCAATAACAATGTATTATAAGTAAATAAATAGCACTCGGCACCCCGGGAGAGGAGGGGCTGCCCGCTCCGGATTCTGGGGAGTCTTTGGGGGACGCCGGTGTGAGGTGCCATGCAGTGACCACAGCAGACAGCTCTGCCCAGCACCATCCTCGGTGGCACACTCTGTGTGGAGCGCAGGATGGGAATCGAAGCCATAGTTTAGGGTTCGACCCCAGGCACCTCCACCTGGTCCTTACTCACGTAAGGACATTTCTCGCTTCCTATGCTGGGCCTGTTCTCATTATAGTGATCCCTGCCTTCCTATGAGGGACTGTAACAATCTTTGGGAGATTAATCATCACGCTGCTCTGGGATGTTTCGCATTGAACTGGCCCAGCGGGCAGCAAACTCCTCAGTCCACAGAGCCAAATACCAACAGAACAACGACTGAAATTTCTTTGGAGAGCCACATTTTTAAATTTAAACTTCTTCTAATGCCATTTCTTCAAAATAGACTTGCCCAGGCCGTGGTATTTTGTGGAAGAGCCACACTCAAGGGGCCAAAGAGCCGCATGTGGCTGGTGAGCCGCAGTTTGTCGACCATGGAATTAGACCAAAGGTACCTGGCATTCATCTGTTAAGTACCGTAGTAAAATTTGTTTTCCTCTGCGAGTTGTATGACCGGCTGTGTTTTTCTACTATCACCTTTGTGACTGGAAGTGATGGTGCAAAGGTCAAATAAACATTCATTGTTAAACGTGCAACACAGCCTGATGCTTCCCAACAACGCTTCCCGGTGAGGACAGGGGCCCGAGAGAGCACAGCCCCTGGTGCTGAGCCCCCGTCACTCTGCACGCAGGGCTGCGGAGGGGCAGGGACCCTGTGCGGCTGCCCCGGGGGCACAGAATTCACCCCAGAGGCTTGTCAGCCAGGCTCTGACGCAGACTCTGGCATCCAGCTTTAGCAACCACCATGGATGAGAGGAGCCACATGGTAACCGGACAGCTCAGGGAAGGTATGAAATTAAACTGTAACTGAACACAGTGATGGTGGGTAGTTAGTCTTAGGCCGGTATCTTCCCTGACATGGTCAACCTTTACATTAGCTGAGCCTATCTGTCTTTTTTGCATCTACCCTGCTTCCCCGAAAATAAGACAGTGTCTTATATTAATTTTTGCTCCCAAAGATGCACTAGGTCTTATTTTCAGGGGATGTCTTATTTTTCCATGAAGAAGAATACGGTACACATTTATTGTTAAATTAAAATAAAGGAAATCTATTACCTGTATATGGTACTGTAGTATGGTAGTTCTCAACACAAACCAGACAAACTGTGAATCCTACAGTATCAAGAATTTATTCATTTATTCAATGACAATCATGTCATCATCTTCTGGAACATCATCATAACAATCCAATTCCTGAATTTCCATTTCTTTCAGAATCAGTGGACCAAATCTCTCATGTTTAGCAATAGCACTGTCTTTAAATGAGTACTTCTTGTCAAGGTAGCCTGCTCGCAGTGCATTTGCAATGCAACTGTCAGTGATTTTCTCCCATGAATTCTTCACCCAAGTCACAACTTCTTGCAGTTTAGGTTTCACAAAGTTTCCACGCTGATTTCTCTCCATTCACACAGCAGTGACGTCAGGACTCCACCTAAGGTCACTGGTTGCTAGACGCCAGTTGGGGCGGCCCTAGCGACCAGTTTACGGTAAATTTTCATTCTGAGACAGAGCCTGGGGGCCTTATTTGGGGGGGGGGTGCCTTATATTTCACTCAGAAGGAAACCTCTAAGTAGGTAGTTTGCCCACGGCTGGGTTAGGGGGTGATCAGGCTGGCAGGCAGAAGCAGTTAGGGGCAATCAGGAAGGCAGGCAGGTGAGCAGTTGGGAGCCAGCAGTCCTGGATTGTGAGAGGGATGTCCTAGATTGGAGAGGGTGCAGGTTGGGCTGAGAGACACACACCCCATGCATGAATTTCATGCACTGGGCCTCTAGTGTGTATCCCTTATAAACAAATAGACTGAATGGCGAAACAACTGAACCAAACAAATGGTCGCTATGATGTGGGCTGAACCACCAGGGAGTGCGTGTGGAACATGGCGGGCATAGGCAGCAGAGCATGGAACATGGTGGGTATTGGCTATGGCAGGATGGTGGAGCAGGTGAGTGGGGATGCCAGACCAAGGCAGGCGCTGATCTCTACCATCGGGGCAAGCCTCTAGTGGTTACTGAAAATTCTTGCTCCCACATGCTGCAATCCCGCCTAGCACTTGTACATGCTGCTGGTGCTGGCCCGGCTCACACCCGCTGCCAGCACCAGAGCTGTTGGTAGTACGCACTGCCAGTGCCCAGCGCTGGCCCCACTCAGGGTAGTCAGCAGGTGCAAGCAGTGGCTGCCAGCCCCAATCACTTTTCAGGGTTTCTCTACCTCCCCCTGCTCCCGAGGACAGATCCCGGCTGGCAGCCGCCTCTTGCACCTGCTGCTGGTAATGGCCCTGCTCACACCCACTGCTGGCACCAGAGCTGCTGCCCACACACACTGCCAGTGCCTGGGACGGATCGCTCAGTGCTGTCAGCAGGTGCGAGTGGCAGCTGCTGGCCCCGATAACCCCTGAGGGCTTCTTTGCCTCTGCCTGCTCCTGAGGGGCAATCAGAGCAGCAGCCACCACTCGCACTCGCTGACAGTGCCAGCCCCACTCACAACAGCTGCCGGTGCCAGCCACAGTCACTCCATGCTGTCAGCGGGTGCGAGTGGAGCCAATGCTGTCACTGTGTGGGAGCAGTGGTGGTGGGAGTGGGGTTGCCTGCAGACAGGGAACTGGGGGTTTATCCTCAAGGACCACAATTCCTTTCAAGTTGCATGAATTTGTGCACTGGTCCCCTAGCGTTGAATGAGAGTGGTGAAAATGGAATTCCCTGTCTTGTTCCTGTTCTTAGGGGAAATGGTTTTAGTTTTTTCAATTGAATATGATGTTCACTCTGTTTGTTATGTGACCTGTATTATGTTGAGATGTGTTCCCTCTATTCCCACTTTGCTAAGAGTTTTTATCAAAAACGGGTGTTGTATTTTGTTGAATGCTTTTTCTGCATCTATTGATATGATCATATAGTTTTTATATTTCATTCTGTTTATGTGGTGCATCACATTTATTGATTTGCAACTATTGTACAAGCCTTGCATCCCTGGAATAAATTCCATTTGGTCATGGTGTATGAACTTTTTAATATATTGCAGGGTTTGATTTGCTAATATTTTGTTGAGGATTTTAGCATCTATGCTCAACAGGAATATTGGCTGTAGTTCTCTTGGTAGTGTCTTTATCTGGTTTTAGAATTGGGATAATGCTGGCTTGGTAAAAGAGCTTGAAAATGTTCCTCTTGGATTTTTTGGAATAGTTTGAGGAGCATAAGTGTTAGTCCTTCTTTGAATATTTGATAAAACTCACCTGTGAAACTGTCAAGATCTGGGCTTTTGTTTGTTGGGAGGGTTTAAAAAAAATTTTTTTTTTATTGCTGATTCTATTTTATCAGTTGTTATTGGCCTATTCAGGTTTTCTGATTCAGTTTTGGAAGATTGTATTTTTCTAGGAATTTGTCCATTTTTCCCAGGTTGTCCAGTTTTGTTGGCATAAAGTTAATAATAATATTTCCTTAAGATCATTTATATTTATGTGATGTCAGGGGTTACTTCTCTTTTATTCTGATTTTATTTATTTGTGTCCTGTTTCTTGATGAATCTGGCTAATGGTTTATCAGTCTTCTTTATCCTTTTAAGGAATCAGCTATTGGTTTTGTTGAATTTTTTGTATTGTTTTTTAGACTCTATATTATTTGGGTTCTTCTTGCTTGGTACTCTCTGTGCCTCCTGAACTTGTGTGTCTTTTTCCTTCACTAGATTAGAAAAGTTTTCTGCCATTATTTCTTCAAATACATTCTCCATCCCTTTCTCCCTTTCTGCCTCTTCTGGTCCACCTACATTTTTACATTTAATATTGTCACACAGCTCCCTTAAGCTGTCCTCCTGTTTTTTAATTGTTTTTTTCTTTTTGGTTCATTGATTTTTTTTCTACCCTGTCTTCTAATTCACTAATTCAATCCTCAGCTTCCCCCAATCTGCTGTGTATTCCTTCCAATGTGTTATTTGTGCTATGTCATTCTTTATTTCTCTTAGTTACTATATATCTTCTCATGCTGTTGAGCATCGTTACCATCATTATTCTCAACTCTAAGTCAGGTGAATTTCTTATCTCTATTTCAGTCATCTCTTCTGTAGAATTCTCTTGTTTTCATTTGGGGGTTGTTTCTTTTCTGGCTGCCTGTTTGGGTTTTTGACTATGTATTAGGTAGATCTGCTATGCTTCTCAATCTCTAGTACAATATGGTGTTAAACAGTTTCTAATTAGATCAGGCAAAGACTCAAAGCCTCCAGAGACCACCTCTGTCTGCAGACTGATTGGATTCCGTCTAGAATAGCCCTCATGCAATTGTCCACAAGTGTTGTGAGACTTTTTCCAATAGGGTGGGTCAACTCTCTTCCCCCAGGCACCACTTAGTTAGCAAATGCCTACATGAGAAAAATGACCTTTTCAGTGTAAGATAATGACTCAGCACAGGAAACTGAAGGTGTCTGCCTTCTTTGTTCTAACCCCAGCAACCCCAATCTTAGCTTTTGCTCACATAGCTCCAGTCCACTTTGCCTCCCCCTCCAGGAGCACAGGTAGATGGCTGCACAGGGAATTTTGTACACTGGCTGTTTAAGAGTGTGCCTGCATTTCTAGCCATCTCTTCCTGGCAGACAGCAACCTTGCCACTTTTCACAGCCTGGCCTGGTACTTTTCACAGTTCTGGTACTCTCTACTGGGGGTCCTAGGGTTGGGCTTAGACCTGAGTTCTCAGTTGGCACCCCCAGAGCTGAGATCTCTCTCCAGAACTTCAACTGCTGTCTGTGGGAGCCGGGCCAGCCCTTTCATGCCTCCACCCCTACCAGTTTCTGTGTGGTCTCCACTTTCAGTCCTTGGTTATCAGGGTTCTCTCCAGCAAGTCTTCAGTTGATTTTTCAGGAAGTTTTTCTGTATTTTAGTTGTAATTCCAGTTTGGTCCTGTGAGTGTGTCCATGAAGCATCCACTTAGTCTGCCACCATTTTTTAATCTCCCTGGGTGTTCCTTAGAAAGGGCCAGCACATGAACTGCATGCAGGGGAGATGGATGAAGACAGGTTTCCAGGAAACAGCAGGTGAATGGGTGTGACCATCAACTCAGTTACAAGGTAGCACCTCCTCTGAGCTCGAGCACCAGGGTGAAGCTCTTGGGTAACCAGACACATATAAGGAACTGGATAGTGTCCCACTGAGGCAGGAACTTGGGGGGGGGGGGCTTTCTTCCAGACAAAGGTACTCAGAGGGATCATTGTTTCTGTGCTGGGACCTACTGAGGTACAATTTTAAATATGGGGCTGTGACACTCATGAGGACCTGCAGGAGTGAGGGACTGGGGCTGCCAAGTGACCCAAGCAATCTGTAGGAGGGGCCAGGAGTACGCCAGGCACATCCCCTCAAAGCAAAGAAGCCACGTAGCTGGAGTTGCAGGGCCAGGCCGAGATGGCAAAAGTCTGGAGGAGGAGCAAGGGCACATGGAAAAGATGACAGCATTTGTGGATTGAAGGTGCTGGTGGAGAATGATTGGCGACTGGCAGGAGCTGTTGAGGACTAGAGGGAGTAACTTGGAATATGGTATATGAGTTGTTAGTAGGAGACCGGGAACTTGAAGTTGAGATTCAAGGGGCATGTTAGGGATAATGTGGAGGTCCAGGGCATGATCTCGGGGTGGGCTGAGGAGAGGTGAGGAACAGGAGGAATCGAGTGTGTGTGATCTGAAGATAGAGTCAAAGCTGGAGGTTCTCAGAGGCAAATACTGGAAGAGAAGGGGGCAATTATTACTTCCATGACCACTGGAGGTAGTAAATGCATTCAGTGGCATCCATGACCCTAGTCTGGGCTTCTTTTGAGTCCCAGAGGGCCCAAGATGTGACCCCACCACCCTAATAAGATGTGAGCAGTGCCTGGCTGTTGTGGCTCAGTAGTTGATCATTGACCTATGAACCAGAAGGTCACTGGTTCGATTTGGGTCAGGACACATGTGCAGCTTGATCTCCAGTAGGGGTGTGTAGGAGGCAGCCAATTGATGACTCTTCTCTCATTAATATTTCTCTCTCTCCCTTCCTCTCTGAAATCAATAAATATATATTTTTAAAAAAGAAAAGAAAAAGGACATGAGCAGTAAACTGATAACCATTCCCTTACTGCACCAATTTGAATGCAGTCAATCGCTTTTAAATTAACAAACCCCACAAAATAATAACATCCCCTAAACTCTTTTATTCCACAAAATATGGAGCACAGGCCATCTTATATACTACAGTCACTTTATTTCAAACTTTCTTACTGGTTTTGATAACATTTAGAGAATAAGAATGAAAACAAGGCACTATTGTAGCACATCGAGAAATAAATTTATCCAAAGGGCATTCATGTGGAAGATATACTCAACATCAGTTCATATATTCCGAACTTACACATTCATTGTAAGGATGACACCCAAAAGGCACAAGGGTTCTCGCAGTCACAGCCAGACTTCTTGCAAGGCACCTGACTGTCAGCTGCATGCAGGGGAGATGGATGAGACTGGTTTCCAGGAAACACAGCAGGTGAATGGGTGTGACCATCAACTCGGTTACAGTATCTCTAAATGCACTTTGAGAACTAGTAGCACTGGAATGAATGGTGGCACAATGGGCAAGGGAGGATCCTACATAATAAAAGTCTAATATGTAAATCAATTGGATGGCAGAACAACCAGTCGTTTTGATGCCCACTGACCACCATGGGACAGACACTCAACGCAGGAGTTGCCCCCCAGCCCGCAGACCCCTGGCCAGCCAAGGCGGGTGCCAGTGGGGCCCCCAGATCGCCCTGCTGGTCGCCCCACAGATAGGCCCTGAACGCTGGCCAGGCCTCGCTACTCTATCCATACATGAATTTTGTGCATCGGGCCTCTAGTTTAATATAAAACAAGCCACATCCGATGAGGTGACATGTAGGAATTGTAAGGACATTATAAAGTAATTTAGAAATTATAACAGCTTTTATTCAAAATTGCAATAAGGTATCCATTACCCTAATTTCCTGGAATCACAGTTCTTATCAGAAACAGCATCTAGTGATAAACCTGGTCAAGAATGAATAATAAAAATCTAATTTTAAAAGGAAACATTCTGTTTAAAACCAGAATATGAAATTGTGAGCCCAAGGCGGTTGGCGATGGTGTGAGGATTGTAATCAGCGTGGAACCAATGAGCCCTCACGCTGGTGACCCCAGCGCCCCCTGCAGGTGGTGCTAATGCTGCAGGAGAAACTTAAGGGTCCAGGATTTAAGAGGGGCCACGTGGGTTTAAACGGAAACAAAGCCAGCAACATCTCTGTGCCCCTTCCACGCACACGGAGCTGCAGCCAGAACAGGGCTGCTCTCTGCTGGGGTCGAGTCTTCCAACTTGTCTGAGAACCAGGAACATGCGCTGACTGTTAACACAGCCGGCCTCCCGAGGACTGTGATCCACACATAGTTTTAACGTTGAAGTTAAAGATGATTGCCATCTAAGGGCACACAGGTGCTTGGAATGCTCCAAACCCATTCTGATGGGACCATGTTTGCTCAGCAATATACTCTAAAGGGTAAAAATCGGGAAAACTCTACTCTTAAAAAAGCACATTTGCAATACCTTGATCAATAAAGAAATTAAAGATTAAAAAAATAAAAATATAAAACAGGATGGGATGAGGACCAATGTGAAAACAAAAGCATGTGAAGTCCACTATATCCAAAGGCAGGAGCTAGATTTTTTTAAAAGTTACAACAGGTTTTATGCTTAATACAGTACATCCTAGGCTTAGTACATGGCACATTATTAATGAGAAGTGTGATTTTGATTATCATGTGTTTAAAAATCAACTAAAAATGTTACTCAAAAAAAAGGGAAAATGTCTAAGTGAATGCATATAAATCAGCGTAAGGGGCCTCAGCAAGCAAGGTCTGACATGTCCCTCCCGGTGGCACGGCGGCCCGTCTGCACGAGGAATGGAGTGCCGTTTGGTGGTTTGGCCCACGGCTCCCACAGCGGCTCAGCCCTTCCCCTCCGGAAAACGCTCCGACCACGGGGACTCCAGGACAAGCCGTGGCGCACACACGCAGACCCTGGGCTCGCGGACAGCGTCCGCAGGCAGAGCGCTCTGGGCGGTGACACGCACAGCTGCTGGCGCCAGGCTCAGGCCACCGGCTGTGCCAGAGGGATGGTGTGCGGCCTGTCGCTCAGCGCCTGCAGCAGACACGGGGGGAATGTGCCGAGATCAGCCCTGGAGAGCACTGAGCTGTTACAGGAACAGCTCCGGTGTCATCTACTCCGAGAAGCTCGTCACTGAGGTGGGGCTTGTTGCACAGAAACCTGGAATCACACAGCCCAACAGGCTCCATTCTTCCTACTGGGAACCATTGGAAACGGCAGCCCCTCCTATGAAAGTACAATCACAACAAGCCACATTCCTCGGGAGTGTCTCCTCCAGACAGCCTCACTGCAGCCCCCGCGTCAGAAGCCACCACTGAACTGATTGGTAAAGATTAACTTACACTTTTCCTCCAGAAAGTATAAAAATGCTTTAAGTAGAAAGAACCCGTAGAGAACTGGTTACAGCATGAATGCCGGGTGACAGTAAGCGCCAGGCTGGTCCTGGTCGGGGCAGACCTTCACTTGGTGGTCGCAGGGTTCTTGGGGGGAAGCAGCTTGTAGGTGTTGAAGTAGCCCACCACCTGCTGGGGGATCTCCGCCAGGACACACTGGGCCAGCGCCTCCTTGGGAGCCTGGAGAGCACAACCAGTGACTTCATGAGCAACCACATTTTCACTGTCCCCTCTCCCCTTTTCAGTTAATCCTCATCCAAGGATATCTTTCCCATTGATTTTTAGAGTGGAAAGGAAAGAAAGAGGAGAGATAGAGAAACATCGCTATGAGAGAGACACATCGATTGGCTGCCTTCTGCATGCACCCCAACCAGGGCCAGGGATCAAACCTGCAACCCAAGGATGCGCCCTTGACAGGAAATTGAACCCGAGACTCTTTGGTGCACGGGCGACACTCTAACCACTGAGCAACTCTGGCCAGGGCTTCGTTATCCTATCTAATAAAAGAGTAATATGAAAATTGGCTGTCACTTCAAGATATAAGATGGCCGCCCCCATGTGGTCAAAGATAGCCTCCACAAGATGGCCTGCAGGGAAGGGCAGTTGGGGGAGACCAGACCAGCAGAGGAGGGCTGTTGGGGTTGACCAGGCCGACAGATGAGGGCTGTTAGGGGAGACTAAGCTAGCAAGGGAGGGCAAGTTGGGGAGGAGGGGGAATCAGGCCTGCAGGGAGGGCAGTTAGGGTTGACCAGGCCAGCAGGGGAGGGCAGTTAGGGGTGACTGGACCAGCAAGGGAGGGCAGTTGGGTGCAACCAGGCCTGCAGGGGAGGACAGTTAGGGGTGACCAGGCTGGCAGGGGAGGGCAATTAAGGGCAATTGGGCCAGCCAGGGAGCAGTTAGGCATCGATCAGGCTGGCAGGCAGAGGCAGGTGAGCAGCTGGGTGCCAAAAGTCCTGGATTGTGAGAAGGATGTCCAACTTCCTGGTGGGACTGGGCCTAAATGGGCAGTCAGACATTCCTCAAGGAGTCCCAAACTGGACTGAGGGACAACCCCCACCCCTGTGCACAAATTTCATGCACCGGGCCTCTAGCCCTTTGATAAAGACCAGGATTCCACACAGTTCCACCCCTACGTCTACATCCAGTCTCAGGGTCAGTCTGACAGCAGGGGACGAGCTGAGGGTGCTGACCCCCACCTGGCATGCAATGACTCTTGTCCTTAACTTTCAATGCTGGTCTTATTCACTCACTATTCATTTTTTTGGCTTCTTATTTAGAATTATAGATTCATAGGAAGTTGCAAAAAAAATAGACTTCAAATATACACTTCACCCAGTTCCCTCCAAAGGTAATGGCTCTGTAACAGTGGGACAATATTAAACTCAGGACAGCGATACCATCCAGTGTACAGCCCTTACTGAATCTCGTGTCACAGAATCTCGTGAATGCGTGTGTGTGTGTGTGTGTGTGTGTGTGTGTACACATCCATGCACACAGCTCTGTGTGATCACAGTCAAGATACTCAGCTGTCTCATCACCACAAAGGCCCCATGGGCTGCTCCTTACCCACACCGGCCAGGTCTTGCCCCGTCGCCGGGCGGGGGATGGCACAGCCACTCGGGGAAGTTCACAGGCTTTTGCTAACTGAACACGCAGCTGCACTTCTGCGTACTTCCCCAAGAGGCATTCATTCACACGAGCCTGTGGTGATGTTAACAGTGGCTGGTGTGCTCGAGGCGCAACTGGAAGCAGCTGCACGTGCCCTCAAACCACGTGCCCACAGCCCGGAGCCCCGCTCGCAGCCTGTGAGGAATCATGGAGAAAAGGCCAGCCCCAAAGGCTCCTGCTGTGAGATTCTGTTTATATAAGTTTCAAAATGATAAAATCAAGAACTGGAGACCACATTAAGGGCTGCCAGGGATGAGGAGGGATGAAGGTGGGAGAGGACAGGGTGGCGGTGACGGGTGCCACTGGGCGGGCCGCGGGAGGGACCAGGCTGGCAGCAGTGAACCACTTTGTGAGATGCTACCACCATTGGAGGAAACTGGTAAACAGTCTCCCGAGAGACTCGGCACACGGGCCTCACACACGTGTGCAGAGACTGGTTGTCAGCAGGGAAAGATGAGCCATCCCTGACAGTCACGCACCGGTTTAACTGGCCACACTCTGCGGGAGGCATGCAGGGCCACGCCTGAAGCAAACCCACCCGCCGGCCAGCACCCACCCGCGCCCAGGTCGAATGGGCGAGGCGCAGCGGTACTCACGTTCTGGAACTGTCTGAAAGGCACGAACTGCACGATGTCTCTAGTGGCCACCTCACCCGACGGGGAGCGCAGGGCCCCGCTGTCGCTGTCCAGGAACTCCATGGCGCTGAAGTCGGCCCCGCCCACCCCGACGATGATGATGGACATGGGCAGCTTGGCAGCATTGACGATGGCCTGCCTGGTCTCGTCCAGGTCTGTGATCACGCCGTCGGTGATGATCAGAAGCACAAAATATTGCTGCCAAAGAGAAAGCACGGCCCGTGAGCAGCTCGGGCTCCCGTGACACAGGCAGCGCCGACACCTGCAGCTCGAGGGCCACTTGCTACAAGAGCTGACATCTGGGATGGCAGGGAGTTCACACGGAAACGCTGTACGTCCACTGAAGGGTGACAGGGCACGAAACCGGCCAGCAAGTCCAGGGGGCAAGGCGTGCAGACGCCTCTGGTGAACGCCCAGCAGGCACTGGCGCAGACACTTACTTTAATGAAGTGGTAACGCCGTCCCCGTCGGAGCATCGGCCAAGGGAGCGAGCGCCAACTCCGGCGGAAGAGGGAGGGCTGTTTATGAACTAAAGAACACGTGACGTGGACGTGGGGGGTTTCCTCCGCACGGTTATCTGATAAATCGCCAGCGAGTGGCCATGTCACATAAAGCATCGTCTGGGTCCTTCACGTCTATACCGGGAGTCGGATTTGTAACAGCAGCTCAGGTGCTGAGTGTCCACTCGGCCCAGGCCCAGGCACGTGACTAAATCCCCCTGTCCACTCTTCCCTCACTGTGTGCATCCTCGCCCAGCCTCACCCGAGAAGCAGCGAGGGGTCTGCCACAGCACCCAATGGGAGGTCTGAGACAAGACCCGTTGTGAGCAGCTTTGTTCTGTTTCTAAGGATCACCAGAAGCCGCCCCCACCGCACTTCAAGCTCTGCCTTGGCCCTCAATGGTCACGGCACAGACAGGGCCGACGGGGAGGGGGGGGGGGGGCCCGCACCTCACTTCCGGGAGGGACACTTACGGAAGCCGTCTGCTGCTGTGTGGCCGCAGCAGCAAACCTGGCCACGTGGTTGATGATCGGGGAGAAATTCGTCGGTCCGTAGAGCTTTATCTGAGGCAGGCAGGCCCGGTAGGCCTCCACGATGCCCTGGATCCCTGGACAGAGAGAGCAGCGTGAGGAGCTCCGAGGCGTCACGCCACGCCCAGCGCTCCTGGCCGAGGTGACTGCACAAGACGCAGCACTTCGGCGGCCAGGCTACCCCGACTCCGCTGAGCTCGAAGGGTGGCCAGTTCCACCATGCGCACGTGAATAGCCTATTCTTGTAGCAGTACTTATTCAGGTATCGTTTTCCGTACGAACCCCTACAAACCCACTCCCGCCCACCCTGTGCAGCGCACACCTCCACAGCAAGCCCACTGCCCTCCTGGCCCAGAGCACGTGTCTCCAGCCGAGGAGTGACTCCTCAGTCCACAGGGCTGCTAGGGCGCTCAGCTGTGCTGCCAGGGAGGAGACTCGGGGGAAGGACTGAGAGGCCGAGCCGGACTGGGCCTTTCGCGCTGGAATCCTCAGGCGGGTCGGACGAAGCCCGCACACGTGGCCAGAGGCGCACCCACGGGCCAGCAGCTCGGGGCCCCTGTCCGGGTCTCCTCGCTGACTCAGCAGCGGGTCTCAACCATGCGCTGCCAGAACTGCCAACACGTGCAGAACCTACTCAGTCAGCGTGCTGACCTTTTCCCTTGGTTGTCAAATAAAAATAGGACAAGAGCCATTCATTGTAAATGAGTTAAAATATAGCTTTTTTGGAAAAAGTGTATTTTCTGGTATGCTGCAGAACTTTCAGAATTAGTTTACATTTGCCATGAGGAAGGTTGGACACGGGTGGTGTGGAGGCTAAACACGCAGGGCGGTGCAGAGCCCACAGCCACTCCCGGGCCCGGGCCGCGCTGCGCAAGGGGCCTGGGCCTTCCTGAGCGCCGGGACTGGCAGCACGTCTGGGCAGCCGCACCCCGCCGAGCCCCAGGTGGGGGGGAACAGCAGGCTGAGCCCGGGACCAGGGCGCGGCGCTGAGACCTGAGACCTGAGACCTGGCGGGGCGGCGGCCTGGGACGGCTGAGTCCCGCCAGGGCCCCCACACCCTGCTCCGCCCGCCCAGCACTGAGTCAGACCTCGGAAGAGACGGGAATTCTCTAGAAACTCCAACACTGCTGCAGTCATCAGGGAATCAGCCTCAGAAAGTGGCCAGTGCAAAACCCAGACAGGCTCTGGCTTTAAAATGCCCAGAACAGCCAGCCCCGGCAGAGGCCTGGCCGCCCGTGACGGCAGGTCCCCGTGAACACCTCGGGAAGGAACGGCCGTCAGAACGCGAGAGCAAACTCTGACACGAAGGGTTTCACGTGCGAAGGTGAGGCTTCCCCGACGATCACAGACCCAGGCAGGGCAGTGCACACGTGAGTGTGGCCCCGCAGCACCGCCTTCCCTCTCCCTCTCGGCCGGCCGCAGCCTCCGGGCGCCGTCAGCCACCGTCCTCACCAACACTGCCCGCAGGCCCTCTTCCAACGGGGGCGACGCCGAAGCCCCGTGCCTTCTGGGACCGAGACGTGTGATTCCTGGGCAAGTGCACCCGGACCGGACCAGGCGGGAAGGCCGGGGCAGGCTGGCTCCCGCACAGCGCCTGCTCTGTCTGAAACCATGGCTGTCCGCTCCGGACGGACGGACGGACGGACGGATGGAGACGCGACGCAGAGCGGCCGCCCCGACGGCAGCCCCCGGCTCCTGGTGCCGGAGGGAGCGACAGAACGCACGCGAGCCTTCGCCCTCAGCTCCCGAAGTCCTACGTTCCCCTTCCTCACAAGCACGGAACACGTGGCCACGGCGAGAAGGCCTGCTCGGCCCCGCCGTGCACACAGGCCCGGGGGTCGGTGGGAAACGAGTCGGGAGGCAGCTCCCCGATGGGGACCGGAGGACGGGCTTTGCTGAAAGTCAGCTCACTGTCTAGTCTATGCCCACCCCCCCCACCCCCCCGCTTCCCCTCCAAACTTACGCCGTTTTCTGGGGGCCTGGGCATGTCAGGAGAGTTCTCGGGGTGGCGGGAAGCACCTGGATGCAGCACATCCAGGGAAGCTGCCCAGAGCTGCCCCTCCACAGGGACCACCTGCGGCCGCGCTCCGGGCCGGCCGCCTCCCAGCACTGCGCCCGCTCCTCCGAGGGCGTCAGAGACCCGCAGACCCACTGCTCAGTTCAGAGGGTTTATTCTAAAATCAACTTACGCGGGAGGAATATGACCCTATTTATTGACCGAGCCTCAAGGCAGGGTTCTTCCGCTCTCTTAACCCTTTAAGGCAGGAGCATGGCGGGCGCTCCCCCCGCAGTGAGGCCGCCCCCCGCAGGCGGCTCCTGCCTCCTGAGCGAGGGCGACGGTCAGAGCCCAGGGGAGAAGTGGGCACAGGGAGGCTCGGCGCAGAGCAAGCGACACTCACCTTGGCAGTAGGGGTTGGTGGGATTGAAGTTCATGGGGAACTCGTGCGACACCTGCGGGGGAAGGGGCTGGTGAGCTGGGCTCGCTCCCCCAGAGCGGGGGGGGGGGGGGGGGGGGACGGGGGGGGGGTCGGGGCGGTGGGGGGCGACCCTCTCACCTGCCACTGGGGCGGAATCTGAGCTCCGAACCCAAACGCGGGGAACATCTTATCCCTAAAAGGAAATGTGAAAAGAGAAGATCGTTTTTCCAACGTAGAGCTTATCTTTACTCATAATAAACTAATATAAGCTTAGTTTTTAAAAAAAATATATTTTATTGATTTTTTATAGAGAGGAAGGGAGAGGGATAGAGAGCCAGAAACATGGATGAGAGAGACATCGATCAGCTGCCTCCTGCACACCCCCTACTGGGGATGTGCCGAAACCAAGGTACATGCCCTTCACCGGAATCGAACCCGGGACCTTTCAGTCCCCAGGCCAACACTCTATCCACTGAGCCAAACCGGTTTCGGCTAAGCTTAGTTTTTAACTGTTCAAATCTTAAAAAAAAAAAAAAAAAAAGATTACTCATAATTCCAGAGGAAAACAATGTTAATGTGGCAATTCTCCTAAATATTATTATGTGCTTTGAAGGAGAAAAATGTCTCTCCACGTATATTTATAAAAATGGAGTTTATATTCCTATTTCTAACATTCTTTCCTACTCACATACTGTACATTCCATTGAGCAAATATGATAGCTAGACTCACAAAGCCCTAAAACCACAACTCTTCATTGTTTATGGCAAACCCATTTGGCAGTCAAACTTGCTCAGCTGACATGAGGTTACTTGCCGCCACATAATATGAATATCCATACACTGGCCACAGAAACGTGGTACAAATGCCACATAAAAACTCCCCTTTCCCATCAAGCCATTCTACCCAAACCCCCGGAAGCACACGCTAAGTTCCCATCAGGACACCCCCCTCCACGGGCACTCCTGGCGGCGCTGGCTCCGAGGACAGAACCTGCCACAGATGCCAAACCCTTCTCCCTGCTTTAACCCTGTCTACCGTGTCTCTTACAGTTTTAATATTAACTAATGTGAATAAAAGTTATTTCACAATTTCTGCTTCCTCACTGTCAGACTGTCAACAATCCACGCATATTTCTGCGGAACGTTCACGGGAGTGTGACCGAAACACCTAGTCCATGCGGAAATGTTCTGGAGCTGATGGAAGAAGCCGCTGGTCCCTGCGGGGGTGTCCTCAGCCTGAGCCCCAAGCTCCACCTGCTCCGAGCGGCCGCACACACCCCGGTGCCTCCGCGTCCGCTGCCAACGCTGCCCGGCCCAGGGGGGACTCTGCCCGGCCCAGGGGGGACGCTGCCCGGCCCAGGGGGGGCGCTGCCCGGCCCAGGGGGGACTCTGCCCGGCCCAGGGGGGACGCTGCCCGGCCCAGGGGGGACGCTGCCCGGCCCAGGGGGGACTCTGCCCGGCCCAGGGGGGACTCTGCCCGGCCCAGGGGGGACGCTGCCCGGCCCAGGGGGACGCTGCCCGGCCCAGGGGGGGCGCTGCCCGGCCCAGGGGGGACTCTGCCCGGCCCAGGGGGGACGCTGCCCGGCCCAGGGGGGACTCTGCCCGGCCCAGGGGGGGCGCTGCCCGGCCCAGAGGGGACGCTGCCCGGCCCGGGGGGGGGGGCGCTGCCCGAACCAGGGGGGGCTCTGCCCGGCCCAGGGGGGGCGCTGCCCGGCCCAGGGGGGACTCTGCCCGGCCCAGGGGGGACGCTGCCCGGCCCAGGGGGGACTCTGCCCGGCCCAGGGGGGACGCTGCCCGGCCCAGGGGGGGCGCTGCCCGGCCCAGGGGGGACTCTGCCCGGCCCAGGGGGGGCGCTGCCCGGCCCAGGGGGGACTCTGCCCGGCCCAGGGGGACGCTGCCCGGCCCAGGGGGGACGCTGCCCGGCCCAGGGGGGACTCTGCCCGGCCCAGGGGGATGCTGCCCGGCCCAGGGGGGGCGCTGCCTGGCCCAGGGGGGACGCTGCCCGGCCCAGGGGGGACGCTGCCCGGCCCAGGGGGGGCGCTGCCCGGCCCAGGGGGGCGCTGTGGGTTGAGGTGCCTGTCTGTCTGAGGCACGTGCTCCCCACGAGCACCACAGGGAGCAGACCTCTATTTGGCCCAAACCCCGTGGTGTGGGGCCCGTTTCTCAGCTTTGTCCGTAGTTCACACTGAACGCAGCCGCCCGGCGCACCTGTGCCCGGCTGAGCGCCCGGGCTGGCGGTCCCTCTGCTCCCGCCCGTCCCGCCCGTCCCGCTCTCCTGCGGTCTGAGCGCGGTGAACGCTCCCGTCCGCGAGGGCCACTCCCGCTGCTTCCTCTGGAAACCCTGGCTTCTCCACCTTCCCTCTGGGACATTTTAAGAGTTATTCTGTCAGGATTCTATTGAATTTCTTATTAAAATGAACTAGTTTAGGAAGACATTTTTATGTCTTACATCATTATGACATCTGTCTGTCTAGAATCGTGGCATATTTCTCCATTTAAGTAAATTTCCCTCTTCGGCCCTCAATACAATTGTGTAGTTTTCCCCTCAGTAACGATCCTGGACCTTCACCCTCACTTTTTATTACGTTCTGAATTGTAGTCTGGTATCCACAACCTCTTGAGTGAGTTATTGCTGGTTATGAGAGATCGCTGATTTCTATGCTGTATCTCACAACTTCCTGAAGTCCCCCCCCCTCCCGTGTCCTCCAGGTCTGCCCGAGGGTCCAGGAGCCAGTGGGGCCAGAGAGGACAGAGGGGCCAGGGGCCAGAGGGGATGGAGGGATGGAGGGGATGGAGGGACAGAGGGGATGGGACGGAAGGGCCAGGGGACAGAGAGGACAGGGGATGAAGGGACAGAGGGGATGGAGGGGACAGAGGAGGCGGGATGGAGGGGACAAAGGGGACAGGGGATGGAGGGATGGAGGGACAGAGGGGACGGGATGGAGGGGGCAGAGGGGACAGAGGGGACAGGGGCTGGAGGGGCTGACTCTGGGGGGTGTGAGCCAGCGCTGGTGAGCGAAGCTGCCCAAAGGCGCCGTCAGTGCAGACTCTCCAATGTCACCCCGGTTGCAGAGTCCACATCTAACTTTTAATGTTTTTTTCTGAATCTGTGCCTATCATCTCGGTCGCATTACTAATGTCCTAACGATGTTTCCCTTCATGGCGTCGGTGCTGGCCAAGCTCTCCTGGGTTGTTGCACTCACAAAGGATCACCTTCGCTCTAACTCAGCATCAGGGGGCCTTTGGCAGGACATGGGGGGTGGGGGCTGTGTCAGGAAGGAGCCGGTCCGCCTTGGCTCAGCCAGCACAGCCTGAGCGGGCGACAGCCCTCCCTCCCGGCCGCAGATGGCCGGTGAGTGTCCGTAGAAGTGCCTTAGAGCACCCACACGGCCCCGCTGGACCCTGTCACACGGCGTCTGTTTCCCCTCCGTCCTTCAGTCTTACTCTACTGCCTGCCGCTGCTCTGTGCAGTTCTTGTTGGAAAAGAAAAGCAGGTAAACCAGAAATTCTCCTGCCTGCGGCTGCACCCAGCTCAATCTCCTCCCTCCCCCTCCCTCCAGCCCCACCCAGCTCAGTCCCCTCCCCCTCCCTCTCCCTCCAGCCCCACCCAGCTCAGTCCCTCTCCCTCCAGCAGAGGCCAAAGCCAACAATGAGCCTGCCTCAAGGAGAAAGACAAGACCAGAGGACATTTCAGCAGCAGGCCCCACCCGATCAGAGAACACGCAGGAGACGGCCACGCCTCCCGGGGTGAGGACACAGGGACACTCACGAGTCGTAGTCTTGAACGACCACCCCCACGGACCAGATGGCGGTCAGGTACTCATTCACGCCGTTGGGGCTGATGTAATGCAGGGAGTCGGGGGACTGCGGGTCCCCATTGGAGCCGGTGAAGTCCACCCCCACCTGCAGGTGACAATGCAGCCTTACTGGAGAGAGAAGCAGGGCGTCCGCACCGGTGCGGGAGAGCGGCAGGAGACAGGTCCTCGCCCCAGCCCACCCGTGTCCTCTCAAACACCTGGACCACAGGAGTGTCCCGCCAGTCACCCGAGCCACCGCCCAGACGGCCTGCGCTGTCTGCCAGATGCTTACACTCGAATTACTGCCAAACGTGTCACACGAGGCACGTGGCCCGCCGGCTGCGAGTTTGACATGCTTGAAATATACCAGGACTGCACCGGGACTGTACCAGCACTGCACCGGGGCTGCACTGGGACTACACTGCACCAGGGCTGCACTGGGACTACACTGCACCGGGACTGTACTGGGACTACACTGCACCAGGGCTGCACTGGGACTACACTGCACCGGGACTGCACTGGGACTGCACTGCACCAGGGCTGCACTGGGACTACACTGCACCGGGGCTGCACTGGGACTACACTGCACCGGGCTGCACTGGGACTGCACTGAACCGGGACTGCACTGGGACTGCACTGCACCGGGGCTGCACTGGGACTACACTGCACCGGGGCTGCACTGGGACTACACTGCACCAGGGCTGCACTGGGACTACACTGCACCGGGACTGCACTGGGACTGCACTGCACCAGGGCTGCACTGGGACTACACTGCACCGGGGCTGCACTGGGACTACACTGCACCGGGGCTGCACTGGGACTACACTGCACCGGGACTGCACTGGGACTACACTGCACCGGGATTGCACTGGGACTGCACTGCACCGGGGCTGCACTGGGACTACACTGCACCGGGATGCACTGGGACTACACTGCACTGGGACTGCACCGGGACTACACTGCACCGGGGCTGCAATGGGACTGCACTGCACCGGGGCTGCAATGGGACTACACTGCACCGGGACTGTACCAGCACTGCACCGGGGCTGCACTGGGACTACACTGCACCGGGGCTGCACTGGGACTACACTGCACCGGGACTGCACTGGGACTACACTGCACCGGGACTGCACTGGGACTACACTGCACCGGGACTGCACTGGGACTACACTGCACCGGGACTGCACTGGGACTACACTGCACCGGGATTGCACTGGGACTGCACTGCACCGGGGCTGCACTGGGACTACACTGCATCGGGACCGTACCAGCACTGCACCGGGGCTGCACTGCACCGGGGCTGCACTGCACCGGGGCTGCACTGGGACTGCACTGCACCGGGGCTGCACTGGGACTGCACTGCACCGGGGCTGCACTGGGACTACACTGCACCGGGGCTGCACTGCACCGGGACTGCACTGGGACTACACTGCACCGGGACTGCACTGGGACTACACTGCACCGGGACTGCACTGGGACTGCACTGGGACTACACTGCACCGGGGCTGCACTGGAATTATACTGCACCGGGGCTGCACTGGGACTACACTGCACCGGGGCTGCACTGGGACTACACTGCACCGGGACTGCACTGCACCGGGGCTGCACTGGGACTACACTGGGACTACACTGCACCAGGACTGCACTGGGACTACACTGCACCGGGGCTGCACTGGGACTACACTGTACCGGGACTGCACTGGGACTGCACTGCACCGGGACTGTACCAGCACTGCACTGGGACTGCACTGGGACTACACTGCACCGGGGCTGCACTGGGACTACACTGCACCGGGACTGTACCAGCACTGCACTGGGACTGCACTGGGACTACACTGCACCGGGGCTGCACTGGGACTGCACTGCACCGGGGCTGCACTGGGACTACACTGGGACTACACTGCACCAGGACTACACTGGGACTACACTGCACCGGGGCTGCACTGGGACTACACTGTACCGGGACTGCACTGGGACTACACTGCACCGGGGCTGCACTGGGACTACACTGTACCGGGACTGCACTGGGACTACACTGCACCGGGGCTGCACTGGGACTACACTGTACCGGGACTGCACTGCACCAGGACTGCAATGGGATTGCACTGCACCGGGGCTGCACCGCACTGGCACTACACAAGCACTTCACCAGGACTACACTGCACTGGGACTGCATCAGAACTGCACCAGCACTGCACATACAGGCCTTGATTTCTACGTTGGCTTGCTGGATGCTTTCTCCTGCTGAAGTTGCTGTGGGGTAACCCGCTTTGGGAGAAGGGGCAGTTTACTGACAGGACAGCTCCGCCTACCCAGAGCGCTGGGTCAGGCCACACACAGGCGTGCCCTCACCGCGTCAGCCCTGCAGAGGAGCAAGGCACTGCCACGGGGAAGGGGAGCTCCCAGGTACTCACGGTGAAGTTCAGCTGGCACCCGCCCATGATGTAGTCCAGGAAGGTGCACTCCACCGTGACCTGAAAGCAGAGGCACAGACGGCTCAGACTCGCCGCGCTCCCTGCAGACGCGCTGACACTTCCGGCCGAACAGACACGGGGACCCAGGGCACCCCCTGTGCCTGCGTCTAGGAGAGTCTCCCTCGAGGTGATTCCAGCCATGTTCAGATTAAAATAATGACCGGACATACCCTCACTTTACATCTTAACTAATGATGAATCAAATATGTTGAAAGCTTTAATAGGCAAAATTGTCACGATTTTTAAAAAACACTTGTTTGATGTAAGAAATCTTTTGGTTTCCCCCCACACCCCAACACACTGGGATGCCTCGACCCCCACTTCCTAAGGACAAAGAGCCCCAACTGGAGCTCTTCCGAGGCGCTGCCGAGCCTGGAAGCAAAGTCACTGAGAGACTTCTTTGCTCTTCCCTACTCTGTCCTCTTCCCTGAGGGGCAGACGCTCACGTGACAGGGAGAGCGGGATTCCAGCTGTCCCGTGTGTGTGTGTGACCCCACACCGACAGGGAGAGGGCGATTCCAGCTGTCCCCGTGTGTGTGTGTGTGTGTGTGTGACCCCACACTGACAGGGAGAGGGAGATTCCAGCTGTCCCCGTGTGTGTGTGTGTGTGTGTGTGTGTGACCCCACACCGACAGGGAGAGGGAGATTCCAGCTGTCCCCGTGTGTGTGTGTGTGTGTGTGTGTGACCCCACACCGACAGGGAGAGGGAGATTCCAGCTGTCCCCGTGTGTGTGTGTGTGTGTGTGTGACCCCACACTGACAGGGAGAGGGAGATTCCAGCTGCCCCCGTGTGTGTGTGTGTGTGTGTGTGTGTGTGTGTGTGTGACCCCACACCGACAGGGAGAGGGAGATTCCAGCTGCCCCCGTACACGCATGTGACCCCACACCGACAGGGAGAGCGGGATTCCAGCTGTCCCCGTGTGTGCATGTGTGTGACCCCCACACCGACAGGGAGCAGGGTGTGAGCACTGCCCAAAGGGCTGCAGGTCACGGACCTCGCACTGCTTCACGCTGACGATGCCGGAGTTCTTGTAACTTTTCTTCTTCTGCCTCTTCTTCTCGTTGATGCACTCAAACTCCACCTGTGGGGGGGGGGGGGCAGAGCGTGTCACCAGTGCGCCAGACAGGCCAGGGGAGTGCACGTGAGGACGGCCTCCTGGCATCAAAGCCCCTGACGGCGTCTACCGCAGCGTCTACTGAGGAACGCGCACTGACTAGGTGACTGCCGCCATCACCGCCGGTCCCGGCGCACGCCTGGAAGGTGCCTTTTAAATGTAAATCTCCTGGCGCTCCCTAAGCAGAACCTTTCTTCTTCACGCAAAGGAAGCAAACGTAACTCCCAGTCTCTCCCTCAGAGAAAACGTGCTGCTTAGAAAAGAGGGAAGACGTACGATCGGACACAGCGGGAAGCCCGTCCTGTGTGAAATGCGGCGCCCGTCCACGGGGAAGGCGGAAACGGTCTAAGGGCGCCCCAGGGCACTGCCGCCTCCTCCCGCCTGCCCTGGTGTCAGTCACCGTCCGGCCCTCTCCCATCTGCACCCACCGCCTTGAACGTCTGCAGCCACACAAAACTGACCTACAGTGTTCTCACTTGTCCATTCATTCCTTCCTCACAGCGAGGGGGTAGCACCTCCGAGTGACGCCTTCAGTTCTCACTGCCGCTCCTAACACTACAGCACAGGGACTCGGTGCATATGACGAGCCAGCTCTTCTGGCTCTTAAAATGCGCCCCCATGCCCACCAGTGGTTACTGGTCTTCTAAGAACCAGGCGTGAAAAGGTACATTTGGCAAACGATGTAAAAGAGAGTCCTGCTGACCTTCTGAGGGCTCAGGGTCCCGCCTGAGTCTCCATTCCCACCGCGAGCACTCATCACTGCACGCTTCCAGTGAGGAGGCTCCAACTGCCACGCACAGGCCGCATGGCTCGCGCCCTCGCTCTCACCGTGCCGCCAGGGCACCGAGAGCAGCCCTGCCAGCCCTGCCGCTGCCGAGCAGCACCGCGCAAGCCGCCGGGGCACAGGGAGGCCCGCCCAGCCCCAGGCAGGCGTAGGGAACCTGCAGGATGCACACAGGCGTCCAGTCTCTGCCACTCATCCTCGTCTGAAAGCAGCCATTCACTGCTCCGGACACAAGGCACTGAAACCACGAAACCATCACCAGCCCTCCTGCTGAGCCGTGGCCAGGTGCCCACTGTGTCCCGTTAGCTCTGCCTCAGAAAACCACCGCGACGTGGAACAGCTGCCTCTGCCACTGGACTCTGCTGCTGCTTCAATCCAGCCGGTCAGCGCAGCGCAGCTCCCGCTGGCATGGGAGCCGCAAAGGCTGGCAAGCCTCCTCCATCAACTCCAGCCCTCTAGTTTGTTTACAGCCCAATAAGCTAAATCGAAGGGCCCGTGGTTTCACGTACTGGTTTAGCTACGGTTCCCTAACTTCAAGCCCCATCACCACGCTCCGTCCCTCCCTGGGTAAGGCCCGGGAGGACGGAGGTGGCGGTCACAGCGCACAGGTCAGCCGGGCGCCTGCCCCTGATTACCGCAACCCAGCACGTGCCACACGCTCCAAAACAAAGGGTTTCCCATCAAACCACAAATGCTGTCTGCAGCCACACCAAACCGAGGCTCTGTGTGTTCCTGCAAACTCACCGCAAGCCTGGGTTCCGGGTCACCTATTACTAACCCCGCCCCCGAGCGGCCTGCAGCCCAGAGGGAGCCCCGGTCTGTGAGCTGTGCCGCGGGCGGAACCGCACGAGAGTGTGACTCACGGGCGAGCTCCGGGAGGCCGCCTTCAGCTGCGTCATGGTGGTCTGGAAGGCGCCGATGAGGTCGTGGGAGCCGTCGCTGTCATAGTCGTAGCACTCCACCTGGAAGCAGCACAGACGGAGGTCAGGCCGGCGGGCCTGTTCGGCCCGGGGCTGTGGCAGCGTGGGCTGACCCGACCCGCAAGTGCCCTGGGCACTCGAGTGCCCCCCAAACCCTCGCCACTTGCAGATGCTCCTGGTGGGCGCCCGGCAGACAGATGGACACAGACCACTCGACCTCCACTGAGCAGCTTCCGCTCCCCACCCCGTCCCTGGCTGTGTAATCAGGCGGCGGCTGAAGCTGTCAGGAGGAAGGAGGGCCGGTGTCTGTGCAATGCCAGCCAGAGCGCAGCGCGCTGAGGACCGCAGCGCCTACGAGGAGGAGCCCTCTGGGGGAGCGCTGGACCCCGTGAGGTCCCTGCTGCCACGCAGGGCAGGCGAGGTCCGGCTCAGGTCGGCTCTCACTCCGTGCTTGCTGTCTCCAAGCCGAGGGCAGAGCTGAGCTGGTTTGTCTGCAGCTGGGTGCCAGGAGGACAGAGCAGCGGAGAAGTCACAGAACACCTAGCCACGCGCTGCAGCGAGACTGAGACACACTGTGGTGTGCGCTGTCGGCAAGCAGAGGGCCTCCGACGGAGCACCGTCTCCTCCAGCTCTGGCACTGCGCGGCAGCATCGCATTCTGCAAACGCCGCGTGCTGCACCCGTGGCACCCAGGCTGCTGGGGCGGCAGAGGGTTACAGGGCTTTGGACGAGGGCATCCTGTGTGGCTCTGGAGTCATGACTGAGGCCCTGGCCCGCCATCCATCACCACGAGCCAGGTGCCCACGCGCTGCAGCGTGAACGCCACGTGTCACCAGCTCCTCACCGCAGGGCCCACCTCACCGCAGAGGGCTGCTCCGCTCAGCCCAGGAGGGAGTCAGGGGCGAATGGCAGCAGGAAGGGCTGCGTTCCTTACTTTATTCCCGTTTTATCAGGAAGACAAACAGCCATCAATTAATGAACACAAACAAGGTCCAGAACCGCAATCCGAGGACTGTGAGGAGTGTCCACTTGTTGGAGCTCTTTGCTCGCGGACGAACCAGACAGCTCGACTCCTGCCCCGGGTACGGGACGCGCAGCCTAAACCCCAAGCCCTCCAGGGCTCCAAGTGTTGGGGGAGAAAATGAATGATCTTAATAACTGCTTTCTAGTTGGACTAAAATTAAAATGAAGTTAAAAACAATCAACATTTTAGTAATTTCATTTAAAGAGTTTTTCTTCATTATGGACAAAAGAATTCTACATTATTAGATTTGCACAGGAAACTATAATTTATACCTTAGGCAAAATCAAGCTTTGATAATGCCAAGATTTTATTTAAACAGAGCTTATGAAGAGTGTCAGTCTGCCTGAAACTTCAGGGGATGTAAAAATAGCTTCCAACTGTAATTTCTGATAACTCTCTCCATTGCCCCATCGCAGGCACATGCTTGGTGCTAAAGAAAAACATGACATTTATAATGCTGGCACGGCTTCAGATACAGTTTGGGGGAACATGATATAATGACTGTGTCCTTTAATTTCTCAAGAATTCAAAAACTAGGACTATGGTCCACTTTAAACAACAGTATCGGTGCTTGTGGAACTGAAACATAATACATACACCTGTACACATATATACAAGTGACTGCACATGCCAGACACCCATGCACATGTGAGAATGCACGTATGTATGTGTATGAACACACATGTGTACATGTGTGCCTGTGAGAACACACACCACACCACAGCACACCCACTAGGCATTCCCGGTGAGGCAGGGCAGCATGCACGCCCTTCCCCATCCGCTGGACGTGTGGAAAGGACAGTCCATGCTGGAGGACCACACTGCGGCCAGCTCCCCCCTCTGCTGCCTCCTCACACGCCTCTAAGCAACGCCAAACCCCAGGAGGAGCACAGATGCATGGCTTTCTGAAGTCACAGAGAAGCACAAGCATGACGGTGTGGCTGAGCACGTCTATGTCATTAAAACAAACTTTTAAGAATGGAATGAATCAGGGTGAATCGATTTACTTACTAAATCAGAGAGCCCTGTGCGCAAGCCACGGTGTGCAGGAAGTTTAAAACATGGTCTCCTTGTTAACGTGTTATTACACACAGGTAAGCAGTTTTGACTTAGGCCAAGTTTTTTACAGCCCCTCCTGCTTCTCAGACAGATTGAAGCTTCAATTACTACTTTTAATGCGAAAAGCAAAAGCTCTACATTTAGTATAACATTGAAAAGTAACATTTTTTCAATTGTTATAGGAGTTTGTATGTGCTTTCCGGAGGATCTATGCCAGGGAGCAAGGACTTGCCCGCTCTTAGGTTATTTTTCAAACTTCTTTTCTACTATTTATTTTGTTCGTACTTGCCTCAGTAGTATGTGATTGCTGTGAGCCAAAGACGCCTGAGACCTGGGCTCCAGAGAGGCTTCCGCTCGCCCTTAACCGTCTAGAGGAGTTTAAATGAGGAGCTGACCCACGAAAGGAGTCATCACGCACCAGAGCGAGTGTACCGTCCATTTCGCAGGGCGACTAGCACCCTCTGCCCCCGGCTCTCCTGGCAGTGCCCCTGAAGCCCCGGGGCTCACGCTCGCTGTCCTGCTCGAGGGTCTCTAGACCCCCGTTTCCCTGTGGCTCGGACTCTGCCGCAGGCGCACGCCCCTACGCAGGCACGGGATTGGGTCTGGCCAGTTCCTCTTGCTGAGGTCTTGTGTCTCTGAGTGTTAGACCAGGAGGAAGACCCTGAGGGGAGGAAAGCTTGGCCCCCACCCGCTCCTAGCCTGCACTCCATGCTGCTGGGTGGTTCACACGCACAGTGGTATTAATCTAAATCCTCCGCGCGGAGGACACACAGATGGACCGAGGAAACGAGGCTTTCAGCCGTAACAGCGCCTGCGCTGCCTTTAACAGTAAGACTTCCCTTTCCCCCAACTTAGCCCTTTCCTGTAGTGCAGACCTTGTTTCTTCTGCTGTGTGAGTGGAAATGGCAGGTGACCTGCTCAAGATCCCTTCGCTGCTTCAAGAGCAGAATCAAGACGCAGACTGTGGTCTGACTCTAAATCCAACGCTTGTTCCAGGCCACCAGCCCTCCCCTCCCGCCCTCACCACATCCCTTACAAAAGCCAGCAAGAACCCATCAGCTTGCTGGCACAGGGCACAGGCAAAGCCTTCTCTCTGGAATCTATGTCAACAAGTGGCTCTAGTATAGGGTGGGCAAACTTCTTGACTCGAGGGCCACAATGGGTTCTTAAACTGGACCGGAGGGCCAGAACAAAAGCAACCTGACCATGCTGGCACTCTCATCTTGGGCTGCTGGTGAAGGAGCGGAGGGGAGAGCAAGAGAACCCTCCGCTCTTTCGGCTCCGCGGGCCGGGTAGAACAGCTGAACGGGCCAGATCCAGCCCGAGGGCCGTAGTTTGCTCATGGCTGCTCTAGTATAAAAATGTCTTTAAAGTTAGGTTTTTGATGAGACGTGATAAACAAGAACGGTCAAAGGTTCTCAGACACCTGCTGTGGCTCCCTGCTGCCGCTCTGCTCTCCGACCCTGACAATAAGCCAACCAGTGTTCAGGGCTGCACTTTGCTCGGAAACAAGAGGGAAAGCCTCGCGCCCTCTCCGCGGTGAGGGGGAGGCGGCGCCGGCTCTGGTTAAAGGAGCGTCTGCTGTTATCCGCAAGGGCACGCCACCGGCAAAGAGGGAGCGAAAGGCTCTTATTCACAGAGCAAAGGGATCCCTTTAAAAGGAAGAAATGTTTAAATTGGACATTTTATTTAAAAAATAAAGTGTAAAATAAAAATCACAATGTTGGATGCGGCATTAGGTGGACCATCAATCAAACATGTTGATTCTTCAAACTCTTTACCTACCGCACACCGCGTTTCAGAGTTCCCAGACCAGCCAAAGGGAGTCCCCAGGCTCGTCCCATTACTTTCTTTCTTTAAAATTACCTAACCCCGTGGTCGGCAAACTGTGGCTCGAGAGCCGCATGCGGCTCTTTGGTCCCTTGAGTGTGGCTCTTCCACAAAACACCACAGCCTGGGTGAGTCTATGTTGAAGAAGTGGTGTTAGAAGAAGTTCAAGTTTAAAAAATGTGGCTCTCCAAAGAAATGTCAGTGGTTGTGCTGTTGATATTTGACTCTGTTGACTAATGAGTTTGCCTATTGACTGACCTAACCAATTAAGTGTATAAAAGAGGCTGTGTATGTAAAAGTTTGTCTGTGTATGTAATTCCAAATTACCTTAATAGTCTTGTCCATATCTCCGTAGCACAGGGAGTTCAGAGAGATTTTAAAAGGCCTCCACACAGGATTCAGGTTGTTTTTGATAACCTAGAAAATGGAGATGCAGAGGCGCGTTAGGAAGCACCAAGTTCGCCGTGTTCTGCTCTCGCCTTTCCCCGTCCAGGTGGTGCTACGACCTCACCAGCCAGTCACCTGTCCACGGACACCCGCTGGGATGTACGGCCCAGGTGGTCCGTGACACGTGACAGACTCTGGTCGGCACACGTGCTGCGGGAAGCATGTTGGGAAGGGCTCCCACCACAAAGGGCGCCTCAGTTAGGAGCCGGGGTTTCCATGCGGTAGAGGACTCAGTCCGAGAAAGAACCGTGCTGGGTTGGATGAATTAAAAAAATAGTCTTACATCCATAATTTCTATAGACATCACAAGCAAATGTACAGTTTCCAGCTGTGTCCACTGCAGGGGCCCAGCAGCAAGAGCACGTGGGCCCTCAGATCTCGGCGCCTGAATACCTACACCTCTGAGGCTGGGCTCACCCCAGTCTGGCTCCGACAAGCACAGGGTGAGCCGAGATGCAACATACAAGGTGAGGCCCTAGGGCTCATGTCAGAAGCAGGAGCCGCTGAAGGCACGCTCCGTCAAATCCAGATACCGCGGAACCTTGCTTCGCAAACTTAATTTGTTCCGGAAGGCTGTTTGCAAACCGCATCATCTTCTCCCGTGAGAGATAATGTAAATGGAATTAATCCATTCCAGACCCCGAAACGATCCCGTTTTAACCTTTTGTATACACAGTGCATGTCTATTGTACTGTTTAATCTATAAACACTTCAGCCGAAACCGGTTTGGCTCAGTGGATAGAACGTTGGTCTGTGGACTGAAAGGTCCCAGGTTCGATTCTGGTCAAGGGCATGTACCTTGGTTGCGGGCACATCCCCAGTAGGGGGTGTGCAAGAGGCAGCTGATTGATGTTTCTCATTGATGTTTCTAGCTTTCTATCCTTCTCTCTTCCCCTCTGTAAAAACTCAATAAAATCTATTTTTTTAAAAAACACACTTCAAAAAGGACATGAAATGTAAAAGGTAACAAAAAGGAAATGTGCTGTAAAAAAGTGAAAATTTAACAATAATTATAAGCAGCAACAAAAGCTAAAAACACAAAATATTCACAGCACAGGATCCTGAGATGTTAACGGAGGGGAACTGACTCATGTTTGTGCGTTCTCTCCCTTATCTGTTGCCTGAGAGACGTGACTCTTCACAGGCGTCAGCAGGACCGGGCTGCAGGCTGCAGATGGGAGACGTTTGAGAAACGAGGTCCCATTGCACTCTGAACAGTGAAGAGAGAAAAATGAGACCCTGCGCTCCAGCCATCCATGAGCCCACCGTGCGGCTGAGGAACAGAGGAGGGCGTGAGAGGGAGCATCGCTAACGTGTGCGGGACGGAAGACGGAGAAAGTGACCCTGCGTACCAGCTCAGTCCAGTGGCAGTAAGTGACGGCTCAGGCTCGAGGGCCAGCGGAAGCTAAAGCGGGGTGACCCGCGGGAGGGCAGCCTGCGGGGCCGCTCCACAGACCGCCGACTCCTCCCCACAGGCCCCAGCTGGGCCTGGCTGTGAGGCAGACCCAGAGCGCGGCTGGTTATTCGAGAGGTTCGATGGCAGAAAGGCTGGGGAGGCAGGGAGAAGAGTCTTACATGGAGAGGATGTAAAAACTGCCAAATGCCACCTGTGAGCCTTGACTGAAAAACAACACAAAACAACATGCTTACAGCATGCGGGACGCTGGGGAGACCTGAGCCCGATGCTATAAACCGCGCCGACACTGAAGTGCGGCTGGGCAGGAGAAACCCTGCTCCGCTCTGCAGAGGTGGAGTCACATCTGCAGCCTCGCCAGGAAGGCTCTGCAAGAGGGAACTACCTGCATGCAGGTGTGCGAGTCCCTGTGTGGGTGTGTGCGTGTGTGTGCAGGTGTGGGAGTATCTGTGTGTGTGCGCAGGTGTGCAAGTCCCTGTGTGTGTGCAGGTGTGTATCTGTGTGTGTGTGTGTGTCTGAGAGAGAGAGAGAGAGAGAGAGAGAGAGAGAGAGAGAGAGAAGGACCACACATGTGCAGACCTAATGTACAAAAATGTACAAGGCATACATTATAGTGTTCTTTAAAAGATTGTACATTTCTCTAAATACAAACTTCATTAATACAAGAAAAAATGAGCATGCTGACCTCGTGTCTCTGGTTATATATGTCCAAACTCAGATTGCTATTTTTATAGAAACAATTTTTTAAAAATTCAGATTGCTACAATCCCCCGGGAAACCTCAGCCCTGCCTCCCAACCTCAGGCGCTCACCTCTGTTCGGTGCACCAGCAGCCAGGTTCCGTCCGACGTCTGCTTGTGGAACTCCAAGTAAGGGTCGGACTTGCCAAACAGGTCCTGCGTCAGAGGGAGAAGCCGTCTGCCCTCCCGGTGCAGGTGTGCGCGCCAGCACCGCAGGCACAGCCCCTCCCTCCGCACCACCTCGCCGTCTCCCGGGGACCGGCGTCTGATGAAAGCCCCGACCCTGCGCAGCATCCGCACTTCTCAGCAGTGACCACTGCGCCAGCATCAGCCACCAGGGTCTGTGCTGGCCTCAGGCCTAACCCTGCTCCCTCACGCCGCACTGGCGCCTCTGGGAAGCAGCACGCCCACACCGGGCGCTGGCTCTGAGGGACAGCGACAGGATGGTGGCAGCGAGCTCAGGTGTGCTAGGATCACACCTGGTTGCTGACGGGTCGGAGTCTTGACTCCACATCTATCCTCAGGGTCCAATCCCACACGCCAGGGAGCAGGGGCGAGTATGTGGAGAAGCCACGCTGCCTCCCGGTCAGAGTCCCTCCTTTCCTTAGTTCCCCACAGCACCTGTGCAGTGCGCAGCAGCCTGTGTGCTCAGAGCTGCCCTTCCCACACACACACCCCCACACACATACACATACACACACATACACACGCAGAGGCACTCATAGATACACACAGATACATGCAAATACAGACATACATACAAACACATATGGTAGAACCATACAGATGCTCAGACACACAGAGACCTCACACTCACATCCAACGACACATCCACAGACAGACAGACACAGAGATTCACACACACACACCTCACAGACACTCAGAGTCAGACACACAACACTCACACACACAGCCCAGGCCAGCGGGACGGGAAGGAACTAATGGTTCGGGCCAAGCGAGGAGGCGCTCACGGCAGCTGCATCACTCCTTCCCAAACAGGACCAAGGGGAGGCGCTGATCCCTACCCACCTTGTTGTCCAGTTTTCTTGCTTCCATCTCAAACAAGACCACTCTGTTATCCTTTATTTCTTCAGCGGAGATCTACGAGATTGGGTAAGTGAAAAAGCATGATTTAGGGATTCTGACACAGTACTGATGATCTGTTACCTAACAGTGCACAAACTCTGTGTCAGTACAAATGATCACTAAAATGGTGCCACTGAGAGGTCTTCCATTTTAGCTTTCACACATGTGCAATAAGCATGTGCCCTACCCTGCTCGCCCTGCGTTTGGCACCTTCCTTCTCAGATGCTGCTGCCCCAGCGCATCCTCCCGATCCCAGGGAAAACTGCGGCCTGGGCACACACAGCTGCAGCCTGCGGACCCCGAGCCCCGGGAGACAGCCACCTGGGCAACACTGGCAGCTGAAGTCACTGTTCCCACACGACCTCGCCGGTCACGGCTCACCCCCGGGGCCGGCTGCGCCACGAGCCGCTCCCCGCAGGCGCGCATCCCTGTGCCGGAGGAAGTGCAACCTGGAGCAAGCCGGCCGGCTGCTCAGGTATCACAGCGCAGCCCTCCGAGGCTCGGAGCCCGCCTTCCGTCCAGCTCAAGTCAGAACCACGGCTCCGGGGGCTGCTGCTGGGCGCCAGCTCAGAGGGAGAGCCTGCGGAGCGGGAGGGCAGGCAGCAGGGTGCCGTGTGAGACCCCCGGAGTGAACCGTCGGGACAGGGTCTGTCTGGGGCAGGCAGCAGGGTGCCGTGTGAGACCCCCGGAGTGAACCGTCGGGACAGGGTCTGTCCGAGGGCAGGCACAGGGTGCCGTGTAAGACCCCCGGAGTGAACCGTCCGGGAGAGGGTCTGTCCGGGGCAGGCAGCAGGGTGCCGTGTGAGACCCCCGGAGTGAACCGTCCGGGAGAGGGTCTGTCCGGGGCAGGCAGCAGGGTGCCGTGTAAGACCCCCGGAGTGAACCGTCCGGGAGAGGGTCTGTCCGGGGCAGGCAGCAGGGAGTGAACCGTCCGGGACAGGGTCTGTCCGAGGGCAGGCAGCAGGGTGACGTGTGAGACCCCCGGAGTGAACTGTCCGGGGCAGGGTCTGTCCGGGGGGACGACTGCCGTGCAGAGGCCGGACCCGTCCGATGGCGTCGGGTCTGAGTGGGGAGGGGGTTCCTGGGGCGAGGAAGCACCACGAGGGGCCTGACTCCTTGGCCATCGTAAAACGCAACGGGATTCGTGTGTGAGTTTTTCTTTCTTTTCTGACACACGTCACCAGGCGTCCGTGATGGCTCCCCAGCAGGGAAGGAGAGCCGCCACCAGACTGGCATGACCAGGCTTGTGGGCGCCCGCCTGCAGCCCACGTGCCCCCTCACTCCGAGGCAAAGACAAGTCTCATACCGTGATGCTGCCCTTCCCCGCGGGCTTGCCATTCCTCAGCATCAGCGGGCGCGTCAGCTTCTTACTGGACACGATCTGTAACGGGCGGAGGGTGACAGAGCTTTTCCACTTCATCTGGTCACGTCTAACTGAACAGTTTTGACAAAGAGGTTGGGTATAAATTTCATTTAACAGGTCATTCGGCCCGGCCGGTGTGGCTCAGTGGCTGAGCATCGCCCTATGAAGCAAGTCATGGTTTGATTTCCGGTCAGGGCACTTGCCTGGGTTGCCGGCTCAATCCACAGTGGCGGGGGGGGGAGGGGGGGGGGGAAGGGGGGGGTGTTGCAGGAGGCAGCCGATCAGTGATTCTCTCATCACTGATGTTTCTCTCTCTCTCCCTCCCTCTCTGAAATTAATAAAAAAATATTTTTTAAAAATGAATAAAAAGGATCATTAGAAATGGAAACATTAAGCCCATCCTAGAAGGATGCAGTGATTCTGAAATGCATGGACCCATGGGAAACCCACAGAAACCATTTCCAAGAGGTGTGACCTCCCCTGCTGCCGCCCACTAGTTCCCTTTCAACTCCTTGCACGTGGATTTCTGACACGTGACGGAGACAGAGGCCGGACTCACCTCACAGGTCATGGAGCTGAGCCCGGGCTCAGGACTCTCAGCAAACGGGATTCAATGTGTCCACTGACACGTAACCTAACATGTAACCCACCAGATGCACTAACATAACACTGCAGACCCAGGTCCTCCCCTCAGGCATACTTTCTCAAATTCATTTTAATGTTAGCTGCAATGGCTTTAAAAGAACCCCCCAAAAACCACTAACTTTCCTTGGATGCCATTTATCAACGTTTTAGAAAACCGATCAGCTCCATGTTGCCCAAGACAACAGCAAAGCTGCGATCCCCCAACACTGAACGCGAGTCCTCCCTGGAGGCGCCCCAATCCGCACACACAGCCAGGACTTCTCCTGGGGAGTCGGCTCGGAGCCCAGACACACCCCTCCCGGACCACGCTTGTCCTGCACCGGGAAGAGGTCACTAGACAACGAGGACACACAGGAAGAGGCAGGAGAGAGCACCCCACCCGGGGGCACAGGAGGCCGCAGACGGGGTTTGCAGGGATGAGCCCGGCTGAGGGGCAGCGTGGCTGAGGGGCAGCGTGCCGGGCGGCAGGGTGTGGCGTCGGGGCCAGTCCTGCCAGCGGGACCATCAGAGCTGCTGCTGCTGCGGCTGCGATGGACTGAGCTGGGGCCCCGCACGCCGGGCGGCGGCAGCGGGGTTCACTCCAATGGTGGACCAGCAACCCGACTCCGGGGATGGCGGGCCTGGCACACACACGCTCCCGCCCCAGGAAAGCCAGGGCTTCCCCCCCCCCCTCCGACCAGCTGTGAGCTCTGTCCGCCAGGAGGCCCGTGGCCCCCAACTCTCAAAGTTAAACAAGTGAAAATGAACACTGTACCGGCGCGGGGCGGGCGCGGAGGCCCGGAGCAGTGCCTGTCTGGCTCTTTGCCCGCCCCCCACCAGGACAAGTAACGTGCCAGCTCCAACTGGAAAAGGCAGAAAGCCCCAAGGCCCTGCTCTCTGGCCGCTCCCGCCCGGCGGCCGCACCCACCTGTCCCAGGGTGCATTCACACTCTCCCAGGAAGTCGTCGTCACTCAGCTCCACGGTCTTGTTGTCGATGTCATAGATCCCGAACTTCAGTTTCTGCACCACTTCGAAGTAGTAGTCAATAATGAAGTTCTTGGAGAAGGCGGGGTTCAGGCAGTTCTTAATCCTCTCTGTGCGCTCCGCCTGCCCCAGAACAAAAGGGGTCTGATCAAAGGCAGCCCGCCTCTCAGCGTCTCACGGCCCCCGGACGCAGGCTGCGCCTGGCAGCTAAGGAGGCTCCGTCCGTGTGTAAGGGTCCAGTCAGGGACACACCTGCCCGGACTGCGCTGCCTGCCGGGTGGTTTCATGACTGTAACATGTGCAAGCTCTTCCCGTCGCCAATAAACACTCCAGCCCGCTTTCCCGTGGTGCTAACATTACCTCATACCACTGCTGTCCGCTCGAGTTCAGGAACAGCACGCACAGAGGGTCCGACTTGGACCCGATGTCTGTGTCCAGAAGGTTGTTACAGGACACGCTCAGCTGCACCTTCGTCACGCACTGGGCAGCCATCTCCGGACCTGCGAGAAGCCAGGTGGGAGAGGGGCCTTGAGAAGCCATGTTCCCAGGAAGCCACAGAGCCCCCAGGACCCTGTCTCAACAGAGGGGTCAGGGGCCCAGAGAGACAGGGGACCAGGAGGACTGAGAGGGACAGGGGGACCAGGGGGACCAGGTGGACTGAGAGGGACAGGGGGACCAGGGGGACCAGGGGGACCAGGTGGACTGAGAGGGACAGGGGGACCAGGGGGATCAGGGACCAGAGAGACCAGGGGGGACAGAGAGGGAAAGGGGGGATCAGGGGACCAGGCAGGTCAGGGGGACGAGGAGGGACTGAGAGGGACAGGGGGACCAGTGAGGATCAGGGGGACCAGGTGGACAAAGAGGGACAGGGTGGACCGGGAAGGGGGGGTCAGGAGGACCAGAGGGGACCAGGGGGACCAGGGAGACCAGGGGGGACAGAGAGGGAAAGGGGGGATCAGGAAGACCAGGAGGGACCAGGGAGACAGAAAGGGACAGGGTGGACCAGGGGGAGATCGGGAGGACCAGAGGGGATCAGGGGTTCCAGGGAGGACAGAGAGGGAAAGGGGGGGTCAGGGGGACCAGAGGGAGAAGGGGGACCAGGGAGAATCAGGGGACTGAGAGGGATCAGGGCGGATTAGGGGAGCCCAGGGGGCTCAGGAGGGACGGGGAGGGACCGCGTGCTTAGACTCTCCTGGGACAGAGCTCACTTACTGGGACGGAAATGCAGTTTCTAAGGCAGCAACTGAGACTTAATCACCTCCTGTAAACCAGAAAGTCACGGTTAGATTCCCAGTCGGGGCACATGCCCAGGCTGCAAGCTCAGTCCCTAGTGTGGGACGTGCAGGAGGCAGCGCTCAATGATTCTCTCTCATCATTAATGTTTCTATCTCTCTCCCTTTCCCTTCCTCTCTGAAATCAATAAAATATATATATATTTAAAAGTCGTATTGCTGAAACAGGTTTGGCTCAGTGGATAGAGCGTCAGCCTGCGGACTAAAAGGTTCTAGGTTCGATTCTGATCAAGGGCATGTACCTTGGTTACGGGCACATCCCCAGTTGGGAGTGTGCAAGAGCAGCTGATCGATGATTCTCTCTCATTGATGTTTCTAACTCTCTATCCCTCTCTCTTCATCTCTGTAAAAAATCAATAAAATATATAAAAAATAAAAATAAATAAAGTCGTATTGTCTTTTCACTTCACTATAAATTTTACCACTCAGAAAAACTCAAAGAAGCATTGAGCTATGAAATCAAACACACAGGAGACCGAAACAAGATGGCGGCCTAGGTAGTCTCCTAAGCTGCCACCTCCTCAACAATTTGTAAAAAAACAACAGATAAAATCGAAAGGGATCGCACCAGACCCACAGGAAAGCTGGCGAAATGGGAAGGCTACAACTAGACACAAAGCAGGACGCCGCTGCTGCCATGTGGAGTTTAAAACTACAGCGAAACTGGACCTGCCAGAGCCGCTGCCGCCGGGAATGAGGGAAGCCAGACCTCGCTCCGCCCCGGGGCCCAGGGAGTGGGCCAGCCCGCCGGCCACCGTGGGAACCAGGGAGCTGATATGGGAACTCCGCCGCGCCTTAAGCTCCCGCCCGGACGAGAAGCCTGTGAGTGCGGCCTCCCTGCCCGCAACCATCCTGGCCCGCAGCTGTCCCAGCCCGCCCGCCCTGCTGGTGAGGAGATGGGGCAGCGTCTCCCAGCCCACAGCCAGTTCGGCCCAGCCTCCGCGCAAGCCATGCTGGTGGGGAGCTGGCGCGGCGCCTTCCGTTTGCGGCCCTGGCGAGTCCTTCCTCCGCCGCCGCATGGCCAGGCCGAAGCTTCCGCCACTACCGCCTTGGATTTTAAAACTACAGGGGAAATTGAGCCATAGGAGCTACCGTCGCTGCCGCGAATAACAAGAATCCCCGGAAAACATAGCTCACTCCGCCCCAGGCTCAGAGAGAGTGCGGCTTCAGAACCTAGCCTCAGTGCCCACAGCAGCTCCGCTTCCGGACCAAAGGAGACACCACTGAGGGCAGTCTCTCCACCCGCAGCCATCTCAGCCCGCCCACAACCTTCCCAGCACACCCTCCATGCTGGTGTGGAGATGGCGCATGCTGGTGAGGAGCTGGCGTGGCGCCTACCCTTCCCGGCCCCGGCAAGTCCTTCCTCCCCCGCAGCATGGCCCGGCTGAAGCTTCCATCACTGCCATCAGGTGAACTTTAAAACTACAGTGGAAATTGAACCACAGGAGCAACCATCGCTGCTGCACCTCCAATTCGAGACCCCAGCGCCCAGAGGGGCCGTGTGCCCCGGGTGAGCCGTGTGTCCGAGGGGAAGCAGTGGTACCCGGGGGAGGGGCGGTGAGAACCAGAGGAGGAGCGGACTCTATTCGTGTGGTCCTGAGATAGTCACCATAAAACAAGCAGATTGTCAAATGACAGCGGGGAGGGGAAGGAAACCTGGGGGAGATAAGAGAACAACTGAAGGACTGGTATGCATGAATATAAGTACAACCAATGAACACAGAACTATGGGGAGGGAGGGCATGAATGGAAGATGGGGGGGGGGGCAATGGTAAGCTATGTACACATATAATACCTTAATAAAAATAATAAAAAAGAAAAAGAAATCAAACACACAAAACTACAACCTTAATTATAAATTGTTCAACAAGATGCTAAAGGAGATACTTTCTATTTTCAAAGAATTTCAGCTAAAAATCAAACCTGGGGAATAAAAGGCCCCACCTATTACCCCCTCCCCCGCCCATATTACAGGGTGGATTCCCACTCCTGACGCAGGGTCCCCCACACAGAGGCGCCGGGTCTGGAGCCCGCCTGGCCTCCGCTGCCGGCCGGGTCTAACGCAGGCGAGTGGAGAGGCCCGTTTCCTGCTCTGGGCTCCCTCACCCGCCCTGCAGACCCCCAGGAACGCCAAGCCTGTCACCACTGAGCCCACCCCAGGCAAGGGAGGAAGAGGCCTGGCGGCCTTAGAGCTGACCATGAGAGGTGACCCTGCTCAGGGGAAGGGACAGATTGCATCCCCTCCTCCCACTCTGCTACCCCCAGCGAGACATGGGGTGCTTGCATGTCAGAAGTCAGTGCTGCAATGGAGGGCCCCAAGTTCCCGGAGACAGAACAGGAGGCAGGCTTCGTGGTTCTAATTCGAGGAGCCTGTAAGGAGCAGTGCGGTGCACCGGTCTCACTGGATGGTCACTCCTCACGTGGGACACCACGCACAGACCCCAATGCCTCCTGGGAGAGTCCTCACGTGGGACAACGTGCACAGACCCCAATGCCTCCTGGGAGTCACTCCTCACGTGGAATAATGTGCACAGACCCCCAATGCCTTCTGGGAGTCACTCCTCACGTGGAATAATGTGCACAGACCCCAATGCCTCCTGGGAGAGTCACTCCTCACGTGGAATAATGTGCACAGACCCCAATGCCTCCTGGGAGTCACTCCTCACGTGGAATAATGTGCACAGACCCCAATGCCTCCTGGGAGAGTCCTCACGTGGAATAATGTGCACAGACCCCCAATGCCTCCTGAGAGTCACTCCTCATGTGGGACACCACGCACAGACACACACACAGACACACACACACACACACACACACACACACACTCCCCCGCCCCATGCCTCCCAGGCTTCGGCCAGAAGCCGCAGTGAACTGGAAATTGCAAGGCCCTCACTGGAGTCTGGCTTTCCCACTCAGGACTGTGAGGCCAGAGGAGGCGTGCCTGGACCCCAAGCTCAGGGGACCGTGCTATGGCCCAGGATGGCAGCGAGAGCCGAGAGAGGCTGGCGGCGCTGGCCTGGAGGATCGTGGTGGGGGTGCACATCGAGGTGTGCAGCACGCTCAGCGGGTATCAGACACGTGCTATGAACTGCAGCAATTGTTATTTCACTAACTCCTCCGGTGCGGACTGGTTGCCTTGGTGTATGGCTTGTTAAGCAGTAAGACACAGCACCCTTTCACCCTGTGGAAGAGCCTGAACAATCCATACAGAACCTCTGGGATCTACACAGAAGGAGCTTGCCCAGGTGGACAGCCTTGAGGACCACCTGTGCCAGCTCTCTAACCCTCAGCAGAGCAGCTTATCTGAGCTACCGCACAGCCAGTGCCCGGGAGGCCGGGCCGGTGCCAGCCTCCTTACGTGTCCAAAACTGGGAGGGGAGTCAGTGCCCACCGCCACACCAGGAGCTGAGGGTTGGTGTCTACCTCCCAGCACTGCAAGACAGCCCATCACTGTGGTCCCTTAGGCCCGGGAGCGCTTCCTCCGGCCGCCTCACATCCCTCTGCAGGGCCCCGCACCTGCCTTCCGGGGGCGAGCTTCCGGGCAGGAATTCACGCCGGGCTTGTCCTGTACAAGCAAGAGAGCGATGCCTGCCCTGGCCGGTTTGGGTCAGTGTTGGTGTTGGCCCGCAGACTGAAGGGTCCCGGGTTCGATTCCAGTGAAGGGCACATACCTTGGTTCCAGGCTCAATCCTGGCCCTGGTCAGGTGCCTGCAGAAAGCAACCGATTGATGTGACTCTCTCACATTGATGTTTCTCTCTCTGTCTCTCCCCCTGCCTTCCACTCTCTCTAAAAAAATCAAAGGAAAAATATCGAGTGAGGATGAACAAAAAATAAATAAATAAAAAGAAAGATGCCCACATTTTTTTGATCCTTGCCATGGACAAGGTTGCACAGCCTTCCTGATCCCTGGGCTATGGGGCATACACGTTTCGGAAATGGCATGGCTGTTTTCCAGCCTGTGGAAGGGAGTTCACCGTAGGCTACGAGTGAGGTACTAATGTCTGCCTTCATCACCACGCCTCTGGCAGCCAGCTACAAGGGCTCCTCTCCCAGTGAGCCATCTTTTGCCAGAGCCTGCCTTCATGACAAACAGAGCTGCATTTCTCAGCTGACAAGTTTTAACGGCACAAGGCCTCCTGCAGCTCCTGCCAGCTGAGCCTCAGGCAGGCGGCGTCAGGGCGGCTGGTCCACCTCAGACGGAAGTCCTTGGGTTCCTCATTCCCCTCCCAGACGCGGGGCCAGAAAGCAGAACTTCTCACCTGCCTGAGTCTCACCCCGCTTTGTGCAACTCTCTGCCTGCCTCCCTCCTCTTCCCGGCATGCGCATGCATTTAACTGGCAGGACTCTAGTCCTGAGGAGGAAGGATATGAAATTTCTCACTTCAAAGCTGCAGCAACTATGATGGCTTTGTTCTCAACGCTAAAGTGTCTGTGTTGAGCAAGATGTTTATAAATGCACTAGTGGCCGGTGCATGGATTCGTGCACATTGAAAGGAAATTAATTAGAAGAAACATTTTAATATCGCTATTCGCCCTTTCTCCATAACGGAAGTGTCAGAGATGAAAGAAAATGAGTAAAATGTATATGAAAATAATATATAAATTGATTAGTAAATAAACAATAACATTATATAAGAGCAAAGACATGATATAAAAACATTGATACAAATATTGACTGATAAATTGATTGAACTTATTCTCCGATCCAAGTACTAACCAGACCCAACCTTGCTTAGCTTCCGAGATCAGACGAGATCGGGAGCGTTCAGGGTGGTATGGTCGTAGACAGAACTTATTCTAATATCTCCCTGTACACCACATTACGAGTGAAAACACTTTCAGAGTGCTTGACTTACTTCCCTTGTGATGAAGTATTTACAACTTTAATAGTCACACCCGATTCAAACTTGAGAGAAAGCAACATATAACTGACCATGTCCGACAGACCAGGGACATTCAGGTAGGAGTTTATCCTTGTGGTTTATTAATAGTCATCACAAATGCTGGCATCACAGGAAACTGTCTTTGAATTAATTTAAATGGGAGGCCAGTGTCAGACGGGGACAAATCCATTCTTGGAATCAGAGCAACCTCTCCTTCCACAGATCCTGTTAATACTTCAATTCAGTTTCGATTAAGTTAAGTCGCAATCTTTTGGCAATAAATATAGTACCATTACAAAGACCCCACTTACCACTAAGATTTTTCAATAGCATGATGATTGTACCTACTTTCAACTTTAATTTCCCGAAGGAGTAATACTATTAAGAAGTGTGATGGGAAATTTTCCCTCTTCTGCATCATCTGTTGAACTGATGGAATTATCACTCAAATGGTATATTGTGCCAATAGTTGGTCTTCAGATACATCCTGTCACCGACGCCGGCTTCTTTTGGCTTCAGAGGTACATGGGGCCAACAGTTGGTCTTTAGACATATTCTGATGCCAACACAGTTTTCTTTCAGCTTCAGAGTGTCAACAAAAGCAAACAAATTCACAACGACAGATCGAAACACACGTGTGCATTTGGCGCCGACAAGAGCTTTATATGTATCGTACATGCATGAGTCAACGTTTATGTTTAAATTGCCAGTGGCTTCCTAGGTACCGGCCAGTGGGTTGGAGGATGTTTGGTTGGTCACTTAGACTTTTATATACAGAGGTAAGAACAGGCCTGCCTGGCTGCTTAGCTCCCATTTCAGCTGTTTGCAGCTCTCGGCAACCCCTCATGCTTACCGGGCAGGAGCTGTTGAGGGGTCCTGCCCGTGCACTCAGCACCTTTCTGCACAGCCTTCCAGACGGCCTGCTGTGCCAGGCGCCGGCTAAGGTTCTGGGGGACCGGGCATCAGACAGACATCCCGCCCTGCGGTTACACTGGAGGAGACAGTGAGTATGTAGTATATGAAGGTGGTAGGAAGCGCTTAAGAGAAAAATACAGCAGAGAAAGGAAGCAAGACGTCCTGAAGGTGGGGTGGGCAATTTTAGACACTTTATAAATTATTGTGACATCACCATCGGGAAATACTCATTTTGATTTTCGCTTCCTAGCCCCTAAATAGAAGAAAAATGGATAGGCAATTTCCTCTCTACAGTTCCAGGGATCTACTTCAACATGCGGTCACAGAGTACAGAGCAGGGTCCACGAGCCTCAGACACCGAAGGAACCTGAGGACAGCGCCCGTTACCACAGTGCTGCTCTGGCAATCTCCACAGGAACCAGACACCAGAATCCTTGGTAAGAGGACATTTCAAAATGATTTGCGAAAATGAATATGCAATGTTTCCTTTAATTTCCTTGGGGAAATTACTCATATGCTAAATTATATTGGTGATCTTGACAATTATGTTAATTTTAATCTTTTTTTTTAATCCTCACTTGAGGATATTTTTCCATTGATTTTCAGAGAGGGAAAGACAGAAATGTTTATGCGAGAGAAACACACTGATCGGTTGCCTCCTGCACACAATCAGACCAGGGCAGTGACCTTGACTGGAATTGAACCAGGGACCCGTCAGTCCGAAGGCTGATGCTCTACCCACTGAGCCAAACCAGCTAGAGCTAATTTTAATGTCTTTATAAAACTTCAAACTGGTAAGCTGCTGTGTTAAAAGAATAAACAACCTCTCTCCTTCTCCCAGATTATCCAACACTCCACTCCACCCACCCAGCTTCTTCAAACAGTGAAGCCACACAATCGTTATCAAAATGTATGCATAATGTCTGCTTTTAATTTTCTTTTTAAAAAAATATATTTTATTGATATTTTACAGAGAGGAAGGGAGAGGATAGAGAGCTAGAAACGTCAATGAGAGAAACATCGACCAGCTGCCTCCTGCACACCCCCCACCGGGGATGTGCCCGCAACCAATGTACATGCCCTTGACCGGAATCGAACCCGGGACCCTTCAGTCCGCAGACCAACGCTCTACCACTGAGCCAAACTGGTTTCGGCTGCTTTAAATTTTCATATCAGAAACTTAAATAATGTAGTTATATAGAATGTATGATGCTTTACTTGTAGCTGCTAATTTAAACCTCCTTCTCAGCCAGTCTTTCAATGTATCTTCCAGCAAGTATCTTCCAGGTTTGGACTTTAACCTGATTAGCAATCCTTCCAAGACAGCGAAGAGTTGAAGGGAAAACAGTGGCGGGCAGGAAGCCAGCCTGCAGGCGGAGGAGGCAACAGTGGGCATATTTAAGGAATGCCCACATTTGGAATCCTCAGACTGCGCGTGGCACTGCTCCTCCCTCAGGGATCTACCTGAGTGTTCACGCTTTCCAGGAGCATTACATCTCCTTGAAGTTCAAAATGTCACTTAATCATGTTTTACATCCAGGGCAAACCTTCTCAGTTTGCTGACTTTCTAGCATAAGAAATCAATGATAGCCCGGCCAGGGTTGCTCAGTGGTGGAGCACCGACCCATGAACCAAGAGGTAAGGTTCAATTCCTGATCAGGTCACATGCTTGAGGTTGTAGGCTTGGGGAGTGCAGGAGACAGTCAATTGATACTTGTTTTTCATTGATGTTTCTATCTCTCAAATCAATAAAAAAAAATCAATGACTGAAGAAAGTTTTGCAACAGAAAACTCTAACAGCAGATAAAAAAGCACAGCTTTTAGTTTCTAAAGCTACAGGGCCAAGAACTGAGAGGCTGGGCTCGGCAGGAGCTGGGTATGGGGACAGACAACACTGAGGAAACATTCCCAACAGCAGTGCCAGCATCGTAGAGAGCCTAAGAGTAACCCTTAGGTTAACCTCTCTTAAAGTTATGCAGGATGAAGGTCATTGTCGGTAACAAGCATGTCAAACTCAAAGGCTAACACGGGCCAAATAAACAGGGCATTTGGCCCGAGAGTTTGACATGCCAGGTTTAGTGTCCACAGTTACAGGTGAAATTAGGAGATGTGTCCAGTCATTAACAGCCCTTAAAAGGCGAAGCCGGCTCTTGTCCCTGTCCTCATGCCTCGGGTCCTGGTCCGTCCCATTCCTTAGGAGCGGGATCGGAGAAGAAGCCCTGAACCAGCAGGCCCCTCTCCTCCGGAGCCTCGGCATGTCCAGTCCAGAGACTGGCCACTGCATCGTTTCAGCCCGCAGTGAAAAGCATTTACCCAATGCCTTTTGAAAAATTCCCCCCATGTGAGGACAGTGGGCCTGGGCACCCCAGATGAGAGCACTGGTGTGGCCAGAACTGCTCTTTAATTTATCATCCTGCCGGCCCCTGACCTGAGCTCCGGCTGCACCAGCTTTGTTTGACCCTGGCTGTGGCTCGGGGCTGCAGTGTGCTGGCCCGTTGGTGGCCGCAGCAGGAACGCTCTGCCGTGGTACAAACGCCATCTCATTTCACCTTCCCAAGTGACCCAGGTCTCCCTCCATCGCCCTTTCCGCCCAGGCCACACAGCCAACCCACCGCGTGCACAGCACAGACCTGAGGCCGGGTGCCCGTCTTCACCCGCAGAGGAAAGAGGCCTCCCCCAAGCCACGCCTGTGCGCTGAGCCCGGAGCCCGCATCCCCCCGGACGGAGGAGGCTGCGCTCCCCGGGGAGCCCAGGAACCGCAGCACGTGCGCCGGGCCCGCGGCTTCGAGGGGCTACCGGCACCGGGTCCGCGGCGCCGGGGCCGCTGACGCCGCCCCCGCAGGTCCCGCTGCCCGCCCGGGTCGGCGCTCGGTGCAGAGGCGCCCCGCGGGCAAGGGCCCGCGCAGCGGACCGAGGCCAGGGCGCGGGCGCGGGGCGGGCTCGGCGCCGGTGCCCCGCGCTTCCTCGCGCCCCGCAGGCCCGCCGCACGGCCCGCGCCCCTCACCTCCCCGGCGTCGCCCCCTCACCTCCCCGGCGTCGCCCCCTCACCTCCCCGGCGTCGCCCCGCCGCGCGGCCCGGGCGCTCCCGGCGCGGCCCCGCCGCCCTCCCCGCGGGCCGCGCACCGCCCAGCACAGGCCGCGCTCACCTGCGGTCCAGCCGACACCAGGAAGCAAGTCCGCAGTCGGCGGCCCGCGGCGTCACCGGAACCTGGCTGCTCGGGCCGGGCCGGGCCGGGCCGGGCGGGGCAGGGCGGAGTCCATTGGGCCATGTGAGGGGCGGGGCAGACCGCGGGGCGGGGCTGCGTGCGGAAGGGGGCGGGGCAGGGCGGAGTCGATTGGGTAAAGGGAGGGGCGGGGGCGGGGCTGCGTGCGGAAGGGGGCGGGGCCGAGGCGCAGGCCCGCCCGCCCGCCCGCCGTCGCACGGGCCGCCCAGCCCTCTCCGGGTGGACCTGCTCCCAGCACTCAAATAGTTTGCTCACGGACACCCCGAGTTCAGTCTGGGCGTTAACATCAGTTGTTGGGGCACCAAAATTAATCCCTGGAGGATAAAAGGACCGAAATATGTGAGAAAATTCTACGCCCACCTGAACCAGGAAAAATCAGCATGGCCATTCGTCCCCAGCACTGCCAGTGTGCACCTTGTCTGAGCCATTGCACAGCCTTTTTGTGACGTCTTCATTATCTCCATTTCGTAAAAGAAAGAAAAAATACGATTGTGAAACTTTGAGTTTTGCTCCCAAAGTCATTGGCCTCCTTGCCCACAGTCACGTTTCTAAGTAAATAACGCCAAAGGCCCTGCTCAGCAGAACGAACCTCTGTGGAAAACACCGCTCCACTTGAATTAGAACTTCTGTCCAAGGAAAACAGGGGCAGAATCAATGGGCAGCACGCTGGGGAAACTATTTGCCATAAACTCGGACAGTCCAGGAAAGGGTTGGTATCTTAAGTCTAAATGGATTTTTTAAAAATAGAAAACTGGGCAAAGGATAATTTTTTAAGTTACAGAAGAAATGGGAAATGAAACAAATGAAAAGGTGTAGACTTTCCTAATAAAACCTTTACTTTTAATCAAGAAAATGAATCCTATCAGTACAAGCAAGGATTCAGCACGTCCTGGGCGTGCCACACAGGGTTCTAGATTTGTGATAAACTAGTGTCAGGCAAAAGCTTCTGTCCTAGAGGGAGGAAAAAGAATAACTGGTTACTACAAACAAGTTAGATGATTTCAGGTAGGTAGCCATAACGACCATGGGGAAAGTACAAAGGGTGATTTGGGGATGATGGGAGCTTATTTAGACCAGGGATAAGAGAAGTTCTAAGGTGGCGATATTTGAGACCTAAAAAATAAGATAAAGCCAGTTATGCAAAGATCTGAGGGCTATGGCATGATGGCAGGGCCAAGGCAGCAGCAGGCCTGGCAGGTGTAGGGGCAGACAGGGCCTTCGTGATCACAACACAGTGGAGAGGAAGAAGTGCTTCATTTTGCTATTAGTAAAGTTTGGTAAAAACAACCTTTTGTTTCATTCTTGACTATGCTTTTACATTTAAATGGAGGTCTGCAGACACCACTAATTTAACTGTAATTTTCAAAATTTCCAAAATATATCATTTTCATAGCTCACCTTCATCACCTTCATGACCTCTATCTCCACTAAAGTGGGAGGAAGTATGGAAAAGGAAATGTTGTGTACTTAAGCAATCTCGTTTAAGTACGCTTATCCCTTCTGCTCAAGCTATAATCTCAATTCTCTTGTACTTGAATTCTTGTTCACTCATCCATTTACTCAACATGTATTGAATGCATAGTATGTCAGGTATAACAAGGTGCAAGACACAAAGAACAAACATGTATGGACTCAACACCTGGTGGAGATTTCATGGATATTAAAATGACATGTTCGAGTGCGCTCTCCTCCGGGCGGCGGAGGCGATGCGCCGGGAAGATGTAAGACTATCAGAGTGCGGAAGAGACTACTTTTGTTGTCAACGAAGTGAGCAACATCGTGAAAGAGGCTATAGAAAGTGCCATTGGCGGCAACTCGTATCAGCACAGCAAAGTCAATCAGTGGACCGCAAATGTAGTAGAACAAACTTTAAGCCAACTCACCAAGCTGGGAAAACCATTCAAATACATTGTGACCTGTATAATCATGCAGAAGAACGGAGCAGGACTATACACGGCGAGCTCTTGCTTCTGGGACAGCTCTACTGACGGGAGCTGCACTGTGCAATGGGAGAACAAGACCATGTACTGCATTGTCAGCACCTTCGTACTGTCCATCTGACCGACTCCTCATCCCCCGGGCTTTCTCCTCTGTCTCAACTTTTCTGTCCAACCTTCTAACCACCAGCCATGAGTCCATGAACAGCTTTCCCTGTTTTCTGTGGCACTGTCAACATGCAGAGAAAAACCCAATGACCGCCTTCTGTGATCACACACCCAGTCACACAGATCCCCCGTCGGAACCTGGACTGCCACGTGTCCACTCTGAATATCTCTGTTCAAAGGTGCTAAACACTCAGCCTGCTAGTGTGAACCTTTCTCCACTCTCTGAAATCATTCAAACACACTTTATCCGTACTTTGTATTTTTATTAGAATAAGTCATTCCAATTTAAAATAAAATAAAATAAAATAAAATGACATGTTCATGAAATCAATTCATTATAGCAAATTTTGTGGCTTAAAACACAGTCATATTACCTCTCATAACATCTGTGTTCAGGGGTTTAGGAGCGGCTTAGCGGGTGTTTCAGGTACTTCACTCTGATGATGTTGCGGTTAGGTATCCCCAGGGGTACAGAATGGAGGATCCACCCCCAAGGTGGCTTACTTGCAAGTCACAGGGGTGCTGCGTGTTGGTGGGAGACCTCAGGTTCTCTCCACGTGGTCCTCTCAATAGGGCTTGAGTGTCCTAAGGGCGTGGCTGCTGGCTTCCTCCAGAGTAAAATTTCAAAAAATCAAGCAGAAGGTCTATGACTTTTATGACTTAGCCTCAGAAGTCAGAGGTCATCACCTTTGCCATCTTCTATTGGTCAAACAGACCAGCCTGTGGGAGGGGTCCCCCAAAGAGGTAAACTCAAGAGGAAAGGATCACTGCTGGCCATCTGGGAGGCCGCTCACCACAGATGTCCAATGAGGGCTTTGTACAAATAAACCCCGATCTTTCCAGCGCTATCCCCCCTGGAGGAAGCCAGCAGCCATGTCCTTAGGACACTCTATGTCATGTAATGGCAAGGCATTCTCCCAGTTGTTTGGGTCAAAACGTGTGGAGTCATCTTTGACTCTGAAGCTCTCCTCTCATACCCCATCCCCACCTGGTCTGTCTGTCAGCCAATTCTGTCAACTCTACCTTCATATATATCCAGACTCTGACCACTCATATCTTCCAGCCTAGTTCAAGTCACCACTATTTCTTTCTAGATGATTCCAATACCCTAGTAACTGCATTGCTTCTTGTTCCTATTCAGTCAATTTTTCAAAGCAGTCAGAAGGATCTAATTAATATTTTAATTAGGTTATGTCACACACAATCATATCAGGAAAATCCTACTTCCTAACAATTGCCTACCAGGTGCCCCAGTACTTGGTCTCCAACACCTCTCTGAACTTCTCTCTCCTACCTTTGATCAACTTCCTTTGCTCAATGAACCCTTACTTTAGGAGTGGATTTTCTGTTCATGCAAAAATATCACTTGTCTTCCCAGTTCAGGCCTTTGCACTTTCCCTGGACATGAAGTGCTCTGTCCCCAGATTTCTTCAGGGCTCACTCCCTCTTCTTTGGGTCTTTATTCAAATGTCTCTCCAGTGAGGCCTTCTGTGCCCACCACCCTGGTTAAGGCTGCAAAGCCAAAATGAGAATGCATTCTATTCCTTCCTGCTTTGTCTTCCACTTTAACATTTATCATCATCTATTATATATTTTATTATTTATCTTGATTATGCTATTTCCCCAACTAGACTATATACTCCATTAGGAATTGTTCACTCACATCTAGAAGAGTAGCAGGTATATTATGCAATAAACATTTGTTGAATGAAGAAATGGTGACAGGACTTGTTATAAGACAAAAATCACACATGCCATTGAATTTGCAGTATAGCAAAGGCACACATTACCAGCTCTTATCAACTGCAGCTCCAAAATATACCAGATTGATAGATAATCACAGTATAAAAATGAAATCACAAAACATGATCAGCACCATAAAGAAAATGAAACTATATGTGGGGAATTAAGAAAAGCTTCTCTGGGGGAGTGACATTTGGGCTGAGAGCTGAAACATGAACAGGAATTAGGTAGGTAAGGGATGATAGAGCAGGGTGGAGGATGGGAAGAAATTCTGACAAGGAAGATCCAAGGTTCCTTGGAGGGAAGAAAAGATAGTGTACCTGGAGCCCAGATAAAAATACTGCAGACTCAAAGAGACTAAAGACACACCACAATTAAATGCAATATGTAATCAGGATGTGATTCTGAGTTGAGAAAAAATAGTTGCTATAAAAGGCATCGTTGAGATGTATATTAAATAACTAGAGGCCTGGTGCATGACATTGGTACATTTTTGGGGGTAGGGAGGACCCCTCAGCTGGGCCTGCGCCCTTTCCCAGTCCAGAAGCCCTTGGGGAATGTCCTACTGACAGCTTAGGCCAACTTTGGAGGCAGTTGAGTGTCTGCCCCCTGGTGGTCAGTGCATGTCATAGAGACCAGTCATTCTGCCCTCTGGTCAATTTGCATATTAGCCCTTTATTATATAGGATAGTATTCTGTCAATTTCCTGAAATTGATCGTTGTATGGGGACTAAACAAGAACATCAACATCTTTGTTTCTAGGCAATCATATGTGTAATCTACTCTCAAAAGATTCAACAGCCGAAACCGGTTTGGCTCAGTGGCTAGAGCATCCGCTTGGGGACTGAAAGGTCCTGGTTCGATTCCGGTCAAGGGCATGTACCTCGGTTATGGGCACATCCCCAGTAGGGGGTGTGCAAGAGGCAGCTGATCGATGATTCTCTCTAGTCGATGTTTCTAATTCTCTATCCCTCTCCCTTCCTCTCTGTAAAAAATCAATAAAATATATATTAAAAAAAAAGATTCAACAACAGAAAATAGTAGGAATATTATGTGATATCTTAATATATGTAAAGAAAGATAAAACAAGTGTGACAAAATATTAACGATGGCTGAATCTAGAGTTCCTGCAACTTTTCTAAGAATCTATTTCTTTTTCAAAATAAAAAGTTTAATTAAAATGTCTTTCTAGCTGAAATATCAGAAACTCGATTTCAGGATTTTGGTGGCATCCAATGGCATAAGCCTATTGTTTGGCAACACTGAGGTACCTGTAGGAATATGTAAACTGGTTGCCTCAGGGAAAAAGTAAATGTTCAGTAAATGTTGGGAAGAGAGTGTTTATATATTTTTTAAAACACATTTTAAAGACAAATTAAGTAGTGAATCACTGATGAATCCCTAAAGCAATGTGGCTGATTTCCAGGGACATGGGGAAGGCAGCCATCACAGGGACGCAACATTAGACTCATGGATTCCAGTCTTCAGACACCAGGTGGGGGGAGAATGAAGTGAAATAAGAGTTAACTTATTATGATCAGAATAGTAGTAAAAGGCCTACATAAATGCAACTTAATTTCTAAAACATTGTCTTGCCTCCTCGCCCATAAAGGTTTCCTGTGCCCCAGGAAACAGGCCCTGCGTTTGCAGGCGTGGGCTCAGGCCCGGGTTCCTGCGGTGAAGGGCCGGGGAGCTGCATCCCAGCACCTAGCTCCGCGGGCGGCTCGCGGGCCTGGCTCCTCCTCCTTCCCTTGGCGTCTGTCTGCCCAGGACCCAGCGCCGGTGCCTCTCCCGGGGCAGCAGAGCTGGGAATACAAGCGTAGTCGTCGTCTTCCGACCTTCCGATTCGGTTCCGATGCCCCAGCTCCGTGTCCAACCATTACCGACCCACCGAGCCACCAACCCACCGGGCCAGGGCGCAGCCAGCACTAGGCCAGAGGCCTGTCAGGCCGCGCGCCGCGCAGGCGCGGAGGGCGCTCCTCCCACCACCCAGCAAGCCCCGCCCACAGGCCCGGAGCCGAGCCCGAGGCCGGAAGTGGCGGAGGTCATGGCGCTGGCCGCGCGCCTCTGGCGCTTTCTCCCCGCGAGACGGGCCCCGGGCCCTCGGGCCTCGGCGGGCGCAGCCGGCGGGCGCGGGCCTGGGCGGCCCCGCGGCCCTGAGGTAGGCGCCGCCCCGCCCGCGGTCCCGCTTTGCCGGCGCTGTGCGCGGAGGGGGCCTGCGGCTGCAGCAAAGGGGCGGGATGTGGGCGGAAGTTGGTTCGGGCGTTTCCTGGTTTATTTCCGGATGCGGTGGGTGAGGGGAGGGGCGCCCTGCTGAGCGGGACACGTGGCATTTGAACTCTCAGCCCTCAGGTGCCCCTCAGCTCTGGCCTGGAGGGGGATCGAAGCCTCGGCCCGGCGGGCGGGGTGACTGGGCCGGCGGAGGGCTGCCCCGGGGAACCCCGGCCTCAGGTGTTGGGCGCAGAGCCGGAAGGTAAACTTCTAGAGGACAGTGATGCCCGACATCGGCCGGAGGCCTGCTCTAAGCATGCATTGTCTTCAGGGTTTCCTCGTTTAATCCTCCTTCCCATCCTCGGAGCAAGTGGGGATGTTACTTAGCCGTTTTTAAAAGGGGAGGCAGTCCAGCCAGAGCTGCTCAGGGGTTGAGCCTCGACCCATGGCCCCGGAGGTCACAGTCTGCACCTGCCAGGTTGCGCTCGATCCCCAGAAGGGGCGTGCAGGAGGCAGTCCATGACGTTGTTTCTCATTGATATTTCTATCTGTCCACCCCTCTCCTCCCCCTCTCTCTAAAAAACAAAATAAAAACTGTTTTTTAAAGAGGAAACCAGCGTGCTGTTGGGTAGTGTGTCCCTGTCTCACAGCTGGACAGGTGCTGGGCTTGGAGGCAGGCAGACCTCCAGAGCCCCCGAGCCGCTTGTGGGCCCTGTGCTGGCAAGCTGCCAGAGCAGTGTTTCTCAAACTTTTGACATGTGTGTACCCCTTCTATAATTTTCGTAACGCTGAGTACCCCTCGTCAAAAAAAAAGGTGTATTTTAATAACAATATATTTATTATTTTTTTCTTTTTTTGGTACACACACAAAATAATAAACGAAAAATAAAATTATTCATGATAAAATATAAATAAAAGTTATAAATAACATTTATTTGGGTCAATGAGAAGGATGAAATTGACTCATGAGAACGTAGAATTAGGTGCAGCTAAGCACGGTGCAGTGCATATCCCCACCGAACTCCGGTGCAACGCATACCCCACCAACCTCTTCCGTCCCCCTGGAGGTACGTGTACCACACTTTGGGAAACACTGTGCTAGAGTGAAACTCCACACCAAGCCAAAGGCAGGAATGAAAATTCTTCCTTCCCTCCTGACCTGTTGGAGTTGTATGATGACCAATTTTCCAGGTATTCATGTGTTTTCAAGCCTTTATAATTTCAATTTTTCTTTTAATAGTGTTTTCCTCTAAGCATAATGCCAGTAAGTTGAGTGGACCTATTTATTTCCCAGGACTTTGTAGAGAGTGGAGGCTACTTCTGAGGGGCTGAGAAGACATTTCTTTTGTCTTCTCTGTAAGTAATTTATATCTTTAAATATATTTTTTATTGATTTCGAGAGCAAGATCAATGATGAGAGAATCATTGATTAGCTGTTGCTTGCACCCACAACTTGGGCATGTGCCCTTGACGGGAATCGAACCTGGGACCCTTCAGTCCTCAGGCCGACGCTCTATCCACTGAGCCAAACCATTGAGGGCTTCTGTTTCTGCCTAGAGTACAAAACACCCATTTTGGACACATTTAATTTTCAACAAATTTGTAGTGAGTGTTGGAGCACGGCTCAGTTCCAAGCTGAGGGCATAGGAACATGAGACAAACTCTCGTTTATCTCACAGGTTCGCAGGATGGTGGCCCGGAGTAAATGCAGTGGGTGCTGGGCATTGGGAACAGGCAGCAGAGTTAACCTGACCCGGTGAAGGGAGGAAGGGGCACTGAGAGACGGGCTCAGAGGATGAGGGGAAAGCAGGTGAAGGGAAGGTGAGGACCACAGCATTTCAGGAGAGAGCATGCGCTAAGGCCTTGAGGCCGGAGAAAAGGGTCTTTTAGGACCTGAGGGGGCCTGAAGTCCGGAGTGGGACCGTGAACGGAAATGAGTCAAGGCTGAAGTCAGCACGCGCAGTTTGTACAGAAGTCACAGAACCTAATGGCCTAAACTAAAGCAACAAGCGGCAAGGCTGGCTGGGCTTGGCGCCGAGGGTCTGTGGGTGAAATCAAGCTGTTCGGCTGCCGAGTCATTTGCAGGCTCATCTTGTGCTCCCTGTGCTGACCCCCCTGAGGGGGGTTGATTGGTTAGGACTGGTCCATCGGTCTGTGGGAACCATGAGCACAGGTCTTGTTCGCCACCAGAGCCAGATCAAGGGGGTCCCCTGGGCACTGACAGGAGCCCGGCAGAGGGGAGAGCGGGGCCAGCGCCCAGCTCCGCGGTGCCGGGGGTCCGTCTGGCCCTTCGCCGTGTGCTCCGTTAGGTGCCTGCCCGTGAGGCGGAGCTTTAAGCTAAGCGAGTTGCCTCTTCAGGCCCTTGTCAGTTGTTGCCTTGGCATGGGCTCCGGGGTGGGTGGATCTTCGAAAGTCTTTTTTTTTTTTTTCTTCTTGAAAGAGAGAGAGAAAGAAACACCGGTTTGTCGTTTCTCTTATTTATGCATGCATTGATCGATTCTTGTATAGTGCCTCCACCAGGGATCAAACCCACAGTCCTGGGGTGTTGGGATGGCGCTCGCACTAGCCAAGCTACTGGCCAGGCTGGGAAAATCTAAGATGGGGTTTTCAGTTTGCTGTGGCCTGTGGGTCTCGTGGCTGCAAGCCTCCTTGGCTTTCTAAGCGAGATGTTTGGGGGCCTGTCTCTCAGGGGAGGGTCTGAAAGTTGCTGTGCGTGGGGTGGGGTTCAAACCCTTTGCTCCTCGGGGAGCAGGTGTGTGTCAGGGTGGGATCCGGGGGAAGACTGTATCTCAGCCTCCAATAGGGGCTTTTCCTCACTTTCTTGATGTAGAGGAGTCACTTGGCTAGGTTGTGGTTTCTTTTGGAGGAAGCCACTGTCTGGTGAGGGTTTGGTGTGTGCGGGAGGGGAATGTTCAGGATCCTCCTCCACTGCCCTCTGCATGGAACCTGCCGGGCCCTGAGGGGCTGCCAACCACAGCCGGTTCGGAAACCGTCCGCTGATTTCATTCCGAGGCCATCGGAAACCGCGGGAGAGTTTTGAACATTTTTTAATGCGATGGGCCAGTGGGTGCTGGAGACCAGGTAGGAGATCGTTGCTGTGGGGCAGGCGAGTGGTGTGGGGGACGGGTGAGCAGTGGGGGACAGGTGGGCAGTGGGGGACAGGTAGTCGGTGCGGGGGTCAGCTGGGCGGAGTGGGGGACAGGCGGTTCGGGGGACAGGCGGGTGGTGCGGGGACAGGTGAGCAGTGCGGTCCTTTGAGCTGTGGTGGTGGCGGTGGACCTGGAAGTCAGTGGGCACTTGGAGGTGGTCTCGGGGGTTGGTGTGGGGTTCGGGGAAGGGGCCAAGGAAGAGTTAGGGTTCTGGCCCGTTTCCTGGGTCAGACCTAGCAGGCGATGGGGCGCAGGGCGGAGGGAGCTGTTTGCTGTCTAGTGAGTGTGAGGAAGTGGCCGCGGGCATGGACCAGACAGCAGTGGCCGGGTCTGGCGTTTGCCTCCGGCCGCCCGGCTGCAGAGAAGGTTCGGGAGACGCAGTCAGTCCGCCCTGTGCTAGCGAGGCCTGAGGAGGGAGAAGGCCGGGACCAGCCACACGGAGAGGAGGAGGCGCTGGCGGGCGGTGAGGAGATGGTGGTGCCCGTCCTTTTCAATCTAGTGATGAGTTTGCGTTTTTGAGGTCTTTTTAGCTAAAGGTTAGTCTAAGTAATGGTGAAGGAAACACATGTCTAAGAGGCTTCTTGCTTCTATTATCCAGAAAGTGTCTTTTGAGAATTCATTTGTGCAAGGCATTGTGCTGGGGGCCCGAGGGGAAAGGCACACTTTGCTGACTTAGACTCATCCGTTTTTAGCTCTTGGAATGTCGCTGTGTCCGGATTCTCTTAATTGACTTTAGTTCCAGAAACAAGATTGTATCTCCTTTCCCAGAGATGAGCAGAAAGGTGCTTTGCATTAATCGCACGGGTAAGAGTCTAACTGCGTTAATTACAATTAGACACGTAAATACGGTATCAGCTGCCCACCGTGCATTTATTTCTCCCCGTGAGGAGTCTGTTGAGCATGACGTCGGCAGGAAGCCCAGCGCCATGAGGTGTAGTTTCCTCAGTCCGTCAGCCTCTTCTGCTGTGCCATCTGTTGCCAGAGCTGGGAGCCAGGAGACTGATACAATCTTAGTCTGTTTCCTCTTCTTGTCTAGGTACCACCATCTCCCCCCCCGCCCAAACACACACACACTCGCACTCACACATCCTCTGCCCCACCCCATCTTCTCTTTGTTAAATACAAATAAACTCAGAAAATTCAGTGTTAAAAATTTGATTACATCAAATATAGTTTTCCTGCTTTGCTGCTGATGTGTTTGTTTGTTTTGTGAATCCTCACCTGAGGATATTTTTTCCATTGCTTTTTAGAGAGAGTGGAAGGGAGGGATAGCGACAGAAACATCCAAATGAGAGAGACATCCATTGGTGCCTCCCGCATATGCCTAGATTGAGCTTGCCCCCAGGTACGTGCCCTTGGCCCTGCGTTCTGTGGGCTGATACTGTAGCCACTGCGCCCACCCCGCTGGAGTGCTGTCGGTGTGCTTTGAGTCCCGTTCCTGTGTGATGTCCCAAATACTCATGCTCAGGCAAGTGAATGAAGCTCTCGGCAGCTGCAGGGAGCTGGCTCCTCATCCCGCTGTGAGAAGCGATGTGGATCCCGTGCGTCCAGGGGAGCTCGGGGACCACGCCAGGGTGTGTGTTTGGTTAGGCTGCACAACCAGGAGAGTCGGTTGTCATTTACCATGAAGGAAAACTGGAGTGGTTTCAGGGCCGTAGCTGCCATGGCTGATGGACGTGAGGTTCCTGTCATCCTCCACGCGGAGAGAGGCGTGGATTAGGCACCTGCATTTGGACCCGGAGGTTACAGGAGACATCCTGGCGTGGGTTGCAGGCAGGGTGTTGGCATGTTGGAGGTGGAATGAAGTGTGGTTGCCACAGTGCGACCAACAGGGAGAGGAGCAGGGGCTGAGCTCGGGACAGCGGGCAGGCGGGTATGGCATGAGGACCCAACAGAAGAGAAGGCGCCGTGGTTGCAGCGGGAGGGAATCCAGGAGCAGTGTGACACGTGGAGGGTGTGTCAGGGCCAGGCTGGAAGGCTCCAGAGAGGCAGCTCCTGGTCGGACTGAGATGGTGACGGTGTCTTAATGATACACGTTATGAATGTGCTATTATTGTATGTCACATACCTTGTTTTAAAAATCTAGCATCCATTCATGCTTTAAGGAAAAAACAGGAGGGAGGGAGGGAGGGAGGAAGCCACGGTCCAGTGCTGTTGCTGGCAGGCGAGAGGAGACTTGGGAATGGCACAGGCAGTGGCGTGCCCTTGCCTAGAGCCCCCCGCCGTGTGGGCACCGGTGTGACGGGTGTGAGCTCAAGAGGGTGGGGAGGAGGGGAGGGGTCAGAGTGCAGACGACTTTTTTGGAGTTTTGAAAAAAGTTGGAAAGCGAGACGAGGGAGAGGTGAAGCCAGGAGGGAGCTGTTTGCTCTTTGCCCCAAGGAGAGGGAGCACCAGCTTCCAAGGGGCCCGGCGTGGTCCACAGGATGGACTGGGCCAGCAGGGGTCACTTCCCTGGGGATGGGAGACCCACACAGGCCTCCTTTCTTGGGGGTCCTAGGGGTCCTGGCAGAGTTATGAAAAGTCATTTCTATATCTTGGATATACTCTTCATTTTACTCATTGTTTACTGAAAACTGGGTTTGTGGATCTCTTTTTTTAAAATGTCATGCCACTGTTTTATTTTTTAAAATATGTTTTTATTGATTGGAGAGAGAGAGAAGGGGAGGGGAGAGAGAGAGAGAGAGAGAGAGAGAGAGAGAGAGAGAGCGAGCGAGCACACAATCAGCTGGTACCCCTCAAGCAGGGATTGTACCCGACCAGGAATTGAACGGAGCCTTCGTGCACAGGAAGGTGCTCACCCAGCTGGGTCCCACTGGCCAGGGCTGTGGGTCACTTTTGAAGAATCTTTACTGAAAGCCATTTACACCTTTATGTGCATAATTGTCATATATAACATTTTTCATCTCGTGTGGTCTTAAGATTGATATGATTGCCCTGGCCGAGTAGCTCAGTTGGTTAGAGCATTGTTCTGATACGCCAGGGCTGTGGGTTCAATCCCTGGTCAGGGCACATGCAAGAATCAACCATTGAGTGTATAACTAAGTGGAACAACAAACTGATGTTTCTTATTTCCTCTCTCTGAAATCAATAACAAAGAACTAGTTTTAAAAAAGGACTGACAATTATAAGTTGGTGTCTTGTGTACTAAGCCATACCATTAGAATATATCAGCACTTATCAGTGAACGTGACTGCGTTTTAGATAAGCTGCCGCCCTTAGCAGTTGTTATAAATTTCCCCTAGTAATGTGGAATAGTTTTACTGAAGAATTTGATGAGGTGGATTTTAAGCAGCCAGTACTCTTAGGATTGGTTGCTTTGGGGTGGGGGAAGGGGGAATAATCTTTGCTTCCTGTAGCAGTTGTTTGATGTTGTCACAGGTGAGGGGAAACCCAGGAGCTTTCGGAAGAAGCCTCGTGTTCCCAGCCTTGTCTTACTTGGGATTTGAGACGTATCAGCTCCTTTCTTCAGCTGCTGTGGTTCATGCTGCAGCCAAAGGTAAGTCAGCTAGTTTTTGAGTTAATAACTTAGTTAATTTTTAGTAGATATTAAAACTAATATTATAAGCTAGATTATTTTCTGCTTTCCTCTACATGTCGGTCTGACATATATTCTAATAACTGTAGTTCCTTCCATGAGAAATATCCTATTAACCTATATTGTAAAAGGCCTGCGGTCATGATGCCATCATGCCATCACAACCAAATACCAGACTCACTAGGAGGTGCATTGATGGGTCCCACGGAGGCCACGGCAGTGGGCGGGACTTCTGGAGCATTGTGGGGCAATGGCAGCATCTGTGGAGCGTGCAAGGCTTTGAGGAGCAGCAGACATGGCTCTGATGGGAGGTTAGGCCTAGGGAACCCTTCATGCACACAATTTAATCCTGAACTGAGCCTCTAGTATGTTACAATTCTGTAGGATCCTTGGGATAAAAGTGTTTCATATATATATATATATATATATATATATATATTTTTTTTTAATATGCTTTTATTGATATTTTACAGAGAGGAAGGGAGAGAGATAGAGAGCTAGAAATGTCAATGAGAGAGAAACATTGACCAGCTGCCTCTTGCACACCCCCTACTGGGGATGTGCCTGCAACCAAGGTACATGCCCTTGACCGGAATCGAACCCGGGACCTTTCAGTCCACAGACCGACGCTCTACCACTGAGCCAAACCAGTTTCGGCTGTTTCATATATTTTTAAAGGCCTGAGGGGTTGTGGAGGGAAAGGAGAATATCCCACGGAGGCCATATCTGACTCACAAGCTGACAGTGCTTGCTCTCTGGGTTGGTAGAGAAGGTAGTGACAATCCCTGCTTTATAGCAACGCAGTGAGTCATTTGTTCCCTTATGCTGACGTGGCGCCCTTTTCCTGGTTCGTTACCAAAGGCCCAGGTACTTAGAGGTGGAAGTATTTAATTTATAAACAGAATGCAAATTTGGTACTAAACATCAAATAACTGGTTGAAAAGTAAAAAAATTACATCAAATTTCTTATTTGGCATACTGTAGATAAGTAAACATATATTTAGAGTTCCTGTATTTTAAAAATTAAATTTAGTTGTGTATGTAGACAGAGTCAAAATTCAGCATATTAGAAAAACTCTTAATTGATGGGTTAAGCCCTTTCACAGCCCCACTTTTTAATCATTAAGAAGGAGGTGGGGAGACCGAAACAAGGGGCAATGCTTGTAATCTAGCATGCACTAGGCATGCAGTGGATATATGTTGAATGAATAAGTGAGCATGTTTAAATACAATAATGTGTATGGAAGTGTCTAACTTACAAAATGCCTAGATCTTCTTATTCTTTGGGATGTGATTGTAGGACAGCCATGGGCAAACTGCGGCCCTTGAGCCAGATCCGGCCGGTTCGGCTGTTCTATCGGGCCCACGGAGCTGAAAGAGTGGAGGGTTCTCTTGTTCTCCCCTCCGCTCCTTCACCAGCAGCCCAAGATGAGAGTGCCAGCATGGTCAGGTTGCTTTTGTTCCGGCCCTCCGGTCCAGTTTAAGAACCCATTGTGGCCCTCGAGTCAAAAAGTTTGCTCTCCCCTGGTCTAGTCTCTCCCCCAGTGAGCCCGGAACTGGGGTTCAGTGCAGTTGGAAGAGGGATTGTCTGGAGCTTTTGTCTCCTTCCCGCTAGGGCAATCCAGCTGCACAGTCAACAGTTCGTCTTCCGTGCTCAACGTGTGTGCTTCTGGGACTCTGCCTTTTGTCGCTCCCCTGAGTTTCTGCCTTACAGCCCAGATTCCCTCCATCTGAGTGTGGGTCCCCAGGGTCTGTCCCACAACTGGGGCTCAGCACAGTCCAGAGCTTTCGTCTCCTTCCCGCTAGGGCACTCTAGCTGCAGAGTCAACAGTCCATTCTCTGCACGCAACATGTGCACCTCCAGGACTCTGCCTTTCGCCACTCCCCTGAGTTTCCACCTTACAGCCTAGATTTCCTCTGTATGAGCCTGGGTCCCTAGGGACTCGCCCAGAACTGGGGTTCGGTGCAGTCAGTACTGGGGTTCAGCACAGTCCAGAGCTTTTATCTCTTTCCCACTAGGGAACGCCAGCCAGGCACTCGGCCGCCCCTTCCTCTCCGACTCTGTCCTCTCTCCACGTGCGCACTGTGTCTCTGTACCTTAGGCTTTTATAGCTCCTCTGATTTTCCTTCTGGTTTTCCTTTCCTTCTAGTTGTAAAATTTTTAGTCAGTCAACTTTCCTGTAGTTCTGGATAATGTTCATTTTGTATTTTAGTTGTATTTTTTGAAATTGTTGAGTGAGTCTGCAGTTAGGTGTTTACCTGTGCTGCCATCTTGGTTTTTCCTCCCTCAAGAAAACTTTCTTCTTCTTCTTCTTCTTCTTCTTCTTCTTCTTCTTCTTCTTCTTCTTCTCCTCCTCCTCCTCCTCCTCCTCCTCCTCCAACCCCCACCCCTTCCATTCTAAATTATAACTTTGCCGGTATAGGTTCTCGCTATTCATCACTTTGAATATTTCTTGCCACTCCCTGTGGCCTACATAGTTTCTGTTGAGAAATCAGCTGACAGTCTTATGGGTGCTCCCTTGTAGGTAACTGTTTTTCTCTTGCTGCTTTTAATATTCTCTCTTTGTCTTTTGCTCTTGGAATTTTAATTATGATGTACCTTGGTGTGGTCCTCTTTGGATTCCTTTTGTTTGGGGTTCTGTGTGCTTCCTAGCCTTGTAAGTCTATTTCTTTCACCAGGTGGGAGAAGTTATTTCTTCAAATAGATTTTCAGTATCTTGCTCTCTGTCATCTTCTGGCACCCCCATAATTCTGATGTTGGTATGCTTGAAGTTGTCCCAGAGGCTCCTTGCACTATCTTTATGTTTTTGGATTCTTTTTTCTTTTTGCTTTTCCGGTTGGGTGTTTTTTGCTTCTTTATATTTCAAATCTTTGACTTGATTCTTGCGATCCTCTAGTCCAGTGGTCAGCAAACTCATTAGTCAACAGTGTCAAATATCAACAGTACAACGACTGAAATTTCTTTTGAGAGCCAAACTTTAAAAAAATATATATTTTATTGATTTTTTTACAGAGAAGAAGAGAGAGGGATAGAGAGTTAGAAACATCAATCAGTCACCTCCTGCACACTCCCTATTGGGGATGTGCCCCCAACCTAGGTACATGCCCTTGACCGGAATGGAACCTGGGACCCCTCAGTCCACAGACTGACGCTCTTTCCACTGAGCCAAACCAGTTTGGGCGAGAGCCAAACTTTTTAAACTTAAACTTCTTCTAACGCCACTTCTTCAAAATAGACTAGCCCAGGCCATGGTATTTTGTGGGAGAGCCACACTCAAGGAGCCAAAGAGCCGCATGTGGCTCATGATCTGCAGTTTGCCGACCACTGCTCTAGTCTGCTGTTGGATCTCTGTACATTATTTTTTATTTCAGCCCATGTATGCTTAATTTCTAGTTGGTCCTTTTTCATATCCTCAACTGTCTCACTAAATTTATCAGCCTTTTCTAGAAAATTCTTGAAAATTTTCTAGAAAAGAAAAATATGCCATGGTTTTAAACTCTGTATTCAGTAGTTTACTTTCCTCAATTTCTTTCATTCGTGACATGTTTCTTTGTCTCCAAATTTTAGCTGCTTCCCTGTGTTGATGGAGTGGCTTTGTGTGCTAGATGTCCTATAGAGCTCAGTGGCTCAGCCTCCCCAGTTACCTGAGGTGGACACTCTTGGTGCACCCCTTTGTGGGCTATGTGCACAGCCTTATTGTAGTTAATCCTTGAATGTTGTTGGTTATCATTGGGAAGAATTGATTCTCAAGGCCAATTGACTGTGAGGATCAGCTGTGTATATGATGGGAGAACTTCTGTGCTGGAGACACCCTTATGAAAGCAAGACTTGCTTCAGTGGGGCTTTGGTGCTCACTGAATCTGCCCCCTGAGTATATCCCTTATGGATCTGAGGAGAAGTAATCTGGATGGCCCTACTATGATCCTGGGTACACTGGCTCTTGGATCTCCAAGGAGGCATTAATTATCTTCTGCCCTAGGCTGCCCAGCAGGAACTGTGGAGAGATCTCCAGATTCCTCTTTGGGTTTTGGAGGTGCCCAGTTGAGGCCCAGCTGTGAAGCAATGCAACTGCTGTCGGGCCTTGGGCCTTCTTTTGGATGTTCTGGGTCTCTCTGACTCAGCTGAAGTTTGTTAGGTAAGTTTAGATTTCAAAGGACCAGGCCATTCATATGCAAAAGTCTGTGCACAGCTGGATGGGGCGGAGTCTCAGGTGGAGCAAATAGCAATGGCTTCCCAGCAGCCCTGCCCTAAGAGGTCCCTGGGTCTCAGTGTCCCTTGGTAATCACTACAAGCACCTCTGAGAGAAAGCTGCCCTTGAGTTCTGCCCACTGCTAGACAGTCCAGTTTCTCCCTATGTGATTCTGGGTCCCCAGAATCTCGGCCAGAACTGGAGTTCAGAGCAGTCAGGAGCTTGTGTCTCCCTCCTGCTTCAAAAAGCCAGCCGCATACTCACTTGCCAGCCCTCTCCGTGCGCACTCGAGCCTCTCTGTACCTCTGCACTTTACTTCCGCAGCTCCTCTGAATCTCATTGTGCTTTTCTCTTCACTTCTAGTTGTAGAATTTCCACTCAGCCAGCCTTCCTGTGGTTCTGGATGATGTCCGTTTTGTCTTTCAGATATAGTTTTGAAGTGGTTGTGCGAGGCAGCAAGTTCAGGTGTTTACCTATGCCACCATCTTGGTTTCTCTGCTGTGTGTTTTGTATCTTTTTTTGTAAAATACCTTTCTCATGAAGGACACAATGAAAGACTCAAAGACATATTTTGGCAAATACTGGTAGAAAAAATAAGCTTTTATTTATTTTTTTGTTAATCTTCATTCAAGGATATTTTCATTGATTCTAGAGAAAGTGGAAGGGAGAGGGAGGGAGAGAGAGATAGAAACATCAATGATGAGAGAAGATCATTGATCAGCTGTCTCCTACATGACTCAATAAAATATATATATTTTATTGATTTTCTACAGAGAGGAAGGGAGAGGGATAGAGAGTTAGAAATATCGATGAGAGAGAAACATCGATCAGCTGCCTCCTGCACACATCCCACTGGAGATGTGCCCGCAACCAAGGTACATGCCCTTGACTGGAATCGAACCCGGGACCTTTGAGTCCGCAGGCCAATGCTCTGTCCACTGAGCCAAACCGGTCTTGGCTCCTACATGACTCTTACTGGGATTGAGCCTGCAACCCAGGCATATGCCCTTGACTGGAATCAAACCCGGGACCCTTCAGGTTTCATCAACCCACAGGCTGATCTCTGTCCCCTGAGCCAAACTTGCTAGGGCTTCCCCCACTTCCCCAGACTCCTGTGTATCAGCCGGGGGTGCCCACCTTTGGTGGCTTCCTGACCCTGTAGGCAACACCCAACCTAATGGCACCTGGCAGATGTGAGCAGATGAGGCATTCCCTGTAGATGAGACCATTCGTGCAGTGAGCTCTCCATTGCAGGACCAGGTCGTGCGGCCTGACCGGGATCCTCAGCACCTTATGAAATGCTCGGTGGTGCACATGGCTTTGCGACATTGATTACGCCAGCAGTTGCCAACCAGTGGTACGGACCACTGGAGGTCCGGGAGGTCTGAAAGGTTGGTGACCGCTGGTTTAAAGAAACTTTTGGAACAGTGGTGGCCAACTGGTGGTCCGTGAGGTCTGAGAGGTTGGCAACCGCCGGGTTACTCAGAAAGCAGCGTGCCCAGCGGGTGTTCAGCCAGACAGCCTTTCCTGTTTCCTGCAGAGGTGACCTTGTCTCTGCAGACTCCAGCCTGGAGGTCGGTGCAACAGACATATGCCCCAGAGGAGGAGGCACATGCCTGGTGTGGTCAGGCCCGTGTCCATCTTTAATTGAATGACTCCCAGTGCCATCCCTGCTGCACACCGAGCGTTGTTTCCATTCTGGGGTATTTTCCTGCATGTAGCCTCGGGTATGTTCCCAAACATTGTGTCCCTGAAGTGGTGTAATCTGGACACTTCCCATATCCATTTCTTTTCTTTCTTTTTTTAAAAAAATATATATCTTACTGATTTTTTACAGAGAGGAAGAGAGAGGGATAGAAAGTTAGAAACATCAATGAGAGAGAATCATCGATCAGCTGCCTCTTGCACACCCCCTACTGGGGATGTACCTGCAACCAAAGTACATGCCCTTGACCGGAATCGAACCTGGGACCCTTCAGTCCGCAGGCTGACGCTCTATCCACTGAGCCAAACCGGTTTCGGCCCATGTCCATTTCTTATTGGCAGCGATTTGGCATCCACTTGCCATCTGTTGTGTACGGATCCTGGAGGGCACGAGACGCAGAGCACAGTGTGCAGTGGCGTAACCTCGCTGGCGTTCCTCTGAAGGACCTGAGCTCGGTGTCAGGAGAGGACAGAGATCCTGAGTGGTGGGCACGTGCACCAGAAGTGCTCCCTGAGGCTGGGCTGCGGCCCCTCCCGCTCAGTGCGGGAAGCGTGGGGAAGAATTGTAGGAGAGTGCGTGGGGCTTCCACCGGAGTGAGTGTGTCCTGGGAGAGAATGGTACTTCGGCCCCAACTCAGAAAGGTGACGTTGACCTTGGCCAGGTGACTCTGACAAAGTGCAGAAACTTGGGGGAAATCCTGAAGGAGCTCCAATTGAACGTTTTTTAAACTGACTGTTCTGATCTTACTGAGGAGACAGCTCTACAGGGTTTTACACCAAGTGTTTGAACTTGAATTCGTGCGAGTTGGAAAGGGAAAGGGAAATGGGGTAGAACGCCTGAGCTCTGCAGCGAGTCCGCTCAGCACCGGGGCGGACCTGCTTCCTACAGCTCCCGAGTGACTGCACCGAGGGCGCTGGGACTCCCGGCGTGCAGGGCCTGCCTGCTGAGCGGGTAGCTCTTCTGTGACCCATAGTGTGTGTGATGCTCCAGGAACCCTGACCCTTTTCCCCAGTGCGGGCTGATTCCTTCCCTTCGGCTGGTCCCCCAGCGCACGGACGTGCTGGTCCGAGTCCCACTCCCCCTGCCGGGTGGAAGTACAAGTGCACATTCGTAGCACCAGGTCACACCTTGACAAAGCAGCTTCTTAATGTTCTGGAAACGGAATTCACTGTTTTTATTGCAGATCGTAACGAAGCCTGCTGTGTTTTAGAACCTTTCTCTATTTTCAAGCGTACTTAGAGCACTCGACAGTTAGTGCAGAAAACAGAATGTGGGTGTGCTATACATTTAGTCTCCCTTCGTTTTCTTAAACAATCCTCCCTTTATAATCAGTCGGTTGGCATGTTCATGTAATCTGCTTATGAGACGAGGATGTAGCCCCAAGAAGACATCAATCCGTTGCTGACAGAATAAGCCATGTTTTTATAACTTGGAAAACCACCATGTTCGTGTGGAAACGAGGCTTTCTTGGTCCTCACAGGCTTTCCTTGTCCTCTCCTTTCACTTTGCTGTGCTGTGGTTCTTACTTTTCATATTTTTTGAAATTAGTCTTCAAATAATTCCATTCATGAGAGCTTTTGTTTAATTGTCTTTAGATCCGCTTCGTGCTCATTTAAACCAGTTAAATTTTTCTCCATTTACTGGAATTGAATTGCATTCTGCAGGGATATATATATATATATATATATATATATATATATATATATATATTTTTTTTTTTTGCAGTGGGACATTTTTAGAAGTTAACCTCAGGGCGTGTGTGCTTCTGGCATTTCATGGAGCGGGTTGTGGGACTCATTGTTATGGCAACGTCTCTGTTGGCCACACAGTTGTCCCAGACACCTACCGGCCAGCAGTAATCGAGCACTCCAGGAGAAGGTTTTTTATTGCCGTTCAGTGGACAACTCGAAAGCCCCTCCTGGTGTGTAGCACATGCGCAGCGCTCCTGTGTGTGCTCGCCACGCAGCGTGCCTGAAAGGGCCTGCTGAGCACGTCCAGCCTCTCTGCACTTACCTTGCTTCTCTACCGATGGCCCTTCCGAGCTTCCTAAGCTCTCTGCGGAGAAACGTCAAATAGAGCTGGTCCCAGCGTAGAGGGGGCTCCGGCCCTGTCCAGGGGCCTCTGACACAGTCCAGGGTGCATCAGCGAGGGAACCAGCAAACCAGAGTTGACCACCGCACACATGCAGCCACATCATCAAATATTTAAGAATTATGATCCTGCACATATGCACATTCAGGACACACTCACTCCCGGTGGATGCCCACGCACTCTCCTGCAATTCTTCACGATGCTTCCCGGCACTGAGCTGGAGAGGGGCCGGCGGCCCAGTGGGGGTGCCAGCTGAGTGTGAAATTGCACTGTAATTTGTAGGTACATGAATGCCTCAGTTCATCTCAGAATATGTATTGATGACTGAAGTTGAAAAGTAACTTACTTTAAAAGTTGAGTCCCTTTTAAAGAGGGTGGTCTCCATGTCTGTGACATTGCTTATTTTTTAACTGTTTTCGGGGGTCATGCAGAGCACGAAACGAGTAACTCACAGCCGATTTGCAGGGTGTGTGTGATGCGTGCCCCCACCCAGTGCTGGGCCCCCACCCAGTGTCAGAGGAAGAGCTGCTTGTTAGAGTCAGGGAAAGCAGATTTAAGCCGAGACATGTAGCGCACGTGCTGTAGAGGAACAGGAGGTAAGTGACTTAAATTATAGAAGAAGAATAAATGAAAAAGCTAAATATTTTACATTATTCACTAGATTTCTACATGTTTCTTCTAATCGCCTGGGTGGTGACCGTAGAGTCTGGGTCATGCTAGGGGCAGTGGTCTCTCAGGGTCCTCGGGGAGCGGGAGGGCATTCCTGAGTGTGAGTAGGATTGAGTGTAACTGTTGCTCACACATGCCACGTGCACACTCAGACCTGCCGACCAGTATACTTGATGTTGTGTGGTTTCTGTCACTATTGTGTCACGTTTCCACACGCTCAGTGACTCGAAACAACACGGATGTACTGCCTTCCAGTTCATAGGACAGAAGTCCGAATGGCCCCGCTGGGTTCAGGCAGGGGTGGGCACGGCTGCGTTCTCTGGAGCGTCCAGGGAGAGTGTTCCTGGCTCCTCCGCTCAGAGGCTTCCTCCGCACCCTGCCTGAGAGCCACCCTGGCTCCAGCCCAGCCCTGCCCCAGGCCTCTCCACGGTCTGACTCTGACTCTGCTGCCTCCCTCGCAGGCGCCTAATGACCTGTGCTGACCTTGGGCCCACCCACATCCAAGATCATCTCCTATTCCGAAGTTAGCTGAGTAGCAGCCTTAATCCATCTGTCAACTTAACTGCCCTTTCCCTGGAGGCTCCACCCTTTCACAGGTTCCAGGGATGCGGATGTGGACCTGATGGGGCCTGCTCTGCCGCCAGTACCGACGAGGGTGCCGAGACTGCTGCTTACTCCTTTCTAAAGAATTTTGGGTTGTTCTAATCCAAATTGGAAGAATCGGCCATTGATAAAAATATAGAATACAATGGAAGCAAACTTAAGAAAATTAATCAGCTGTTAAAATTAATCATCTGAATTGCTGAAACTGGTTTGGCTCAGTGGATAGAGTGTTGGCCTATGGACTGAAAGGTCCCAGGTTCGATTCTGGTCAAGGGCACGTACCTTGGTAGTGGGCACATCCCCAGTAAGTGGTGTGCAGAAGGCAGCTGATCAATGTTTCTCTCTCTCATTGATGTTTCTAACTCTCTATCCCTTTCTCTTCCTCTCTGGAAAAAATCAATAAAATATTTTTAAAAATTAACCAGCTGAATATTATTAAACTCTAGCATAGATTTAAGGATTAAAGAAGAAATTAAAAAACAAAACAAAACACTGTTGCCCTAACTGGTTTGGCTTAGTGGATAGATTGTCGACCTGTGGACTCAAAGGTCCCAGGTTTGATTCCCTTCAAGGGTATGTACCTTGGTTGGAGTCACATTCCCAGTAGGGGGTGTGCAGGAAGCAGCTGATTGATGTTCCTCTCGCATCAATCTATTCCTCTCCCTTCCTCTCTGTAAAAAAAAGTATATATATTAAAAACACTATAATTTTAGTGTTTTTTGCTGTTAATTTTTCTTACAGTAGTATGATTACATCATGATGTTAACTTAAAAAAATACTTCATACTTATGTCATAAATTCATGAGTTTCGTTTTTTGATGATCTAGGTTTTAGTATTTCAAAAACTCTAACCTGTGATGCACTGTGATTAATCAAAGCATTCCAAAATGAATAAGAAAGTGAATTGGGCCAAAACCGGTTTGGCTCAGTGGATAGAGTGTCGGCCTGCGGACTGAAAGGTCCCAGGTTCGATTCCGGTCAAGGGCATGTACATTGGTTGCGGGCACATCCCCAGTGGGAGGGGGTGTGCAGGAGGCAGCTGGTCGATGTTTCTTTCTCATTGACATTTCTACTTTTCTATCCCTTTCCCTTTCTCTCTGTGGAAAATCAATAAAATATATTTTAAAAAAAGAGAAAAAAGAAAGTGAATTGGACACATTGGAATGTGGAGTTGTTCATAGGACTGAGTAGTAAGCATCCTGACAGAACACAAGATTCGGGGTCTGTTTCTAGTAACACTGGGGGATCCCGAGTTGAGCCACTAGCCACTTTCAGAGCGTTGCACTGTGGGTAAGGGTTGGGTGTTGGCGGGGGTGTCTAGACCAGTTGAATTGGTTGGAGCGCTGTCTCAGTGAAGTGTTTCAGGTTCTCTGTGTTGTTAATTTCATCTGAGTTCCTGTTGACGGCACATTTGCTTCTTTTTTCCTGTGACGTGTCTGTGAGCCAGGTGATAAGAACCGAGTAGAACAGTGTGGTCGGTCCCGCAGGTGGCTAAATGAATTGGCTGTTCTGTCATGGTCCACAGTGGTGGTACTGAGTGCAGAATAGTGCAGACTGGAGGGTGAGGAGGCACCTTAACTTCTCACAGAGGTTCCTGTCTCCTTTTTAAAAATGCATCATACTCAGGACAGAATAAGTTTTAATATTTTTCCATGATTTGAGTAAATCACTACAATAGCTTCATGCCTATAATTTAGATACATCAGAGTCCAATTTTCTGTGCTTGTATATGAAAGTGCTGCTCAGCATTGTTGCCATCAAGCTTGGGAGGACCTGCTGACTGTTTTTTTTCTAGGCTTCCGAGTTGACGAAATCCTCCAGCAAGCAGACTACCTGTATGAGAGCGGAGAGACGGAGAAGCTCTATCAGCTGCTGACCGAGTACAAGGAGAGGTGAGCAGTGCCGTGGCCTGGGGTGGCAGCTGCCTCAACATTCTCGTGTTAAACTCAGCACTCAACTGAGTGTAACTGAGGCATGGTGCCAGAAGTTTGCATAGTTCTTTAAAGCTTTTTACTCAGAATAACGCTTCTTAGAGTTTCATTTATAGATATTTCTTTCTTCCATTAAATGATTCCAAAATGCTACATTTTGATTTAGAAAAGGTTGTTCAACTTACTCTGGTACAAATTTGAAATACTTTGGCCATTTTATGATTTTATTTTGGATCATAAAGGTAAGCTGCTGAATATGTGTTTGTCATCTCTATTGTATACTTATCATTTCTTTTTAAAAAAATATATTTTATTGATTTCTTACAAAGAGGGAGAGAGAGGGATAGATTGTTAGAAACATCGATGAGAGAGAAACATCGATCAGTTGCCTCCTGCACACCCCCCACTGGGGATGTGCCCGCAACCAAAATACATGCCCTTGATCGGAATCGAACCCGGGACCTCTCAGTCCACAGGCTGACGCTCTATTCACTGAGCCAAACCAGTTTTGGCTATTTATCATTTCTTTAAATTAATATCTGATTGGTATAAGATTTAAGTGAATTGGGATAGTTGCATGCCTCCACTAGATGGTATCTGTGTGTCATTTTGGAAGTATAGTTTTTTAGAGAAACCAACAATACCTCCTTTTTAATTATTTTTATTTTTTTATAATAATTATTTTTTTATTAAGGTATTATATGTGTACATAGCTTACCATTGCCCCCCACCTCCCATTCATGCCCTCCCTCCCAGAGTTCTGTGTTCGTTGGTTGTATTCATGCATACCAGTCCTTCGGTTGTTCTCTTATCTCTCCCAGGTCTCCTTCCCCTCCCCGCTGTCATTTGATATTCTGCTTGTTTTATGGTGACTATCTCAGGATCACATGAATAGAATCCGCTCCTCATTTGGCAGTCTGCTTGTTTTATGGTGACTATCTCAGGACCACACGAATAGAGTCCGCTCCTCCTCTGGTTCACACCGCCCCTCCCCCCGGGTCCCACTACTTCCCCTGGGACACACGGCTTGCCCGGGGCACACGGCCCCCTGGGACACACGGCTCACCCGGGACACCCGGCCCCTTTGGGGGACTCGGCTCACCCGGGGCACATGGCCCCCTGGGAATACCTCCTTTTTTAAAAATAGCATGCTTGTCCTGGCCAGTGTGGCTCAGTTGGTTGTCCCAGCCACCAAAAGGTCACCTGTTGGACTTCCTGGTCAGGGCACATACCAGATTGCTGGTTCAATTCCTGGTTGAGGAGTGTACAGAGGCAACTGATAGAAGTTTTTCTCTCACATAAATGTTTCTCTTTCTCTCTAATAAACTTCTCTCTCTCTCTAATAAACACCAGCTGGTTTGGCTCAGTGTTTAGAGGGTTGGCTCGCATCCTGAAGGATCATAGGTTCAATTCTCCTCAAGAGCATGTACCTTGGTTGTAGGCTCAATCCTCGGCCCTGGTTAGGGCCTGTGTGGAAGGCAGCCAGTCGATGTGTCTCTCTCACAATGATGTTTTCTCTGTCTGTTTGTCTCCCTCCCTTCTACTCTGTCTAAATCAATGGAAAAAATATCGCTGGGCGAGGATTAACCAAAAAAACAAAAAGCACAGGTGGGGCAAAGTAGGTTTAGAGTTGTTCTTACAGGTAACACAGTTTATTCTTGTATTATAATTATTATATTACTTACCACATAAGCAACTATAAGGTAGATTTAAAGGTAAACATTTAATAAAAAAGAATTTAAGGTTTTAAAACCATTTCTGCCTCTTAATTGCAGTTATTCTTTTGTTTAGTATCATAATTTACATTGTTTTATTTTTATTTTTTTTAATTTAATAAATCTTTATTGTTCAGATTATTACAATTGTTCCTCTTATTTTTCCTTCCATTGCTTCCCTCCACCAGGTTCCTATCCCACCCTCTGCCCTTTCCCCACCCCCCACTGTCCTCATCCATAGGTGTACGATTTTTATTCAGTCTCTTTCTGCACCCCCACACCTCTTTTCCCCGAGAATCATCAGTCCACTCCCTTTGTATACCCCTGATTCTATTATATTCACCAGTTAATATTGTTCATCAGATTTTTTATCCCCTTAGTTTTTAGATTCACTTGTTGATAGTTACGTATTTGTTGTTCATACTTTTTATCTTTATCTTCTTCTTCCTCTTCTTAAAGAATACCTTTCAGCATTTCATATAATTCTGGTTTGGCGGTGATGAACTCCTTTAGGTTTTTTTTATTTGTGAAGCTCTTTATCTGGTCTTCAATTCTGAATGATAGGTTTGCTGGGTAGAGTAATCTTTGTTATAGGTTCTTGCTGTTCATCACTTTGAATATTTCTGTGTGGCCTGCATAGTTTCTGTTGAGAAATCAGCTAATAATTGTATGGGTGCTCCCTTATAGGTAACTAACTACTTTTTTCTTGCTGTTTTTAATATTCTCTCTTTGTCTTTTGCTCTTGGCATTTTAATTATGATGTGTCTTGGTGTGGTCCTCTTTGGATTCCTCTTATTTGGGGTTCTCTGTGCTTCCTGGACTTGTAAATCTATTTCTTTCACCAGGTGAGGGAAGTTTTTTGTCACTATTTCTTCAAATAAGTTTTCAGGATCTTGCGCTCTCTCTTCTTCTTGGATCCCCATAATTTAAAAAAAAATACATTTTATTGATTTTTTTACAGAGAGGAAGAGAGATGGACCAGAGACATCGATGAGAGAGAATCATTGATCAGCTGCCTCTTGCACACCCCCCACTGGGGACGTGCCGGCAACCACGGTACATGCCCTTGACCAGGATAGAACCTGGGACCCCACAGTCTGCAGGCTGATGCTCTATCCATTGAGCCAAACCGGCTTTGGCGGATCCCCATAATTCTGATGTTGGTTTGCTTGAAGTTGTCGCAGAAGTTTCTTACACTGTCTTCAACTTTTTGTATTCTGTTTGCTTTTTGCTTTTCTGGTGGAGTGCTTTTTGCTTCTTGGTATTCCAAATCTTTGACTTGATTCTTGTGATCCTCTAGTCTGCTTTTAGGTCTCTGTATAATATATTTTATTTCAATCAGTGTATGCTTAATTTCTAGTTGATCCCTTTTTATATCCTCATAGGTCTTGTTTAATTTATTGGCCTTTTCTAGAAAATTCTTGAAAAAACCTTATAACTGTGCTTTTGAACTCTATATCCATTCTTTTGCTTTCCTCCATTTCCTTCATTTGTGGCCTGCCTCTCTGTCTCTGCATTTGAGCTGCTTCCCTGGGTTGATGGAGTGGCTTTACGTGCTAGGTGTCCTCGCAGGGCCCAGTGGCTCAGCCTCCCCAGTTACCTGAGGTGGACACTCCTGGTGCAGCCCTTTGTGGGCTGTGGGTGCAGTCTTGTTAAGCCTTGATTGTTGTTGGTATCACTGGGGAGAGTTGATCTCCAAGCCAACTGGCTGTGAGGATCAGCAGAGTCTCAGCTAGGAGGGCTTCTGTGTTCAGCTTGGATGGGCGGAGTCTCGGGGTGGCGCAGACAAGCTTTGGTTTCCCGTCAGCCCCGGCCTACGAGGGCCCTCTTCCAGTCCCTCAGCAATGGCTGCTGGCCGCGTGCGCCTCTGAGAGAAGGCTGCTCTCGAGTTTTGCCCACTGCCTGACAGTCTGGCTATCAGTGCAGTTGGGAGGTTTTGTTTTTCTCCCGAACGAGAAAGCTAGCCACTGGGAGGGCTTCTGTGCTCAGCTTGGATGGGCGGAGTCTCGGGGTGGCGCAGACAAGCTTTGGTTTCCCATCATCTCCGCCCTGCGAGGGTCTCGTTCTCAGAGTCCCACAGCAATGGCTGCCGGCCGTGAGCGCCTCTGAGAGAAGGCTGCTCTCGAGTTTTGCCCGCTGCCTGACAGCCCAATTTCTCCCCGGCCGGAGCTGGATGTCAGTGCAATAGGGAGGTTTTGTTTTCTTCCCAAACGAGAAAGCTCGCCGCACTGTCCGTGCACACGACGAGTAAGCCAGCAGTGTATTCAGCCACCCGCCCTTTCCGCGCTCACGGATTTCTGCACCTGCACAGCTCCTGAGGCTCAGCGTCCTTTTCTAGTCGGTAGAGCTTCCACTCAGCCAGCTTTCTGTAGGTTCTGGACGATGTCTGCTCTATTTTCCAGTTGTAATTTTAAAATTGTGGTAGGCTACATTTAGGCATTTGCCTTATGCCGCCATCTTGGTTTCTTACACTGATTTATTTAAATGGCCGTTCTTCAAGGAGTTGAGTGCCCTTACTTGAGAAACGCCACACCTCATGGCATGGATGGCTCCTTCAGACGGTTCATGTGGAGGGTGTCCTCAGTCACTCATTGACATGCATGTTTCGGTGCCTGTTGATGAGGGACCGTGGGACGGGCCCAGCAGGTTGTGCCGTAACCAGATGCTGTGTGTCAGGCCGCCATGCCTGTGCCGTGTGAGCGCCGGCTTGCAGTGTGGCCCGGTTACAGGCTGCGATTCGTGGGCAGGTGTTCAGAGGAAGGTGTGTAGTTAGATATGGCAGGTAAGTAAATAGCTAGGTGTGATACTGGGCATTTTTTAGGGAATTGTAACAAAGTCATGTGAGAGAATAACCAACGGAATGTTAGAAAAATGGCATTGGATACTGTGCCGCTGACTGTACCCTCACTGAACCAAAGACCAGTGTATTCCTTAGTGATGTGACCTTTGACCGTTTTCAGAATGCGAGCTGAAACGGTGGTTTTATCCAGGCCGTGTGGCTCGGATTGTTGGAGTATCGTCCCAAACTCCAAAAGCTCACGGGTTCTATTCTTAAGTCAGGGCACATGCCTAGGTGGTGGGTTCGGTCCCCAATTGGGGTGCATAAAGGAAGTAATTGGTTTCTCTCTAAAGTCAATAAAATGGTGGTTTTATGTTTACTTCAAACTAGTGAAGACGCAGAGCTGCTGTGGCGTTTGGCGAGGGCCTCCCGGGACCTGGCGCAGCGGGGCGGGACCTCAGCGGAGGAGCGGAAGGCCCTGGTGTACGAGGCGCTGGGGTACGCCAGGCGGGCGCTGGCGAAGAATGAGGCGAGCTTTGCGGCCCACAAGGTGAGGCGCCTGAGGTCACAGCGGCTGCCTCACCCGGAGGCCCGCTGTCTGCTTGCTCTGTGCCTGATTTACACGGGATGGGGCCGTCTCCACTGTACACAGAGAGAGGGACTCACGAGCTTTTCCTTCTCTCTGGCGCGGGAGCGTGGTGCGGCCCTCCGGGGGTGCAGTGTGGGCACCCGGAGCAGTTCCACGGGTTCCCTGATCTCAGCTCCCAGGAGTACACGCACTTGACACGTTTTCTCACTTCCTCATGCTCTGTTTCTGTCTGGGCCGCTTTTCACACGGTCCCCGCCAGCTCTGCATCTCCTGCTCGGTCCAGCTGGGGACACGGGGCGTTGGGGTGTTTGGCTGAGGACGTCACTGGATCACATCAGGATGTCCCAGTGGAGCCTCAGGCCCTTGCGACCCATTTCCCAGTGCCTCCTTTCGGGCTGGCTCCTCTTCTCCCCATCCCCACCTCCCAAAGCTTGTGTGTGCACACAGACGCATTTATACTCAGGGTAAAACAAATATAAATATTTTATATTTGTTGAGATTTCTTTTGTGGCCCAGTCCAGTCCACCCATATTAGAAATAAGATTTCATTCTTTTATGGCTGAGTCATATTCCATACAACCTATTATCGATCCATTTCTGTCTAATGTTGGACACAGGTTGCTTCCATACCTCTTTTTTTAATATACATATTTCTTATTTATTTCCTAGAGAGGAAGGGAGAGGGAGAGAGAGCTAGAAACATCAATGAGGAGAGAGAATCATTGATTGACAGTCCTACACACTCCCCACCGGGGACTGAGCCCACAACCTGGGCATGTGCTCTGACCAGGAATTGAACCATGACCTCCTGGTTCATAGGTTGACACTCAACCATGGAGCCACACCGGTTGGGCTTCCATATCTTTTTGATGCTACTGTAATAGAATTCTGAGTTTCACTTTCATATTGTTCTTTGCTAGGGTATAGGAATGCAGTTGATGTTTATATATTGATTTTATATTCTGTAGCTTTGCTGAACTTATTTATTGGAGAGTCTTCAGGGTTTTGTAAGGGTCCTGTCATCTATAGAGAAAGAGTTATGCTTTCTTTAGTTTTTCTGTCCTGCCCGGTTTCCCCGGCCAGAGCTCCCAGCACGGTGTGCAGGGCAGTTCTTGCCTTGTTCCTGATGGGAAGCCTTGTCTCTTAGGTGTCTCTGTTGCCTACTCTCTGGTATCTTGAGAGTCATTATTTCTTATATTTTGTCTGGTTTTTTTTTGTTTGTTTGTTTGTTTTGTTTTTGTTTTTACTGTTTCAGGCAAGAAGGTAAGTATTACTTCTTCTTTGCTAGAATATCCATTTAAAAGTTTTTTTATTTTTTTAAATAATGTAAATTCAATATAGACAATAGACATTTTGGAAATTTAAAAAAGAATACAGCCGGGCTGGTGTAGCTTAGTGGTTAAGCATCGACCTATGAACTTGGAAGCCATGGTTCGATTCCCAGTCAGGGCACATGCCCAGGTTTTGGGCTCGATCCCCAGTAGGAGTGCACAGGGGCAGCCGATCAATAACTCTCTCATCATTGATGTTTCTATTTCTCCCTCTCCCTTCCTCTCTGAAACCAATAAAAAAATTTTAAGAAAAAGAGTACAAATATAGAAATAAAATCGCCAAGGTCACACCTCCTGCTATCAGCTCTTGCAAATTGATACTCACTGTGAGTCACAAGACGCAGCCTCACCAGGGAGGAGGTTTGCTGTGCGTGTAGGTGGCAGTGGGTGCGAGAGAAGGGGTTGTATTCTGAGCCCTGACACCGGGGAGCAAGCAGAGCAACAGGTGATCCCCCGTGATCCTCCCGTCACCTCGGGTCTCGGGTCTGTTTAGTGTGTGTTTGTGTGTGCGTGCGTGTGTGTGTGTGTGTGTGTGTGTTTTAAACAATACTCTTTTTATTCTTAATAAGCATTGAAAGATACAGAATATTTTGGTGGAGAGAAATTCTAAACAGAAGTTTGAGCCCCGAGCTCGTCCACTTCTCTGCCTGTTCCAGTGTACCTAGCACGGTGCTGATCGCAGGAGCTGTCGCTGAATGATGAATGAATACTCAGTTTACCCTGTGTGGCATGGACCAGCGCTAAGTGTTGTCATCCTCACACCTGCTTTCTGTTTCTAGTGGTGTGCCATCTGCATTAGTGACGTGGGAGATTACGAAGGCATCAAGGCTAAGATCGCCAACGCCTACGTCATCAAGGAGCACTTTGAGGTACCAGTGGCTGGGCAGGCTGGGCTTTCTGGGTGGCGTCACTGTCCTGGCGGCTGCTGAGCCTCGCGGGCCTCGGGTCTGGGGCAGCCCCGCCCCTGTGCCGGGTGCGGTGGAGCCCCCACGGCTGTGCTCAGCCCTCGCAGGGCTTTACTGCGTGGCTGCTGGCTTCCGAGAGTGGCGGCCCGGGGAGAGTCCGTGTGCACACCTGCCTCACACCTGGCAATGCCGATGCTCTGCCACCGAGCCAAACCGGTTTCGGCCATTGGGTGTTTTGAAGACACTTAAATTAAACCGGAGGCTTGCTGGGAGAGGCTGTCTGCTGCCTGTGAGAGGCTGGCTCTAGCGCCCCGGGCCCAGGAGGGAGGCTGACTTCTCGCTAGACCTGCGCGGCTCTTGGCAGGATGAGAAGACAGCGGCTGAGCTGGCTTTGTAGGGCTTGGTTTTCTGGTGGGATTCGGACAGGGAAAGAGCTTGGGGTAGAAGTTGTCTATACTTCAGTTGTGTTTTGCTGGAACATGTCACTGTATTAAGGAAAGCAGTTTTCCACCAGCGCTCTGCTTCCCACGTCAGTGAGCTGGAGCCCTGCCCGCTCACTCTGTCAGCCTCTCGGACCCGCTGCGCCATGGCCGCGCCGGGGGCACCGCTGTGCCAGCGCCTCTGACTGCCCACGTCCCTGCCACCGCAGCCCCGGTGCAGGTGCATGGCCTCAGTCCTCTGGAAGGGCAAGCGCAGGCGGGAATGTGGAAACGTCTCAAGGCCACGCGGTTAGGAGGCGTGAGCTGTGGTTTCAGAGCCACACCGGCCACAGGGCAAAGATGTGCAAGTGTGTCTCACACACTCCCACCTGAAGGCCGGAGCGTAGCTAGGAAGTCCCCGCTTGTAAAAAGGGCCTTTTATTTTTAACGGTACTACGTCAACCTCTGAAATTTCCTTAGCAGTATTCAACAAAACATCGTATAACAGGAGTAATTTCGTTAAAGTCATTGTCATTTATACTTTACATTAATTCACACGGGGCTGTCACGCGTAAATAGAAGCAAGGGACACTTTCCTGACATAGTTTACCTGGCGCTTGCTCAGTAAACAAAGTAAAATTCTTATTGCTGTTTAGAAAACAAGTGATTGATTTTCTCATTTCTTGTTAGAAAGCAATTGAATTGAACCCTAAAGATGCTACCTCGATTCACCTAATGGGCATTTGGTAAGAAAACTTGTTTGAATAAATATTTCAGTGGTATATAGTATGATCTGATTTTTAAAAAAAATTAAGATGTAAGCTATTTTAGAGTAGAGTATAAAAAATCAAGATGTAAACTATTTTAAAATGCTACTTGGCAGTCAGGAGTGCTTAATCCATTAACTCACCCAGCAGTTGTGCATGTGGTTAGAAAATATAAATTTGGCTGTGATCTTGTTAGATGTAATTATTCAGGTCAGTTAGCCACAGGGGCCGCGGTCCCCTCTCGTCCCCGGGCGGTGCCCTGCCCTGAGTGTGTGCCTTCTTTCCTGCCTCCACGCTTCCCGGTGCTGCTACCGGTCGTCACCATTGTTTCCGTGGATCACAAGTCCTCTCCAGGCGATGGAGCAGTGCCAGTCAGGCCCTGGGTAACTCGGTGTGGACGTGAGCCTGTAGGCTATGTCCACCAGTACACGCTGCTTAAACAGATAGGGCGGGAGTCCCAGTGTGTCTGTGAAGATGCTGGATTGTCCTGAAGAGAAAATAAGTGATTGAAGAGAAAATAAGGGCAGTCGGTGTGTGAACATTTCCCTGCCCCAGGTGCTACACGTTTGCTGAAATGCCCTGGTATCAGAGAAGAATTGCCAACATGCTGTTTGCAGCCCCTCCCAGCTCCACCTACGAGGAGGTGAGTGCTGCCGACCTCCGGGGCCGAGGGCACGCGTAGGGCTCCCTCGGGACTCGTCAGGGCGGCCACACGACCTTCGCTGTGTCCTTCGCTGTGTCCTTCGCTGTGTCCACGACTCTGGGGCGATTTCTCCAGTGGGGCTCGTGATGCCCGTGGCAAACAGCTGCCTGTCTTCTGTTTGAAGCCTGTGACTCCCAAGCAGGCGGAAGTGCAGCGCGGGCTCCGCAGCGCGCTGTGGGGACACGGCCTCCCGCGTCCTTTCCCTGCCAGGCCGAAGAATGCGCGACTCGGCATCGCTAACGTTTTACAAGGACATGTTCTTACTGGTTTCAGAGAGGAAGGATAGAGAGAGAGAGAGAAACTTCAGTGATGAGAGAGCATCATTGATCGGCTGCCTCCTGCCTGCCCCCCACTGGGGATGGAGCCCACAACCTGGGCATGTGCCCTGACCGGGAACCAAACCATGACCTCCTGGCTCATAGGTCCATGCTTAACCCACTGAGCAACACTAGCTGGACTCCATAACTTTTTTTTTTAAGTGCCGTTGAAAGGATGTTGAGGGGAATTTCTGGGAAAACGTTTTTAAAGGTTAATAGCATAGCATTCTCAGGTTTGTTTATTTATTTTTTGTGTGTGTTTTTAAATATACTTTATTGATTTTTTACAGAGAGGAAGGGAGCTGGTGAGGGATAGAGAGTTAGAAACATTGATGAAAAACATCGATCAGCTGCGTCCTGCATGCCCCCTACTGGGGATGTGCCCATAACTAAGGTACATGCCCTTGACTGGAATCAAACCCGGGACCCTTCAGTCCACAGGCTGATGCTCTATCCACTGAGTAGAGCCAGTTAGGGCTGGGCAAACGTTTTGGGTTTGCTTATCAAAAAATGGTCCGAGTGAGTAACAGGCCATGAAATGGCTTTCTGAATCCTAGTCATCGTGAGGGCCTGCGTCTTTGTGGATAGCTGAGCTGGCTCCAGTGCCAGGTGCACAGAGGTGTGTAACTGCGCAGCTGGGAAATGCCTGTTGTTATTAAAAACTGCATTCTGAGAGAAAAGATACTCTGCTCTAACAGACCAGTTGTTTTAAAATCAATTGGCAGGAAGTGTTTTATAAAAACTGTGTGAGTCATAAAGAATTAGCCCTTTTAGACTCACAGTAGCATTTTATGTAGGGGATATATATATATATATATATATATATATATGAATGAAATATGCAAATTAGCCCAGATGCCATAACACAACAACCAAATAGCAGGGACCTGAGCAGCTGCAGGCTCTCAGTGCCTCCAGCCCCCATGTGCCAGCACACCCTCGGGCCTGGAATAGTGACACATTCACAGTGAGCCCAGTCACTGCACAGGGGGCTGCGGATCAGGGGAGCGGTGTTGCAAGATTGGGGAGAGCTGTAGATCAGGGAGGGCTATGGACCAGGGGGGCTGCAGCCCTGGGGACCCCAGCTCCGAGCCCAGAGCCTGGCCTCGGCTGCAGCTGTGGCTGTGCTGCCCGGCGGGGAGCCCCACAATCTGCCCACACTCAGGAGAGCCAACAGGTCCATGGACGGACGGCCTGGAAGAGGCCTCGCCTGGCGCCCTTTCCTCTGTGAGGAGGGCCAGCCGAGACAGCGATCCGTGTTTGAAGAGGGAGCCTGCAGCCCGTGAACGTTCTCCCAGCGCAGCTCCGGCTCCTCCCTGCACTCGGCCCTGCCAGACGGCCATGCTGGGCCCACGCTGGTGTCTGCCGTCCCACGTGGGACCGTGAACCGTGTCTGAGCCACTCTGATGTGGAGCCCACGTCACCTCTGTAACGTTTTCATTTTTGCTGACCGGACCTTTGCCTTCTGAGGCGTAGAAGCCAGGACAGTGGGCCCAGTGGATCCTGCAGACGGGAGCTCCACGGCTCCAATGGCTTCATTCAGAGAAGGTCCCCCCCCCACACACACACACCCTCGGGGCACCACTCACCTGGCCTGCGGGGAGTGGCACCCCAAAGCTGCTCCTGAACCTCGCTCTTCCTCCCTCGGCTCTCCAAGCCCAGTGCAGCCTGTGGCCAGCCCCCCGGCGCCCTTCCCAGACCCCTCCCCAGAACCAGACAGGACCAGGCAGCAAGGAGAGCTTACCGACAGGGATGTTCGTGCAGACATTTTACACAACTTCCACTTTAAAACGGAATTGAAAGGCATAGCTTGTTGCTCTAGAGAGCAGTGCTTCGGCGGACCCTGAGGTCACCTTGGAGGCTAGGACCAAAGCTACGTGACAGCAAGTGTAGGCGAGGATGTGGACAAGCCCTCACCCTCACACCTGCTGCTGGAATGGAAATGGTGTGGCCGCTCCTCCAATGATTAATATCATCCACAAGGGACCCTGCAACCCGCCACTCGGAGGTACACACCCAAGTGAGGCAGCCGGTCACCAAACGCCCATTGTGTGTGGCCCCATTCCCATGAAATGTCTGAGCAGCAGAGTGCAGATGGGGGGGGGGTGGCAGGCAGCTAGATGGCAAGGGTGGCATGGAGTTTCTTCTAGAAGCAATACAATGTTCTAAAAGTGACTGGTGGTACCCTGGCTGGTTTGACTCAGTGGATAGAGCGTCAGCCTGCAAACTGCAGGGTCTTAAGTTCAATTGTGGTCAAGGGCACATCCCGAGTTAGGGCTTGATCCCCAGTAGGGGACGTGCAGGAGGCAGTTGATCCATGATTCTCTATCACTGATGTTTCTCCCCCCTCTCCCTTCCCCTCTTAAATCCATCTATCTGCCCACCCACAATAATAAAAGGGTAATATGCTAATTACACCAGGAGACCTTCCAGACAAAGCCATGGTGGCAGGACCGAGGCAAAGGCAGTTAGGGGCGATAAGGCCAGGAGGGGAAGGGCAGTTGGGGGCAAGCAGGTCAGCAAGGGGGATGGCAGTTGGGGGTGAGAAGGCCAGAAAGGAGGAGGGCAATTGAGGGTGAGCAGGCTGGCATACAGAGTCGTTAGGGTTGGTCAGTCAGGCAGGCAGGTGAGTGATTATGAGCCAGCAGTCCCAGATTTCGAGGGGCTGCTGGCTCATAATTTTAGGCCCAAATCCTTAAACTGGCAGTCGGACATCCCCCGAGGGGTCTCAGATGGAGAGGGTACAGGTGGGGCTGAGGGACACCCCCCACCCGTGCATGAATTTCATGCACCAGGCCATTAGTTTCAACAATAAACTACTTTAAAACTCGCTGGTACAACCAGTGTGTCACCAAGGAAATGCAGCTTCCAATTTGTTTAGCTTTCAGGGTGGTCCCTGCTGGGACTGAAGAAGAGAGAGGAGAGCGAGCTGCCCATGGCCGCCTCCTGCATGAGGCTGGCTGTGCCAGGACCCATGGGTGGCTGGGAACTTGGGGTTCGAGGGCCCAGGTGCTCTGTGCTCAGGGCCTTGAGTGCTATGTTACGCTCACTGTTGACAAATGGGCCATTATTTTAAGGGGTTTTCATTACTTCCTTGCTTATATGTAATATAGGAATAGAATTTGAGATTTCTAAATACTGAATCTATTTTAATCCTTTCATATGTTTGCATTCTTTGTGTTTTTACAGGCCTTAGGCTACTTTCAAAAGGCAGAACAAGGTAAAATATTTTTTTATTTTAGATACTAATACATTTAAAATTATGTGACTGCTGTATTTATAACCAGAGGCTTGGTGCACGAAATTTGTGCACTGGGGGCATCCTTGCAGTCCGGGATCCCTCAGGGGATGTCTGCCCTTTGGATTAGGCCTGCTCCCCGCAAGGACTGGGCCTAAGCCAGCAGTTGGACATCCCTCTCGCAGTCCAGGGCCCCTTACTCCTTACCGCCCGCCTGCCTGCTTTCTGCTCCTTAGCGCTCAGCTTGCTGCTCCTTGGCGATGCCACAGAGGTGGGAGAGGCTTCCACCACCCTTGCTGCGCTCGCCATCTGTGATCCCTGCTTCTTGCTGAGCAGCGCTCTCACTGTGGGAGCGCGCTGACCACCAGGGGGCAGCTCCTGCATTGAATGTCTGCCCCCTGGTGGTCAGTGCACATCATAGCAACTGGTTGTTTTGGTTGTTCCGCTGAGGCTTTGGTGCACAAAATTCATGCATGGGAGGTGGTGTCCTTCATCCCAGACTGCTCCCTCAAATCTGAGACCCCCCAAGGGATGTCCAACTGCCCTTTTAGACCTGATCTTGGTAGGATCGGGCCTAAACGAGCAGTCGGACATCCCTCTCACAATTCAGGACTGCTAGTTCCCAATTGCTCACCTACCTGCCTTCCTGATTACCCCTAACCGCTTCTGCCTACCAGCCTGATCACCCCTGCCAGCCTGATTGATGCCAAACTGCTCCCCTGCCTACCTGTTTGCCCCTAACTGTCCTCTCCTACAGGCCTGGGATTCCCCCAACTGCCCTTCCCTGCAGTCCAGGTTGCCTCCAACTTTCCTCCTCTGCCAGCCTGGTCACCCCTAACTGCCCTCCATTGCATGCTTGATCGTCCACAACTTCCCTTCCTTGCAGGCCTGGTTCTTCCCAACTGTCCTCCCCTGCTGGCCATCTTGTGGTGGCCATCTTGTGTCCACATGGGGCAGGATCTTTGACCACATGGGGTCAGCCATCTTGTGTGTTGGAGTGACAGTCAATTTGCATATTACTTTTTTATTAGATAGGATAGAAACTTGGTGCATGGGTAGGGGCCAACTGGTTTGCCCTAGTCCCGGATCAGGGTGGGGTTTCCCATGTGGTGTGGGGCAGCCTGGGCAAGGGGCCTGTGGTGGTTTCCAGGCTGGTCATGCCCCCCAGTGACCCAAACGGAAGCCCTGGGATTTATTTTTCTTCTATAATTGAAACTCTAGCCTTGAGTGGAGCCATGCCTCCTGCTCACTCCATGGCCACAGCCATTTCTGTTGGGATTTATTTATCTTCTACAATTGAAACTTTGTAGCCTTGAGCAGAGGCCAAGGTAGGCCACAGTTGTGGAAACTTGGCTTTCTCCATTGCTGGGGGCAACTCAAGCCTCCTACTCTCTCCAGCTCTGAGGCTGCTGCCATTTTTGTTGTGATTTATTATTTATCTTCTAAATTGAAACTTTGTAGCCTTAAGCAGAGGCCAAGGCAGGCCAGGGTGGTCAGAAAGTATGGCTTCCTCCATTGCCCGGGAAACCCAAGCCTCCTTCTCTCTATGTGGCCACAGCATCTTGGTTGGGTTAATTTGCATGCTTGCTCCTGATTGGATGGTGGGTGTGGCTTGTGGTTGTAGTGGGTATGGTCAATTTGCACATTACCCTTTTATTAGATAGGAAGGATCGGCATTTTAAAACAAAAATACTGTATCTTACACACTAAGCATTATCAAACAGTCTTTAAAGGTTTTTTCTCTTGAGTAAGGAGTAGGCCCCGAGCCTGGCCGTGTGCTCAGCTGTTGGGACATGCTCCATCACCAAAGGCGGCAGCTCCGATTCCCAGCCAGGGCTCTTGCCCAGGCTGCCCGTTTAATCCCTGGTCAGGGCATGTAGGGAGGGATCGATGCCCCCTCTCTCTCCCTTCCCCCCCCTCCTTTCTCTGAAGTCAATCAGAAAGAAATGGAGTGAGGACTTAAAAATGACATCAGGAGTGTTCCTGCTGCGTTCAGAGGCTCCGAGCCGCACGCTGCCTTGGCCGCCTGGGTTAAGCAGTTTCATCCTGGCCACCCCGGCTTTTCGTGCCTCCATTGCTCTGAGGAAATACAGCCTTCACACTCGCACTGCCCTCCCGTCCTAGGTTTATCCTTCTTTGTTAATGGATCTTTTTGTTGAAGGAAGTACAGATGTCCCCCTCTCTGTGTCCCCATCGGCCCTCTCCACCCCGCTCTTTCCCCTCCCCCAGCCTTCTGAGTTTAGCCTGGTACCAAACACACCCAAAAATGCAGGTGTATTTCCCCAAAACTTCATCAGAAAATGAAGTTTGAGAGTCTGCTCGGCAGGACTCATCCAAAGGCTTTCATGATAGCAAGGCCTGAGGGAGGCGCCGTTCCTGAGCCTTGTCTGAACGTCTCCCCCGGAACGCCGCCACTCCGGCTCGGCTACCGCCGCCTCCAACCCCTCTCGGGCCGCTCCTGCTCTGAATGGGCATCTGGGAGTGACGTTTCCTGGAGGGCGCTAGAGGGGAGGTTTGCGGGCACAGGAAACCGCGGGCTGGCTCTCCTGGAGCTAGAGTGGCTTCTCCGCGTTTCACCCGGAAGCCGGTGCCGGCGGCCTTTCCTCCTGGCCATGTCTAGGCTGGAAGACCCTTCTCTCTGGTACTTGAACTTCCCCTGCCCGGGCCTGCCCCTCAGCAGGCATGTCCTCCACGGTCTGAGCTCCCTGCGGGGAGGTGGGGCTGGCTGGCCTGTTCTGGGCCACTTGCTGAATGAGAGAGGAAGGAAGGAGTGCGGGTCACAGGAGGAAGTTAGCAGAGCTGTCAACAGATGCCCCTCAGTCTGCAGGACAGCGGGGTAAGGAGCAGCGGGGGTCAGCCACCAGGACGGAGTGGGTGTGAGCATGGAGGGCCTCGCTGGGGGGGAGCCTGGGAGGAAGGAGTCCCCGCTTCCTCCGGGGCTCTCTCCATTTCCTGCAGCCCTGCAGCCTCCAGCCTCCGTGAGGGAGAGGCTCCTCCCGGGGTCTCCTTGCACCCTAAAACGCACACCTGTTGGAGCCTTCTTCCCGCTCACAGCACCTTCATTGTGCTCACGTTTCTCTTGCCTTTTTTAAAAATAGATATTTTATTGATTTTTTTACAGAGAGGAAGGGAGAGAGATAGTTAAAAACATCGATCAACTGCCTCCTGCACACCCCGCACTGGGGATATGCCTGCTACCAAGGTACATGCCCTTGACCGGAAATGAACCTTGGACTCTTCAGTCCGCAGGCCGACGAGCCACACTGGTTTTGGCTCCCTTGCCTTTTCATTATAAATCCCCAAAGAGCAGAGCTTTTGTTTGATCTTTGCTTAAGGGTAGCCCCACCCAGCAGGAGCTGGTCCGGCATGTACTGTGTGTGTGTGTGTGTGTGTGTGTGTGTGTGTGTGGTGCCATGTCTTCACGTGTGCTGACTGCATGTTAGTTGTAGCCTGTAGGGTGAAGGGGAGCAGGCGCTGGGGGAAGACCCTGCGCTGGGCGCCTGGACCCTCCTGTGGGTGCTCCCGGTTAGCTGTGCCATGGTCTGGAGGTAGAACCGGGGAACAGGTGGGTCCCAGTGGCATGGTCAGATGATTGGAATTCAGGCCCCAAAAGGAAGCCTTTTAAAAATAAGAGCAATACAATTTCACCTGAGATACATTTTTCTTCCTTATGAACAGTGGATCCAAACTTCTACAGCAAAAACTTGCTCCTCTTAGGAAAGACATACTTGAAGCTGCAGAACAAGAAGCTTGCTGCGTTCTGGCTGCTGAAGGCCAGGGACTACCCGGCCCGCACCGAGGAGGACAAGCAGGTACGCCGCCCGCAGCGGCGGGAGGCGGGGGTGCGGCGTGTCGGCAGCAGCAGTGCACGTTGCAGACATTTGTGCTAAGTTCAGTTACTGTTGGCGTGTTAGTGCTGGGTTACTCAATGGGGCGGGTGTTCTGTGTGGAAGTCTGAGCGCCGCCCTGGTGTGACACACAGGAACCGCAGCCCCCGGTGACTGCATCCCACAAGCTGACTCTGCTGCGCTGCCTGTTGTTTCCTTGTAGACACAGAGAGAAGCCGCGCAGCTGCTCGCAGAGTTCAGCGGCAGGAACTGAACGTTTCAGAGACGCAGCGCAGCGCACGGAACCAGGGGAGCTGCCCTCACAGCTGCATGTGTGGCCAGGACTGTTCTCGGCCCTGAGTGCCGATGGTATGACCCTGTGACAACTTAAATACACGGAATTCTCCAGAACAACAAGGCAGAGCTGTGACTGCAGTGAGGTGGTGCAGTGTCCCCATGGGGCGGGGCGGTTACTGTGTGTCTGGGTGCCAGCCGCTCCAGGCGTGGCATTTGAGAACCCGTCAGTAGAACGGAGGGAGCAAGAAGCAAAGCCGTGAGGAAGCACGTGGGGCACGTTCCAGTTGGATGGCTCCAGCCGAGACCCTGCAGAGAAGGGGCAGTGGGGCAGGAGGTTGGGAGTTGGGGTGCTGGGCATCAGCGGGGTATGGGGAGGAGCCAGGCGGGTCTCTGCATGGTGGGAACCGCCTCCCAAGGGGAAGGTCTGACAGGACAGAGCCCGAGTTCTGTTCCCTGCTGGGGTGAAAACAGCTCGAGGGAGGAACGGGCCAGGTTTTAAACGGGGATGCTGGTTGTCGGGCTAGTGCCCGGCACTGGGCTGTTTGTTTGTGACAAGGAGCATCTTGAGTGCGGGTCCATGGGCAAGTGCACTCGCCAGAGGGCTAGGCGTGGTGTCCCCGTGACCGGCACACGGTTTCTCGTGTGCTGTCAAACTCGAAGGGAAACAGACTGCTGCTCTCTGTGTGTGGTCACATGTAGATTCTGCCTGTGTGTATGTGGTCACACGTAGATTCTGCCTGTGTGTGTGTGGTCACACATAGATTCTGCCTCTGTGTGTGTGTGTATGTGTGTGTGTGTGGTCACACGTAGATTCTGCCTGTCCGTGTGTGTGCATATATATTCCTGACCCTTGAATTAAGTGCAGACTATGTAGTTCATGCCGAATACTTCATCATCTCAGAATATAGACCCCTTCACAGTCCATCACCACAGCTAGAACCTTAACCCAATCCCCCTCCTCATCTGACACCCAGCCCTTTGTTTCCTCAAATGTCACAATAATGTCTTACACTTTTTAAAACCAAGATGCGAATGTCACACCTTGCATTTGATTTTCTACCTTCAGTTTGTGAAATCTGAGCCACTCCCCATCTTTGCTTGGCAGTGATTGTGACGGGGCCAGGCTAGCAGTCTCAGGTTATCCCCCGGGGGAACCGGTGGTCCTGTGCCCTTCACGGCCCGGTTGGCCATGTATGTTGGATCCTCCCTGCCCAGCGTTACGTGTACACTTTCATGGGAGTGGCTCTGAGGCTGCTTTTTGGAGATGAGCCTTGTGTGGGATTAGCAGTGAGCAGTGAGGTGTGGGCAAGCCGCCCTCCCCCAGTGATCTCTGGGAAGTGAGGTATCGCTCAGTAACAAAGCCTTTGGCTGCGGGGAAGTCTGTCTGCTGATACTCTGTAGAGCTTTAAAATATTGTTTTTCTTTGTGCATCTGCCTTGCGTGCTCAGATATGGCTGCAGCAGCGAGTCTGCCCGCCAGCTGGGCACTGAGTGAGCACAAGCGGGTGTGATCATCTCCCAGGGAGACCACCTGCCTACACTCACAGCTCCCTGGTCCCTGGTGCGTCCCCAAGTCCCACCTACCCCGCCCCCCGACCTGTGCTCTCTTGTTTTGTCATTTCAGGAGATGGGCTTTGTTCACTCAGTTTCTTTGAGATCCGTCTCCTTTTATTGACTGTACTAGAGGCCCGGTGCATGAAATTCATGCACGTGGGGGGAGGGTGTCCCTCAGTCCATCCTGCACCATTTCCAATCTGGAGCCTCTGGAGGGATGTCCAACTGCCTGTTTGGGCCTGATCCCTAAACAGGCAGTCAGAAGTCCTTCTCATAATCTAAGACTACTGGCCTCCAACCGTTCGCTTGCCTACCTGCCTGATTGCCCCTAACCACTTCTGCCTGCCAGTCTGATCACCATCTAACCACTCCCCTGCCGGCCTGATTGATGCCTAAATGCTCCCATGCCGGACCAATTGTCTCTTAACTGCCCTCCCCTGCAGGCCTGATCACCCCCAACTGCCCTCCTCTGTAGGCCTGGGTCACCCCCAACTGCCCTCCCCTTCAGGCCTGGTCCCTCCCAACTGCCCTCCTCTGCAGGCTTGGGTCACCCCCAACTGCCCTCCCCTGAAGGCCTGATTGCCCACAACTGCCCTCCCCTGTTGGCCATCTTATGTCCACATGGGGGCGGCCATCTTTGACCACATAGGGGCAACCATCTTGTGTACTGGAGTGATGATCAATTTGCATATTACTCTTTTATTAGATAGGATTCACTGTCTGGCTGTTCCCGTGCATTTAACCTAGTTCCATGACGTCATCAGGCTGTGGGGACCTTTGTGCAGTGAACCTTAGGGACCCACGTGGCCTGCAGTAGAGCTCAGCGGTATGGTTGCTGGGCCCTGCAGAGCCTGAGCTGGTTCCTCCCCCAGGACTCGGTCTCTTCCTTTTCACTCTGAGGAGCCTGATGCCCACCCTTCCCTCAGGCCAGACCGCTACCTGCGTCCGGACCCAGACGTCCTCCCTGGGCGGCCCTGCCTCGGGCTCCTTCCCCTCGAGTGTGTGCGTGGACAGCGTGTTCTGTCTGGGCAGTGGTTAGTGACCTCCCTGCAGACAGGTTTCCTTCTTTTGAGGCTGACAAATCTGAACTTGCAAAGGGTCTGCTGTTCTGTGAGAACCTGAAAGTCTCAACTTCTTGTTAGCAAGCTTTCCCTCCTGGCGATCGAAGACCGAACGCTGCAGGAATGTCTCGGACTCCCTCTCCTCCTCTAAAGCAAGGGCCATGGGGTCACGTGACAAATGTCCTTCGCTCGGCAGGGCTGTCTGACGCAGAGGGCCTCTGCTGGCTCTGCACAGGCACATCCGGGGCCTGGGGGGCCGGAGGGCTGGGAAAGGAGTCCATTCAGCCACGTGGGTCACTGCTTTTATTGCATCTTTACTGTGAGTTTTGAGAAAATGCAGAACACAATCTCTAATATACATAGAAAAATAAAATTTTGGCAAAACAAACTTTAGGGAAATTAAATTGTATACTGATATTTTTCATATGTACTCAGCAGTGAAATATATTAACATTCTAAGGTGTCACTTCCGTGGTTATAAAAAATTTTAAGTTAATTTACAGTGCATATTGAAATAATACAAATTTAAATTTTTGTATTAATAAGGAAGCCCCCATATGCTCAAGTAGCATTGATGTCATTCACATCAGATTTTAATTTGTTATACGTATTTGTAGTTCAGCAAATGCCCTTGATAATGAAAAATAATTAAAAAGTATTTACTTAGGACAAAAATAATGATCTATATAGAAAGGGGGGAAGGACAAAAGACTGTTTTATATGCTTATTTAATTCAGATACATAGAATTTTTCATGAATTTTCAAGGAATGGAGATATTAAGACACTAGTAGGAAATCATTAGACTCATTAGTTTGAAGTCAGATGCTCACGAACTCTTCCGTCCATCTGATTTTAGGAACTCAAACTTGGGACACAGAAGTGGAAAAGTTGACATTACCTTTACGTCCCTCAGCATCAGATTGCATCCATTTACTGTGCCCTCAGAGTAAAGACCATCACGCTCTCAGTAGTGCAGGCGCGCCCGCTTCTCTAGCCCCACAGGCGCCGGCACCCGGAGGAGCACGCGCACACCTCCGGCCCAGGCTGGTCTGGCCAGGGGACTCGTCCCGGCCGGCGTGCTGCCTCAGCCCCTGCGTGCGGCGTGGCGAGCTCTCTCCAGCAGACTGACGGCCCCGGCACGTCTTCAGAACAGCCAGCAGCGCAGCTCACATCCGCAGTCAGATCTGGCCTGGCCTCGGTACCTTCCTGAACCACACCCGAGTGGAGATGCCGGGGTGGGGTGGGTGGGGGTGGGGGCAGAGCTGAGGAGGAGCATCCGGACGTGGGCAGGAGTGGCGCGTCGTCGCCGCCGCCGCCGCCGAGCAGCTCTATAAAACTAGAGCCGCTGCGGCCCGCGGACGTGGATACTCATTCTAATAAAGTCTCACTTCCAGATTTAAGGGAGATCGTTTTCCTGGTCAGTCAGTTCAAGGGAACAATAAATAAAGTAGAAAAGGAGGAGTTCTTTTGCATATTCTGTGAGAACGGAACCTTTTATGTTTGCGGAGGTGCGGACGCAGAGCCTCCGGCCACAGCTCCTCTATTCTTGTCCAAACCCCTCCGTCTCTTCTATGGCAAAAAGCAGCTTTTCCTTCAGTTGCTCGTAACTCTTATACGGCGGCAGGTCCAAGCGGTTGAAACTGGACAGAGAATCAGATTACTCACCGGGTGAGCTGAGGGTCTGGCACAGGGCCCCGAAGCAATGTGAGAAAGGACGGTGGACAAGTGTACGGCACCGACCTTCATACGTCAACAGACACCGTTCTGACAGCAGTCTGTCCCCTCCAGCTGTGGTCCTGCCTCATTTCCGCCCCCGGCCCCTCCGCCCGCCGGCTCCCACGTCCCCTCACTGTCTGCGGGCTTACTTCTGGGGTTTGCAAACAGCTCTGTGCAAAACGTGCTTCCTGTCTCACAGTCCACTGTCCATCAAATGGCAGGGCCCTCCCAGGGCCTGCGGCGGCCGCTGGGCTGGGCGCCTCCCCGGGAGCGGGGCGGAGCACCTCGGCCTTGTCTGCACGGGGCCTCCGCCGCCTCCGCCGGCTCCGCAGGGCCACGCTCGCAGGTGCTCGGCCGGACCTGCCAGGGCCCGGTGGAGCTCGCTGCATCCCGGTCTGTTCTCCAAGCTGACTGCCTACACTACTGAACTCGCAACGACAGCAGGCCTTACATTTAAAACGGCTCAACACCGGCTTCCCCTTCCATTTAGGATCCAACTCACCACGTGTGGCTTCTTGGTAACCAGGTGTCTTTCCCAACTTTTTCAATGCAAAACTTTTGAGGCCCGTTACTTCCTAAACCAGAAAAATAAGACAAAATTTACCCGGTCCTTTAAACCCTGGGTTTCGACAGCTAGTTACCTAAGAGAACATGTCACGTGGTCATTCGGGTGCTGGAGCGAGTGCAGTGGGCACAGCAGCAAGCGTCGTGTCTGCACGAAGACCAGGATCCGGAGGCCGCTGCCGCCTCCCGCCCGGTGCCCGCCCGCCCGCCCGCCCGGGACCACGGAGGCCGCTGGGCGACTCACCCATGAGCTCGGCGAAGCCCCCCAGGGGCAGGCGGCAGGTCCCCGTGACAAACTGCAGCAGGCGCATCCTCACCTCATTGTCCGTCTCCTTCACAAACTGTAACGGGTCAAAGTTGATGTAAATTCTGGGTTAGCTTAATTAATGAAAATAGTAGATACTTAAAATTATTCCTGAATTGCTTAGAGAAAATGAAGAATGGACGTCCAGCCGTCACCCAGTGGCTGAGGGTGGACCTACGAACGAGGAGTCAGAGGTGGGTTCCTGGCCAGGACACAGCCCTGGCTGCAGGCCCCATCCCGGTGTGTGTGTGCGTGCGTGCGTGCGTGTGTGTGTGTGTGTGTGTGTGTGTGTGCGCGTGCGCGCAGGAGGCAGCCAGCCAGGATTCTCTCCAGTGTTTCTCTCCCTCTCCTAATCAATACAAACATATTTCAAATATTTTTAAAAAATGAAAAGTTGGTTCAGAAGGTAAGTGACAAAGCGGCCGCAGCATTACGGCTTCTCAGGGCTGGCGCTGTGCCCGGGACACGAGAGGCCGGAAGCTCAGACACATTGTCCGGGGACCAGGCGGGGCCCGCCGCACAGCCAGGGCCACGTGCTGCTGGGGTGAGCCCTCAGCGTGGGGGCGGGCCCTTCCCGCAGCCTCCCACGGCACTGGCCAGGAGACAAGGCCCAGGTAAAACGACGTGTCCTCCGCCAGGGCCGGAGCGGACGGGAGTAACCTCTGACCCAGGGCCTGCCGGCCCGGAACAACTTCCTCCCAACAGAGCTCCCCTGGCCCTTCAGAGGACACCAGAGCGGGTCCCAGGGCACCCAGTTCAGCAGAGCAGTGAGGCGCGGCCACCTCTGCGCTGGTCTTACCAGAGAGCAGACGCGCGTCTTACAGGCGGGCTGGGCGAGTGCCAGTCCAGCCCGACGTGGCACTCGTCACCTGAGGCGCCGCTGTGAGCTGTCCCCACACCAGCGCACCCAGCAGACAGTCCCGGGCCTTAGGCCTGGGCTGGGATAAGCTAAGGGGCGGGACGGGGCTGCCTGGCACTCGGGCAGGGGTCGCAGGTGGCAAGGGCAGCTCCATCCCCAGGCTCCTGCACGAGGATCCTTAGAGCCAAACACCCCCTCCCGCCCCAGGCTCTGTGCAGTGTCCCCGTGTCTGTCCCTCTGCACTGAGGGGGGCTCCTGGCAGAGCCCTGGGAAGGGACAGGCTACTTTATTTGCTCAGCCCCTCCCCACACCCTCAGGGTCACCTCTGCCCTGTGCTGCAGCCCTTGGTGTTGACAGCTAGTTAACACCGCTGGGAGTCAGAACAGAGCTCTGAGACCCATTTCCGGAAGCGTCATGTCTGCAGTGTTCAGCAGTGAACGTGACACACGTCCTTAGGACAGCCTTCCTCTAGTAGTGCCGCTCCCCGAGACGGGGCAGACCAGCCCATCGGCCAGGGCTCCTGAGTCTGACGGGTTCTGTGAGGCCTGTCCCGGGCGCAGACGTTTTATATTTTGAGAGACACACAAAACAAAAGCCTGTTCTCAAGACCAGTACGTGGGACGTGGATGCCCGGAACTGTGAGGGGAGAGGCTCTAACTCCGAGCACCCGTCAGTCACCTCGTGTCACTAAGTGTCCCCTCAGACCGTCTCACACACACGCCCCCTGCACTCAGCACCGGAGGACACTCAAGTTGCTGGAGCTGTGAGTCACTCGGCGACACTCCTTAGAGGAGACACATTCCTTCTCAGCCAGCACAGCCAGCAAGCGTGGCCGTGTGGTCGCTTGTCAGTCACGTCGGAAGCAAGCGGCAGGGTAAGCGGAGCGGCCCGGGAAAGGAAGAGCAGTTACCTGCCAGAACCAGATGATCTGCTTGCTGTTCCGGGTGTAGTGCCGGTACACGGTGTTCCGCTGCCAGTCCGACAGGTCCACCTCCTGCATGCCGCACAGCATCACCTGGGGGCGAGGCCGCGTCAGCACCTGCGCTGGCTCTCCCCCCAGCCAGAGCGGCCTCCAGAAAACAAGCAGCTGTGCCACGTACACGGGCACCTCCTCTATGTAAACACCTGAGCGAGGGCCCAAGTTATGGTGAGTTTCTAACCAATTTCTGCTGCTTTCTTTTTAAATGCATGCCCTTATTTCCTTAAAAAGTTATTCATTTGTGCTGGCAAAAGCCGGCACTCGTCACTCGTGCTAGGGCCCTGGGAGGGAGTATGGAGGTGATTGGTGGGCCCTGGTTTTTCAGGATGGAAGTTCTGGCCGTCTGCTGAGTACTACGGCGCGCACGCGACCACTGACCCATGGCCACGCTGGTGTGGGAGTTACGGCCGGCAGGCTTCCAGCAAGGCTGAGTGCAGCTGAGGCGGCGGAGCCCGTGGCTTTAGAGTCGGTCCCTGGGCCCTCCCGCAGGCCTCTCTTCCCCAGCGCCAGGCCTGGCATCGGACGTGAAGGAGAGCGGGGCTCCGTCTGTCCTCACTTCCCGCGGGGGGCGCTGGAAGGACCCCCGGGTTGAAGGTGAGGGCTGGGTGCAAGTCTCAGCGGTGTCCCAAACCCTTGTGGGGTCTTGGACGAGACATCACTTCCTTCCTGTGCAAAGCGTTGGCCAAGATGAACTCCACAGGACTCCGCTGGCTGAGATTCAGCAGCTCCTTTGGGGGCAAGTGGGACTCGGGTTCCTTCTTGCTCTTGGTGTGACCATTTAGGGGACCACACTCAGAGGATTGCTTTGGGTCAGAGATCGGTGACTATGTGAATGAAAACCTCTTCAGGTACAGGCTCAGAAATGTGGCTTGTCATCCCTGAATGTATCCGGCAGTACTATATTCTTTACTAGAGGCCCGCTGCATGAAATTTGTGCACTTAATGGGGGGGGGGGTTGGTGTGTGTGTCCCTCAGCCAAGCCTGCACCCTCTCCAAACTGGGACATCCCTCTCACAATCTGGGACTGCTGGCTCCCAGCCGCTCACCTGCCTCCTGCCTGATTGCTCCTAACCACTTCTGCCTGCCTGCTTGAGCACCCCCTAACCACTCCCCTGCCAGCCTGATCGACACCTAACTGCTCCCCTGTTGGCCCGATTGCCCCTAACTGCCCTCTCCTGCTGGCCTGGTAGCCCTCAACTGCTCTTCTCTGCCAGCCATCTTGTGTCCACATGGGGGCAGCTATCTTGTGCATTGGAGTGATGGTCAATTTGCATATTACCTCTTTATTATATAGGATGGCTGGGGTCATCTTGTTCAGTACTATTCTTTACACAGAAGACAGTGAACAACAAATACAGCTGTCCTAGGGTGTGCGCTATGCAGAGAACACAGAAGGGGGTGCCTCTTTCAAACAGGAAGTGTAAGGAATGCCTCACAGAAAGGGCCAGTGGAGCAGTGACTGGGGAGGTCAGCGGATCTGAGAGCAGCAATCCAGCGACAAAGAGAATGCAAAGGCTCTAAGACACACAGGCCTCCGCCTGTTTGAGGGACAGCACACAGAACGTGGGAATATACTCGATTAGAGAAGTTGTTCTGACAAAAGTCTGGTGTGAAGCTGATACAAAGAACTCCTACAGCCCTCGCCATTTGGCTCTGTACAGAGCATTGGCCTGCAGACTGAAGGGTCCGGGTTCGATTCCGGTCAAGGGCACATGCCCCGGCTGCAGGTTTGAGGCAGCCGATCAATGATTCTCTCTCATCATCGATGTTTCTGGGCATCTCTCCCTCTCTGACACCAGTAAAGAAAGTAAAAACGAAACCTGGCTGGTGGGCAGCTCGCTCCCACACCGGCCTCGTGGAGGCCCCACGGCACACTCCCCGGGGGCCCTGTGGTCTGGCTGCTGCCTGCCCAGGCCTGTCGGCGGGGAGCTGCCTCTGGGAGGCGCGCCGGGCGTCCCGCAGGATCTGGAACCCGTGGGCGCCAGCAGCCCTCTGTCTCCTGAGACCCGGTCCCGGCCTCACCTCCAGCTCCTTCTCGTCGAAGTACTGCAGCCACTGCAGGGGCACCACCTCATTGAAGCCGTCCAGGAAGGCCTGCGTCTGCTCCTGCACGCCTCGCGAGAAGCGCCACTCGGTCATGAGGCTGCGGGAGGGTCAGACGGGCCACGTGTGGGGGGGGCCTAGGCCACCACACCGCCTACACTCCACACGTGTGTGCATGTGCAGTGTTTGAGGTAACGCGCGCCCACCTGAGGACATCAGGCCCAGCACATGTAAAGGGTGGGGTGAGGTTCAAGGGGTGGCCACCAGAGGGCCCTCCTCCTGACAGCCCTCCACAGGGCCGGCAGGGCACGTGCTGGACAGAGGGGCGTGACCCCGCTCGGAAGGGCTCCGCAGGTTTCCGGGAGAGCCGAGGGTCCGGACAGTCAGAGGAGACCCGCAGAAGGAACAGAGCGCGGGAGGAGGCAGCGGCTGGAGCAGAGGAGCACATGGCCGGGCAGGAAGCAGCGTGGCCCCCCTTCTCACCTCCCCTGCCTGCAGGAGGAAGGGCTGACTCGTTTCCAAGGCAACCTTCCAGCTGCCTCCAAACTTCCCTTCCTTGGTGACTGGGCCCTCAACCTGCCCAGCTGCGCCCACAGGGCTCGGCCTGCTCTTCTAGAGCGACGCTGAGGCCGAGCACAGGCCAGCAGTGGCCTCAGAGGGAGGGAGGCTGTGAGTGGCCTGGGCCAGGAGGAGGGGACACGGGACCTTAAGACCGCAGGGTCAAGAGAGAGCTCATGGCATGTCCGTTCCAGTCCTGGACCAGGAGCTCCCCGGGACGGAGCAGAAGGCGGGGCGAGCGCCCACGCGTGGCCTGCAGGGCCCGAGCTGCAGCTGAGGGGCGTGCCACTGAGGAGCCAGCGTGGACAACCACGACTGCCCCGCCATCAGAAAGCGAGCAGCCCGGGGCTCCGCTGTTTGAGCGCCACCCCATGCACCACACACTGCGGGCTCAGCCCTGGTCAGGACACAGGCCCAGGTTGTGGTTTTGATCCCATGGGCACACACAGTAGGCGGTCGGTCATGTTTCTCTCTCCCTTTCCCTCTCTCAAATCAATAAAAACCTATCCCTGGGTGAGGATTAGGAAAAAGCCAGTTAACCTAGCTCTCTGAGGTGGAAAAAAGCAAGGTACAGAATAATGTGTGTTCTATGATCCCATTTTGGAAACAATTATAAAAAGCAAAAATGGCCTGGCCATTGCACCAACATATGAACCAGGAGGTCGGGGTTTGGTTCCCGGTCAGGGCACAGGCCCGGTTGTGGGCTCCATCCCCAGTGGGGGGCGTGCAGAAGGCAGCTGACCAGTGATTCTCTCTCATCACTGATGTGTCTATCTCTCCCTTCCTCTCTGAGATCAATACAAATAAAAATATATATATTTAAAAAGAAAGAAAGCAAACATGAGGATCTGAAAGGAAGACACAGAGAATCGAGTCTGGAGGGAGGCGGGGGCCGGGCCAGGCCAGGCCAGGCCGCAGCAGGCCGGGCGGCGGCGGGCGGTGAGGGAAGCCCTGAGCTGCTTGGTGCCGCGTGTGAGCCACCAGCCTTCACGTTTTTAACTAAGAAAATGCTGACGACTTTGAGAGGAAGAACAGTCCCTGATCGGAAGCCATGACAGCAGCGGCGTGGCACTCGGCCTCCTGCCTCCGGGGCAGGCTGCTGAGCTCCGGCAGGGCCGGGGCGCCCTGGGCTCCGCCCGGAAGCAGGCGGCTGCTCTAAGCCGGGGAGCCCGAGTCCCTGGCCGCGGGTGGAACCAGTCCGGCTTCGGCGAGGACACGCACAGACCCTCGGAGCAGCTGGGAGGAGCAGCTGGGACAGAAGCTGTGGTGGGACGCGCCCAGGGGAGGGAGGGCAGCGCCGCGGAGAGACAGTGGCGCAGGGCGAGTTGTGGGGTCAGAGTTCACGAGGACAGCCTGACGTGGCGCGGAGCACCTGACAGGGAGAGGAGCCTGCCCGTCAGTCAGGGCGGCCCGTCACCCCACAAAGCCTCGCTCTGCCGTGGGGGACACACAGGAGGCGAGAGTGGCTGCAGGGCGGACTAGAGTCCAGCTGAGGGCCTGCTGGTGCGCGGAGAGGGAGGAGCACGAGGGCCGGGAAGGCAGGGTGCAGGCAGAGTGCCGGCGCGGTCGGTGCCGTGGGGGCCTCACCCAATGTACTCGTCCTTGTTGTCCTCCGTCACCAGGATGCTGGCTCCGCCCAGCTTCAGGTCATGCGAGGTCACTCTGCCCAGGATCTCCATGTCCACGGAAAAGTACATTTCTAAGCCACATTCTTCAATGTCGTTGTCTCTGGTGGGAAACACACATGCACTCTGACTCAGAGACGGACAACCGGCTTCCAGGAAATGCCGCAGTGAGATCGCCCTCCAACCTTATCCAGATGAGGGAGTTATAAAACTCGGGATCGATGGATTCCAGATCCTTAATCGTCAGCTTTTTGTTCAGCATGCGCTTGTAGAAGGGCAAGGAGAAGCCAGTGTCGATGAACTTCCCGTGGAAGAGCGCCTGCCGAGAGAACAGCACTGCTGGAAGGTTGCAAGCGGCTTCTCCCCAGCACAGGTCACGAGCCCCAGGGCTGCGCGCTCAGCGCCCCTCCTGCGAGCGTCTGCCCCCGTAACGCACTTTCTAAGCCAGGGCGCCGACCCTGCTCTCCCCACGTGCTGGGGTGCTCAGGGCTCCCCGCACGTCCTCCTCCCCTGCTCCGTGGCCCGGCTGTCTGGGCTCAGAGCCGGATCAGAACGCAACCAGGGCCTGCGGGTCCCAGCCGGCTCTCGGCCCTTTCAGGGACTTGACCTCAGCGAGCCCGCTCAGCACCTGCCAGGGCTGCTGTGAGGGCGGTCCCCGAGATTCCTTAGTCGCCTCGGTGCACCCCGCCTGCACCGGGCTCAGAACCTGTGGCCGTCACAGCAGCGACCTCCGCCTGGGGCCCTAAGCCCAGACCTCCGCCTTTTGTCACCTTAGACGCCACACCTTCACACCCCGCCGCCTGGGAAACCTGCGGAACAGCCTGTGGGCCATGCAGGTGCCCACGGAGCTGCCTGCCTGGCACACAGCCTCCGCCGGGCCCAGAGCTCACGCCCGGCTCTGCAAGGCCGCTCTGCCCTGAGCCCTACTGTACCGCCTCCTCTCTCTGCGCCATCGAGCAGCAGGGGCGCTGGCCCTCCTTCTCCCCCACGTCCGCCTGTCACTGCCCGCCTCTCTGACCTCGCACACATTTCCTGGCCCGTCTGCTCTCTTGTGGGCTCTCTGGCCACCATGCACCCTGCTCGACGTGCGGCGCAGCCCTCCGCACTGAGGGGGACAATCCTCCCTCTCCGTCCCTGTCCCCGGGCCCATGGGACTCGGCCCTCCTCCTGGGCTCTTCCTGGTTCTTCTCAGCTCCTCCCTGACACAGGTCCTTGGCTTCCACGGCCAATCTGCCCCTGCTGTGCACCAGCCTCCCCTCCCTGCCCCTCCTGCCATCGGCCATCCGTGTCCGAACCCAGCAAACCAGAGCGAAGCTGATGCCCGGCTCCCAGGCTTGCTCTTGCCAGGACCCTGCCACCTCAGGAAGCCGACTGCAAGGGGGCACACGGGCCTCACCCGACACCCTCCCTCCTACCCACAGGCCGCCCGGCCCCCTGCCCCCACCGCCCCCAACCACGGGTCTTACCCAGCAGCCAAGTCTGAGGCCAGACTGTGTGCCTGGGGTCCCGGCTCCCACCGCGCCCACACCGCGGGCCCAGCCAGGCCCCAGCCAGGCCCCGGGGCCAGCACCACCCTGGAGCCCTGAGGCTCCTCTGCCCGAAGGAGGAGCAGACACAGGTCAGCAGGAGGAGCAGACTCAGGTCAGCAGGAGGAGCAGACTCAGGTCAGCAGCGCCTGCCGCCTCTGAGCCCGCACAGCTCACCATGGCGATGAAGCGGCCGATGAAGCAGAAGTAGGCGAGGTGGTCCGGGTTGATGGTGGAGGCGGGGTTGATCTGCAGGCAGTAGTTGTTCTTGCCCGCGTACTCGAACAAGCAGTACATGGGGTTCAGGACTTCGTGGGAGAGCAAGAAGAACCACTCCCTGGGAGACAAGGCGAGTCGCTGAGGGCGCCCACCGCACGAGCTGACGCCCGCCCGCGCCGCGCCGCCGGCCCTGCGCCTGGTCTGCCAGCTCCGCTCCGCAGAGCCCTGGTTCCTCCGTCCACTCAGACCCGCCCGCAGACGCTGCCCCCGACAGGAAGGCCGCCGGGACCGCTGTGTGACCCTCACTCCGCAATGCAGGGTGGGCCTCCTGCTGACCCCGACCTTAGTTTACCGCCAATGCATTAAAACGGAACTAAAATGAGAAGGCAGACTCTTTAAACGTGACAACCATTCTCTGACGTATCACCTCCTATGCTGCCTCATGTACAGGCGTCTAACGGGTGAAGTGCAGCTCCACAAAAGATTAGTAACTCACGTGGCAAAGTAAGCTCCATTTCCTCTAAAGCAGCTCCAACCGCAGTGGCTGGTGAGTGGGCACAAGGGCCACAACCCTCACCGAAGTTTCATCCGTTTAAAGCACAGGGATTTCTGGGCACGGAATCAGTCCTCCGACAGGCAGAGCAGGCACGGGCGTGAGTGCCCAACACAATCCCTGCAGCGCCCGATTCAGCCCATCGATGCCACTTGAGAACATCAGACTTAAAAAGCCTGAAATCTTTATTTTTAAGCATAATCTAGTAATTGTCTTTAATGCTGTCAAGCAATTTTAAAATTTACAATAAAAATGGGAGCTACCCGATGCAGGCTAGACCCAGCCTGGCAGCCCATCGACAAATGTTTTTGACGGAGAAGTAGTTCCAGACAAAATCAGCCCAGAAGTGATAGGAGCCACTTCCCACAGCTAAACCCAGTCCCCTCACCGCCGCGCCCAGGGCGTCCTGTGCGCCCGGAGGGGGAGGCCCCGGCCCCCGCACCAGTCCGCTGCTGCACATCGCTGCCAGCAGACAGGCTCGCTCGGGACAGGCCCTGGCCTGGCTGCGCCGCGGGGAGGAGGGAGACTCCTGAGAGCAGCACACAGCACAGCCCTCCTCCCGCCCACCACGGAGGACACAGAGCTGAAAACCCTGAGCGCTGAGAGCCCGCAGAGCCGGAGGAACTCACCGCAGCAGCACGCAGCACCAAGACACACGGAAGCACAAGAGAAAGAGCCGAGGCCAGAGGAGACCCCCCCCCCCCCCCAGGACTGGTGTTCCTAGGAAGCGGACCCGGAACCGAAAAGGACTCACACGCACGATGGAGAACACGTCCCCACGTTAAGGAAGAGCGTGCCGCGCTCCTGAAGCCACCTTCACTATGAACCGCACCCATGCCATCAATGAACGCAAGGCCAAGGGCTGCACCCGTCCGGAGGGCCCCCCTCCACGCCAGGGGGCAGCAGGCGCGTCCACACGACCTTCATGCCCAGCTGCTGCTTGTCACCAAGGCAGCAGAGCACCCCTCTGAGCACACGGGGAGCAGCCACCGTGTGAATTCTGGATGAGCCGAGCGGCGCCCATCCAAACAAGGCCCGGGGGAGGAGGCGGTCCGGAGGAGCTGCCTGCCTGCAGGGCCGCGGCAGCGTGGGCACTAACCAGCAGGGCGGTGGGGAGGCTCAGACACCTGGAGTCCGAGCTGTGACAAGCACCGGCTTCGCGCCAGAGCGCGCCGCCCTGCAGCGTCGAGCGTTCCCACCGTGGAGCACCACCGGCGTGATGCGGACACTTACTCTGAGAGGCGGTGCTGCTTGTTCAAAAACCTTACAACGAGGAAACAAGCTAATTCAACCGAAGCCGATGCCCCACACCCCCTCCGGCTGCGCCTGGTGGCCTTGGCCTGAGACATGCGGTCAGAGAGCACGTTTAATTCTTCCGAAAGACTTCATCAAAGTATTTTGCTAAAAACTAGGTGAGCGCAAAGCAACTGCGGGAAAACACTGAGAGGATTTCCAGCCACAGCTCTGGGTGTCTCCGTTCCGTACAGTGAGTGATGTGGACAACCGAGCGCTCAGCAGGACCCGACGGGATCGACAACACAGCCAACCCCGCTGCACACCGTGGACGCTATGGGACGGCCTGCACGCTGCCCGTGAGGGACGGCGCCTGCACAGGGGGAGCACGGGGGGAGCACGGGAGGAGCACGGGGGGAGCATAGGGGGAGCACGGGGGGAAGCAGGGGAGAGCACAGGAAGAGCACGGGGGGAGCACAGGAGGAGCATGGGGGGAGCACGGGGGGAGCACGGGGGAGCACGGGGGGAGCACGGGGGGGACACAGGAGGAGCATAGGGGGAGCACGAGGGGAGCACGGGAGGAGCACGAGGGGAGCACGGGGGGAGCACGGGGGAGCACGGGGGGAGCACGGGAGGAGCACGGGGGGAGCATAGGGGGAGCACGGGGGGAAGCGGGAGAGCACAGGAAGAGCACGGGGGGAGCACAGGAGGAGCATGGGGGGAGCACGGGGGGAGCACGGGGGGGACACAGGAGGAGCATAGGGGGAGCATGAGGGGAGCACGGGAGGAGCACGAGGGGAGCATGGGAGGAGCACGAGGGGAGCACGGGGAGAGCACGGGGGGAGCACGGGGGAGCACGGGGGAGCACGGGGGGAGCACGGGGAGAGCACGGAGGAGCACGGGGGGAGCACGGGGGGAGCACGAGGGGAGCACGGGAGGAGCACGAGGGGAGCACGAGGGGAGCACGGGAGGAGCACGAGGGGAGCACGGGGGGAGCACGGGGAGAGCACGGGGGGAGCATGGGGGGAGCACGGGGGAGCATGGGGGGAGCACGGGGGAGCATAGGAGGAGCACGGGGGAGCACGGAGGGAGCACAGGAGGAGCATAGGAGGAGCACGGGGGGAGCACGAGGGGAGCACGGGGGAGCATGGGGGGAGCACGGGGGAGCACGGGGGGAGCATAGGAGGAGCACGGGGGGAGCACGGGGGAGCACGGGGGGAGCACAGGAGGAGCATAGGAGGAGCACGGGGGGAGCACGGGGGGAGCACGGGGGGAGCATGGGGGGAGCACGGGGGGAGCACGCGGGGAGCACGGGGGGAGCACGCGGGGAGCACGCGGGGAGCACGGGGGGAGCACGGGAGGAGCACGGGGGGAGCACGGGAGGAGCACGAGGGGAGCACGGGGGGAGCACAGGGGGGAGCACGGGGGGAGCATGGGGGGAGCATGGGGGGAGCACGGGGGAGCATGGGAGGAGCACGGGGGGAGCATGAGGGGAGCACAGGGGAGCATGGGGGGAGCACAGGGGGAGCATAGTAGGAGCACAGGGGGGAGCACAGGGGGAGCATGGGGGGAGGACAGGGGGAGCATAGTAGGAGCACAGGGGGGAGCACAGGGGGGAGCACAGGGGGAGCACGGGGGGAGCACGGGGGGAGCACGGGGGAGCACGGGAGGAGCACAGGAGGAGCACGGGGGGAGCACAGGAGGAGCACGGGGGAGCACGGGCCAGGGCAGTGCTGCGGAAAGCTGGCTCCACGGAGACGAGACGAGATGCCCACAATGTAAACACAGCAAACACATGCACAGCACACGCAGACACACATGTACACGTGGCAAAGAAATGAGGAGGCCATGAGAGCAATACTAGTGGTTACCTCTAGAATTATGCACCTATTTTAATTTTGATTTTTAAAATAACACTGGATTGCTATTAAAAATACAGCTTTTCAAGAACACATCCATTGCATAAACGGAGACACACTGTTAGAAGCAGATGCGTTAGCTTACCTCGCTAAACCTCCGTAATCAAGCCCTTCTTCTCCTCGGAATATCACATAGAGCCGCCTCCTCAGGTCATAGGGCTTTAGTGCCATAATCTACAAAGAAACAGGGGCACCGAAACACAAGCATGTAGCACAGGTTCTCCTAAAAGCAATGCAACATGCCCTGACCCAGTGTCGGCAAACTCATTAGTCCACAGAGCCAAATATCAACAGCATGACTGATATTTCTTTTGAAAGCCAAATATTTTAAAATTAAACTTCTAACACCACTTCTTCAAAATAGACTCCCCAGGCCGTGGTGTTTTGGAGCCAAAGAGCTGCATGTGGCTCGCAATCCCGTTTGCCAACCAGGGCCCTAACCCGTGTGGCTCAGTGGATAGAGCGTGGGCCTGTGGACTCAAGGGTCCCCGGTTGGATCCCGGTCGGGGGCATGGACCTTGGTTGTGGGCACATCCCTAGTAGGGAGTGTGCAGAAAGCAGCTGATCAATGTTTCTCTCTCATAGATGTTTCTAATTCTCTATCCCTCTCCCTTCCTCTCTGTAAAAAATATATATAAAAATCCCCAAGACAAATTAAAAAAAAAAAACCCTAAACAATGCAAAGTAGATTTCATCTGTATTTTCAAAGCTACACCCTTCCTTACTTAGTCACACAGCACCGCCCTGTACTGCAGACCGAGCGGCTAGCTCGAGCGCGGCTCGGCTCTCCCCTCCCTCGCACTTGCCGTGCTCCCCCTGGGTCAGTGCCTCTTGAAGGCTGGAGACTATTCCTCCCTCACACCCGAGGCCCCCAGGCCTGCGGGAGGGGAGGAGCGCTGAGGGGGAGCCGAGCCGCTCTGTCCTGCGCCCTCTCCACTTCCCAGGAGGAGGGCGTGAGACGTGATGCACCGCGGGGAGTCTTCATGGCCGCCGGCCGCCGGCGTGACCCCCGTGGCTTCCGATCCAGGCCCGGGACTAGGCTTCCCTCTGGAGAGCGGTGAACGCCGTCCACAGGCCACGCCCGGCCCAGGGAGCCCAGAGCAGGAGGTCACTCCCGAGCGGACAGGGCCTCCGCCTCTGCCACGCGGCCACCGGCTGTGGCAGCTGTGGCAGCCCCACCCGCATGGCGAGCGGTCCGACGCCCAGGCTGGGTCCTGGCAGGACGTGGGGGACAGGCCGGCCTCACGCGAGGAGCTCTCCCCTCACCACAGAAAGAGCCGTCAGACATTGCTTCACCCTGACATGTTATGTGGAGGACTCGGCGAGCAGACATGGTGCCTGCTCCCGCCCACAGGGGTGGCTGCACCTGCTATGGCGGCACCGGCTGTGGCTGCACCGGCCCCACGGGCAGGACGGCCCCCGGCAGAAGCCAGCGCCTCGGGAGCACGGCCTTCACACGGGCCGGTGAAGGCTAGCCCGGCGTGTGCAAACGACTGCGTAGCTTACCGTCCGCTTAACTGGGCAGGTGACCAAGACCTTTGCATCAGTGAGGTCTCAGCTACCCGTATTTGCCGGCGTATAAGACGATTTTTTGGCCCTGAAAAATATGCCTCCAAGTGGGGGGTAGTCTTATACGGCGAGTATATAACAAACTCTGTATTTTTAGTGGAAATGTTAGGGGGTCGTCTTATACGCCTGCAAATACGTATTTTTCAGGGCCAAAAAATCATCTTATACGCCGGCAAATACGGTAAGTGTCAACGTGCCCTCGTCCCAGAAGCCGCGGCTCCACCTGCCGCCTGGCCGCCCGCGGCCGGCGGAGAGAGTGGCTGTCAGGCGGAGGGTGCGCGGGGCGAGGGAAGCCTTCTGCGTGCGGCGGTGCCAACGCCGCGGGCCCAGGCCAGGCCTGCGGGGCTCCTGAGTGAGCCTCACCTGCTGGAAGGAGTCTTCGAACAGCGTCTGCCGGGACACGTTGATCTTCACGTGGCTGGGCAGTGCGTTGGACTAGAAACAAAACAAAACACCGCGGCTTCGTGAGCGCGGAAGAGCTGCGCAGAGAGGACGGGACGGGAGGGCGGGACCGTTCGCCCTCATACCTGGCACAGGTACCGGAAGTGAGCCAGCTTCCACCGAAAGCTGCGCTCGTACGCGATCTGCGGGCCGCCTTTCGTCCTGGAGAAGAGAGCGGCGGTCAGCCGTGGCGAGGGTGAGGCCGGGCGCCAGGCCGCAATGGCCGGGAGCCCGCAGCGAGCTTGCTGGGCCAGCAGAGGCTCGGGCAGCAGGACCGTGACCCACACGGACCGAGGCTGCGCTGGGACGGGGCTCTGTGGAGACGCAGTTAGCGCAACACCCACACCCACCTAGACTGGTGACCTTAACCCTGAGGGTCAGAGGACCTGGACAGAGGGGCAGGAGGCCATTCTGCACCTGAACCCAGAGCCGATACGAAAACAGACAGTAAGCACAGCCAGGGAGGAGGGTCGGGTGGCTCTCCTGTCCCAGTGAGCCTGAGACCAGCAGAGAGCTGTCACCGCCGGCCCGAGGGGACACTTGGGACGGAGGGAGTCCTTATGCAGCCAAGTTCAAGGGCGTTCGCTCCACACCCAGATGAGAAGCAGGTGCGCTGGCCCCTCCTGGACAGGGGCTGAGCACACGGGCTGCTCCCGTGGAGCCGACAGAGGGGGCGAGTTTCGGGGGGGGGGAGGGCTCCTGTGGGTGGGAAGGGCAGGAGGGAGCCAGCACCCACTGCTAGAAGCCTCTGGCCCCAGACACGAGGCACAGCTGCGGGACAGAGGGCTCAGGTGCCGCAGGGCGGCTGCGTGCGGTGGCCGGAGGGGTCCGGGAGCAGCGAGTGCAGGAGCTGCGGGTGTGATGGACAGAGGGTCGGGAGGACATGGACTCCGGGCTCCGAGGTGCGGGCCCACACCCCAAGGCGGTGCATCAGCACCCCCAGAGGAGCAGGTGCTAAGGGGATGCCGCAGCAGCTGAGCAGAGGCAGCGAGATGGAGAGTGAGGCGTCAGCACGCGCACCGGAAGAGCAGGGCGGTGGAGAGGCGGGAGGGGGAGCAGAGCAGGCGGAGGATGGAGGCCAGCGTGCGTCCAGGCCCACCTGTCCTGCCTGGGATCCTGCTGGGTCAGCTGTGGGAGTCCCGGACAGGACGCAGCCTGACCACACGGGCGGCAGGTGCCCTCAGCAAGGTCAGGGCAGGGGCGTCCCTGTCTAGATCGGAACAAGAAGCAGCAACAGAGAGACACTTCCAGTCCCTTTCCTTGGAAGAGCAGCAATGAACACAGACGTGTACTGAGTGGGTGTAAGGTGGAGAGCTGTGGGTCTGTTCTGTGTTCAGTCCAGGAGAAGGCAGAGCTGTCACAGCAACTCGAGGCGGCGGGAAGCCAGAAAGCGGTGCTGTGCACAGGAGGGGTGCAGCGGGCACCGAGCGGGAGGAGCAGGGGAGGGAGGCCGTCCTGCGATGGCAGGGTCTGCTACAGGCCCGTCATGGCGGCTCCTGTTCTGGGTGACGCGAAGCCCTCGCTCCCAGAGGAGGGAGGAGGCTCCTGGCGCGTGCCTCTCAGACGCCTCATCTGCAGGACTCAGTCCTGAGCATCTCCCCTGAGGTCAAGGTTGCAGCGCCGGGAAGGCAGGGACAGGGGACAGACTGCCTGGCTCTGAAACCGGCCCGGCCTGCCCGAGTGGCCGAGCCAGGGCTCCTGGGCCCCGTCTGGCCCTGAAGAGGGAGGGAGGCCGGCCCCGGCAGAGCCACGCTGCGGCTGCGGTGCGGCACAGCCGGGCGCTGCTCGGTGGCTCCTTGGTCCCAGGGTGAAGTGCGCCCGACCCGAGGACAGCAGGAAGAGCCCGGCCGCCACTCACACAGACGACTTCCCGCTGCGTGGGTCTTTGAAAGTCGTGGTCCGGGTGTTGTGGTCCACGAAGTACCGCACGCCTTCCCGCGTGTACCTGATCTCCCAGCCCTCTGGCAGCGGCTCTTCGTTCTGTAAGCTGAAGGCAGGGACCATCAGGCCACCCTCCGGGCTGAGGGCACGGGCCAAGGGTCACCGGGTCCCAGCCACAGGGTGCAGAGGCCGAGGCCGGCGGGACACGGGCGTACCCCTGAGTTCTCGGGTCTTCCCACTGCGTGGTTTTCGTGTTGTGGTTCACGAAGTAAACTCTGTCTGTTGAATCTACTCTTTTTTCTAAAAACAGAGAGAACACAGCATTTAATAACCATTTCAGTATGCACCTGGCAGATATTTTACCACCAACATGCTCGCTTACCCCAGCCTGGTGGCAAAGGCCCGTAGGGGTCGCTTTCGGCAGCCAGCACCGAAGCCTGCGGGAGAGAAGACACCGGTCTCCACACAGAAGGGACTCCGCCAGGCGGGCGGCGTCTCCAGCCCCTCCCGCCGCCTCCGGGACGGCGTGACCGCAGCCAGCAGGACTCGGGGCGCTGACAGCCTGGCTCAGGGTCCCCGGCTCGGCCTCTCCAGGACTCGGCACTGCTCGCCCGCCCGCCGTCTGTGCGAGGCCCCAGAGAGGGCACCGGCGGTGACGCTGGGCGGGCGGCAGGGTTGGTTAGGAAACAGAACCGCTGCTTCTCTTTAAAACAGGGCCCAGCGGACCCGGGACCATCATTATGTAAACAAACTACTGACCGCTGTCTCGTAGACTCACACACACATAACACACGCACGCTTCCCTTTATGCAGCCCGGACACGTGTTCTGAAGCAAACGGAGGACACACATGGAATCGTCACAAACATGAGAAGCCGTTCCCCAGGGACGGCACGCGTCCTGGTAAACACGTGGGTGCTCCATGCAGGCGCTGCCACGTGTGCGCAGAGCCCCTCCAAGCTCTCCATCCGGCCACGAGCAGCAGGGATAGTGGAGCGGCCGTTGGCCACGAAGGGGTGGGCCGAGAGCCTCCCTTCCACGTAAAAGAGGGAGCGCTGGCCAGAAAGAGCCATCTCCCTTCCACGTCATGGCCCTCTCAGTCCTTGTCTAAGTCCTTCCTCCACCGGGGGAGTGAGCTCCAGGGCAGCAGTGACCCAGGATGAAGGGCAGGAGCAGGACTCCATGGGGAGGAGTCAGGGTGAGGAGGAGGACTTCATGGGGAGGAGCCAGGGTGAGGAGCAGGACTCCATGGGGAGGAGTCAGGGTGAGGAGGAGGACTTCATGGGGGAGGAGCCAGGGGGAGGAGGACTCCATGGGGAGGAGCCAGGGGGAGGAGGACTCCATGGGAGGAGGAGCCAGGGGGAGGAGCCAGGGGAGGAGCAGGACTCCATAGGGGAGGAGCCAGGGGGAGGAGCAGGACTCCATGGGGAGGAGCCAGGGGGAGGAGCAGGACTCCATGGGGAGGAGCCAGGGTGAGGAGGACTCCATGGGGAGGAGCCAGGGTGAGGAGGAGGACTCCATGGGGGAGGAGCAGGACTCCATGGGGGAGGAGCCAGGGGGAGGAGGAGGATTCCATGGGGGAGGAGCCAGGGTGAGGAGAAGGACTCCATGGAGAGGAGCCAGGGTGAGGAGGAGGACTCCATGGGGAGGAGCCAGGGGAGGAGCAGGACTCCATGGGGAGGAGCCAGGGGGAGAAGCAGGACTCCATGGGGAGGAGCCAGGGTGAGGAGGAGGACTCCATAAGGGAGGAGCCAGGGTGAGGAGGACTCCATAAGGGAGGAGGAGCCAGGGGGAGGAGGACTCCATAAGGGAGGAGCCAGGGGGAGGAAGAGGACTCCATGGGGGAGGAGCCAGGGTGAGGAGGAGGACTCCATGGGAGGAAGAGCCAGGGTGAGGAGGACTCCATGGGGGAGGAGCCAGGGTGAGGAGGAGGACTCCATGGGAGGAGGAGCCAGGGGGAGGAGCAGGACTCCTTACGGGGGAGAGTCAAGGGGAGGAACAGGACTCGGTAGGGAGGGAGGAGCCATGCACAGAGCCAGACCGATTGGCATGACGAGCCAGCAAGGACTGGCCTGGGCTCCGCAGACTTGGCGATGTACTTGGACAACAGCCTCCATTGTTCCCGGGCCTGTCACGGGCAGGGGCACAGTTCTGATGACGCCTGTTACCTGAGGCAGCCTGCCCCAGGTGCGCCTGTGACACCGAGCCCACCTCACGCAGACACACACCACCTCTGGTTCCTACAGTCAGAGGACACGCCAGTACCCCGAGCCCGGCCCCGGCCCGCTGCGGCGCCCAGGAGAGCGGCCCGCACACCGGCCGGCTCACTGGACGAGGCTGGGGCGGCTTCCCGTCCACTCTTTCCTACCCCTGTCCGTCACCTGCCTCTAGACTTGGTGTGTCAGTTGTCTCAAAACACTATCTAGAGATGCCTAGTACTTAAAATTTACATTTTCTACTTCCTGTGACCAAACCCTTAACAAAGGTTTCTTAGTTTATTTTTTTACTATTATGAATGTTTGCTATGGCAACAAATAAATTACCAAATTTGCAAGTACATCAGAGTTTGGGGACAAAAGTATCCCCAACCCTAGGAATATCTTTGGTGGGCCAAAGAGAGCCCAGGGCTGTTTCAGAACGTGGCACCAGGACAGGGGCGCTCGCGTAGGGCGAGGCTGGTCTTAAGTGAAACCAGGAGCTCCATGCTTTTATTTAAAGCCAGCAAAATGATCACAAGGAACGGCAAAAGGCTGGGAATTTGCAAAAACATGGTATTTTATGAAGAAACTAGAGGCCTGGTGCAAGAAATTCATGCATGGGAGGGGGGTTCCCCTCAGCCCAGCCTGCATCTTCTCCAATCCGAGACCCCTTGGGAGGTGTCCAATTGCCGGTTTCAGCCTGATCCCTGGGAGTCAGACATCCCTCTTACAATCCTGGACTGCTGGCTCCTAACCGCTCACCTGCCTGCCTGCCTGCCTGCCTGCTCGCCCCTAACTGTCCCCCACCCCCGCTGCCCTGATCACCCCTAACTGTCTATGCCTGCTGGTCTGATTGCCCCCAACCGACTGACCCTGTCCGCTGGCCTGGTTGCCCCTAACTGCCCCCCTACCCCATCCCTGCTGGCCTGGTCACCCCTAACTGTCCAACCTGTTGGCCTGGTCAGCCTTAACTGCCCCCTCTGCTGGCCTGGTCCCCCACCGCCACGCCCCAGCCTGGTCGCCCCATGCAGCTTGCTGTTCGTCGTTAGGTCACGCTCACTGCTTGCCCTGCTGGCCTGATCGCCCATGCGGCCTCAGTTCAGTTGTTTGGTCATCCCTCACTAACCACCCTGCTGACCTGGTCACCACACAGCCTGTTCGGTCGTCCTTTTAGTTGTTTCAGTTGCGATGGTCGCATATATATATATATATATATATATATATATATATATATATATATATATATATATATATATATAGACTGCATTTATGAAGTTACCATTTAATAAGGACAAACCCTGAGTCTGCAAGTTATGTTAGTAAGCTGGAATTTTTAACAAATGGCTCAAAGTGGTTATGTGTGTCAGAAGTGCCCTCTAACGGGCTGAAGAGAACACGCAGGGGGAGGGGGCGGGAGGGCGGGCGGGAGGGGCGGCCCGGGCGGCTCACCGAGTAGAGGTAGCGCTGGTTGAACTGCTGCAGAGCGCCCTGCAGCTGGCTGCGCTGAGACTGCCACTGCTCGAAGTCCCGCACCGACTCCAGGGTCGGCCGCTGCCACGTTGTGGTCCTGGTGTTGTGGTCCACGTAGTACACTCGGCCCCGGTCGTCCACTCTTCTCTCCCAGCTGCCCAGGACGGCAACAGAAAACAGACGGCCTCTCAGCAGAGGCACGGGAGCAGGCATTTCATACTTCCGGCAAACGCCTTAATGACCAAGGCCAACCCATGATAAAATAATGTAATTTATATTCCTCAGAAGAACTATTAACATGTAAGTGCTACTTGTTTTAGATAAACACCTCCCAGGATTTCTAAGCTCGGCCTCAGGAAGGGGCCACAGACTGAACTGTCCGAGGATCAAGGCCCTTTTCTGGGAAGCGCTCACCTACTGAGCGCTGACTGCACAGGCAACTGCCCACGGCCACTGCCACAGCAGGACGTGAACGCCAGGCTTTTGGGGGCTCTCTGCCCACCGACCTGCATGCGCTGCAAACACGCCTTCCACCTGCCAAGCTCTCAGGCGCAGCTCAGCACGAAGCTGTCCAATTCCAGCCTCAGTGCCCGACACCCCGATGGTCTTCCGGGGACCCGCATGGAGCCACGTGCGCCCCCTCCTGGTCCCTCAGATGAGAATGCCCTTCCCCACCTGCACACCTGGACACAGCCATCCCAGGCCACCTGCAACCCGCCGTGGGCACTAATGACAGGACGCTCTCGAATCCTCGCAGCAAGCAGCCTCGCACAGAGAGCACTGCTGGCTGTGAACTTTGGGTCGGGATGCGCTTTGAACTGGTGGACAGAGCTCCCAGCGCACAACGCGCATGGTCGAGTGTGGACACTGGCTACACCTGAGCTGGCTAGCGGGCGGCTTGCTCACCAGATGAGACAGAAAACCAAGGACGGGGACATGAGTGTAAGTGGCCTTTGGGGACGGGGGGACAGAAATGTCTAGGATGCCCACCCCACGCGATGCAGGCCACTGTGACCACCTCTGGGCCATCGCTGGTTTATGCCTCTACCAACCCCACGAGTGTCGGAGTTCGGATCACTATCTCCGAGAACATTCCTTAAACAGTTAGGCAGGGGCTGACACCGGAGCCTCAGTAACTCATGCCAGTGTTTGACAATCTTGTAGGAAGCCCTTCAAGCCAAGGAAAGGACACAATTTGCAGAATGAGAGTCAAGCTCTGCGGCAGGAAGTAAATGTGGAGGCAGGTGTGTGAGAAACACCGGAGACGCAGCTGCACCTTACCCTGGGGGTAAAGGCTGCGGCCTCTCCCACGTGGTCGTTCGAGTGTTATGATCCACGTAATAGGTTCTCCCGTGAGGGTCTTTCCTCTGCTCCCACCTTTAAAAATGCAAAAATGCAAGTAAGAGACAACAAATGAGGCAATCTGAAACATGACTCCCGTTATAACCAAGGAATTACAGGTTTCACTTAAAAAGTCTAAATATATAACATATTGTTACTTCTTTTCTCAATTATTAGTGCTTTCCTTAAGTTCTTACGTTTTTCCTTTCATTAACACTTAAGTACAGTCAGCAGAAGAAAACAAAATATGTAATGTTTTTATTTTTTAGGTATATGTTTTTATTGATTTCAGAGAGAAAGGGAGAGGGAGAGAGAGATAGAAACATCAGTAATGAGAATCATTGATTGGCTGCCTCCTGCATGCCCCCTAATGGGGATAGAGCCCACAACTCAGGCATGTGCCCTTGGCCAGAATCGACCCTTCAGTCTACAAGCTGGTGCTCTATCCACTGAGCAAAACCAGCTAGGGCAGAATATGTAATGCTTTTAAAAGATACTGAGTGACAGAGTTCCAAATCATCAGAGGAGACATTTAATGACGGGCAGAGGAACTTTCAGTCTAATAGCAAGCCCGAGGCACAAATGTCAGGGAAGTGACAGCCAGTTTTGCCTGCAATTTCAAAACCATGCATCTGAGCTGCCAGCAGGCGCCCTGCTCCCTGCGGGCCTCCCTCCCTGGGCACCAGGGCCGCCTCTGTGCACAGCTGTCCCGCTCTGGTCTGAGGGGAGCCGGAAAGTCTGAAGACACCCCACTGTGTCTTCCCTGTTCCACTCGAGACTCTACTCCTCATCTCACACTCTCCTCTGTGCTCCCTGCCTCTTCCTCTCCAGTCTTTCCGTAATGATATAGAAGAAACATTTTAAACATTTACCTAATAGACAAACATGTAAATTGACTGTACCTCCACTACACCACCAGCCAATCAGGTGTGATATGCAAATTAACCCAACAACAATGGTGGTTAATTTGCATACTCAGCCACAGAGTGCCGGGGTTCTGCCCCACCCCTGACCTCTCAGGGCCTCTGGCAGCATGGGAAGGAGGAGCTGGAGTGGAAAAGGCGGCTCCTGGGGCGACAGAGGCGGCTCCAGGGCCTGAGCATGGGGCTTTCTAGTACAAAATAAAGACCTGGCATTCCTGAGTTTTAACATGCTTGTTTCCAATTTGAAAGAATAGAAAGTATTTTTGTCTTAAACACAAGGATCCAGTTAAGTTTGATTTCTTTTTTATTAGGGAGGCCTCGCTGATTTCCCCATGCAACACCCACACTTACTGCTGCTGCTCCCTGACGAGTGCTCATGCACACACGCACACGCGCACACACTCGCCCTCCCCCAGCTGCCGCACACACAGGCGGGCAGGCCCTTCCTCACGTGACTCTGGAGACCCTCCTGGCAGCTGAGCCAGGAACAGGCCTGCTTCCCGCCCCTCCTCCTTGTCCTCACTAACTGTGGGGACTCCTCTGCCTGGCTTTGGAGAACATGGTCCTGAGGCTGCCAAGGAAGGGCACGGGCAGAAACCGGTGAGCCCAGGGGCCGCCTCCGCGGTGGGCTGGACAGAATCAGGGGTCGCCTCCGCGGTGGGCTGGACAGAATCAGAGGCCGCCTCTGTGGTGGGCTGGACAGAATAGAATCAGGGGCCGCCTCCGCAGTGGGCTGGACAGAATCAGGGGCCACCTCCGTGGTGGGCTGGACAGAATCAGGGGCCGCCTCCGTGGTGGGCTGGACAGAATCAGGGGCCGCCTCCGCGGTGGGCTGGACAGAATCAGGGGCCGCCTCCGCGGTGGGCTAGACAGAATCAGGGGCCGCCTCCGCGGTGGGCTGGACAGAATCAGGGGCCACCTCCACGGTGGGCTGGACAGAACTGGAGGTGCAGACCATGCCCCACAGCCGTGGAGGCTCCGGCAGCAGCCTCCAGCTTTGTGCGTGGCCTCTGAGCAGGCGATGCCGCTCGGAGAAGCTGAGACCTCTTGCCCCCTTCTAGCCTCTGGCCCCGCAAAGGCACGGACCGATTCATGCCGGAGCCTCCGAGCCGGCAGCCCGGTGAGCAGCTCAATGACACGGAGGGAGACGCCGGGGGGGAGGCGATCTTCCCGTGAAGTCATGCCATGGGAGACGCAGAGGATCAAAAACCACGGAGCAGCCGTGAGAACCGGTCTGGAGCTGGGTGACCCCCCTACTCAAGACTGAGAGGAAAGGCTGCTTGTTCTCGAGTGGGTGCAGGGGCGGACCGCAGAGGCCACGCTGGGGTAGCCACGGTCACGCTCAGGGAAAGGGACTCCAAGCAGAGGGTCAGGAGGGCCTGCCGGGGACACAGCTGCCCTCCGCCCTCTGCCTGACCCGCCAGGCGCTCGCCCTGCACCGCCCGCAGCCGGACTCACACGGCAGAGCCGTCGCGGGGAAGCAGGACACCAGGAAGGGGACGGAAGGGGACGGGGAGGGGACGGAAGGGAGGGGATGGAAGGGTATGGAAGGGAGGGGACGGAAGGGAGGGGATGGAAGGGAGGGGATGGAAGGGAGGGGATGGAAGGGTATGGAAGGGAGGGGACGGAAGGGAGGGGACGGAAGGGAGGGGACGGAAGGGAGGGGATGGAAGGGTATGGAAGGGAGGGGACGGAAGGGAGGGGACGGAAGGGAGGGGACGGAAGGGAGGGGATGGAAGGGTATGGAAGGGAGGGGACGGAAGGGAGGGGACGGAAGGGAGGGGACGGAAGGGAGGGGATGGAAGGGTATGGAAGGGAGGGGACGGAAGGGAGGGGACGGAAGGGAGGGGACGGAAGGGAGGGGATGGAAGGGTATGGAAGGGAGGGGACGGAAGGGAGGGGACGGAAGGGAGGGGACGGAAGGGACGGGAAGGGGACGGAAGGGAGGGGACGGAGGGGACGGGACGGAAGGGAGGGGACGTACCCCGAGGGCAGGCTCTCCGGGCTGGCGCTCCTCCCGGGCTCCGCACTCCCGCCCGGCTGCCGCAGCTTGGCTGCTTCCGAGGCCGAGCTGCTTCCGGCGGCAGAGGCTGCGGCGTCCAGGCGGCAGGTCCCGGCCCCGCGTGCCGCGCCGTCGCCATCGCCGTCGGGGAGGCCGCCGCCACTGCGCGGGGAGGGCACGGGCGCCTCCTCCTCCTCCGCGGGCCCAGGGCCGGGCGCGGCCGGGGCACTGCCCGCAGGGGCCCCCGCCGGCCCGGGCGCAGCGCCCTCCGGTGCGGCCGGAGCCTGGGAGGACGACTCTCCATCAGCTGCAAGGCAATGAACAGCCATGTGACCGAGGCCAGGTGAGCACGGCGCACGGGGGCCTCAGGGACTGGCGGACATAAAATAGGACAGACTCCATCTTTTGTTGCTCACATTTTAGAGATAAAAAAAAAAGTCCTTATACATAAAAAACCTTAAGAAAAGAGAAACCAACGTTAGGATACAATATTTTTCCTCCAAATGACCGTTCTGAACGCCTGCATGGGGTAAAAGGACTTGAGGACGACCCTGGCTGCGGACAGTGGCGGCAGGTGCGGGCGGCGCGGGCACCGGCTCGGCCAGCGCGCAGGGACTGCCAGTGCTCGGCCCCCCCCAGGCCAGAGACCCGCCCAGCACTGGGTCCGCTTCAAACCCTGCACCTGGGAAAGGGAGTTAATAAAACTGGAAAGAGAACAGACAGCTGAACAAAACTGATGAGATGAGACACCACGGCTCTGACACAGGAGGCCAAGGAACTCGGTGCCGGGCCGGCCTGCAGACAGAAGTGGGTGAGCGGCTCCCAGCGGTCAGACTCAGTGCACACGGGCCGGTCAGCGGGTCCTGGGCCGGGTGGGGAGAGGGCTTTGGAGGAGACACAGGCAGCGCGGGACACGGAGCAGCCCCCACGGCAGGCAGTGTCTGACGCTGGCCGAGAGGACGGAGACGGGACGGCCCAGACCCCCTTCTTTCCTCCCCGCCGTGCTCTCAGGAGCCACCTCCTCCAGCGTGCTCCTCAGCGTGAGCCCTATGGCCACACAGGAAAGGCGGCAGCATCTTCCCAGCAGGACAAGCTGACATGGGAACCCGAGCCATGGTGCCCAGGCGGGGCCGTGGAGCAGACAGTGGCCCTGGAGAGCCGCGCGAGGGTGCCCAGCACGCCGCCGCCCGGCCACACGCCGCTTAGGTTACAGCACCAGCCCCTGCCCTTCGCCCACGCGGCCACGCTCCAGACCAACAGCCCACCTTCCCTCCCTGGGAAAGGCGCTAGTGGATTCCCCTACAGCCCGGTCCCCTCCACACCTTCCCCACGGCCCCACCTGGTGGCACAGTGGCCTGCCTGCCCCCCCACCCAGGCCTGCGCCTGCGCCGTGTCGGTCCCCAGGTCTCAGAGGACCGGCTACTGCTTCCCCTCAGGACGGCGCCTGGAGCATCCGATCCTAAGCTGGCCCTGCTCGCCTCACCAGCTCCAGGTTATACTGGGGGTTTCTCAGTTGAGAAATATTCTATTTATTTGTGTTTATTTATTTTTAATTAAAGTGCAGAGTGCAAAAAATTGGTCAGATTTTTTCACTTTTGTATTCCCAACAGATACAAAACACCTGGCATATGAAAACAAAATATTTGTTGAACCAATAAATTAAAGACAAATAAAAAAAGAACTAAATACACCTCTTTCAAACCTATGCAGATAACAAGGCATTAATAGAAATATAATTACTATTTGAAGTGTAATTAGACAATTTTGAAATACTAATGTAATTAATATATGAAGAATTTAATAACACAATCAATACCCTGACCTAAATACATTTCAGAGGTAGAGCGGTAGTTTTGAGTTTCTACAATATATATATTCCATCCAAACACACTGAGAACTTTTGGAAAACCTGACATTTCTAAAGGTCAAAACCAAGTCCCCAGTTCTACAACCAGGAGGCCACATCCTGACCGTGACTCCAAGCCCAGAACAAAAACACCAAAGGCTCCGCGTGCTTCCTGGGAGCCTGGACTGGACCTCGGGCCATGCCCCGTGCCCAGTGCTCACCAGTCCTGCCAGCAGCTCCACGGGAGGCGGTGGAGGGGCGGGAGACCTTCCTGTGCGTCACGGGGACTTTCTGTGAATCGATAATTATTGCAAAAAAAATTATGCTACAAACAGAAGTCCAATAAACACGTGAAACCAGTTGGCCATGCCCCAAACTTACCATACTGAACTACAGTCTATTTTATGAATAAAACAATCTTCTCTCTCTATAAAAGCCTCATATGCAAAGTGCCCCCTTTTACTCACTATGACGTGCTGACCATGGGGCGGAGGGCCCGCAGAACGAGGGGAGGCCCAGCAGCCGGCAGCCGGGGAAGGGAGCCCCGGATGGCGGCCGGCAGCGGCAGGGGCCCTGCCCATGCATGCATTTTGTGCAGTGGGCCTCCAATGCTATCTAATAAAAGAGTAATATGCAAATTGACCCTCATTCCAAGATACAAGATGTCTGCTCCCATGTGACACAAGATGGCTGGCAGGGGAGGGCAGTTGTGGGCAATTAGGCCAGCGGGGGGAGGGGAGTTAGGGGTGATTGGGCTGGCAGAGGAGGGCAGTTGGGAGGGACCAGGCCTGCAAGGAAGGGCAGTTAGGAGTGATCAGGCCTGCAGAGGAGGGAAGTTTGGAGGGACCAGGCCTGCAGTGGAGGGCAGTTAGGGGTGACAGGGCCAGCAGAGGAGGGCAGTTGGGGGTGACCAGCTGCAAGGGAGGGCATTTAGGGATTACCAGGACAGCAGGGGAAGGCAGTTAGGGGCAATCGAGCCAGCAGTGGAGCAGTTAGGCATCTATCTGGCTGGCAGGGGAGTGGTTAGGGGGTGATCAGGCTGGCAGGCTAAAGTGGTTAGAGGTGATCAGGCTGGCAGGCAGGGAATTGAGCGGTTGGGAGCCAGCAGTCCTGGATTGTAAGAGGGACATCCCTTAAGGGTCCAGATTGGAGAGGGTGCAGTCTGGGCTGAACCAGGCCTCTAGTTTATATATATAAGCCTAAGAGACTGGCCAACTGGCTAACCGGCCGGTAGCTATGATGTGCACTGACCACCAGGGGGCAGATGCTCAATGCAGGAGCTGCTGAGTGACAGCAACCTTGCCGAGTGCCCTCTTGCCCTCCAGGACCTCTCAGGGGAGGTCCGACTGCTGGTTTTGGCCTGATCCCCGCAGACCAGGCCAAGGGACTCCACTGGGCCTCTTGAAATTCTGTATTAGAAAAAGTTACCTGCCATTACAGGCTAGGAACAGAGGGAAGAAGTAGAAAAGAAAATAGTATTTCTCTTAAAGTCTGCCACTGTCCAAGGATTATGGGAGAGGTTTTAGACTGCGTTTGTTTATTTATTTATTTATATTAAATTTTTATCTGTGTACATATCTTACCATTGCCTCCCTCCCTCCCAAACATGCCCTCCCTCCCCAGAGTTTTGTGTCCATTGGTTTTGCTTGTATGCATGTATACAAGTCCTTCAGTGGATCTCTTATCTCCCCCATATCTCTCTACCCCCAGCACCTCCCGCTGTAATTTGACAGTCTGCTTGTTACTTTACTGTCGCTATATCTATCTTATGGTTCATCAGTTTATAATGTTCTTTATTATCCATAAATGAGTGAGGTCATGTGGTGTTTCTCTTTCATTGACTGGCTTATTTCACTCAGCATGATGTTCTCCAATTCCACCCAGGTTGCTGCAAATGATAAGAATTCCTTCTTTTTTATGGCAGCATAGTATTCCATTGTGTAGATGTACCATAGTTTTTTGATCCAATCATCTGCTGATGGACATCTAGGCTGTTTCCAAATCCTAGCTATTGTAGATTGTGATGCTATGTTCTGATTGGTGTTCCTATTTTCTTGGGATATACTCCTAGGAGTGGAATTATTGGGTCAAATGGGAGTTCCATTTTCAGATTTTTGAGGAAATTCCATACTGTTCTCCACAGTGGTTGCACCAGTCTGCATTCCCACCAGCAGTGCACGAGGGTTCCTTTTTCTCCACAACAGATTGCGTTTAAAGGAATCCTGTAAGCAATAACTTGAGTATACCCTCTTTCAGAAACAGAGGCACTGAGTTTTGGGAAGTTGACTTGTCCGTGGGCACACACACCGGTCACGTGTTGAGCGGCAGAGCTGGGATCTGACCCTCGTCCTGGGAGAGCCAGTCTAATCTTCACATCACGACTGACTCCGACCATTTAGCTTAAAACAACGACCAATGTCCACAGCAGCTACACACACCAACCACTCCCTCACTGAAGACAGCCCCTCGGGGCCGGCACGCACCTCTGTCTGGGGAAATCTGCCTCCAGCTCCTTCTCAGCACAGCCCAGTCCCGAGGCCTCCATGCCTCATACCGCTGTGGACTCCGGACGGTGACACAACCCAGCACACATGGAACACCAAGCACCCTACGCCCACACTGCCACGAAACACAGGGCACTTGTCCCAAGCACAGCAAGCTCAGAACACTCTCAAGCCAGTTCTAGCCATTCTGCCAGCCGAGGCGTTTACAAAACACACGCATCTCGGCTTTCAGGGTCTGAGGACTGCGGTGTTGCAGATAAGGGATTAAAGCCCGTCCTGTGACAGACTCAGAACATGCACGCTCCTCCCCCCCTCTAACAGCGAAACTGCTGTTTAAAGATCTTCATTCAAAAGAGGAATACAATTTTGCACTAAGACCTTAAAAGAGAGAACCATTCCCTGAAAATATACCTGAACTCCTCCTCCCGCTGAGGGCTAACAGGCAGTAGGAAAGACGGGTCAGCGCGGCTACCACAGCGGGTTCCGGACTGGCCAACGAAATGACACAGTGCACTGTTCCGTCAGATGTCACCAACAGTACTCAGAGGTGCGGCCGCCACTGTGCTGAGTGGAGGCAGGCTGTTGGAGGCCATCGAGGCACAGAAGACAAACCGCACACCTCTGCGAGTCCACACACGAGGGCAGGCGGAGGCAGAGCTGGGCCCCCTGCACCCGCCCCAGCCGTGCGCTCAGCCTCGGCCCTCCCAGCCTGGCATCCCCCCAGCCACGGAGCCGGTCTGGGGGGAAATGGGGTGCACAGACGGCCTTGTGCTCCTCTGCTTCCGGAAGTTATTCCCATGGGAAGTCTGTAAAGCACCCACGAGCTGTGGGTGTAAAGAAGAGATTGCCCCTTTGGCACCCCCACCTGAATGTACCACACCACACATGCCAGTGCCTGTGGCCAGCAGGCCCTGCAGCTGGTGCCCTCCTCTGCTTCGTGCAGCAGGCATGCCCTGCCTTGGAATTACTCTGGGAACAGCGGGTGAGCCTACACAGGCATTGTTTTCATTATTTACAACCTCTCTGGAGAGTTTGCAAGGGAGTTAGATAGTTTAAAATATAATTTTTAATGGGTTGGTAACTAGGTGTTTTTCATCACCTAGTATGGGTACCCAACTCAAAACCCCCTCTGGCCACAAAGCCCTGGATCCATGCTTCACTGGGAAGGACTCTGGCACTCAGATAAACCATTTTTCCATGTGCTGATATTTTTTAAAAAATAAAACGTTGGTCCTTCCTATAGCTATGTCCTCAGGTAATTTTAAAAACAGTAATATTTGCCCTGGCTGGTGTTGCTCAGTGGATAGAGTGTTGGCCTGCACACCAAGGTTTGATTCCAGGTCAAGGGCTTGTAGCTGAGTTATAGGTCTAATCCCCACCTCTCTCTTTCTCTCTCTCCCTCCCTTTCTGCCTCTCTCCCTCTCTCTCCCTACCTCCTTCCCACTATATAAAAAATAATGGAAAAAATATCCTCGGGTGAGAATTCACAAAATAAAACAAAACAGAACTTGTACTATTTGAATCAGGGTAGATAACACGGGACGGAATCTAGGGCCATGGTTGGCGAACTGCGGCTCATGAGCCACATACGGCTCTTTGGCCCCGTGAATGTGGCTCTTCCACAAAATACCATGGCCTGGGCGAGTCTATTTTGAAGAAGTGGAATCAGAAGAAGTTTAAGTTTAAAAAATTTGGCTCTGTGGACTAATGAGTTTGCCGACCACTGTCCTAGGAGACTTAATTGCTGCACTTACTCTTGGAATCAGCGAGGACGCTGCTCACCCTGGTTCTTCCCTCAGATCCGCACCTGGAATCTCATTAACAACCCTAACTGAGCAGTTCTTCGCTTACAGACAATTCTGGATGGTCTAAGACGTTTCCTCTCCTCTTCTGCTAGCAGAAACCTGAGACAAATGTTCTTACTAGAAAGTTGGCCAGAATCAGGAAAGGAATGATCTGCTCACTGTCTTTACCCTGGGTGTATATATTTTCTCTTCGCTTTCCAGCCACCTGAAATTAATGAATTTAATTTAACAAAAAAGTACTACCTATTTTGGTGCCGAGGGTCTTTAAGTTCATTCATTCATACAGATATTTTAAATACTCACCTGAGGATGTTTTTACTGATTTTAGAGAGGCGGGGGAGAGAGAAACATCAGTGCGGGAGAGAAACATCGATTGGTTGCCTCCTGTATGGGCCCCGACGGGATTGAAACGGAAACCGTTTGGTGCATGGGAGAACACTCCAACAGACTGAGCCACTGTCAGGGCAAGCTTATATATTTTTAAAAGAGAAGCATTCATAGGCCAATTAAATTTTTAAAACTCTTGTCAGTTCCCAGGTTTACAAAAACTCTGAGGAGAACACATGGGAAGTACCCCACAACCTCGAGTGTAAATGCAGATCATCTCATCTATAAATCAACCTGTTTTCATTTAATCCCTGAGTCGCTTCTCTACATGCTTCTGCTTTTGAGTAACTTGCCATAAACAGAAGACACTGGGCAGAATACAGGCTCTGGGACCAGGAGACCCGACTCCAGCCCAGCACACATAATAGTCATCTCAGCAAGTCCTAAAATGTTCACAGTTTAAGAGATTTGTCTGAAAGAGTTAATGTATAAAGATAATAACAACAACGAAAAAGAATCCATGGAATTTACAGCGGAGTCTTCCTTCTATAACAGAACACTTAACTCTTGGAAAATACAAAACTCTCTGACAGCACATTTTCCTACCAGTTTATATGCCAAGAAATAAAATATTTGTAGACTATAGTTACAGGAACCATTCATTACCGACAAATCCAAGAAGTCACTTAGGTTGAAATACATTCCCGATTATGAATTAACTAGTAGCCCTGAGCACGAATCTGTGCGCCAGTAGCTCACTGCTGCCTTCCTGTAGCTCCATCCGCTGCCCCATCCTCCTGTAGCTTCTCCCTGCCCCCCCATAGCTTGCTGCCCTGCCCCCCCCTCCGCAAGCAGCTCTCCATCGCCTGCTTGTAGCTCACTGCCCCATCCTCCTGTTGATCCGTGATCCAGTCATCATGCCTTCTGTTGTAACAAATAATTAGCATATTCCTCTCTTATTATATAGGATGGTATTTTTATAAAGCCCAGAAATCTAGCTTTCACATAGTACCTGCTTAGTGAAATGTGCTGTGATCTCTAAATTAATATATTTTGGGAGTATTTCCTTAAAGAATCTAGAAAATTCAAAATTATTGCCAAAAAGCTCAGGCCTTGTCATCTAATTGCTCCTGTGGAGCTGAGGACAGGACAGACTGCAACAAGAGGAGAGCGGGCACAGGCAGTGTCCCCGAGTCTCCACGCCCACGTGCCCTATCACAGACTTACCAGTGTCACTGGCAGGCTCAGCTGTGCGTGGTCTGGGAGCTGGTGTGTTTCGGGATCTGGCAGCACCTGGAGATGGAGCCGGAGCCGGAGCCGGAGCCGGAGCGGACAGTGCACTGCCCCCATTCGCCACTCGGGAGTAGCAGTTCTGCACCTCAGCGGGAGTGGGCGCTCGGCGGTCTGTCCCACCTGCACCGTCAGCAACCAGCCTGTAGAAGCAAGATGCCTGACTTTAATGACCTCAGCACAATCCAACAACTTCTCCTCAACATGGTCATAAGAAACACCTACCAAGTTCTTCACATCGAATAAAATGACAGAGAGAGCAACGGACAAATACAGGGCATGCTTTCTTACATAAAGATTTAATTATGTTTGGTTCTAAGCATATCCCATACTACCAGATAAATCTATACTGAAAAATACAACTATACTAAATCAAAATAAATTCTGTCCCTCAAAATAATGTTCAAATTGTACATTTTAAATACTTAAGTCTAAGAATACTAATTTTAAATTACTGGCCCAATCCACGAATTCATGTACATTGAAATTAATTAGAAGAAGTATTTTAATATCGCTATTCGTCCTTTCTCTAAAATAGAAGTGTCAACCAAATTCACAATCAACGCTGACAGTGATAGCTTTATATATAGATAAACTTGCTTAATTAGACCTGCTTTCTGATGTACCTGAACTTTTCCCAGCCCAGTGAAGCACCCCAACTTCTCTTTCAGGTACTTGTCAGTGAAACAGCAGGAAATATCAACACGAAGCAGGTTATTATTGTAGATCACGCAGGGAGAACAAGGGGTAAAATATTTAACTGCAGCAGTGTCTGACTGTATTCTGCACAGTGAGAAAATTTGAAGTTATTTTCAAGGTCCACCATTTCTTCTTTTCAGTGGGGTCAACTTTCTAAGCTTTCTAAATCTCTGATTTCCAGCTAATGAAAAGAAAATCGGATTCCACCAAGTCTCCTATCTACCTACTCCATGACTTCTGTGAGGACCAGAGGAGCTGAGGCACAGGAAAACGCATCACAGACAAAGTTTGGTTATAGTGTGAAATGTTCGCACCTGGCTATATAGCAAGTCATGCTCCTGGGATGAAGACACTGCAAGGAGGCTAGTTGCTACATGATGTCATTACCCAGATGGACACTTAGCATATGAGCCTTTTATATATATAGATGCTCTGAAATACCTTCAAAATGCTTGTGAAACAAAAATCAATTTCAAACTACTGTAATTCTATTCATCAAAAAATTTTCATAATTGTAGTGCTTAGCAATAATAATTTACAATCGACATTTGAAGACCACGTGTTCTCTTCCACGGACCACGGGAGCGAAGATGCCCGTTCCCTGCAGGGCCAGCCTTACTGAAACTGGAAACAAAGAGAAACCACACCCTCGAAAGCAGATACTGTGACCCTCCCTGGCAGTGGCCTTGCTGCTATCCCAGGGCAGGGGCAGACCCTGAGGCGGGAAAGTTAAAACAAGGCCCGACAGCCTGGCAATGTGCACCGGTTACAACTAACCAGCCATTCTCTTCCCAACCAAGGACCCAGCAAACGGCTAACACCCTCCCTCAGGAGAGAATGCACATGGGAGGGGAGGGCGAAGGAAAAGATGACTGTTCACCCCTAAGCAGAGAAGCCTGCAGTCTCAGTCTTGGCAAGATAAGGTTGCCGGGTGCTTCTCACGGATTCTGGGAGGCCACCACAAAGGAAAAGGGGCCTTGAGAATTAACCTGCACCGAAAGAGTCAGAAAGGAATTCCATAGCCAGGAGGCCCTAAACGCCGCCCCCACCTGCTCCTCGGATGAGCTGAGAGTCTGAGCCAGAGGCAGAGGCAGAGGCAGAGGCCTGCTGGCTCTGCTTTTCAATGAGGGCACAGGCTCTAGCTGCTTTAACGAGTCAGCTTTCACCGCGGTCAAGGTCTCTGCATAAACTCCTTCGCCTGAGAGACCAGGGATGGGGTGGGGCAGCGCTCCCACTGGCTCGCGGCTGTCCTGCTGGTATCACCTCTGCTGTCTGTCGCTGAGAGGTGCCTCTAACAGCTTGGCTTTCTTTTTAGATTTAAGCCAGATCCCGCTCCTCCCCTTAAAAGCCACTGTACTGGGAATGAGATCTAGACTTCTCACCATAACCCCGCTGACACCTTTTAATGAGCCTCACTGTGCTGCCCTTTCAGTCCTTAATTTGTCCAAGTAAATTACAACACGGACACTGAATGCATTCACTTAAGCCAACCACCTGGCTCAGGCCCTCGGGAGCAGGAGCGCTGTGACCGAGGCGGCGGCCTGCTCCCAGCATCAGCCTCCCTCCTGGAGTTCTGGCCGCTCCATTACAGCCCACCGGTCCCAGGCTTCATTCCTGTCTGACTACCGCCAACAGAGCCTCTCTGCATCACCGTCAAATGTAAATCAAGCGAGGATGATACACGCAGGCTGGCCTCTGGAGAAAGACCACGTGTTCTCTTCCACGGACCACGGGAGCGAAGATGCCCGTTCCCTGCAGGGCCAGCCTCACTGACATCGTGGCACACGCAGGCTGGGAAAGCCCACGTGCAGTGAGGAAGAATGGCGGATCAGACAGGCTGCACCGATAAGCACGTCCTCACGGACACCCTGCGGACGAGCCGCAGGCCGGGGGTGCGGCTGTGGAAGCGCTCTCCGTGCGGGGACGCCAGACGGCCCCGCTCAGTGGCCTCACCGCCGGGTCCCCTCGAGGAGGGCTACCGGGGTGTGCACCGCATCCCAACACAGTGGTTCCCAAGCTGCTTTCGCAGGAAGTCCATCAGAGACGTGTTAAGCTCCGAGGCGAACGTTCCGCTGAAGGCCCAGCACTTTACCTGCTCGTCCTGGCCGAAGGCTCTCCGCTCTCACGCAAGGCGTCACCGTTCTGCTGCGTCTCTACTGAACAACGAGAAGAGAGAAAAGGTTTTATACCTCCTGCTGACGGGCCCTCAATTCTGCAGACACACAGGCGCTTACTGCTTGGGGCTGGGCTGCAGCTCCTCAGACTTTCCGGCTCGACCGCCAGCCCGTCCAGCACCACCGTTAACTCGCCAGTCTGCGCCACGCCGCTCTTGTTCTCCAGGGACAGTTTCAGCTGCTCTTTCACTCTTTCCACTGGAAAAAAAAACCCAATGTGTCTCAGAGACCAGACCGGGGTGCAGATGACTGCAGCCCCCGGCTGTGCGGAGGCCCTCTGCTCCCAGCCCGCCACCCAGGCCCCTCCCGCCTGCCTCGCCTGCCCCGCACGCCAGCCCCGTGCTGGGCATGACCCGCAGAGGCAGGTGGACGGCGGGCCGGCCTCCACCGGAGCCTGCGGCACATCCCCGCGGCTTGGACGGCGTGGCACTGACTCCGTGCGCCCAGCGGGCGGTGAGTGAGCCCCCGTCTCCTCAGGAAGTGGAGCTCGTGAGAGCATCACACCGAAGGGCCCGTCGCAGGTGCAATGCCAGGCTCACAGCAGCCGCGGCCCACGCCTGCCCCGAGGCTCGGGGGCCCTCGGTGACGACACGCTTCCTCTGTACAAGGCCACCCGTCCTGCCTGCCATGGGCCACCTCGTTCTTCCTGAAACTCAAGCTCACTTCACTGCACCTTCTTCTGGCCCAGAGTATGTAACCCTCTGATAAAAGAAAACCTTACAGAAAATCCACCCACACATCTGTACCAACGCTCCTCATCACAAACAACAACAAACATTATAGAGAAACTCGAGAAACTACAAAAGCTACAAAAAATAAAAATCCCTACAAAGCAGGCATCATGCTGTTCCTAGGCTAACGTGCAGGCCTGAAGACCCACACTGGCTCCATTCCGCCTCACTCAGCTCTCCACCCAAGTGCCTGCCGTCCGGAGACTGAGCTCCTGTCCCTCACCGTTAGCGGTCTGCACCGCCGCCGCCGCCGCCGCCGCGGGGTCCCTGCGGGCAGCACTCAGCGCGGCCTCTGCGTGCGTTTGCCAGCCCAGCCCGACTCGCGCCTCCCAGCATGAAGCATCCCGCACCGCCTGCTCCTGGGACAGTCAGTTCCCAGTTCACACCTTAGAAATGCCTTTTTCCCCTGGAGCTGCCCTCTGCCTTTGGGGTCATGCTTGTCCAGGCACTCTCTCTCCATCACACTGCCGGATAGTCAGGGCCTCAGCGTCACATTTCCACCCGTGCTCAAACCAGCACTGTCCACAGTGTGTAAGCTTTGCCTTGCCCCTTGTTTTTAAACATGTATACTTTATTGTTGACAGTATTACAGATGTCCCTCCCAATTTTCTCCCTTTACCCTCCCCCCCCCCAGGCCTTCACCACACTACTGTTTGTGTCCATGGTTTATGCATATTCTATATAATAAAAGGCCAGAGGTGTCATGACCAAAACGACCAGAGACCAGACTACCATGGCCCCTCACTGGCTGGCCCTGCTCCCAAGCAAGCGGTTAGGGGCGATCAGGCAGGCAGACAGAGAGGTTAGGGGCGATCAGGTAGGCAGGCAGGCCAGTGGTTAGGGCCGATCAGGTAGGCAGATGGCCCATTGCAGGGCTGGCCCCACCCCCCAGCAAAGAAAGAGGGAGCCCAGGCCACTGGCCGGCAATGCTGTGACAGTTGTGAGGCCAGCCAGTGACTGCCCCGTAGAGGGAGGCCAGGCCAGCCAAGCCATCGCATCCCAGCCTGGCGCCTGTACAGGGAGGCCACTGGTGGCTGTGGAGGAGGGCAGCGCTGCACAGATGGCAAGCAGTGGCAGCAGCAGGGGTGGGGCCAGCTGCCTGCAGCGGGAGAGGGGGGAACGGAAGCCCCGATTGGCCCTCATCTCAGGCCAGGCGAGGGACCCTACCCGAGGAGTCCCGGATTGCCAGAGGGTGCAGGCTGGGCTGAGGCACGCATTTTTGTGCACCAGGCCTCTAGTAATTAGATAAGTCCCTTTGGTTAATCTCTTCTCATCCCCTCTGAGATCTGCCTGTCTGTTCCATGCCTGGGGTCTTATTTTGTTGGTTGATTCATTTTGTTCATTAGGTTCCACATATGAGTGAGAGCATGTGGTACTTGTCCCTCTGATTGGCTTATGTCACTTAGCATGATGCTCTCCAGGTCCCTCCATGCTGCCTCACAGGGTGAGAGCTCCTTCGTCCTCACTGCCGCACAGCACCCCACCGTCTCTGCCTCCTTTTAAAGAAGGGGAGCCTTGGAGGCTACCGGGCCTCTGCCAGTATCACCACTGCTACAGACCTGACTGCCCGGCTGTACTGAGGTGGTGCGGTGTGTGTGTGTGTGTGTGTGTGTGTGTGTGTGTGTGTGTAAGTGCGTATGCGTGTGTTTACATCATCTGCTCTCTCACACCTCTGAACAGGGAACACTGAGCTCTACCATTTTTTTTGAATCATAAAATCGGGGGCAATCACATGCTAATTCCCATTTACATCTGTATGTATGGGGAGGGGTTCTATCACAGTACAACCAGCCAGCTCAGACCTCTCATCCACGGCCAGTGAGCAGCTGCTGTGTGAGGGGCTCCCGCTCATCTCTCCCTGCACTGAACACCAGCCCTGCGGGGAGCAGGGGCGGGGCGGGGTGGGGTGAGCTCCCCCTTCCCCCCCTGCTCACCTCTCCCTGCACTGAACACCAGCCCTAGGGGCCACGGGCGTGGGCTCTGCCTCGGGGTGCAGGTCCCACCCTCTCAGCTACATGGCAGCCCCCAGGACAGCAGAGACCCGGCAGTCGGCGGCGCCCGCAGACCCTGACACAGACCGTGCTTCGTGCAGAGACAGGAAATGCAAGGCAGTGCGGTCCTCGGGGACCTGGGAGCTACTCTCCGACCTCCGAGAAACGTCCACGGGACGGACCGCCAGGTCTGAGAGCCGGGCAGACCAGGGGTTATCCTGAAATCATGGAATTGTCAAAAACATGTACACTCTGTCCCACAGAAGACAAAAGGTGTTCAAAAATCATTAAGGTATTTCACCCTTAAAATTTAGCTCAGTCACATCGGAACCTATTTTTAAAAATGCTTGCATACTGTATTACTTATTGCTAAGTATTACATTATCCTAGAACACGGTCACTTAAAATAACCCCGCGCCTCTTCTCGCTCGGTGCCTGTGCTCGGGGTGGGGAGGGTGGCGGGTGCTGCCGGGACAGCCTCCGGCTGTGAGGGGCCTGGGAGGGCCCGAGACGCAGGCAGAAGCTGCACTGTCGTCCGGGACACCCCAGCGGCTCCGTGCCTCGCGGGGCCACATTCCACTTGTCACCCAGACCACAAGCGGGAGGGACACGGAAGCAGGAGGCTGGCCGACACACGTAAACGCGAGGACACCAGGTGCAGACACGGACGGAGCGAGGGTTAGCAGGCTGTGACTGCAGGCCCCCAGCACAGAGCAGTCAGCGTGCGCCCCTCCCAGCCAGCCGGCTCCAGCCATCGGGTACAAGATAAAGCTCAGAATGTAAAAGAACTTAGAGAAAAAGCAAAGTAATAAATGTGCAAGAAGAAAATAGAGAACTAACAAAAATAGGATTAGAAAGGATTCTCTGAGCATACATATAATGGAAGATGAATTAACTTTTACGATCAACATATTAAACTTCTATAAATTAAAACAGGATAAAAAAAGGGGGCAAATGATTAACTGGGAGGAAAAAAGCAAGAGCTCTTTTAAGTTAGTGAATGAAAAGCAGAAAACCAACAGAAAAATGTGCTCAGAGCAAGACAAACGACCAGCCAGCATCTGACTTCATTAATGTTGAGCAACGCTTTGCAGAGAGAACACTTCACTGTATGGGTCAGGTGCAAGCACTCACGAGGGCGGCCCGGCCGGAAGGAGAAGGCACAGCCGAGCCCGACACCGCCCCTCCCTTCGACCTCCTCACTTCAACCCTAAGAACCTGTCTGACACAGAAATGCACTCAATACCACCAGACATGAAATACTGCCTGTTCTAAACCTCAGCTTTAAAGAACCTTCCTTTGTGCTGACACTGAGTCAGCTTCTAAAAAGAGAACTTAAGACTTAGTAACCTAAACAAATAACTAGTATCAGCTGGTAAATAAGGCTAAAAGCAAAATCTTTTAAAAATATTTTTTTATTGATTCCAGAGAGGGAGGGAGAGAGAGAGTAACATCAATAATGAGAGAATTATTGACCAGCTGCTCCTGCACCATGCACCCACCCCCCAAGCCCCCCAACTGAGCCACGCTGGCTGGGCTGAAAGCACAGTGTTCAGTAAAATTAACTTGGACGGCGCTCTGTCCTCCAGCACCACGGCATGCCTCTCTGCTGCTCCCCTGCTGTTCAATGGAGGAGAGAATGCTCCTGTTCAAGTGAACTTACTAGATTTCCAAATAGTTTCCTTGACAACTTAAGTTCTTGGTTCTATGGCACCATCAGAACACTCCTCTTTGGAGAGCTGCAAACTGAGACACGCCATGCAGTCCTGCCTCTCCGCCTGCGAGGACTCGTGCACACTCCTCCCCCCAGGGACACTGACACTCTCCTGCCCAGCGCAGGCCAGGCTGTGCTACTTGCTCCAACAGCTCTCCCGCACCCCGCCCCAGCCCACCAGAGCCGCACACTCCCGGCATAAGCTTCCCCCGCCCCGGCCCACCAGAGCCTCACACTCCCGGCATAAGCTTCCCCCTGAGCCCCGGCCCACCAGAGCTGCACACTCCCGGCATAAGCTTCCCCGAGCCCCGGCCCACCAGAGCTGCATACTCCCGGCATAAGCTTCCCCGAGCCCCGGCCCACCAGAGCTGCATACTCCCGGCATAAGCTTCCCCCGGCCTGGCCCACCAGAGCCGCACACTCCCGGCATAAGCTTCCCCGAGCCCCGGCCATCAGAGCCGCACACTCCCGGCATAAGCTTCCCCTGAGCCCCGGCCCGGAGTGAGAGGTGTGAGCGGATCCCGCACTGCCTCCAGCTCGGCGGTCAGCACCCGACACGAGGCCCCGCCAGGCGCCTGCCTGAGAAGCTCTGTCCAGCCCACCCAAGAGGCCAGAGCACCCCTTCTTTTATGCTTTACCCCAAAGGGCTGCTGCGAGGCCGAGTCCCTCCTCTGCCCGAGATGGGCTGGCCCCTCCGGCCGCGTGTCCTTCTCCGGGCCCAGAGCGCCCTGGGCCGCGCCGTCAGCAGGAGGCCAGGCCCGTCTCCCAGCGCCCCTGGAGGGCGGAGGTGCCCGAATGCTTTCACCCTGTGTCTGACGCCCCCTCTCCTGGTCCCACTCGCTCCTCTCCTCCTCCCTTCCCTCCCTCGCTCCCTCTGAGGCGGCAGGCTGAGAGGCAGAAATCATCTCAGACATAGGTGTCTAATCCTGATGACACAGAGAAAAGAAAGCTAAAACACCGTGAGTATCTGCAGAGCCAATGAAAGGACTTCCATCGTTCAGCCTGGTGGTCATGTGATCTGCACACAACTGAAGGTGAATCGGGCAAAGACGAGGCCTAGAACACAGCGTCCCGTGTAGGAGAGGCCGGGCCTGGAGCCCCTGGGCTGAGGTGAAGTGCAGGGTCCCTCGGGACACAGATCCTGCCGCTGGCTTGGCTGAGGGCGGCTGTGCTCACATACACCATGACGGCTGACGAGGTGAGCACCCTCGAAAGCAGGAAATACCTACTCAAATCAACACCCCCCGCCCCCCCTACCCCCATACACTGAAAGGGCAGGATGGGGCTAACTCCTCGGAATGAGAGGGCAGAGCGGAACTACTGATCCTCCATTTTGAGTAACTGGACCCTGGCCCTCACCCAACCAATCAGGGTCAGCCAAAGCAGTGACATCGCCACCCCTATGAACCCCTTGATCTGTTGAAGCTGGCGCTCTTCCTCCACGCTGCTGTCTGTCGGTGTGAGAGGGACAGAGCCCGTGTTAGCATGGAATACAGGCTTTCTGCTACTGCATCGGACCCGGCTCACCGGTGGTCCTTGGAGATAACGAAATCTGGGCATAACACCACCAGGGGAAAGGGTATGTGGAAAGATAAATGTTTGAGAACAAAATATCAGGGCCTTGAGTACAGGAAGGAACTAGCCTCATAAATCTCAAGTGGGTCAATGACCTTGACAAGGACAAATACATTCTGATGTGGAGATTGCTGGGTTCACATCACAGAGGAAGGGGTGGGGGTCAGAAACAGTGTTCTCCATTTGTTCTATGTTTCTCCCTTTGGCTCAATGAATGCTTACTTAACGAAGAAATGTCCTAGATCTAAGAAAGTAAGAATATAATTTACGGGCTTCTAACTTTCCTCAAATGATCAGAGCCCACAGGTAGAATAGGCCACTTTCTACCTGTGGGAAGATGGAACACCAAGCATATCAAGAATATCAAAACAACACAGTCAGTTTTATTTTTAAAAAATCACAAACAACTAGAAATAGGAGGATAAGCTGTTAGCAAATGGAAAAATAAAGAGCAACTCAGGTCTCATTTGAAAGTTTGCAGAGGTAAAAAGAATAAATCCTAAAGTTGCATGGAAAATTTTTAAGATCTTAAGTAAAGGCAATAAGATGCATTGATTAATATATGCTCTGAGGAAAGCTAGAGACATAATGGTAAACATCAAACCTTAAAAAACAACCCTGGACGCAGCAAAGCAGGAGTCACCGGCAGGAGAGGCCACGCGGCAGAAGCAAGAAGCCGCCAGGAACAAGGCCGGGTGAGCTCTGGGCCTGGGTGCAGCCAATGCGGGGTCCCCGGGGAGAGGGACCTAGAAGCATCTACATTTGGAATTTTCCTAAAGCAAAACACAGATTTCAGATGAGCACTTAAGAAAATGAATTGAGAAGCTTCCAGAATCGACCCTTACAAGAAAGCCAATCTGATTCCGACTCTGAAAAATTAAAATTCTACAAAAGAAACACATAAAAACAAAAACAAAACAAAACAAAGGAAAGCTATTTTTTTAAAAAACAACAAAAAACAGGAACGAACTCTGGTTTAGAAACACACGTAATAAAACAGACCCCCAGGGCGGGCAGGAGCGGCCCACGGGCTGCAGACGTTTACGTGACCTGAAGGAAGTGCAATGCAGAGCCGGCTGCTGAGCTGCACCACCTCGCAGTGCTCACTGCGGCCGGCCCGGGGCCGCCCTGTGCAGCACAGCCAGGACCACGGGCCTCAACAGCCACTTCCGGAGAGCCCAGTGAGTGAGCGAGCGAGCGAGCGAGGCGGACTCCGCACTCAGAAGCCAGGAGAGAAGGACAGACCCCCCAGCTGACCAGCGTGGCCATCCCCCCCCCCCCCCCCCCGGGAGCGGAGACGGGAGCGTGGGCTCTGCTCAGGACGGGGCAACGGGAAGTGTAACCTGTTATCACTCGCTGCAACCTGCTGCTCCCTCTGCCTTCTCGGAGAATTATTGTAGTTCATCCTTATTTAGGTGATTCTAATATAAATATCTGTCCAGTGAAAGACAAAGAGCTAACAGAGAGCATCACTGCTAATGAAAGAATGAGATAAGCAGTCATTTTAGCTCCATACAACACACATAAAAAACAGGCCAGGGAGAGAGAACCGAGACGGCGGCCTGGGTAAGCACCTAAGCTGCCGCCTCGCACAATTTCAAAACAACAACTAAAATCAGAACGGACGTCATCCAAAACCACAGCAAAGCTGGCGGGGTGGGAAATCTACAACCTGAAAAAAGGAGAGAGGCTCACGGATCGGACTGGGAGCGCTGAGGGAGGGGGACGCGCAGGCGGAGAGGATGTGCGGCCCAGTGCCTGGCTGGCGGGAGGGGAAAGGAAGTCCCCGACTGCACTGAACCTCAGCCCCAGCCGAAACCCCGTGGACCCAGGCTTGTACAGGTGGAGGCTGAACTGTTGAGAAAGGCACCTGGAGACTCAAGAGACCGGGAGACCGGGAGACCGGGGGAGCGGGGAGCTGCAGCGGGCAGGGTCTACAGTCGCACTCCAGTGAGCGAGCGCATAAGAGTCTGACCTCGGAGGTTGCTGCTGCCTCTCCATAGCGGAAGGAGTCAGAAGCTCCAGGCTACAGAGACCCCACCCAATTCTGGGCGAGCCCCTGGGGCACCCACGCTCTTGTACTGGGAATCTGGACGGCCAGGCGGAAACTCAGGCGAGCGCACAAGGGCAGGGCTGATGGGAAGCCAAGACTGTCAGCTTAGACCTGAAACTCCGCCCCATCCAAGCTGAGCACAGAAGCTTTTCAATTTTGCCCAGTCTGAACCTTTAAGACTGTCTCCAATACAGAAGGTATCCCAGAGTAGACACAGCTGATACCCTCATCCAATTGGCCTGAAGGTCAATTCCTCCCAGGGATACCAACAAAAATCAAGACTTAACTACAACAAGGCTGTACACACAGTCCACAAAGGGGAGCACCAAGAGTGTCTACCTCAGGTAACTGGGGAGGCTGACCCACTGAGCCATATAGGACACCAAACACACAAAGCCATCCTACCAACTTTGGGAAGCAGCGAAAATGCCAAGACAAGGAAATAGATCTCAAACGAAAGAGATGGAGAACAAAAGATTGGATATAGAGTTAAAAACCATTGTTAAAGGTTTTTCAAGAATTTCCTAGAAAAAGCCGATAAAATAAACGAGACCTTTGAGGATATGAAAAGGGATCAACTAGAAATAAAGAACACATTGTCTGAAATAAAAAATATTATAGAGTCCTAAAAACAGAATGAAAGATTGCAAGAATCAAGTCAAAGATTTGGAACACAAAGAGCCAGAGGACACTCCTCCGCAGAAGTAAGAAGAGAATCCAGAAAGTTGAAGACAGTATAAGAAACCTCTGGGACAACTTCAAGCAATCCAACATCAGAATTATGGGGCTCCCAGAAGAAGAGAGAGAGCAAGATACTGAAAACATATTGGAAGAAATAGTGACAGAAAACTTCCCCCACCTGGTGAAAGAAATAGACTTACAACTCCAGGAAGCACACATAACCTCAAACAAAAGGAATCCAAAGAGGACCACACCAAGAAACATCATAATTAAAATGCCAAGAGCAAAAGGCAAAGAGAGAATATTAAAAGCAGCAAGAGAAAAGCGGGTAGTTACTTATAAAGGAGCACGCATACAATTGTCAGCTGATTTCTCAACAGAAACCAGGTAGGCCAGACAGGAATGGCAAGAAATATTCAAGGTGATGAATAGCAAGAACCTACAGCCAAAATTACTCTACCTAGCAAAGCTATCACTCAGAATTGAAGGCAAGATAAAGAGCTTCACAAATAAAAAAAAGCTAAAGGAGTTCATCATTGCCAAACCAGAATTATATGAATTGCTGAAGGGGGTTCTTTAGGAAAAGGAAGAAGATAAAGAAAAAATTATGAACAACAAATATGTAACTGTCAACAAGTGAATCTAAAAACCAAGGGAATTAAAAGATATGATGAACAATATTAACTGGTGAATATAACAGAATCAGAGGCATGGAAGGGGAGTGGACTGACGATTCTCGGGGAAAAGGGGAGTGGGGGATACAGGAAGAGACTGAACAAAAACTGTGCACCTATGGATGAGGACAATGGGGGGTGGGGAAAGGGCAGAGGGGGGAATGGAAACCTGGTGGAGGGGAGCAATGGAGGGGGTTAAAAAGAGGGACATTTGTAATAATCTGAACAATAAAGATTTATTTTAAAAAATTAGAAAGAAAAAAAAACAGTTCAGGATAAGAGAGAGGTGGACCATGATCTATAGAAAACATGACATCCCTACTCCAGAAGGACAGTCGGAGTCTCTTCAGTTACAGAGGATTACACACTTGATGTTTTTATTTGGGAATTGTTTGTTACACCCTATTCCAAAAAGGCTTTAGGGCATGTTTAAATACATGTATGTTGAAAGATAAGGGTAGCTTAGACAAAGTTACATTCCAACAGCATTTAGACAAAAACACTGATCCACCGCACAGCCTCGTCAGTGTCTGGACGAGGCGGTGCTGCTGAGTACGTGGAGCCGCCACACTCACCCACCAGAAACCCAGCGCCTCGGCCCGCCGGGAGCACAGGGATAACTCAGATGTGTGAGAAACAGGTTCCAGCGGCTCAGGGGAGCTGCCGGAGACAAGGGCCTGTGTGTGCACACGTGTTCAGTGCTGCTCCGTGCTCCACATAGAGCAAGGCTGCAGGTGAGACTTGACTGAACTCTGGCCTTTGGCTGTGGACAGTGGAAAGCAGTGAAAACCCAGATGAACAGAGGCCTTTCCAGCTGCTTACACACACCGATTATGTTTGTGATTTACAGTTTTATAGATGTCATCTCCAACCGCTCTCACAATATTCCCCACGAGGACACACTGCGTCCCTCTGTCCCTAAAATTATTCTAGGACACCTGGGCCCCGCGGTGCTTCCTCTGGTTCCACTTACCACCTCCCCATGCCGCCTGCCCCCAGGACCATCTCCTGCCTGCCACTCGCGCACACCAGCTTCCAGGGTCTCGCCCGAAGCCCTGCAGCTACAGGCACATGGGCCCAGGGCTCCTCCGGGTGGCCCTGTTCTCTGCTCCTTCCTCTCCGACCGCACCGACCACCCGTTCTCTGGCAGGTGCGAGCAGACAGTGCCACGCAGCCCTGCGCCTGAGCCTGGGCAATGCACCCCCTACTCACGCAGGTGCCGATCATCAAACACTTTCTAGATATAACACACCTCCAAAACATACTACCCTGGTATTCATAACCTGTTCCCCTAGGCTAGTGAGAGAATTCTCATTTGACTGTGGTGACAGAGGAATGTCTTTGTTGGATTATTTGGTTCATAAGCAGTTTTTGTTAGTTTTATTTTTAAAAATAAATCTGTCTGGCCAGCGTGGCTCAGTAGTTGAGCATCGACCAGGAGGTCAATTCCCCGTGAGGGCACATGCCCAGGTTGTGGGCTCTATACCCAATATGGGGCATGTAGGAGGCAGCCATACAATGATTCTCTCTCAATGTTTCTCTCTCCCTCTTCCTTCCTCTCTGGAATCAATAAAAATGTTTAAAAATTAAAAAAAAAAATGAATCCCACAATACCCCCCAAACTGAACTGGAGCTCCCTCACTCAGTTGTCACGTGCTAAGCCAAGAGGCCGATGAGGCAGCCAAGGACTCAGTGGGTTGTAAGTGTGTTTGTGAAATCTGTCTGGCTGCCTAGGGCCCTATTAATGTCCTATGACTTCCTATCAAAACTCAGCACCTTGGACTCAGGCGCCGTGCTGCCGTCACAGACCCGCAGGCCCTGGTGCCCCAGCAGGCGGCACCCACACATCTGTGAGTGTGGGCAGCTTCCACACTCACCAGGTCCAGACACCACTCCCAGGCATGACGGACATTTCTCAGAAGCACAAGCTACCTTTTAGCTTTGGGGCTTCAAGATACATTCAAAGTGTCTGACAGACTCCAGGGAAGAAGGTGAGAACAAAGCTTACACTTGCGGTTGTGTGTGAGCAGAGCCTGCCTCAGGTCCACAACTGCTCTTCCCAGCAGGGCATCGGTCCGCAGGGCGTGATGGCTCCACACCCGGAACTCCAGCGTGCTCTGTGCGCTCACACTCCTGCGGGACGAGCAAAGCAAGGACACGCGTCGTTCGAATGCCCATGGCTGTTGCATCCCTTACCTCAATTACTTGGAAATGCCAGGAACCAGCTTGACGGAACACTACTGTCTGAAACAATAAACTACTTGAATTACAAAACCAGTACTTACTTTTAAGAACATCAGTACTTTAATAGCTAAATAAGAATTTTTGGATTTAGAGAACCAAAACACCACCTACACATCAAGAGTCTGACACTTGCCCCAGCTGATTTGACTTAGTGGATAGAGCATCGGCCTGTGGACTGAAGGATCCCAGGTTCAATTCTAGTCAAGGGCACATGCCCAGGTTGCAGGCTCGATCCCCAGTAGGGGATGTGCAGAAGGTAGCCAATCAATAATTCTCTCTCATCATTGATGTTTTTGTCTCTCTTTCCCACTCCATTCTTCTCTGAAATCAATAAAAATATATTTTAAAAAATGAGTCTAAGGCTTCAGGATATTTCTATTTGAACAAATTTCTCAACATTTAAGATAATTGATGGCACTGGTTCTAATACACAAATTTATAACATTACATTTCAAAAATGTCAAAATTAAGAACTGCTCATTTTTTTTTTTTTTTTTACAAGACAGTAAGAGAAAACATGGCTGCATGGAAATACTTTATGAAGCTAAAGCAAGGATTGTTATGCCTCTTCTGTAAAGGAAAGGAAACTAACCCACAATTTCTCCCTTTAAATTGTCTATTCGTACTGGAACTCCGCAGTCATTACTATGAAGCTTTCCTACAAAACAGTAATTTTTAAGATTCCAAGCAGCACACTTCTTTCTGAAGACCGCGTCCCTCTGTGCAGTACTTACACGGTCAGCTGCTCGTCCCACTTTGGATTGGAAGAACTGCTGGATTTTGCTGTTTTCTTAATTTCTCCATCTACAACTACTTCTGTATATATTGCTGTTCCAAACCAGTTCTTTTTTCTTTTTAGTTTGGCACTAGAAACTAACAGAAACATGATAATCACTGTGAATACATTTAGCCAGAAAGCAGTATTTATACTAACAAATCGATAAAAATGAAACGGTGCTGCTTGTGCAACTCAAACTCCTTTCATTGACAGAATGAAAAAAACAACAACAACAAAAAACCTACAAGAATATGGTAATACATGAGAACCATTTGAATTTTGACATTATTGAAATATATTTCACATGCCCATATAGTTTACTCACTTCAATTATTTAATTCAATGGTGGCTGTGCAACCATCTATAGTTTGTTTTCAATGAACATATACAGTATTGTGTATGTATTTTCTCTTCCTTATGCTTTTCTTAATTGTCTTTTTTTTTTAGCTTACTTTATTGTGAGAATACAGTATATATACAAATAACATACAAAATATGTGTTAACCTTTAGGTCTACAGTTGGCTATTAATAGTTAGGTTTTTGAGGAGACAACAGTTATACATGGGCCCGGCTGTGTGGCTCAGAGATTGAGCATCAACCCATGAACCAAGAGGTCACTAGTTCGATTCCCAGTCAGGACACATGCCTGGGTTTCGGGCTCAATCCCCAGTCAGGGGGCATGCAGGAAGCAGGCGATCATGTCTCTCCCTCATCCATGTTTCTATGTCGCTCTTCCCCTTTCTCTAAAATTAATAAAAACATATTTTTCAAAAATCATTTGATCTGGCCCTGCCAAGGCATTAGGGGTGAGTAAATTAAGTATTTGACCAAATATAGCAGGCTAATTTTTAAATTGATACTTTTGTATGGCCCGAGAATGATGTTATAAATATCCAAATAGACATTGGCAGAAAAAAAGGATCCTCAACTCTGACTTAGAGCATTGTCCCAATACAGCAAGGTTGTGGGTTTGAGCCAGTCAAGGAACATACAAGAATCAACCAAAGGCCCTAGCCAGTTTAGATCAGTGAATAGAGCACTGGTCTGTGGACTGAAGGGTCCCGGGTTCGATTCTGATCAAGGACAACATGCCTGGGTTGTGGGCTCGATCCCCAGTAGGTGGTGTGCTGAGGCATCCGATCAATGATTCTCTCTCATCATTGATGTTTCTATCTTTCTCTCCCTCTCCCTTCCTCTCTGAGAGCAATAAAATATATTTTAAAAAAGAATGAACCAATTATACACAAATAAGTAAAACAACAAATTGATGTCTCTGTCTCTCTCTCTCTAAAAAACACACACCTAGTTATACTTGGATTTTTAGCTACTCAGGTGATTGGTGCTCTTAACCCTCAAATTGTTCAAGGGTCAACTATAGTAACTTGCTTTATTTTGTAAAAATAATTTATTTTCAGTTACAGATGACACAAAATATATTAGTTTCAGGTGTACAACATAGTGATTATTCATTTATACAATTTACGAAGTGATCACCCGATCTGACACCATACATACTTATTACAATATTATTGACATATTTCCTATATTTTACATCCCCATGACTTTCTATAACTGGCAATTTGCACATCTTAATTCCTTCCGCCTTTTCATTCAGTCCCCAATGAGCCTGAATTCTGGAAACCATCATAATATTACCTGTGTCTGAGTTTGTTCATTTATTTTGCTTTTTAGATTCCACAAATAAGTGAAATTACATGGCTTTTACCTTTCTGTGTCTGACCCATTTCACTCAGCATAATATCCTCTAGATCCATCCATGCTATTACAGATGCAAAATTTCATTCTTTGTTTATGGCCGAGTCACATTCCATTGTACATATGTAGCATCTTTTCCTTTTCCATTCGTCTATTGATGGGCATTTACGTGGCTTCCATATCTTGGCTGTTGTAAATGCTGCAATGAACATAGGGGTGCGTAGGTATTTTGAATGTGTTTTGGGTTTCCCCGGGTAAATACAAAGAAATGGAATAGCTGGGTCCTTCCTTGTCTCGTAGCCTTTGTTTTCCAGTCTGTTTTGTCTGATGGAAGTATTGCTTCCTCAAGTTGTTTTGTTTTTTTCTTGTTCCATTTATATGAAATATCTTTTTCCATCTCTTTCCTTTCAGTCTGTGTATGTCTTTGGATGTGAAGTGGGTCTCTTTGTAGTCAGGATAGAAAAGGGTCTTGTTTTCTTATCCCATCAGCTGCTGTATGTTTTTTTGACTGGGGCACTCATTCTATTTACATCTAAAGTAATTGTTGATAGGTTTGTAGCATCACCATTTTATTATTCACATTTTTTATCCTTCTTCTTTTTCCCCTTCTTCCCTTCATCCCTCCTTTTTTAAGACTTTAACAATTCTTATAATACTTTTGTTTGGTGGTGGCGAACTCCTCTAACTTTTCTTGTCTGGGAAGCTATGTATCTGTCCTTCATTTCTAAATGACAGCCTTGCTAGGTAGAGTAGTCTTGGCTATAGGTCCTGGCTAGGTATTCATCAGTTGAATATGTCTTGCCACTCTCTTCTGGCCTGCAAGGTTCTGGTGAGTAATCACTGAGTCTTATGGGAGCTCCTTCATAGGTAACGAACTGCTTTTTTTCTTGCTGCTTTTAAGGTTCTTTCTTTGTCTTTAACCTTTGGCATTTTATCATGATGTATCTAGGTCTCTTTGGATTCATCTTGTTTAGGAGTCTCTGCACTTTTTTTTCCTTTACCAGGTCATAGAATTTTCCAGTCATTATTTCTCCAAATAAATTCTTAAGTCCTTGCTCTCTCTTTTCTCCTTCTGTTGCAGATGTATTTATGCCTAATGTTGTCCCAGAAGCTCCTGGAACTATCCTCATTTTCTTGGATTCTTATTTTTTTTCTGTTCTGATTGGTTGTTTTCTGCTACCGTGATATCAGCACAAACTCAGGATTTGTGCTTTGCTCTAAGACAAGAAGCATTTCCTACGTGTTCATTTTAAACTAGAAACGACCAACCTCACAGTAGTGAGTGCCATGGGAATCACAGGGTATGTCCTTCTTACCCTGCCTGACTCGGACCCTCCTGAGGCAAATCTTCTAATGGCTGAGGCACAGAGCTGCATACACACCCTCACCTGTTTTACATCCATGTGGTAGCTTGTCACACACTATTCCATGCCCTGCTCTTTCAATTAGCAATCTTCTCCTAGAACATGGCTCCTACTGGTACACATACTCATTTCCTTCATTTTATTGCCTACCTAGAATTCCACTGAGTGGAATAGTGTATTTATAAATAATTTATATACGCATTTACATAACATATGCTAAAAACTCTATAATACACATATTTATATATAACATATATATTATAAACTATAAATACATTACTCATAAGAAATTACCTTGTGGAAATGTATATTATTTATATAATTAAATATAAACATATTTAATTGTGTAAATTATACATTATAATTATGAAAATTATATAATACTTTCTAAATTATAAACTAATGTTTATAATTATGTAAGCAATATCAATGCCTACAAAATAAACTTCTAGAAGTAAAACTGCTGGCTTAAGGACCATTCTTCCTTGGATCATGCATTCCAATTAGCAAAAATGAATTATGTGAAGCCCCCTAACCAAGGCTCTTCCATACTCTTGCAAATGCTGTTCCCTCTAATGCTCTCTCCTGCCAACCTAACTGGAGATGAACTCCGATTACTCCTGTGGAAATTCAAGTGTCCCCTCTGTGAGTCATTCTCTTCACATTCTATATGTCCATAGGCCCCTGCAATCCCAAGCAAACCTCAGATATTTTCTTCTAGATTCTCACTGCATCCAGGAAACCATCACTCTGCATGGTAACTGTCCTCCACAGATTCCTGGAGAACTAGGGCTTGTGTTTCCACATGTGTAACTCTACTTAGCAAATATTTGCCCAATGACTGAATGGATGAAGAAGGCCTTCAGCTTCCTTCTCTATCCAAATAATCATTTAACGGCCAACTCGATGATGCTAGTTCCAGTGCCCAAATCCTCCTACCAAAGAGGGCATATCTTCTTCACATCCAGCACAGGTTCCATAGATACTTACTGAACAAATAAAACACCATTAGAGGGTGTCTACCACAGAGGCCTGTTGCAACAAATATACTATAGCATGAATTTAAAGAAAAGATTCTTATGGAATAAATCTGCTGAATTCAGATGAAAAGAAAGATTTACCTGGGAACCACTATTTTACATTATTATGAAAGTAACTTACCAGTTACCTGTAACTGTAACCTTCCACTGTGGTTATTAGTAGTGTCAGACCTTGGGGAAGCAGTGGCCATGTCCCAAAATTCAGCTTAAACCTATAAAAAATTCAATTTATTCATGTGTTAAACAAGAAATCGTAATTTTCAATATGATTAAAACTAGTCAAATCAATTAAGAAAACACACCTGATACAATACTGTCAACCCATTCCATGCTGATACAGTCAGCTGCCCACCATTTAGAACTGAGACTTAATATTGTAAGCATTACAGATGAGTATGGCCAATGAACCATGTCTGAGTCACTGTGAAAGAGGATCCAGAGTCACATGTTCATTTGTCCATTTATGACATATTCTACTATTTATGCCTGTATGTATTCCTGAATCACCTCAGTAGTTTGCTCCATACCCTTTAATATTGTGTGCATTTCCTAATAAAAACATTCTCTCAAATAATGATAGACAATGATAAGTTCAGGAATGTAACTAGTATATTACTATTACCTAATATATACCCTATTACATCAACTGTCCCAGCAATGCCATTTGTTGTCATTCTCACACATGGGGTCGAGTTCATGTCTATGTGCTGCACTAATAGTCATGTCCCCAGTCAATCTTGCATCTTTCTTTCTTTTTCTAAAAAATATGTTCTTATTGATTTGAGATAGGGAGGGAGAGGGAGAGAGAAACGTCATTTGCCTCCCACATGCACCGACCGGGGATAGAACCCGAACCTGAGCATGTGCTCTGAGCAGAATCGAACTGGTGATCTTGGGTGCACAGGACGACGTCAACCTGAGCCACGCTGGCCAGGTCTTGCATTGTTTCTTTCTGTAGATTCTGTTTTGCAAGTCCTACTTCACTTCTCCACCCCCATTTTTATCTTTTAAATAAATACAAAGCAGAGCTAATTCATCTTCTGCATGACAGAAATTTTTTAACACAATTTTTTTGGTCATTAATGTATTTTTCTATTGATGATAGTATTACAGAAGTAATACTATCAACATTTGCCCCCACCCCTCAACTCCCCTCCTCCTAGTCCCTTGGTGCCCTCTCACACCCATGTCTTCACTAACATGGGTGGGCCTGGAAAACATTATGCCATGTGAAATAAGACAATCTGAGAAAGACAAATACCACAGGATCTCACTTATCTGTGGAATCTAATGAACAAAATGAAATGACCAGCAAAATAAGACCCGAAGCATGGAGGCCTGGAACAGACTGACACACCTTGATGTGGGGTTTTGGGGATGAGAAGAGATAAACCAAAGAGCTTATCAGCTTATATGCATAGTGCATGACAGGTATTTTAAGGCTAACCTTTCATATAGTCTTAACCACTGAAAATAAAGTGGACAGTCCTGGGCAAGATGGAGAAATATTAATGACTATTAATGTCCATCTTGTTTTCCCTGTTTGTAGCTTTTTCCACACTCCATTTAAAGCCTTCTCCAAATTCAGGGAAACAACACTCCAAAATGATTATACTCTCTCACTCATTCAAAGTTGCATGTGTTAAGTGTCTGTGTGAGTGCACGTCATGCTTGTGTGTGTTAAAGGACGAGAAACAGCCGCTCACTATATGAGAAACTGATTTAATTAACGGCGGCAGGTTCTGGAACCTCATCAGTCCACTCCTCCTGCAGCTGAGCCGATGGGCTCAGGTGGCACCTCCTGCAGGGCGCCACCCGCACAGTCACGGGAGAACCCCAGGGGAAGCCGTGAACCTGAGGAGAGAATGGACCTCCAGCAGTCTGAGGGATAGGTATTTTGAAAGGTCTTTCTGCTTTAACGCAATCAATTAAAAATTGATAAATTAAAACCAATGCACTTTTCAAAGACTATTATGTTCTCAAGAAATTATCAAGCCTGCTCTCACCCATATAACAGTATCCACTAAAACAAAACAAAACCCCAAACTTCTTAAAAGTGAGTTGAAGTAACAGAGAAAATGGTGAGCAGTGAGCAAAAAAAAAAAAGTTTAAATCAGAGTGGTGGCCTGCACGTGCACGCCGCCAGGAGCACTGGGATGGGAGACAGAGCCCTGGGCATGCTGCGGGGGGAGGCCTGAGCCCAGGAAGCCGGCCAGGTCAGCTGGGGCTCCACAGACAGCAGCGGCTCAGACACACGCTTGTAGGAAGGCACCCCTGGAAGCCACTGGTATTGCCCGCAATGAAGAAAACCAATTGTGAGCCGACTAGAGGCCTCGTGCATGGATTCGTGCACCTGCGGGGTCCCTCAGCCTGGCCTGCGCCCTCTTGCGATCCGGGACCCCTCAGGGGATGTCAGACTGCCAGTTTCGGCCCAAGCCCTGCAGGCATGTGGGACTGGACTGAATCTGGCAGTCCAACATCTCCAGAGGGATGTAGTAGAGAGCGAAGCGGCAGGCGGCTGGGGAGGGGCCTGAGCCTGGGCCGGGAGCTGTGCTGCACCGCCACAGCTGCACTCGCCAGCGGTGAGCCTGACACCTGGTGCCCCTCAGTCAGCTGAGTGGTGCTCCCGCTGTGGGAGCACAGACTACTGGGGGCAGCTCCTGTGTTGAGCATCTGCCATCTGGTCGTCAGTGCACATCATAGTGACCAGTCGTTTGGTCACTTAGGCTTTTAAATATATAGACTAGTGGCTCAGTGCACAAAATTTGTGCACAAAATTCAGGCGGGGCGGGGGGGTTCCCCTCAGCCTAGCCTGCACCCTCTCCAATTGGGGACCCCTTGGGGGATGTCCAACTGCTGATTTTGGCCCAATCCCTGTGGGCCTATTAAACCAGCAATCGGACATCCATCTCACAATCTGTGACTGCTGGCTGCTAACCACTCACCTGCCTGTCTGCCTGATCCACCCTAAACTACCTTTGTCTGTTTGCCCCAACCCCTGTGACTGCCTGCCTGCCTGATTTCCCCAAACCTCTCTCTGCCTGCCTGCCTGCCTGATCGCCCCTAAGTGCCCTCCCCTGCTGGCCTGATCTCACCCCCAACTGCCCTCCCCTGCTGGCCTGATCTCACCCCCAACTGCCCTCCCCTGCTGGCCTGATCTAGCCCCTAACTGCTCTCCCTTGCCTGCCTGATCATCCCTAACTGCCCTCCCCTGCCGGCCTGATCTCCCCCCAACTTCCCTCCCCTGTAGGCCTGATCTCAACCCCAACTGTCCTCCCCTGACATCCAATTTGGTTCTGATTGGTTGGTTTCCATGCCAGTGTCAAAAGCTCTGCCTCCTAGGCAGCCACTTCCTCACAGTTCACCCAGATTTGGTTCTGATTGGTCGGTTTCTATGCCAGTCAGCATCTCTGGGCCTATCTCAAGGCCTGATCAGAGAGGCAGGGCTGATCAGAAGCCCCTGTGGAGGCTTGGCTGCTGGCGAAGCCGAGAGAGAGAGAGAGAGAGAGAGAGAGAGAGAGAGAGAGAGAGAGAAAGAGAGAGAGAGAGAGAGAGGCAATGGCTGATAAATAGCTGCCACATAGGCTGCAGATCAGACCCGGCCTCTCTCTCCGGGTCTGTCTGCATCCCCCTTGGCAGTCAGTGCTGGGTCACCACGGCCACCCAGCACTGACTGCAGGAGTGACTTCCAGTGGGTCGAGCCTTTGGTTGTTCTGGATGTTATGGACCCTGGGTTTTTATATACTAGGATAATTTAGAAAATCAAGCTTGAAGGAAACAAGCCACCACAAGTGAGTCAACAGAAACAAACAAAAAACAGTTTCCAACCCTGTAAGGACTTTAAGTATTATGATTACCAAACATAAACTTTTAAAAATTAGTTTTAGCAATGAAAGAGCAACTAAAACATGGTCAAGCAAAAAGAGACTATGAATATGGCATTGCATTATGTGAAAAAGAACCAGATAGAATTTACTTGTTATTTATTTATTTATATTATTATTTTTGTTAATCCTCACCAGAGAATATTTTTTTCCCACTGATTTTTTAGAGAGAGTGGAAGGGCGGGGGAGAGAAACATGGATGTGAGAGAGACACATCGATTGGCTGCTTTCTGCATGTGCCCCAACTGGGGTCAAGAATCAAACCTGCTACCAGGTATGTGAACCTTGGCCAGAAATTGAACTTTGGTTTGAGGGCTGATGCTCTAACCATTGAACCCACCAGACAGAGCTATTCGATTTTAGAATAGTTTCAGATTTACAGAAAAATTGTGAAGATAGTAGACTCTTCATAAGACCCATACTTACTTTCCCATATTATCACAGACTTCAGTAGTATGCAACATTTGTTTTCATTAATGAATCAATATCAACATATCATTAATAACTAAAATCATAGTTTATTCAGACAAAACATAAGATAATCAATTAACTTGAATATAAATCTGAAAAAAAATCATTTAGAAGGAGTGATAAAATAAACAAATGGAAAGTACCAAAGATGCTAAAAGACAGGAAGAAAAAGATGAGATCTGACCTATATTGCTCCTCACAGTCCCATGAATGAAGAAAAAGGGGGTCATACTAAGAGAAAATGATATAATTTTCCAGAACTAATGCCGGACATTTATGCCTCGGTACAATTCTAAGAAGTACAACATATAAAAGAGGCTGGAGCCCAACTGGTGTGGCTCAGTGGATTGGGAGTCAACCCAGAACCAAGAGGTTGTTGGTTCAATTCCCAGATGCTCAGGTTGTGGGCTTGATCCCCCAGTAGGTGGCATTTAGGAGGTGGCCGATCAATGTTTCTATCTCTTGCTCTCTCCCTCCTCCCTCTCTGAAAAAATCAATAGCAACATATTTTTTTTAAAAAAAAAAGAAGGCTAGAGAAACAAGGAAACCCACTCCTGGGACACATTACTGAAACTGCAAGACAGTAGACCAGAGACTATGCCACAGCAGCGGGGAGGAGTGGTGTGACAGCTGTCTCGCAGGACAGCGGGGAGCGCCGGCGCCAGGACGTGCACTGATGGCACCGAGGCGAAGCTGCACACCACATTCCTCGGGCTTTGCCCGGGAGGCCAAGGTGAAGACCTCTCTTTCCTCAGGACCATCTCAGACGGCCACCCAAGAGTACAGCTTCTCCCGGAGATGACCTGACACACAGGAGACAGACCAGTGAAGAAACTGGTAGCACAAAGAAAATTTAAACAAACACTGTGGGACTCAAGCAACTGTAACATCTTATTACAATGTTTGAACACCGTGTTTACACCATCAGAATGTGGAACCAAGGGAAGGAGCACAGGCAGCCGGGGCGGCGGGGCTGGGTGTGGACCGCATTGCTCGGCGGATGGACAGGCTGTCTAACTGGACACTGGGCAGCGGTCCCCACAGACGCCGAGGGCAAGCACAAGACAGCAGCACAGGGAGGACCCTTCGAGTAAGTAGTAGGAGAGAGGACAACAGGAAACCAGCCCGATCAATCAAAAAAGGCTACAAACAAACAGGTAAATAAACAGGACTATCAGAAAGCACAAAGTAAGAGTCCAAATATAGGACCACCAGAACCAGGCGTATGGACTGATTCGGGAGAGAGGAGACTCGTACAAAATAAAAACGCTGATGGAACGAAAGCAAAAATATGACAGAGACAATAGAGAGAAAAACAATAACAACGTGTTAGTTACAACAGCACACAGCATCACTGCGGAGAACAAAGGAAATGGTTCAGGTCCATTCAGGAAGCAGACAGGACTCCACATGTGCAGGCTTAGGAACAGCCACTTGGCGCTCTACCCCGCCCCCAGCCACAGACCCCAGGGCCCGTCCTCCCATAGACCCCGTCCTCCCACAGACCCCGGAGCCGTCCTCCCACAGACCCCAGGCCCGTCCTCCCACAGACCCCGTCCTCCCACAGACCCCGGGGCCCATCCTCCCACAGACCCCGGGGCCGTCCTCCCACAGACCCTGGAGCCGTCCTCCCACAGACCCCGGGGCCCGTCCTCCCACAGACCCCGGGGCCAGTCCTCCCACAGACCCCGTCCTCCCACAGACCCCGGGGCCCGTCCTCCCACAGACCCTGGAGCCGTCCTCCCACAGACCCCGGGGCCGTCCTCCCACAGACCCCAGAGCCCATCCTCCCCAGCCTGGGCCAAGGTCCCCCGAGGAAAGGAAGCGGCCAGCCACAGGGGGGGCTTCCCCTCCCGGCCCAGGAGGACGGGCAGCACGAGGCAGCTCACTGCCCTGCCCTCCGTCCACAGGCCGCTGGGAGCCAGTGCCGGCCACAGCCAGCTTCCCACACTGCCCCTGACGGCACTGTCCTGGGACCCACTGCAACGCGGCACTGCCTGCCGAGGGGCTCTTTGCAGGACGGCTATCAGTGTGGCAGCAGAGTGCTCGAGAGCAGAGTGCTCCTGAGCAGCCGTCGCCGACCTTTCGGACCTGCCGGGCCACTGGCTGGCAACTGCTGCTCCAGAGAGCCGAAAGGTGCCGAAGGCGCCGCCTGCGAGAACCGGGACCCCGCCCGGCGCCCTGAGCTCTGCGAGTCTCCAGGTCACAGAACCACGCGGACGTGGCTGATGGAGTAAAGACGATGAGAAAGATACTAGGATTCCGACCAAACACGGGCGGAGGCACCACACTGCACACTGGGCAGACAGCTCTCAGCGCAGGCCCCTGGGAGGGGGGGCGGTAATGGAGGCAAAGACTATTTTTTTTTATTAAGGTATTATATGTGTACATAGCTTACCATTGCCCCCCCCCCATCTTCCATTCATGCCCTCCCTCCCCAGAGTTCTGTATTCGTTGGTTGTACTTATATGCATGCATACCAGTCCTTTGGTTGTTCTCTTATCTCCCCCCAGGTCTCCTTCCCCTCCCTGCTGTCATTTGACAATCTGCTTGTTTTATGGTGACTATCTCAGGATCACATGAATAGAATCCTCTCCTCATTTGGCAGTCTGCTTGTTTTATGGTGACTATCTCAGGACCACACGAATAGAGTCCGCTCCTCCTCTGGTTCACACAGCCCCTCCCCCCCGGGTCCCACTGCTTCCCCGGGGCACACGGGTCTCCAGGGGTACATGTCTCCCCCGGGGCACACGGCCCCCTGGGACACCCAGCCCCCCTGGGAAAGTCGGCTCACCCGGGGCACACAGCCCCCTGGGACACACAGCTCACCCGGGACACCTGGCCCCTTTGGGGGACACGGCTCACCTGGGGTACACAGCCCCCTGGGACACAGGGCTCACCCAGGGCACACGGCCCCTCTGGGGTGCTGGGGTCTCGAATTAGAGGCACTGCGCTAGCTCCTCGCTAGCACAGCGGGCAGGCTGGGAAGGCTGCAGGCTGGCTGAGATGGCTGCAGGCGGGAAGACCGCCCTCAAAGGTGTCTCATTCGGTGCGGAAGTGGAGCAGCTGAGGACGCGGAGGCTAAGTTCTGAGGCTGCCCACTCCCTGAGCCCGTGGCGCAGTGAGCTCTGTTCTCGGTGGATTTCCTTTATTCGTGGCGGTGGTGGTGGGTGGCGGTGGCTGGTGTGGCAGCGACGGTCGCTCCTGTGGTTCAATTTCCACTGTAATTTTAAAGTTCACATGGCGGCAGTGGCGGGAGCTTTGGCTCGGCCATGCGGCAGCTGAGGGAGGACTCGCTGGGGCCGCTAACAGAAGGCGCCATGCCTGCTCCTCACCAGCACGGCAGGTGTGCTGGGAAGGTTGTGGGCAGGCTGAGATGGCTGCGGGTGGAGAGTCCGCCCTCAATGTTGTCTCCTTTGGTGTGGAAGCGGAGCTGCTGTGGATGCAGAGGCTAAGTTCTGAAGCCGCACTCTCTCTGAGCCCTGATTTGAGCGCAGTGAGCTCTGATTTCGGTGTATTCCCATTCGCGGGGGCAGTGGCGGGTGCGGCAGCGACGGTAGCTCCAGTGGCTCAATTTCCCCTGTAGTTTTAAAATCCACATGGCGGTAGTGGCGGAAGCTTTGGCCTGGCTATGCGGCGGCGGAAAAGGACTCGCCGGGGCCGCCAAAGGAAGGCGCTGCGCCAGCTCCCCACCAGCATGGTATGCGCGGAGGGCAGGCTGAGCCGGTTGCGGGCGGCAGCTGCGGGCGGCAGCTGCGGCGGAAGGACTCGCCGGGGCGCAAACGGAAGGCGCCGCGCCAGCCCGCACCAGCACGGCGCGTTCTGAGACCGGGCCGAGCTGGCCGACGGCCGGGAGACGCCGCACCAGCTCCTCACCAGCACGGCGGGTGGGCTGGGACAGCTGTGTGCCAGGATGGTTGCGGGCAGGGAGGCTTCTCGTCCGGGCTGGCGCCTTAGGCACGGCAGAGGCCCCTTATCAGCTCCCTGATTCCCACCGAGGCTGGCGGGCTGGCCCAGTCCCTGGGCCCCGGGGCGGAGCGAGGTCTGGCTTCCCTCATTCCTGGTGGCAGAGTCTCCAGCAGGTCCAGTTTCGCTGTAGTTTTAAACTCCACATGGCAGCAGCGGCACCCTGCTTGGTGTCTAGTTGTAGCCTTCCCATTTCGCCAGCTTTCCTGTGGGTCTGGTGCAATCCCTTTCGATTTTAGCTGTTGTTTTTTCCCCAACTTATTGATGAGGTGGCAGCCTCCTAGGCCACCATCTTGTTTCGGTCTCCGAAGACTATTTTTTTAAAATATCTTTGTATTGGCTTTTAGAAAGAGAGAAAGGGAGAGAGATAGAGAAATATCAACGATGGGTTACATCATCGATCGGCTGCCTCCTGCACGCTCCTGGGGATGGAGCCCACAACCCAGGCATGTGCCCTGACCAGGAATTGAACTGGCGACCTCCTGGTTCCAGGATCCTTGCTCAACCACTGAGCCACACAACAGAGTATTCTGTATGAGTCTGATGAGGGAGGTGAGGCTGCGGAGGCGATGCCAGGACACATGTGGCAGACAGCCGTGCAGTGGAACCAGGGGTGACAGAGAAAGCCGCTGGCAGAGAGTCCAACACGACAGGGCGACGTCTGGTGGAGTGGCTCTAAAGATGACTACTCTCAGATGCTCGCAGGCTGAAGACAGGCCCTCCACCCCCCGAGTTTAGGCAAAGCCTCAGAGCAATCCTGGAAGAGGACTCCGGGCGGCCCCTCTCCGTGGAGGGCAGCCTGAGACGCGCAGGGAGGACGGGAAGGGAAGCAGTGAGAGCAGTGCAGAGGCCCAGGGGGAAGCAGCCGCGGCTGGATGAACGGAGACCGGCATGCCAAGACCTGATGGCTGCTCCCGAAGTGCTGGCCCTCCAGCATGGGGCCGGGGGAGGGGGGGTGCCCATGCCGCCTGGGGCCGGGGCAGAGATCCCGGGTGGCGGGGAAGGGCTCTGGCTCAGCCCTCTCAGGAAGGACCAGTCTGGGAAGATGAAAATCGAGCAGGTGGGGCGTGTCCCCAGAGTGGGACTCCGCAGGTTCCAGAGGGGCAAGGACTGTCTGAAAGGAAACACGGCAGAGGATCAGGACTCCAAACCTGCCCCTGAGCCAGCGACACCTGAGAATGCAGCCTCAAGGTCAGGGCTATCAGCGTGCAGCCTGCCAAGCTGACCGGGAAGACTAACCCGAGGGGAAGAGATCCTTCTCTGTATTCTTTTATGATGTTTGAATGTGTGTTTTAAATTTGCATAAACATGTGTAAATTTTACTGCCCCCCCCCATAATAAAATACCATTTGTGCAAGTTTTAAAAAGCCCATAAACAAAAATTATAAACCTTGAAACAAAGAAACACATTTGTGGTGACACTATTACACAAAGATGAAATTTCAGAGAACAGTCCAGAGCAGCAGTTACTTCAGGGGCTGGGGGACAGGCCGGCGGCCACAGCGGCTCAGCGGCGCTCACGGCTCCTCTAACTGGGCGGGACTGACCTCGCTCTGAGTGGGGCGCCAGCTCCCAAACGTTTGCTTTACTGCTCACTTCCAGATACGACTTATGAACCGGAACGCTCAGATTACCGACTTAAAAACCTGAAGGATGACAGAAGGCGCGGCGGTGCAGGCGAGGCGGGCAGCACCCTTGGGGGTGGCGGCCAGAGGGCCCGCTTCCCGGGGAGCGCGCTCAGCCTGCGGGGAAAAGGCTCGCCTTCCCGCGCAGCGCTGAGGGCCGGGCCGGGCGGAGACGGCGGAGAACGGAGGGGCGTGAGGAGCGGATGGACAGGGTAATTGCAGAGAGAGAGACAAACACGCCTACCGTCAAGTTCTTGAGAACTGTGAAGTCTAAAACACTGTGCAGTGGTCGGCAAACCATAGCTCGAGAGCCACATGCGGCTCTTTGGCCCCTGAGTGTGGCTCTTCCACAAAATACCACCGACAGTGCGATGGAAACTTTGTGGCCCAAGCGCAGAAGTCGGTTTTCGGCCTGGGCGGGTCTGTTTTGAAGAAGTGGAGTTAGAACACTCAAGGGCCCAAAGAGCCACACATGGCTCCCGAGCCGCGGTTTGCCGACCACCATCCTGGCCAGTTTGGCTCAGTGGATAGAGCCCCCGCCTATGACTGAAGGGCCCGGGTTTGACTGCAGTCAAGAGCACGTACCTTGGTTGTGGGCTTGATCCCGGCAACCACTCGTTCATCTCACATCACTGCTTCTCTCTCTGGCCTTTCCCCCTCCCTTGCACTCTCTCTAAAAACCAATGGAAAAATATTCTCAGTGCGGATTAACCAAAAATAAAGGCCACACACCTTGCCGACAGGGAAGCCAGCGAGGCAAAGACCGTTCCCTCCCGCCTGGCCCCCAGCTCCCGCCCAGGCTCCCGCCCCCTCACCCCCGGGCCCCGCGGGCCCGCCTCAGGGACCAGGAGCTGCGGTTTAAACTGGAGACACAACAGACACGGCTCAGGACGGCACCGCCCTCCGTGGAAGGGGATGGACACCGCCGCTGAAATGGTATTTCTCCCGGTCGCCACGCCTCACTCACACAGCAAGGGCTGTGGCTCGTAGACAGCGGCCCTGGAGACATTCTGGGACCGGAGCGGGGCGACAGCGCTGTGAGGGCGCGGCTGTCTCGCCCAGGGACCCCAAGCACAGAAGCAGTCCGAGTCCACAGCCCCATTCCCACCACAAGGGCACTGTGGCCCGCACGGCACAGTGGCCGGCGGAGGAAAGCAGTCTGACGTTAGGCACGTCTTGGTGTAAGAGCGCCGGACACTCACTCTGCACCGGGAACTGCACTGCACGCGGGGATCCGGAGATGCTGGGACCCGACCCCGCCTGCCAGGGGCCTCATAGTCCAGCGCAGAGCTGAGCCTGCAGACGGAGAGGGCTGTCGGCCGGCGTCACTGACACAGGGGAAGGTACAGCAGCAGGCGGCGCCAGGGAAGTGTCATCCCCCTCAGGAATGAGGAGGCTCAGCCCTGAGCTGCCAGGGCAGACAGGATGCCACGGGGTTTCTGGCACCGGAGGCCCAGCACGGAGGGCCCCAGTCCCCCGGAGGCAGCGGACGGGCAGCGATGGCTCCGACGCCCACAGCGTGTGTAGGAGAACCTGGCGGCAGCAGGCTACGCTGGAAGGAGTTCGTCTGGCCGGAGCACTGGCAGGGTGACAAAACCCAAGGGTTTGTAGAGACCTCTGAGCAGAGACCGGGGCGGGCAGCCGAGGGCCCGGAGAAGGCCTGAGAGACCGCTGTCACGTGCTCTACAGCAGCCCACTGCCGCCGCCCTGACCTTCTCCATGCTCCTGTGTTACCTTTTAGCAGCTCTAAACCTCAGTCCCTTTCCAGATGCACTTTTTACTGCCAATCTCGAACCATTTCCAAACTATGTGAATTCCTTGCTCTCGAGATTACTCTACAGCCCAAGCTTACTCCATCAGTGGTAAAATGAATACAAATTCCTTGCCCTTATGAGATCAACAAACATCTGCATTATTATCACGTGCTCTTCACTGCTGTATTCAACCTTGTGCTGCCTTACATAACCCACGGCTAATAACACCTTCGTCACTGCGGCCCACCGACTTCCTGCAGCGAGCTTCCTCACTGCTCCTCCCACTGCTCCTCCTCCACCCTCTGCTCGAGTGTCCCCTCTCCAGTTCCAGTCTGGCACTGAAGCCCTGCTTATTTACCCAGCTGCGATTACATGTACACTTCTTCATTACGAGTCATCTTGTAATAATTTTCAACTTTTAAATTACAGTTGACATACAATATTATATTAATTTTAGGTGTACGACATAGTGATTATACATTTATATAACTTATAAAGTGATCCTCTGATAAGTTTAGGACTCATCTGACACCACAGTTATTACAATATTGTTGACTATATTCCCTATGCTATATTTTACATACCCATGACTATTCTGTAAGCACCAATTTGTACTTCGTAATCCCTTCACCTTTTTCACTCAGTCCTTTAACCTTCTCCTATCTGGCAATCATCCAAGCATTCTCTGTTTGTTGTTTGTTTGTTTTGTTCTTTAGATTCCACATATCAGTAGAATCACATGGCTTTTCTTTCTCTGACCCACTTCACTCAGCAAAATACCCTCTAGGTCAGCCGTGGGCAAACTACGGCCCGGGCTGTTCTATCGGGCCCACGGAGCCGGATAGAGCGGAGGGTTCTCTTGCTCTGCCCTCCTCTCCTTCCCCAGCAGCCCAAGAGGAGAGTGCCAGCATGGTCAGGTTGCTTTTTTCCGGCCCTCCGGTCCAGTTTAAGGACCCATTGTGGCCCTCGAGTCAAAAAGTTTGCCAACCCCTGCTCTAGGTCCATGTTATTGCAGATGGCAAGATTTCATTCCTTTTTATGGCTGAGTCATATTTCATATCTTCTTTATTGATGGATACTTGGATTGCTTCCCTATCTTGGTTATTGTAAATGTTGCAATGAACATGGGGGTACACAGGTCTTTATGAGTTAGTGTTTTGGGATTGTAAATGTTCCAATGAACATAGGGGTGCCTAGGCCTTTATGAATGTTTTGAGTTTCTTCAAATATCCAAAAGTGGACTTGCTGGGTCCTTCTTTGTCTCATGTCATAGCCTTTGTTTTAAAGTCTATTTTGTCTGATGTAAGTATTGTTACTCCCTTTTTTTTCATTTCCATTTGCATAAAATATCTTTTTCCATCTTTTTACTTTCAGTCTGTATATGTCTTTTGATATGAAGTGGGTCTTACAGGCAACATATGTAAGGGTTTTGTTTTCTCATTCATTCAGTCACCATGTCTTTTGATTGGAACATTTAATACATTTATATTTAAAATAATTGTTCATATGTATTTATTGCCTTTTTATTATATTTTTTACTCTTTTTTTCCTTCTTAAAAGAACACCGTTTAACATTTCTTATAATACTTGTTTGGTAGTAGTGAACTCCTTACGCTTTTCCTGTCTGGGAAACTCTTTAGCTCACCTTCAATTCTAAATGATAGCCTTGTTGGATAGAGTGATCTTGGTTGTAAGTTTCTGTTTTTCATCACTTTGAATATTTCTTGCTACTCTCTTCTACCTGCAAAGTTTCTGCTGAGAAATAAACTGACAGCCTTAGGTAACTAACTGCTTTTCTCTTATTGCTTTTAAGGTTCTATGTTTTTAACCTTTTTAAAAAAAAATATATATTTTATTGATATTTTACAGAGAGGAAGGGAGAGAAGAGAGAGAGCTAGAAACGTCAATGAGAGAGAAACATCGACCAGCTGCCTCCTGCACACCCCCTACTGGGGATGTGCCCGCAACCAATGTACATGCCCCTGACCGGAATCGAACCCGGGACCTTTCAGTCCGCAGACCGACGCTCTACCACTGAGCCAAACCGGTTTTGGCCATTGAGTATTCTTATAGCCAGTGTTTTGAACTCAGCATCTGGTAGCTTGCTTGTCTCCATTTTGTTTCGTTCTTTTTCTGGAATTTTGCTTTGTACTTTCATTTGGAACATGTTTGTCTCCTCATATTGGGGGCCTCTCTGGGTTTGTTTCCATGTATTAGGAAGATGTGCTACATCTCCCAGTCTTGACAGTGTGGCCTTATGTTATAAGCATCCTGGGGGGAGAGGTGGGAGGGATTCAGTGGTAATTTGCCTGTCAACTGAGTGGGTGCTCCAAATGTGCCCCCTGTGTGGGTTGTGTGTGCCCTCCTGTTGTAGCTGCTGGCACCTCCATGAAAGGGAGGGCCCCTCAGGCTCACTGGCTATGAGGGATGGCTGTGTACCCCAGAGGAGCTGCTAGGCAGAGGCTGATGCCAGGGAGCAGGATTCGCTGTGTTGGGGCCCTGCTGCCTGCTGAACTCATCTTTATAATTCCAGACCCTAGCATAGTTTTCAGTCTTTACTAACTATACAATAAATGTGTTAAAAGAAGATTCACAATTAATAAAACAATTAACCCAGTAAAATTAGTTAGGGTGATTTTAAAAAATGTACGTATACAGCATGAAACTAAAACTTTAATAAAATTAAAATATTATAAAGAAAATCCTGCACAAGTGAGACTATAAACTAGCTATACCCTTTCCCACCTGACCTCCAAGTACACTGCCACCTAACCAGTGTGATTTCCCATCCACAACCCAAAATAAATGCTCAATAAAAATATATCCAGTACATGGATTGATGGATGCTAGGAAGAGAACCAAGATGGTGGCATAGGTAAACACTGGTACTCGCCATCTCCAAAACCACATCAAAATTACAACTAAAATACAAAACAGCCATCATGCAGAACCCCCTGAAAGCTGGCTGAATGGATGTCCTACAACTAGAGAAGTAAAAAAGAAAGCACACTGAGACTTGTAGGAGGGGCAGAAGCGTGGAATGGGCTGGTCCAGCACCCGTGTGTGGAAGACAGTCTTTGCAGAGGCTGCCTACGAGAAGCAAGGGGTCCAGCCCCACACCAGACACCCAGCCCAGGGTTCTAGAGCTGGGAAGATAAGTCCCCGCAACTACAGGCAGTAAAAACCACGGTGGATTGTGGAGGCTGCTGGAATCCCAGGTGTTCCTCTTAAAGGCCCCGTGCACAAATGTACACAGTCCTGCTTCTTTCAAGCTCCAGTGTCGGAGGAGGAGCCAGACACACTCAGGGAAGAATTGGATTGTCTGGCATCAGGTAGGAACTCGGGGGAAGCTTTCTCCCAAACTGGGGTGCTCCCAGAGGTCATTGATCCTATGCTTGGATCTCCCCTGTTGCAGGGCTGACTGAAAGCCATATATGAGTCTTCATCAGCCTGTAATACACTGTTTGCTCCATGCTAGGGATTCCCTGAGACTCTACCCCATCCAATTTGCAGCCCTACCCAAGCTGTTTCCAGCTGCTTTTCTATATGAATGGATGTCCTGGCTCGGGCTTCAGACTTTGCTAAAATCTCTCAAACAAGCTGCAGCTAGTGACAGCATGTCCCAAACATATCAATAAAAAGCCCATGGAAAAAAAACAAGGTGGCTGTATAAGGTATATAGCTGTATGTGCTGCCTCTCACAACCAAACCAAAAATACAACTAAAAGACAAAATGACTATTACCCAGAACCACAGGAAATCTGGCTAAGTAGAAGATCTACAACTGGAGGGAAAGGAAAAAGCACATTGAAACCAGGTAGTACGTGCAGACACACAGAAAAGCAGAGGGACGGAGGTGTGTGAATTGGGCTGGCAACTGGGTGGCTGTTTTTTTCAATCGGGAAGGAGACACAGGCTCCCAGCTGCTCTGAACTCGTTTCCGGTGAGACTCTGGGGACCCAGATTCCTATGGGAAGAAGCTGGACGGTCTGGCATCGGACAGGTCAGAAAGTGAGGGTGGCTTTCTCGCAGAGGTGCTTGCAGGAATCACCGTTTTATGCACCGAGGTTTAGAACATAGGGGTGCGGAACATGGGGACGCAGAAACATGAAGATGCAGAGATGGCTGACTGGCAGCCATAGCTATTTGCTATGCCCTGTTGATTCCCTGAGACCCACACCACTCAATTCACAAACCCATGCAAACTGTGCACAGCAGCTTTTGCATATGAATGGCCTACCCTTTTGAAGCTTGACCTAACAAACTGTAAATGGGTCAGACAGCTCCAAAACTTCCTGACAGTAGCTGACTTGCACCTCATTGGAGATCCAGGAGTCAGTGTACCTAGTGGTCAGTGTGAGACAACAACAGACTTCAACTCCTTACATACATAAGTGACACACTCAAGAGGCAGACTCAGTGAGCACCAAAGCCCCACTGAAGCAAGTCCTGCCCCATAAGAGTGTCTCTAGCACAACAGTTCTTCCATTATAAACACAATGGGTCCCCACAGCCAACTGGCCTGGAAGACAATTCCTCCCAGGGTACCAACAGCAATCAAGGCTTAACTACAACAAGAGTGTGCACCCAGCCCACAAAGGGGTGCACCAAGAGTGTCCACCTCAGGTGGTTGGGGAGGCTTAGCCACTGGGCCTTATAGGTCACCTACCATACAAAGCCACTCCATCAACACAGGTAAGCAGCCAAAATGTGGAGACAAAGAAGCATGTCACTAATGAAAGAAATGGAAATAAGCAAACTACTGAATATAGAGTTAAAAACCACAGTTATAAGGTTACTCAAGAATCTTCTAGAAATCTCCGAGAAACTTAGTGAGACCTTCAAGGATCTTAATGAGAATGCCCAAAAGAAATGTAAAAGAACCAGTCAGAAATTAAGCATACACTGTCTGAAATAAGAAGAGAGAAGAGCATGAGGAAGAGAAGAACATACAGAAATTCAATAGTAGACTAGAGGATCCCAAGAAACAAACCAAAGATTTGAAATATGAGGAAGCAAAAAACACCCAACCAGAAAAACAAAAAGAAAAAAGAATTCAAAAATATGAAGATAGTGTAAGGAACTGCCAGTTATGAACTTGATTGACCCCTTGGCCAACATCAGAGCAATTTAGGCTTACAGTTGTAAAACACAGGTCAGGCAACAATATTCTAGAAAGCCACAAGATGGTGATGTTGCTCAAAAAATGCATCTCTAAAAATATGTATAATTAAATACATCTTACCAACTTCCAAAAAAACAAGTTTTCCTTCATTGTAAGGAAAGGTTGTCAAAGATGTCTGTACTTTACTAGAAAGCATTAGCAAGGATGGAAATACATCTATCAAATTTAGCAGAAACTAATTTTAAAGGTAAACAGATATGGTCCCTAAATACAAAACAAAAATGCAGGGCTTGACACTATTATTGTCTTTATCTTACTAATCTCTTCTTCGCTTCCTGCTCCATCATCTTCCTCCTCAGGTCATAATAAAAATAAAATATGTTTTTACTTGTCATGCACTGTACTTTATTTTTCATAATCATTGTTAATTTAGTGAAATGATTTCTTTGTTTCAAAAGGATACTAAAATTTATTTACAGCAACAAAGGAGAAGAATGCCAAAATGGTATCAGCAATGAGAATCAGATAATTTCATTCTAATTTGCTATCATTTCCTCAATTTCTTATATTATGCAGCACTATGTTTACAACGGTAAAATACCAAAACTTTCCAAGCAAATATTGTTGCATTTGGTACTTTTCGCCAAGCCTTAGTGATGCTCAGTAGACAACAGGTTTCCCACTCTGTGCTGCACGTCAATTAGGAAGCTTCCAGGAACACTGAGGTGTGAAAACGCGGGTTTCAAACCCACGGAACCAGTGGAGTGACATGTGGGAGAGCTGTGTGGCTCCTCCCAGACCACGGAGCGAGCGCCATGTGAGACCGCCCACGCACGTGGTGTCTAAGTGACAGAACCACAGCCCGCCTTACCTGGGATCTGAGTCAGGCCTCGGACTCCAACAGTTCCAACAACAGTGAGCACTTACTGGGCTCCTACTGTACAAAGAAACGATCTCTAATGCCAACCGCTCCCCTCAGAGTCTTTAGTGTTCTTACTGACAGAGGGAAACTGGGTTTCAGGAACTCCAAGAGCCCAGGGCCGCAAAACTAGTGACTCAGGATACTGAACCCGGAGTTCTTGGGCTCAGAGCCAACGCTCTTTCCCCTGCGTCTGCACTGCAAACAGACTATAAAACAAGAAACGCTGAGCTAAATCCGGGCCTTACACTCAACTGTTGGCCACATCAGTCACATGGTATTATTCTCTTATTTTCCCACTTAAGGATTCACAGAAGGGTGGTTTTCTGGGGCTTTGAGAGCTAGTTATTGGAAACGCTTTTCTTACGGCTGAGAGAGAACACGTAGTCTCACCAAAGATAATGTGTGGAGGCTGGCGCGTGAGCGGAGAGGCAGCTGGGGGGTTAAGAGATCGTTTCCCTGTGTTCTGGGAAAAACACGGGGCAGCATCCACTCTCACTCTGCAAAGATCAAACTTCACGTAATGACATTATACAATCTCATATTTCAAAACGACACAAACATTTCCCTAAGTAATAGGTCATGTGTTTCTATTTTAAGGACATAATCTTGCTTACCAGACTTTCCCTTCAAATCCCAAGTTTCCATTGTTTTGATCTTCTTCAGACACCTGCGGATGGCAGCCGGGCTGAGCAGCCTGCGGGCCAGTCGCTGTCCCCTGGATGGCACTGGTCACCGAACACTTCCTGACATTTGCAAACAGATTAAGAATCCTAACCTGCAGGCATTAAGTAGCCATGGAGACCCCTAACCCTTCAATTCCCCGCCCTGAAGAGCAGAGCGTGCCGTGCGCGGGTGGTGCCCGGGGGGCCGCTGTCAGAGGCCGAGGCCCCGGGTCCGGGCTCCACCTCTAGCAGCCGTGTGCATGCCACCCTGCTGTGGCAGCACGAGGACGCTGCCACTGCTTCCAGCATCGGGACTGGCGACGCCCCTGCAGGGTACCTGCCCTGGCCCTAACTCCTCCCAGCCCTGGCCCCGCTCCCCACGCCACACAGACGGCAGAGCCGGCCACGAGGCAGACCCACGTCTGCAGCAGAGTCAGGTCCAGGTTACACTGGGCACCTGAGAGGGCTACACTACTGCGGAAGTTTTTGTTATAAATACATAATTTCAAGATATTTTAAAGCTACTCAAGTAGCAGACATACAGTGTTAATTTACTATTTACAAATACTCTTCCTAAGAACTTTAAAGCATTCTGCTAAGTATAAAATTACATCTTAGAGGCAAATTTATAATTCAAAACACAAACTTCCCAAAGTGAGAAAATCAATTAAACGGCAAAATTCTACTCCTAGAATACTTTTTCCCCTCAAGCATTTCTTCTCACGTTTAAAACAGAGTGAGGCCAGCCAAAACCGGTTTGGCTCAGCGGTAGAGCGTCGGTCTGCGGACTGAAAGGTCCCAGGTTCGATTCCAGTCAAGGGCATATACATTGGTTGCGGGCACATCCCTGGTAGGGGGTGTGCAGGAGGCAGCTGGTCGATGTTTCTCTCTCATCGACATTTCTAGCTCTCTATCTCTCTCCCTTCCTCTCTGTAAAATATCAATAAAATATATTTAAAAAAACAACAAAAAAAACCAGAGTGAGGCCAGCTGCATAGCTCAGCGGTTGAGCTTCGACCTCTGAACCAGGAGGCCACTGTTCAATTCCCGGTCGGGGCACACGCCAGGTGTGCAGGCTCCGTCCCCAGTGCGGGCTACAGGAGGCAGTGGATCACAGATTATCTCTCATTACTAATGTTTCTATCTATCTCTCCCTCTCCCTTCCTCTCCGAAATCAATAAAAAATATATATTTAAAAAATAAAGTAGAAATATGAGAACACAATCCTTTATCCACAAATCCAATAAAATCCCAAAAGCTATAAAAACTCAAGTTCCTTCCTAACTTATTAGGTGGCAAACTCTGAGCAGATTTGTGGTTGTTCTGTGTCCTTATTGACACACCTAAACATTTGCCCAGGGCAGCGCAGGATGCCGCCGAGGCTTTGCTGGGTGCGGAGTAACACAGCATGTGAAGTGTGTTCCCTTTCTGACAGTGAGAAGTAATAATCCTGAAGCATGCCTGCCATCCATGACAAGCTGTTATGAACCATCCTAGTGAATATTTACTGAATTCTGAGTGCCGGGTTTAAGGCACACACAGATCATTTCATTACCACTTTACATGTGAATACTGCCTACAATTGCTGAAACGAGGGCTTTTCCTAAAAAAGCACTTGACCGAGCTCAGCTGAGGGCCAGAACTCACACCTGGGTTTGTCTACTTTAAAGCTTATGCACTTTATTTTTAAATGTGTTTTATTGATTTTTTTTTTTTTTTAGAGAGAGGGAGGAAAAGAGAGAAACCTAGGTATGTGACCTGATCAGGAATCGAACCGGCAACCTTTCGGTGCACAGGATGATGTAAAACCTAAGCTCTTTTGATAGCCAACACTTTAAAGGAAAATTTATCACAAAGAAAGTTTTTAAAAAGTTGTAATGACCAAAACTTCTACCCTAGGAAAATGAAATTCCTGAGCACCAGGTACACTTCCCATTCTGGCATTCGCCTTTAAACCCCAGACCACCTGTCCCCACTCACAGGACAGAGGGGGGCTGCACTGGCCTCAAAGTCGGTGTCAACACACAAAACAATGGGCTCCTCAAACCAATGCCAACCGGTCCTTTCCACCCACTGTGAGGCAGAGGCATGGGTTGGCATGGTTTTCGGCTGTTGTTGTTTTTACCACAAAATGTACTAACGCCGTTAAAACAGGGTTGCTATAAACACAGGTTAAGTTTTTCCACTAACAGCCCCAGCTGGAAGCGCTGCCATTGCGATGACAGCTGTGATCACGGGACTGAGGGTTTAAGTGACACAAACAGACTGTCTCCACCACTGTCCTAAGCAAGCCTCAGAGAAGAGTCCAGGCCGCGGGCCTCCTCCGTGCGCGGATTTAGAAGGTAGACGGCTTCTCCGCCGTTCTCCCCAGGCGAGGCCGAAGGCGGCACGGCAGCACCCTCCCACCCTCCCACCGGAAGCCCGCACGCGATCCCACGGCACTCAGAGCCTCCATTCTGAGGAGCTTATCTCGGCAGAGAAAAAGGCAGATTATCTGATGTCTAATCACTGGGTCGGACTGAGCTGTCGGAAGTGGACGTCCATCCCCAGGAGCCTCTCGGGCAGCGGGTGCTGTCGGAGGCGGCCCTGCCTGCTCCTCACTGGAACCAGGCCTCAGGCTGGCGTCGCTTCGGATGGGTCCTGGGCACTCACCTGGAGCCCCTTCAAACATCTGGAAGGTCTCGGTGTTAAGATCTCTTTCTGTTTACAAGTCACACGTGTGCTTCCTGGGCTATAGCTTAGAAAGTGTCTCCGAGAGCACAGACGGCGGCTAACAGACTGTTTCTAACAGCACTTCTCAGAGGAACGCGCGCCTGGCTACTTGTTAAACGGGAAATTCAAGGACCTCCCCGCAGACTTCGAAGGGAACTCAACCATCCCCACACTCGCACACACCGAGGGCTGAGACCCCCGGAGGGCGGTGACACCCGGAGGGCGGTGACACCCGGAGGGCTGAGACACCCGGAGGGCTGAGACCCCAAAGGGCTGAGACACCAGGAGGGCTGAGACACCCGGAGGGCTGAGACCCCAAAGGGCTGAGACACCAGGAGGGTTGAGACCCCAAAGGGCTGAGACCCCAAAGGGTTGAGACCCCCCGGAGGGCGGTGACACCCGGAGGGCTGAGACACCCAGAAGGCTGAGACCCAGAAGGGCTGCAACACCCAGAGGGCCGTGACGATGGGTCTGCGGAGCCTCCTGCCCAGTGGCACAGCTCCCCTCCCGCCCTGGCCAGTCCTCCATGTGGGGTTCCTTTCTCAGATTCACTTCGGCAACTTCCTTAAGAGGTGAGATGTAACACGCAGCTCTGCTCACGCCACAGCAGCTGTCCTTGAGAAATGAGCGCATCCCAGAAAGGTGGACTTACTTTAATTTCACCTTAGTTATAAGCAACAGAATGGTCTACGGGCTGCTTATGTTTCAGGGACCATACTTTCTGCTTTCCAACATTATTTCAATGAACCCTTAGAAAACCCAGCGGGAAAGATGTTCTCGCCGTTTCCCAGAAGGTGAGAGGGAGGCCGGCCGGGGCTGCGCCGAGGGCGGCCCACCTGACCACAGGCCCGCGCTCATCCTCACCAGTGAGGGCAGCCACTCGCTCACTACTTCCAAGGCAAAGTGTGTTCCAGTCTGTAAGGTGAGCTCCCTGGACCCCCTCCCCGCTGGCCGAACCGGAGAGCAGGGCTTGCTGGCCCGCGGGCGCGGCAGAGCCTCAGCCAGGACTCACGGGGCTCCCGCCAGCCTCTTTCCTCAGGCCATGGCTCCCACCAGCTCTCAGAGGACTGGTTCTCCCGAGAGGAGCAGAAGCTTCCCGCCCGGAGCGGTCAGCGCGAGGCCGTCTGTACACTCCGGGGACGCAGCGCAGAGGAGCCCCCAGAGCCGCGTCCGGTGACCCGGCTCCCCCCCGCCCTCTGGGCACAGGCCCCGTTCCCGGCGGAGGCAGCACCCCCTCCCGCCTGCGCTCGCTCCACAACCGAGAGCCCCGCACGCGTGAGCAGGACGTGCTCCCGGGGCCCGGAGCTGCACCCGTGTTCTGTGCGTGAGAAGTGTAGCCGCACTGCTGCCCTCAGGAGTGATGGGAACAAGACACTCGGTTCCTTCATGCCAGTCAGCCCGAACATGGTTTAGAAAACCCAAACTTAATACGAGCTGCTACTGAGGCTGAAATGGAGCGAGGGCCACAGAAAGCCGAGAGGGGCGGTGCGGAGAAACCTGGCTGGCAGCCGGGACGGCCCCGCCGCGGTCCTCGGGTTCCCGCCGAGGGCCAGGTGAAAGCACCAGAAGCACCGCGGCTCAGGCCTCGCTCCCAGGGCCCGGCAGCCCGTTAGGTAATGCGCCGACTACAGCGCCTGGTGCCTCCTGGGCCGCACCCCTGCCTGGGCCTGTCCCTCCCCGGATCCTGGGCCTGTCCCCGGAGCCTGGGCTGGCCTGTGCCTGCGGTAACCAGTGTGGCAGAGAGGACGCTGTGCTGGGTCTCCCGTGCGGCTTCTGCCTCTGCACTCCGTGAGCCCTAAGCATCCTTCTGCAAAGACAGGGGCCTGAGACAAAAAGACGGGGTGGTATAAGCCTTGTCCCTGCCCTGGGGGTCACTGGCTTATGTCCTGGTCAGGGCACATGAGCGGGCTGCAGGCTCAACCCCTCTTGGGGCGTGCAGGAGGTAGCTGATGGATGTTTTGCTCTCATATCCATATAGAGCAGGGGTGGGCAAACTTTTTGATTGGAGGGCCACAATGGGTTCTTAAACTGGACCGGAGGGCCGGAACAAAGGCAACCCGACCATGCTGGCACTCTCCTCTTGGGCTGCTGGTGAGGGAGCGGAGGGGAGAGCAAGAGAACCCTCCACTCTATCCGGCTCCGCGGGCCGGAGAGAACAGCCGAACGGGCCGGATCCGGCCCGTGGGCCGCAGTTTGCCCACAGATGATATAGAGTGTTTCTCTCTATATCCCTTCCAATCTCTAAAAATCAATAAGAAATACTTTTTAAAAACCTATATGGTACAAGAGGAAGAGAAACAGAGCAGAGACTGACCCCTGCTGAGCGGCCAGCGGCACGTGTCCACACAGTGACCACAGCAGGCTGCTCCCGGCAGCCTGGGACGGCGAAGCTGCGGGGAAAACACAAAACAAACAAGCAGTTTTTGTCTACAGCCATTCGTTTTTGTTAATTAGCAATAAACAGCCAAAACAACGCTCACAGGATTGTTGTAACAAAAGTATGGGTTATAATGCCTGTGTTTTTGCATAATTTTCTCAAAAACCAGAGAAAAGGAGTGTATTACAGACACACATCCCTTCACTGTGCTTCATGGGTTATTTTCACTGAAGACAAGACCCCCCACTGGCAAAAAGCTTACAACTCGATTTACTGTGGTGTCTGGAACCTGATCCGGACCTGTACCCATAACTCCAAACAGCCCCCGTCCCAGAGATCCAGTCTGTGCCTCTGCCTCCTGACAGGGACAGGCCTCCTGTGTCACCGCCGTGCCGACCTGCAGGGGCACCAATGGGTCTTAGGAATGTGGAGAGGAAGGCTAGTCTTCCTTATACACGAGGAACTATTTAACTCATGGTTTTACATAATTTATTCTCCAATTTGAAGTATGTACTAACATTTTTATTTTATTTTTAATATATACTTTTATTGTTAATATTACAGATGTCTCCCTTCCCCCCTTAACTTCTGCTAAGAGTTTTTTAATAGTAAATCATTTTTTTTTTTAATGACTAAGCTTTTGATGCAATGGTAAAAATCATGAAATACCATGATATAGACTTCTGGAATTCAGATCCTGATTTATTTGCTCTAAAAATCCAAATTTTCAGGCTTTTATAAAAGAACAAACTCCACCTGTAGCAACTGCATTAAAATCCACAATTTTCTAAAGAAAACTAATACTTACTTTTTACCAGTATATATTTTCAGATGAGAAATCAACTTTTGCTTTTTCCTTGACAGAAAGATAACTATTTTGTGATAAATTCTTATAAATTTCAAAATTACCTACCAAAAGCCACGTCAATGGGATTACCATTCTAACAGGAAGGAGGAGCCAGACAAGTTCAGATGCACACGGCGGCACAGACGTGTGTCCCGGACTCCCGGCCCCGCCTTCCGCTGGAGGAGAACACTGACCGCGGCACAGAAGTGTGGGTTGCGGTGCCCGTTCTGTTTTCGCCACTGACTAGCCAACACTCTGAATTTAACCTTTTAACTTGTTTGATCCTCAGCGTCTTCTAAAAAGCAGTGACACTCTGACATGCCAAACGACAGCGTGCGGTGGCCTCAGGAAGGCGAGGGGCTGGCCGCACCCCTCCTCCTGAGGCCGCACCCCTCCTCCTGAGGCCGCACCCCTCCTCCTGAGGCCGGGGCGCAGAGGGGCTGGCCGCACCCCTCCTCCTGGCACCCCTCCTCCTGGCGCTGGGGCGCAGAGGGCGCAGAGGGGCTGGCGGCACCCCTCCTCCTGGCGCCGGGGCGCAGGGGGCTGGCGGCGCTCCCTCGGGCTCTTCCTCCTTCGGGCTCTACACCGGCACTTCAGGACGCATACCGCTGTCCACACCAACCTACTGCTTTTTCTAATCCTTGTCATAATGACATATTTTAATAGAAAGTAAAAAAGACCCCTCTCTTTCTAATAATTATGGAATCAAAGTTTCTAGAGCTATAGAAGATACTAAGTAATAACTTTTTATGATTCTACCAAGAAGACCTTCCTACAGATGCAGGAAAGCCAACTGTTTACTAATGGATCGAGCCGCAGCCACACTGGAGCAGGAAGGACTATCCGATGAGAAAGTGCACTGCGCCCGCCCGTGGTTCGTTTTTACTTGGTAAAGACTTCCTGAATGGAGGACGGGAGTTACATAGGGCATCCCTGGATAGAGAAAAGAAGTTCTTAAAGCTTCTAATTTCTCTTACATCCCTCCCCACCGCACTCCCGAGTCCCGACAGAGACTCCGGCTTTTATTTCCTTACAACGGAGACGAGGAAATGATGGCCTGATGCCTGCGGTCCACACGCCCAGCTCACCCCACAGCGGCAGGGAAGCCTAGGACCAGGCGTCCCACACTCAGCGCCCGGGGGACCCCCGGGACTGCCTCGGCCTCACTGAGGAGGCCACGGGAGGGCAGTCACTACACCCAAGATGGCCAATCAGTTGCAAACATCTTTACACGAGAAAGAAATCAATTCCCATTCCATCTTACCCACTTGATAACTGAAATACTTAGGACAAATCATTTAACCGCTTGGGCTAGTTAGTTCTATGATATAGTAGCAACTAACCTAAGTTAGTCAAAGTCCGCGTAAGCCGCGGCAGTGGGCCACGCCGCCCCCGCGGCGGCTCTGGGCAGCGGCGGGAAGGGTGGGAGCTCTACTGGAACTGCTGCCAGGCCAGCCGGGCCACGGGCCCCACGGCGAAGCTCAGCGGCCCTGTCCGCAGTCACAGCCAGAAGACACCGGTGCACGTGGCCGTTTTCCGGGCAGATTCCTTTACTCCAAGGTTCACGGCCCGGCGGAGCGGCCCGGGTGCCGAAGAGAAAGCCGCGACGTGCCCACCGGCACCACCGTTCTCCCAACGGCCTGGATCGGAACCGCAGTCATTTCTACACTCCGTTTCTCTCATCAATTCTGTCTCATCTGCTTCCTTCCTCCCTTCCTTTCCTGTAATTATGGCCACAGCTCAGCCCCTCACTACCTATTACCACAGCAACCAGAAGGTCTTTCTGCCTCCAAGTTCTCCCTGCTTCTTCCACCCTGCACAGCTGCCCTGCTGAGCCCCTGAAATCAGCTGTAATCCTTACATTCCCAACCCAAAGTCACCCTCTACCGAAGCCAAAGGCACTGGCCTGCATTCAAACAGTCACAAACGGGTCCGTTTTTCCTTAGGGCTTTATCGCCCTCGCTACCGGTACCAATACTTGATGTTCATCCAATTACTGTGTCTCCCCAAATGTATGAACTCTGTGCTCCTCATTCCTTCTCTGCTCAGATGGCCTTTGCTGGCCTGTCAAGATTCTTAGTCATCCTCAAAACAAAGATTCCAGAAGCCAGGAACCCCACCTTCGCAGGTGAGATGTGAGCTCCGCTGCCTGTGCGTTCGAATTCTGCAGGCGCCTCCGCTGCCTATCAGCCCAGTGAGGCGTGTGTGCAGCCTCCCCACCCACCGACCTCCTCATCCTTATCCGCCCAAACACCCCCGCAGTCACGGCAGGTGCGTACTGACTGTGAAAGCAGCGAGACCTCTCAGACTGCCCGGAGTGACAGCAGAGACCTCTTCCTCTGCGGGCAGGGGCTTTACCCCTGTCACTCCAGGCTTCCAAGCACAGCCCTTCCTCTGCTGAACCAGGAAGAACTCCTTGAAAATGTCAGTAAGAGCCCTGGCCTGTTTTGCTCAGTGGGTAGAGCATCTGCCTGTGGACTGAAAGGCCCCAGGTTCGATTCTGGTCAAGGGCACAGGCCTAGGTTGTGGGCTCAATCCCCAGTATGGGGCATGCAGGAGGCAGCCGAAGATTCTCTCTCATCACTGAAGTTTCCATCTCTCTCTCTCTCTTTCTTTCTCCCTTACTCCCCCAAATCAATAAAAATATATTTGTTTAAAAAAGAAAATGTCAGTAAGCTACACCTGGAAGAATGATTTCGCACTACACACCTCTGAGTAGCTCCCAATACTTGGATACTATGTTTTCAACTTGAAACAATATTACCTACTTATGAAAAGTGCTCATGTCCACTGACAGCTAATTCACTACTTGATGGCTAAAACCAGCCACACGGAACAGAATGCCGTTTGTAAAGTGCACTTTGCTTGTATAACACACACACACAGACTCGGAGCGCAGATGAGTCGGATGTACACACGAGTGTGAACTCTTGCGAAAACCTGCACACAGACTGCTCCCTGGGTGTTTCAGGTGAAAACTCGGCAGGGGGAGACAGCTGTAGACCTGCCCCTCTCCCTCCGCCGCCGGGAGCCGCGAAGCCCCCTCCAGCCCTGCGCGCTCCGGGTGCACAGCACACAACTCACCCACCAGCCGGAGGAAGCCCGCGAGCCTGGACAGAAACCGTGGGCAGGACGGACGGCGGCGGCCAGGCGGTCACCGCGGGAGGAGGCAGGTCCCTCCGGCCGCCCCTGGCAGGGGAGGGCCGAAAGGACGGCACTCGCCAGTGCCTCGGCGGGCGGAGGGGAAGGAGGTCTAGGAAGGACGGGGAGGTCCGGGCGGCGAGGACCTGCGAAAACTGCAAGGTCACTGGGACCTGGCGGGTCACGGGGAGGCGAGAGCGCCGGGGCTGCCGTCAGCGGGACCGGCGGGACGGTGACCCCGGGCGCCGGCACCCCTCCCGGGGCAGGAAGTGCACCGGCTCCTCGGGCCGGGGGCCGGGGGCCGGGGCCAGGTGAGCAGCCGACGGCCGCGCCGCGGAGTCACCCGGACACCCGCTCGGCCCGTGCCCAGCCACCCGCGGCCCCGCGCCCCGCCCGCAGAGGTCCGCCCGGGCCGAGCGCGGCCTCGGAGTCCCGCCCGCGCCCGCGTCCTCACCGGCTCCGGCCTCGCAGCGGCGCGTCCCCGCGGCGGCGCTCAGCCCTCGGCGCCCAGGACCGCCATCTCGCCGCAGGCGCCGTCCCGCAGCCAGGCCGCCCGCAGCCGCTCGGGAGCGCCGCGGCCGCCGTTCCGCCCGTCCCGCCCCGCCGGCCGCACCCCCTCCCGGGAGCGCGCCGCCCACCCGCCGCCGGCTAGCGGACCGCCGCCCGAGCATGCGCACCGGGGCGCGCGCGACGCCGCCGCCGGGAGTCCGCTCCTCGGGTCTTCGGGGCGCTCGGTGGACGCGGGTCGCCAGCCAATGGGGCGTGGGGGCGGGGCCGGGCCGCGGAGGGGCGGGGCCCGGGCGAGGTGGGTGTGGTCTCGGTGGTGGGCGGGGCCGGGAGGGAAGCTGGGAGGGGCTCGGCGGGCTGGAGGCGCGTGCCGCTGACGTGACTTTCCGGCTGGGGCGGGACAGTGCGTCACCTCCAGGGAGGACCTGGCGTGGCGCCCCTCGGGAGCGCTCCACAGCAAAGGTAGGCTCCAAATAAACACCCCCTGGCTCAGCTGGGCTCTAGAGAACGCTTTGCAAGAGTAAATAACTGCACCAGCCAGTTGTCACTATGCACCAAGTAGGAGGACAAAACACTGGGCAAGTGCCGGGGTCAGTCCTGTGTGGTAGGGCCTGGCATCTCCAGTTGTACAAAACACAGGTGCTGTTGGTTCCGTGTTGCTTGTAGACATAAGGTAAGGTGACCGGACGTCCCGATTTTTAACAATTTGACCCGCGGCGTTTTAAAAAAGTCCGCCACGCGGGACAAATTGTTAAAAATCGGGACTGTCCCGCCAGAAGCGGGACGTCTGGGCACCTTAACATAAGGCCACCCTGCAAGAAAGTCTGTGGAGACCACGTTACTCACCAGATGACCTTGTCAACAAAAGGTCTCTGTCACCCAGCAAGTGCCAACAAAAGTCCCCAGTCTATTCAGGTGAACAGTTTGCCAACTGGGGAGACACAGCTGCTGAAGGAAACCAAAGGCATACCGCTCCAGACCATGGAGACACCCCTTATGTTATGTTCCTGCCCGGCTGCTGATTGGTCCACTTTTATGCAAATGAAGAATCCAAATTTGCTCAATTTGATTGGTTCAAATAGTCCTGGCCTGATTAGTCAGAATCATGTGTTCTGATTGGTTGTTAAAAATGAAAATAAGGATGTGGCTGTGCAGTTCCCATTGGACAGGAATACAATACCAGGAGTTCTTATAAGGGTGGGCTTAGATGGCAGGAGTCCAGTGCAGGAGGCTACTGGGCCCAGCTTGGTGGGCTCCCTGATATGGATCGTGTGTGAGAGGCCTCTGTTAGCAATGGTTGCAAGACTCTGTTTATGAATTTGAGCCGGATTATCTACAAGGAGTCCTTCTCAAGGTCCTCACCCTGGTCTTCTACTTTAGAGACCTCATAAAGGCCATCAGCATGGATGTCTATAATTTTTGCCCAACCGTGTCACCCAAAGCCCGCAAATTACCTACATCCACACCCAAGCTCACTAGTTCCTTCTTTCTTTATCCTGGGCAGCCCTGTTCTTCCCCAAAGTGACACTCTTCACTGCCTGCTCTCTCCTGTGGTGCCTCTGTGGCATATTTTTAACCCCACCTTTTCTATTGGTTACAATTCCTTGGCACAATGGCTGTTTAAAGTCCCTTGAGTTTAAAATCTCTTTCTAGTTCTCTCTCTTCTTCCAGCATAACTAAACTTGTAAAAGAATCATGTACCAAGAATGGCATTGACCCTCCTGAGTTTTTGTAGGATTCAGTAGACATGTCTTGATTGAATGAACACACATTCTCTTCCTAATCAGTGCAGCCTGTCATTCCTGGATGTGAGGCACACTGTACCCACAATGATTATTCTGAAATATGCACCTGATCGTGTCACTCCACTGCCTAAAATCTTTCATTGGCTCTTCAGAGCTTTCAAGACAAAGATTAACATGATGGTCAGGCCTCTATGCTCGAATGTCCAGTCACTCCGTTATAAAATGCTTCAGAGCCCCCTGATTGTGCTCCCTGATCTCTGCTTTTCCAACACTGTTTTCTTCACTCTTTCCCTCCCCTGTCCAGGCCCTTTAAAAATAAGTTGAAGAACATGCTTACAGGTGCCCTCCCAGACATTGCATGCACATGCCCAATAGAGGTCTACAGTCTGTCTCCTGGGTGCATATAGGTTTCCTTCCACTCCCTGCTCTACTCGCCCTCACTCAGCTCTCCCAAGTCCACAGTTTCCCCCTTTATTCAGCTCCATCCAGAAGCTCCTACTATGCACGTAGGCCCCTAAGTTGACAATCAAAATTGAACCAGCCTTTTGTTAGTACATATTTATTTGGTTTCAAAAGAACATTGCTATAAATAAATATATTTTCATAAATCATTGTCTATAGTTACTGCCGTAGTTTAAATCTTTAAAAAATAATCAAAGGTGTGAACAACTTCTGGCAAGGTGCTTTCCAGAAAGAACATAGGCTTAGATATCCCATTGCCTGGGATCAAAGGGCAACTATACCACAAGGGGCCACATTCGGGTCTTCATGGGCCCCTGATGCTTTTACCTTTGTGGGCCTCTTCCTCCATAACATAATATTAAAAATTATATTTATAACTGCATTGATATGAAGATGTTTTCTTCAGCCTAAACATTAACTTCCCATTTTAAAAGAAATAAAAACAGTTTTTATGGGCTCTTAAAAGTACGGTAGCAATGATTTGAAATAACTCCTGATGAAAGTGAAAAAAGGAAATACCAAAGAAGAATTGCATTTGAACATCAAAAAGACAAAACATCATGACTACAGAAGAAATACACAACTTTTATATAAACAGTGAAGACATCAAAATTGTTAAAATTTTGCTGACTTTGGCTCAGTCATCAATTCCAGTGGAGACTCAGCCAAGAAATCCAGAGAAGGCTGAGACTCAGGAGGGCAGCGATGGAAGAATCGGGAAAGATCACCAAGAGCATAGTTGTGTCTTTGGAGACCAATCTAAGATCATCCATGCCCTCCTCTTCCCAATTACTGAGTATGGATATGAAAGCTGAATAGTGAAGAAGACTGACAGGGAAAATGGATGCACTTTCATATGGTGTTGGAGAGCGTTATGAATACCTTGGACCACCAGGAAGATGAACAAACTGGTCCTAGAACAAATCGAGCCTGGAATATCACTGGAGGCAAAGATGATAAAACTGAAACTGTCCTACTTTGGGCACATCTTGAGAAGATAGGGTTGTCTGGAAAAGATAGCAATGCTAGAAAAAAAGAGAAGACAGTAAGATAGAGGAAGACCAAATATGAGATGGTTTTCATGAAAGAAACCATAGGCATGAGTCCACAGGAGCTGAGCAGGGCTGTTGAGAACAGAACATTGTGGCCATTACTCATTCATAGGGTCGCCAGGAGTCAGAGACAACTCAACAGCACATAACACACAACAGTATGTGAGCCAAAAGTAGGCACTGTGCCTACTATGACAACTGGAGAAGTTGACCCTGCTGCTTCCTACAAGCTATGAGATTTGGCCAAATTCTTTAACTTGACTGTGCCTTCCCAGAAAACTAGTAGAATGACACCATATGATATGGTAGTAAAAAGTAAATACTTAGAATCACATGGCACATATAAATTAGTGTTGCTCTATTGTTATTATCAAATCCCCATAGCACTACATGAGAGTATATGATTGTCCTTCACTATGCCAAGGTCGAACAAACCCAGAAGGAATCTGGAGGCTGTGCTAGAAATAAGCAATGGAGATTTATTCAAGGATCTTGGAATTTGCAACCTGGATACACAGCTGGACAAAAACCCAGAAGTGTTCCAGAGAAGAAAAAGTGGTGAAAAGTTCTTACAGCAAAAAGCACTACGTTAGAACCATCAGTCCTGCGTGCTTAGCCCCAGGTTGGTCCAGGACGGTGATCAGTCAGATGGCAGGAGGCGGTGATGGGTGCCAGGAGCTCTGGCTGTCCCCGCGGTCTGAATAATGGATGTGGGGTGGATGTATATGTGAGTCCTTCAGGGGATCAGGTGGCCTGGAAAGGTGAGCGCTTCAGGGGGCAGTTGGAGGGCGGCCTGGAAGTCCAGGCACGTCCAGGCATTGACATGGGACTGGAAAGTTCAAAAAAGTTTGTTTCCAGGTCGGTCAGAACAAGAATGGTCTCTCCTCATGCCTCAGCCTTCCTCCTGTTAGTTTTAGTCGCTTGGTTAAAGTGACTCCACTGTACATACTCCCTGTCTTCATTTAAAAAAAAAATAAGTCTTTATTGTTCATATTATTACAAATGTTCCTCATTTCCCCCCCTCCATTGGTCCCCTACACCAAGTTTCCATTCAATTCTCTGCCCTTTCCCCATCCCCCCATTGTCCTCATCCATAGGTGCAGTTTATGTTCAGTCTCTTCCCACCCCGCCCCACTCCCCATTTCCCCGAGAATCATCAATCCACTCCCCTTCCATACCTCTGATTCTATTATATTCACCAGTTAATATTGTTCATCATGATTTTTACTTCCCTTGGTTTTTAGACTCACTTGTTGATAGTTACGTGTTTGTTCATAATTTTTATCTTTATTTTCTTCCTTTTCCTAAAGAACCCCTTTTAGCAATTCATATAATTCTGGCTTGGCAGTGATGAATTCCTTTAGCTTAAATTGATTTGTGAAGGTCTTTATCTGGCCTTCGATTCTGAGTGATAGCTTTGCTGGGTAGAGTATTTTTGGCTGTAGGTTCTTGTTATTCATCACCTTGAATATTTCTTGCCATTACCGTCTGGCCTGCATGGTTTCTGTTGAGAAATCAGCTGACAGTCGTATGGGTGCCCCTTTATAGGTAACTACCTGCTTTTGTCTTGCTGCTTTTAATGTTCTCTCTTTGTCTTTAGCTCTTGGAATTTTAATTATGATGTGTCTTGGTGTGGTCCTCTTTGGATTCCTTTTGTTTGGGGTTCTGTGTGCTTCCTGCACATGTAAGTCTATTTCTTTCACCAGGTGGGGGAAGTTTTCTGTCACTATTTATTTCAATATGTTTTCGGTATCTTGCTCTCTGTCATCTTCTGGGATGCCCATAATTCTGATGTTGGTTCGCTTAAAGTTGTCCCAGAGGTTTCTTACATTATCTTCAACTTTCTGGATTCTCTTGTCTTCTTGCTTCTGCGGAGGAGTGTCTTCTGGCTCTTTGTGTTCCAAATCTTGGACTTGATTCTTGCAATCTTCCAATCTGTTTTTAGGACTCCGTATAATATTATTTATTTCAGAGATTGTATTCTTTATTTCTAGTTGACCCTTTATTATTTCTTGTTGATCCCTTTTCATATCCTCATAGGTCTCATTTATTTTATCCGCCTTTTCTAAGAGATTGTTGAACAACCTTATAAGTGTGGCTTTGAACTCTATATCCAGTTGCTTTTTGTCCTCCATTTCTTTCGTTTGTGATCTGTTTCCTCGTCTTGGCATTTTCGCTGCTTCCCTGAGTTGGTAGGTTGGGAGGATCAGCTGTGTCTATGCCAGGAGACAACCTTATTCCACTAGACTTGGAAACCTGCAAAAGCCTCTCTGAGTTCAGCTTGGATGGGGCGGAGTTTCAGGGTGGAACCTACAGCCTTGGCTTCAGGTTAGCCCCGCCCTCTGAGGTTCCTGAGTCTCAGTGTACCTCAGTGTCCTTTGGTACTCGCTGCAAGCACCTCTGAGAGAAAGGCACCCTAGAGCTTCGCCCGCTACCAGACAGTGTAGTCTCTCCCCCAACGAGCTCACAACTGGGGTTCAGAGCAGTTGGAAGTGGGGTTAAGAACAGTCTGGAGCTTATGTCTCCTTCCTGCTAGGGCAATCTCGCGGCCCAATCAACAGTCTGTCCTCTGTGCACGCAATGTGCGTGACTCTGGGGCTCTGCCTTTTACCGCTCCCCTGAGCTTCTGCCTTACAGCCCAGATTCCCCCTGTATGAGGCTGGGGCCCGAGGGTCTTGCCCAGGACTGGGGTTCAGTGCAGTCAGAACTGGGGCTCAGCACAGTCCTGAGTTTTTGATTCCTTTCCGCTAGGGCAATCCAGCAGCTCAGCGAAGAGTCCGTCCTCTGCGCGCAATGTGCGCAACTCCAGGGCTCTGCCCTTCGCCTTACAGCCCAGATTCCCTCTGTATGAGCCTGAGACCCCAGGGTTTCGCCCAGAACTGGGGTTCAGTGCAGTCAGAGTTGGGGTTCAGCACAGTCTGGAGCTTTTATCTCCTTCCCGCTAGGGAACGCCAGCCAGGCACTCAGCCGCCCCTCCTCTCCACTCCGTCCTCTCCCCACGCGTGCACTGTGCCTCCGTACCTTAGGCTTTTACAGCTCCTCTGGTTTTCCTTCTGGTTTTTTCTTTCCTTCTAGTTGTAGAATTTCCAGTCAGTCAACTTTCCTGTAGTTCTGGATAGTGTCCACTTTATATTTTAGTTGTATTTTTTGAAATTGTTGAGTGCGGCTCCCCCCCCCCCCCCCCCCCCCCCCGTCTTCATTTTTAACTCAAAGTCATAGTGGTATATTTCTGTGGTATATTATGGGCAAGTATGGAATCGTATTGTTGGTTCATTGTTGATTTTCTTACTGGGATATTCAGATAAGGCAATCCATATATAATGTAGATATCTATCCTAGATGTATAACTATTGGCCTTTTTCATTTTGTTTTCTTCTATTATTTTTTACTTTGTAAGTCCTTTCCTATCTGAGATCAAATCCTTTATCTGGCTTAGTTTTTCTACTTGTTTGAGAATTTTACTTTTTTATTAAATAACTTAATCCTGTTAGGGCAGTCTCCAATATAGTAATTAATTGTATCATGATGAACATTTATGGAAAGGGTTGACAGTGGTGTTAGGACTTAACATGGTGTCACAAGGAAGGAGGCCGGGAGTTGGGATTACATTCCTTCCTTGTGAGGCCTTGCAGGTTACCTGGCCGTCTTAGGTTTTAACTAAGCTAACCTTCATGAAATGGACTAGTGACTAAAAAAAATCCCCACGGAGAAATAGCAGATGAAATTAACAACACAAGTATGATTGGACAAAAAGGTAAAGTCTGAGCTGTGACACTTGTCTTTGTAAGCAAGCTTTTCAGCAGCCACATTGTTAACATGGTCTAATCAGAGCTAATAAAAGCCCCCCTCCCAGGTTTAAAGTCATAATGAGCGCTGACCATGTGGCTCAGCTGGTGGGAGCATTGCTCTAAGGTTGCGGGTTCGATCCAGGTACAGGAGACAACCAATTGAAGTTTGTCTTTCTCTCTTGCTCCTCCTCCTCTCTCTCTCTAAAATTAATAAGCATGTCCTCGGTGAGGAATAAAAAAAATTATGATGAAACTATTTGAAATGTGAGTTTTTGTGTTATTGTAATGGAGAACTTCAGCTGCACCTACTGTGCCTTGAGTAATCATGACCAGAAGACATAACAGCCATCCACCCAAACAGAAGGACAGGCATTTACAGTTTTTTCAGATGTTTTTGAAGTCAGATTTACTCAATCTGACATCTAATGAAATACGCTAAAGTTAGTAACATGTTTAGAAGTTTACTTACTCATAAAGGTCCCCTTAAAGGAAAGCTGTTTCCTCCCAGCATGATGAAGCCTGAACTAATAGGTGAGGCTGTTGGGGGCGGCGGGAACAGCACCCGGTGTCTGACCTGTGGGGTCAGACCGGACTGGGTTCAGCCACCTTGGTACTGGGTTCTGGCCTGGAAAGAATTCAGAGCAAGACCCAAACTGTAAGAAAACATTTATTAGGTAAATCACAAGAGGTTGGAAGAAGTAATTTCTAGAAGAAACGGGCTTAGGAAGCAAGTTGTGAAGGTAAAGAGAGGAAGCTGATGGTGATGTGCCTGGGGGCAGGAGGAGGGGGAGGGGAAGGCGGGGGGTGTGCTCCCGGAGGGAGAGCTCACTGGGTCCCCGTCCTCTGGGCTCTAAGGGTGGAGGTGTTAGGGACACCCGGTGGAAGACCTCAGTAGAACAGTCAGCAGCTTTCCCATGTGTCCTTCCGGGGTGTGGTCTCCACTGACTGCTTGGCGGCACCTGGGCGGGGTCGCTGTCCAGGGCGGCTGCTCCTGGCGTCAGCCGTGGTGGTGCTGCTGCTTCTCTGGGCCTGGAGCTGACATACAACTGAGGCCTGGATGTCATCTCTGGGAGGGAAGGTCAGGGACCGAGCCACAGGACCTGCCATGTGCTGGGGAGGAAAGGCCACCCTGGGGGCCAGGTCCCCCCACAATTGATTGTCCATTGGTAGTAACCAGGGTCTTACAACCCTGGTGACCGTCTTATCTGGACCATCCTGGCTATGCTCACGTCTGTCTATTTGCTCACAGCACTTCTACCATCTCAGATTATTTCTGCTAGATTGTTTCAAAACGTAAATTCTTAGCAGTAAGAAAATCCTGCCTGAATTTCTTTTTGAAACTGTTTTATGGGAAACATAGTGATGGAGCTATCAATTTGCCTGGAATTAAATATCAGAGATACTAGGTAATTTAAAAAATATATATATTTTATTGATATTTTTACAGAGAGAAAGAGAGAGATAGAGAGTTAGAAACATCGATGAGAGAGAATCATCGATCAGCTGCCTCTTGCACACCCCATACTGGGAATGTGCCCGCAACCAAGGTACATGCCCTTGACAGGAATCGAACCTGGGACCTTTCAGTCCACAAGCCGATGCTCTATCCACTGAGCCATACCGGTTTCGGCTACTAGATAATTTTTTTATGTGAACTTTCTTACCTGCATCATTGATGGACAGGTTTTACTTCCGAGAAATTGAAGACAAGACTTACACCAACATTGATATCTTTCATTTCCTAAAAACAACCCTTTCAAATATTTTCAAATATTTATTTGACTTTGTAATGAGATAGGAAATAACAATGATGATAACTACCACAGAGTTCACAGGTTACTTCATTGAAAAGTACTTAAAAGAGTTGTTGGGTTTAAAGACAAAGGAAGCGTTTCATTTACAAAACGTTAAACACTTAAAATTTGCTGACCTTGTCACCAATAACGAGGCTCTCAAGAGTGTTCCTTAGCCCTCCCAGCCTGGCTCAGTGGTTGAGGGGCAACCTATGGACCAGGAGGTCAGAGTTTGATTCCTGATCAGGCACATGCCCGGGTTGTGGTCTCTATTCCCAGTGGGGGGCGTGCAGGAGGAAGCTGCTCAGTGATTCTCTTCATTGATGTTTCTATTTCTTCCTCTCTCCCTCACCCTTCCTCTCTGAAATCAATAGGAAAATATGTTTTTTTAAAGAGTGTTACTTAGCAGATATTGTAAAACAAGCACACTTATCCTTTAGTTGTTATTAAAATTTAAAGGGAATTTTAAACAGTGAATATGAAAGTAAATGATTTCGGGGAAATTAGTATTATGGAGAACATATTTGGCAAACAGATATTTGGAAATATTTCCATTAATATGTGATAATGTGGCTGAAAATTATACAAGTGTGTCAACATAAGAATGCTTATACTTGCAAACTTTAAAACTTTTAAAATAGAATTTTCTATCCCATATAAACACCTTCCGAATAAAGAGTTTTGAACCCTTTGTTAATCTTTTTTTTTTCAACAAAGTGGCATAATTGGTATGTGGGAAAGAAAATAAGGGTTATATTTTAATAACAAAAGATAAAGATATACCTTGTCCACTTGTATAGACATATTTTTGATATGTCTTTTTCATCTATGATAGCCATTAAAATTAAGTACTGAACCAATTCAACTTAGAACTAAAGCACTCAAAATATTATGTCACTATTATATCAAGATTAAAATAATATGACTTCACAAAAGAGTAAAAGAATTTATATTATTAATAAGCATAATTAAATAGCACCTTAGTTTAAAATATTTACTTATTTGTGTATAAAATGTCAATACAATAATACATTTATGTAATCCTAGTATATAAAAATGTTGTGTCATAATGACCAGTAACAACCGGAGGCTGACCAACGGGAAGTCAGTGCAGGCTCTGCCCCAAGCAAGAAGTTAGGGGCAATCAGGCAAGCAGGTAGAGTGGTTAAGAGTGATCAGGTAGGCAGGCAAGTGGCTAGGGGAGATCAGGTAAGGCAGAGGGCCCCTTGGCGGCCTGGCCCACACCCAAGCAAGCAGTTAGGGGCAATCAGGCAGGTATGCAGAGTGGTTAGGGGTGATCTGATAGCCAGACCAGTGGTTAGGGATGATCAGGTAGGCAGGCAAGTGGTTAGGGGTGATCAGATAGGCAGACAGCCTCTCTCAGGGCTGGCCCTGCCCCCAGCAAAGAAAGAGGGAGGCCCAGGCCAGCCAAGCAATTGCACCCTAGGCTGTTGCCTGTTGAGGGAGGCCACTGATGGCAGGGGAGGGAAGGCAGCTGCACAGATGGCAAACATTGGCATGGGAGGGGGGGGGGCAGTTGCCTGCAGCCTGGGGAAGGGAAGCCCTGATAGGCCCTGATCTTAGGCCAGGCCTAGGGACCCTACCTGAGGGGTCCCGGATTGTGAGAGGGTGCAGGCTGGGCTGAGGGACTCCACTCCCCACCCCCACCCCCAAGTACATGAATTTTCGTGCACTGAGCCTCTAGTCCAGGGGTGGGCAAACTTTTTGACTCGAGGGCCACAGTGGGTTCTTACACTGGACCGGAGGGCCGGAGCAAAAGCAACCTGACCATGCTGGCACTCTCATCTTGGGCTGCTGGTGATGGAGCAGAGGGTAGAGCAAGAGAACCCTCCGCTCTTTCGGCTCCGCGAGCCAGATAGAACAGCTGAAAGGGCTGGATCCGGCCCATGGGCCGTAGTTTGCCTATGACTGCTCTAGTCTATATAATAAAAGCCTAAGTGACCATTATGGTGGAATGACCAGAAAGACCAGTCGCTATGATGAGCACTGACCACCGGGGTCAGATGCTCAACACATGAGCTGTTCCCTAGTGGTCATTGGACTCCCACAGGCAGAGTTCCACTCAGCCAGAAGCCAGGCTTACAGCTGGTGAGTGTAGCAGTGGTGGCAAGAGCATTGCCCGCTTCCGTGGCAGTGCTAAGGAGCAGCGAGCAAGTGGGTAGTAGGGAAGGAGGGTTCCTGGACTGCAAGAGGGATGTCTGACTGCTGGCTTAGGCCCACTCCTGGGGAGCTGTTTGATTGAAAGAGGGCATAGGCTTGGCTGAGAGACACCCCCCTCCAGTGCACGAATTTCATGCACCGGGCCTCTAGTTTATAAATAACTGTGTATAAATGTGTACACAAATTTATTCTCCCTCATGCAGTGGAGGCATGGGTTCAAATATTTTCTACTGATCAAGATATGGAAATATTTGGGTTGTAAAGTGGATGGAGAGGGCTTTCTAGAAATAGCTGATTTGATAGAGTAACATGATACAATTGGAGGACAAAAATAAGCACTATAAACAATGTAATACTATAGAATAGAAAAAATAACTTCGTGTAGAGACCAACAGTGCCACATATTTCAAAATCTTCTCATAGCATTACATGTTCATTTCGGTTCAGTAGTTGTTGGGCACCTGCTGTGCTCTGCTTGGCCTGCCAGTGAGAAGCTGATGAAGACATGGCCTCCTGTCCAGAGGCCCCCCTGGGGGAAACAGAACATTGTGTCCAGGTGCATAAACAGATAACTGCTACAACATATTGTAAGCTCTATACAAGGGGGTTCTGTGAATGATGTAAGAGGGTGTCTGATGGGATAGAGTTAGGTAGGGAAGGCTTCCTGATGGAGGTGGTCTCCAAACTAAGCTTTCTTGATACAAAATGCAGAATTTGAATACATTAGGAAGTACTCATTACAGTCGTTCATTCTGTTCAATGAGGCAGAAAAATCTATAAGATGATTTGTAAAGGTCTCTGTCTTCATAATCTTTATAAAGCCCCTTAAAAAGTTTTGATTGCAGAAGGGGTAAACTTTAATTGCCTGGAACATTCCTCAGACTACACTAGTGCCAAATCAATAATATACTTTCTTTTCTTCTCCCTCATTCTGTCAGCACTTCTTGAGCTCCAGCTCATCAGAGGGACTTTGTAGAAGTTCATACAGATCTTGAAGAACAAATAAGACTTTGCCAAGAAGGAGGTCAGTGGGAAACAAACAAACAGGACATCTGTAATACTTTCCACACTCTATAATAAGAAAAGTATAATATGCTAATTAGACCAGACATCCTTCTGGATGACTTTCTGGACAAAGTCAGGGCTGTGAGGGAAGCCCAGGTCCTGGGTGCCAGAGGGAAGCCACTGCTGGCAGCTGGGGGAAGGAAGGCCTACTCTTGCATGAATTTTACACATCAGGCCACTAGTAAAGAAATCTACACTAATAAAAGAGAAAGATGCAAATTGACCATACCTCCACGATGCCTGCCAGCCAATCAGGAGAGAGTATGCGAATTAACCTGAAAAAATATTGTGGGTTAATTTGCATATGCAGGCACTGAGCAGCCTGGGTCCTAGGGACATCCTTGGGACCCAGGCTGCTCCTAGCCTGTAGGCCCATGCACAGAACACCCCTGGCCATTCTGGGCCTATGGGTGCTTGCACTGAGCGGCTGGGGGCGGGGCGGAAACATCTTCCACGTTGCCACAGATGTTCCTGCCCCATGAGCTCTTGTACATGTGCCAGCACCAAGTGGTGGCCCGGGTCCATGCCCCCAGCCCTGCACACATACTTTGGGGCTGCCAGCTTTGGGGGCATGGTGCCCCTGGACGCGGGACATGCCCTAGCCCAGTGGATACAATGCAGGGGGACCTCTATCCATGAGCTGCAAAGAAAACACCTTTTTCCCCTTAAATATATTTTATTGATTTTTTAGAAAGAAGAGGGGAGAGGCATAGACAGTTGGAAACATTGATGAGAGAGAAACATCGATCAGCTGCTTCCTGCACACTCCCCACTGGGGATGTGTCCCCAACCAAGGAATTAAATCTTCCCTTAACAGGAATCAAACATGTTCTTAACAGGAATCAAACCTGGGACCCTACAGTCTGCAGGCCAACGCTCTGTCCACTGAGCCAAACCAGTTAGAGGGTAAACACTTTTTCTGCCTGCTCATTGGCTAAACTCCCTGTATGCTTCCACTTGCAGTGTTCTTGGTAACTTGGGTAATAAGAATCCCAGAAGGTGATCTAGGGCGTTTCCACCTCAATCCTGGAGGAAAAACGAAGGTCTGCTGCTGGAGGGGCTAAGAAATGTCATATGCTGCCCTCACCAGTTTGGCTCAGTGGATAGAGCCTCGGCCTGCGGACTGCAGGGTCCGGGTTCGATTCTGATCAAGGGCATGTACCTATGTTGCAAGCTTCTCCCTGGCCACAGCCCAGGTCAGGGCTAATGCAGGAGGCAACCAAACGAAGTGTTCCTCTCACATTGGTGTTTCTCTCTGTCTTTCCCTGTCTCTCTCTTCCATACTCTCTAAAAATCAATGGAGACATATCCTCAGGTGAATATAGAAAGAAAGAAAGAAAGAAAGAAAGAAAGAAAGAAAGAAAGAAAGAAAAAAAGAAAGAAAGGAAGGAAGGAAGGAAGGAAGGAAGGAAGGAAGGAAGGAAGAAAGAAAGATAGATCATGTCCTATGAAAGACACATCTTGAAAATGCCTAAAGAAAGTTGTCATTTTTCTTGGTGAGGGGACTGGATCGTGTTGATGAGAACACCTTGTGGCTCTGGTGGCTGGCAGTGGCTGCAGCAGCGGGTGATGGGGCTGAGGTCTTCCCCTGATCAGCCAGGTCGCCTCCTTGTCAGTAGGACTTCCCCTGAGGGCTCCCAGTCTGTGAGACGGGGCAGGCTGGGCTGAGGGACTACTCCCCTCCCTCCCCCATTGCACGAATTTAGTGCACTGGGCCCCTCGTCTTATATAATAAAAGCCCAGTGACTGAAATGGTGAAACAACCAGAATGACCAGAGACCAGAATGACCACAGCCCCTCACACAGCCCCCCCCCCAGATCTGGGGCCCCCATCAGGGCAGGCCAGCCAGCCCCCACCCGTGCACCAGACCTCTATTCTATTCTATATGATAAAAGGGTAATATGCAAATTGACCCAACAATGGAATGACCAGAATGACCGCTGGACCAGTCACTATGGACCCACTGACCATCTCTCGATTCCTTTCCCTGGCTCTGAGCAACCGGGGGTGGGTGGCGGGGAACGCGGGTGGCGCCAGGCCAAGGCCCCCACCCCGCCAGTCACCGGCGCACAGAGAGCGACCACGGCAGGGCAGGGCTGGCGAGTGGGCAGGAACAACCGGCCGCTCAGTCCCTTCCCCTGGCCGTGCGGCACCGGCACTAACGACAAATGGAGAACCAGGGATGGTGGCGGCAGGAGGTGTGGGGCTGGCTGCTGGCAGCCGGGGAAGATGGCCGATTGCAGGCCAGGCCTCTAGTAAAATAATAAAAAAAGACAGCCAAGAAGGTGGTGCGGGGAGAAGGAACAGCAAATGCAAATATGGGAGGTCTGTGCACCATCTTTAGCCTCTTGTAAACCATTTAAAATATATTTTATTGATTTTTTACAGTGAGGAAGGAAGGGAGAGGGATAGAGAGTTAGAAATATCTATGAGAGAGAAACATAGATCAGCTGCCTCTTGCACACCTCCTACTGGGAATGTGCTCGCAATCAAGGTACATGTCCTTGACTGGAATCGAACCTGGAACCTTTCAGTCCACAGGCTGACACTCTATCAACCGGTTTCGGCTTGTAAACCATTTTTATTCACATTCTTGTTTTATCGTAACTCCACATGTTTTCACTAATTCTGTTAAATCAGGATTCAGCACGCGTCTGTTTGAAGCATGTGCTCCCTCCGAATTGCCTTTGCAGAGGACAGATTTGGAACCTGACCCCTGTGGTCAGGCCCAGCGCTCACACACGTCCCAGGCTAGATCCTTCCTGCTGGCGGCAGGTCCGGACTGAATCTCCCCCCTGACCACACTCATGGCCACTGTGTCTACAGCACAGGATCCCGAGATCCTCACCCCAGGTGGTCGCTGCCGCTGACCTAGAGATAGCCCAGAGAACAGCCCAAAGCCCAGGTGGGCCCATCAGGCTCTTTCTGAGAATCTGAGGTTAAGATGCTCTGAGCCCTTGGTGATAAAGCGCTGCCAGTTGGCAGAGAGGAAGTCCACCCATCAGTGCCCCAAGTGGCGGTTGTCTGACAGCCATACCTATGGGCTCAGGTGGAGGACATACAGGCAACACGGATCACCTGCCAGACACCTAATAGGCCAGGGGTCTGGTCTTTCCCGTCAGAGTTTGGGGAACCAAAAATATGTAGGTTTTGCACCAAAGTCATTTGTCTGTGGAGATGAGAAAGAATTTCCAATAGACATGTGTATCGGAGTAAAGACAGTTTTACAGTATCCTGCTGCAGACAGAACCAGGGGCACAGGAAACACTGACACATCTGTAGACAAGAAGCTTCTTTTTCTCAGAGAGCAGCACCTCCCTTCCCTGAGCCCCTCCATCTCCCCTCCTCCTGCAGCTCCTCCCTTCCCTGTGCCCCTCCATCTCCCCTCCTCCTCCTCCTCCTGCAGCTCCTCCCTTCCCTGTGCCCTCCATCTCCCCTCCTCCTCCTCCTCCTGCAGCTCCTCCCTTCCCTGTGCCCCTCCATCTCCCCTCCTCCTCCTCCTCCTGCAGCTCCTCCCTTCCCTGTGCCCCTCCATCTCCCCTCCTCCTCCTCCTCCTGCAGCACCTCCCTTCCCTGAGCCCCTCCATCTCCCCTCCTCCTCCTCCTCCTGTAGCTCCTCCCTTCCCTGAGCCCCTCCATCTCCCCTCCTCCTCCTCCTCCTGCAGCTCCTCCCTTCCCTGAGCCCCTCCATCTCACCTCCTCCTCCTCCTCCTGCAGCTCCTCCCTTCCCTGTGCCCCTCCATCTCCCCTCCTCCTCCTCCTCCTGCAGCCCCTCCCTTCCCTGTGCCCCTCCATCTCCCCTCCTCCTCCTGCAGCTCCTCCCTTCCCTGAGCCCCTCCATCTCCCCTCCTCCTCCTCCTCCTCCTGCAGCACCTCCCTTCCCTGAGCCCCTCCATCTCCCCTCCTCCTCCTCCTCCTGTAGCTCCTCCCTTCCCTGAGCCCCTCCATCTCTCCTCCTCCTCCTCCTCCTGCAGCTCCTCCCTTCCCTGAGCCCCTCCATCTCACCTCCTCCTCCTCCTCCTGCAGCCCCTCCCTTCCCTGTGCCCCTCCATCTCCCCTCCTCCTCCTGCAGCACCTCCCTTCCCTGTGCCCCTCCATCTCCCCTCCTCCTCCTGCAGCCAGTCTTTCATAAGAGCCTTCGCAGGCTCAGATTAGTTCTCACACTCAGTGACCTCTCGAAGTCAGCTCTTCTGTCCTGAATTCCAGTCTTGTGCCGCAGGGGTGCCTATTAAAAGGACACATTCTGGTTCCTAGGGACAGAGCTCTTCCCTGCCCCCTCGCAGGCCGGGAGCTGAGATATCTACTTTAGGGTCCAACAGAGTTCAAAGCGTGGCATCTTAACCTCAGTTGGTAAAATGTTCTGGACAGTGCAGTTTCTGGAGCGTCTGCAGGAGCAGGCAGGTGCGGTCCAGGCGAGGGGAGAGGGACTCTGCCAGGACGTTGTCACTGTGGGGCGTGGCCACAGTTGTGGCAGCCTCATTACAGCGCCCGGAGGCCGGCGAGGTGGGACCGGGCAGCTCACCTGGTCAGAAGTGCGCAGTCTCCTGCAGGTGGGATGGCAGAGAGAGGAGGTGAGTGAGGCTCGGGTTCGAGGGTATGTGAGTCAACACATCAAGGCAATCGAGCAAATGAGCCGGCAGAAATCAGGGCCGTGTGGCGGGCAGTGGTTTTCGTCCTGGAGCGTCTGCTGGAGGTGGCTCTGACTCCAGAGCAGCCGGAGCGCCTGGGCGCCAGCTCTGCTCTGGGTCAGAAGAGCCTCGGGGGCCGGCGCGGTCTGGGCCGCAGGGTGCCCTCAGGGCTGCCGCCAGGTGCCTGTCTCCTCAGCCCGGGATCTGCACGGCCCATGATCCACTGGGGCTCTGACGGGTCCCACCCCTCTGGAGCCAGTCTGGGGATAGGGAGGGAGTTTCATTCTCCCAAGTTTAGTTTCACCTTCTGAAGATCTTACTTATTTGCTTATTGTCTATCTCCCCAGTGAAATGTAAATTCCCTCAGAGCAGAAAATTTGATATGATTTCCCCCCATTGCTGTGTTTTATTAACATCTTGAACAATGCTTGGTTCTTAGTGTGTTTTCAGTAAATATTTGTTGAATATATAAGCAGACTCCATGAACTTGGGGAAGCCCAAGTCCTAAAGACCCCCACAGTCCTTGATTCACAGATGCAATCTCTGCTGGAGACAGTGGCAGCCATGGCACCACTGTGAGGTCTCAGCATCAGTCCACGCTCTGCCCTGGAACACATCCCACGTGTGGGGTCCGTTCCACTTAAGAACTCACCAGGAGCTATCGAGGAGGAAGATGTGCCAACTACTGAAAAAGACAAGTTCAAATGTATCCAGGAGGCACTGTCGTGGCCACAGTGGTCTCCCTAGGTATGTGCAGTCCACCTGCTCCTGACCACTGCCACAGTGAAGTAGGAGTGGTGGTGGCCCACGGCGAGGCAGGTGTCCCTAAGACCCACATCGAAGGGGTCCGGAAAGTGGCTGAGGATTGCTGAATTCTTGCCCACCTAGGAAGGTGTTCCGGCTGCTCTGAAGTTAGTGGCCGAGGACTGCCAAATTCTTGCCCACCGTGGAAAGCCCCTGTGCCCTGTGGAGGGGTGAGCCATTTCCAAGAGCACATGATGAAGGTAACAGTGCAAGGCCTCATTCACACCTGGACCAGCCAGCAGCGGCGCTGGAAAGGCTGCCAGGACCAGCTCTGTGTGTGGAGCGTGTTTCTTGTGAACCTTCAAGAATCTCATTCTGTTGAGTGATATGAGGCTCCGTAAACTATATAATGCTGGAAAGAGCCTATTCCTTCTGGAGTCTTATAAATACACTAGAGACCTGGTGCACGAAATTCACACATGGGGCCTGGGTGCGGGGAGGTGTCACTTAGACCAGCCTACATCCTCTCCAATCTGGAACTCCTCAAGGGATGTCTGACTGCCCTCTCAGAATCCAGGGCTGCTGGCTTCCAACTGCTCAACTACCTGCCTTCTTCATTGTCCCTAACTGCCTCTGCCTGCCAGCCTGATCACCCTCTAACCACTCCCCTGCCAGCCTGTTTGCCCCCAACTTCCATCCTCTGCTGGCCTGGTCACCCCCTAACTGCCCTCCCCTGCAGGGTTGATCACCTCCAACTGCCCTTTCTTGCAGACCTGGTCCCTCTCAACTGCCCTCCCTTGCAGGCCTGGTGCCTCCCAACTGCCCTCCCTTGCTGGCCATTTTGTTTTGGCCATCTTGTGTCCACATGGTTGCAGCCATCTTTGACCACATGGGGGCAGCTATTGTGTGTTGGAATGATGTTCAATATGTATATTACTCCTTTATTAGGTAGGATAGAGGCCTGGTGCATGGGTGGGAGCCAGCTGGTTTGCCCTGAAGGGTGTCCCAGATCAGGGTGGGGGTTCCCTTGGGGCATCCTGGGCAAGGGGCCTGTGGTGGTTTTCAGGCCAGCCAATGCCCCCTGGCGACCCAAGGGGAGGCCCTGGTATCTGGAATTTATTTACCTTCTACAATTGAAACTTTGTAGCCTGGAGTGCAGGCCTAGGCCAGCAAGGGCAGGTGGGAAGTTTGGCTTCTTCCATTGCCTGGGAAACCCAAGTCTCCCTCCTGTTCTCTTGGTTGGGTTTATTTGCATACTTACTCTGATTGGCTGGTGGGTGTGACTGGTGGGCGTGGCTTGTGAGTGTAGCAGAGTGATGGTTAATTTGCATATTACTCTTTTATCAAATAGGATTTATTTTTGCTGTGACAAAGAAAAAATATTTATTAAAAAGAACATAAAATAAAATCCTATCTAATAAAAGAGTAATATGCAAATTGACCATCACTTCAAGACACAAGATAGCCGCCCCCATGTGGTCAAAGATGGCTGCCCTCATGTGGATACAAAATGGCCACCACAAGATGGCTGGCAAGGGCAGTTGTGGGCAGTTGAAGGTGACCAGGCTGGCAGAGTAGGGCAGTTGGGGGAGATAAGGACAGCAAGGGAAGGCAGTACAGGGGGACCCAGGCCTTCAACAAAGGGCTGTTGGGGGCAATCAGGCCAGTAGGGAGGGAAGTTAGGGGTGACCGGGCCTTCAGAGGAGGGCATTTGGGGGAGACCAGGTCAGCAGGAGAGGGCAGTTGTGGGCAATAAGGCCAGCAGGGAGGGCAGTTAGGGGAGACCGGGCCAGCAGGGGAGGGAAGTTGGGGGCGACCAGGCCTTCATGGAAGGCAGTTGTGGCGGGGGGGAGGGGGGAGGGAGGGCAGGCCTTCAGGGGAGGACAGTTGCGGGGGGGCCAGGCCTGCAGGGGAGAGCAGTTTGGGGGGACCAGGCCTGCAGTGGAGGACAGTTGGTGGGGGAGACCCAGGCCTGCAGGGGAATGCAGTAGGGAGGGCAGTTAGGGGCAATTGGACTGGCCGGGGAGCAGTTAGGTGTCATCAGGCTGGCAGTGGAGTGGTTAGGGGATGACCAGGCTAACAGGAAGAATTGGTTAGGGGCAATCAGGCAGAGGCAGGTGAGAAGTTGGGAGCCAACAGTCCTGGATTGTGAGAGGGATGTCCGACCGGTGGGATGGGGTCTAAATGGGTGGTCAGAAATCCCTCAAGGGGTCCCAGATTGGAGAGGGTGCAGGCTGGGCTGAGGGACACCTACCCCCCCCCCCCACACTCATGCACGAATTTCGTGCACCAGGCCTCTAGTAATAAAATGTTTGTTTAAACATACCTCAAAAAATTACCTGGGTGTCATCAGCCATCACTGGCCTTCCCCAATCCACACCCAAATTCTGTTAGCTTGATTCTGCAAACGCTCTAAGGAGATAAAGTAGGACTGTGCCCTCGGACAGAAGATGGTGCGTCAGCTTGCTTCTGTGGAACAAGCCCTCAGCCATGACTGTTTCCTCTGCCAGCCCGCTCTGCAATGCCGCCCAGTGCCTTCCCGCTGCCTGGTGCAGCTAACATCTCTCAGGGAGGGGAGGGGAGCCCAGTTCAGGAAATGGCTGGCATTTCTCCGTGTGCTTTGCCGTTTTGAAAAGCAGCCATGTGCTCAGTACGTGGAGAGCACAAGTTCACTGATTTACAAGTTTACTCCCCGCCAGTCTGCCTCCCGGCCCCCTTCCTCTTCCACCCTTAGAAACCAGTTTGAATGAGTGCAGACTTAGCTCAGCATTCCTGGGCATGCGTGTGGTGCCGTTTCTTAGCATGAGCGCCATCATGTTTGCCACACATGTTTCTTAGCCGGTGTCATCGAGTGGAAACAGCATCCTTTGAACAGCAGTGAGCTGGGAGACACCAAGGGGATGTGTCTACTTTCTGGCTGACTTTGCACAGTGTCCTTCGGAAGCAAGAAGTCGGGGTGAGTTTTACTCAGATGCAGATGACCACCAGCTTTCCAGTCCGGCAGGGACTTTGGTTGGGGGAGTCCATCTCCAGGCACTGCGGAGCACCTGTGGTACGAAGTGGCCAGAGCGAGTCCACGTGCCACGAGGCAGCGCCGTGCTAGGTTTGGAAGATCTGTTCGGTAAGATCGGCTGTATCGCTTTTTAAAAAGCAGGCAAACTACTAAAAAGGGCTCATAGGAAGGGAAGATGATGTCAGAAGTGCTCGCACGGATTGGGAGGGCAGACAGGGTTTAGGGCCAGGCTTTGGAGGTGAGGTAACAGGAGGAAATTGTAGCGGGGCTTTTAGGCGATTCTGGGAAACTTGGAAAGACGCATCAATGAATGAGACATAAAAGATTGCAGTTTGAGTTGGGAAGGTTATTTTGTGATTGGAGATCCTTTAAGAATTGTCACGAACGTTTCTCATCTTTCTCTCCGGAGATGGAATTCCTTGTTGTGACGTTTCAGTGCAGGTCACCACATCGCGCCTGCATTTGGTAGCTTGGAACTACTACCCTGTTTCCCCCAAAATAAGACAGTGTCTTATATTAATTTTTGCTCCCAAAGATATGCTAGGTCTTATTTTCAGGGGATTTCTTATTTTTCTATGAAGAAGAATACAGTACACATTTATTGTTAAATGAAAATAAAGGAAATTTATTACCTGTATATGGTACAGTAGTATGGAGGTTGTCAACACAAACCAGACAAACTGTGAATCCTACAGTATCAAGAATTTACTCATTTATTCAATGACAATCATGTCATCATCTTCTGGAACATCATCATAACAATCCAATTCCTGAATTTCCTGGTGAATTTCTTGTGACTCCATTTCTTTCAGAATCAGTGGACCAAATCTCGCATGTTTAGCAATAGCACTGTCTTTAAATGAGTACTTCTTGTCAAGGTAGCCTGCTCGCAGTGCATTTGCAATGCAACTGTCAGTGATTTTCTCCCATGAATTCTTCACCCAAGTCACAGCTTGTTGCAGTTTAGGTTTCACAAAGTTTCCACGCTGATTTCTCTCCATCCACACAGCAGTGAGGTCAGGACTCCACGTAACGTCACTGGTTGCTAGATGCCAGTCGGGACGGCCCTAGAGACCAGTTTACGGTAAATTAATTTTCATTCTGAAACAGAGCCTGGGGCCTTATTTTCAGGGGGAGGGGGGATGCCTTATATTTCACTCAGAAGGAAACCTGTAAGTAGGTCTTATTTTCGGAGGATGTCTTATTTTGGGGGAAACACGGTACGGCTTCACTCGGCCTCTGACACGTGGTCCAGGCCCCAGAGCAGCGCTCCGCGGGCCGGTTGGCCACACCTGGAGCTTCAGGTGCAGGGACGCCCAGGCCCAGGCTGCCCGGAGGCTGGGAGGGGAGGCAGCGGAGATCTGCTCACGGAGCGGCCGGCTGGCTGGAGGCTGAGGTGGCTTGGCTGGGACTTGAGCTGGAATTGTTGGTCAGGAAACTTGTCAAGGCTTCTCCCTATGGCCAGTGTGTCAAATCTGCAGCCCGCATGCGACCCACAGCAAATATTTTTGCGGCCCAGCCAGTATAACGGTATGTAAGAAACATTATAATAAAAATTTCATAACTTAATTAAAAAATATATATTTTTAATTGATTTTTTACAGAGAGGAAGGGAGAGGGATAGAAAGCTACAAACATCAATGAGAGAGAAACATCGACCAGCTGCCTCTTACACACTCCTCATGTGCCCACAATCAGTTGTCATGGAATCAAACCCAGGACCCTTCAGTCTGCAGGCCGATCCTCTATCCACTGAGCCAAACCGGTTTCAGCTTCATAACTTAATTTTTACTATGTCCTGTTATACATAACTAGAGGCCTGGTGCATGAAATTTGTGCATTGGGGAGGGGTGTCCCTCAACCCGGACTGCACCTTCTCCAATCCCGCCCGAGGGGGATGTCCAACTGCTGGCTTCTAACTGCTGGCCTGTCTACCTGCCTGATTGCCTCTAACTGCTTCTGCCTGCCAGCCTGATCACCCCTAACTGCTCCCCTGCCAGCCTGATCTCTCCCAACTTCCCGCCCCTCCCTGCTCCAACTGCCCTTTCCTGACAGCCCAAACACCCGCAATTGCCCTCCCTTACCGGGACCTGCCTCCTTCACATGAGGCGATGGAGATGCCAGGACTGGCCTCGCGGAGCCATAGGACCTCACACTTCATTGTGCGGAGTGGCAGCGAGGCCCCGCCTCCACTGCGCGCATGGCCATCTTGTAGCAGCCATCTTGTGACAACATCGAGGTGGCCATCATGTGTTGATGTCACACAATGTCATGTAGACTTTTATTATATAGGATTATTAATAATGAACTACAACGTTTGCTAATGAATGATTACTAGAATCGTGTTGCATTTATTTCCATTATGCACCTTATGTGCAAGAGCACCGTTTCTCTCCACTAACACTAGCAGTGAATGTTTTAGCGGCCGATGGCCACATCATTAGTCCTGGACTGACTTGTTTGGTGTGAACAACAGGAAATATTTCCCTTTTGGAGAACAAGAAAAATAGGCTTATTTGTGTTATGCTTATTAATTTGCGCAGTTATTCAGTGTCTGGTAAGTTAATGTTCAAGAAAAACTACTAATTTTTATTAAAATGTTCTATTATTTTATGTTAACAATGACTCATTTGTTTTAGCCCTTTGAATTCACCATGTCTCTATCGAAATAAACCTACATTTCTATGAAAATTGAAGTTTTTGTTTTTGTGTGGCCCCTGTAAACTCACAGCTTGTTTGTTTGGCCCGTGTTAGCCTGTGAGTTTGACATGCTTGCCCTATGGCCTGGGTTTCCTCACATCACAGCAGCCTCGCTTGTTTCCCGGTGGCTCAGGGCCCCAGAGATGAGAGTCCAGGCCTCCAGGGTGGCAGCGATGCTCTGCCTTTTCCGGCCTGTTCTCTTCCCGGCTCCCGGGCTCTCCTCACAGCACCCCGACGTCGCCCTGACGCCCATGAACTCTGACCCGAACTGTGACGAAATCTTCCGGCGCTAATTAGGGTGTAAACTCTGTGAGCCTGGCCTGTGCGCTTGGTCAGCCCACCTGCCTCGTCTTCCTCACGGCACTCGCTGTTTCCTCCTCCGTCTCCTTTCCCTTGAGCCCCCTTCTCAGCCACTTTGGTGCTGTGACCTCGGGACTTTCGTTCTTTTTCCCCTGTAAGCCTTTTAAAACATCAACTCTCTTCTTCCTAGGCCCCCTTTCCTGACACGTTGGTTTCCTGTACTTCCCACCATTACAGATTCGTCTGCACTCAGAACTGTATGTGAAACCAGGTTCCTATTCCCAACTGCCAAGTCAACGTTTCCTAGTCCTGCAGGCACTTCCAACTCCACGTGTCACAACCGGAACCCACCAGCCTCTGCCTGCGCCCGAACCTGTGCCTTGTCTCCAGTCCCCGTCGCAGGGACCCATCCCGATGCCCTGAGAAGCCCGAGTTCGCTGTCAGCTCCCTCCTGTCGGCCTGCACCCGTGGAGCAGTGGCCCGTGCTTCCTCTTCTCCCGCGGAGCTCTGGCTCTGTTGGTCTCTTCCCATGCCTCCTGCCCAAGGCCGGACTTTTGGTACGTACCAGCGGCTTTCTACCTGCTCTCTCACTGTGACTTCTCCCCCACCCTGACTGCAGAGTACGCTCTGCACACAGCTCTGACCGCAGCCCTCGCCCTCTGCAGGGCCAGACACGGAAATGCCTCCTCTTGTGGAGTGGTAGTCGGTGTTCTCGTGGTCACGTCTAGCTAGCAAGGGTCTCCAAGCGCAGGAGTGCTCCTGGGTGTAATGTGTTTATGAGTGGATTCATCGAGGTCGGAAGAGGACTGGGTAAGCTATGCACTAAGGCAATTACACCCTGATCTCGTCATAGGCTGATTGCACAATGGCCTCAGTTTCCCCACTCTTTCCCGTACCCACACCCTTTAGAGTTTGAGGCACAAGAGTCAGTATCTCTACTTCTTGCATCGGGGCTGGCCTAGTGGTGTGCTTTGGCCAATAGGATGACAGAGGTGACCATATGTAAATTCTGAGTTTGGGTCCCAAGAGGACATACAGGTGTCTGTGAGACTCTTTCTGGTGGACCTTTGTGGCCTCCTAAGAACAAATGTAGGCTGTCTCGCTGCGGGACCAAAGATGTCTTTTCAGCGGGGGTCATCCTGACCCCGCCAGCCCCACGCCTGGGTGCAGGTGACCACAGACCGTGTGAGCAGCCCAGCCCTGAGCAGCCGGGCCGTGGGGCTCACCCATGGTTCTGAGAAATAAACACTGTGGTTGTTTTAGCCACTCAGGTGTGGGCTGGTTTGTTATGCAGAATCATGTGGTAACCCCCGCAATGCTTGGCAGCACCATACACTTGACCTTTTTCAACATTTGGTCTCAAACACGTGACTTTTCAACCTCCACTTTTGTTGTGTGAATAAATCCCCGCTATGGTATCCAAGACCTCCAAACCACAGTTACACTACTTCATCCTTACCCATCTGTCCCCTATCCTCTCAGGGACATGCTTCGATTTTATGATCCAACATTGAAACATATCCGGAGCCAAACTTCTCCATCCCCTTCTCTCCCTATGGTAACTGCCTGGCAAAACCTCAGCCCAAGCCGAATGGCTATCCATGCTCTCTTTACCTATAACCGAGTGGCAGAATATGGCAGAAGAAAGTCCACAATTGCCTGACCTCACCACAGTTCAGGACGCATGTGGCCTCAGCATCCCGCTGCCCTGCGGTGGGGGCCGCCCGCTCTCCTCGGGGGGGACTAGCATATGCCTCCTCTGCTGCCCGCAGCTAGTGACCTTCCTCAGGAGTCACTGAGGAAGCAGCGGGCGTTGTGCGAACGCACCCTCATTTCTGCTCTATGGATTCTAAGTCCCTCTTCATCTCCTTCTTTCCTGGGTCACAATGGAGAAACGTCGCTCTCCTCCCGAAGGCCCCTGGTGAACAGAGCCTCACGTGTCCTTTCTGACTCAGAGACACTGTCCTTCAGTGTGCCCTCTCTCTCAGGCGTTATCTTCCTCTCTGTCCACTCTGCTGGCCCCAGGAGGGTACCAAAACAGGCACGCCTCGCATAGCAACGCCCCAGTCAAGGACAGACCGCATGGACGGGAGGCCACAGGTTGTAATGCTGCGAATGGCGTCACAGGCTTGCCTGAGGGCACCGGGACCTTTGCTGCCTCCTTTTCCTCTGTCTTATCTCTAAAGGCTGGAATTTCTACAGTCCAGTCTGGAAATGTAACCTCTGAGCTACCTACACACTCTCCCCTCAGTGACCTTGGCTGCTTACACCGACCGTGACTCATTTCTCTGAATTTCCCTCTAATATCCAGGTTTATGCGTCCCAATTCCTTTTTAGCATCTTCATTGAGTCCCTCCTGCTCATCCCAAGCACAAGTGCAGAACTGAGCTGCTCACGTCCTTATTGGGGGCTTTCTTAGTGTTCCTTATTTCCATCCCTGGCTCAAAATCTAGTAGAAAAAGTAGTAGGTGAAAACAACTTTTATGCAACACTATTAGAGTGTTAATAGCGTTAGCACATGGTATTCTAGGTTTTTGAAGAGATGTGTTTATGGAACTAACGCAGTGGGACCCAGAATTCAATACGTGTGAGCAGCAGTGGCGTACGCCTGTTCTGAACACGGAGAGCTCCTGAGTCCACCCTTACTCCTCCCCTCCGCCGCGGCTCCCCGTCCCGGACGAGGCAGCCTTTGAGCGTGATTCCTGGAAAGGAGAGGACCTGAGCTGCAGAGAGCGTGTGCCCTGACAAGAAACGCGCCCGCCGAGTAAGGCCGCGCTGGCTGCTGGGAAAGGGTTGTGCTCGCCTCCCAATCCCGCACGAGGCGATCCCACCTCCGCTAGTGGCCTAACGCCGGCCGAGGCGGGAGTGTCTGCCCCCGTGGTAGGAACCAGTGGGCCCCAGCAGAACGGCATTACAGAAAGCGCTCCACGGGACTCTCGGGTGTTAGGGACTGTGAGGGTTTGAGATTTCTACCCTACTTGAAGCTCACAAATTCGCCTGCCAGTTTCCAGGATGCTGGCAGGAGGCGGGCTCCCTGGAGCAGAGACAACGGGCTTTACTACCCCAGCGGTGAGGGGGCCCGGGCCTCGTGCTCCTGTCGGCTCCTCTCGTCCCACGGCCACAGGGCGGAGCGGCCCAGGAAAAGGCTGCGCGTCCGTGAATTGGTGCCGCTGCTAGGACTTCAAGCTCAGGCCCGAGTCTTTCTTAACGCCCGGAGCAGAACCCGCCACGCCTGCCCTGGAGGACGTCATTGTCTCCATTTTACTGACGAGCACAAAGCCAGGCAGAGGCCGCCGCTGCCCCCAGCGCTGCCTCCACACGGACACGCTGGAGAGCAGGCAGAGGTCCGCGCTCTGCTCACAGTGAGGACGCCAGCGGCCCCTCTGGGTCATCTCCCCGAGTGGATGGAGCCCGGGAGCAGCCCCAGCCGGGCAGGAACTCGTCCTGGCTCCCACCTCACCTTCTACCAGAGTCTCTCCTGAACCGGGGAGAGGGCTTTTCCTCCCCCTCCTTCTTAGGGCTCTGTGTCCTGGGTCTTTGGACTTAACCGCTATGGAATTGATGAAGTAAGAACGGGGAGTCAATAGTAGTGCTCCCCTGTGTGACGGTGTACCCGGAGTGGGAGCTGAGGGTCTGCAGTCCGTCCTCCCCGAGGGCCGTCCCGGACCCCTGCCCCCACCCTCAGCCTGGGACGAGGGCCGGAAGGTGACCGTGTGCAGGAAAGCATCCAGGTGGCTGGCCACAGAGGCGTTCTTCATTCCTGGGATTCCGGTACTTGCCCTGGGCTTCCACACTCTGAATCCACCGGGAGGTAGAGACTCCGCCCAGAAGGAAGGATATGCTTATCTTTAAGTTCCAAAGGGAAGAGAGTCGCTGACGACCTGCTAGAACCGAGCTTGAGCAGTGGGCAGGTGCTGGGGCCCATCCTTCTCTCACCTCTACTCCCTCACATCCCCCCACACCCCTCTCGCCAACTGAGATTAAATTCTAAATGTGCTTCTCTTAAAGTGCCTGAAACCGGGTAAGTTTATATGTCCCCTCAATTAGTGGACATACGACCGAAACCGGTTTGGCCAGTGGATGGAGCGTCGGCCTGCGGACTGAAGGGTCCCAGGTTCGATTCTCATCAGGGGCATGTACCTGGGTTGCGGGCACATCCCCAGTGAGGGGTGTGCAGGAGGCGGCTCATCGATGTTTCTCTCTCATCGATGTTTCTAACTCTATTCCTCTCTCTTCCTCTCTGTAAAAAATCAATAAAATATATTTTAAAAAATTAGTGGACATACATATCATGAACTTATTTGTGTTCAGCTCCAGAGAAACGAAGGCGGCTTTGGAGCCGGTGCAGAGCCTTCTGGGAGTTCGGCACCCTGACCAGACTGCTTCCCGCTGCATTGTGGGGGTGCTAACAGTATCACGTGATCCCTCTACCAAGGCACCTGGGAAGGTTTGAAATCCGCCTCGGGTGTCCCTGCTTAGTCCTCTTCTCCTTTTATGTTGTTTCCGATCTCTCACTCTCTTATTTAGTAACTAATTCTTTCTGAAGTGTTAATTGATAGATTTGCTGTTCCCAGGAATATTTCCAGTTGCATAAGACAACCAAGCACAAAAGCCCTTTAAGACCCAGATTAAATACACATCTAATTCTGGGGTGCAAAATCCAAGACCAGCTGTGAAGATATTTGGGGTAGAGGTGAGGGTTTGCTTCTCTCAAATTTTAAGTCCGAAATGTCTACTGACTTAATTTGTTTCCAAGCCGCACAGTTTAGTGCCAGATTCTCAGTGCTCGAAATCAAAAGAGAGTGTAATAGCGGATGTGTATGCATCTCCTGCAGACTTTAAGGAGGATTATTTTGGCCAAGTTTTCAAATTCGCCCTTTCTCTTTTTTGGTGTTGATCTTTTCCCAACGTGTGTAACAATAGACACAAAGATCTCACTTGTATGTTTATGGCTGGTGTGTTTCTGTCCTGAGGTTCATTTGATAAGACACATGCTGATGCTTATGTTGGCTGTATAGGGAGCCCTATACATGATTTAGTTTGAAATGATCACTAAATATTTAAAACTACCATTGTACACTTTCCTCTCTGAAGTGCCTATACATAGATTCTCCAAATTCCACATAAAATAAACTTTGGTAAACCATCGGTGTAAAAGTTGTATACACATTTTTTTTTAAGAGTGAGGTCATATATCTACATACAGTGTCTAGACAGGGGTGGGTAAACTTTTTGACTCGAGGGCCACAGTTCTTAAACTGGACCAGAGGGCCAGAACAAAAGCAACCTGACCATGCTGGCACTCTCATCTTGGGCTGTTGGTGAAGGAGCGGAGGAGAGAGCAAGAGAACCCTCCGCTCTTTCAGCTCCAGCGGGCCGGATAGAACAGCCGAATGGGCCGGATCCGGCCCATGGGCCGTAGTTTGCCCACGGCTGAAGCATGTGGTAGGTAACAGGTACATTTTAAAAACTGCACAGAATTTATGGTTAAAAGCACTTTCTCTTGTTAAGATGAAAATCAGATGCCTTTATTCACGGGCTGCTACTTCGGGTGTGCAGGTGGCGGGCTGCCCTGCCAGCTGGTGCCCCGGGGCTGTGCCCCAGCCAACGCTGCTTCCTTTGCGGAGACCCTCCCTTTCCCAGCCTGGTCACCGAGCACCTGGGCCCGGCTCACCCGCTCTTCTCCACCGACTCTGCCCCACACTCACCAAAGGCCATGGCAATAAACGTCCTCTTTCCTGAATCTGCACTGGGTCCCGATTTCAAGTTAAGACAACTTGGTTTACTATGTTGGCTCTTTAAATTTCTTGTACCACCATCTGAAACCTTTCCGGTTTTGTTTTGTGTACGTTTCTTGGTGTTCGGTGCCAGAGGAAACCCTGCCTGTCAGATACACACTTAGGCGATTTTATCCTTACAGGCTATCGGCCAGAAGCCCGCATTTTCCTGTGTGGTGTCGGTGGCATGCATACTTTCATTAACTCCGCATTTGCTTCTGACTCAGGAATGCTGAGGAAGCCATTTAAAAATGTCTTAAGATATATTTTCATTGATTTCAGGGAGAAAGGGAAAGATAGAAACATCAGTGGGGAGAGAGAGTCATGGAACAGCTGCCTCCTGCATGCTCCACACTGGGGGGGAGGGGGGTTGAGCCCGCAACTTGGGCATGTGCCCTTGACTGGAATCAAACCCAGGACCCTTCAGTCCACAGGCCGATGCTCTGTCACTGAGCAACACCAGCTAAGGCCAAGAAAGCTGTTTAGATAACAGCTGAGGCCAAGAAGAGCTGCAGAACTCGGAGGGCCCACCTGTCTGTACCATGTCCAGCTTGTGTCGCCCAGGGCAGGGCACTCTGTGCCTTCAGGAAGGGATGGCAGCCTGCAGCTCTCCCCACGGGTGAGCTCTAGTGACCCTGTTCTCTGCTAGTGAACACCCGAGGGCCACCATTGCCTCCCGCAGCCCACATTTCTCTGCAGAAGGCATGGTTTTACTCCGACTTACCAGTGTGGCCACTTTTCTTTACTCGGTGCCCGATCTAAGGCTGGCATGCCCACGAATGAATGCCGTCTGACGAGGCCGGAGTGTGCAGAACTGGGTCTTCCCAAGTCTAGATATTCATTGTTTTGACTCAGCTCATGCATTTGTCCATGGATCTCATAAATCTTTTGTAAAAACTAGAGCATGATCATTACAAAGATAGTAAATAAGGACTCCCAGGGAACATATTCTTCCAGAAAATTAAAAAAAAAAATTAGAACCCAGTTGGTGTGGCTCAGGGGTTGAGCATCGATCCATGAACCAACAGGTCATTGGTTCAGTTCCCAGGCAGGGCACATGCCAGGGTTGCAGGCTTGATCCCCAGCAGGGCGTGTGCAGGAGGCAGCCAATCGGTGATGTTTCTCTCTCATTGATGTTTCTATCTCTCTATCCCCCCCCCACCTTCTCAAAACTAATAAAAACAGAGAAAGAGAGAGAGAGAGAGAGACAGAGACAGAGACAGAGAGAGAGACAGAGAGACAGAGAGAGTGTCAGAAAGCAGAAATAGAAACCTGTCTTGGAGGGAGGTAAATGTCTTTGAAGCATGAACTGTGTGTTGTGATTTAAAATACGGCCGGATAGAAAAAGCGCTCGGTGACTGAAGTCTCCAGTTTCCTGTGTGCAGACCCCAGCGCTCACGCTGACCGGGGGGAGCCGCGGGGATGTCGCGGGTGTGAGGTTTGGCGCCAGGGCTTTCAATGCGTGTCCCCTTGAGGACCTGCGGGAAGAGATCTAATTGCTGTACTTTCCAAACGGGCTAATAACGTTTCCAGCAAGGCCCCTATTTGTCGTGGACGTTATTGTGCTGACGTGTGTACCCCACTTAGGAGATAAAATGTCGCAGACACCCTGACTGGGGTGAAGAGCTGAGCCGCACTTTAACGACGGGCTTGTCAACACGGAATCAACAACACGCTGTGTCTTCTGAGCTTACCGCCCAGGAGCAGATCTGGGTTTCCACGCTTTTCTTTTTCTTTTTCAATTTAAGATAGTCTTTAGTAATTTATTTCCAGTATATACTGTACTTAATTTTTTTTTACATCATATTGGAACACATAGCTTAAATCCAAAGACTGTACATGGAGGGACGATAGGGCTCTTGTGTCATAAACTGAATGGCCTCAGTCTGTGTCACCCGTATCAAATTGATGCCTGTGCCACATGACTAATATTAGCATTTTTACTTACTACACTCATTTCCATTGGTGTCTGTGAAATAATAAAACAAAGGTAAGAAAGCAGCCTGTACTCAAACTTAAACACACTCAGCTTTTCCTCTCACACAGTCTCATCTGGACCTCCACGGGGAACCGCGGCCAGAAGCGCGGGAGAGCGCCAGAGCTGATAGGTCTCCGGAGCAGCCGCGTCCTTGTCTGCCGTGGCGGCGCCTCCCCTCCGCGCCGGCCGCTCGGTCCTCACTGACCACCGCGGGGTGGGGGGCACCGAGTGCTTTGTTTCAGTCCGCTGGTCCGCGCCCAGGTGCCCAGCCCAGAGCAACGGCTCCCGGCGCAGCAGGCACAGACCGCTGGAAAGCTCACGGAAACAGATTGCTAGCCTCCCCCCCCCCCCCCCCCCGGATATTTCTGATTCAGTGAGGACAACGAATTTTCATTTCTACTTTTTTCAATCAAATTTGTGGTCCTAGCCGAAACTGGTTTGGCTCAGTGGATAGAGCGTCGGTCTGCGGACTGGAGGGTCCCAGGTTCGATTCTGGTCAAGGGCATGTGCATTGGTTGCGGGCACATCCCCAGTGGGGGGTGTGCAGGAGGCAACTGATTGATGTCTCTCTCACATCGATGTTTCTAGCTCTCTATCCCTCTCCCTTCCTCTCTGTAAAAAAATCAATAAAATATATATTTAAAAATTTTTGTGGCCCTAGCTGGTTTGGCTCAGTGGATAGGGCATCGGCCAGTGGACTGAAGGGTCCCAGGTTCCATTCCTGTCAAGGGCACATGCCGGGGTTGTGGGCTCGATCCCCAGTAGGGGGTGTGCAAGAGGCAGCCAATCAATGATTCTCATCATTGATGTTTCTATCTCCCCCTCTCCCTTCCAATCTGAAATCAGTAAAAAATATATATATATTTTTAAAATGGTCGTGAGGGGTCCCTGGTGTGGCTGATGCTGGCACACACAGGCAGGAACTCACAGACAAAGATCAGAGCAGTAACGGAGTGTGATTAGACACTGAACCTGCTGGTTAGCATGCTCTCCTCGCCTTCTGCAGGGTTCGGCCGGCTAACATAGCAGTCAGCCTCCTGGGAAGGGGCTTTCTGCTAAAGGCCTGGGCTGCAGAATGGGCGAGAGCTGGAGGAGCTGAGACCCACCACAGCGGTGCAGGCCATTCCTTTCCGGTCTCTGAGCCTCTGGCCAAGGCTGTTGGGTTCAGCTTGTTCATGGGAAGGCAGGGCCCCGTCACTGTCCTCTGCATCACTGGCTCTCGGGCCTTTGATCTTGAGACCCTTGACATTCTGCATCAGTGTTTCCCAAAGTGTGGTACGCGCACCCCCAGGGGTACACGAAGAGTTTGGTGGGGGTACATGTTGCACCGGAGTTTGGTGGGGACATGCACTGCACCGTGCTTAGCTGTGCCTAATTCTACGTTCTCATGAGTCAAGTCAAGTGTGAGGCGTGAGATGGTCCAGTGTGCAAATAAATGTTATTTATAATATAACTTTTATTTATGTTTTATTATGAATAATTTTATTTTTCGTTTATTATTATTTTGTGTATGTACCAAAAAATAAAAAATAAATATATTTTGATTGTTATTAAAATACATCCATTTTTTTTTTGATGAGGGGTACTCAGCGTTATGAAAATTATAGAAGGGGTACACATATGTCAAAAGTTTGGGAAACACTGCTCTGCATGATGACTGAGGCCTCCCAAAAGCTTCCACTAATGCCCCTTTACCCTCACGCATTACGTGCTAAAAGTGAGACATTAACAATACTCATTTATTTTAAAAGATCAATAATAGACTTACCATACGTTAACGTGATGGCATACTGTTATGAAAAGTAACTATATTATTCGAAAACAAAGGAATGCGCAAAGAGCACAAGAGACGTTGTTGCACATCCATGTTGGTTTGGCAGTAGAGAGGTGAATTCTCACATGTGCGTCTGAGTTTGATCCTTTGCATATACTGTTTCGGGTGAAGTGTTAGAAGAAAACCGGGTTTCAGACGTCGACAGGAAGCAGAGGAGTGACGGAGAAGCCCTGTCACCGCGGAGTGAGGCTGTGTCACCGAGGCAGCACGTGGGAGCGTGCAGCCTGGCGGGTGGCGGCGCCCAGGGGAGGCCGCCGGGCCCGGGCGGAGACGGAGCGGCCTTCCTCCTCACCCAGGAAGCGGTGGGGAGCCATCCTCGGCGGCCTCTCCTCGCCTGTTCCTGGGACAGTCCGGGAAGCAGAGCCTCGCGCTGGGTTCCGTTCTTTAAAGGCAGATGTCTGATGTCCTCCCTGAGCAGGCCAGCGCCCCCCGGCCTGGTTCAGTGCTGACCTGACCCTAACTCTGCCTGACGCCAGAGAGCGGGCAGGCCCTGAGGGGGGCCGGGTCCTCGGGGCCCCCGTGGGCTTCCCATAGAGGCAGTGGGTGAATTCCGGCCCAGAGGGTCAGCGGGCCTAGGGTCCCAGCATCCACCCCACCGCCCCACCCCACCCCGAGTCCTGCCCCTCCCCATCAGAACCCACTTCCCACAGGGCTTGTCAGCCAGGATTGAGCCCTTTTGGCAGGCCTGCCTCTCTACACCCAAATCCGTCCTCCTCGGTGCTTCCACGGGGTGTCTGCAGGCAGCGGGGTCCTCGCGGCCACGCTTTGCTTTATGTTGTTGGGGGTAACCCTGAAACAGTGTTTTCTCCACAGCCAATCGGGGCGCTCAGCAGCCCCTTCTGCTCTGTCTGCGTTTCTCAAATGCCCAACAGTGGGCAGCTTCTGTGAGATCTTATGGTCTTCACAGTGGCCCGGGGCGTCCACACAGCCACACCCACAGCCTCAGCCACAGCCACAGCCTCAGCCTCAGCCACAGCCACACCCACAGCCACAGCCTCAGCCACAGCCTCAGCCACAGCCACAGCCTCAGCCTCAGCCACAGCCACACCCATAGCCACAGCCACAGCCACAGCCACAGCCTCAGCCACAGCCACACCCACAGCCTCAGCCACAGCCACACCCACAGCCTCAGCCACAGCCACACCCACAGCCTCAGCCACAGCCACAGCCACAGCCACAGCCACAGCCTCAGCCACATCCATAGCCATAGCCACACCCATAGCCTCAGCCACAGCCTCAGCCACAGCCACAGCCACATCCATAGCCACACCCATAGCCACAGCCACAGCCTCAGCCACATCCACAGCCTCAGCCACACCCATAGCCACAGCCACATCCATAGCCACACCCATAGCCACAGCCACAGCCTCAGTCACATCCACAGCCTCAGCCACAGCCTCAGCCACACCCACAGCCTCAGCCACAGCCACAGCCTCCCCTCCCCTCCCTTCCCCTTCCCTTCCCTCCCCTATACTTTTGCTTCTCCTCTCTTTCCTTTCCCTCACTCCCTCCCTCCCTCCCTCCCTCTGTGCCTATGCCTAACTTCCAGTCTCTCTCTGGCTCGGTGCATTGTATGTTTCCATGGGGCTACTTTCCGTATCTATGGGTTTGGGGGTTCCCTGGCACCTCTGTCTTGCACCAGACGGGATTTCTCTCCTGAACTGTGGATTTCCATCAACACTCTCGGGAGCACTCCATAGCTCGCCTGCCCCATGGCCCACTCCCCGTTTTCTCTGACTCTCTCCCGGGAAAGGAATTCTTTTTGGAGCATGTGCTGGCTGCTGCATTTGTAAATTTTTAGTCTAAGTCAAAAGGAAGGGGAAAGAAAAAACAAGATAGCCAACTTTGATGCTGTAGAAATTTTCCCCATAATTGAATAATACCAGTGCCTTGTGTTTCAATGCGGTGGCACTGTGCCGTTTGCTGGGGCTGCCCATCAAAGTGCCGTAACCGGGCGTACGCAGCAGAAACTTACTTCCTCCCAGCCTGAGGGTGTGGGCAGCGGCTCCTCCCGAGGCCCTCTCCTGGACTCGCAGGCCGTGGTCTCCGCGCTGTCCCCTCTCCCCCCACCCCGGCTCCCCTCTGTGCACGGCTCCCCTCTGTGCACTGCTCCCCTCTGTGCACTGCTCCCCTCTGTGCACTGCTCCCCTCTGTGCACTGCTTTGTGTCCAAATCTCCCTTCTCATAGGACGCACTCAGACTGGGCCAGGCCCCTGAGCACCTCCTGTCACCCTTTAAGACCCGTCTCCACACAGTGACGCTGCGGCTCCGGCCAGCCTCAGCACGCACGTGTTTAGGGAGCAGTTCAGCCATGGCATGCCCTGACCGGCTACTTCAGGGACCTCAGGCCGAGGAAAGGGAAGGTCTGGGTTTTACTATTCAGGGGTTATGGTGTTTAAAAATTCCCCAGGAGGGGTCTTAGCCCAGTCTGCGATAGCCAACGACCTTACGCTGGTGCCTTAAAGCACAGACACTCACTCTCACAGGGCAGGTGCCGCAGGTTCTGCGTCCGCGAGAGCCCAGTTCCTGGTGCATAGGTGGTTGGTGCTTTGCTTTCACCTCACATGGATCTCTCTGGGGTCTCTTTATAAGGGAACTGACCCCGTTTACAAGGGGTTCACCTTCATGACCCCACCACCTCCCCAAAACTCCATCACACGAGGCTTAGGCCTCAGCATGTGAATTTTGGGGAAAAGAGCCTACACATTGAAAACTAACATGGTGATGAAAGCAGTTAAAGAGGACACGAGTGCACGGAAAGACGCTTTGTGCCCTGCTGGTGGGAACGCACATTGGTGCAGCCACTCCGGAAGGCAGTGTTGAATTTCCTCAAAAATCAAAACTAGCCCCAGCATTTGCCCAGCGAGCGCTCTGCCGAGCCGTGTCTGCGGGGAATGGGGCGACGTCGGGAGCAGGCCTGGGTGCCGGGCGGTCCCCGCTGTCGCCGCGTGGGGATAACCGCATGGCTGCAGCCCGTCTGCTTACCGGGCACGAGAGGCTCAGCTGGGACCCACTGACGCGGGTTACACGCTCTGGCCACCACGCAGGGAATGGTCCCGCCCTCTCACCCCAGACCGAAGGAGAACCAGCGTGTTTGTAGGAGGACCAAGCGTTTTGTGTGGCACGAGAAGCACTTTCTGCTTTCGTCTGTGCTTCCTCGTAAGGAAGTATGTGCTGCCTATGGCAGTGCTGTGTATGGGGGTACTGCGCGTGACTGTACTGTGTGTGGTGGTGCTGTGTATGGGGGTACTGCGCGTGACTGTACTGTGTGTGGTGGTGCTGTGTATGGGGGTACTGTGCGTGACTGTACTGTGTGTGGTGGTGTAAGGTCCCAAGACCCCCGGTGAGTCCGAGGGAGGGGGCGACGACCCCATGTCAAACGCCGAGACCGAAACTTGATGCAAAAAGCATGAGGTTTTAATAGTACAGGCGCAGCGCAGGGGTGTCTCAGGCAGACAGCTACAGCGCTGTCTGGCTGGAGCCCCGAGTAACTGCAGAATATGAGTTTATAAAGACCACACGCAGGTGGGGTTACACATGGAGGGGGGAGAAGGAACAAGGAAATCAACACCACACGCAGGTGGGCTCGTTAATTACATGTTCTATGACAGGGTCTATGCTTAGTCAACAGTCCCCATTGTCTCTCCCCTTCCCATTCCTCTGGGCAAGTCCTCAGGGTAGGGAGTTTCTGGGGACTTATTTCATTCTTGCCTAATCTTCAACCATAAAGAACTGACCTCATTCCTGTCTAATCCGTAAAGGTCACATCCTGGAACAGGCAGTGGGGAAGGTCACTTCCTCCATCTTGGGGTCCTACAGTGGTACTGTGTATGGGGGTACTGTGCGTGACTGTACTGTGTGTGGTGGTGCTGTGTGTGACTGTACTGTGTGTGGTGGTGCTGTGTATGGGGGTACTGTGATGGCAGTACTATGTTAGGAGGTACTGTGTGTGGCAGTACTGTGTGTGGTAGTACTGTGTATGGCGGTGCTGTGATGGCAGTGCTGTGATGGCAGTGCTGTGTGTGGTGGTACTGTGTGTGGCGGTACTGTGTGTGGAGATACTGTGTTTGGCGGTACTGTGTATGGCCATACTGTGATGGCGGTACTGTGTGTGGCAGTATGGTGAATGGCGGTACTATGTATGGTGGTACTGTATATGGCGGTACTGTGAATGGCGGTACTGTGTATTGCAGTACTGTTTGTGGTGGTACTGTGTGTGGCGGTACTGTGAATGGCGGTACTGTGTATTGCAGTACTGTTTGTGGTGGTACTGTGTGTGGCGGTACTGTGTGTGGTGGTATTGTGTGTGACGGTGCTGTGTGTGGCAGTACTATGTGTGGCAGTACTGTGTATGGCACTACTGTGTGTGGGATCCCTTAACACTCAGGGTCCGGTGTCTGGAGAAGGCCGTACTCTAAAAATGAAGAGAGAGACTGGAAAAAGCGTTAATTTGGGAAAATGCGGGCCAGGCGGGGAGTCAACCTCTAGTGGGAAGACTCACCCCCAATCTGGCCTTTTGCCATTCCTTTTATTGAGATTCTGAGACAAAGACATCACTTAGTCGGAAAAGTTCCAGCAACAGAAAATTAACAAGAATTTACATAGGATTAACAAATTAAAGTTGCCTCAAGCTCTACTACCTCAACTAGACAATGAGTTAATTGCTCTGACCTTTCAGAGCCATTGTGGTTGGCCATCTCTTTTTGCATATTAACAATAGTGACAATGTTTGGTTTCGGTTAGACAGTTCTTTTTACATTTTACCACCAGTGACTCAACCTAGAGTCAATGAGTTAATAGCTCTGACCATTCAGAGCCATCAAGGTTGGCCAGTTCCCTTTACATTTTATTACCAGTGATAATGTTAGGTTTTGTTCCCGGCAACTATGTGTGGCCATGCTGTGATGGCGGTACTGTGTATGGCAGTACTGTGTGTGGTGGTACTGTGTGTGACGGTACTATGTATGGGGGTACTGTGTATGGTGGTACTTTGTGTGGCGGTACTGTGATGGCAGTGCTGTCTGTGGCAGTACTGTGTGTGGCAGTAGTGTTTATGGAGGTGCTGTGTGTGGTGGTACTGTGTGTGGCAGTACTGTGTGTGGCAGTAGTGTTTATGGCGGTGCTGTGTGTGGCAGTACTGTGTATGGCAGTACTGTGTGTGGCGGTATCGTGTGTGACGGTGCTGTGTGTGACTGTACTGTGTGTGGCGGTACTGTGTGTGGCAGTACTGTGAATGGCGGTACTGTGTATTACAGTACTGTTTGTGGTGGTACTGTGTGTGGCGGTACTGTGGTGGCGGTACTGTGATGGCAGTGCTGTGTGGTGCGGTACTGTGATGGCATTGCTCTGTGTGGTGGTACTGTGTGTGGCAGTACTATGTATGGCGGTACTGTGATGGCAGTGCTGTGTGTGGTGGTACTGTGTATGACGGTACTGTGTATGACGGTACTGTGATGGAGGTACTGTGTGTGGCGGTGCTGTGTGTGGCAGTACTGTGATGGCGGTACTGTGATGACGGTGCTGTGTGTGGCAGTACTGTGATGGCGGTACGTGATGGCAGTGCTGTGATGGCGGTGCTGTGTTAGGAGGTACTGTGTGTGGCAGTACTGTGTGTGGTGGTACTGTGATGGCGGTGCTGTGATGGCGGTGCTGTGTGTGGTGGTACTGTGTGTGGGGGTACTTTGTGTGATGGTACTGTGTGTGGCGGTACTGTGATGGCAGTGCTGTGTGTGGCGGTACTGTGATGGTGGTGCTGTGATGGCGGTTCTGTGTGTGGTAGTACTGTGATGGCGGTGCTGTGTATGGCAGTACTATGTATGGCGCTGCTGAGTGTGGGGGTACTGTGTGTGGCAGTACTGTGTGTGGCGGTACTGTGATGGTGGTGCTGAGTGTGGCGGTACTGTGATGGCGGTGCTGTGTATGGCAGTACTATGTATGGCGCTGCTGAGTGTGGCAGTGCTGTGAATGGCAGTACTGTGTATGGTAGTGCTGAGTGTGGCGGTGCTTTTTGTGGCGGTACTGTGTGTGGCAGTACTGTGTGTGGTGGTACTGTGATGGTTGTGCTGAGTGTGGGGGTACTGTGTGTGGTGGTGCTGAGTGTGGGGTACTGTGTGTGGCGGTACTGTGATGGTCGTGCTGAGTGTGGCGGTACTGTGATGGCGGTGCTGTGTATGGCAGTACTATGTATGGCGCTGCTGAGTGTGGTGGTGCTGTGAATGGCAGTACTGTGTATGGCGGTGCTGAGTGTGGGGTACTGTGTGTGGCAGTACTGTGATGGTCATGCTGAGTGTGGGGGTACTGTGTGTGGTGGTACTGTGATGGTCGTGCTGAGTGTGGCGGTGCTGTGTGTGGGGGTACTGTGTGTGGTGGTGCTGTGTGTGGGGTACTGTGTGTGGCAGTACTGTGATGGTCGTGCTGAGTGTGGGGTACTGTGTGTGGCGGTGCTGTGTGTGGCATTACTGTGATGGTCGTGCTGAGTGTGGGGGTACTGTGTGTGGTGGTACTGTGATGGTCGTGCTGAGTGTGGTGGTGCTGAGTGTGGGGGTATTGTGTGTGGCAGTACTGTGATGGTAATGCTGAGTGTGGGGTACTGTGTGTGGCGGTACTGTGTGTGGGGGTACTGTGTGTGGCAGTACTGTGATGGTCGTGCTGAGTGTGGGGTACTGTGTGTGGCGGTACTGTGTGTGGCGGTACTGTGATGGTCGTGCTGAGTGTGGGGTACTGTGTGTGGGGGTACTGTGTGTGGCGGTACTGTGTGTGGCGGTACTGTGTGAGGGGGTACTGTGTGTGGCAGTACTGTGATGGTCGTGCTGAGTGTGGGGTACTGTGTGTGGCGGTACATGATGGTCGTGCTGAGTGTGGGGTACTGAGTGTGGGGTACTGTGTGTGGGGGTACTGTGTGTGTCGGTACATGATGGTTGTGCTGAGTGTGGGGGTACTGTGTGTGGCGGTACATGATGGTCGTGCTGAGTGTGGGGTACTGTGTGTGGCGGTGCTGTGTGTGGCGGTACTGTGATGGTCGTGCTGAGTGTGGCGGTACTGTGTGTGGCGGTACTGTGATGGTCGTGCTGAGTGTGGCGGTGCTGTGTGTGGCGGTACTGTGATGGTCGTGCTGAGTGTGGCGGTACTGTGTGTGGCGGTACTGTGATGGTCGTGCTGAGTGTGGGGTACTGAGTGTGGGGTACTGTGTGTGGCGGTGCTGTGTGTGGTGGTGCTGTGTGTGGCAGCATGGTGAATGGCACGGTAAACAGTTTGCTGCCTCTCTCTGTGGAGCCGCACCAGCTCCCGGTGGAAAGGCAGCGCCAGAGGTCCCGTGGCCTGGTCCCCTCCGGGACGGAGGCAGTGCTCTGCCCCGCGGGTTTGAACGCAGGGCATTCTGAGGTGTCTGGCCACACAGACAGGAGCGTGGTGCGGAGCTCCTGTCTGGCTTGTGCCTGCCTGTAAATATCGTGCATAGAGTGTCTCTGTCGATTGCTGTTCTGTGTCTTTGTTTGGCTTAATTTGTTTAAAGACGGGGCACATCCCACTCTGCTAGGGGCCCAGCTACTCGTGGCAGGCTGAGCCCGTGGCAGGGATTCAGGAACGTCCCAGCGGCTCTGAGAATGCTTAATCTTGGGGACCTTCCTGCTCCCCCTCTCAGGGATCAGCCACTAGAAACACTGAGCCAGTGAGAGCTCGTGTCTGTCTATAATGTACCTTGGTTATTGGTGTTCTTTGCTTGCTTTCTTATCTTTGTGGGACTTATTTTGCTCTTTGCTGTTATATGAACATAAGGAATCCTCTCTCCACTGTGAGGGCTTTGTGCCACACAGAGCCCACGTGCTGTGCTGGTTTCGTGTGAGCTAAGATTCTAAGGCTAATGTCCCAGTCCACCCTTCTGTGAGCATTCATTCATTCACTGCAGGGGTTTTTCTGTTTCTGTTTTTAAGATTTTCTTATATGCAATATTTCATATTGTTAGTGTACTCAGGAAGAAAAAAGATGGGCAATCAAACCTTCTATACCCTCAGTGTTTTTCCTAGGAGGAACTACAGCAGTTCCCTCCAGCAGGCTGCAGAAATAGCAGTGGGGGCCACCTATTTTTGTAAGGAAAAAATAAAATGAAACAGTGCTTTCACATTAAAACCATTGGAGGACAATGAGTTATCCCTGTTACAAAATTTGCCAAGAAAATGTCGTGTGTTATAATAATTGGCTTTAAAATCTCAAAGTTGTAAAGGCAAAATAAATATAACAAAAATGAAGGGTATATGATAAAGCTTTTTCAGTGATAAATATTTATGCTTAAACATAGTTTCCAAAGTTGTTGGTAATTTAAAACTTGGGAGGAGTTTGCTGGATTAAATAGTAAAAATTATTAAATATCGGCATTTTGAAATAACAGGATACTAAAATATTAACCTGTTTGCCTTGGATGGAGCATCTATAAGATAGAGTTGAATCTGTTAATGAATAAGTCTTCTATTTTATTTGAAATAGCTCTTAAAATGTGAATGTATTGCTAATCCAAGGAATGTTAATTACTTACATGTCACCTAAAAATTAATGTTTCTAAGGGTTAAGAATTCTAACTAATTGGAAAGAAATTATGGTTTGGAAGAAAAATTGTGTTTTAATAGAAAATTATTGTAACTATGTGTAACACAGTTTGTCTCCACCAGGTTACAAGCCCTACTAAGACTCAGAGAATACCACCTCTAGGCACCATTGCCACCTCCTTCTGCACCAGGCCTCATCGTCCCTCTGACAGAGAGCAAGCGTCTCTGGGCTCTGAAAGAAAATTTCAACCCTCCTCAGCACGAAGCAGCTGCATGAGACCCTGCACCCCTTTTCTCAGAGAGAATTCAGAGCCACGAGCCTTGAGGGAGGATGTGGTGGCAGTTAGGCAGACATGAGCAGAGCAGGGACGATGGCCAACCGGAGGAGAAATGGATGGGACCTGAGACATGCTTCTCATCCCTCAGCTGCTCCGAAGCTGGCAGTGGAGGAGCCTGTGCAGAACTGACCTTCACATTTGCTGAGTAGGAGGTGGGACACCTATTGATAACATAGAGTGTTCCATTCATTTTGGGAAGAAAGTCATAGAGGGGACCTTTATAAGTTGGGACCCACTGCCTGGGAAAAGGATGCAGATGTCCCTCTAAAGGTTGTTGCAGTGGTTCCCAGCGGTGAAATGTCTGTTGCTTACCGAGTGCTAGAGCTTTTGTCTTTCAGGATCTAACAACCACAGTATGAATTGTTCTGATAATTTCCCCTTTCCTTATGGTAATGGACATACTAAGCTGCTGGCTGGTTGGTTTCTGATTGTGCGCTAACTATCCCTACTAACAGCCCCGAGGGGTGGGGTGGGGGAGAGGCTGCTGTGTAGGATGACTGACTCTTTATGCCTGAGAAACATCACCGGGTCTGAGCCGAAAGAGACTTTCCCAAGGTTGTGGCACGGACTGTAATGAGAATCTCTACCTGTGGGTCCCTGCTGACCACCCGCAGGCTTGTGGCATGAACGGACCTTCTGACCTGAGGGGAATTGTATGCCCCTGGGACCTGGGGGTCAACCTTGGACCTGGGGGTCAACCTTGGACCTGGGGGTCAACCTTGGACCTGGGGGTTAACCTTGGAATGTGGCCCATTTTCATGTAAAAATTAATAATCTTGTTGCCCAAACAAAGGAGTCCCATCAGCCTCCTACTTCCCCACGCCTGCAATTTCTACTTCCTCCTACCTATAATCCATGTTTCCCCTTGTGATCCTTGTCCTGCTCCATATAAGCAGCTGGCTTAGGGGGCCTGCAGAACAGACTTTTGTGGATGACCTTCTGTTCTCCCATACTGCTGGCCATATTGGAATAAATGTTCACAGATGATTCAAAAAAAAAAAAAGAAAAAGAAAAAGAAAGGAAGAACATGTGATATAGACATTCAATGTGATATGTTTTAGTTTGAACAAAGAAGGAAATCCCTCTCTTTTTACAGCAACATGGGAAAAACTGGAAGGCATTATTCTATCTACCATATTTGCCGGCGTATAAGACGATTTTTTTGGCCCTGAAAAATACGTATTTGCCGGCGTATAAGACGATTTTTTTGGCCCTGAAAAATACGTATTTGCCGGCGTATAAGACGACTGGGCGTATAAGACGACCCCCTAACATTTCCACTAAAAATACAGAGTTTGTTATATACTCGCCGTATAAGACTACCCCCCACTTGGAGGCATATTTTTCAGGGCCAAAAGGGTCGTCTTATACGCCGGGAAATACGGTATCTATCTATCTATCTATCTAAAGAAGGAATATGCAGATTTGTCTGGGACGCCTTAAAAACCACGACTGGCATGGTTCAGAGCACGCCTCCACCCCAGCGGACACACACAGGGGGGCCTCTGCGTATGAGCTGCAGAGAAACACCTTTTCTGACCGCTCATTGGCTAAGCTCCCTGGTATGCCACACACAGTGTTCTTGGAAACTTGGGTAATAAGAATCCAAGTAGGTGATCTAGGGTGTTTCCTGGAGGAAAAAATCAAGGTCCGCTGGTGGAAGGGGTAAGAAATGTCATATCCTGCCCTAGCCAGTTTGGCTCAATGGATAGAGCCTTGGCCTGCTGATCACAGGGTCCAGGTTAGATTCTGATCAAGGGCATGTACCTAGGTGGCAGGCTCCTCCCAGGCTGGGGCCCAGGTCAGGGCTCATGCAGGAGGCAACCTATCGAAGTGTCCCTCTCACATTGATGTTTCTCTCTATCTTTCCCTCTCTCTTCCAAGCTCTCTAAAAATCAATGGAAAAATATCCTCAGGTGATGATGAAAGAAAGGGAGAGAGAGAGAGAGAGAGAGAGAGAGAGAGAGAGAGAGAGAGAGAGAGAGAGAGAGAAAGGTCATATTCTATGAAAGACGAATCTTGAAAATGCCTAAAGAATGTTGTCATTTTTTCATGGTGAAGGGACTGGAGTCTGTGTTGATGGAAACACCTCGGCGGCAGTGGCAGCAGCAGTGGCAGTAGGAGTGGGGTGATGGGGTTGGTGCCTTCCCCTGATCAGCCTGGCTGTCTCCGCAGAGGGAGGCCAGACTGCAGCTTAGGCCAGCCCCCTGCTCTGGGGAGCGGGCCTAAGCCTTCAGCAGGACATCCCCTAAGGGCGCCTGGACTGTGGGAGGGGACAGGCTGGGCTGAGGGGACCCCCCACCCCACCCCAGTGCACAAATTTCGTGCACTGGGCCTCTAGTATGAAATAAGCCAGTCAGAGAAAGACAAATACCACGTGGGATCACTCTTATGTGGAATCTTAAACAAACCAAAAAAAGAACAAAAAGTAGAATGGGGTTTCAGGGGGTGGAGGTGGGAGAAGTGGGGGGGTTGGTAAAGGGTACACACGTTTAAGTGGAAGAAGGTCCGAGGATCTGGTGCGTGACGTGGTGGGCATAGCTGGTAAGACGGTGTGTAGTTGGAACGTACTGAAATAGTGGAACTGGTGTTCTCCACCAAAGGAAATGTGGAGAGATCACTGTGGCTTGCCTAGAAAGGAATGTCCACTCCCTTGTGGAGAAGGCTTCACGGAGACGGTGGCAATTTGAACTGGACCTTGAAAAACGGTCTTTAAGGAGCTCAGTTAGCCGCAGCAACAACAGCCTGGGCTCCAGAGAGACCGAGTGACGGGGTCTGAATGGGCACGTGGCCCACGGCGTCCACAATGTGTGAAAGTGGCTGGAGCCGCTGAAAGTGTGCGATGCAGATAAAAAGAGAGATGACGGGCGAGGGGGCACGTGCCAGAGGAGGGCCCGCTGAAGGGGCGCGAGGGCGTGTTTAGAGAGCCCCGCTTGGCTCCGCAGGGGAAGGGCCGGCCAGCGACTCCCGCGCCACGCAGAAATTACAGGTTCGCAGGGAGAGGACGTTGTGGGCTGCCGAGATTACTGGGGATGTCTCAGAAGGAAGCCACATTGCGTGGATGAGGTGATGGGAGGAGGGAGCTATTTTTGTGGACTCTGTGATGAAAGAGAGGCATGGTCGGACGGTAATCTGAGAGAGAGCAGAATGAAGAGAACTTGGCGATGACAGTGCATCTCCCGGCCATCACCAGAGCCAGCGAGGTCTCCTGTTCCTCTGGGGCCGGGGTGGGGTCACCTCCCACCTCCCCCCGCTGCTGGGGCTTCAGGAGGAATGATTCTGACCGAGCACAGCTGTTGGAAAATGCCTGTTCCCTGCGACCTGGGTGGCATGTTCAGCTTGAACTAAAACGTTCCCCGCACGAGGATCACTTTCCAGGCAGTTTGAATGGAGATCCATAAAAGCGTTCCTTCTGTTGTCCCTATGTCCAAGGGTCCAAGATAAGGTTGTTTGATAATCTTTACTGACACCCTAAGCCTTATTTTTCCTTGCAGGTTTAACTGCGTGTGAGTACCACAAAGTTACCAGGAGGGGACCGATCGTCCAAACAGGTGTCCCTCTCGCCACCAAGTCCTTGTACTATTACTAATAGTGATACTGATTTATTAATACCTGCTCTTCTCCCAGATCCCGGTTAGTCTCCATCTAACCCTCACTCCCACTTCCTGCTAAGGAGGCCTAGAGGGTAGATTACATCGCCGAGTTCACTGTGCTAGTAAAACAGAGACCAGGATCTCCAGTTCTCATTGTCTCTATTGGCCTTATATAACCTCACCCAACGACAGGCTTTATTGATTTTTTTTAGAGAGAGGGAGAGAGGAACATCATTGTGAGGGAGAAACATCGAATAGTTGCCTCCTTCACAAGCCCCGACTGGAGATCGAGCCACAGTCCCGGTCTGTGCCCGGCTGGGACCGGACTGGGAACTGAGCCCTGTCTGTCGTGCGCGGGACAATGCTCCAACCACTGGGCCACCCGGCCAGGCTCTATTGACCCCCTTTTTAAAACCAAGCATTAGGACCCAGAGGGCGACAACAGGATGTAATATTTGAAAACTGGGTTTCAGTTTTCATAAAATTTGCCATATTATAAAAAATCCGTGCCATGTCTGTAACATTACTATTTCCTTTACACTGCAAAGTATATTTTTTCAGAAATCATAAATAATAAACAATGCTTATTTTTTTCATGATTAGGGGAACTGAGGAATCCCAGATAATTCCAAAATACTTAATTGATGCAGGTCCTTTAGTGACTGTGCTTCCAGCGCTCCAGCAAGTCCTCCCTTTGTGGTCACAGCAAATAACAGAGAGAAAGGGACCTCTGCTCCTTCTGAGCGCTGACGGGAGAGACCGAGGAAGGCGGCAGGCCTGCTGTAGGTGATGGCTGAATTATACAGTTTACACCATATGGCTCCAAATAGATGTGGGTTAGCTGTTAGGAAGGAAGAGAGCCTTTTATTCTTAAGTAGGATGATTACTTATTGGAGATATGGACATTCATTCAGATGCTGTCTCTGAAATCGTACGGAAAAGGCTTCGGGCTTTTTCATAACCATCTTCCCACGCGGCAGGACGGGCTCGCTGCCGCCCAGTCCCCGCCTGCGGGGCTGGCGTTTCCGTTCCCACCCGGAGTGGAGAGCGCTCGCTCTTACTTACCCACTGCTCTCGCTGCTGATTTCTAATTGTGGGGATGTGTATCTACTCAGAGCTTTACATTCTGGCCCATCTCAGCGCGTTTACCTGGCTGTGCGCTCACGCCGCCTGTCTGACCTCTGACTTCTGCTCACCGCGGTACCTTCCCTGGCCCACGCCCCACGCCCGTCCGCCCTGTGCCCCCACCCCACGCCCCGAGCTGGCCTGCTCCTGCCCCGCCCCGCGTGCAAGTGGAATCACACAACGTGTGTCCTTCAGCGTAATGGAGTCCAGGCTTATCCCTGTGGAGCAGCTGTTAGAGTTTTCTTCCTTTTTACAGCTGAAAGCTCCTCCATTGTCTCTATCCATTTGTTTACCCATTCGCCTTGTCAGTAGCCCGGGGTCACCTCCCGCTTAGAGCTAGCGGGCAGTGCTGCGAGAACCTGGCGCGGTCCGTCCTTGCCTCCCACAAATAAAACGGAATCACCAATAAAATCACCTTTTGTCCAGTTTTTGAGGACTCCCCATACCATTTCCACAGTTTTACATTTTACACCATTCCATGTCCACTCAGATTTCATCTTCTCCATGTCTTCATTATTAGCTATATTTAAAAAATAATAATCCTCCTCATGAAACACTGTTTGCTCTTAAAAGAGTATGTACTGATAATGAAAAGAAATGTTAAACCCCCCAAACTCATAGTATTCTTGTTTATCTATTGTAATGTCAGTTTGAACATGAAGACATTGGGTAGAACAGGTCTGAGAATCCCCGTGGAGGCACAGAAAATGGGAAAAGGGTCAGAGTTTGCGGCACAAAACTTCAGAGAAAAGAGCACGTCTTGAACAGCAGCAACATACGCAAGGAGTTTGAGAAAAGTTGGAAAAGAGGGAGAGCCAGGGATGTAGGAAGTTAGTAATTTTTAGGAAAATGGTGATTTCCTGACCACAACGCTCGGCCACACGTGCTTACCTGCGGAGAGCGCCGAAAGCACGCAGCTCCGAGCACAGCGGCTGCGTCTGCAGTGAGTGCCGAGGCCTGAGCGGGCGGTGAGACTTCAGGGACGGTTTTGGTGTTACCTGTGCTCTTAACTTTCGCCCACAGGAGAGGGTGACGGCTTCGGTGATCTAGCCGTGCCGGGCCGTTCACTAGACAAACCCAGGCGGATCTGTGCGAAGTGATCTGTTGAAGCGTGGCACACCAACGCCCCAGGGGTGTGAGCCACTGTGAATGTGGTCATTTTCATGTCGTCCGCGGCTTCCCTTAGACGTGGGAACGCTGATGTTTGCTGGATAAACTATGACCTGCGTGACTCCTCCTTCAAATGCCTGCTCTCAGGTTCATTTGGGCCATAATCTAATTTTTAAACTTTAAGCTACAGCTTTTGATTCTACTTCTAAATGTGTTAATTCATAATCTTTTTTTTTTAAATCGACCTTAGAGAGAAGAAAAGAGGGGGAGGGAGAGAGAAACATCAGTTGGCTGCCTCCCGCACGTGCCCTTCACCGTTTGGGGTACGAGATGGGATGACTCTCCAGCCTACTGAGCGACGCGGCCAGGGCGACTCATAGTCTTTATTAAGTGCCTGCTGTATGTAGACACTTTTCAGACACCGGAGATCTCTAAGTGAAAAAAAATGTTAAAATCTTTGTTTTAATAGAACTTACTTTTGTAAAAATATATATATTTTATTGATTTTTTTTACAGAGAGGAAGGGAGAGGGATAGAAAGCCAGAAACATCGAAGAGAGAGAAACATTGATCAGCTGCCTCCTGCACACCCCCCACTGGGGATGTGCCCACAACCAAGGTATATGCCCCTGACCAGAATCAAACCCTGGACCCTTGAGTCCGAAGGCTGACACTCTGTCCACTGAGCCAAACCCATCAGGGCAGGACTTATATTTTAGCAGAGGGAAAGAGATAACGTATAGTGAATATAGCAAATAAATTAATTATTGAGGCTATTAGAGAAGGAAATTCGAATACAATAAAAAGAATTGCTGCGGGCTCTGCTGGGGTAGAGAGCTGACCCAAAACACCCATCACTAACCAGCCGGCCTTCCGGAGGCGTGCTGTTCGCGTGTGCAAAATGCTCTGATGTTTCCACAGTGAATATCCCAACACCCCAAAACACATAGTCTAAGGAGTGCAAGGAAATATTTTTGTTCTAACATCATTATTTGTATCTTAATAACAGAATCAGTCTAAAGAAATTAAATAATATAAAAAAGTAAAAAAAAAATAAAAAATTACTACTAATCCCACTATATATAAATAACTTTAGTCAGATACCTTTTCACAGATGGGAGCAAGGATGTATAAACTGGCAGTGTTTTTAATTAGATCATAGTCTAAATAAAAAATGCTAAATCTAAATTTGAATAAAGGTAAGTAAAATGATGGGATATTCTATTATAAATGATTTCTTCAAGCTTAAGAAAAGAGAATAAAATGCACGAAGGTGAAGGTGTTGGAGCCATTCTTAAAAATGAGTATTTGCAGGGCAAACGGGACCTGTGGGGAGGGGTGTCGGTCACCGCCGCCTGCCCGAGTGCAGAGCTGGGCCCTGAGCCGGCGGCTGCCTGCGCTCCCCTCGGCCTGGCTGCTGCGTGCCCACAGGGAGGGGCATCTGTGGCCGTGGAGCCGCACCACACCCTGCCTCCATGCCCTGGCTCTGACCACACTGGGCCACGTCTCGGCGGCTTCATCCGGCCCGCGTTCTCATGCAGCGTTTTCCGTCTCAGCCTCGGTTTTGTGCTGCCGTCTTTCCCAGCCAGCGCCCCGCGCCCCCATCGGCAGCCCTCAGATTCCGGAGGGCTGCGTGCTCTGACATCTCGGCCGAGTGAGACCTCCCTGCGCTCCGCAATCTTCCCGTCAGAAGTTTGGGGTTTCGCTTGGGTCATACTGTCCCTCTGTGTGTTCTCCTTCTTCAGGGGACCTTTTCTGCCTGGTGCTTTCAGAATTTCTTCTTTTCCTGGCCTTGCCTCTCCCACTCCGTCTTCCTCTCCCCTCTCTTTCTCCGGTTGGTGTTCGGATGTTGTTGCGAGCACTTGTTTTCTTTGTTAGCGTGGTAAGTGATTGTCTTCCCGTCCCTCTCCCCTTACTTGTGCTGGGTAGTGTTGTTTAGAATGCAGCTTTGCTCTAATATATTTAATTTCAGTTTATCTTTGCACGGCGTCTACAAAAGGAGAGGCGCGCTGCCTTTCCTTTCTGTGATACAACTTAGAGACGCTTTCTGCAGCACAAAGCGAGACTGGGATCAGTTCAACCAATCAAAGTGTAATATGCTAATGATATGCTAAGGCCACTCAGCCACTCGCTATGATATGCACTGCCCACCAGGGGGCAGATGCTCTGACTGGTAGGTTAGCTTGCTGCTGGGGTCTGGCTGATCGAGACTGAGTAAGATGGGCCAGGCATGCCCCTAGCTGGCCAACCTCTCGAGTCCCTTCCTGACCCCAATCGTGCACCAGTGGGGTCCCTCAGCCTGGCCTGCACCCTCTCTCCATCCGGGACCCCTGAGGGGATGTCAGAGAGCTGATTTGGCCCCATCCCACAGGCCAGGCCGAGGGACCCCACTGGTGCATGAATCTGTGCACCAGGCCTCTAGTGAATTCATAATTCATTACCCCTTTTGGCCCCGAGTGCGTTCTCCCTAACATGCTCTATCTTCCGCACCAGGTTATCTGGCAGGGCAAGCTGTCCGCTGTGACAAGCAGTTCTCGAACTTGCAGATTTAGCACAGTGCAAGTTTATTACAGTTCACCACGGCCTAGCCAAGGAGGCTATCTGGGGGCAGCGAATCACGGTTACTCAGGGACAAATTCCTTTTCTCTGGCGAGGCTGTCCTCCCCAGCGGGCGCTCAGATCTGTCCTCTGTGGGTGCTCAGATCTGTCCTCTGTGGGTGCTCGGATCTGTCCTCTGTGGGTGCTCGGATCTGTCCTCTGTGGGTGCTCGGGGCCGACCTCCCCAGCAGGTGCTCGGGGAGCCAGTGGACAGGGCAGGGGAAACGAGGCCCTCCATGGTCTGGAAGTGGCACTTGGAGGTGTTGATCCCGACCCACTGGCGGGAGCCCATGCCATGGCCTCGGGGACACCAGGGTTTGGTCCGCAGGGTCCCTCCTGCTTTGGGTCCGAGGGACCGCTTGTGGGGCGCCCAGCCGCCTGCAGCCGGCCCCCCAGGCCTGTGACTCTCTTCTCTCTTCGTAGCTCTGCCCGTGCTCTCATTTCCCCAACGAAAATAAAGGCGAGGCACCTAGTGCTACTCCGACAGCTGGGCACGGGTCCTCAGGAGGCTGCCGTTCCAAGGTCGAGGGTGAGGCAGAGCTGCCATGGTCCCTGAGCCCCGCGGCCGCATCTGCAGAGGAGGCTCCGGGAGGACCAAGTGCACCCCACTCACTGCTCTACCCCTGGCTGTCCACCTCCTAATTACCCCAGGAGCCACCACATCCTGGGGAGGCACCACCCAGGGGTACCGTGCAGGTACCTGCTCGCTGTGTCCTGAGCCTTCCCTCTTCGTTTTGGGACGGATTCCCTGCCGGGCGGCACCTGCGTCTTTGCTCGGCTTCGTCTCCTTCGGGAGTCCAGTCACCTGAGGAGAGGCAGCTTCTAAGCCACCTTGTGCGGCTCCAGCATCCCTGGCGGACCACGCGGCAGGTGGGGAGGGGTCAGGAGGGCAAGGAAACCAGGTCAGTTCACATGGTTTGCCTCAAAGAGAACAGAAACAGAAACAGAAACAGCACACACGCTCTGGGAGCGCGAGCTCTGGAGGCCGTGGGGGTGGGCACCACATGACTATCTCCCATCCTCACGGGCAGTGCTCCACTTAGGGGTCCGGCACGTGGTCTTCTGTGTCCTCCCCACAGCCCCACTCAGAGTGACAGCCCAGGGACCCCAGAACCCCACTCAGAGCGACAGCCCGGGGACCCCACAGCCCCCCTCAGAGTGACAGCCCGGGGACCCCACAGCCCCACTCAGAGCGACAGCCCGGGGACCCCACAGCCCCCCTCAGAGTGACAGCCCAGGGACCCCAAAAACCCACTCAGAGCAACAGCTCCGGGGACCTCAGAGCCCCCCTCAGAGCGACAGCCCGGGGACCCCACAGCCCCACTCAGAGCGACAGCCCTGGGGACCATCCTCCCAACTCTGTTTCCAGGGCAGCTGGACCGGCCACTCATGTATGTGAACACCACTTGGTCTTCAAAGTATAAAAAGGGTTTTCAATAGAAAGACTGATGGGCAACAATGCTCTTGACTGAAAGCAGCTATTAAGGAAATGATGTTCGAAGTGTATGCTTGTGCCAGACACCTAGTCCTGTATAATAAAGGCTAATATGCAAATTGACTGAACGGTGAAACGACCAGTTGCTATGACACACATGACCACCTGGGGGCAGATGCTCAATGCAGGAGCTCCCCCTGGTGGTCAGTGCATCCCACAGGGGGAGTGCTGCTCAGCCAGAAGCTGGGCTCACAGCTGGTGAGCACAGTGGAGATGGAGGGAGCCTCTCCCGCTGCTGTGGCGGCGCTAAGGATGTGTGGTAGCCCCAGGGGAGCGGGCCTAAGCCGTCAGCCAGGCATCCCCCAGGGCTCCTGGGCTGTGAGAGGGGGCAGGCTGGGCTGAGACCCCCCCCCCCCCCAGGGCACCAATGTCATGCACCGGGCCTCTCGTATAGGAAAAACAACGGTGGTGATAGGATGAGGCTCATTGCTGAGAATTTAACATGAACTATCATATCTGCAACTCAATCAGCCGATTGTTAGGTACTTTTAGTATTTGTTGCAGACAAACTGAGGCTGAAAGAAGTTGAGTGAAGAGCATACAGCTGAGGAGTGTGGGGCTCAGACCCCACTGTGGCTTCCCGGCTCTGCCGTCCGAGCCACTCGCACGCACATTGCTCATTTAGCTCCCGGGGCCGCGGGCTGTGCTGGACACTGTGAATGCAACGACGAACGGGACGGAGTCCCTGCCCGCAGGCAGCTCCTGGCCCCCGGACGGGGAGCGGTGAGCCAGGGCTGTGCATGCAGCGGGTTTCCCCGCAGCCCTGACGAGGGCCAGCGTTTACCGGCCAGCACATCTCCCCGAGTTCTCCGCCTGGGGGAGGCTGACACGGGCCGTTTATCTCTCCCCCCTGCATGTGTTTAGAAAATATTCTCAAGTGCCTTAGAGAAACAGCCTTGTGTGTGTGAATTTAAAACAGGACTGTCCACCTCCTGCTCCAGACAGACGTCCGCGGCACACTCTACCACCCCAGACCTGCAGCTCCGTCGGACGGCCTGGACAGCCCGCCCCAGCCAGACTTCCCGTCGTTGCTTCGGAAGCCACACAGCCGCCCGGCCAGGTGCCGCGTTGATGTACCCGTGAGCCAGGCTGGTCCGCCACACGGAACCGCCGGTTAAGCCCCGCTTTCTGCTGCGGGCGGTGGCAACAGCGGCGGCTGGCGGGCGGGTGTCTGCCTGGGCCACTGCCCGCTGGGCCCGCCTCCCGGGAAGGTGACAGCTCTCCCTGGCGCCCGCCTCCCGGGAAGGTGACAGCGGGGAGAGCGGGGCAGTCGGAGCCCGGGGCGCCGAGGCGGGGCAGGTTTTAAATAGCTCCGGAGAGCTCGGCTGGCCTCGCCACGGCCAAGTTCTCAAAAGCAGTTTCTGGGTGTGTGTCTGACTTTCCTGGCCACGGCCCGGCTGGGGTGCTCTTCTCCTTCACCTTCCCCCGGGCAGAGCAGACCAGGACCTTGTGCAAACACGAACTGTGGTTTTAGCCTGCAGGACCTGGGCCACGAAGCTCGCCCGCCGCCCGGCGAGGTCCAGGGCTCCCTGAAGTCAGGGGAACGTCCTACCAAACCCTGGGAGGGGGCCTGCCTGTCACGGGCTCAGCCTCGGCAGAGAGGGGACCCCAGGGGTGGCCGAGCAGCCCTGACACGCCGCAGCCTGCTGCCTGTCCTGCCTGGAGACGCCGGGGCTTCGCTCACCCCGCACCCGCTCCCCGCACCCGCTCTCCGGACCTGCCCTCCTCCCCGCACCCGCTCTCCGCACCTGCCCGCAGCTGCCAGCTTGCAGAGCCGGAGGCAGGAGGAGGGCCGAGCTGGGATGGTTTGGGAATGCTACTCACTGGGAAATATTGTGAAACATGAAAAGCATACTAAATTAATCTACAAGCTAAGCATTCAAATTGCATAGGCAACCATATTGGCACTGTTCTTTGCTTTAAAAACTTGACGTTTTGGTGCAGAAACAAAGAGTGCGCTTTGGTGTTTCTCTGGAAAGGGATTCGGAGCTCCCACCCGGTGGGCGAGGCGCCTTCACACCCGTGTGGGTCCTGACCTCCTGGCGCCGCGGCCAGTGCCGGGACCCGGTGGTTTTCCAGGCGGTCGGCGCAGTTTAACACTGTGTCCGAGCTGATTCAGGATTGTAAGTCAAGGTTTTTTCAAAGAATGCCATGGCACCGTGTGCTCCTTAGCTATAAAACAGCTCCGGGAAGCTCGCACATTTCCCCACTTAACTTTACTGTGGGCAACTCGCTAGACCCGCTGTGTTTTCGTTTACTGATTCTTGAACCATGTAGAAAACACACACACGCACACACACACACACACACACACACACTCGCGCGCGCACCATGCAGCCTGCGGCGTCATCGCAGGCATCCCCCGCTCTGTAAGGGCGCGCTCTGTCTTGGCGTTCCCTGCCCAGGAAGACCGCTTTCCGGAACCTTCCAGTTCCCATTTCTGAAGGGAGGAATCCGATGGCCCGGGGTCTTCTGATGGGCCACAGGGCACCGCACGCCCTCTCCTCGCGTGTCCGCCGGGCAGCTGCCACCCGCAGGGCGAGGCTCTCCGGACAGCGGGCTCCCGGGGAGAGAGGGCTAGGGTTCGGGTGCCGTGGGGAGCAGGAACAAAGGGTACCCTGGCTCTAGAACAGTTAGCTCCTCTGAAATCACTGCCCTGCGGCTGATTAGGGAACGCCTGAACTTGAGTTACTTCGTACTAAGGATCTTAGTTAGGACAAGAATTAAAAGCAGGCTGGTGGACCCACAGCTTTCCTACCCCTGGGGCTGGAGAATCTCCACAAATCTCCTGGTGAAAACCACCTGTGAGGCGGCCTGCCTCCGCCGGAGCCCTGGCGCCTGTGAGCACAGACACAGGACGAGGGCGGCTGGGCCCCGAGGGCGCCGGCCTGTCCTCCCGATGACCGCCTGTCAAAGCACAGCGAGTCCGTCACCTGCTCTGCACGTGACCCGAACGGGCCCAGAAGGCAAGGCTGCACCGGCGTCCTCGTGCCAGAGACAAAGGGGGCCTGACCCCAAAGCCAATGGCCCCGCTCCCCGAGGCCGCTCCCAGCGGGTCGGAGAGGAAAGGTGCGTTTGCGGGGTGCCGCTTCCCCTTCGCCCCGTCCTCTCTCTTCAGCCTCGTGTGAGTCCCCCTCAGACGCAGCGCACGGAGCTGTTTGCAAGCCGCCGTCTTATAAGTTGGCCATTTCCCTCAAAACGTTCTTATGAGTCACCACGGAAACTCCCGGAGAAGCCCTGAACTTGAAAGGTTCGGTTTAATTAACGGCGAAGGATGAACTGGACCTCCGTTCCTTTCTTCTTCCTCCATCCCTCCCTCCCTCCCCCTCCCTCCCTTCGGGGTCCTCCCTCTCCCTTTCCTCCCTTCCCTGGCTGGGTGCTGGGGCAGCGCGCGGGGTGCGTGACCACAGGGGGGCAGATGCTGCTCCTGGCCTCAGCACCTTTGTGGCAGGTGTCTTTTCCTCACACGTTTGGCGGGAGTTTTGCCAGCATGTTCATCCTGCATGTTTCTACGGTCATGGGGAAGCTTTCAGATCTTCAGTTTTAAAGGGACTTTCCCGTTGTGTCCTCCGTGCAAACATGCTCTCTGACAGTCACACTGAGATGTGGGTGTTGGATTACCGCTGTGGGTGTTGGGTCCAAGCCCAAACAGGAGCTCACAGATGGTGATTGCCTTTGATTAGTTACCAATCTTTCCCCACCGCGTACAAGACTACTGGCGTTCTAAGCCACACCTAAGCTGAGTCCTAACGCCATCCGTGTCTGTGGAGGAAGGTAGTTCAGTAATGTAGTTTGGTGTCTATCAATGCTTGAAACAGAACAGGATCAGGGAAAATGCTTAAAGTTGAACAAAACATATTGAACACCATTTCCTGTATGAGAAGGGCGGCTTAGTGTGCAAATGAGAGAAACAAATCAGAACATAATTTCCGGTTTTTACTCAATTCATTACAATTTGAAGTAATGGACCGAAAGGAGGTCTCTGCCCACACAGTGTGAAAATCCCAACAGACGCTGTTCAACCAGAAGCCGAAGGTCAGGGGAGGCTGGTTGGAAGTCCTCTACCTTTGGGATCGCTGTTTGTGCAAGTGGCCTTTGTCCCCAGGCTGTAAATTATTAAAGCCAGTAAGTGAGGAGTTCGAAGGTCTGTGCGCATGCCGGGCTCCTCCTGGCACCTGGGCCTGGGGGCGGGCGGGGGTGTGGGGTGGGGTGTGGGGGGCGGGTGGTGCTGAATTGTACATCTGTGGTGACTGCCGGCCGGATCCCCAGGCAAACTACAGACCACCTTCCTGCCTCAGCCCCGGAAGTTCGTGATTGAGAGCCTGAGTGGAGGGCAGAGTTCTTGTTTTAGGAGCTTTTCAAATGCCCATCCAGTTACTTTCTGTATAATTCACTTTGATTTTTGTCTCCACGTTCTTACTTTGCCCAAGGCCAAAAACATAGTGTAGTCATTCATGAGTAAAAATAAATTCAGTTATTTTTCAGTCATTTGATTTTGAAATTTAATTGTATTCTGGGTCTCCCCCCATTAGCACCCCCTCCGTCTCCTCCACCCGCACCCCATTGCCATCCCTTTTCCTGGGCTGGATTTCTACCTTCAGCGAAGGTTGGGAAGGCCTTGACTTGCTCCGGTCTAACGGGACCTTCCCTTCCCTATAATTTACCTATCAGACCCGCGAAGGCTAAGACGTGCGTTCTAATGTCAACCTGGAGAGAGTGTGGCACCAGCTTGGCGCTGCTCCTCCTGGAAGTCCTGGGCCTCCTGAGCCCATGGGTTCTTTGCAGAAGGCCCACCCGGGGCGTGCGGGACCCAGAGCAGCTGCCTCCAGTGAGCTCCCTCCCCTGCTTACTGGTTGTTCCTGGTCCCACCCCCAACCCGGCAACCATAAATCTAGTCTTTGTCTGTAAATCTGCTGTTTCTAGACATTTCCTATAAATGGAACCCTACAATACAAGCACATATTTTCAAAACATGTCATCCAATAAAGAACTCATAACCCAAATTTCGAACTTATACCCAATGCAGGGAGGGCAAAGGTAGGTTTACAGCTGTTTGTGAAACAGAGTTTATTATTATATTAGTATTTATTAATTATTGTATTATTTTCCATATGAGCAAGTGTAACCTTCTTTTGCTCTGCATTGTATGTGGTCTCTTTTGTTTGGCTTCTTTATAAAGGTTGCTCTTTTTTTCATTCATGGATATGCCATGTTTTTCCACCCACCCACATCTGTTTATCAGTTCATAGACCCTTAGGTTATTTTCAGTTATATATATATATATACTAGAGGCCTGGTGCACAAAATTCGTGTGTGGGAGGGTCCCTTCAGCCCATCCTGCACCATCTCCAATCCGGGACCCCTGGGGAGATATCTAACTCACAATCTGGGACCACTGGCTCCTAACTGCTCACCTACCTGCCTGCATGATCATCCTTAACTGCTCTCCCTGCTGGCTTGGTTACCCCCAACTACTCCCCTGCCTGCCTGGTCACCCCATCAGCCTGTTTGATGGTCCATTTCATTGTTTCTGTTGCGAAGGTTGCTTAGGCTTTCATATATATAGATATATGTTCATTTCTATAGGGCTTATGAGTGGAATTGCTGGATGATATGGCTGCGTAATTTAACATTTTGGGAAATGACCAACTTGTTTTCCAAAATGGCTGCTCTGTGCTACATCTGGCCAGCAAGGCAGGAGGACCCCTATTGGTCCACTTTCTTGGAACACGGGGGCCTGCCTGTCTGATTTTTATAGCCCCTCTGGTGGGTGGGAAATGGTATCCCACTGTGATTTCAGCTAGGGCATAACTTAATTTTAATAGTTTATAGAAGCTGTGTTCTTTGCATTGCTCTGAGAAGCAGAACCACTAGGAAATCTGTATCTACATTTTTGTCTATTTATCTACATCTACATATATTTACCTGTATATCTTTGTCTGTCCATATCTGAGGTTCTAACTAAATACCTACATGAATTAAAAGGATTTGTTATAGAGATTTGACCTTATGCGATTATGGGAGCTGGTTAAGAGTGTTTATTGAGGTTGTTCCCACGCCTGATGCTGGGGAGACAAAGTCCAGGTGATTCAGAAGGGATGGCAGGTGTGAAAGTGGGGAAAGCAAGAGCCTGCTGGAACCATAGGCCTGAGATTGAGCCTCAGGGATGAACTGAAGTCAGTCTGTCTTGAAGGTGTAGATGTCTTGCAGAATCTGGGGCCCTTCATAGCGGAGCTAAACACACACCTGGCCCGGAAGTTGGGGAGCGGAAGGAGAATCTTGATGACCAGGCAGCAGGGGCCGGCTCATGCCAATGAGGTGAGCCACAGACACGTGACCATTACAGCAAGGAGACAAGACCATGTATGTTGTCTAAGAAAGCTTGCATAGAACACTTGTGAAAAACACGAGACGATTTTGTTTGAGCCAGTGCCGTGGGGTGAGAGAATTCCATGTAGACCTGAGCCTAGCTCCTAGCACAGCAGAGACAGCTGGGTTTACAGCCAGAGGGATGAACTGAATGAGGGGCTCGAAGATGGAAAATTACCAAGAGGAACTTGGTTAGATGTGGAGGATGCGGGCATTCATGCTAAATGCTGCGCTGCACAGGCCAAGGCCAACGCCACGTTGGGAAGAGGCTCATGGGCCTTGACTAACGTTTGGTCAAACGTAGGTGTTCCTGGTCAGTGTGAACTCTCTAACTGTCACACGAGAGTCTTTCTGATGGTCTCTTCTAACTGAGAAATTTGGAAAACATAATTCACCCTCGCCAAGCCCCACCCTCCCGCTTGGGGAAGAGGCGCTCCACCCTCACACACCTGCTGCGGGGCCAGGGCCTGGCCTCCCGCGCCGGGCCTCCGGACAAGTGAGCGATTGATTGGAAAAAACCTCATCGGCCAGCTCTGCTCCTGCGTCTACTTTGTTTCTAATTTTTTAAATGAGTTATATGTTTTACTTATTTTAAAAACATTTTATTTTGATAAGAACGGTACACATGGGCTCTGTCCTCTTAAAAATGTTCAGAGCACGGTGTTGGTGAAAGGCACCGGTTTACACAGCCCGTCGTTACTGCTTGTCCTTCTTGCTTAGATGACATTTTGAGATGTTGATTACTAATGCTATTTCCCCTCCCTTCCAGCCGCTGGTTCCCACCAGTCACTCTTTGATGTTAGGAATTTGACTATGGTACCTCATGTAAGAGGAATCATGCAGTACTTGTCTTTCTTTCTGTGTCTGGCTTGTTTCACTTTGCTTCTCTCTATAGGTGAGCTTTCTGTCTCCTCCCCTCGCTCCAGGTCCTGGCTCTCTGGGCAGAAGGGGAGGCATGGCTCCACTGGGGACCTGGCTGTGTGTTGGGATCTATACAGAATCATCAGTGGGTTTTGCTGGATGCAATTGGCCAGAAAATAGCTAGTTGACTCACGGAAGTAAAAGCATGAACATTTTTATTTACTCTTAGAGGAAAATTTGGAAATAATTTACTTCCGGGGCTGGAGGTGTGTTTCAAGCTCACCAGGCTGTGGAGGCCCCAGAGCAAAGCTTCACCTTGCCAACCAGCAGGTGTCAGAGCCCTGGCCCTCGGGACCCTCCCGCCCTGCGCCCATGGCTCTGGCCTCTCCTGTCCTTCTGCTGCCTGTGACCCGGGCCACCGGGCGAGTGGCTAAGGGACAGGTGGATGTGACCAGGCTCCCGCTCCCTCGCCTTGTCCACTGTTCCAGAGGCCCAATGAGAGGCAAATACTTTGTTCCTTGAAAATGTGGTGATAAAACATGGGAGGAGGAGGGGTAGCACAGTGAGTAAGTCTGTAGCCGCTCTCTAAAGCTCAGATACTTGAGAATCAGAGTCCCATGTAACTTAGGATTACGGAAGCAGCCATAGTTGATATAAAACACATTTTCAGGGAAAAGGACTGAGAATGGGTCTGGGGAGGAGAGAAGTCGACTTTTGGCTTTGTCTTATTTGGAATTCCTGTTTCCATCTGAATGACTATTTCAATAATCATCAGAAAACAAGGGATCTTACACTGTTATTTGGTTGCAATGCTTATGTTCTGTTAATGGCTGGAAATTGGCCTCGCTATAGGAGGGGGACCAGGAAGGACAGCACTGCGTGGTTTCAGAGACCCACGCAATGCAGGCAGGACGATTCAGAAATCGGTGTGTCTGTAGGATTTTAAAACTCAGTGCAGCTGCTAACGGGGAGAAGATGCAGTCAGAGAGTGTTTGTGTAGGGCTGGGGCTTAGGCTTGTAATCATCAACATATTCCATGCAGGATCTTGTGACGCCCACTGGGGTGCTAAAGTGCGCTCACACACGTGGAGCTCTCAGTGGGACTCTGGGGACCCCTGCCCTGCTGTCCCTGACGACCACCCTCTGCTCATGGGAGACAGACTAACCATCTCAAACAGGAAATGCACATCTTTTTTTTTTTTTAATCCTCACCTGAGGATATGTTTTTATTGGTTTTTATAGAGAGAGGAAGAGAGGAGAGAGACAGACAGAAACATTGATGTGAGAGAGAAACATCGATAGGTTGCCTCCCACATGTGCCCCTACCAGGGATGGAACCCACCACCAAGGTATGTGCCCTGCGGGGACTAGAACCTGCAACCACTTGGTGTATCAACTGAGCCACCTGGGCAGCAATGTACATCCTCTATGATATTTTGAGTTTTATTTTAAACCAGTGGCTCAGTTTTATTCTTTGTGGCTTTCTAAATCAGGTCAGAATGCGCCAGCCTTGAACTTACCATGTATTCTTACTCCCCTCTCCCCAACCCCAATTTATCCAAAGTACGTATTTTATTGAATAACTCGTCTTTTTTCAGATTTCTTTTCTGGGAGCACAGCTCTGGGGCCTCTATGTTAATCTAGTTTTCTTCCCAATGGAACGGATGGGTTCTGGGCTGGGGACCCAGCAACGAGCCAGTATCTGTGCTGTGGTGGGTGTGGCACAGACTGTGAGTATTTTTAAGGAGAAAGGAATCAGGTCTTCTGTGTTGCCCTGAGGCTGGTTTAATATTTCCTCCAATATCAGGACAAAGTGTTCCCTCCATTTTCAAAAACATTCTCTTCCCTTGCACCCCACCCAGCACCCCTCCTGTCCCCTCTTCAGGGATCTTCCATGGTCATTGATTCCATCTTCCTCAACTTCAACCTGGATCAGTTTCCCCTGACATTTAAGCATGAAGTAGACTCTTTGAACACATTCTCCTTTAAGTGTAGGACGCCCTGTCATCCCTGATGTGTCCACCATTCATTAAACCCTTCGATCAGCAAATACATTAAAAAATATATTTTTAATTGATTTTTTACAGAGAGGAATAGAGAGTTAGAAACATTGATGAGAGAGAAACATTGATCAGCTGCCTCCTTTGCATTCCCCACTGGGGATGTGCCCGCAACCAAGGTACGTGCCCTTGACCGGAATTAAACCTGGGACCCTTCAGTCCACAGGCTGACGCTCTATCCACTGAGCCAAACCAGTTAGGGCTGCAAATTCCTTTTAAAACACTGATTAGTTTTAAAACCCCTTAGTGCTTTGAGATGAGTAATGCAATCTTTACCTAAAGAGGCTGGCGGCCTGGGAGAAGAGCCCTAGATTTGAACCTGACCTCTGGGCTCACCCGCTGTGGCATCTCCCTGCACTTACCTTTCCTCTTCCACCTAAAAAGTGAGCATTGTGGCTCAAAATCACTGTGATTCTGTGCTTTATAACAAATAAATGTCTTGATAGTATTTAGTAAGGGACTCTAAGGGAAAACTATGATTACTATAGAAATTCAGTAAAAGGTAAGACCATCTTTTGCTGTGTCATCAAGTGGAAAAGGTGGAATTTTTGATTGAATCCAAACACAACAGCAGTAGACAGACATGAGTGGAGCCTGGAGATCAGAGGCCGCAGGTGCACATGACCCAGCAGAGGGCGCACCTGAAGGCTTGGGAACAGGTGTGGTACCCAAGGCAAGTGGGGAGGTCGCGGGCCCAGTGGCACAACATTGGAGACCGATGGCTGCAGGAGGCCAGCTTTCAGGGGGGAGGTGGGAAAGATTTAACGATGAAGCCATAGGAGATTTAGAGAATGATGGGGGACTTGCCCCACCTTCCAGAGGGAGGTGTAGTTAACTCTGCAATGCTGGCCTGAGGCCCTGGCACTAAGCCAGCGTCCCTGGGGGCGTGGAGCAGGAGAGGGAGGCAGTGTGCACTGAGTTGAACAGTGAGGTTCTGAGGAAAGAGCGAGAGAGGAGGCTGCTCTGACGTGGGAGGGGACGAAATGGCCGAGGGCTTGAGCGCGGGCACCGAACAGGCTCCCTCTTGGAGGATGGGAGAGCCATGCCTGCTTCTGTCGGAGCCGCTCCCCTGCCAGACACGCGCTGGTCCTTTCAGTGAAAATAGGTACAAAGTCCACTGACCATCCACGCAGGTGGGACTCTCCACAGGCGGCTGGCAGGAAGCAAGGGCGGGGGGTGGGGTCTCGCTGGTGCTGGGTCCCTGCTGGACTTAATGCATTTAATATCCTAAATCCTGACACGCTTTACCTGTAACGTGATGACTTGCAGGCAGAGTGTAGGAACAGGCAGCTTCCAGGTTCGAGCCTGAGGACGTTCCTTCCTGTCTAAGCCATTCTAGCCTTGATTTAGGTGGTATTGTGTTGTATTCCTTACCTCCGCTCTATAAATCTAATACAGATGGAAACAAGGTAAGCCATGACCCCGTGGCTCAGGTGGTTGGTGCCTCGTCTCAAACACTGAAAGGTTGCTGGTTCAATACTCCATCAGGGAACATACTTAGGAGGTTGTGGGTTTACTCCCCAGTTGGGTCTTGGGAGGCAACTAATCAATGCTTTCTCTCTCTCTCCTCTTTCTTTAATATCAATAAACATATCCTCTGGTGAGGATTTTTTTTAAAGTCAGATATTTAAAAAAAAGAAAATAAGAGGAAAGTAGAGTGCGGGGGCCTGTTGCGGCGGGGGCCAGACATGGCAGGGATCTCCCTTTTCTGTGTCCAGCATGGAAAGAGGGATGAACGAACCGGTTCTAAGTGGAGGCTGCCAGGGATTGAGAAATAACAGAAAGAAAGAAGATGCAGAAATAGATTTAAAGCTGGGAGTTGGGTGGGCCGACATTTCGATACTACCCCTCCCAGCGCATTTATTTTATACGCCCAATACCAGAAAGTTATCACAAACTTATTTGCATTCTTAAGTTGCATGCTTGGATTTACACATCTAGTCCCACCCCTCCGACACTTGGGCTAATATGAAGGCCAAGCTGATTACACTTTCCACCATCTTGGGGAAATGTGTTTCCTAGACGTGGCTCTGCCAATCGTCTCAGGCTCAGCTGACAACGATGAAAAGAAATGCCTGTGTGCCTTTGCAGGTGGCCCTCTGCAGTAGAGTTCATTCTAAAAGTTGTCCTTTTGTTTAAAAGCTTTAACTGGTAACCATAGCCTTTACTAACTTATCAGATGCTTGGGATATTATTATATCTACTAGAGTCCTGGTGCACGAAAATGTGTGCACTGGTGTGTAGGAGGCATTCCTCAGCCTGGCCTGCACCCTCTCCCGGTCTGGGACCCCTCAGGGGATGTTCAACTGACATCCTCTGGGGGGTGTCCTCTGTGGGAGGTGACTGGTAGGCTGATAGGGGAATGGTGCTGGTGAGAGGCCAGCCCCCCCTCCACCACCTCACTGCCACTGGTCACCTTTGCCCCCCAATTGCTATCCCCTGCTGGCACTTGCCTTGGCTGGCCTGGTGCTGCCCACTAGCCAGCCCTGCCCACTCACCGACCTGTCGTTCTGCCGTTCAGTCAGTTTGCATATTAGGCTTTTATTATATAGGATGGTTTACATTTCTCCCAACATAGAGCTGAAGAAATGGAAACCTCAACAGTCAGTAAATTGTCCAGAAACATACTAATAAGTGGTGTAGGCAGCAAGTGTTCTGTCTCTCCTGCTCACGCCTGACCCTTTCCTCGGGTCTAAGCCACATCCAGCCTTGGCTCCTGCAGACGGAAGAAATTTGATGGAGGTCAAAGGACAGACATTTATTCATCTAGTGGGATTTGGCTTTATGTAACAGAAACCTCCTACGTTCGCTGACCCAGTGAAAGGGCAACTTGCTGAAGAATGTGCGGTCTTTGTTGTTGTTGTTAATCCTCATCCATTGATTTTTAGTGAGAGTGGAAGAGAGAAGGAAAGTCGGAGAGAAACATTGACGTGAGAGAAACACAGCATCTGGTTGCCTCCTGCACCAACCCTGACCAGAGCCTGGGCCAGGAAGGAGCCTGCAAACGAGGTACGTGCCCTTGATCAGAACCAAACCTGTGAACGCTCTATCCACAGGGCCACACCTGCTAGGGTCAGAATGTGCCATATTTTAAGGAAGACCTGAGCAGGCAAGTCCCAGGCCTCGGGGCAGCTCCACTCCCGGCTGTCTTTCTTTGCCCCAAAGGAACCCTCCTTTTCCAAAGGAGTTCCGGGAAGAGTCGGGTGTAGAGTTTGTAAACAAGGTTGTGCTCCCAGATTCAGAGCCAGAACCGGAGCAAGGTCCCATCCCTTCCTTTCTCGGACGTGCCCTGTGAGCCGTGCGGTTTGAAGTCGCGCTGGCCGCCTTGTCCTGAGCTGGGAGCCGGGAGGCCCGTGGGAAACAGAGAGCCCTCAAACGGTGAAGCTGAAAACTGGAGCCAGCCTGGGACGGCTCGTCTGGGCTTCTCCTTACGCCGTCAGCCGATTGCTTTGACTTAAGCACTTGGACCCAGTCGTTCTCCTTTGAGCCCAAACGTTTTAACTGGCAAAAGTGATCAAATGCGGTGCTTAGTGGTCCCTAGTGAGGAGAGAGGCTGATTGCTTGATTTAAACCCGTTTCATCAACCATGCACTGGGGTTAACACCTGCCGTTTTTAAAAAGGAGAATTGAACTAGACATTACATTAAATGAGATAAATTGTTTCTCTCAGCTCCTCACACAAGATAAATAGTAGTTAGCATTATTCTAATTTAGTAAGACCTCTGCCTTATTTAACAAATAGTCATGATTTGGCCTAGAGAGACTATTAAAATTGGAGGCAGGTGCAGCCATATAGATATATATTTCATGTCTACTATGTGGCACCTGGTAAATGCTCCATAAAAACCTGTGAAACAAGTGAGCATAGGTGTGCAACCATTTATTTTTAAAATATATTTTATTGATTTTTCACAGAGAGGAAGAGAGAGGGATAGAGAGTTAGAAACATCGATCAGCTGCCTCTTGCACACCTCCTACGGGGGATGTGCCCGCAACCAAGGTACATGCCCTTGACCGGAATCAAACCCGGGACCTTTCAGTCCGCAGGCCGACGCTCTATCCACTGAGCCAAACCGGTCACGGCAACCATTTTTATCACATGCGTAAATGAGGAATAAACAAATGAATGTCAGCAGACACTATGACTGTTGGTTTCTCTGGTTGTTAGGAGGAGTGGTGGTATGCTATCCGAATAAATCCTGTGAGAAACTTAACAGCTGTCATTCCCCTGGAGAACTTAGGACAGTCTGCTAAGTGGCAAAATCTGAAATGTCCCCGTGGAACATCGCGTCGCACACTGACTGCTGCTAACAGCCCATTGACTCATGGGAATGGCCCTGGAGCATTGTGGGACACTTCCCTGAATTGCATTGAGAGCAGGTTTCGTCTCTCAGCCCACTTGAGAACCTCACAGGGTAATGCAGCGTCAAAGCTCACTTTCTATAGCGCACTTAGCATGGCCGCCAACAGGACTCGTTAGCAGATGGGCCGCCAGCGCCGCCCGGAACGGGGTGTTCCTCGGAGCTCTCTCCCCGCAGCCGCAGCCGCAGCCGGGCGTGCCCTGCTCCACCCGAATTCCTCAGCCAGGCCCTAATCTTATCACACAGAGTGCCTTTTAAACAGAAATGCCTTGCCGAAGCCGGCGGATGATGTTCGCTTTGGCTCACAGGAAACACGCGCTGTGAGCCTCACTGGGACACACTCTGGCTCCCACGCTTCCTGACGTCGCCCGGGACTCCGGGCCCACTGTGGGTCTGGCTCTTCGGGAGGCTGATGGCAAGCTCTGCAGAAACCACCCCGAGCCGGCCAGAGCTCAGCAGAACCCAAGTTATAAAGGAAATGGCTTAAATGGCTAAACGTGTAAAGTCCTCTTGAAAGACATTGGTGATTTATGTCTAAATATTTTATGAGCCTGAAGGCTGGATCGGAGAGATATGGTTTTGAAAAGCCAAAGACCTCTGGATATGGCACGTGTCTGTGGATGGGGCCAAGGCTTCCCTCCCTGTGTTCGGACTGAAATGGCCTCGCCGAGTCTCGGGGGACTAGCCACCACCCAGCCCCACCAGGAGGCGCAGCGTGGTCTGACAGGGTCCACGGAGGGGACCGGTGGCGGATGCAGGAGACCCTGACTGCGCTGAGGACGCCTCCCGCTGCAGCCCACAGGCTCAGCCTGCAGGTGAGAGGATGTTCAGCCAGGGTTTCTAGATTCGGGGACACAGACAGGCTGAGAGGCACAGTGGTCACTGTCCAGACAGAGGTGGAGCCCGGCCAGCAGGCCCACGGGATGGACAAGAGTGGCCAGCGTCCGTCCCCGTGGGCTGGCTGTGCGGCTGAGGGGAGGCTAGGCGCACACGCGGGGGAGCCGGGAGGGCTCCGTGCGGGGTCTCAGCGGCAGGTGTTGAGGTGGTTTTACACACCCCTGACTCAGGCGCCTGGACGAGGGCAGTCAGCATCCATCCCAGAGGTTCCTACGTTCCTACGTTCCGTTGTTTGTTGTTATAACAGGGTAGAGTGGCTGAAAGAGTTTCTGACATCTTAAGAGAATTACCTGCATTTCCCAGGTACCCTTAAGACTCACTAGAAAATGTTCGGCGAAGTCGGAAACAGTGTCGCTGGCTGTTAGAATCCGAGCTCATCGCCACACAGCATGTGGTGCCTGAGACTCTGAGGTTGTGGTGAGGTTACCGGGCCTGGTCAGCCTGGCAACCACTCGCCCCGCACCCCCTCCTCCCCGCACGGCTTCTTGCCAGTTCTCCAGTGCAGGGACTGGCTGTGTCTCCTTGAGAAAAATGGAGTGTGCTAAAGGACGTGGCCAAGCTCTGCACTAGTGCCAAGTTCTGAAGGGGCACATTTCAGAACCCAGAAAGGCAGGAGGGAAAGAAACCTCCAAAGGTGAGGGTGGCAGAGGGAGGTCTGAAGCCGCTGGAGATTCAGCCCAGGGATGAGTGCCCACCAGGTGGCTCAGTGGGCGCCACCCCGTGTGGTTTCAAGTCCCGGGTGGCGCGGACCCAAGGATTTAGAACGAGAAGAATGTAAATAGCCCAAGACACAGGCGAAGGCATTTCTGGCCCCTGACTCAGTAGCAGAACATTTTTCTGAGACCCACGTAAAGGGGAAGTTCTTGGGGTTCATTGCAGTGCATTTATTTATTTTTTTGGGGGGGGCTCTTTCCCCCAACTTGTTTTCTTAGTGGTGAAAATGATTTCCAAACGCTTGCATTTTTATTTTTTTCAACAGATTTTTTAAAAATTTATTTCGAGAGAGAGAGAAAAGGAGAGGGAGAAACTTCCATCTGCTGCCTCCTGCTCGCCCCCTCCTGGGGATGGAGCCCTCAGCCCGGCCATGTGCCTGCCTGGGAGTCCAACCCGCAACCTCTGGTGCACAGGGTGACACTCAACCGATGAGCCACACGAGTCAGGGCTGCTTGCATTTCTTTCTTTTTCTTTTTTGTTCCGTTTTGTCAATCCTCACCCAAGGATATTTTCCCATTGACTTTTAGAGAGAGTGGACGGGAGAGGGAGAGACAGAGAGAAAGAAACATCCACGTGAGAGACACGTTAATTGGTTACCTCCCACTTGCACCTCAGCCAGGGCCGGGGCTCTAGCCTGCAACCCAGGTACATGTCCTTGACCGGAATCAAACCCGAGACCCTTCCGTCTGCAGGCTGATGCTCATCCACGGAGCCACACCGGCTAGGGTGCTTGCATTCCTTTAAAAGTTCTCCCTCTGGCCAAAGGTGGTAGAGCGTCGGTCTTCGGACTGAAAGGTCCTGGGTTCGATTCTGGTCAAGGGCATGTACATTGCTGCGGGCACATCCCCGGTAGGGGGTGTGCAAGAGGCAGCTGGTCGATGTTTCTCTCTCATCGACGTTTCTAGCTCTCTATCTCTCTCCCTTCCTCTCTGTAAAATATCAATAAAATATATTTTAAAAGTTCTCCCTCTGATGGCGAATATGAAATGTCAGCCTGGCCCCAAGTTTTATGTGGGTTGGTCCAGCCTCATAGAAGCAAACCTTTCCAGCTGAGGTTGCTGAGGGCAGGCGGTGGGCAGGATGGAGGTGGTACAGCCCGCCCTCCTGCTTCTCCCAGGATGCCCCTCTCTCCCCGCCCCAGCCCCCGCAGCTCCTCCCCTCAGACCCTCCTAGCCCAGTCTCTATCCTCCTAAATTCCAGCCCCCGAAGCGTCCCCTCAGACCAGCTCACATGGGACACAGAACAAGGGCAGCGAGCCCCGCCCGATGCAGAGGCCGTGGCCCGGGGGAGGTCATGGGGGGGAGGACAGTAGGACCCGGGGCGCCGGCTGGAAGCAGACACGGGCTTGCTGTCAGGGGCAGACATGGGGCTGCATTGAGAGGAGCAGAGACCGAGGCTCTCACAAGTTCCCGCGGGGCCGGAGCCCACCAGCCCTGTGGTTCCTGGACTTCCGCTCTCTCAGCGCCTGGCACCCTGCCCTCCTTTGGGGTTTCGAGCAGCCCTTCAGCCTCACTCTGCAGGCCATCCGGAGCGCTGGTGCCAGCTTCTGCCACTTGAAGACAAGAGCCTAACCTCGTGGTTGGCAATCTACGGCTTGAGATATGGCTCCTTGGCCCCTTGAGTGTGGCTCTTCCACAAAATACCACGGTCTGGGCGAGCCTATTTTGAAGAAGTGGCGTTAGAAGTTGTTTAAGTTTAAAAAACGTGTCTCTCAAAAGAAATTTCAATCGTTTTACTGTTGATATTTGGCTCTGTGACTACTGAGTTTGCCGACCACTTCGGTCTAACCGAAACGCCACTACAAGGAGCGGGCGGTGTGGGAGCTCCTAGCAGGTGCCAGCTGCAGGCCGACGCTGCCCGTGGGTTCCCAGGGGAAGGCCTCTGGCACAGGCTGGACTGAACAGAGACAGAGGTAGACAGATACACAGCAACCTTTCCTGTTATGTATATTTTTCTTATGGATTTCAGAGAGGAAGAAGAAGGAGAGACAGAAACATCAATGATGAGAGAGAGTCATTGATTGGCTGACTCCTGCACACCTCCTACTGGAGATGGAGCCCACAGCCAGGGCGCGTGCCCTTGACCGGCATTGAACCCCGACCTCCTGATTCACAAGTCGACACTCAACCCCTGAGCCCTACCAGCCGGGCAGTAATCTTTTCTACAAACCATATCGACACAGTTAAGTCAGGTTTTTCTTTTTAGGTGTTCTATTTTCATGTTTTTCATAAAAAGAATATGTTTTTCCCTTCGTAACAATGACTCTTCACTTCAAGTGTAAACGCCATGTCCAGCTAGCGAAGGGTTTTGGCTTACATTCTAACAGAGCGGAGGTCCATTTCCTCGGCGCCTAAGAGAAGGAGGCCAGGAGGAGTGCCTGCCGTCCCGCTCCAGGCAGCCCTCCTCACCGGCTGGCAGCGCTGCCGGCCTCCCCCCACCCCCGAGGCTGAGCGCTGCGTGGCCTCGGTAAACATGGCCTTGTATGCGGGGAGCCCCGAGCAACCTTTGTCCAGGCAGAGCGGAGGGGAGTGTGCCGCAGCCTGGCTGACCCCCGCGGAGAGCAGGCGGCATGGAAGAGGACCCCCCCCCCCACAGCTGGGCTCTCAGGAGGGGCCAGAGGCATGGTTTGCTCCCGCAGCATGGCCAGGGGCACCTCCACCACCCAGGTCCCCACGGAGCGTCGGGTCATCATTTCAAACTCATCGGAAGACTTAGAGAGGGCTGGTTTGGCTCCAGCCCGGAACACTAGAAGGCCAACATCTTCCGTACCCGCAGGGGCCGAACAGCCTCAGCTCCGGGGTTCGTGCCTGGGGCCCAAGGGCCCACTGAGTCCAAGCGTGGCCCACGCTGGCGCCGACCGGCTGTGTCCTCGCTCACAGCCAAGCCCACCCTCAGGACCGGTTACTTTCACTGCCCCGTGGGCGAGCGGCAAGCAGACGCCACAGAAGCCGGGGAACAGTCATCTAGCTCCGCTCACACCCTCACACGGGCGGCCAGAGGGGGGCAAAAGGACAGAGCCCCCAGGAAGCTACCAAGGGACTTGGCTGCGAGGACCGGCTCGTGGGCGCCCACGCCGGGCCCATGGCAAGGCTGTGCTATTGTGGTGGTTTTGGTGCCTTCCCTGTCTGAAATGGTAATGGAAGTTACCGTCTGAGTGCTTACGGAAAGGCAGCTATGACTGTAACTGCACACTGCACACCCGGCACCCCAGGGAGGGCTGTGGGAGCTGCTGGCACTGGGGTGGCCGCTGGGGGAGGGTCAGGATGCAGAGGCCGGGGCTCCGCCCAGTGAGACTGCTCATGGCTGCCCCCCGCACCCCCTCCTGTGCAGGGAGGTGCCTCGCCGCTTAGGACTAGGCAGGGTGCCCCGGTCCTGGGACCCCTCTTCAGCGTCCCCACAGATAACTTTCCAAAAAATTGAGATTATGAAAACAGCAACAAAGAAATGGAGGGCGGTGAGGGAAGGATCCCCATCAGAAGAGTTCCATGCCACACGGAGGCTTCTACTCTGGAAGGTGTTCATCCCACTCTGTTGGGTTTATGGTCAGACTGAGCTGAGTGATGCGGGAGGAGACCCCGGAAACAGGGGTGAGGCCCCGGAAACCGAGGGGAGGCGGGACTTGAGGCTGAGCCCAGCTGCAGACAGACGGGAGGCTGGGGTGGAGAGGAAGGGGCGGAGTCGGAGCGCTGCGGGGCGGGGAGGGAGCCTGGGTGGGAAACAGAACGACTGCCCAGGAGACCAGACCGTGCGGTGCAGGTTGACAGCGAAGGCGACGGCCTCACTTATGGGAATTCACTCATCTTCAGCCAACCGTGAGCTGGGAACACAGCAGTTATTTTGGTCATCTGCCTTTATATGTCAGTGTCCAGTACACACGTTTCATTTTATCTGGAAGCACGTGCGATTTCTTCTGAGCAAACACTGTGTTCTGGACGAGCAGAGAAAGAAAGGCAATTGAGAGATGGCCTTCGCTTCCCAGCGGGGACGGAGAAGCCGCTGCACAGCCTCGCGCAGCCCCGGAGGAGGTGCCGGAGCTCACGGGCCAGCCCCCGCGGCAGCCTCCAGCTTACCACCTCACCTAAGTCCTACGGTTATCCACTCTCCCAGGAGGGGACACGGGCAGCTCAGTGACTTGTCCAAGTCCGCAAAGCTCTGGGAATTGGGGGCGTCGGTGGCACGTCCTGGCTCTCATCTTCCCAGAAAGCTCCTCTGCTCTAACCCGGCTCCTTGGAGCCAGGTGTGTGCGTGCTGGGCAACCAACACGACATGAAGGGCTTATCTGTGAGGTCTCGCTCCCTGAGCCGCCAGCACAGCAAAGGATCTGCCTGGAGCCGGGCCATCGGAGGTGGCGGGGAAGGACCCGGGGAGGCAGAGCCGGCCTGCGAGCCGGCGGGGAGATGGGAGAACGCTCACCTCGGAGATCACTTACCTCGGACTCTCTAGCCCGGGCTCCCAGGTGCTATCAGAGCACAGCACCCGGCATACTTCTCCGCGCCTGGGACGGTCCGCAGCAAAGGATGCCCCAGCACCAGCGGAGCCACGAGCCGGACGTCCAGGGCCCTCGCCTCGGGGCTGCCTGCGCCCGCTCCGTGCTGGCGTCTTCCTGAGGTTCCTGCCAGGACTGGGACCGCTGGCCTGGCGGAGCGGGCGTGGCCGCTGTGGCGGGAGCGATGCATTGGGAAATGCTGGCAGGTGCGTGTTTGGGGGCTCAGGGGACACGCCGCGTCCTCGGTGACGGGTGTCCAGCCTTCCTCAGGAAGGCTCTCAGAACTAGAGGCTTCCTGCGCTCCAGGCACTGGCTGGCGCCTCGTCCGTCCGTGTGACTCAGTGTTGGCCTGGCCTGAGGGCACTGGTTCGGTCCACTCCCCCTCTCTCCCCGGGAGGTCCATGTTTAAATCAGGAAGAGTGAGTGTGTCCTGAATGTGATTCCCAAACCATTGCTTCATCCGACCGGAGACCCTCCTCCAGCTCAGGGTCCTGTCCTGCATGTCCTTCTGTGGTTGATGGGGCCTGTGGCGTGTGCGTGGGCCTGTGGGCCTGGCGGACAGACCGATGCTGATTTCGGCAATGGTGGGGGCTTTGGATGTCATTTGCAATTCTTTGAAATGATTTTTATCTCTCTCCTTTTTTCTAAAGATCATCTATTTTCCCCCTCCTAACACACTCATTAATTTTCATTGCCCAAATCGAATACTCTAGGCTCCTGCTTTTGTCTCGCACCTTGAACGCACGGAGAAGGAGAGAGAATGCCACTGGCTGAGGAACAGACGGTGCACAGCACAGCGGAGTTATCGGCCTCGATGGTGCAGCACTCTTTTCCCCTGTAATAAGCTCCGCTCACAAGGGAAGAGCCAGCCCTCTGTGCTCTGCCTCCAGGGAGTCCCGGCACGGTCAGGTCAGTGTTGGACAGCAGGTAAGTCATCACTCCGTGACCGGCTGTGCTGTGCCGGCCCTGGAGCAAGGCTGGGGGTTTACCTGCCCTGCGGCCTGACCTCTGTGGAGACCGCGTTGTGGGCTCCAGCTAAGGGAAGTGGTTCTTGGCTGACACCTTCCTGCGATGGGTGGGCCCAGCCTGACCGTGAGTGCCGGCCAGGCGTGCCCGCGGGCGGTGAGCCCCGCCTGCTGTCCCTCCGGGTGGAAGCTGTGCGTCCCCCTCCGCCTCCGGCCCCAGGCGCTGAGGGTGGCCATGCGGCCCGTGCCCGCACCGGGCCCATTTGTCCCACAAGCTGGCAATTGCCGCGATGCCCTGACGCTGTGGGACCGGGGATGGGGAGCCGGGACTCAGCGCCTGCCTTCAGGGGCTGCGGCCTTTCCTTCTTCCTGGCACGGAGGTGCCTGTGCCCGGAGGATGTGGCGGATTCTGGCCTTTGCTTCTGAGCGAGGGGCCTCGGACCGCAGCGCCTCCCAGGCCTCAGCTGCCCACGTGAGGAGCCAAACGCAGGCCTGTGGCGTCTCAGCACCAGAACTCAAGAGCAGCCCCTACCCACAGCCGCCTGGCTCTTCCAGGTCAGACGGCTGCTGAAGCGACAGCTGATCAGACACGTTCCTTGTTTGCTCTGCCTTTTCTCTAGAAACTCCTCCCCGGCTCCCGTCCGGACACTCCTAACCACTTCCTGTTGGAGCTGTCTGATTGGAATAGATTTTTGCTTAAATAAACTCTTAAAAATCCCAAGTTTCTCTTTTAGCGGTCTATGGTTTGAATCACAGACCCTCCGGCGGCGGGGGGGTGGGGTGGTGGAGGGAGACGGGGTGTGCCCCTCGTTCACCAGGCAGACAGTCACTCTGCTGCCGAGCGCAGGCCTGTGCCAGACGGACGGACAGCGTGACCCGGGAATACAGCTCGGACTTGCAGAGTAGCGCTCGGTTGGATGGGAAAACCAACATCACCAAGCAAACAAAGCTGCCCATGGCACAAACTCGGTAAGAACTTTGAGGTGAAGAGCAGGTGTCCGACTGAAGCCAGTACAAGGTGCCCCGAGCCTGGGGACCTCCCTGAGGAGGAGAGCATGCAGACCGCTGTGTACAGACCGAAGGTGGACAGGTGCCGCTGCAGAAGCCACACGGCGGCATCAAAGCCCGCAGGAAGGCGCCAGCGTGTGGAGATCCAGGGGAAATGTCCCCGTAGAGAGAGGGCACGTGCGGTCGGGGCCCCAAGGGAGCTGCTCCAGACTGGAAATCTGGAAGGAGCCGGTGCGAGCGGGGTGCCTGCCAGGGACCTGATGTGCCCGGTGCCCGGTGCCCGGTGCCCGGTAAGGGCTCAGCCTATGCCAACTCCCCGAACAAAGCGGGCAGTGCTTCTACGCTGACAGTCTGTAAGGTGAGCGGTCGGAGGTAGGGGTGGGCTGCAGCCTCGGGCGGGGGCCGGGGAGGCAGACGGAGTAACGATGTAACCAGGAGACTGCTGAGGCAGGGGCGGGGCTGTGGCTTCGCACCCACTTCCATGTTTACCAGGCCTGTGCCCTGACAGACGCTGGGCTCGGGGCTCGGGGCTGGGAGACAGGGACGGGAGCGCAGGTCCGGCAGCGTGTCCCTCCGCTGCGGCGTCCCCCCTCACCGTGTGCTCGGGACCGGCAAGCGGACGCTCCCCTTTGCTGGAGTGAAAATGACTCAAAATGAACAGATGGACCCAACGAGGAGGAGTTCGCTCCCTCCTGACTAACACAAAGCAGACAGCGCTCCTCGTCTTCCCGTGCCCCTCCTCCCGGTGCTCTGACCGGATCGACAGGCCGGTTCGGTGGTGGGTGCTGAGCGCTGTTACAACGACCCCTCCTGGGCGGTCGGGACCAGCCCCAGCATGTGCTCGGCGGGTTGTTTTGAGGTGAAGGCCATTTTAGCTTCAGGACCAAGAGAAACTTCCGCCCTCCCTCTCAGGCCCTACAGCAGGCGGGGGACTGTTTTCTGCCCAGGGCCATTTGGATAGTCATCACGTCATCACAGGCCGCTCAGAGTTACCAGCTCACAAGGTGGTCAGACAGCTCCCCCCAGTGCCTCGGCAGGGCCAGACCAGGTGGCGGTCAGGGCTTCCTCAGCCGTGGGCCGGACGGTCCCCACCCTTGACCGAGAGCTGGATCAGGGGCCTTGCCCATAACAGGCTCTCAGCGATGATCTGGAATCGCCTCACCGATCTGCGGGCAGCGCTACTCACTGCACCTCCGCTCCCGCCGTCTTGCAGTGACCCCGTGCCTCCCCGGCCCGCCTGACCTCCTCCCCAGCCCAGGGCTCTGTACCCACACCCTGCGCCCGCCTCCCAGTGTGCGGGGTCCCCACACAGAGAATTCAGCCTGGTCATGGTCTCCGGTCTATGTGATTACCAGGCCAGCGGGACCCGGAGGTCGGGCAGAGTTCCTCCCGCCCGTCCACACCGCGCGGGCTCCTGTGCTGGCAGGAAGGGCCCTGAGCGCGTGTGGGCTGCTTCTCTTCCTCTGGGCGGCTCCGGGCTGCGAGTGGACCCTGTGATTTCTGCTGCTTAATGTGTGAAATCCAGCTTAGGCAAAGCATGAAGAAGCCGTAATTAAGAGAGCCGTGTCTCGTGCTTAGAGAAAGCAGTGCAGGTTACACACAGCAGCCTGTGACAAACGGACACTGCCCGCTGCAGGGCGTCCGTGCTGAGCGGCCGCTCTCCGAGCCCACGTGACCCAGTGCCCCTGACAGGGAGCATGCCCCTCGCATGTGGCCATGTGGGCGGCGCGCGGCTCCGGGGTTTGCAGACCATGGAAGGAACGGATAGTTAAAGAGTAAAACATGCTCTGGATGGCTGTTCAGTGGTTAGAGCGTTGTCCTGTGCACCAAAGGCTCATGGGCTCGATTCCAGGTTGGGCACATACCCAGGTTGCGGGTTTGGTTCCCCATTTGGGGTGCATGCAGGAGGCAAAGGTCGATGTTTTTCTTTCTCTCTTTCTCTCTCTAGAATCACTGGAAAACATATCCTCAGGTGAGGGGGAAACAGTGAAACACACCCCTAGTCTTTGGGCCCGCGGAGAAGAATGAGGAGCAGGAGTCAAACACTTTTATTAGATGTGGCTTTAACACACAAACTCAGAGTGGGGAGAGTGCCCGAGGGCTAGTGAAAAGCATGCCCACGCCGTGAAGAGAGCCGTAACCGGAAACCAGGGGAGTCTGCAGGCCAGGGGGCCGCGGCTCCACCTGACGCACCTCCTCTCACTTTGCTCGGCAGCACCCGCTTCCCGCTGAGATCTCTGCCGCGGCCGGCGTCACAGGATCGGGATGTAGCTGTTGATCTTGGTGCGATGCCTTTGCGAGATGCACTCGGCGATCCACACGACGTTCCTCATCTCCTGCTCCCGCAGCTTCGTGTAGGCGTAGAAGACGCCGTAGTGGAACTGCCTGCTGAACGCCAGCACGTTCATCTTCACCTGAGCACGGAGCAGCCGTCAGCCGCCGCAGCGCACGGCCCCGCACCGCCCAACACCACACCGCACCGCACCGCGCCGGAGTGCACCACACCGCACCGCACTGCGCCGGACCGCAGACCCTGAGCTGGAGCAGTGAGTGCAGACCCAGCAGTCCCTGAGCCGGTGTGCAGGCCACAGGCTCACTCCCAATCTCAGCATCACTCTGAGCAGACTCTTAGATCTGTGTGTGTGTGTCTGTGTGTGTGTGTGTGTCTGGGTGTCTGTGTGTCTGTGTGTGTCTATGTGTGTCTATGTGTATCTGTGTGTGTGTGTGTGTGTCTGGGTGTCTGTGTGTGTGGGGGTGTGTGTGTCTGGGTGTGGGTATGTGTGTGTCTGGGTGTGTGTGTGTGTGTGTGTCTGTGTGTGTGTGTGTGTGTGTGTGTGTGTGTGTGTGGTGTTGGAGCCACAGTCACTTGGCGTCCAGCTTGTGGGCTTGTCTCGTTCAGGGAAGGTTTGCCGTGGCCACCACCTTGTAGGCATGGGGAGGGCGTAGCTGCCTAACTCCCTCCAGTCAGTGTCCTGGGCCCTGGTGTCCAGACTCAGCTCTGAAGAGCTTTTCTAGAACGCTCTGCAGCAACCTGACTTACAGGGCAATTGTTTGTGTTTTTCTCTGAAGAAGAGAGATAAAATAAAATTTTCAAGGAAGTACTTTGACCTGGGCCGTGGGAAATGGGGCAGTTCCGTATTCTGTCCCGGCGGAGGGGAGGAGAGGGCCGAGGGCCGGGCGGCTCTGGGCCCCGCGCAGTCACGGAGCCTGGCTCCCTCCTCCCACCAGCACCTCGGGCTCCTCGCCGCTGGAGGCCCGGGGCTGCTGCCACCGTGGTTGTGACGGCCTCGGACCCGAGAGCGGGCCGACAGGAACCCGCTCCCCGATGCCGCCTGGGCGGCCCGTGGCTCCCGGGTCCCTCCCGGCTCCCTGTGGCTTCCCAGCAGCTGCCGCGCTAACACGCTCAGGCTGGATGAGGTGGAACCGGACCCTCCGTGCAATTCCCAGGAGCGTTCCCACCACCATGGCTGTGCTGAGCTGCGTCCTCCCCGGACAACCGGGGGCACGGGGAGGGCTGCCCGCGATGATAGGCGGGCTGTGGTGGCGAGGAGCTGGGTGGTCCCGCCCTGGGGCTGCCTGCCTCCCCACCCGCCCGCTCTGCGTCCCCGTCCCCCTCCACACACACACACACACACACACACACACACACACACCAGGCGAGCCCGTGAGAAGGCGCTCAGACCCGGAGCGGAGCGGGAGAAGGAGCGGCCCTACCTCGTGTTCGTAAAACACGTCCTCCAGCGACTTGCCCGCGCTGCCCTCACCCACGGCCTCCAACAGAGGCTTGTAAACCTGAGGGGCAGAGAGGAGACTATCTGGTAACAATCCGCATTTCTTCTCACGCGTGGCCCCTGGCAACGCAGAGGCTGCATCTGTTTGAAAAGCTGACCCCAGAGGATGTGCTCCCTAATTCTCGGCCCCGAGGGAGTCACATTGCCCACAGTGACAGCGGCTGGGAGCCGGACCGCCGGCCAGGGGCACGGGAGCTCCTCCCCACGCTCAGCTCCCCCGGGGTGAGGGCAGGCGCCACCTTGGAGACCACAGCAGACAAACCCCTGGGCTCTGTGAGTGCGGGTGGGGCGCAGAGCCCGGGGACAGGGCTGCAGCGGGGCCCGGGCACAGCCTCCTCCCGTCCCCAGAGGCCTCGGGGCGCCCAGGGAAGGGGCAGGTCTCTCCGCTCCGGAAAGCCGCGCAGGGCTGAGTTAGAGGAGTGAGGAGCGGCTGGGGAGGAGGGCCTGAGCTGCAGGGGGGTTGGGGGCAGGCTCTCCGTCCTGCTCCGGAGCCGGGCGCACGGCCGGGGCACTGCCCTCACTGCCCCACTGCTCACCCCGCCGCATCCAGGTGGGTCGTCTCCCACCTGCTCCGACGGGAGCTCAGGCTCCGCGGGACGCCGCCCGGGCATGGCCGCCTCCGCCCCGGAGACCTGTGCTTCCCGCGGCCCCAGCGGCCCAGCTCCTCGCAGCCCCTGGGAGCGCCGGCAGCCGGCAGGGAGGGTGTGAGGCCCAGGCCGGCCGGCGCGGGACCGGCGTGCACCGCATGGTGCTCCATGCACGTACCGCATAGTGCTCGGCGACCCTCTTCACCTGCTCCCAGTCCTCCGCCTGGGCCAGCAGCCGCAGGCCCTCGGGGCGCAGCCGGCCGCAGGCCGGGAAGAGGGCCTCCCGGGCCTCCCTGCTCAGCGCGGTGCCGAAGGAGTTGAGGGTGATGATGAAGGCGCGCCGGTCGGCCTCGAACTGCGTGTGCAGGAGAGAGAGCGTGAGAGCGGGACCGAGCCGCCTTCCAGCCCCGTCCCTCTGGGCTCTGCCTCAGGCCGGCTGTGAACCGCTCACCACAGAGCCACTGCGCTGGCCCCACCCCCGGCCACAGCCTGCTCCAGCCCCTGGCTCCCAGGCAGGTGCGGACGTGGGCCGCTGCCGCAGCGCCTCCTCCTGGACGTGAGCTGCGCGGCGCGAGGGGGCCTGGCAGAGCAGAGGGCCTGCGGAGGCCTAGCGGGCCTGGGAAGGGAAGTTACGCTGCACCCGCCCTGCCCCCGATGGGGGTCAGGCTCTTCTCACGAGGAATCTGTGGTCCCGTGGTCTGGGTGGGGTTGTTATTATTATTATTACTATTTTTTGTTGCTATTTTTGGTTAATCCTGTCCTGAGGATATTTTTCCATTGATTTTTAGGGAAAGCGGAAGAAAGGGGGAAAGGCAGAGAAAAACATCGATGTGAGAGAAATGCATTGATTGGTTGCCTCCTGCACGAGCCAGACCAGGGCCCAGGCTGGGGAGGAGCCTGCAACCAAGGTACGTGCCCTTGACCGGAATCGAACCCGGGACCATTTGGTCCACAGGCCAAAGCTATCCACTGAGCCAAACCGGCTGCATCGGAGTTGTTGTTTTTAAGTTAAATAGCAACAAATCTAACTCTGTAGCTAAGAATTATACGATTTGGAGCAAGCGATAATTCTTAGCTACAGATAACTTAAAATAAGGTACATATTTATTTTAAGTTATATACTTCTTTAAATTATATTTTATTTTTTAAGTCCAGGAGTCTGAGGAAGCCAGCAGAGCTCCACTGACAGGCCCCGCTGAGTGCCAGCTCGGCCCCGATGCCCGAGCCCTCGGATGCCGGTTTCCGAGCATCTGGGGGTGACATTTGAAACAAGAGGCCTCTGGCACAGCGCACTTCCTCTCTGACGACAAGGGCACTAAGAGGTCAGAGAGGCCTAAGCCAGGCTGAGCCCTCGCCAGCGCATGAGCGGCTTTCAGGTGAGGCTTCCACAGGACGGTCCCTGTGGGTCCGTGGCTGTGTCCCCACCGGAGGGAGTCTGGGTCCTTCTGACCCCTATAGCGTGTAATTGCCATAGCTTACTAAAATGTTCACTAATTACCATCTTTCTTCAGATTATACAGCAAGCACAATCACATTTTTGTAAGTATTATTCTTTCCCAAGTCTAAAACAACTCTTCAATATAGGAAACTTGGAAAATCACTCTTTTTTTTAATCCTCACCCAAGGATATGGTTTTATTGATTTTAGGGGCGGGGGAAACAGAAAGAGAGAGAGAGAGAGAGAGAGAGAGAGAGAGAGAGAGAGAGAGAAAACATCAACCGGTTGCCTTCCTTATATGCCCCGAGCAGGGATAGAACCCTCAATCTAGGTATGTGCCTTGACCCGGAATCGAACCCACAACCTATGTAGCCACCAGCCAGGGCCAGGAAACACCACTGCCAACGGAGGACATCGATGGCATACAGGGAGTGAAAGGCGTCGCTGCTTCACTTTAGATAAAGGAGCTTCTGGCCGGTGACAGGATGAAACACATGCACACACACCTTCGGCATGAACGCTTCAAGCACGCTTTCTCACCTCGAGAATGGGGCACATGACTTCCGCGGTGACGTCTCCATGATCCTTACAGAAGCCGTAGAACGCCTCCAGGTACGACTGCAAAAGAAGAGACCCTCCAACACCAGGGTGGCCACTCGGCCTTGTGGAAACGTCTGGCCCTGCCCTTGGTGGCTCAGTCAGCGTTTGTGGAGGCCGAGTCCCGGCTGGCCGGGCGGGACTGTGCCGGGAAGAAGCGCTCACGCTGAGCCGTGCCCGCCTGTGTAAGGTCCCAAGACCCCCAGTGAGTCCGAGGGAGTGGGCGACGACCCCATGTCAAACGCCGAGACCGAAACTTGATGCAAAAAGCATGAGGTTTTATTAGTACAAGCGCAGCGCAGGGGCTTCTCAAGCAGCCAGCATAAGTGCTGGCTGGCTGAGAGCGCCGAGTAATTACAAGACATGAGTTTATAAAGGCTAAAACCACAAGCAGGTGGTCTGTAAATCAGGGAACTATGTTAACAGATAATATTTGGCTCATAATAGTTGACAGTTGACTCATTTCCCGAGGAGGCCGGATGGTCTGTTTTAGCAGGCCGATCCCAGAAACAGATAAAGTACCTATAGCCCTGCGGTTAAGGAGGCTGGATGGTCTCTCCCTGACAGGTGCATTCCGAGGTGGTCAGCTCAGTTCCCAGGGGGAGAATTCCACAGCAGTCAACAGGATGAAACCTTCCTAGCCCTGCTTTTATTGTTTTGTCATAAAATATTGCATTCTGGCTTTTTGCATTTCAGGGTAGGGAGTTTCTGGGGACTGGCTTCATTCTTGCCTAATCTTCAACCTTAAAGAACTGACTTCATTCCTATCTAATCTTTAACCTTAAAGGTCACATCCTGGAACAGGCAGTGGGGGAGGCCAATTCCTCAATCTTGGGGTCCTTACACCTGCAGACTGACCAGCAGGGAGCACACTGCTGCACCACTTCCCTTCTCTTCGAGCGTCTCCGGTGGCCTCACTCTACCAGCGTGCCAACCCTCTCACAGGCCCCGAGAGACCCGCTTTGTCCTGTGCTGACGTCCCCTCTCTCGGGAGGCGCACGGGGCTCTGAGCACGGGGTGGGGTGGGGGCAGGGGAGGCAGGCCTTCCGTCCTCGCCCGCTGCACGCCCCCTCACCCCACGCCTCCTGGCCCGTCTGGGGAGAGGAGCAGCCCGTTCAGCTGGTGAGGGGTTAGGGCCTCCGCACTGCGGGGACAGTGCCTCCGCTGGCTGCACCAGGGCCCTGTAGGCCACGCTCACAGCCAGGGCGATGCTGACGGCGGTGCTCGGGGAGGACCCTGCGCTGCAGTGGGCGTGGGCCCAGGGTGGCGCCTGCGGTCACTCAGCTGCTCGGGGAGGAGGTCCAGGCGCCAGGACAGGTGACACAGCGCCTGTTACACAGAGACCTGGATGGGCGGCACCGTCCCGGCTGTGGCCGCACCGAGGCCGCCCTGCCAGCCTGTCATCTTAGCATGCTGCCCACGGCCAGCAGGTTACAATCTGTGACAGGTAGCGGGCCTCGGGCATCGGGACTCGCACGGAGCAGAGGACAGAGCGAGCCCCGCCTGACAGAGGCGCCTGTACATGCTGCCTGTCTCCTGGGCCGCTGCCCTTCGCCATTGGACGCTGCAGGCCAGGCCTGGGGACCGGGGGGGCGGACTCCCCTCCGCCGCCGCCTCCTGCCGGGAAGCGGACACGCATGCCCCACACCGGCCCGGCTGGCCGTGCACGGGGCGGGCATCGCGTCTCACAGAGCCCTGGTAGGACGGCTTGTGCCACAGAGACAGCGGTTACCTTGTACAGCTTGTTGCGCAGAACTTCGATGTTCAGCTCATCCAGGGTGTTTTCAGACATGCAGTCTTGGAAGAACGGTGCTGGGAAAGGAAGCATCACAGGGTGAGTTATGACAAGCAGGACTGCACGCGGACAGTGTCTCCTGCACATGAGGAGACACGGGTTTCAATCCTCGGGTGCATCACGCCGACCGCCACGGGGCACAACCCCCACGGGGCACGACCCCCACGGGGCACCCGCACTGGTACCTAAGGGCGTCTCCACCAGCACCGCGTGGAAGAGGTCGGAGGGTGTCTCGGCGATGTTGACGGCCTCCATCTCAGAGAAGCGGCCCAGCGGGTGGCACCGCCCCAGCAGGTCCCGTGCGGGCGTCCTCTGCAGCGCGCCGCTCAGCAGCAGGACCACGTTGTCGATCATGTAGCCGCACCTGCAGGAGGCACGGCCTTGGGGACACCACGGGGCCAGACCCGGGGGAAGGAAGGTGCGTGGTCTCGAGCTGCCCCTTGCAGAGCATGGCTCCGAGCGGCGGCCTCCTCCTCTGGAGGGGCGTCTCCGCACCTGGGAGGGCTCGGGACTCTCTCTCTCTCTCTCTCTCTCTCTCTCTCTCTCTCTCACACACACACACACACACACACACACACACACACACGGGAAAGCCCTGGGGCGTGGCTTTGGCTCAGGAGGCCCCTCAGTCCCACAGCAAGGCGTCTCCTGTGAACGTGGCTGTGGGGAGAGGAGCCGAGAACGCCCGCCCGCGGTCGCTCCTGGAAGGCCTGTCCACGGGGCCCGAGACCTGGGCACTGCTTCGGCACTGCGTTCTCGCCAGCGACTCCCTGAGCTCACCTGCTGCTCCCAGCAGAGGGACTTACCGAGCCGGGAGTGGTGTGAAGAATGGAGCACCCACAGACCAAAAACCATGTCACCTGTAGGCAACATTCGCTCAGAGTCTGGTGTTACGCATTTGGCGCCATCCTGTTTTGCATCTTGTAGCCCTGGAGTTACACTCGTGTAGTCATCAGTTTAGAGGATGTTCCCTTTAAGATTTGTGAACCCCAGGAAGCTTCGTGTTACCTTTTGGGGGATGTACTCAGTAAGCTCGGAATACTGCTGGTTAGCTAGTCGTCACACGTGACACTTGCTTTTACATCCGAGAGGCCTGCCCCTGGTCACACGGAGGGAGGCTCAGGACGGGACTGGACAGCACGCAGCGGGCCCACCCCGTGGCCACGGCAGACCATCCCGTAAGGCACCGTGACTCCCCTGAGCCCGCCCTGCTCCGCTCTGAGCTGCAGGGTTCCCGACCCGGAGAGGCTGGGTCTGCAACACGCAACCACTTTCTCGGCGAAAATTCGGTGCCAGGCGACCAGGACGAGGGGCCGCCTGCCAGGTCACACTTGTCCATGTGGGCAGTACGTACGTGCAGAATCAGGTGCCGTCTTTTCCGGGAAGGACTGGGTGTGTGAAGTACGTTTGGTCCGAGTTAAGAACTCCTATAAAACGTGCCCATCTACCGCAACAGGCCCCGCGGGTCCCCTCGAGACCCGGACAGGAGGGCCGAGCTCGTCTCGGCGACGTTGCAAACATGTCTTGTGAGTGCCTGACCCTGACCCTGAGCTCTGGTCTCTGGTCTGTGGGAAACAGGCACTGAAGTACAGTCCTCATCTGCTTCCTTATTTCTAAAATGCCAGAAATATTAGTGCCGCTTTAGGGCTGCTGTGCTGGTGTGGACATCGAACAAGCTTGATGGCCTGACAGCATCGCTCCACAGCTGGGCCTCGAACTCCGCGCCAGGAGGTCACAGCTGGATTCTGGGTCCGGGCACAGGCCCCGGTCTCGGGCTTGATCCCTCATCGGGGCATGCAGGAGGCACCATCAATAATTCTCTCTCATCATTGATGTTTCTACCTCTCTCTCCCTCCCTTCCTCTCTGAAATCAATAAAAATATATTTAAAAATATAAATAAATAAATTTAATAGCGCTGGCCGGAGTGATTCTGTGGTTAGAGCGGTGGCTCTCACACCTCAGGGTTGCAAGTTAAATGCCCAGCCCTGGTCAGGTGCGTTCAGGGTGCATTCATGATATCTCTCCCACATCAATGTTCCTCTCTCTCCACAGTTCTCCCTCCCTCCCTTCCACTCTCTCTAAAAATCAAAGAGAAACATATCCTTGGGTAAGGATGAACAAAAAAATAACACATTTAATGATTATGAGAATGTGGTTTGTAGAGAGCACTACCTAAGTTAGAACAAAACATAGACACGGACAGCAGCACAGTGATGGCCACAGGGAGGGCGTGGGCAGCAGACGGAGATAAAGAGGGGGAAATGGCGATGGAGGAGACCCGACTGGGGCGGTGAACACACACACACAGAGTGTGTGTATAGGATTGTACGCCTGCACGCCTCTCTCTGTGTCCCTGTAATGCCATTAAACCATGTCACCCCAATACATTAAAGAAAAACCTCTTAAAAAGTACACACCCCTCTTTTCCATTAGAAAGATAAAGCCAATACGTGGCTTGGGGGTTGAGTGTTGGCCTATCAGCCAGGAGGTCTCAGTTCGCTTTCCCAGGGCACATGCCTGGGTTGTGGGCTCGGTTCCGTGTGGGGTGTGCAGGAGGCATCTGATCAATGATTCTCTCTCATCATTGATGTTTATCTCTCTGTCCCTCTCCCCAATAAAACTATATTTAAAGAAATAAATGAAAATGATAAAGCCAACAAAATAAGATAAGACGAAGGGCTCTCTGCTCAGCACCAGAGTCTGGGAGGTCTCCTATCTTCCTATCTCTCCCGGGACAGTTGACAAGAGGGAGGGGGGGAGGAGAGAGAGAGAGAGAGAGAGAGAGAGAGAGAGAGAGAGAGAGAGAACACGCAGTCCTTTGGAGAAGGGGTTGCTGTGACCAGTCATACCCCCTGGTGGTCGATTGACGCCGAACCAGAAAGGTGATGACCAGCAAAGGAAGATCTTGTGACCCACCAGGGACTGCTGTAGAGACGGCAGCCTGCACTCCTCCAACCCAGGACATCGAACCAACTCCTAACCGCCCGGCACAGCACACTCTCTGCGGGGCTGGCTCTGGTTTTCCCCGAGCATATTGGCTAAGAAATCGCAGCACACCAGGCCACACAGAATGTGAAATTCTGAGTTGTTGGTGGGAAGGGGGTGTGGGGGAGGGGTGGGGTCGCCAGGATGTGTGGCCGGCCTGCAAACCACCACAGGCCCTTTGCCCAGGATGCCCCACACCCCAAGGGAACCCCCGCCCTGATCTGGGATACCCTTCAGGACAAACCAGCTGGTCCCCACCCATGCACCAGGCCTCTATTCTATCTAATATGAGTAATATGCAGATTGACCATCACTCCAACACACAATAGCTGCTCCTATGTGGTCAAAGATCCTGTCCCTATGTGGACACAGGATGGCAACCACAAGATGGCCAGCAGGGGAGGGCAGTTGAGGGGACCAGGCCTACAAAGGAGGGCAGTGGGGGCAATCAAGCCTGCAGGGGAGGGCAGTTAGGGGTGACCAGGCAGGCAGAGGAGGGAAGTTGGGGGAAAACAGGCTGGCAGGGGAGCAGTTAGACATTAATCAGGCTGTCAGGGGAGTGGTTTGGGGGTGATCAGGATGGCAGGCAGAAGCAGTTAGGAGCAATCAGGAAGGCAGGCAGGCGAGTGGTGGGGAGCCAGCAGTCCTGGATTGTGAGAGGGATGCCCCAGATTGGAGAGGGTGCAGGCTGGGCTGAGGGACACCTCCCCCCCCCAGCCTCATGCATGAATTTTATGCACCAGGCCTCTAGTATATATATATATATATATATATATATATATATATATATATATATAATGCTAATTAGACCGGGAGTCTTCTGGATGTCCGTCTGGACAAAGCCATAATGGCTGTGAGGGCTGAAGGCAGGCAGCCATGAAGGCTGCAAGGGCAGGCCACCAAGGAGGCCAGCAGTGGCAGCAGCAGAGGGGTGATGGGGGCGGCGCCTTCCCTGATCAGCCTGGTCATCTCCCACAGAGGGAGGCCAGACTTTGGCTTAGGACATCCCCTGAGGGCTCCTGGACTGTGAGGGGGGCAGGCCGAGCTGGGGGACCCCCCTACACCTGTGGCCAGCTAGAGGGAGAGAAGCCCAGGTCTCAGGTGCTTGCAGCTGGTTAGAGGAGGGAAGACTGGGTTCTGGGTGTGGGGGCCGAGGGAGAGACGGTTATAGGGGCTATCAGGTAGGCAGGCAGGTGAGTGGTGAGAAGCCAGTGGTCCCAGATTGCAAGAGGGATGTCTGACTGCCGGTTTAGGCCCGATCCTACAACTGCTGGTTTAGGACCTATCCCACAGGCATTGGGCTGAACCCAGCAGTAGGACATCCCCTAAGGGGTCCTGGATTGGAGAGGGTGCAAGCTCAGCTGAAGGCTCCCCTTCCCTGCTAAATTCCATGCACTAGGCCTCCAGTGTGTGTGTGTGTTTAATTTTTTTTAAAATATATTTTTATTGATTTCAGAGAGGAGGGGAAAGGGATAGAGAGAAGCATCAACGATGAGAAAGAATCATTGATCAGCTGCCTCCTGCACACCCCTACTGGGGATTGAGCCTGAAATTTGGGCAGGTGCGCTGACCGGGAATCCAACTGTGACCTGGTTCATAGGTTGATGCTCAACCACTGAGCCACACCGACCAGGCGCAGCATTTTCCAGAATGAAGGGCCTTTGCATTGAAAGACTGGGGCCACTGGTGACAGAGAAGGATCAACACGGACCGTGGTGAGGGGGCTGGGAAGGGCAGCGGAGGCCTGAAGAACACTGTGATGTTCCAGCGCCACCACAGGGGACCTAGCAGTGTCACATTGTGTCACGTCACCCCAGCAGCACAGACACACGCCCCGCCGGCTCCACTGCGAGTTAGGAAACAGGAAACGGAAAGAAGCTTTATCCGCGGCCACCGCCCGCAACCACAGGCTAATGCGTGGGTCTGCTTCTCCCGGCGGGGGGCCGCCCGGGCTGCTCAGCTCGGAGGCTGGAAGCATTGGGACCGGAGAGCGACCGGAAAGGCCTGGAACCCGAAGGGTCGCCGCCACTCACGTCATGTAGGTGAAGAAGGTGCTGAGCGGCTCCAGGGAGTGGTTCCGGAAATACTCAAACTCGCCGCACAGCTTCCGCCGCATCTCCGCGTCGATTTTGGACACGGTGAGAGGACTCGTTTGGTCAGCCAAGAAGTTGCCATAATCAGTGGTCTGCAGGTGAACTTTCAGATCTGAAATCCAACGGAACCCAGCACGGATGAGCGTCTGAACACACAGGAGCAGCCTTTATAACCGGCACTGAATTTACACAGGCTTTATTATTGTTAATGACGCACCTTAATTATTATTGCCTTACAGACACAGTCTGGGGTCTACGTATGATTTAGCCAAGCGGATTTCTCTAAGCAACCAACAGTTCCTAATGGGTATGGGCATTCTGGTACAACCACATGCTCGTGACCGAGGACCCAGGATTGTTAGCGCGGCCCAACGACCACCCTACGAGAGATGGCGGGAGCTTCCCGGAGCCGAAATAGCTGCCCACAAACTGCGGAGAAGGAACTGGGGGTCCAGCCCCACGTAGGGCTAATGGAGAAGAGCCCTTTCTCAGTGACAGGGCCAGCGGCAGCCTGGGCTAATGGCGCAGTTAGACAGACGGGGGTCGGGGGTGGGAGCGGGGAGAGGAGGGAGGGGCGGAGCTCAAACCAGCGTCTCCTGACCCTAAAATCAATCCTTTCCCCGGGCCCAGGCCGGCAGCCTTTGATCAGCTGCTCTCGGCTGCCAGGTTATTGAATTAAACCCCACGTCAGTGCTCCGGCTCAGTGCGGCGTGTTCCCGGCCTGCTCGCTTTGCTCGTGCCGACCGCCCTGTCCAGGAGCCCCCGGTGTGCCCGTTACGGCGGGTCCCTCAGCACCGGCACGTGGTGACCGGTGATGGGCTCCGTGTGGACGGGCATGCTCGCTCCCTCAGTGGCGAGCCTCGGAGTGGGAGTGATGTTTGCGGGTGAGAAGCCTGATGCTCAGAGGCTAATAATTGGCTCAAGGTCACAGTGAGAAACGAATTCTAAGCCAGGCTTACCTGACCCCAGCTCACTTAGGATCCGTGTTTTATTGCCAGCCCGCCCAATTAGGGTGCCCACTGTTCTGTGCGGCGGGAATTTCCAGTTCCCTGGCACCTCTGGCCCAGCCCTTGTCCCAACGCGCTCCAGGCTTAAGCCCGGTCACCCACAGCCGCTGCCAGTGCAGCCAGGCGCCGGGAGGTGCGTGCTGCTGGGGGCCTGGAGACCGAACAGTCTCCGGCACGTCCACCCGCAGCGGGCTTCTGTCGCGTCCGGGGCGCGTGGCGCTGAGGAAGTGGCTCCACACGGACTCCTGTCCCCGAGGGGACGCAGTCTATGGGGACGAGGCACCACAAACAGAGGTCCAACTGCGAGCTGACATCAGGGTTCAGCGACTGACCCCGGGACTCCGGCCGAGGGGGCACAGCGGGCCAGGTCCCCAGGAACGTGCCCTGGAGGCCGCCAGGCCCGGCGCCTCCATGCCCGCAGGCGCCAGCGCCGCAGCCCTGTCCTCAGAGCTGCCCGGAGAAGGGGTGAGGAACGAGCCAGGGAGGGAGCAGGGGCGCCCAGCACCGCTCTCCTGCGGACACGGGGGCGAGGCTGGGGGTTGGGGGGCTGGGGGAGCAGCAGCAGTGACGCTCAAACGTGCTGTTCTTTCAGCGCCGGGCCCTCCTCAGGATCCGGAGGAGGCTGTGTGACGGAAACGCTGTTTGTCTGGCTGCAGGATTTACTTGCTCAATTACCTATCGAATTAAGTTAATTAAGAATACACTTTTTTGGGGGGCCATGTCTCATTTGTCTTTTATTTCAGATCTTCCTGTCACTTGACAGTTTGTGTGCTCCACGGGAGGGCTGTTGGCCAACGAAGGGACGCAGGGCATTTCTGTAGAAACCAGACATTTGCTCATGTGCCACGTTTCTTTTAAGCAAAACAACTTGCAAACCTTCGGGCCTCCAGGGAGACCCTGAGATTCAGCCCAAAGCCTGTAGTTAGCCCCCAGCTAAGCCCCCAGCCACCAGGGAGAGCACGAGGGTGCACGCACATGGGCACACAGACGCTAAGAGCATCGCAGGACTGCCACGCACCAGGCCACGGTGGCCACCAGTAGCCACAAGGCCTCCGGGAAGATTTACAACATTCACGAGGAGTCTGTCCCATCTTCCCCACGTGCTCAGTAGGTGCGAGAAGAAGCAGACTGTGGAGACGTGATTGGATTAACTGGCTTCATTTTAATCTTCCTATGCATTTTAATTTTAGAACACACTCCTTGCGCAAGCACCACGAGACGAGGAATCAGCACAGTGCGCTTTCTTCCTCTCCTCGTCCCAGTTTCCGATTCTGTCAGCTCTTACTTCTACCTTCCCAGGGTTCACAGCTTTCAGCCACTGCTCGTACCCCCAGTGGATTTGCTGCCTTCGTGGCAGCCCTCACAGGAGCTGCCGCCATGCCGGGGCCCGGGCTGGCTCCATCTCGTGGCCAAGAGATTCTTCCAGGAAGGACCCTGAGCTCCGAGACTGGAATAGCTACTGATCTCGCTGCTGTAAACACGACGTGGCCACGCCCGGGCACACTTTCTGTCCTCGGGACTCTAGACGTCCTCCTGGCTCCTCCTGGTACAGGACAAGGGTTAGGGCAGTTTTATTCCGTCTCTCCTGAAAATGACTTGCTTTTGCCCGATTGTCTAAAGAATTCCTTCTTTAGTCTTGAATCATAGTAGCCTGACCAGTAACGGTCTCAGGTCAGTGTCTATAGTTCTTTCTCAGATTTTCCTGTGATTCAGTTTCCTATTTTGCAGTGTGGAGTCTTCCCTTTTAAACTCTCTCTCTCTCTCTCTCTCTCTCTCTCTCTCTCTCTCTCTCTCTCTCTCTCTCTTTATAAACAGGCTTCCTAACAGCAGGCGTGAAGCCTCTGCCAGTGGACCTGGGTGCCGCCTGCAGACCTCAGCCCGAGGACAGCACCCAGGGGCGGCACCCAGGGGCACACAGCGATTGGAAGTTCGCGGCGTCTTCACCCAAAGAAGCTGCACAGCAAGTGGCGGGGGTTTTTCTTTTTATACAGATGAGAACACAAAAAACGTCCCATCTGTGGGATCACTATCAATTAAATCAGATTATAGCAATAGAAAAAGTGCTCCATTAGGCTCTCATAACAAATACCAGAGCTTGGGACACAGGCCTGTGTGCATGCAGGCATGTGCAGGAGCTTACAGGTGTGCAGGGGTGTAGCAGCGTGCAGGTTATGGGTCACAGTGGAAAACGTGTCTCCGGGCTCAGTCCTGGGTCAGGAATTGCCTGGTCACTGCTGAGACAGGACAAGGAGCAGGGCTGCGTGGTCACCCACTAGTTCACTGGGCAGGTCCGTTTCAGAAAGTGGAGCTTGTTGTCGGTCTTCTGGCAGCTTCCTGTTTGGCCTCCCCAAGTGCAGAGCCGCTGGCCAGTGGGCGAGGCACCTGTTCGGGTGCCCCCTCGCAGGCCCGGGTCCCCACCCTCGGCCGCGTCTTCCTCCACCAGTGGGTGTGGAGCCAGGCTGGGGGTGAGGGTTACACCGGGTGGCGGAGAGGGCCGGCGTGCAGAAGCCACCGAGGGATCAGTTTCCTTTTCTTCTCACTGTAGCCTCTGCACCAGAGCCGTTTGATTCAGCGGGTGAGAACGGTGGTTTCTACTCCCCAAATCAGATTTTTTCCCAGCCAAAATACTGGGATTGACTATCGCATCTTACAATTACTCTGATTTTAGTATGTATATCAATGTCCGTAAAAGCGACGTCTTCCCGCGTTCGCTTTTTTACCGTCGTCGTCGTCTTACAGGGATGAAGTGTCTCCCTCTTTGGCGTCTCCTCGCCCGCCCTGCCTGCCTGCATCTCTGTGGTGGCCCGCGTCCCAGCCTCCCACCTGCGGTTCAGGCCTGGGCCGCCCGCACTGTGGCCACCTCCCGATGGACTCTCCACAGACAGGACGGTTTTAACAGACACGGTCTCTTAACCTCAATAATAACCCCGTCTCAGAGGGGAACGGTCTCAGAGGGGAACGGTCTCAGAGGGGAATGGTCTCAGAGGGGAACGGTCTCAGAGGGGAACGGTCTCAGGGCGGGAACGGTCTCAGGGCGGGAACGGTCTCAGGGCGGGAACGGTCTCAGAGTGGAACGCTGAGGCCAGAGGAATGGTGGCATGACAAGTGTTTGACTCTCGGTTCAGCATCTCAAAGCCCCGCAGTCAGACCCTCAACCCCTCCACCTTCTCCAGCCTAAATTCCAGCCTTATCTCCGGGCATTCCAGTCTCCGAGCCGCTGTCTCCACCCCCCACACCTCCATTTTCCTCATCAGTAACCCAGTAGCTTGCCTGTGGCCCAGTCTCCCCAGCTCAGCTCCCCTCTCCCTGGCATTTTCCACCCCCCTGCCCCCCACATCTGGAGTCATATCAAACACCACCAACCATAACCGTGAAACGGAAGAACTATTTCAGGAATTCTCCAGTCCAGCAGAGACTAATCCTTGTTGTAGACGCGCTGCAGTTCGTTCCTCGGGGAGTCCGGGAACTCTTAGATTTAATCTACAAAACACCCTCAGAAACCTGTGACCCCGGGAAACCGGATGGGCAGGGAGACCAAATTCCAGGGGTCTTATTTTCTCCTCTAGCATGAAAGCCCTTTTAGGGCACGGACTATACCTTTGTAATTTAAAAAAAAAAATTATCTATTAGAGAGAGAGAGAGAGAGAGAGAGATTTGTTGTTCCACTTGTTTATGCATTCATTGGTTGATTCTTGTAGAATGGACTATACCTTTTTAATTTTTTTTTTTAATTTATCTATTAGAGAGAGAGAGAGAGATTTGATGTTTACTTGTCTATGCATTCATTGGTTGGTTCTTGTATGTGGCCTGACCAGGGATCGAACCCACAACCTCGGCCTCTCTGAGGATGCTCCCACTGAACAACCACCAGGCAGGGACCATGCTTTTCTGGCTGCACTTCCATGGCTGCGGGAGAAAACGCTCTCGAGGCAGGGCGGTGGCTAGCTGCCACGTGACGGCGTGCCCCTTCCAGGGACGTGGCTGTCGGTGCGATCTAACCGCTCCTCTCCGTCCCTTCCGGTCCTGGGCGGCTGGTGGCCTCTCGCCACGCTTTAGAAAAGGCGATTATTACTAAATCCTAGAGCTCTGAAACCTTCACTGTACCGCCTTGTCTTTTTTGAAAAGCAAAGGATGTTTGCAAGTCTTACGTATAATTTAAAGATGGGATGAAAACAGCAGCGCGGCCCTGCAAAGCCGCGAGGGGCCGCTGCGCAGTTAGTCCGAGCGGCCCGGCCCGGCCGTGTCTGCGGGCCAGCCCGGCCTCCGGGGGCGCCCTGGAGCCCGCAGAGGGCCGAGCGCCCACCAAGAGGAACTCCAACCGGACAAGGGGTCAGCCAGCGCCTTCGCCCTTACTAGTTGGTTCAAGTGTCTTGTAAAGAACGTGGCCTCCCCGCAGACCGGCCAGCTGCCCTCTCCTGCCCCGCAGGGCTGAGTCGGAGCCCCGAGGCGCCCCGCTCCCTGCCGGCGGGAGCAGATGAGTGCTCCACCACACGCACTCCCAGCTCTGCTCAAACAGAACACCAGGACTCCGCAAGGCTTGTCTGGCAGCCTTCCTCCTCTCTGCCGAACCCCGAACCTTATGTGCTTCTTGCAAGTGGTTTGAAAGCAATATGCTGAGGCGGGGCCGGCGGGGCTCACCGGGTGAGCGCGGACCCACGAGCCAGGAGGTTACGGTTTGATGCCCAGTCAGGGCGCAGGCCCGAGCTGTGGGCTCCATTCTCAGTGGGGGGTGTGCAGGGGCAGCCAATTGATGTTTCTCTCTCATCATTGATGTTTCTCTCTCCCTCTCCCTTCCTCTGAAATCAATAAAAACAACAATATGTGTACATCAGACACTTCTTTTTTTAAAGACTAGAGGACTTATTTTTTTTTTAAAGATTAGAGGACTTATCTTTGCCAAGTTAGCTTTTCTTTTCTAGAAAGCGTCTGCTTGTGATGCCGTACGCCCACTTTTATTCATCTATCATTTTATGTGCGTGTTGTATGCAAAAGCAAACAAATCCCGAAGTCCTTAGCTTCTGTCTGATAGGGCGGCTGGGCAGGCGGCTGGGGTGCTCTCAGATGCAGCAGGTGCGCTGCCTTTCACGTTACTTACAACCAACAGCCCGAGACACCGCCAGGAGGAAGGCGTTTCTGTGTGCAATGGGCTGTGAGCAAGGGGGCCTGACCGTGGTCCTCACTCCGCTCAGCAGGCGTTCTAGTGAACCATGGACGCAGACCTCCTGCCCTCCGTCCCGAGGGCAGCAGGGGGTCAGGTTAGTCCTGGCCTCTGGTCCTCGGCTCCGAGCCCTGGACGTGAACCCCTCACCGTGTTTACTAAGGTGACCAGACGTCCCGCTTTTGGTGGGACAGTCCCGATTTTTAACAATTTGTCCCAAGTCCCACGGCGTTTTAAAAAAGTCCTGATTTTTGGAAAGAATGCACAACAAGCTAGGGAACGGCGGGAGAACGGGAAGGGAATATACGGTTTTCGGCGGCCATGTGGCTATTTAGCCAGGATATGAGTTTTATATTATTTCTGTTAATTTTATAATGTTGAACTTTAATAATAACAAATAATCGTTGAGAACTAATTATCGAGAACTGCTTATCAAAGTTCGCATTGCTGATCAGTTGTTAGAATTCGACCACCATTGTTTGGACTTAATGAACAACGGCATTTTTGGGGATTGGCCACGACGAAAACATTCTGTCACTGTCTCTCAGACGATACACATCGTACTGCGTGCTAATAAGCTAGTTACACAAGCGATGTCATTACAAATCAGCTATTCAGATAATTTAGGTAATTAATTAATTAATTAATTTCATAAATACATAAATTTTCTTAAATTTAGCAGACAGTATTTGTATTATTTAGATTTTACAGTGGCAGGTAAAAGTCTAGCGCCAGCCTTTAAAGTGACACTTACGACTATACGTGATTTTTATTTGTTATATTTGTAAATTGTACTTCTGTTGAAATTAAAAAAAATATTACAATACTATTTTTGTGTTCTATGAAAATTTTTGTTGCTCCACATAGACCAAATTTTTTATCAAGAACCCCTCCTCCCCGGTCAATGGTGTCCCGCTTTACCGATGTGGAGATCTGGTCACCTTAGCTTAGACTGACCTTCTCAGCACTCATGACCCAGCTTCGTGTCACATTGATGTTCCTGGAGCCACAAGGGCCGGGTGGCATGAATTCACACACACTTGTGCGGGAATGGTTGGACATACACCATTCGCAGGAAGGACAGAGACACAGCAGGTGCAGAGACCAGCAGCCCGCGCGTGGGGCTCTGCGGAGGGCTCTGGTCCTGCCCGCCACCAGAGGGCGTTCTGCGTGTGCAGCCGTGTGCACGTCACAGGGAAGGTTCACGCTTCAGGTCTGCGGCCTCAGCCTTCCCTTCTCCCCTAGCGGGACCGAGGCGGGTCCTCTGGGCATTCCCTGGTGAGCGGCCGGTGCCTGGCTGTGTATCCTGAAGACATTTCTGTATTTGAGTTTGAGTTTGCATTTCTTAGTCCGTTTGAAAGTTTGATTGAAAACTAAATAGAATTTATTCAAATGACTTCGCCCAGAAGCTCTCATTCTGCCAGGTTCATTATTTTTTTTTCTCAATTTATGCAGATTTTTGATCGGAGACTCCTCCGTCCCCACCTCCTCACATCACTTACGGACGGGACTAGGAGTTGGGATCGTGTTTATTATTTGTAGCCACAGCATCGGTTAGCATCTGGGAGCTTTTCCTGGCTTTTCCATCGCCCGGGAGAGGAGAGGGTGCATCTCTCATGGGCGGCTGGGCCTCCCGCTCCGACTGGCCAGACCACAGACCACCGCAGTGACCAGCTGCAGGCCCCTGACCCGCCCCCCCCCCCTCCCCGCTCCCCAGAGCTGCCTGCAAAGTCACCTCCACCTTCTTCTGTTTTGCAGTCTGGACCCTTACAGATTTCTTGCTTTTCCTGGAATAATCTGGAAGTTTTAAAGCACCTTCTTATGGACACATCAGTACTGACTTTATAAGTATGTTTCAAAATGAGTGAGTAGCTGTTTTTAAGAATAAAATACTGCACCATGTGATATATTTGATAAGGTTTTGAAGATATTGCAGCTTACAGATAGTCTCCGGAGGGGGGCTGGGAGGTGTCAGAGGGCAGAAGGTTTCGGTTTCACAGTACAGCACAGAGCCTGCAGCTAGCCCCAACGATAACAGCGATACTAATGGTGATGATGGGGAGGAGGGGGGGGTCGTGGGGGGTGAGGGACGGGCTGTGGCAGAGGTGGTGGCGGCTTCCCCATAAGGTGCACGCTGATCTCTAAACCCACCCCGTTGTCTACAATAAACATGTACAGCTTTCCATCGACAGACCTCAATCCTCTGGTTTCAAAACAGATAATTTCCATTTGCAGAGAATTTGCTTCCTGGTTCTGACAACATGCTCCCACATACAACATGCATTTCTCCCAACAACGGCGCCCAGTGGCGTGGCCATCGCCCTGTGTGAACGAGAGCCCAGGTCTCCCGGGCACCTGCAGGCCCCGGGACAGCCTGCCGGCTCACGCCCTGCTATTTGTGAGCGTCAGAGCCAAGCCTCCCGGGGAGGGCAGTGCTACTCCACACCCGCAGGCCTGCGCCAGCACTGAACGTACGGCCTTCCTGCCGGCCACGGAGCACTGCCTGCATCTTGCAAGGAAGGCAAACTGCACGCCAGAATCCTGAACTGTCCCTGGTCCAAGCTCACTGACCCTGAGGCCCCGGCCCCGGAGGGAGACCCTGCTCTGGGCGGGGCCGGGCCCGCCCTCCCCGCGCCCCGCAGCCTTCCCGCACCCCTTCCCGTGGGTCGGCTCACCCTCCAGGGTCTCGCACTGGGCCAGGTGGAGGTAGTCCTGCCGGGTCAGGAGGCCGGCCTTGCAGCCGCGCACCAGCCCCTCCAGGTAGCCGTGGTCCACATTGAAGCTCAGCTCGGCGCTGCCCAGCATGGTGCTGGCCGAGGGCGGGCGGTCTGGAGCGGGTCCTGGAGCCTCGGAGCCTCGGAGCCTGGGAGCAGCTGGCAGCACAGGAGTCACAGGCGGTCTCTGTGACTGGTTCTCTCCGTGTCAGTGCTGTGAGCAGAGCCAGTGGTGTTGATGGCAACAGTGAATAAGCTGATGACCCATCACCCCCGGAGGCCCCCCTGAGGGGTGGGGGTGAGGGGCGGAGCGGGCCCCGCTTTTCCAGGAAAGGGGAAACACCTGAATGTTTTGTAAACTCTCTGCCCTCAGCAGAGCTTTGGAATGTAAGGACATTTGTCCTCAATTTTTTCAGGACTAGCAATGTGAAGAAAGAGAGGGCCTTTTGCAATTGATTTTAGAGAGAAAGGGTGAGCTAGAAACATCAGTGAAGAGAGAATCAGTGACAGGCTGCCTCCTGCACACACACACACACACACACACACACACACCCGCCCCGGGGACCGAGCCCACAGCCCGTGGGGAATTGACCTGTGACCTCCTGCTTTACAGGCGACACCCAGCCACCGAGCCACATCAGCCAGGCGAAGGCCTTTAAAAAATAAAGCCTCATCCAAAGAGTGAGGAAATTTGTTTTTCCCATTGATTTTTAGCGAGTGGGAGGTGAAGGAGAGAAAGAGAGGGAAACATCTATTTGAGAGAGACACTGATCGATTGCCTTCCACACCTGCCCCCACCAGGGGTCGGGAATGGAGTGGAACCTGCAACCCAGTAAGTGCCCTTGCCCTTGGCAGGGAAAGGAGCTGGTGCTCAGGCTGACACTCCCCCTCCGGCCCCGGCCGGGCAGAGAGGGCCTCTCTTTTAACTGTTTAAACTTGCTTTTATTGTTTTAGGGAGAGGAAGGGGAGGTAGAAACATCAATGATGACAGGGATCATTGATTGGCTGCCTCCGGCCTGCCCCCTTCCTGGATTAGGAAGGATCCTAATCCAGCTTTTCCTGTTTGTTACTGTTGGTTTTAAATTTCTTTGTTACGAGACATTTCAGACGCACAAAAGGAAACGATATCCGACTAACCCACAAACCCGCCGCCCAGCTTCCGGAACGCCGCCCAGGCCGCCGTGGTCGGCGTCGCGGCATCAGCCGGCTTTCTCTGGAAAGGCTCGGTCTCTGCAGCCACCGTCCACTCGGCCACATGTCAAAGAATGAGCGAGACTGTCCCAATAAAACTTTATGTACAAAAACAGGTTCTCAAACTACGACTCAGAGGCTGACCACGCAAAGCTGACCACGGCGGCCTGAGCGGCGGTTCCCGAAGCTGGTGCCGCGAAGCTGCCCACTTTTGGCCTCTGAGTCATAGTTTGCGAACCTCTGGCCTTTGACCTTGCCCTCCTCCTCCCCACCCTGAATAATTGCCAAGATATCCTATTGTTTCATCCATAACCATTTCAGTAGGTATTGCTAAAAGATAAAAATTCTTCTGCAATGTCATCACAATTCTATTGCATTCAAGTTATTCCTTATAATATTAAATATACCGTCAATGCTCAAACTTTTTCGACATAAATTTTGTTTGTTTTACGCTTGGTTGCAGGTGTGACGTTGGGTTTATGTGTCCCTTCATGTCCTTGCCCGGACGCGCCCCCCCCCCCCCCCCCCCCCTTGCCTTAGAAGGACTGGGTCATTGTTCCCCGTTTCCCAGGTTTGGAATTTGCTGAGTCCGTCCTGAGGCGTCATTTAACTTCCTGCTCTGTGGCCTCTAATTCGGATAAGGCAGTAGTTTGACAGGAAGCGGATCCCCTTATGCTGGGTTGTTTTCCAAGGTCCCTTCCCATCCGCATGAAGACCTGCCCAGGTGTGTGGGTCCCGCCGTCACTCTGACCCGTGAATGCCAGCTCCGCGGGGACCACCCAGACGCTGGGTCACTGCGGGGACAAGGTGCTTTGCTTTAGTTTAACGTTCTTCATTTATGAGCTGAAATACGTCTACGCATAGAAAGAAAATTCTCAACATCAACTCTTGGCTACCCTCGTTCACAGTCAAATAAGAAAGGCAGGCCCTGGCCAGTGAGCTCAGTGGTTTGAGCACACGGAAGGTCTCTAGTTTGATCCCCATAAAAGGCGCTACCTGGGTTGTAGGTTGAACCCCTGACCCCAATTGGGGCACGTGCAGGAGGCAACCAATTGATATCTCTCTCCAGCTGATATTTCTCTCTCTCTCTCCTTCCTCCTACCCACTCTCCCTAAAAATCAATGGAAAAATATTCTCAGATGAGGAAAAAAAAGAAAGGCTGATAAACGCGTCATTAGTTCTGTCCTCACCACTTTCCAGATAACTGGTGCCTTCACATCCTCTGAAAGTGACCAATGATGTTCTTAAATAAAAATCTTCATTAAATTCTGCGTCTAAATATAGCACGTGCTTCGGACGTAACTCTGCTCCTCTTGGGTCCAGGCTCGCTGTGTGCGATCTGCCCAGGCCTGGTGGGCACTTCTCTGCCCTCCTCGTGTCAGTCACCGTGGGCGGCAGGAGGGGCCCCGTGGGTCAGACCGGACTGGCTTCGGCAACCTCGCTACGTGGGTTCTGGCTGGGACAGCATTCAGAGTAAGTCGTGAACTGTAAGGTAAATCCCAGAGGCAGAAGAAGTAATTTCTAGAATAAATGGGCTTAGCAAGCAAGTTCGAGAGGTAAAGAAAGGGGTTTGGAGCTTGGGAGTGGGGAGGGAAGGGGGGAGGAAGGAAGGGGGAGGGACAGGGGAGGGGGGGGAGGGAAAGGCGTGGGCGGGCTCCCGGAGGGAGAGCTCACTGGGTCCCCGTCCTCCGGGCTCTAAGGGTCTAAGGGTGGAGGCGGTAGGGACGCCCCGGGGAAGACCTCAGTAGAACAGTCAGCAGCTTTCCAGGGTGTGGTCTCCACTGACTGCTTGGCGGCACCTGGGCGGGGTCGCTGTCCAGGGCGGCTGCTCCTGGCGTCAGCCGTGGTGGTGCTGCTGCTTCTCTGGGCCTGGAGCTGACATACAACTGAGGCCTAGATGCCATCTCTGGGAGGGAAGGTCAGGGACCGAGCCACAGGACCTGCCATGTGCTGGGGAGGAAAGGCCACCCTGGGGGCAAGGCCCCCCACAATGTCTGTCCATCATGGCGACCTTCTGTGCCAGGCACCGTGTCCTTGCTCTGCTCTTATCTGAACTGCCGACCACAGTCCAGCGTCCGCAGTGTGTGTGTGTGTGGGGGGGGGGGGGGTGAGCCCCCGGGCGGGGAGGCAGGTGGGCACGCTGCAGAGGTGCTGGAGCTGGCTCGCTCAGCACCGCAGGGCTTGGGTGCTGGGCCAAGGTCACCTTTCCTCACCGCCCCGGCTCTTAGCTGTTCCCGAGAGGACGGAGCGCACCTCCGCCACCAGCCCGGGAAGCCCTCCGCCAGAGAATGGGCCAGGGCACACGAACCAGCTCCTGGGCGTGTTTAAGAAAGCCCAGCCGGACCCGAGTGGATTCCGGGAGGAAACCAGAGGCAGGGGTGGCTCAGGCTGGCGCCCAGGCAAACCTGGGGTGCCTCCCCTCCCAGTTCTTGTTCCTGGGCGGGGGGTGTGGTGAGGGGACACCTGCTTTCCCTTGCTTCTCACAGACCGGAAGCCCATGCATCGTCCTTTCCGGGCCTCAGGCAGGAGCATGCTTAGGTCTGAGGTGAGCTGGGACGGGGCACCTTGCTGACTGGGAGAATTCAGTCTGAAGGGCCCTTAAGGATTTCTTCTTCCCGAAGAGATGGCGGAGCCCGCAGGTGCTGGCTGTGAACTCGAGCCGCCAGTGACTGGCCATGTGCTGTTTGCCCTGACGGTTCACCTTTGTATTTTCACAAAATAATAGCTTTGCTTTTATGCGGTGTTCATTATCCCCGGCCTGGGATAGGACACGTCTCCTGGTTCTTCAGCGACCCTGTTTGTTCTGGAAACAAAACCTGCCCCAACAGCAACAGTGCTTAATCCTATCAGGAAAGAATCAGTGGCCACTCATAATATTTACCCAGGTATCGCCATAAAGAGCAGGCAAAGCGTTCGAATCCTAGGATGACTGTTTGTTTCATAAGCTTGAGGTCATTAATTAGTATTCTTGAGGCAGCCTAGCAAGAAGGTAGAAAAATTCCGTGGCCAGTGGATGGGGAAGCCAGGGCAGACAGCTGAACCAGCGTGGCGGCACAGTTTCCAGCAGATACAGAAGGTCGCCTCCCTGGGTAACGGCGGAGACCACAGCTCTGAAAGGGCACCTGGGAAGCTGATGAATATTCCCCTGTATTTTATATTTTGTTCTGTCTTTATTGTTTTGTTTTCTGCTCAGCGGAGACCCTAAACTCCCAGCCTTTAAAACGCTCAAAACAAAGGACCTGGACCACGCCCCTGCCTCTCTCCTCCCTTTTCTTCTTCCCCCTCAGGCGTGCCCTCCCAACCCCAGGGCCCAGAGACCTGCACTAGGGGCAGCGATGGGCAGTCTCAGCTGGTCCGGGCTAACCCGGCCTGTCTCCAAGGCGCCCTTCTCTGACTTCCCAGAGGGCCCTGAAGCCAGCAGCTCAGCCCAGGACCTCTGGCAGCAGCCCGCCCCTCTCCCCTCGCCCTCCTGGGCCTCAGCAGCCCTGCCCGGCCCTGCTGCGTCTTGTTTCCCGGTCCCAGCTTCAGTGACTGCGCGCAGTGCCATGTGGACTCATATTGTGGCATCTTTTCCACACGAATTCAAGAGCCACACAATGCCAGCGGCTCAGGCTGACCACTGCGTCCTCGTCCCCTTTCCGGTAACACTTTATCCACATTTTATATTCTGACTTGCAGAGAAATAAATAATTGCCTGAGCAAGCAAGATGATTACTTATTTCTGTATTTTATATTTTGTTCTGTCTTTATTGTTTTATTTTTTGCTCAACTGAGCAAAGCTTGCTTTTTTTTGCAAAAATCCAGCCATTACAGAAATATATGAGGTGGGGTGCCCTCCGGTACCAACCTGAAGAGAGAGAACACTGATGCCGCTTGGGTGAACTTTGAACAGGTTACTTACTGAAGCTCCAAGATATGGGATGCTCATGGTACCAGCACTCATTTTTCAAAAGGTCATTTTGGTTTTGGGCCACAAGAGGTCACCACAACATCATAGCAATTGTCGCTTGCTTCATCTTAACTGGACATTTTTCATTTGGGAGATATCACATCAGAGTTTAAACGGGGCTTCCAGTTGCTTATGACAAGAGACTTTTTAAGGCACCAGGAGCCCTGCTGTTCCCCTCTCCGAACATCGCTGGCCTCATCACCAATGCAAGCAGGGCTTCTGTTTCCCGAGCAGCAAATCGCTCCATCTTTTCACCCGTTCCTGCAGAGCCCGGCTTCACGCCCACCTTGATTCACAGACTTGTCCCATCTCAGGATGTGCTGTGAAATGGGCGGGCGGGGCGGGGGGGGGGGGGCGCGTGAACCATCAGGTTTGGGAGATGCAATAGGTAGTAAGTAGGTCCCCCTTGGACATGGAGTGGAGTCTCTGAGAAGTTCTTGGCTAACCAGGAAACGGTGTTTTCCAGACACCCGATTGGACAGTGGCTGCCTCTGCTCCGGCTCTTTAGGCCTTTACAACCTGAAGAAGTAGTATTCTTTGGAACATTATTTGAGAAATTCTGATTTATAACATTATTATTTTTTTAAAAAAAGGCTTTTAAAAATATTTTTATTTATTTCAGAGAGGAAGGGAGAGGAAGAGAGAAATAGAAACATCAACGATGAGAGGGAATCTAATTGGCTGTCTCCTGCACGCCCCCCACTGGGGACCTAGCTCCCCACCTGGGCATGTGCCCTTGACCTGACTTCAACCCAGGCCCTTCAGTCAGCAGGCGGCGCTCTACCCACTGAGCCTAACCGGCTGGGGCACATGAATTATTTTTAAGACGTCACATGCATCACACTATGATAGAAGTGTCCACTCATTCTTTTTCTGTTCCAAAATATGCTACATTAAATAAACCACGCATTTCAGTGAGCTATCTTCAGTGACCGCTGCCTGCTGGGAGGCCACAGCTCGTGGGAGGGGCTGAGAGGCCGCGCATCCAATCACAGGCGGCGGCGGGCTGGGTCCGCCCTCCGGGACGGCCGGTGATTGGCCTGGCTGTGCGGCGGTGACAGGGCGGGAGCGGTCCGGCGGGAGCCCGCAGCTCCGGGGCCGCCCGCCCGCGGGGTCCCGGCTGGACGCGGGGCCGGGGCCGGGGCCGGGGCTGGAGCCGCTCCGCTGGCCACGCAGCACCCTGCCCGTCTGTCCCCCAGCCCCGCGGCCTCAGTGCGTGTAACAGCCTGAAGAAATCACAGCTTTTTAATTCACATGTAGTTTAAAACTCAGTAGCTTTACAATGCTTCCTTCGCTCCTCCAAACAGTTCCTATTTTTAATTTCTCTTCTCTCTTGATGGCAGGCATCCCGGGACCGGTTGCATGGCGATTGCACGAACTGAGGATGGAAGCTTCGCCAGCGGGAATAATAAAGGACGTTATTATGCTGGGAATTCTATAGGATGCCCCCCCCCCCCAAACGTGTACACACACTTTGAATAATTATAAAGAAAGTGCTTGTTAAAATACACTTCATTTTCAAAATTGAGCTCTCAGTTGTTACAGTGTGGGACCCCCTATATTTCTATGAGAAAGTATGAACTAAGAAAAATAAATTACTATAGATAGGACATTCGTTATTTTATGTTACTGTAAGTATGATAAAATGTCACAGGAGGAAGATTTGTAATCAGAAAAACGTTTACACTAACAAAACGTGTAATCTTGTAAAGGAAGGGACCTCGGAGGCCATTTGATATGATGTCACACCAGCTGCCCGTAGGGAGGGACTCCACTCTTTGAGGCCAATCATTAATTCCCAGATACCTCCAATATTTAACATCCCTCTTTTCTAATAAAAGTGTGCCACATGCAATTCCCATCAACTAGTTCTCTTTCTGCACGATACAAGGTTTTAAAAAAGTTTATTTTATTTAGTTTGCAAATTTCTCTTAAAAATTGTTACAAAATAGCTTTTAAAAATATTTGAAGTGATTTTTCTTTTTCCCCCTGGAAGTTTCTTGATGGAAGAGTTCTTCAAATGCCATATAGAAGATCCAGGACACCCTTCAGGGCAAACCAGCTGGTCCCCACCCATGCACCAGGCCTCTATCCTATCTAATAAAAGAGTAATATGCAGATTGACCATCACTCCAACACACAATATGGATGCCCCCATGTGGTCAAAGATCCTGCCCTTAAGTGGACACAAGATGGCTACCACAAGATGGCCAGCAGGGGAGGGCAGTTGAGAGGGACCAGGCCTGCAAGGGAGGGCAGTTGGAGGTGATCAACCCTGCAGGGGAGGGCAGTTAGGGGTGACCAGGCCTGCAGGGGAGGGAAATTTGGGGCAAACAGGCTGGCAGGGGATCAGTTAGACATCAATCGGGAAGGCAGGCAGGCGAGCAGTTGGGAGCCAGCAGTCCTGGGTTGTGAGAGGGATGTCTGACTGCCCATTTAGGCCAGATCCTGTCATACATCCCTCGAGGGGTCGCCTCTAGTAAGTCAATAATGGCAGAACTGGGGCATAGAAGGAACATGTTCTGACTTCTGGCTTATGATTCACTCCACTATTTTAAAAATGACTTGTAAAGTAGTCATAACTTTAGAAAATATGAGTTTACTATTATACATTAACCCTAGAATTATATTCTCAAGTGGTGTTTTTATTTTATTTTATTTCATTTCATTTCATTTATTTTTCTTTAGGGAAAACCTTCCACCAGAGTACTTCTCTGTTTCCACCACTAGATGGCAGGCTCCTGAGCACAGGTAATAATTGTCTATTATTAATGACAATTAATAATAATGTCTAGGGTGGCGAATAGGGTCAATTACAAAGTCACAAAGGAGAGGAGGCAAGAGCGGATGAACTCTGCAGTCTTAGAGTGGAGTGTGCAGGGCCTGCGGGCAGGCTGCAAACTCAGGCAAGATTTAGCTGCTGCTGCCTCAAGGGAAAATTCCTTTTCTGGGAAATGGCAGATTTTGTTCTTCAACTGCCTGGATGAGGTCACCACTTCTGCAAAGGAAATCTCCTTTTAAAACACAGCAAATGAGAAACAACTGTTTGGGGTATTGATGATGTCAGAGCTAAGTTGCCATTTATCCAAAGTCAAAGTCAAAGTCAAAGTAGTGATATCATCTCAGAGAGTGAGACTCAGCCACCAGCTCTGGTGAATTCTCCCAAAGACAACGTTGCGTTTTTCTTTTTTGTAAAGTTTGGGTCTACTTTTTGGATTCTCTTTTGAATTAGCTATAATATGCACATGGTACCCCTCCTGATTGAATGGAATAAAATCTTTAATATGTTTAATGTGTTTATTTTTTATCAGCATAAAATAAACTTGTTTAATTGTATATTTTTGTTAATTCTCACCCAAGGATATTCCTCCCCCCCCCTTTTTTTAGAGAGAGAGTGGAACATCGATATGAGAGAGATACATCAATTGGTTGCCTCCCGAACACACCGCGGCCAGGCCAGGGATCCAGGTGAAGCTGAGACCCTGCTCTGGACCAGAATCGAGCTCACAGCCCTTTATTAGTTCAATTGGCCCATGCTCTAGCCACTGAGCCGACTGGCTGGGCTGATTTATTTTTTGATAATTATTTCAAACAGGTGGCCATAAGTGAGAGTGCTGATTGAAAAGGAGGATTTCTGAGCGAATCATTTATTTGTGGTCTTTCCCTCCCCGTTGGAATGGGGCCCAGATGCAGGCACTCTGCTGCTGGTGGGCTGATGCTCTGCCAGAGCTGAGCGAGAGCTTGGCGCCTCGCAACGCTTCCCGGCCGTTTAAGAATGGGAGTCAGCGTTGGCTTTACGAAGGGGAGCGAGCTGGGACCTCTACGCTGGAAAGCACGGGGAGCGAGTGTGAAGAAGCGGGCAGAGTGAGGCAGCCTTGGTGCAAAGATTCCGACTTTTTCGGGGGCACCTCGGGGTCCCCGCAGGAGCCAGCTGACGTCTGTGAGAGCCAGGTGCTGGTCTTGGACTGGTTCCTGAAGCCGGACTGGGGAGACCCTGCCCATTGGCATAGCGACTTCCGCTCTGTGTGTGTTTGCCCCACAGCTGGGAGGGAACCGGGGTAACATCTGTGTGTGTCTGCCCCACAGCTGGAGGGAACTGGGGTAACATCTGTGTGTGTTTGCCCCACAGCTGGGAGGGAACTGGGTAACATCTGTGTGTGTTTGCCCCACAGCTGGGAGGGAACTGGGTAACATCTGTGTGTGTCTGCCCCACAGCTGGAGGGAACTGGGGTAACATCTGTGTGTGTTTGCCACACAGCTGGGAGGGAACTGGGTAACATCTGTGTGTGTTTGCCCCACAGCTGGGAGGAACTGGGTAACATCTGTGTGTGTTTGCCCACAGCTGGGAGGGAACCGGGGTAACATCAGTGTGTGTTTGCCCCACAGCTGGGAGGAACTGGGTAACATCTGTGTGTGTTTGCCCACAGCTGGGAGGGAACCGGGGTAACATCAGTGTGTGTTTGCCTCACAGCTGGGAGGAACTGGGTAACATCTGTGTGTCTGCCCCACAGCTGGGAGGGAACTGGGGTAACATCAGTGTGTGTCTGCCCCACAGCTGGAGGGAACTGGGGTAACATGGATCCTCATTAGCCGAGAACACGGTGGCCACGGTGGTTTATAAAATGGCTTCTGGAGGAATCAGGATCAGCTCCTGGCTGTCGGTGTTTGAACACTGAATGACAGTGACCAGATACCAACAGCTGCTCTCAGGATGTCCGTACACACAGAGAATTCTTTTTATAGTGTCTTTGGGAAGATTATTATTATTTACTTCAGAACAAAAGATGATATTATTGACTTTGAACTGCAAACCCTAGAAACACATAAATATGGAAAAAATTTAGTGCATGACGGAAAGGAGGTCACGGCTGTGGCACGTGCCGGGCTGCGGCCTCATCCCCGGGGTGGGGCCTGCAGGAGGCGTCTGATCAGTGAATCTCTCTCCTCATTGGTGCTTCTCTCTCTCCCTCTCCCTTCCTCTTTCTCCAAAATCAATAAAACACTTCCTGCATACGAGAGGAGCTGAGCCGGGCGCCTGGGGTAGCAGGGGGGCTCGTCAGAGCGCAGGGGTGTGGCTGAGGCTCCTGCGGCGGAGGGCAGGAAGGCAGCTCGTCCTGGCCCTCGGCCGGAGCTGGCCCTGCATGGGTGAGTGAGTCTGAGCCTTCCAGACGGGGCCGCGGGGGCACCTTTGTGGGTGAAGGTCGCTGGCGTGGCTTTGTGATGCGTTTCCGGAGCCTGCAGGCCTTGGCACCGTGGTCTCCGGGACACGGTCTCGGGAGAATGGGACCCTCCGCAGCCGGGGCTCGGGGCTCACTCCCTTGAAAACCGGAAGCCGGCGGCGGAGGTCTGGCGGCTCGCACCGGGCTCTCCCGGCCGCCTGGCTGGGCGTGGCGGCATCAGCGTGTCCTGGGCCTCGGGGCTCAGCCTCGCTCAAAACAGCACAGCGAGGGCTTCCTGGTAAGTGGTTTGGGATAATGACAATATTGACTTTTTTAAAATTTCAGATTTTTGTCTGAAAGGCCGCAAAGTGCTCTCTCAGTTTAACCGCAGCCCAGCGGGCTCTCGGGTCAAGCAGCAGACCAGGAGGGAGTCCCCTGCACTCTCTGCTCAGACCGGGGCATTTTACTAAATTTCCTGTCCCAGCGGCTCTGATCCCATTACAATAAGGGGTGCGAACGCACATAAATGATGCAGTGCCGGCACCAAGACCGGGTCTGGGAGGTTAGTGCTGGCCTTTACTTCCCCTCCTGCCTCCCCGGCCTCTCCCACCTTAACTCCTGGTGAGACTGTTTTCCTGGCCACCAACGTCAAGAAGCAGCTTTTCTTCCTTTCTCTCTTTCTTTCTCTCTCTCTCTCTTTCTCTTTCTTTCTTTCTTTCTTTCTTTCTTTCTTTCTTTCTTTCTTTCTTTCTTTTTCTTTCTTTCTTTCTTTCTTTCTTTCTTTCTTTCTTTCTTTCTTTCTTTCTCTCCTTCCTTCCTTCCTTCCTTCCTTCCTTCCTTCCTTCCTTCCTTCCTTCCTTTCGTCTCTTTCTCTCTCTCTCTCTCTCTCTCTCTCTCTCTCTCTCTCTCTCTCTCTCTCTTTTGTTACACAAATCACTCTCTGGAAGAGAGCCTTAGGTACACAGCCAGGCGCTGGGCCGGACAATAGGTCTGGGAAGGAATGGAGGGACCCAGGCCCGCCCCTCCCGTCGCTCAGAGGAGGGTGTCCGGAGCAGGAGCTGGGGTGGGGAGGGGCAGGAGACTGCTGGAACCGCATGTCCAAGAGGCTGGGAGCTGTCAGGGAAGCCGGCGGCTGGGACATCTGTCCTCACCGAAGGAGGATGCGATGACGCCGTGGTCCCAGCGCACGTGATGCTCCTCAGCAGAGGCGGCACCTCAGTCTGCCCAGGGGACGGGGCCGTGAGGGGACCGCACCCCCCTCCACTGCTGCCGGCCTGGCCAGGGAGCTACTCAGCTCCTGAAAGCCGGCCGCCCCGCCGTCGGCGTGCTGCAGGACCGGTGAGGGTGGGCATCGCTAAGCAGCGAAGACGCAGAGGCCCTCCGCGGTGCCTCCTGCTGCCCAGGCAGTGCTCAGATTCTTTCTAAAAGTAATTCTTCCTTGGACGCAGTGGGTGACATCCTATCTAATAAAAGAGTAATATGCAAATTGACCATCACTCCAGACACAAGATGGCTGCCCCCATGTGGACACAAGATGGCCACCACAAGATGGCCAGCAGGGGAGGGCAGTTGGGAGGGACCAGGCCTGCAGGGGAGGGCAGTTAGGGGTGACCAGGCCTGCAGGACAGGGCAGTTAGGCATCAATCAGGCTGGCAGGGGCGTGGTTAGGGGGGTGATCAGGCTGGCAGGCAGAGGCAGTTAATGGCAATCAGAAAGGCAGGTAGGTGAGCAGTTGGGAGCCAGCAGTCCTGGATTGCGATCCCTACTGGGATCGGGCCTAAACGGGCAGCCAGACTCCCTCGAGGGGTCCCAGATTGGAGAGCGTGCAGGCTGAGCTGGGGGACAGCCCCCCTCCCCATGCACGAATTTTGTGCGCCGGGCCTCTAGCTGGTTAATAAAGTTATACAGGTTTCCAGTGGGTAGTTACACCATCTGTATATTGCATTGTATGCCCCCTCCCACGTCAGTTCTTCTTCCGTCACCATGTGGTGGCCCCCTTTACCCTTCACTACCCAGCCCCTTCCCCCTGGCACCCACCACACCGCTGTCTGTGTCTGTGAGCTTGTTTGTTTGTGTGCTCATTGTGGCTGTTAGTTTAATATTCCACACCTGAGTGAGATCATACGGTCTTGACTTCTCTGCCTGACTCACTGCTGAGCTTAATTCCCCAGGCCCATCCCCGTGGCCAGCGGCAGTGCTTCCTTTTTTCCTGCTGGCTGAGCAGTGTCACGTGACATGCATGCACCACATCTCCATCTCACCATCCAGAGAGGGGCATTTGGTTGTTTCCATGCCTTGGCCGTTGTGAATAAGGCTGCAATGAGCACAGAGATGCATATGTCTTTGTGAATAAACGTTCTCAAATTTTCCGGGTGGCCTCCAGAAAGGGCTAGCTGGAGAACTCGAGGCCTGAGCCCTACGAACCGAACACCTGCCAAAGGGAACCTCCTGCGGCGAGCCTCGCTCTGCAGGAGTGTATCCCGGAGGCTGCCTACAGGGCCCGGCCACAGCCTCACAGCCCAGGGGAGGGCGCCTGGCGCCAGCAGGACAGAGGACAGGCCCTAAACTACACCGGCAGCACCCAGGTGCCCGGCAGCACCCATGTACCCGGCAGCACCCAGGTGCCCGGCAGCACCCAGGTGCCGTCAGCAGAAGCCGCCTGCAGCTCTCCCGGGCACACAGAAAGCCTGCTCCCTTCCCATCGCCACTCACTCCTCTCGGAACCAGCCCGCCCGTACCAGGAGCTGCCGGCATCGTGGCTGCCTGACCGGGAATCCGTTCCTGCCACACGGCCCAGCCCGCCCTTTCAGGCCCCAGAGGAGGAGCCTCGTCCTCCTCCGGGCTCCCCGCGGGTCAGACTCACAGCAGGCGCCACCTGACGCCAGCAGGGCCATCAGTGACACCTCTGGGGGCGGATTTGAGCTTTGAAGAGTGACGGGTTAAAGATCAAAAGCTTTTCTCGACTCAAAGGGATGCCTCACCGTGGAGTGAAAGTTTCAGGAGGTTGTATGGGAAAACTTGATAGAATCATAAACGGAATGAACTCTCGATGCATGGAACGATATGGATGAATCAAAACGTTTCACTGAGTGAAAGGATTAGACAGAAGGGTGTGTGCTGGGTGAAGGGATTTGCAGGCTTAGAGAAGCCGCTCGGTAGCGATGGCTTGCGGGTCGGTATTTGCTCAGGGAACAAAAGGCACGGGACGGGACGGGGGAGGGGCGAGGGCAGAGCACTGGGCTGAGGAACTTTCGGGGTGATGGGTGTGCCCAGTCCCCTGACTGTGGACTGTTTCACGGTTGCACACGTCTGTCAAGCATCAACATGTACACGTAAGATACGTGTAGCTGCCGGCCGTGTGGCTCAGGGGTTTGGGCGTGGTCCCACGCACCAGGCCGTAGGCAGCTCCATTCTTGGCCAGGACACATGCCGGGGTTCTGGATCGATCCCCCGGGGGGGACATGTAAGAGGCAGCCGATCAATGTTTCTCCCTCATCAATGTTTCTATCTCTTCCTCTCCCTTCCTTTCTCTGAAATAAGTAAAAATATACTTTAAAAATACGTGTAGTTTTCTGTATGTAAATTACTCTCCATTAAAACTATGGAAAAAGCCAAAACCGGTTTGGCTCAGTGTATAGAGCGTCGGCCTGCGGACTGAAGGGTCCCAGGTTCGATTCCGGTCAAGGGCATGTACCTGGGTTGCGGGCACATCCCCAGTAGGGGGTGTGCAAGAGGCAGCTGATCGATGATTCTCTCTCATCGATGTTTCTAACTCTCTAGCCCTCCCCTTTCCTCTCTGTAAAAATACAATAAAATATATTTTTAAAAAAACACTGTGGAAAGAGAAACCAATGAACAAACGGACGGGGCGGAGCAGGTGCATGCCGAGCGGCCGCCCCTCTGTGTGCGGACCAGCCGCGGTGCGGCCTCGGGGACCTGAGAGAGGCCCCAGCAGTGTTTCTGGCCGTGAGCGTCCTCTGTCCGCGGCTCCGGGCACGGCCGAGCCAGCGCGTGTCCGACTGCGGCCCGGAGAACGCGGGCCCGGAGCCGGGCGCTGGGCGTGGCCGGCCGTCCCGCTCCCGGCACCTGGCTGGGCCCGCTCTCTGAGCCGGGTAAGCATGGCCACTGGCCTGGGAGAGAGAGCAGCCTCCTAACCCCCAGGGGTTTGCAGGGCTGCTCCCGCCAGATCCAGAGGTTTCCTAGAGCCTGGGGTACAGCGCTCAGCTCACCTGGCCCGGCTTTCACAGCCCCTGATGGAGGCAGCCCTGCGGCTGCTCACTGCCCTCCGGGATGAGGGCGAGGCCGGTCAGAGACCGGACGGCAGGGCTCGTGCTGACCCTCCTCCCGGCCCCGCGCCCGCGCCCGCCCTCCGCTCAGGGACCGATGCGCGGTGTCTCAGCAAACACCCCTGCCCTCTCCAGGGCCTCCGTGCCTCCCGCCCTGCACTCTCTTTCCTCCCGTGTGGACGGGAAACCGGCTCCTAGAAAACCTCTCCGGCGAGGCCTCCAACCACAGCCGCTGCCCAGCCTCTGTCGTCGCTCGGACTCATTGCCGAGCTCCTGCTGTGACGCCACACGGCCGCTCTGCCAGCGGAGCCAGAGGCCCGGCTGTGCCCAGAACGCCTATGGATACAGGACATAAATAATTAAAATGAGCCCGCAGTCCATTCCTGCCAGAAGAGGGAAGTGCGTTGCTTTTCTACTCATCTCCTCGAGCCGCCGAGCAAACAGACCAGCAGCCCCTGGACCCGGGGCGCAGCCCACGTGCCTTCTCCCTGCCACCCCTCCTCCCCCTGATCTCCCTGCCGCCCCTCCTCCCCCTGAGAGCCAGCCAGTCTCCTCCCGTCTCCTCACCCCTTCCCCGGGCCGCTCCCACCTCTCCCTGCTGTGTCCTCCGGCCTGCTCACGCTCGAGCCCGGGTCCCCACACATCTGTAATATATAGAGAGGCCGTGCTCCTTCCTGATCAGGATCCTGTCCCCTGATCCCTCCTTCTGAGAAGAGAGCAAAGCAAACCACGGAGAAGCCAGTGGACCACTGACTGCCTGGCAGCCACCGAGAGCCCCCGGCGGCCTCGGTGTGTCTGGGCTCTGCCCAGCAGCGTGCGGCTCAAGGTGTGGCGTCCCCGGAGAGGGGCGACAGGCAGTCTTGGGGTTTCGATGGCAGGTGGCTAGCAAGGCGTCTCTGCTGCAGCAGTGGGGGAGGGGGGAGGGGGAGGGGGCAGTGGGGAGGAGGTGCAGATGGGGGATGGGAGCCCGTTTGGCTTGGATGGGCTTCTCTGTTCCTGAGACTGCAGTCTCAACTAGTGGCCTGGTGCATGAAATCTGTGACATTAAAAGGGAATTAGAGGACATATTTTAATATTGATATTTGCCCTTTCTCTATAATAGAAGTGTCAGAGATGAAAGAAATTTAGTAAAATATATATGAGAACCTTCCTCCTGTCTGGAGCACATTGGGGGATCTAGAGTTAAGTCCCTTCCCACTACCCACACATCCAGGAGACCCAGACCGCCAGCCCCACCCGTCAAACCCCTAGGGAGGGGAGGGGAGGGGGGGGCACAGCCTCAGGTCCCCTGGCCCAGTGCCAGGTGTGGGGGGTGCAGTCTCAGGTCCCACATCACGCCCCGCTGGGCAGGAGGGCACAGCCTCAGATCCCCCGCCTGGCACCAAAGTGGGGGGCATGGCCTGAGGCCCCCCCTGTCAAGCCCCGCGGGCAGGGAGAGCAGCATGAGGTCTCCTGGCCCGCCCTGGGCAGAGGGTGTGGCCGAGGTGCCCATCAAGCCCCGCTGGAGGTCCCCTGGCCTGGTGCTGGGGTGGGGGTGTGGCCTGGGTCCTCTGTTAAGCCCTGCTGGGTCGGAGGGGCGGGTGCAGTCTGAGGTCCCTGCCAAGCCCTGTGGTGTGGGGGGCGCGGCCTGAGGTCCCGGCCCAGCCAGGCGCCACGCAGCCTCAGGTCCCTGCTGTTCGGTACTGACATTTGGCATCCCGGCTAATTTGCACATTCCTCTATTATATAGATAGAAGATAATGCTCAAGGTTGTGGCGACTGCTGCAGGGCCCCGGGCCAGCGGGACCCATGCTGGCGGCTCTCCGTCACGTGGCTCCCCAGCGCCCGCCGCCCCGCCTGTGCCGGGCTGCCGAGTCCCAGCGGAGGCCGTCCCGGAGCTGGGCTCTGGTGGCTGGCTGGCTGGCTGGTGGGCCTTTCGCACTTGCTCATCCCTCCGAATACGACGGGCATTGTGCCAGCACCTGCGTTTCCTCGGCACACAACCCAGCCCCCTGGGCGTGTGCGGTCAGCATCACCCACATTTTGTAAAGTATCACCCCCAGATACGAAGACAAAGACGACACGGCTCCTGCTGGTTTCATGAAGGGACAGACCCATAAGCAAGGGCCAACAATAGATGAGACGTGATTTTCTTCTCCATCACTGTTTCTTGGTCTGGTCTGCTCCGGGCAACTTTCCCTTCCACTGTAAACCCGATCCGCCAGAAGCAGAGTGAGTGGACGTGAACCGTGTTACCAGGAGGCCCGCTGCCGCTCTCAGAGCCCCACCCCCAGGCAGCCTCTTGCTCCAATAACTCCTCGGACACGATTGCTCCTCCAGGGCTTGGAATCCATGCAGCGTAACTAATAGGCCGATGCCCAAGACGGCGACCAGCAGCCGCCCCCGCTCCCCGTCACTTCCTGGGTGGGTGTTCCTGCCGTCCACAATGTCTGCCGTGCACCTGCTAGGTGTCAGGAGCACATGTCACTGCTAAACAGACACAGCTTCGCAGGAAGCTGTGCGTGATGTTGTGTGGCTGCCACAGTGTGTGTGTGTGTGTGTGTGTGTGTGTGTGTGTGTGTGCGCTGGGAAATCCGGTCCCAGAGAAATTCACTGATCTGCCCAGATTTGCCGACTCTGCCTCTTCAATTATTGCTTAGCAATTCATTCATTGACTACATTTGAGTTCTTAGTGTGAAACTAGAGGCCTGGTGCACGAAATTTGTGCATGGGGGAGGTGTCCCTCAGCCTGGCCTACACCCTCTCCAATCTGGGACCCTTCGGGGGATATCTGATTGCCAGGGATCAGGCCTAATCCAGCAGTCGGACATCCCTCTCACACTCCGGGACCACTGGCTTCTAACCACTTGCCAGCCTGCCTCTAACCACTTCTGCCTGCCAGCCTGATCACCCACAACTGCCTTCCCCTGCCATGATCTGCCTCCTCCACTGGGGCCCACCTCCTCCATGCAAGGTGGCAGAGATGCCGGGACAGGCCTCTGCTGAGCGCACAGCCATCTTGTGATGACGTGAGGGTGTGATGCTACCTAGGCTAATATTCTTATAGATAGTCCAACAGTCCTGAAGTTCACTTACTAGAAAAGCTCCCTGAACTGCCCCCCCCCCCCGTTTCACCCCTCAAACCACTTTTCATGTTTCCATAATGAGCAGTTCCAAGCACAAACAATATGCCACTCTGCAGCCAGCCTCAGGCCTGACGAGGCGTCGGGCCTGTCTCATAAATTCCCTCACTCCAGATGGGAAACAGCAGTTCTCCAAGGAGCGCGCCGAGGTCCCGGAGCCCGAGACCTGAGGCTGAGCAATGCCTCCCACTTCCTGTGCCCCAGACGAGGGCGGTCTCTTTGTGCTCCCATCCTGTAATACTCAGTTAAATAAACTTTCACTGATTACATTATTGTGGTCCTGTAATATGGCCACACAGTATGTTGTGACTAGTTCTCCTGGAGGCCCGATGCATGGCAGTGGTGCGAGGGCAGGCCTCTCCCGGCTGCCGGCACCAGCTTCCCTCTGGCCCGGGCCGGGCTCCTCGCAGCCCCGGCTTCGTCCGCAGGCGTCGGGAAAGGGAGCCCAGTCTAATTAGCATGTCACACTTTTATTATCATAGATTTTTGTGTGACTTTCTGACTCCCCCTGAACCATTGTTTATTTTTTATTTGCTTAGTTTTCTATACCAGTATACCTTATTGTAGACACTTATTCTTATTAAGTTTCCCAGTGGTTCCTTAATGGACTTTTACTCACAAACACACCAAAAAACCAATCACCACCGTAGCCAGTTTGGCCCAGTGGATGGAGCGTTGTTCTTTGAACTGAAGGTCCAAGGCATGTAGCTCAGTTGCAGGCTTTTAGCCCCAATCGGGGCCCATGCGGGAGGCAACCAATCGATGTCTCTCTCACATCGGTGTTTCTTTCTGTCTCTCCCTCTCCCTCCCACTCTCTCTAAAAAGCGATGGGAAAAAATCCTTGGGGGGTGATTAAAGTACAAACAAATCATTCCTCCCTCCTCCTAAACACACACACACACACACACACACACACACGCACACAAACAAACAACGACAACAACAACAAACAGCCCACCCTGTCACTGCCCTTCTCAGCATCTCCCAGCCATTCTCCGCCCGCCTGTGGCGCTCCTGGCCGACCATAATGCTGGGGCCGGCGCCCTGACTCTCTGTTTGTCTCTGCTTGTCTCCTGGGTCTCAAGTCTTCCTTGCTCTTTGCTTTTCCTCTCGTTTTGGTGGAGAACATTCTCTAGAGATTCCTGGGAAAACTCCACACTAGAGGTTCACAGACCTGGGCCACGCCTCACCCTCCATGGGTGTCCAGGGCAGATACTGGACCATTTCTCTCCAGAGTCTCGGCCAGGGGGTGTGGAGCGCACAACTGAGATTCCTCTCCACACAGAGTTGGATGAGTCGCCCCTTCGTCCCGAGGTTCTGGTGTTGCCTCGGGGCATCGAGTGGATCTTCTGCCTGATCCTTCCCCGAGACCGACTTGGCTCTCAGAAATTCTCGGGTCTGCCCTGCGCTGCCTCCCGAGCCTCCCCCGCACCTCGGGCTGTTGCTGTACACCCCGCTGGTGCTCAGTGGCTCTCAGTCTCTGCCCCAGTCCAGGTTGTGAGACAGCCTCCATTTCCTCCTCCTGCAAGTTCCTCTCACCGCCTTCTTTCTCCCCTGGGGAGCTTCAAAATTAGGTATTTACTTTTAAGAACTTCCGTATATTTTTTGCTATACTTTTTATTTCCTAAGACTTCTGCTCACTGTGTTCCTTTTTTAGAAAACTAGAAACCTGTGGTCTCTTGATTCAATATTTGCTGTCTCCCTAAGGACATAGAAAGATAGAGTCTACATATGTTTATGCGCATTCGAATGTGTATGATTTGCATGGTTTCTGTATGTGACATATGCCTGGGGAATAGAGTACATGCCAAGTTATTTCTCTGTTACAAATGTTTAAAATACTATCAAACACTCCGACTGGGGGAGGGGGGGAGCCCAGAGCTAATAGAGTCGGCGGCGAGCCTGCACCAGGAGGGCTCTGCTGTCCCGGAAAGAAGCTTGGTTGTTCAGCTGTGTCGTGGCTCCAGGGGCCATTATAAAAGTGGGGACGCCTCTCCCTGAGGAGGACGTGCGGAGGCCGGACGGGGCGGGGCCGGGGTACGGCTGAGGCGAGGAGGAGAGGCCCTCGATGCAGGTGGCATGGATGCCACAGCTGGGACGGTGTGAGCAGGAGATGGTGGGCAAGGCTCTCCCCCCCCACCCCCACGCTCGCCGCACTTCACACAGAGGCTCACGTGGAAGCCGAGCGTGTGGCGAGGAATGTCTGCCGCTCATATTTGACAGATCCTAGAATATTCCTTGTGCCACTGCTGATTTTTTAAAGTTTTTCCTCTGTCCCCTGAGATGTCCAGATGCTCCGTTCACTCACAGACCCACTCTGCTGTCCCAGCTCCAGCAGCATTCAAAATGGCAGATCCTAAAACTCTCCAGAGTTTCGTTGAGTGACTCATTCTACACCAATGAAACAAAAGCCTGCCCTTCCAGAGTGGCTCCGTGGCTGAGCATTGACCCATGAGCCAGGAGGTCAAGGTTCAGCTCCTGGTCAGGGCACAGGCCTGGGTTTCAGGCTCGATCCCCAGTAGGAGGCGTGCAGGTGGCAGCCAATTAATGTTTCTCTCTCATCGTAGATGTTTCTATCTCTCTCTCTCCCTCTTTCCTACTCTCTCTGAAATCAATAAGAACATTTGAAAATAAATAAATCACGTGTCCTTTGACGATCATCACCCAATGCCCCTGCTGATACCAGGGTTTCATTGGTGTAGAACAAGTCATTCAGCTAAACTCTGGAGATTTTTAGAATCTGCCATTTTGAATGCTGATTAAAGACAGAAGAGGGCCCTAACCGGTGTGGCTCAGTGGATAGAGCATCGGCTTGCAGACTTAATGGTCCCAGGTTCGATTCCGGTCAAGGGCATGTACCTTGGTTGTGGGCACATCCCCAGTAGGGGGTGTGCAGGAGACAGTTGATTAATGTTTCTCTCTCATCGATGTTTCTAGCTCTGTATCCCTCTCCTTTCCTCTCTGTAAAAAATCAATAAAATATATTTTTTTAAAAAGACAGAAGAGAGGTATTTTCACTGGTCAGAATCACCAATAAAATGAATTTTAGTTCTATGAGTGTAATGCTTGGTAATATGTGCATTGTTAATGTACCTCTAGAGGCTCAGTGCTCAAATCTGTGCACCGGCTGAGTCCCTTGGCCTGGTCTGTGGGGATCAGGCTGAAACTGGCTCTCTGACATCTCCAAAGGGGTCCCAGATTGTAAGAGGTGGTTCTCAGAATTGGGGTCCCTCTTCTCTGGTTCCCAGAGTGTCACCTGAGGACGGCAGCTCCTGCATTTAGCATCTTCCCTCTGGTGGTCAGTATGTGTCACAGCTCTGGTTGATTGAACAGTTGGACAGTCGCTTAGGCTTTTATATATATATACTAGAGGCCCGGTGCCTGAAATTTGTGCATAAGGGTGTGTGTCCTGCAGCCCAGCCTGCATCCTCTCCAATCAGGACCCCTCGAGGGATGTCCAACTGCCCATTTAGGTAGGATCAGGCCCAATTGGGCAGTTGGACATCCCTCTCACAATCCAGGACCTCTGGCTTCCAACTGTTCACCTGCCTGCCTTCCTAATGGCCCCTAACCACTTCTGCCTGCCAGCCTGATCACCCCTCAACAACTCCTCTGCCAGCCAGCCAGCCTGATTTATGCCTAACTGCTCCCCTGCCAGCCTGTTTGCCCCCAACTGCCCTCCAGTGCAAGCCTGGTCACCCCTAACTGCTCTTCCCTGTAGGTCTGGTTCCCTCCAACTGCCCTCCCCTGCAGGCCTGGTCACTCCTAACTGCCCTTCCCTGCAGGCCCAGTTGCCCCCAACTTCCCTCCTCTGTTGACCTGATCACCCCTAACTGCCCTCCCCTGCAGGCTTGATTGTCCCCAACTGCTCTCCCTTGCAGGCCTGGTCCGTCCAAACTGCCCTCCCCTGCTGGCCATTTTGTGTCCACATGGGGCAGCCATCTTTGACCATATAGGGACAGCCATCTTGTGTGTTGGAGTGATGGTCAATTTGCATATTACTCTTTTATTAGATAGGCTAGAGGCCTGGTGCACAGGTGGGGGCCAGCTGGTTTGCCCTGACAGGTGTCCCAGATTAGGGTGGGGGTTACCTTGGTGTGTGGGGTGGCCTGGGTGAGGGGCCTGTGGTGGTTTGCAGGCCAGCCATGCCCCCTGGCAACCCAAGCAGAGGCCCTGGTATCTGGGATTTATTTATCTTCTATAATTGAAACTTGGTTGCCTTGAGCAGAGCCAAGCCTCCTGCTTGCTCAGTGGCTGCAGCCATTTCTGTTGGGATTTATTTATCTTCTGTAACTGAAACTTTGTAGCCTTGAGCAGAGGCAAAGGCAGGCCAGTGTTGCGGAAGCTTGGGTTCCTCTATTGCCAGGGGAAACTCAAGCCTCCTGCTCTCTCCAGCTCTGTGGCTGCTGCCATTTTTGCTGGGATTTATTTATCTTCTATAATTAAAACTTTGTAGCTTTGAGTGGAAGCCTAGGCTGGCCAGGGTATGCAGTCCTGCATCACCGGGAAAACCCAAGCCTCCACTCTTTCAGTGGCTGCAGCAATCTTGGTTGGGTTAATTTGCATACCCGCTCCTGATTGGCTGATGGGCGTGACTTGTTGTTGTGGAATGATGATTAATTTGCATACTGCTCTTTTATTAGCTAGGATAGATTTAGAGCAGTGGTTCTCAATCTTCCTAATGCCGCTTCCCTTTAATATAGTTCCTCATATTGTGGTGATCTCCAACCATAAAATTATTTTCGTTGCTACTTCATATTTTCATGGTGACCCATAGGTTGAGAACCACTAGCAGGGTCGCCTAAGACCATTGGAAAACACAGACATTTACTTATGATTCATAAAAGCAGCACAATTACCATTATGAAGTAGCAATGAAAATAATTTTATGGTTGGGGGTCACCACAACGTGAGGAGCTGTATTAAAGGGAAGCGGCATTAGGAAGGTTGAGAATCACTGATTTAGAGGATATTTGTTTGATAATTAGTGCGGTTTACAGAGCACTGTTTAAATGTATTGTCTAATTTAATCCTTTAAAGATATGATTCCCTCTTGCACAGAGGGGAAAACGAGGTGGAGAGTGAAGGGATTTCCTTGGGTCCCTGTCAGCGGGCGGGACAGCGGAGGGCGGGCTGACAGCCCGGGCACACGAGCTTGCCCCTCCCACGTGTGCAATGGGCCTTGGGGGTGAGCAGGTCCTGCCTTCAGAGCCCCCCGTTTCCTGGGAAGATGACTGAGGCCGTGAAAACAGCTGGGACGGTGGTCGGTGGAGATTGCTTGGGACCAGAGAGAGAGCCTGGCAGCTCCTAAAAACCAGGTCTGTGAATGGAATAAACTGTAGGAAAGTATAAACAGGACATCTTTTGAGGGATAAGAAGAGCCATTGGCAGCATCTGTTCTCCATCGGCCTCAGGTCGTCTGAGAGGCCTTTAGCTTAACTTCCCTCCATGCAAATGTGCACTGTCCCCATTGGCTCCTCTCTCTCTCTCTCTCTCTCTCTCTCTCTCTCTCTCCCTCCCTCCCTTCCTCTCTCTCTCTCTCTTCCTCTCTCTCACACACACACACACACACTCACACACACACTCACACAAACACTCACACACACTCTCACACACACTCACACACACACTCTCACACACACTCACATACACACACACACTCACACACACTCACATACACATACACACACTCACATACACTCACACACACTCACACACACACACACACACACACACACACTCTCATACACACACAATGACACAGGGAGGCCGGTCTGTGTCCTTGAGAGAGGCGTCCCTCCATCGAACCTGCCACTCATGTGACCTCGCCCCCCCCGCCCCCATGTCAAAGCACTCGCTGGTGGTTAATATTCAGCTGGCTGTTAACTAGAGCACAAAGGTGGAACAAGATGGACAATCTGTTAATGTTTCCTCACAATCAGGGCCAGTAAGAGCCAACTCCATCATGGACGGGCGGTCTGAACAGCCACCTGTGCCCCCGGAAAGGCCCTCGCGAGGCCTTCGTGTCCTGAGCGCACGGTGTGGCTCGGGTGACACCACCGGGGGAAGGGCCCGCGTTCCCAGCCGGACGGCAGGAGGTGCGCAGGCGTCGCTGGTCTGACAGCGTTGAGGGTTCAGGTCTTTGGCGGAAAGGAGGCCATTGGAAATAACTGGCTCGTAGTGCGAGTCTCTTCCTCTCTGAGGGTGAGCAGAGAGCACCTGCCATGTCCTCCCCGCCCTCCGGCCCTCTGACACCGGAGGTCTGATGATGGGCATGGGAATCCTCTCCGGGACCTGCTCTGGCTTGTCTGTTCCTGAGCTTTCACCTTTCCGTGTGCGTGGCGTGGGCCTGGTGGGCCCCACTCCTCAGGCGTGAGTTTCCTAGGAGGGTCCCTCGGGTCCCTCCCCCTCCTCTCCCAGGTAGCTGCCACCTCGCCGGCCCGGCAGGAGGCCTGACTGGAACCCAGCGCTCCTCTGTCCACTGTTCCATAGCGGCCATCTGCTCAACCAGAGTGAACCTGTACCTGTTGGCCCGGCCGGGGTGGCTCAGTGGTCACAGCTCGATTCTCAGTCAGGGCTGGGCTGTGGACTTGATCTCTAGTGGGGGGAGGGGGCGCAGGAGGAAGCTGAGCAGTGATTCTCTCTGATGATTAATGTTTCTCTCTCTCTGTATTTCTCCCTGCCTCTCTGAAATTAAAATATATACATATATTTAAGAGAGAGAGAGAGAGAGAGAGAGAGAGAGAGAGAGAGAGATTGAATCTGTTGGGATCTGAGCATCATCTCTTGCCTCTGACCTTGACGGCCCACTTACCTGCCTATGCAGTCCTCCTTCTGCACGCCTTTCCTCCCTCTCCTGATGCCGTGAGCAGATCAAATAAACAAGCTGGCTCTGGCCGCAGCTCGCCCAGCCCCCGGGACAAAATCCCCTTCATGAGAGGCAGGTCTTCCCACGGGCGCGCTCCCTGCCCAGGCTCCCGCCCGTCCCGCTTTGTTTGATGCTCCAGCTGCACGCAGCGCCCCCTCTGGTTCCCGCTGCAGAGCACACCGCTGCTGCCCTCGCTGCTCTCACCAACCTGCATCTCTCCAGAGCCTGCCGCCCCGCAGACCTGGGCTCCGGCCGGCCCGCACCCACTCCACTCCCTTCCATCGAATCTCTTGCTGCCTGACGTGTGTGTCTGCATGTTTACCTTCCCCCCGACTCCGGGCTCCTGGCGCACCAGTGAGAAGAGCGAGTGCATGAATCAGTAGATGAGATTAATAGGTGGGACTGCGGTTCTCTTCTCAACCTAAAAATTAAAAACAAATAAAACCCATGTACGTGACTAACACGGCAAAGGCAGGAGTGGAGGGATGCAGAGTTGCACGTGCTCGGCTGCATGTCCCACAGGAACCCGTGCCAGATGCCCCATGCCCGCCTCCGCCTCCCCCTCCCGCCCCCGCCTCCCTCCCTGCGAGAAGGGGACAGACATTCCCCATGCCTCCGAGGACTGCCACGAACGCTCCGCGCAGCTGGGAGGCCAGGGGAGGCAGCCGGTGATTTAATATAAACTGTCAGCTGCTCAGGGACCGGAGACACTGCACAGCGCCTGGTGCCGGCCGCGCGGAGCCGTCCCCGGGGCACAGGCTGCGCGGGCGAGGACGGCGGCACGGGCAGGGCAGGTGAAGGGCAGTGGGCTTGTCCTGCCCTCGGGTTACGGTCCTGAGAGACAGGGTCACGCAGGCCCATACGAAGGGTCAATAAGAAGGCACAGGCTCCCTGGCTGGTGTGGCTCAGTGGCTGAGCGTCAGAGGTCAGGGTTCCACTCCCGGTCAGGGCACATCGGGGTTTGCTAGCTGGATCCCCAGTAGGGGGCGTGTGGGAGGCAGCCATAGAGGTTCTTTTGTCTCATCCATGAGCTCTGAGCATCAACTTCCTCCTTCTCTCCTTCCCTCCCTCCCTCCCTCCCTCCCTCCCTCCTCTCTCCAAAATCAATAAAATCATATTTGTAAATTAAAACAAGAACCGCTAACGCCTGCCAACACCAAAGGTATTTTGAACCTGCGACCTCTGCGTGGTTAGCGCCGTGTCCGCCGCCATGTGTTTGCTGCTTGTGAGCCTCGTGGCCTTGGGCCTGAAACGAGAGAGCTGGGCAGAGGGTCGGGATCCCTGCTTCTGCGGTGCCCGTCAGCAGCCTCCCCGCGCCCGGTCCTGGAGCGGTGCTGGTGCCTTCTCCCCGGACCGCTCCTCTCGCAGCGGCTGGGTGGTCGGCCTGTGCTCAGGCCGCAGGGGCTCCGGCCGCACGGGCAAGCCAGGCGCACTGGGGACTCCCTTCCGCAGGCCTGGCCTTGCCTGGGTCCCCACATGGGACACCGGGGTTCCCCCAGGGTGGACGGCTCCCAGCCCCCGGTGGGGCTCCCGGCGCCGAGGGGACAGGACCGCCCGGGTCACCGGCCGGCCTGGCTGGGGGCGGGCAGCTGGGTGTGGGCCGCCGGGGCCTCCAGGGCTCGGAGACAGCCTGTCCCGCCAGGACGGAAATGGGGCAAACGGAAACGTGAGAAGGGGCTGGGTACCACGTCGCCAGGCCTCGGGCAGGCGGCCCGCTGCCGCTGCTCTTGCTTTGGGGCCGGAGCTCCGCTTCACGAGAAGATGTGGCTCCCGGCAGCACGCAGTGAGCTGCCACGGCCACGGCCATGGCCCGCACCGGTCACGGCCTCCTCTGACGCAGACCCGAGGACAGCGGCTCTGCTGCCTGCCCTCTGCTGAGCACCGCTGCCACCCCCTCCGGGACGGGGCGCCGGGCGGGTGACGGTGCGGACGCAGCCCCTGTCCGGGCCGGGGACTCCGAGTGTGCACCGTGCGGAGCTGGGGGGGGGGGGGGGCGCCTGACGGCTCCGGCGTGGAGAGCGTGCTCCGGGCCACGAGGAGCTCAGTCGTGGCCTGTCGGCTGGGACGCGAGGATCCCCAGGAGCACCCACCGCCCAGTGGCTGCGGGACCAGGTGACCCGGGAGCACCCACCGCCCAGTGGCTGTGGGACCAGGTGACCCGGGAGCTCCCACCGCCCAGTGGCTGTGGGACCAGGTGATCCGGGAGCTCCCACCGCCCAGTGGCTGTGGGACCAGGTGACCCGGGAGCACCCACCGCCCAGTGGCTGCGGACCCGTGCTTTAGGACGCGGCGGCAGCAGTGCCCTGGGCCCTGGCGTGAGGTGAGGTGTGGCGTCTGGCGTCTGTTCTGGGCAGGCAGCTCTGGCACGAGTGTCCACGCCTTGCTGCCCAGGAGCCACATGCTCTCCACGGAGAGGAGCCTCGTGGGGTCGCTTCTGGTGGTGGTGGGATGGCTATCGCCAAGTCCCCAACCACGTGTCCAACGTGCTTCCCTCTCTCCCTGTCTCCCCCTCTATCTCTCTGCCTCTTCCTCTCTGTCTGTCTCTCTCCATGTCTCTCCCTCTCTGTCTCTCCCTCTGTCTGTCTGTCTGTCTCTTCCTCTGTCTCTCACTGTTTCTCTCTGTCTCTGTCTCCCTGTCACTCCCTGTCTTCCTCTCTGTCTCTCTCCCTGTCTCTTCCTTCTGTCTCTCTCTGTCTCTCCTGTCTCTCTCTGTCTCTCTCCCTGTCTCTCCTCTCTGTCTCCCTCTGTCTCTCTCTGTCTCTCTCCCTGTCTCTCCTCTCTGTCTCCCTCTGTCTCTCTCTGTCTCTCTCCCTGTCTCTCCCTCTCTGTCTCCCTCTGTCTCTCTCTGTCTCTTTCCCTGTCTTTCCCTGTCTGTTTCCCTCTGTTTCTCTCTGTCTCTTTCCCTGTCTCTCCCTCTCAGTCTCTCTCTCTTTCTCCCTGTCTCTCTCTGTCTTCCCCACCCCTGTCTCTCTCTTTCTTTCTAATGAAGGAAATATTGCAAGTGGGTACAAAAGGGGAGTTGCCTCCCTTTTCGGATCGATCTACGTGCTGAACGTTCAGTTCTCCTGCTCTGCGGCCCTACAAAGTCCTTGGGGCAGCGCCAAGCGGGGCTCCGAGTGAGGGGAGCGAGCTGGCCCGTGGTGAGGGGCGGAGCCTGGGCTGAGCACGCGGCCTCGGAGGGCGGGGTCCCAGGCTCGGAGCTCCCGGCAGAATAGCCCTTCGGACAGGACAGCCCTGTGAAAAGAGGACACGCGGCAGCCTGTATGCTCCTGGTGGCCACTGTCACCCCACAGATTCCACAACTAAAAAAGGGCCATCCGTGCATTAGCAGAACCGTCCGGGCGGCCCCTGTCGGCAAACACAAAAGCTCAGCGTGGGCAGGCCTGGCTGTGTGGCCGTGGGTTCCACAGGGAGTGTGAGCTCACACAGCTCTTCCCAATCTGGGACCCCTCAGGGGATGTCCCACTGCCGGTTTAGGCCCAATCGGATGGTGCCTAAACCAGCAGTCAGACATTCCTTTCACAATCCGAGACTGCTGACTCCTAACTGCTCACCTGCCTGCCTGCCTGATCTCCCCTAACCACTCTGCCTGATGCTCCTAACCGCTCTCCCCTGCCAACCTGATTGCCCCTAACCACTCTGTCTGCCTGCCTGATTGTCCCTAACCACTCTGTCTGCCTGCCTGATTGTCCCTAACCACTCTGTCTGCCTGCCTGATTGCCCCTAACCACTCTGCCTGCCAGCCTGATCTCAGGTGGAGGGCAGCTGTTGTGTCTGCTCAGCAGATGTGGGGTGCAGGGAGCAGTGCAGAGGGTTGGGGGCCGATGGGGGTAAGGGAAGTGCTGGGAGGGATGCTTCTAACTCCAGCAGCCTCTGGCCCTGACACCCAGGATGCTGTGCTGGGTGCTGGCACATTTCCAGGAGGAGAAGGGAAATCTGAACAAACACTGGCGTCCAAGAGGCATCTCCAATCCCGTCGCTCACCGACCTTCATTTAAATACAGGCCCCGAACACAGAAGTGTGTCCTTGGTTCCTCTGACCGTGGTCTCACCACCTCTGACCGTGGCCTCGGCTCCTCTGACCGTGGCCTCGGCTCCTCTGACTGAGGCCTCGGCTCCTCTGACTGTGGTCTCACCACCTCTGACCGTGGCCTCAGCTCCTCTGACCGTGGTCTCACCACCTCTGACCGTGGCCTCAGCTCCTCTAACTGTGGCCTCAGAACCTCTGACTGTGGCCTCGGCTCCTCTGACCGCGGTCTCACCACCTCTGACCGTGGCCTCAGCTCCTCTGACCGTGGCCTCAGCTCCTCTGACCGCGGTCTCACCACCTCTGACCATGGCCTCAGCTCCTCTGACCGTGGCCTCGGCTCCTCTGACCGCGGTCTCACCACCTCTGACCATGGCCTCAGCTGCTCTGACCGTGGCCTCCGACCTCTGACTGTGGCCTCAGCTCCTCTGACCGTGGTCTCACCACCTCTGACCGTGGCCTCAGCTCCTCTGACGGTGGCCTCAGAACCTCTGACCGTGGTGCCTGGGAGACAGCAGGCTCTCATGGCGGTGGTGGTAACTGGCCTCTCCCTAAGGATCTTCGTGCCCAGGACAGGGTGCGGCGGGTGGAGCCGGAGAAGAACAGCTGCTCGTCCAGGCTCAGCCCACTGGGATGTGAACGATGACACAGCGTACAGGTGCTGTGCTCTGTGCACCGAGACCTGTAAACTTCATCAGCCAGAGTCCCCCCAGTACTTTCGAGGGAAAAAGTCCAGCCCAGGAAGCGGGCTTGTCAGCACAGAGACTGTGCTCTTAGGGCGGTCACTGTATTTTTGTTTGCCTCGGCTTCTCCATCTGTAACATGGAAATACTAATAGTATCCATACTCCTTGGAAGAGAGGCGAGTAGTAGCCACTCAGTAAATGGTTCCGTGGCTCTCCATGTGGGACAATAGTACAAATTACAGCATACACAAAAGTGAGCTCCAGGTGGATTAGAGAGTGAAATAAAATGAAAAGCTATCAAAGAATTAGGAGGAAATACGGGCCAGGGGTAGGTTTATAAATCTGGGGTGGGCAAGTCTTTTCATCAAGACTCAAAATGCACATGCCATAAAGAAAAATAATCATATTTTAATTGCACAAATCACACAATTCCTGTTACCATAGCAACGTGAAAGGTCAAGCCACAGACAAGGAGGAAGTATCTGTAGCAAACATTTTTAAGGGCTGCAGGCGTGTTATGGAGACCTCGGACAGTGACAGCACGCACAGCAGTGCAGCAGCGCTAGAGAAACCCGCCGGGGAGCGGGAGGCGGCACCGCGGTGTGCGCTGGCTTTACGGCCTCGGCCTGGTGCCGCACGGGTGAGCCGGAGGCCTGTGTCCACGCGACGCAGGCCGAGGATGGCTCCGTGGATAACGTTCTCAGCCAGGAGAGGCCCTGGGCCGCCGCGGAGTGGGTTCCGGCTCACACGTGGTTTTGTGAGCACAGCTTCCTTCTCTCTCAGAGGGAGTGCGGTTTCCTCCTGAACCTTGGCCTGGGCGCCACGTGGGAAGCTGGTGGGAAAGAGGACGATCCCTCCCCGAGGAGGGAGGCGGCTTGGGGCCTCGGTCATCAGCCTGTGGGGGGCCCGGACGGCTCGTACACAGAGTGGAGAGGAAGCATGGGCTTTGGTTTATTCTTCAATGTCTTATGTATTGATTTTAGGGGGAGAGGAAAGGAGAGAGAGAGAGAGAAGAGAGCCAGCCATCAACGTGTTGCTCCCTTGTCTATCATCAGGTACATGGTACACAAGTCATGGCACACACACAAACAACGTCCTAACAACACAAATGACGGGATTGGCTGACAAACTTCACAGAACCCCCTGCAGAGCCCTGGCTGGTGGGTGGCTCAGTGGGTAGAGTGTTGGCCTGTAGACTGAAGGATCCTGGGTTCGATTTTGGTCAAGGGCACATGCCCATGTTGTGGGCTCAGTCCCCAGTAGGGGGCACCTAGGAGGCAGCCGATCCATGATTCTCTCTCATCATTGATGTTTCTGTCTCTCTCCCTCTCCCTCTCTCTCTGAGAGCAATAAAGCATATTTTTAAAAATCACCTGCTGAGCCACACGGCGATGGCTGCAGGGTTCGCTGGGTGGGTGCCCGGGAGGCAGCCGGGTCCACGGGGTAAGGGAGCGGCTCCTGGCGGCCCAGTCCGGGAGCCAGAGCAGGCGCTGGCCAGGCACCAGGACACGGTGGGACGGAACCGCCCTCCGGCTCCTGGACCACGCGCTGCCGGGGGCGGTTTGTGTTGATGGTGATGCCGGGGCACCGCGCCTCCTGCAGACGGCAGCCAGCGGCTCCCGGTGAGAGCTCTCCCTCCTGGCGTCTCTCCGCCTCGCACTGTGAGGCGGTCCTATCGATTGCTCTCAGGCAGCAGCGTGGCAGCTTTGTGCACAGTTAAGTCTGTGAGCGAGTGACGTCGTCTCGGTCTGCGTCTGGCCAGGAGCCGGTTGTTCACGGTGACACAGCTGGGCCTGCTGCGTCGTCGCCGGCTCTGCGCCGTGCGCTGCTTCCTGGTCTTGGCTTTGCATGCATGGCGGGGACCTTGAAAGCATGTTCAAGCTGGCGTTGCGATGAGGGTCCCCAAAGCACCTGCGTACAACCAGGGGCAAAATCAGAGGAGCCGGAAGCGTACAGGCGTTCTGGTGGGAGGCCCAGCTTTGGCCCTGGCCACGAGGGGCCGGAGCCGTGTTCTCGGTGGGAGACGGACGGACAGGAAAGGCTCCCAAGGACCCACCTTTCACGGTCTTCCCGCCACTTCGAACCACGTTTTCTCTGCGTTGTAAGGATTTCTTTGCCGGGATGTGGACAGGACCTTTCCCGCACCTCCGGAGCTGCTGTGTTCCACCCCGCAGGCGCCGCGTGGCCTTCCGCAGCGGGACGCCGGGGGGGCTGGCCACGGACGCCCCGTCTGCCCTGCTCCCCAGCCCCTCTGCAGGAGGCCATCGGAGAGCCCTGTCGGAGCGAAGCTGCAGCTTGAAGCTTGAACTCATGGCGGAATGAAGGTGAGCAGAATGGCGGAGTGGTCTAGACACAGTCATCATGGCTGTCTGGACGCGACCTGCAGGCTGGCCAACTGACCTTCCTGGAGGGCAGCTGTAGGTGTCAGTGTAGATGTAGGTGTTGGTGTTGGTGTAGCTGTAGGTGTTGATGTTGGTGTAGGTGTAGCTATAGGTGTAGGTGTTGGTGTAGATGTCGATGTCAGTGTCGGTATCAGTGTGTGGGTGTAGCTGTAGGTGTTGGTGTAGCTGTAGGTGTTGATGTCGGTGTAGCTGTAGGTGTGACTGTAGCTGTAGCTGTAGGTGTCACTGTCAGTGTAGCTGTAGGTGTTGATGTCAGTGTAGGTGTAGCTGTAGGTGTCGGTATAGCTGTAGATATCGATGTCTGTGTCGGTGTAGGTGTAGGTGTTGATGTCGGTGTAGGTGTAGGTGTTGATGTCAGTGTAGCTGTGGCTGTAGGTATAGGTGTCAGTGTAGGTGTAGCTGTAGCTGTAGCTGTAGGTGTCGGGCATGACAACCGGGCACATGCTTAGTCCTGTTGGCCCTGGTTCTCTCCCTGGAAATCTCTCGTCAGGGGCCCACGCCTCTTCATCGGACCGCCATGCGGGCCGCAGGTGCGTGGGCTGTGCTGGCCCTGCACGGTTAGTGGACGGTGCTCTCCACCTGCAGCCTGGCCCGCCAGCAGGGGCAGGAGCTGAGGGGGCGGGGGCGACCCTGAGCCGGGCACTGGCTGTGATGAAGGCTGACCTGCCCTGGGCTTGAGCCACCCGCACCGACACGCACAGATCCCTACGTGGCTGTGTGCGCCGAAGCCAGAGCGGCTTCCCCCGCAGCCCCTCTTTACCTTCTCACTTTCCTGCCTTCATCGCCCTCTCCTGGGGTGAGGGGGCGGATCTGCAGCCGCCCACGGCCTCCCTGACCCGCAGGTGAGCTGGCCCGCCGGCTCTGCGATGCGGGGGCACACGCAGATGCGGCCTTTCTCTGTCTCCCCAGGAACTGCAGACTGCCCACTCGGTTACCCTGGTTACAGCCCACACTCACAGATTCATCAATAAACCAAAGTTCGTGATTAACCAGAGAAATGCTTTTTGCTTTTCTCCGGCAAGGAGCAAATTATTCCTGCATTGAATTCACTGCCCACTCACGCCAATCTCCTCTGGTGCCTCCAGTCCCAGCCCACTTTCCGCATTCTCCCTCTGCTTCTCTCTCTCCCTCTCTCCCCTCTCTCCCCTTCTCCTCTCTCTCCCTCTCTCCCCTTCTCCTTCTCTCTCTCCCTCTCTCCCCTCCTCCTTCTCTCTCTCCCTCTCTCCCCTCCTCCTTCTCTCTCTCCCTCTCTCCCCTTCTTCTCTCTCTCCCTCTCTCCCCTTCTTCTCTCTCTCCCTCCCCACTCTCTCCCTCTTTCTCTCTCCCTCTTTCTCCCCTTCTCTCCCCTTCTCCCCCTTCCTCTCTTCCCCCCTCCACATCCCCCCTCCCACCCCTCCCCCTCTCTTCTCTGATCAGATCGGTCTGAGGAGCAGTGCATTGAGGAAGCTGGCAGCAGCCAGCAGCAGGCCTGCGCGGGGCCCAGAGCAAGGGGCTGGCTTCTCCCCCAGATGCTGCCGCGGCTCCTCAGAGACCGCTGCCTGCGTCCAGAGCGTGCACATGTAAAGGATGACTGAGGGAAGGCCACCGCGCCAGCTAAGTCCAGTTCCTCCGGCTAAGACACATTCGTGAGGCTAAGAAAGAAAATAAACTATTTGTAAGTTTCACAAGACACCGAAGTGACCGGCCAGGGGACCCTGGTGGGTCTCAGACAACAGGGTGGGGCACTGAGGACATGGCCCGGGCCCATGCCCACCGAGAACGGCTGAGCCAAACCACGAGGGCCAGTCCCGCCTGTGAGGCCGTCTGCTTTGGAAACGTTTGAATATTTCCTAAGCACTGAAGACAAAGCCCCACTGGTCCGTGCGGAGCGCCTGCGTCTCCAATGCTCGCCCGCAGGTGCCCAGGAACAGGGGTTCGACACCCATCGGCCAGGCCTGAGTAGAGACGGGACCCCCAGCCAGCACCTGGAACCAGCACAGCAGTCTTTCAGTGAGTCTGTCCCGGGACGCGAGCAGCCCCCCACTGGCAGCGGCTCCGTTTCCGGGGGCGGGGGCGGCCGGGGCTGCCCCCCCAGGCCAGGCGGTGCCTCGGCCCGAGCGGCTCTCACGCTCGGGGAAGCTGACTCGACAAGCACGGTTCAGAAACCTGCTGGAGCCCAAGGAGGAGGAGCCGCCCGCCCCCTCCACCGCTTCAGCGAGGACTGAGCATGCTCAGTCCTCAGGGTCGAGGCACCAGCTGGGATTCTGATACAAGAATCAGGACAGAAATGCGCTCTGGCCTCTCTCTGGATTCCAGACCGGAAACCGGCACGGCGACCCTGGCTGGGACAGCGCCGGCCCCGCGCACGGTGCATCCGACACTCCGCTCTGTCGAAAGAGAGGCCAATGAGTGAGGGCCCTTGGCAGTAGACAAACACTGAGAAGTACTTTTAGAAAGCAAACATCTAGCCTACGATCCTGATTCCATCCGCTTGAGGCACTTGGCTACCCGCACGGTCGCGTCTCACCCAGAGAGGCCCTGCCGGCCCCGCCTCCGCTCCTCTGCCTGGCAGACGTGGCTGTGGGCAGACGTGGCTATGGGCAGATGTGGCCGTGAGCAGACGTGGCTGTGGGCAGACGTGGCTGTGGGCAGACGTGGCTGTGGGAAGACGTGGCTGTGGGCAGACGCTCTGTCCTGCTGACACCCGGAGCCAGGCAGGTGCCGAGGACTCAGGCGTTTGGGGGTCATCGATCCATGAGACCCACCACCCTCTGTGCAGAAAGCCGTGTGTGCGCATGCACACGCAGTGGGTGCTGAGGGGCAGAGGGGAGTGGGCGGTGGCGGGGCACCAGCCCCTCGTGGCAGCGGTGCCCCCTGAGCTGCACAGGAGCGGGGCTGTGGCTCTGGGGGCAGGTCTCCTCTCACGGCGACTTTAAACGACGTGTGCGTCTTCACCGTGGTTTCACGTGGTGACGACCGGACGGGAAAGGGCGGGCCATCAGCGGGACAGCGCTGCCACCTCTGCTCAGGGCTCCGAGTGGGAAGGACGGGCCGTGGGGACCTCAGTCCAGGCTGCCAAACCCGCTCGCCGGCTGACGGGCCAGAGGAGGGAGCGGAGAGACGCCCGTCCCCCCAGCGTAGGTTTTGCAAGCGTTTCTGAAGACTGAGCTAGGAAATAGGGCAGAATGGAAACGCCTGGCGCTCACTGCTGCTAACCAGAGAAGAGGAGTGTTTGGTGGAAGTTCCAAACCATCTCTGTCAGGAGGGGTCACCGTGGGAGAGTTCTCGGGGTTTGTGCTCCGGTGTGAGGGCTCAGCGCAGAGCCAGGGAGCAGGCGGTGTCCGTGCTGCACGCGCAGACTGCCTCAGCTGCAAACCATTGCCTCCCTGGTCCTGCGGTGCCACCAGGCTCCAGGACCCTGACACAGAGTCCCAGGCCATCAGCACAGACGTGTGCACCGCCATCAGCACAGACGTGTGCACCGCCATCAGCACAGACGTGTGCACCGCCATCACCAGAGACGTGTGCACCACCATCAGCACAGACGTGTGCACCGCCATCAGCACAGACGTGTGCACCGCCATCAGCACAGACGTGTGCACCGCCATCAGCACAGACGTGTGCACTGCCATCAGCACAGACGTGTGCACTGCCATCAGCACAGACGTGTGCACTGCCATCAGCACAGACGTGTGCACCGCCATCAGCACAGACATGTGTTCCGAGGAGCCAGTTTCCTAAACAGTCTCAGACAACGGAGCAGCAGCATTTCTGCCAATTTCATCTTGGAGGAAACCAGTTTTTTATCCTATAAAATGGGGATTAATGGCAAATTTATAGTTTCTGTGATGACTAAGGTAAAAGCTATTCTGAAATGATTCCTTTTTTATTGATATAATATTATTCAAGATGATTTTAAGATAATTTGTTTTTACCAGTAAGTTTTTTATGTCTTAAGAATACAGAGAGCTCAATTATAGTTACATTTTCCTTAATTTAAGAGAATGGTTTTTAGAGAGGGAGGGAGGGGAGAGAGGAACATCAAACGCACCCCAACTGGGGATCAAGTCCACAACCGGGGCATGTGCCTGACTGGTAAGCGAATGCAGTTTTGTTGGTGCCGATGAACAGCCGGGACCAGCGCACATGTGCCAGGCCCCAGCGGACACCTCTGTGTGCTCCTTCCCTGCGGGGGGGAGGGGAAGAGCCAGCCCCCGACAACCCTATCCCCTATCCCTAACCCAACCAATCAGGGCCCATATCCCTTATCCCCTATCCCTAACCCAACCAATCAGGGTGATATGCCCCCGGGTATAAAACCCATGGAAATGGGACTTTCGCCCTCTTTCTCGCCTCGTTGTTGCCGGCGTTGGTGGGACTGAGCTCGGACTGGTCCGAAATAAATCCAGGCTTCCTGCAGTTACATCGGATGCGGCTCCCTGATGGTCTTTGGGGTTCAGGTACAGGGCACAACACCGACACGCCCACCAGCTGAGCTGACTTTCCGCGAGTGGTGTGACGTGCGTGTGTGCGAGCCCTGCTGTGTCTCCCCCGGAGCTGTGCTGAGGGATGCTCACTGTGGTTCTGAGGGGAAATACGGCTGCCCCCAGCACATCGTGGTGTCAGCAGGAGGGGGCGCTCCTGAGGAAGGCACGGGGACACGGGGACGGCAGATGTCACGGCCACGGCACCCAGGCCCTGCTCACAGGATCCGGAGGACCCGCTCCCCACCCCCCGCATCGGAGGGCGTTGGTGACTGCTCCAGCCAGTGGGCTGGGGAGATCAATGCAGAGCCCAACTTTTACCTGCCAGGATCATACCCTCCAGGGGGGGGTCTTCTGTTACCATGGTAACAGAAGAAGCGGGTGTGGGAGGCATCCCTCTCTGGTTGGCTCCCTGGCCCACTGTGATGACCTGACCGGAAGCAGTATCATCCGCCCCCATAGTCATGGATCAGCGGGAGAAACCTCTGTGTTTAACCGCTGGCGTGCTGGGAGCCCCAGTTACACACTGCGACCTAGGCTGTCCTCTCTGCTGCAGAGAGAGCGCCTAGTATCACTGCGGACCATCCTAACGGAACCGCTGATGACCTGCCCAGCGCGGCCGCTATGTTCACGCTCCGTGGTGCCGTTACACGAGGTTCCGGTGACCCGTGGCCAGCCTCGGTCCGAGCATGTTAAATGGGAAAGTCTAGGAACGAACAGTTCCTAGGTTTTAGGAGGTGTGCTGCTCTGAGTGGCGTGTGATGACCGTCTGCTGTCCCGCCTCGGCCTGAATCCGCCCTTGCCGCCCGGGGCCTCCTGCACTCGCAGCGGGGCTGCTCAGCTCCCGCGGCGCCGTGCTCAGGTCACTCAGCAGAGCCCCTAGTTTCAGAGCAGCCTGCCCTGTGCCATAGGCGAGTCAGAATAGGAACAGACATTGTGCATGCGCATCCAGGGGGCAGTACTGTTGGAGGTTTCAGCCATCCCCTGGGGGTCTTGGCGGGTATCCCCCGAAGAGAAAGGGGAAACAACTGTACTAGGTGTCAGTCCTACCCTAGGAGGCCCTGGCTGGTGTGGCTCAGTTGACTGGAGTATCGTCCTGTGCACCAGAGGCCGCTGGTTCGATTCCCAGTCAGGGCACAGACCCAAGTTTAGGGTTCAATCCCCAGATGGGATGCATGCAGGAGGCAACTGACTGATGTTTCTCTCTCACATCAATGTTTCTATTTCTCTCACTCTCTTCCTCTCTCTCTCAAAACATCAATAAAAACACACACAAGCTGAGAGAACATCCAAGATGGCGGCCTAGGCAGTCTCCTAAGCTGCCGCCTCATCAACAATTTAATTAAAAAAACAACTAAAATCAAAAAGGACTTCACCAAAACGTCAGGAAAGCTGGCGGAGTGGAATAGCTACAACTAGAAAGAAAGAGAGAGGCTCACGGATGGGACTGGGAGCCGAAAAGCACTGAGGTAGGGAGACGCTCGCTCACGCGGCCGCCGAATACCTGCCTGGCGGTGGGAGGGGAGGAATCCCCGATTGCACGGAACCCTTTCGGACTGTACTGAACCCAACCCCGGCTGAAATTCCGTGGTCCCAGGCTCATACGGGTGGCGTCTGGACTGTAGAGAAAGGCACCCAGAGACTCAGAGACTCAGAGACTCAGAGACCGGGGACCGGGAGCCGCAGTCGCAGTCTGCAGGGTCTACAGACTCGTGCGCGTGAGCAAGTACGCGCTGAGGTCTGACCGCCGCCTCTCCGGAGCGGAAGGAGTCAGAAGCTCCAGGTCTGACCGCGGAGGCTGCTGCCGCCTCTCTGTACAAGGTGGCGGCCTCTCTGTAGCGGAAGGAGTCAGAAGCTCCAGGTCTGACCACGGAGGCTGCCGCTGCCTCTATGTACAAGATGGCGGCCTCTCTGTAGTGGAAGGAGTCAGAAGCTCCAGACTACAGAGACCAGCCCAAGTCCGGGTGAGCCCCTGGGGCACCCACGCTCTTGCTTGGGGAAACTGGGACGGTCAGGCGGAAACTCAGGCGAGTGCACAAGGGCAGGGCAGAAGCCAAGACTGTCAGTTCAGCCCTGAGACTCCGCCCCATCCAAGGTGAGCAGAGGTTTCTGCAGTTTTTCAAGTCTGATCCTATAAGACTGTCTCCAATACAGAAGTTATCCCAGAGTAGACACAGCTGATACCCACATCCAATTGGCCTGAAGGTCAATTCACAACAATAGAGACTTAGCTACAACAAAGCTGTGCACGCAGTCCACAAAGGGGATCACCAAGAATGTCTACCTCAGGTAACTGAGGAGGCTGACCCACTGGGCCATATAGGACACCAAACACACAAAGCCATCCTTCCAACTCTGAAAAATAGTGATAATGCCGAGACAAGGAAATAGATCTCAAACAAAAGAGATGGAGGATATAGAGTTCAGAACTACGGTTCTAAGGTTATGCAACAATATCCTAGAAAAGCTCGATAAACTTCATGAGACCCAACTAAAGAGTATAGATAAACTGACTAAATTGGAAAATATTATGCAGAGATCCAACAGCAGAATGGAAGAACACAAGAATCAGGTCAAAGAGCCAAAAGACACTCCGCTGGAGAAGGAAGAAGAAAAGAGGATCCAGAAAGTTGAAGATAGTGTAAGGAGCCTCTGGGACAACTGCAAGCGCACCAACATCAGAATTATGGGGGTGCCAGAAGAAGAGGGAGTGCAAAATACTGAAAACATATTTGAAGAAATAATATCAGAAAACTTCCCTCACCTGGTGAAAGAAATAGACTTACAAGTACAGGAAGCCTACAGAACCCCAAACAAGAGGAATCCAAAGAAAAATTCTTCTCGACACATCATCATCAATATGCCAAGGGTAAAAGACAAAAAGAGGATCTTACAAGCAGCAAGAGAAAAGCAGTTGGTTACCTATAAGGGAGCACCCATAAGACTATCAGCTGATTTCTCAACAGAAACCATGCAGGCCAGAAGGGAGTGGCAAGAAATATTCAAAGTGATGAATAGGGAGAACCTACAACCAAGATTACTGTATCCAGCAAAGTTATCATTCAGAATTGAAGGGCAGATAAAGAGCTTCACAGATAAGAAAAAGCTAAAGGAGTTCATCACCACCAAACCAGTATTATATGAAATGCTGAAAGGTATTACTTAAGAAGAGGAAGAAGGTCAAGTGAATTAAAAATCTCAGGAATAGAATAAACTGGTGAATATAATAGAATTAGGGGCAAAGAAAGGGAGTGGATAGATAATTATCAGGGTGAAGGGGTGTGGGGTGCAGAAAGAGACTGGATTAAAATTGTATAACCTATGGATGAGGACAATAGTGGGGGGAGGGAGTAAGGGTAGAGGGTGGGGTGGGAATCAGGTGGAAGGGAGCTATGGGGGAGAAAAAGGAGAAACAATTGTAATAATCTGAGCAATAAAGATTTATTAAAAAAAAAAAAAAAAAAAAAAAACACACACAAGCTGAAACCGGTTTGGCTCAGTGGTAGAGCGTAGGTCTGCAGACTGAAGGGTCCCGGGTTCGATTCCTGTCGGGGGCATGTACATTGGTTGCGGACACATCGCCGTTGGGGGGTGTGCAGGAGGCAGCTGGTCGATGTTTCTCTCTCATCAATGTTTCTAGCTCTCTATCCCTCTCCCTTCCTCTCTGTGGAAAATCAATAAAATATATTTTTTTAAAAACCCCCCCACACACAAAAGCTTACCCTATGACATAACTATCAGTATGATCCTTTTTTAAAGAAGAGGCAACTGAGACACTGTAATCCTATCTAATAAAAGGATAATATGCAAGTTAACCATCACTGCGACACACAAGATGGCTGCCTCCATGAGGATACAAGAGGGCCACCACAAGATGGCCAGCAGGGGAGTGCAGTTGGGAGGAACAAGGCTGGCAAAGGAGGGCAGTTGGGGGTGACCAGGCCTTCAGGGAAGGGCAGTTAGGTGGGGAGAACCCAGGCCTACAGGGAAGGGCAGTTGGGTAAGACCAGGCAGTGGAGGGCAGTTAGGGGTGACCATTAGGGGTGACCAGGCCTGCAGGGGAGAGAAGTTAGGAGCAAACAGGCTGGCAGGGGAGTGGTTAGGGGGTGGTTATGCTGGCAGGCAGAAACAGTTAGGGGCAATCAGGAAGGCAGGTAGGTGAGCAGTTGGGAGTCAGCAATCATGGATTGTGAGAGGGATTTCCCAGATTGGAGAGGGTGTAGGCGGGGCTGAGAGACACACACCTCCATGCACGAATTTCGTGCGCCAGGCCTCTAGTAAGTAAATAACAAGATTACCCAATTAGGAGGTATTAGAATGAAGATCTGAAGCTAAATGAATGTATTCCCGGTTTAATCTTAGCCAGTGACCTCCGAATGGTGCTCTGGCTGAGCCTGCAGAGCTGGGCCTGGCCGGGAAGCTGAGCTCTCGGCGGGAGCCCAGGCAGGTAACTGCAGACTAGGAACATGTAACTCCGGCCAGTTTTCCCCCCTAATGAAACCATATAGAACGCCTTCCAAGTGGAGCAAACATTTGGGGAATATCATCACAAATGAGGCATTCTACTTTGTAAATTTTACATATATTTTTCACATGTTTCTCCTTGAAATCCTTTCAGTGTATAACATTCTTACCCTCAGTTTATAGGAAAAAGGATCAGGGAAGGCAAGCAGCGTGCCCCGGAGCAGCCTGCAGGCGGCAGAGGAGTCCTGCTCGCAGGGACGGACGGCTCTCCTGCTGGCGGAGGAGTCACACGCACTAACACCGCACTGAGGGGAGACTGCTAAGCCGATTCTGTTCGGATGGTGACAGCTGGCTCAGCGGCCGAGGACATCGGCTTCCGCCAGCTCTGGGTTCTGGCTGTGGGTGAGTGTCTCCTGGCCGGGTCAGAGTGTGGGCTGAGCCCGCCCGGCCCAGCAGCCCCAAGCTGGCAGCCACCGTGCCTGCCGGCTCGAAGGGGATGGGCAGCGTGAACTCCCGAACCCGCCCCAGGTAACACAGCGAGGGCCACGAATACCACCCATTAGGGCTCCGGGTTTCCCTAAAGATCCCACCTTGTCCTGGCCAGTGTGCCTCGGTGGGTTGAGCATTGTCCTGTGCACAAAAAGGTTGCTGGCTCGATTCCCGGTCAGGGCACATGCCCAGGCTGTAGGCTTGATGCTGGTGGGGGGTGTGCAGGCGACAGTGGATCCAATGATTCTCTCACATGGATTTTTTTCCTCTCTTTCCTTAAGAAAAAAAAAAAAATCTTAAGAAAAGAGAAAGCTGGGGGGGGGGGCAATGGTAAACTATGTACACAGAAAATACCTTAATAAAATAAAATTTAAAAAAAAAAAAAAAAGAAAGAAAGAAAGAAAAGAGAAAGCTTCGCCAAGACCAGTTTGGCTCAGTGGATAGGGTGTCGGCCTGCGGACTGAAAGGTCCCGGGTTCGATTCCGGTCAAGGGCATGTACCTTGGTTGTGGGCATATCCCCAGTAGGGAGTGTGCAAGAGGCAGCTGACTGATGATTCTCATCGATGTTTCTAACTCTCTATCCCTCTCTCATCCTCTCTGTAAAAAAAAAAAAAGAAAAGAGAAAGCTTCTATCTTGAACACCTAACTCTCCCCCTCTGGGAGGAGCCGGGGGGCACCAGGTCCGTGCCCGCCTGCTCCCCTGCCCCTGGGGTGGGGCGTCAGCACTGCGGGCACCTGTCTCCCGGAGTTTCCCTCCCTGGGCATTCTGAAGCTCCAGTACAAAAGCACGAGTGCACATGTTCACTCTTTGCCCTTGCCCGAGAAGCTGGCGTCGGGCCCAGCTCCCACCGAGCCCCAGCCCGTGCTCCCTGGGAGCAGGCGGCCCCGACACCGTCAGACCAGACCGGGGGGCCTGGCCCTGCTCCCCCGCCAGCACCGGATGGTCAGTGACAGCCCTCCCGCCGCGCCCGGGTCGCTGCTGTGACCGCTGCACCCCAGCCAGCTGGAGGCCCGCCCGCCCGCCCTGCCCGCGGCCTGTCTCTGCCGTGTCTCAGCTGCTGCCGCCTCTCCCCCGAAGCCCCGCCAGCCGCCACGGCGCTGTCCAAAGGCAGACCACTCCCTCCCCGTGGCTCTCTGCTGAGGCGAGGCCCCCCGAAGCAGGAAGCTCTGAGGTTCCGCCCAGGACGGCCTTGGGGTCCTGCTGGGTGTGTGCAGCTGTGTCCCGTGGGAGAGGATGGGCTCCCTGACACGAGACCCGTGTCCAATGCCCGTGTCCTCCCCGTGGCTGCAGGGCCGGCGTGGGGGCGGCAGAGGCAGCTCTCCTGTCAGGCGTCCGCCCTGAGGTGAGTGCGCTGCCAGCTTCATTCAAACGTATTGCCTTTTTTGAGGAGAGACATGGGTTTGTTATTCCAGGTCGTCAGGCATCATTGGTGAATTCTTGTACGTGCCCTGACCAGGGAGGGAACCACAACCTTGGCGCATCAGGACGGCACTCTAACAGCGGAGCTACGGCCCGGGTCTGAGCACTTACTTCCCTTTACATTTCTCGGGGTCACCGCCGTGTCCGTACTGAGCCTCAGCAGCGGGATCTGACTGTCTCCGCTAGCTGAGGGCCGGTTCCAGGAGAGATGGCTGCTTTCATACCAGACATGCTACTGGTTTTTGTAGATCAATGATCACGTCCCTGTGAGTGGTTTCAAATAAGTATAAAAGCATGTGAGTTAAAACCACAAAAATGCAAAGGTATTTCTTGCAATAGCGGAGCTATGGAAGCGACCTCCTGCCCGTGGACAGCTGAGCGGAGGAAGAAGCGGTGCGTGCACACAATGCAGCGTGGCGCGGCCACAGGAAGAATGAAATCTTGCGTCTGGAGCAACAAGGATGGACCTGGAGAGCACTGTTCTGGGTGAAATTTGTCAGAAGAGGAGACAGTGCCGCATGACTTCAGTCACACATCGGACTAAAGGACAAAGTGAATGAGCAAGTAGCACAGGCTCACCGACACGGAGAACAGGCTGATGGAGCCACAGGGCAGAGGGTTTGGGGAGAGTGAAGAGTGAAGGGACTGAGAAATAGGAATTGTAGTTACAGAATCCTCACAGGGGGGTAAAGTACAGCATAGGAAATATAGTAATGACCGAGTGTGCGGCTACACTTATGGGGGACACTGTGTAAAGTATGTGACTGACCACTATGCTGTACCCCTGAACTAATATGAAACAATAGCCGAAACCGGTTCGGCTCAGTGGATAGAGTGTCAGCCTGCGGACTGAAAGGTCCTGGGTTCGATTCCTGTCAAGGGCATGTACCTTGGTTGCGGGCACGTCCCCGGTGGGGGGTGTGTAGGAGGCAGCTGATCGATGTTTTTCTTTCATCAATGTTTCTAACTCTCTATCCCTCTAAATTGCTCTCTGCAAAAAATCAATAAAATATTTTTTAAAATATGAAACAATATTGAGTATCAACAGGAATTACATTTTTAAAGGCAAGCACGCCGTTCCGAGGCTTCCGCACCCAGCTGTCCTCAGGTGGCCCCGTGCCTGCCGGCAGGGTCAGGCGTGGGCTCCATAGCAGCGCAGGCACCTGCTGGTCCCGAGGGCGAGCTGAGTGGGCTCCTGGCAGCCACCGGGAAGCAGGCACGTTCATTTTTAAAATTTACATGTGATAGACATAGGACATCATGAGGTTCATGAGTCCAGCACAAGGGTCCGGTGTTTGTGTGTGCTGTGAGAGGACCACCGCGACGTCCAGTTAACATCCGGCACCACACAGTTACAAACATGCTTCATGTGTGAGAAGAGCACCGTTCGAGAGCTGTGCAGGGTCACGAACGAAGCCCCGCGCTGCACGCGACAGACACGTGGCGCAGGTTTCACTCCGGAGGTATGCCGCACCTGCGCTCCCCCCCGCCCCTGCGATCCCCACCTCCCCCCCGCCGCCCCTGCTTCCGTCCACGAGCTTGTTTTTGCAGTTCCCACCTGAGTGAGATCAGGTGACATTTGATGTCTGAGTTAAATCACTTAGCATAATATGCTCTAGGCCAGTGATTGGCAAACTCATTAGTCAACAGAGACAAATATCAACAGCACAACAATTGAAATGTCTTCTGAGAGTCATTTTTTTTTTAAACTTAAACTTCTTCTAATGCCACTTCTTCAAAATAGACTCGCCCAGGCTGTGGTGTTTTGTGGAAGAGCCACACTCAAGGGGCCAAAGAGCCGCATGTGGCTCGCGAGTCCATCCAGCTGTTGCAAATGGCGAGACTTCCTCCCCCGTTTCTTAGGGTGAAGAATGTCCTGGCTCTTGTGAACACGAGGGAGGTCACATGTGTTTCCGAGTTAGTGTTTTCTTTTCGTCCCTGAGTGCCCAGGAGTGAAGTATCTGGGTCATGAGGCGGCTCTAGTTTTAGTTTTTGAGGAACCTCCTTACTGTTTTCCATAATCACGGCACCACTTTGCATTCCCACTCGCAGGACACGAGGCTCCCTCTCCACCCTCCCCCGGGCCTGTCATGCCTCGTCTTTCCGAGGGCGGCGGTCCCCTCGGGGGCTGTGCCGGCGTCTCCTGGAGGCGGAGTGATGAGGGCGCCTTCCATATACCGTTGGCCATCAGCTTGCCGTCTTTGAAAAATATCTATTAAATTCCTCTGTCCATGTAAAAAAAATCAGATTGCTGGGTTTTTTTGCTTTGAGTTGTATGTGTTCCTTATACAGTAGAACTTCATTTTGTGAACTTAATTTGTTCCAGAAGGCTGTTTGCAAACCGCATCATCTCCTCCCGTGAGAGATAATGTAAATGGAATTAATCCGTTCCAGACCCCGAAACGATCCCGTTTTAACCTTTCTCATACATAGTGCATGTCTATTGTACTGTTTAATCTATAAACACTTCAAAAAGGACATGAAATGTAAATGAAAAGGTAACAAAAAGGAAATGTGCTGTAAAAAATGAAAATTTAAGAATAATTATAAGCAGCAACAAAAGCAAAAAACCCCAAAACACCCACAAAATATTCACAGCACAGGATCCTGAGATGTGAACAGAAGGGAACTGACTAGTGTTTGAGCATTCTCTCCTTCATCACCGAGGGACTCGCGACTGACCCGCAGGCTTGGCTGTGGCGAGCAGGCCTGTGAGGACGCCTTGGCCAGCGTGGGGTCTGCAGTGCTTCCTCCGCCCGGAGGCTGTGCTCGCTTGGCACAGAGGCTTCTCAGTGGGACACGGCCGCACGCGCTTGTTTCTGATTCTGGTGCCTTTGCTTCTGGTGCCAAATCCCAAAAGTTGTCACCCAGAACCGGCCAAGGAGCTCACTGCGGCTTCCTGCCCGGAGTCTGTGGGCTCAGGCCTCCCATCGGCGGCTCAGCGCCGTGCGTGATGCTGCGTGGTGTCTGCGGTGCCGTCTCCTCCTCTGCGTGTGGCAGCGCCGTCCACTGCAGGGACAGCCCTCCCCGGGCCTCCGGGCTCCTTCCTGACAGCAGCCGCCGAGTGCCCGCGGCCGGGGCTGTCTGCACCCTCATTCCTGAAGCAGCTCCCTTTTCATGGCGGGAACTCGCTCAGGCCCCGGGACCGGGAGGCCGCTGGTCCACACGGTGCTAACCTGATTGCATGCCCTCGCACTGGCTGTGGTTGCACAGCGTGCGCCGCGGAGGTGGAGGGGTCACAGAAGAGCAGGGTGTGCCTGCGGCGCCCAGGAGGGTCCGTCCCTGGGAGCAGGGCCACACCCGCTCTGCTTGAACCCCAGACCGCATCTGCAGGCGCCCGACACCCCAGGACTCACCGCCTCCCCCGGCGCCTCAGCTGTGGCTGCTGCACCCGAAGTGAACTTTCTCCCAGCTGTCCGGGCTCTTTTGATAACCTTCCCTTCTTCACATCTTAGCCCACACGTCTCATTGAATCGTTCCTTCAATTCAGCATCGTATCTCAGCGCCAGCCAGGGGCCGGGGGGCACAGCTGCCCCGTCCCCGTGGCGATGCCTGGCCATGGTGTGCGTGCTGCCCTCCTCCCAGCGGGCCTGCGGGACCGCCAAGGCCTTGTCTCAGAACTCAGCTCCGGGCCGGGGTCAGAGCCCCCTTCCAGGTCCGCGGGGTCCCCCAGTCCTCTCTGCCGACTGCCCAGCCCGGCTCCGCGGCCACCCCACAGCAGACCCGGGGCTGGGGCTCAGAGGCCCTCTTTTGACAATCCCGGCAGCTGGTGGTTAAAACTGCCCCTGACGCTGGGAACCTGTGAGGTGCCATCATTTCTCTCAGGACGAACCTGAGGGGAAGGAACCAAGAGGAACAGCAGCCGGGGCTGGTCCTCAGCTCCCTCTGCAGACTCCCGCACCCCCGCCCCCACTGGAGGTGCCCCTGGGCGTGTGTGAGCCCTGGTCGGTGGCCAGGCTGTTACCCTGGACTTGTTTACGTGCCTCTTTGAACTTCAGCTGCTTCATCCAAATGGAGACTAACCCTGCAGCGGCCTCATTGGGTCGGCAGGAAGAGAATTCGGTAACGTCGGTAAGGCCAGTGGGCGAGCAGTCGCGCCCGGAGCTGCCCCAGTAGGCGCTCCCTGTCTGTATTAAAGGGCAAAAGGCAGCGGTTGCTATGTCAGCTGCCGTTCAAATGATTGCTCTGTTTGCTACCGACACGTGGCTGCTTTCTCTCCTGAAACCGCTAAGATTTTCATCGGGACAGAGATTCTTGTTTTTGTTTCTGAATCTTCTTGAGGTGCTTAATGCCGAAGCTAGAGTGCGCGCTGGGGGAAGGACTGGGTGGCTTGCGCAGGAATGGACCTAAGTTTGGAGTCTTGTAGAACAGACGATTTTCCTTTGTGTGATGTCAGCAAAGCTGCCCTGTTTCCGTTTGGTTTTGCCCCCGATGGGAAGACCGCTGGTGGTCCACAGACAGGCTCTCAGGCCCCTGGGGTGGCAGAGTGAGGGAACTCCCTTCTCAGTTACCGTCACTGCTGCCGATTGTGTCGGGTGCGACGCGCCAGCCCCAAATGAACATGCTTTGTCATCTCAGCAACCTTCCTGGTTAACAGAGAGCCGACAGGATTGGCCAGTTGTGGGGAATTTAAAAATACTGTATTGCTTTCATTGTATGTATTTTTATGTTTAACCTCTATTTTTCTTAAACTGGTTTGTAAAATACCATTCGTTATTTAAAATTTTTTAATTAAAAATGAGCCATTTATAGAAAAATATGTACTCACTAGTAGCGTGGTTGGTACCCACATGCAAAAGTGTGAGGGGCAACTGAGCGGCGTTAAGTTGGGAGCCTGGGCTCCGGCCGCCCCGCTCCAGGCCGCTCTGGCCACCCAGCGACCTGCGGGTGAGGCCGAGCCTGCGGGGTGCGGACAGGGTGCAGCGAGCACACCCCCCTCGGTGGGCATGACACCTCCCTGGGCTGCAGAGAACAGGAAAGAACGAGAGAAGAAAATGAGATCAAGAGGGAATAAGATTATTCCTTCCAGATGGTGCCGACATGGCATATGTTTTCTCAGAACAAGAAAAAACATCTCTGGAAGGAGAGGCGGTGGCGGGAATTCGCCTCCTGCCCCTTCCCGCAGGCCGTCCGGTCGGCGGGCGGCTGCTGCTGCTCACGGCGCTTTGTCTCTGGTTTCCTCTCGCTCCCAGAGGCCCCTCGCCAGCATCTGCAGGAGAGCTCTGCTCTATGAATTATTTCTCTCCCGCTTCCTTTTGCTGCCCCAGACTGTTCTGGGATGTGTTTCCATTACCTCAAAGTATGTGCCTAGAGGATATGAAAACCCCATCCCCAGGTTTAGTAAAACACTCTCTCAGAGGCCTCGGCGAGCAGCCCGAACCCGGCAGCCCGAGGGGACTCGCGGCAGAACCTGCGCGAGCCGGAGGCGCTGGACCGGCGCTGGTCCCTGAAATGCTGCACCCCAGCAACGCCCACTGAGCGACAGGCCTGCGGCTGTAGCTGACGTATCGTGCATTTTTATTAACTGTCTCTGGGAAGGCTAAGATGGCGCTCAGTCCACAGGAACTAAGGAATGGGGGGTGGGGGCAGAGAGCACGTGGCACCTCTAGCTGATCTACCACATTCAGGGGGAGCTGGGCCAGAGGACTGATGGACTTGCGGAGGTGACACCACATGGTTGCCAGAGCCAGAGCGGGACTCCCACCTGCTCCCGGGGAGCACCCTCCCCCCCCCCCCAGTGTTCCCCTTGGGGGCCCACCGGGCTGGGAGCCTCTTAACGCCCGAGACAAATCATCTCAGCCCTCTCTGCCAGTGCTGAAAGGAGAGGCAGGCCTGGGCCGCTGGCTCAGCGGTGAGCTTGTCCTGAGCACGGAAGGTCGCCGGTTCGGTTCCTGGTCAGGGCACATGCTCAGGTTGCAGGCCAGTCCCCAGTGGGGCGTGGGGAAGGCAGCCAATCGATGTTTCTCTCTCACATAGATGTGTCTCTCTCTCCCTCTCAAATCAACAGAAGTATGTTAAAAATAAATACAATACAAAGAGAGACAGGCCCTGGCCAGGTAATCGGTTGGTTAGAGCATCACCCAGATTCACTAAGATTGTGGGTTCAAATCCGCCAGGACACCACAAGAAGCAACCAATGAATGCATGAACAAGAGGAACAACAAACTAATGTCTCCCTCCCTCTCTCCCTCCCTCTCCTTCCCTCTTCCTCCCTCCTCCCCCCCTCCCCCCCACTACCCCCCGCTCTGACACCAGTTTGACAGATATTAGAAGGAGCTAGTTCTTTCCCGTTGCTCTGCGCTGGGCTCTGTGAGGCACTCGCTCCATCCTGTTTGACTCTGAGCGTAAACACACACTCTCCGCCAAGCACTTCCCATAACTGAGATCAAAGCTGGCACGGGGCTTTCTCAAGAGTTGAGTTTCTTTCATTTCTTTTTCCAGGAACTTGAACTTGAGGAAATTGCAGGAACAGCTGCTGTGTGCCAGGCTGTCCCTGTCTTCAAAGCAATGCCTTTCCTGTCACATCCCTTCCTCTGATAAACAGTGGAAGGAGCAGCGCACTGCTGCGGGAAGGGGCGGAAATGACCATCTAGGCAGAAAATGGAACATGTTGAGACGTATCCAATATTCCCTTCATTTGATGGGTGGGTGGTTTTGCATAGAGATATGAACATCATTTTCCAAGATAACTTGTGTCTGCAGATGGATACTTCACCTCTGGAACTATGTCTTGTGCCAGGACTATAGATTGCAATATCACTTTTTTATGAAGCCGCTGTTCTCAGCTAGTTTTACAGACTGAGCATGTGAATGGTGTGGATGACCTTGGACTCTGACCATGGAAGAGGGACCCCATATGTCCTGCTTTGTAGCCACAGCCTGACTGCCCCGTGCCAGTGGCCATGGCACCCGGAGGCCATGAGGTCCCTCCTCACCATCCACCCAGCTGTCCGCAGCAAGCCTGTCGCTGTGGTCCTCAGAGCATGGCAAGCGTGGTCTAGAAGGCCCATGCGTGCTGCTCAAAACAAAACCTGCAAGGTCACTTATTTTTCTATTTCACAACTTCTGCTATATATCATTTTTATTTATTATTATTATTTTAAAACATGTTTTTATTTATTTATTTTTAGAGCGAGAGGAAGAAACATCGATGCTAGAGAAGCATTGATCTGCTGCCTCCTGCAAGCCCCCCATTGGGGACTGAGCCCACAACCCAGGCATGTGCCCTGACCAGGAATGCGACTGGTGACTTCTTGGTTCATGCTCAACCACTGAGCCACTGTGGCCAGGCTTATTTTAATTTTTAAACTAGAGACCTGGTGCACGAAATTCATGCATGAGGAGGGGAGGGGGAATCTCTCAGCCTGGCCTGCACCCTCTTCAATCCAGGACTGCTGGCTTCTAATTGCTCACCTGCCTGCCTGCCTGCCTGATCCGCCCAAAACCACTCTGCCTGCCTGCCTGATCACCCCTAACTGCTCTCCTCTGCTGGCCTGATCACCCCTAACTGCTCTCCTCTGCTGGCCTGATCACCCCTAACTGCCTCTGCCTCTGCCCCTCCATTGTGACTTTGTACAAAATGACTCATCATTATTAATATAGATGAGTCAGCTCAGACAGCCATAATAAAGTATCGTAAATATGTGTGGTTAAACAACAGAAATGTATTTTCTCACAGTCTGGAGGCTGGAATTTGGGGACAGGGTACCAGCTTAGCACCATCCCATACACCAGAAAGTGGTGGATCGATTGCCAGTCAGGGCACATGCCCAGGTTGCAGATTCAATACCCAGTCCAGGGAGTGCAGGAAACTACGGAACAATGTTTCTCTCTCTCTCCCTTCTTCTCTCTGAGATCAATTAAAATGAAAGACAATTAATGCCCTCTAAGTATGGTTTTAACAGGAAAGACATTAGTGACCTATGAAGTGAAAAACTCATTATAACACAAACATGCATCATGACTTCATTAAAAGATATTTATTGATTTCAAAGGAAGGGAGAAGGAGAGATAGAAACATCAATGATGAGAATCATTGATCAGCTGCCTCTTGCACACCCCTACTGAGGATCAAGCCCGAAACTTGACCAGGAATCATATTGTGATCTCCTGGTTCATAGATCGATGCTCAACCACCGAGCCCCACCAGCCGGGCCCCATTTTTATCAATACCAGGCACATGATGTACATTGGCAAGATCTCACTCCCGGACAAAAGTCTGAGACTGCCCAAACTCCTTTGCAGCTCGTTCCTGGAGATGAATTCGTTTCCGCCGATTGGATGCGCTTGCGCAATATTTTGACGGCAGACGTGGGGCAGAGGCGTCTTCCCGTATTTGGGCTGTTTGCCGCTGTGTCGTGTTTGCAGAGATTCGGAGGTTTCCTGCCGCGGAGTCCAGGCTGTGCACAGGCACGTGGCAGAGGCGGTGCCCAGTGGCCTGTTTGTGGGAGCTGGGGCACTTGCGGGGCAGCAGTTTCCTGATCCCGGTCACAGCTGTGCCAGAGTGCCCCAGAGTTCACTGAGGCTGAGGGGCAGCGCCTCCCGCCGGGCAGGGAGTCCTCCCGGGGGCCCAGCCTAGCACCCCCTCCGCCAGCTGTCCGGTGGCTTCCCGAGCACCGGTTCCCTGCGCTGACTTCTCTCCTGCCTCACAGAGCAAAGAGCTAAAAGCATTTGGACGCTCTGCTTCCAATGAAGCAGTGCTGCAAGGTCAGGGCTGAGAAGGGGGTGAGGTGCTTCGAAGGCTCCCTTCTTTGAGTCTCAGCTTCCTCTTCTGGGGAACCGAGACCAAAGATCATCTGTTCATAGTCAATGAAGACCGTGGCAGTCATGTTTCCCCAAAATGGCTGCATTTCCTACCCCTCCTGTGGCCTTGCCACTTTCTGCCCTGTCCTCTCTCTTGAAGGGGGCTGACCTCTGAATCTGAGGCCAAGGCCGAAAAGGGGGCTGCAGCTCTGCCCAGCCCGCCAGGGTTTTCAGCTCTGGACGCCCCCTCCCCCCCCACCACACACACACACACACACACACACACACACACACTCACACACTCACACACTCACACACACACTCACACACACACTCACACACACACATACACACACACACACACACTCACACACACTCACACACACTCACACACACTCACACACACTCACACACACACTCACACACACACTCACACACACACTCACACACACTCACACACACACTCACACACACTCTCACACACACACACACTCACACACACACACACACTCACACACACTCACACACACACACACACTCACACACACTCACACACACACACACACACACACACACTGCTCAGGGCTCTCTCTGGCAAGGTGCTGCTGGGCTAGCGGGCGGGGTGAGAGCCCACCTGGGGCCTGACTCTATTCCTGCTGCTGTTCCGACCGGGGCCAACACCCAGGTGCTGTGCGTGGCCCGGGGGACTGCTGTGGCCACCAGGAGAGCCTCCCCACCATCCCGACTCCAGCGCCCTGATCCCGGGTCCACTTCCGCCAACGGAGAGCTTTGCCCGCCCAGCTGCCTGACACTGAGACTGAACAGCTCCAAGGTCCTCGAACCCCAAACTTCTGCCAGCCAAGGCAGTTGGTTGGCTGGCCCAGCCCTGATTGGGGTGTTGGGGGCCATCAGCCGATTAGGCCGGTTTGCTGGCCGCAGTGGGTGTCACAGTGACTGGTCTATAGGTTATTATGGTCCAGATGGCGTTACAGTCTCTGGCTTTTTATATATAGGGATGTGTGTGTGTGTGTGTGTGCGCGTGGCATCAGAACCACGTGGCTTTTCTTCCTCCTGGAATCTTCACATTCTTTACCTCCACCTCAGTCAAACAGCAGTCTAAGTAACTATTTACAGATATCCCCTGAGTAACACTGGGCTGTCTGGTGTTTGGTTTAAGATATTTAAAAATTCAAAACGGCAAGTGCGCAGGCCAAGACCATTTTTTTTTTTCACATGAAGCTCTTTCCCTGTTAGAATGACACTTCACAGAAACACACTTCTTCCTGGTCTGCTCTTGAGTTTATCTGAAAGGCCCCGTGCAGGTGAAGTCAGGAGAGAGGCAGTCCAGGAATTTAACTACCTCGGCAATAGAAAGTCATTAAGATAACGAAAATTTCCCATAATTCAAGAGGACGCTTCTTCCCACAGCCACCGGCGGCCAGTGCATTGGAGCTGGCAGTAGGTTTCTAAGGAACGGAAATGCTGCTGCACACGGTGTCTGTTTTTCGTGGGAAGATGATGTATAGTCTACATCCTTGATTTCTGCCCAGCATTTTCCACCCAGTCTTAGAAGAGCCGCAGTATTTTCATTTCCACAGCATCTGCAGATATAATTTTATTGCTATTATTTGCCAACCTCACAATGGTCTCTGATTGGACTAATCACTCAGTATTATATCCTTCATCACAGCTGTTTTCGTAAGTTCTACTTCCAAATGAAAGGCGGGTAAATGATTGAGCACTCTGCCACTGTGCTGTCCCGTGATGGTGCCACATCACCAGTCCCTGCAGAGATACTGTTGGTGAAGGTATGGAGGTATTACTGATGTACAGGGAGGTGCACTTGTTTAAAATGCACAGATGCTTAGACTTTTAGATATATAGACTAGAGGCCCAGTGCACAAATTCATGCATGGAAAAGGGTCTCCTCAGCCCAGCCTGTACCCTCTACAATCTGGGACCCTTCGGGGGATGTCCGACTGCTGGGGATTGGGTCTAAACTGGCAGTCGGACATCCCTCTCACAATCTGGGGCCACTGGCTACTAACTGCTCACCTGCCTGCCTGCCTGATCACCCCTAACTGCCCCCTGCTGGCCTGGTCACCCCTCACTGTCCCCTGTGCCAGCCTGTTTGCCCCCAACTTGCCCCCCTGCCAACCTGGTCACCCCACGCAGCCTGCTGCTAGATCATTTGTTTGCCCCTCACTGACCCCCCTGCTGGCCTGGTCACTAGCCTGTTGGGTTGTCTGTTTGGTTGTGATGGTCATTTAGGCTTTTACGTATATAGACTAGAGGCCTGGTGCATGAAACTCGCGCATGGGTGGGTACCTTAGGCCTGGTTGGTGGTCCGGGCCAATTGGGGCCTCCGGCTGCTGGCCGGGGCCTTCCTTCCTGCCAGCTGCTGGCTGCCAGCCAGGGCCTGCCGGATGGGGGAGGGGCCGTGGGAGGTTTGCTGGCTGTGGGGAGGGACTGAGGAAGGTTGGTGGCACAGGAGGTTGGCTGTGGGAGCACACTGACCATCAGGGGGCAGCTCCTGTGTTGAGCATCTGCCCCCTGGTGGTCAGTGCACATCATAGTGACCGGTTATTCTGGTCATTCCAATCATTCCAGTGTTCTGGTCGCTAAGGCATATATATATATATATATATATATATATATATATATATATATATGAGATCTTTGCAGTCCAAATTTTGCAGGGCCTGTTTTTCCAAATTCTGTGATAAATGTATTTGACTCTGTTTATTCTTGTAGCTAATATTCATTTGAGCTGATTACCACAGAGGTACATTCCAAAACAAAATAGGATTATTTGAACAGTTAGGTCTCATTCTAAAGTAAGTTATGACCCAAGACGTAGTGGTCTGTACCTCAGTGGACTTTTCCACCAACAGGAAGGAGGAGTGTGTGGTCAGTCTGGGGCCCTGCCTTGCTGCTGGCCACAGTGCAGAGGTGTGTGCCTGTCGCCTGCCCGCACCGCCTGCAGCTGCTGCGAGCAGGCCCCGCCCCGCCCCGCCCTGAGGACCACCGCCCCCCTCTGGGGCTTCCTGTCAATTCCTCCCCGTCCCCTCCTCCCTCCCTGAGGCTCTGAGGGGAGGGCAGAGAGCGACTGGGGGCTCCTTTCTCAGTGTCCTCGAGCTCAGCAGCCTCTTTTCTTGGGACCTCAGGGCTTGGAGGCCTGGCCTTTCTGAGCCCAGAAAGCCATTTCTTGCTGAACTGTAGCAACTTGTTCCTTATGCCAATAGGTTGTTGATGGTTTAATATCTTCATTTCTCCTGCCCCGTCCCCTTTAAGAGGTCTGTGCTCCGTTAGGCCTCTGACATCCAGACCAGGAAGGGGATGAAGGCTGTTTTGTGCCTCAAGGTAAACAGTCTGTTTAAAAAGCTCTGAACAAGGGGCAGCCTCAGGGAGGGGATGGGCGCAGGGCCAGTGTATTCAACTGTACGTCCCTTGAGGGAATTTGCTTTGCATCTTCGCTGAGCTGCAGAGTGGCCACAGGCAGCCGAGACCTAGCTCATGGAGGAAGAGGAAGAGCCTGCGTGATGTCAGGCCCCGGGCAGCGGGCGAGCAGGAGAAAAGGGCAGCTCAGTGCAATTCTGAGATTAATTTCTGGTTCCAGCACAGTCTGACAGGCATTTCAATAGAGACTGTGAATATGTATTCTCAAATATCCCCCAATACCCCCCGCCCCTTTGCCTCCCTGCACCCAGTCGCTGCCCCACCCCAGGCCTTCACCGCACAATTGTCTGTGTGGTGTCCACGGGCTACACAGATATGCATATAAGCTCTCTGGTTAACATATTCTCCTCCCCACCCCCTTCTCTCTGAGATCTGCCAGTCTCTTCCCTGCTTCCATGTCTCTGGACCTATTTTGTTCATCAGTTTATTCTGTGCATTCGATTCCACATAAAGCGAGGTCATGTGACACTTGCCCCTCTGTGGCTGGCTTGTTTCAGTGAGCGCGATGCTCTCCAGGTCCCTCCGTGCTGGCACGGAGGTAAGAGGCCCGCCGTTTCCACTGCTGCCCAGTGCCCGGCGCAGAGCCACAGCGGAGGTTTGGAGGGTGAGCACTGCTGCCCAGGCCTTTAGCTCTGAGTGTTGAATGCTCTGCCTACCTGAGAGGTCACCGTGGGCGTCATGTGGCTGAGCAACAGGCAGTTTGGGCAGGTCTGTGGGCTCAGGAGGGTCAGGACCTCCCAGCCTGTGAGACCCCTGGAGCGGACCCCACCGTGACGTGGAGACGCGGAGGTGGACTGCAGAGAGGACTAATTTTCGCAGCTGGTCCTGCTTTCCCAGCATTCCAGGTAAAGCCCTCACCTGGAGACACGACGGGCAAAACTCGCGGAGATTCCCACTGCCTTAAGGTCCTCCGAAGGCCTGAGGAAGTGTAAGAAACAGGAAACATCGAGTTGAATCTTAGTGGTAAAGAAAAATGTGTTCTTTTCACTTAGTCCTTGTTGAAAATCTTTAAAAATATATTGGTCCGTATCTCTACCTCAATAAATACCTTATGCTCATGAATACTTGAGTAAAATTGAGTCTTCAGAAATCTGGGGCTTCGGTTCCATGGGTCATGGTGGTTCCATCACTGTTAATCAAATTCTTGATGAATTTGTATGGGAATATTACAACACAATAATTAATAAATAATGATATAAAAAAATCTATTTTGTGTACTCACAACTGTAAACCTACTCTTGCCAACCCCTGAAATAAAATACAATAATATGCCGAAACAGGTTTGGCTCAGTGGTAGAGCGTCGGTCTGCGGACTGAAAGGTCCCAGGTTCGATTCCGGTCAAGGGCATGTACCTTGGTTGCGGGCACATTCCCCGGTAGGGGGTGTGCAAGAGGCAGCTGGTCGATGTTTCTCTCTCATCGACATTTCTAGCTCTCTATCTCTCTCCCTTCCTCTCTGTAAAATATCAATAAAATATATTTAAAATACAATAATATTCTGGTGGTTAGAAATAATATAATATAATCATCCCTGAAATAAAATACAGTAGTATTCTGGTGGTTAGAAACAATAACATGAATATACTAGAGGCCCAGGACACAAAATTCATGCACGGGTGTGGGGGTCCCTCAGTCCAGCCTGCACCTTCTCCAATCCAGGACCCCTTGGGGGATGTCTGATTTAACTGGCAGTTGGGCATCCCTCTCACAATCCTGGCCTGCTGGCTCCTAATCGCTCACCTGCCTGCCTGCCTGGTTGCCCCTAACTTAACCCCCTGACAGCCTGGTTGCCCCCAACTGCCTCCCCTGTGGGCTTGGTTGCTACTCACAGCCTACTGTTCACTTATTTGTTCATCCCTCACTAACCCCCCTTGCTGGCCTGGTCGTAGGCAGCCATCTTGTGAGGACATGAGGGTTAATTTTCATATTACCTCTTTAATATATGGGATAATCTCATATGCAAGTTGGAGAAGTGAAAGAAGCAGTGGTGGCTGGTGAGTAAGGGGCATTACTAACCCAGTGAGACTCGCTTGCATTGCCTGTGAGATTACCTTTTGTGCCACTAAAAAGAAAAGCATAGCCCTGACTGGAGTGCTAAGTGGTTAGAACGTCGACCCAAACATCGAAGGGTCACGGGTTTGATTCCCAATCAAGGGCAAGTGCCTGAGTTGCAGGTTTGATCCCCGGCCCAGGTTGGTGATTGAGGGAGGCAACCAGTCGATGTGTCCCTCTCACATTGGTGCTTCTCTCTCTCTCTCTCCCTCCCACTGTCTCTAAAAAAATCAATGAAAACCATCTTCTGGTGAGGATTCACAGAAAAGCATGGTTAACTATATTTACAGGAGCTTGTTGATGCAGATGCTTCCTGCGGAGAGGGGCTAAGGGATGAGAAAGCCGGCCCGTGAGAACTGAGGACAGGCTTCCGATGACAGGCAGGGACCGCCGTCCCTCAGCCCGCAGTGGTAAGGACCTCGTCGTGCACCATCGGGGCGTGGTGGAGCCCCGGCTCTGCTTCCAGGCCCCGCCAGGTCGTGCCCACAGCTGTGCCTTCGGGTCAGTTCCCTTCCTCCTGGGGGTTCCAGGCGGCCGCACGCACCCTCCTGTGTCCGTCGAGGGCAGAGCAGGGTTCCCACCTGCAGGTCGGTTCCAGGCTGCACCGGACCATTCGAGTGGGAGGAGCATCACATGCCACCCTGCGGCTGGCTTCGTCACTGAGCAGCCATCTATGCTGGCCTCATCTCACCTCGCCGGCGGGCACAGCGGCCAAGCACGCAGCTCCTCCCTGGGTCCGGACTTGCATGGCAGTCGCCGGCTCTCTGCCTCTCGGTCTCCCCGAGCCCCCGCCTCCGCTGGTCCCTCCAGTCCACACAGTGCTGCTGCTGCTGCTGCTGCTGCTTGGCTCCCAGGCTGCGGGCGGGTTGTTGGGGCAACAGGAGCTCAGTTTGGGGTAAGCAGGAGCGATGAGATCAAAGTCCCAACAAAACGGGCTAAGAAATGGCCTCCCAGTGGGACTGCCGCCCGCACCAGCCTTGCATCCCTAACGCCTCCAGCACCGCCCAGGAGAGGCGTGGGGTCGGGGGAGCGGGCAAGGGCTCAGGTTCCTCCGGTCTTGAGAGGAGTCAGTTCTGTGCCTTAGCCCCCCCGGTGTGTCCGCGCTTTCCGGTTCCCCCCGGTGCGTCCGCGCTTTCCGGTTCCCTCTGGCAGACCGCTGAGCCTGCTGAAACGGCCCCTCACTCAGGAAGGACACGCTCAGTGGACTGTGGGAGGTGTAATGGGTAACTCACAAGTTAATCATTCAAAGCGTCTGCGTTGGAAAAGCAGAACAAGCAGGACCAAGCACAGGCTATGAGTTGGTAGACCTGCCATTGTATTTTGAGGTTAAAGACCAGAATTGGAAACAATACCGAGAGCCCTCCCTTAAGATTCTCTTCAGCTGAATTCTAGGAGCTACAAATCCTGTCGCTGAGTTTTGTGGCCTGGCCTTTCTTTGTAAGAAAATGTGGCTGTGAGTGTAAAGTGACTGTGTGGTAAGTGATTGTATGACTGTAACGTGACTGTATGACTGTAACGTGACTGTATGACTGCTAAGTGACTGCATGGTAAGTGACTGTGATTGGACAGAAGAGTTCCTTGGGGCAGAATCATTCACACAACCTTTCCGCTAGATCTAACATAGAAATAATATCTAGAGACTCAAATAGAAGAGTTTCAGGAGCTTTCACTATTGGCCGTAGGATTAGGGGACTGTGCTTTCCTTACAGCTGGTGACCCAGAAGGGCCCAGGCTGACCACGGAGAGAGTGACCTAATTAATTCGAATACACCTAAGGCTTAATGAAATCTTCATTTCATTAGGAAAATGGGTATCGTGGAACTTACTATGTGATGCAAGATGTTTCGTTTATTCGTTTAAAACAAAAGCTTCGCTACAGCTCTCAGGGCGTTTGTGGGGTTCCTGGTACTCTGGGTGCGTGGAGAGCTACAGGCGTGGAGGCCTCCCGTGGGCTCAGGCCTGGAGCGGCCCAGGGCCCGGAGCGGGCGGGGTTGAAGACACATGAGTGAGGATCAGACACGAAGCTACGCAGGTCGGGAGGAGGGGCTCAGGCCTGCCCGCCTGGCACCCCGGCGCGTTCCCAGCAGACAGTGTGCGACGACCTTGCTTGCCCCTCTCTTTAGCTTCTCAAAGGAGCATTTTTGGCAAAAAGTGGTTCAAGCACCCGTAGGTTCCTCCCCTGCCCCCAATCTAAAATTAATCAGTCTTATTAGGTCAACACCCAGCTAACCAGCAGGCGCGGTGTGGGCCCGGAGTGACCAGGCTTATTTCTGCCAGGACGGCCAAAGGCCCAACCACACAGCCGCACCGGTGCTTACAGTGTGTGTGTGTGTGTGTGTGTGTGTGTGTGTGTGTGTGTGTATACCTGTGTGTTTGTGTGTATACCTGTGTGTGTACACGTGTGTGCGCGTAAACGTGTTCTGGGAACCCCCACCCCTCCTGACTCACGCCCCTCCGTGACTGGCTCCTCACACAGCCATGAGGCGCTGAGCCACACTCCCCATGAATCAGAAATAAAAACGGTTTTGGGGGAAAAATAGATGAATGGTCATTCTTTGTTCCTGAAATGTGTTAGTTAGTGTGATCCGGTTAAATCCGAAATGAGACAGGCCTATTTGAGCACTGATGCTGCTTTTATTTGTTTTACTGACGCCCATGTCTCACAGAAACAGTGCTCCTTGTCAGCGTGGGGAGGGGTGGCGGGAGCAGAGCCGGCCCCCTCCGTCCTGGCGCCCTGAGCAGCGGGCACCCCAGCGGGGCCTTCTCCCCCTGCTGCGGCCCGCCTGCCAGAGCGCGGTCTGCGGGAGGGAAGGTCTGGGGCGGCTCCCCAAGACAGGGAATTCCAGACACTCAGCGCGCCTGGCCGGGCAGGCGCTGGGAAGGCGGGAACAGGACAATTGGCCGTGGGGGCTCACAGTGGGCGTAACCGTGACCACGGTGCGGTTCCTCAGAGCACGGTGGAGAGCGGGCTGGGGTCCGAGAGGGAGCGAGGCTGAGGAGGGCCGGTCAGGGCTCAGTGAGCGGAGGGTGTGTGGGGTGGCCTGTCCCCTGACTGAGACCAGAGAAGGGCAGAGGGGAGGGGGGCCTGAGTGTCCAGCCAGCAGCCCAGGGCAGGAGGGAGACCGTGAGCTGCGACCACCCTCACGTGACACCTGTGGCCATTTAGACTTTCCCTGCAACCCGTGTTCAAAGCAGAACGGCCAAGGAGCTAATATTAGGTCCTGTTTATGACTTACTTTTTGTCTCTTTCCTTTTCAACGCCCACTTTTAAGTGTTTTTTTAAATTTATTGATTTTTAAGGACACACACACACACACACACACACACAGAGAGGGAGAGAGAGAGAGAGACAGAGAGAGACACAGAGAGAGAGATTGACTTGTTGTTCTACTTACTCATGCACTCATTGGTTGATTCTTACATGTGCCCTGACTGGGGATTGAACCTGCAAACTGGGGACAATGTTCTCACCAACTGAGCTATCGGCCAGGCCCGTGTTGTTGTTGCTTTCGATTTGCCGATTAGGGGACAGTAAGTGGCTATCCACCATCAGCTAACACGCATCTCCTGGGAGTTCGTGCCTCGCCTCCCCCGTGGGCAGCGCTGCCCGGCGGGCTGGGGGATGCCCACATGTCTGCAGCCTCCAGGGGGACGGGAGCAGATGGACTTCTGAGTTAGATGGCGGAGGTGCCCGGCCTGAGGACCTTGGGGATGGCATGGTTCAGCCGGGCGCCAAGCCCGCCACCTCCTCGATGGTGTGCCGAGACCCCCATGCCTGCAGGGCTCCGCCTGCATGCCTCTCAGGACGCTCCGTGCCTCCTTAGCCAGGGACCCCCCACAGCATCTGCGTCCCGTGCTGGCATCACAGCCCGGACCCCGGGGCGTGCGCTGACCAATGAAAGCGCAGTCCCGAGAGCGCCGGTGAGGCCGGGGCTGCAGGAGCCAGGTTCTACCCGAGCCTCGGGGGAGGTGCTAGGGAGCTGTCCCGGCCGCACCCCCTCCAGGAGGCCTGTCCCCTGAGAGGAGGCGGGCCCTGCCTCCCCAGCGGACACCATTCCTGCCCCGAGGCTTTGCCCTGTGCCGCCGCCCTTCCGTCCTTCCCGGGAGCACTCAGGCAGAAGCCCGGGGCACGCGGGACCTCCCCTGCCCCGGAGCCGGCACAGCACCTGGGAGCCGGCACAGCACCTGGGAGCCGGGCACAGCACCTGGGAGCCGGCACAGCACCTGGGAGCCGGCACAGCACCTGGGAGCCGTGGGTAGAACGTGACTCAGGGTGCTTTATAACGGTAACATTTTGAAACGCAATGTTTACTTTAGAAAACTTGAACACAGAACATCTCCATGTGCTTCATTCAGATCCGCCAAGTTTTTCACATTGGCCCTGTTGTAATTCGCTCTCCTTTCTCTCTCCACACGCGGGTGCTCATGCGCGCGCGCACACACACACACTCCCACTCACACACACACAGGGTTTCATACAGTTTTTAAAAGTGATTGGACAGTAGACTGCATGTCGCATTCCCTTTTACGCCTCCGTTCCTCACTGCCGGCCTCCCGGAGCAGCCGCTCGCCGGCCCCGCAGTCAGGCTTTCTCCCCACGCTCCTCCCCGCGCGCGGCGTCGGTCCCGCCTGGTCCCGAGCAGGCCCCCGAGGACGCCGAGCGGACGGTCCCCGCTAGCTGTCTGCCAGTTTCCTCGTCCCCCGTCCTTTCTGGACTTGCTCCTTTGTTATGAAGCCACAGGGTATTTCAAGAATCAGGCTAATTATCCTATAGCTGATACTCAGTTGGGTGTTTTGGTTGTTTTGTTGTTGTTGTTGTTGTTGTTTGTTTGTTTTGTTTTTAATAGAGAGGAAGAGAGAGGGAGAGTTAGACACATCTGTGAGAATCATCAATCAGCTGCCTCTTGCACCCCCCTACTGGGGACGTGCCCGCAACCAAGGTACATGCTCCTGACCGGAATCGAACCTGGGACCCTTTAGCCCGCAGGCCGATGCTCTATCCACTGAGCCAAACCGGTTTAGGCCAGGTTGGGTTTTTAAAAGTTTCCTTGTGGTTGGACTTAGTTTATACATCTGGGGCTGAAATGCTACCAACGGATGTTGTACACGCATTGAAAAAGTGTTTCAGCCCTGGCTGGTTTGGCTCAGTGAATAGAGCCTGCAGACTCAAGGGTCCTGGGTTCCATTTTGGTCAAGGGCACATGCCCAGGTTGTGGGATTGATCCCCAGTGGGGGGAGGGGGTGTGCAGGAGGCAGCCAATCAGAGATTCTCTCTCATCACTGATGTTTCTGTCTCTCTCTCCCTCTCATTTCCTCTTTAAAATCAATAAAAAAATAAATCAATAAAAACGTATTTCAGAGTGTTTTACAGAAAAGCTGGTGTAAATGGTTTGGGCATGGGAGACGTGACAGGGAAACATCATGGTCTGGGTGTCGGACTGACGTGTTTTCGGGAGCCTGCCCTCACGGCGGGCTCAGGTTCGCCCGAGGCGCACGCCGGCTCCCGGTCCGCCCTCGAGCCGAGCGGCGGGTCTTTCCCAGGAGCCGAGGAGATTCTCTCAGCGCCACGGTGGCTGCCTGCGCATGTGGGTTCAATGAAAGTGCCATCGTGAACCACATAAAATGCCTCCGTGCTGCTTGGCATTTACCAGCTCCGTGGCCTTTACGAACCAAGGTTACACCAGAATTTCCCATCTGCCCCACTTGTAAGTCATTTAAAAAGTGAGCAGAAGTCAGACCTTGAACATAAGAGGTCTGACTTAATAATAAATGGCCTTGAATGCTTTTTAAAGAAGCAGGCCATCATTACGAAAGCGGTGTGTCCAGGAGACCTAAGCTGGTTTGGAATAAGAGCATTTCCTCTCACCATTTCCCGCCTTAATTTCCGCTACAATCTCACTGCGTCATCTTAAAAGGATTCTTCCCGGTGCGCTGGCCGCCCCTGGACAGAGCGGGCAGGGGTGCTGGCAGCCCCGGCGGCCCTGCTCGCCTTCGTCAGCACACTGTTCGCTGCACTCACCGCAAACACAAAACAAAAAAGTTTTGTTCCTTCGTGATATGCTTCCAAGCCTTGGCTCACCCCACCTTTAACCCGGGCCCCTGTTCGAGCCGGACCCTTTCACGGGTGCGCTCGCCTCACCGTGCCAGACTCAACCTGTCCCTGAGCACTGAACACGGAGGCTCCACCGGCCCCTGAACACGTTCCTCTGAGGTTTAACAGTAACCTGATATTGCCCGGGCCCGGGTATCCCGGTGGTTAGAGCCCTGGCCCTTGTGCTGAAGGGTTGAGGGTTTGATTCCCGGTCAAGGGGCGGTCCCTGGGTTGCAGGTTTGGTCCCTGGCCCCGGTAGGGGCACTCTCAGGAGGCGACCAATCCTTCTCTCTCTCTCCTCCTCTTCCTCTCTCCCTCCCACTCTCTAGAAATCAATGGAGAAACACCCTGGGGTGAGGATTAACAAGCAACCTGAACCTGAAGTTCCCGCTGCAGCGTTTGGAGAGGTCTCACGAAAGGAAGCGCAGTCACAGTCACGTTCCGGTTCTGCTGGTCGGTGACGCTGAGTGAAAAATCCCCGATGGAAACTTACCCGGGGCCGGCGCTCTTGGCAGCTCTGAAACTTCCAGATTCGGAGTGCGTGACCTGGGCTCTCCTCCCTCAGGCCTGGCTTCCTGTTCATCACACTCAGGTTCCCCTGGTGTGGGATCGGCCCGAGGGACGGCCTCCTCTCGGCTCTGCCTGGCTCCTCCCGGCACCTCGCACCCACCTGCCCACAGAGACGGCTCCCTCCCCCCACACCTGCACCTGGCTGGTCTGCACTCCCGCCCGCCCTCAGGGGGACGCAGCCTCCCTGCTAAAGCAAAGCCGGGGACGGGCCGGCGCTCAGCTGGGCTGCGGGAGCCCTCCCTGGTTACCCCGCGTGCACGGTGCACGCAGTGAAAGGCCCCGTGCCTGGATTAGGAGGCGCTCCCTGACAGGATGCTGAGCTGACACTCGGGAAGACGCGGGCGTTTGTCCGGAATTATAAGGGGCCGGCCTGGAAGCAGGCAGCCAGGCAAGCTTCTCCGGGCATTTACCCCGGGGCTTCCGTGTTGGCGGGAAGTGGAGACCAATCCCTCAAACCTTCGTTCTAATGAGCTCCCCTCCGCTCAGCTGAGGAAGGCCCGGACAGGGCCTAGGAGCACCCCGGAGGCTCCGTCCGTCCGTCCGTCCGACCGTCCGACCGTCCTCCTGTGAGAAACCAGCCTGGCTGCACCGGAGTCCGGGAGTGACCCCCGGGGGCAAGGCGTTGGCTGGCCTCGCTCAGTGTGGCCGTGAGATGAGCTAGGAATCTGAATTTTTATTTGCACAGACCACCCTGAGCTCCCTTCCCCACAGCCTCCCTCCGGGGAAGCGAAGGGGCCGCTCTGTTCTCCCGGGCACGGCCTCCAGTTCCGCCCCGTTCCTCCCTTCCCCTCTGAATGGAAACAAAGCCCTGAACCTCGTATTGTCACCATCTCATTACGGAGGCTACACACGCAATGAAGATTCCCGCGTGTCCCAGAGCAAACGTCCTTCTCGGGACCCGGTGGCTCAGTAACTGCTCTGTGGCCACTGAGACGCCACGATTCATTCCTCCAGATGACCAGCGCCCGCTCACGGGGCCCCTCCCCCGCGCTCCCGGCCACCGCCTCTGCCTCGCGCTTCTCCAGCGTGATTCAACTCTAGTTTGGGTTAAAAATAGACTTTGTGTCAGCAACAACAAGAATCACTGCCTCTTATGGTAATCCAAACATCAACACTTGCATGATTTGTATCCCATCGGGCACGTGGAGGTACGTGTTGGGAGCACTGTCTAACATTGGTCTGTCTCTGAGCATATGTCATGTGCCAAGTTTAGCTTTGCTACTTGGACTATCTCACGTAATTTAATCTGGAGGCCACCCCTCTGAGAGGGACGCTATGATTCACCCCATTTTGAAGAGAAATAAGTCATTTAATATGAATTCCTCTCACCCAAAGTCACCAGAACTAAGGGAAGCCGTTGGGGTGGCCGTCGGGGAGGTAAGGGTAGGCCGGAGGGTGGTGAGGCGGGAGGAGGCTGAGGCCTGAGGGCAGAGGAGCCCAGCAGACCCTGGATGCCGCGGCCACCCGGGGGGGGGGGGCACCGCGGACCCAGGGGACTCCGCCATCTCCTCACGTCCTCAAAGCCACCCGTACCCGCCAGGAGGCACAGGAGTGGGTTTAAGGTTCTTTGGGGTGGGGAGGGTCAAAGGCACTGCAGGAGGCTTGGAGCTGATATCGCCAGCAAACCTCTCTCTCCGCACGTCCACCTCGACCTGCAGGTCATCGGGCCGAGCACTGCCCGTCTCACCGCCTCTAAAGAAGGAAGGGCGGGGGAGAGGCGGCGTGGAAAGGGGCGGCCTCCCCCGGCAGGGGCAGGGCCTGAGAGCGAGAGGCGGCTCCTGTGCCGGACCGTGCCGGTCCGTGAGCTCTGCTCCAACGCTAAGGCTGTCGGACAAAGAGGAGCGGAACCAGCCATCCCCACAGTCATTGGCTGCGTTTCCTTGAAAGCCCGCGCTCCCTGCGCTGGATTCCGATGGGCTACAATTCCGTATCGTGTTCCCAGCCGGAAGCAGCAGAGAGCGCCCGTGGCTCCAGACTGGGGCCTGGAGGCTAGGGTGCCTCCCAGGCCGAAACTTCCTGGATCTGGTTACAGAAGCCGCCCCGCCGGCCGGCTGCACAAAGCCAGGCAGAGCGAGGACGGGGCTCCCTCACGCAGGGCCAGGCCGCAGCGGGCGGACACCTCCTTCCCCTCCCCTCGGAGCCCGTCCCCTGTCTGCGCTGTGACAGGGCGGTCAGCGCACTCGGAGCTCCTGATTCCACCCTGCATCCCTGCTCACAAGCATCCATGCAGACCCCGGAGGGCTGGAGAGATTCACTGGACGTGGGCGTTTGCACAGGGGATCAAATATTCCTGCTGCGTGTGGAACTGTTCCCTTTAGAATGCAATCACTTCTGAGTTGCCTTTTAATGTTTAATATCAATATTAAGTGAATAAATTAATAATATGACATAATCAACACATTAATTAAATTAGTTTTTATTAATAATGTTGGCTTTTGGTGATATTAATATAATGATAATACCATAAAAAGAGATTTTTATGCAGAAGTTCTAGGCCTGAGGTAAAAAAGAGGCAATGGAACCATCTATACTAATAAAAGGGTAATATGCAAATTGGTCATGACGCCCTCACAGTCTATGTGGGGTGACCAGGCCAGCGGGGGGGGGGGGGCAGTGAGGGGTGACCAGACCAGCAGGCAGAGGCTGCTAGGGGTGATCAGGCTGCCGGGGGGGGGGGGGGGGCAGTTAGGGGCAATCAGGCAGGCAGACAGGTGAGCAGTTAGGAGCCAACAGTCCCAGATTGTGAGGGGGATATCCGGCTGCTGGTTTGGTGCTGGGTTGGGTGGAAACCAGCAGTCGGACATCCCCTGAGGGCTCCCTCCCGGATTGGAGAGGGTCAGGCTGGGCTGAGGGGACACCCCCATGCACGAATTTTGTGCACAGGGCCTCCAGTTCTGATATAATGGTGAATGGTTTCAATGCGTGGGTGAGTTTGAATCCGTGAAGGGTCCTTTTGGAGGCAGACACTGGTTGGCCCCACCCCACAGCTTCAGAGAGAGTTAAGTGTAAGTTGACCAGACATCCCACTTTTTTAACAATCTGGTCACCTTAATTAAGTGGCTTGCCAAGGCCCCAGGACAATTCAGGGTAGAAACAGGATTCGAAGGCAACTAGACCCCAGCTCATGCCTCAAACACTGTGCAGTGATGCAAGGAGGTGCCCTGGGAACTGGGAGTGATATAAGGTGGGGCGTGTGCAGGTGGAGTGTGTGCAGGGAGGGGCGTGCACAGGGAGAGGTGTGTGCAGGGAGGGGTGTGCAGGTGGGGTGTGTGCAGGGAGGGGTGTGTGCAGGGAGGGGTGTGCAGGTGGGGTGTGTGCAGGGAGGGGTGTGTGCAGGGAGGGGTGTGCAGGGAGGGGTGTGTGTAGGTGGGGTGTGTGCAGGTGGGGTGTGTGCAGGGTGTGTGTGCAGGGAGGGGTGTGTACAGGTGGGGTGTGTACAGGAAGGGGTGTGCAGGTGGGGTGTGTGCAGGTGGGGTGTGTGCAGGGAGGGGTGTGTGCAGGGAGGGGTGTGCAGGGAGGGGTGTGTGCAGGTGGGGTGTGTGCAGGTGGGGTGTGTGCAGGGTGTGTGTGCAGGGAGGGGTGTGTACAGGTGGGGTGTGTACAGGAAGGGGTGTGCAGGTGGAGTGTGTGCAGGTGGGGTGTGTGCAGGTGGGGTGTGTGCAGGGAGGGGTGTGCAGGGAGGGGTGTGTACCCCGAGGTGCGGGGTGGGCCTCGGGAAATGGGAAGGGGAGGGAGGACCCTCCTGGCCCCCCCTCGGCCCTCCACAGGGGACTGGGATCTTACCCTGTTCCTCACACTCGGCTGCATTGTGTGCGTTTTGTTTTATTGTTTGTTTCCGTTGTTTTGGGCGTCAACTTCCGAATTGGTCCACGTGAAGTCACTCTTGGGGCCTGGGTTTCCTCAGGAAGCGAAGGAGTGTGGTTTGGGGTCGGCTGGGTCCGGCGTTGGGTTTGGTCCTGCCTCCGCGGGCTCCTGTGTGTGGCGAGTGCTTCCTCAGCCCAGGAATCGTGCCGTCTCCCTGGGCTCCACGCAGAGGCGGGACCTGCGGGTTGGGGGGATAGGGGGGGATGTTGCGGTGCCGCAGGTGGGCGTGGCGGGCCGGGAGGGCGGGGAGCCTGCGCCCGGCCAGGCCTGGCTCTGGGCGCCGCCTGCTTCTCTGCGCTGCCCTCCCCTCTGTGGGCAGCCTGGCCAGCTCCCCCAGGCCCTGCCCTGGGGGCACCCTCTCCTGGGAGCCGCCCGCAGACCACTCTCTTCTCTGTCTACCGCCCAGGAGCTGCGCGCCCCTCTCAGTTAGCGTGATGCCAGGGTCATCAGTAAAACCACGACTAATTTCTTCCCATTGGCCCGAAGCTTCCTGAAAACAACAAGGTGGTCTCCACTTAGAGATGCTGGTTCAGTGAAAAGGCAGGCCGCAGGGCGAGGATTCCTCCCCCCCTCCGCTCTCCCTCCCCACGCAGAAGGGATGTGACCTCCCCACGCAGAAGGGATGTGACCTCCCCACGCAGAAGGGACATGACCTCCCCACGCAGAAGGGACGTGACCTCCCCACGCAGAAGGGACGTGACCTCCCCACGCAGAAGGGGTGGGAGCCGCTGGAGGACAGGTGCAGCCAGTGCCGCCGCCGCCAGACCCGGTGGCAGGAGATCGGTGATAGAGGAGGGGAGAGGAGACAGGAAGGGGGCAATTTCACGACAAGTGACAGGTGTCTCAGCGGCTGACGCTCAGGGCAAACCTGGCTGTGGCCCGGGAGAACCCGCAGACCCGGGAGGGCAGGGTGCAGGGCGTCGCCCCTGAACCTCCTGGAAAAGACTCCCCCCACCCAGCCCCCACCCCCAGCCAAATGGGCTCTGCCTGCGGAAGCCAGCCTCGGAGAAGGCTCTCGGCCTGCACTGGGCTCCAGCACCGCAGCACCAGCTCCGGTGAGTATCCGGGCCGCGCTGTGCCGGCCGAGAGGCAGGGGGGTCATGGGGTCGGGCTGCCTGTGGGTCACGTCCACGTCCACGGCGGCCCGGGCAGGAGAGGGGCCCAGCCTGCGGTCTGCAGGCCACCTCTGTGCGGCGCCGAGTCCTGCCGGAGGGGCGTCCTGGCCTGGCTGGCCAACGCGGACAGGCAGGCGTGTGAGCCGCCCAGTGTGAGCCGCCCGTCCACGCCGTGGCCACCTCACTGCGCGCGAGGCGCAGGCTAGCAGTTAAAAATTACCGTATTTGCCGGCGTATAAGACGACCCTTTGGCCCTGAAAAATATGCCTCCAAGTGGGGGGTAGTCTTATACGGTGAGTATATAACAAACTCTGTATTTTTAGTGGAAATGTTAGGGGGTCGTCTTGTACGCCCAGTCTCTTATACGCCGGCAAATACGAATTTTTCAGGGTCAAAAAATCGTCTTATATGCCGGCAAATACGGTAATGGGCTTAATCATAAATGTTTATTTAATTAAATATATTAGAAATTATACCCACTTCTAGATTGCTACAAAATAATGGCGGAAGTTTGGCCAAATTGAATGAAATCTTGCTGAAAACGTCAATGACATTTTGTTTTGGGTCAAACAAAAGGTTTTTTTTGGAATACAAGAAAATGTCCATTTTTAGATTTAAACAATTGACTACTTAAACTATTACTAGCATCAGTTACCCGTACTCATTTACAATTTTTCAAATATACTGAACATTAGAAAAACTTCAAGAGCTGGTGGTTGAGGGATTTTTTAAGCAAAAAGCTTTTTTTTTTTCTGCGTTAACTGAACCAGTTAATCGTTTTATATCACAGGGTTGCACCTCCATTAGACATGAATGCAGACGATATGCACTCTTACAGTGAGCCCCGTCCATTAATCTCTGAGCAGAAAGAAAAATTAAGTATTCTATTTCTGTTCCTTGTCAGTGTAAAGAGACAGGAAATTAATGAGAGGCGTTTAAAGAACCCCTGGGCAGCGTTCCGCCTCTGTCATTACAAGCACAGAATGCTCCCAGCGCCTCTTTCCCCAGCAAACAGACAGGTAAACCAGCATCGCCCGGTGGATGGTGCCTGAGCCAGACGTTCGCTCAGAAGTAGTTTCCCAGTGGCACCTCCGCAGGCATGAGCTCACCCCGCTCTCGGCCGCTCTCTGCCCTTTCTCTGTACCGGCCTTCTATTCTGGGATCACTATTTATCTGCAGAGTTCAGCCTAACCCACATAGCAATTACACTCTCTCACTGAGAAAATTACTAGGCCGGGCGAAGCCCCCCCCCCCGCCCTCCCCATCAGGCTTTGCTGGCTAGGCGTTTTGCACACTGCACATTTTTAAACGGGTTATAAACCATCCTTTGAAAGCCCCAGTAAAGGTTTACTTTCCCGTGGAAAACTGGAGACAATACCAAAAGACCCACAGTCGGATGGGCCGGCCATGGTGTCACAGGTGTGGACCCTGAAGGTCAGGGGGCAAAGGGGTTTCCCATGATCACATACGAGTTAGCGCAAAAGCGAGAACACAGCCTGGACAGTCTAATTCCTAGACAGTGGTTCCCGGACCGTGGCTGGTACTCAGAGGAATCCCTGTGGATAAGTCCCCGTGCTTCCTGTTGATCCAGCAGGTTTATAAAAGCACGATGGCTTCGCGTTTGCAGGGATTTAGTAAGCACTGGCTGCTTTGGCGAATGACACGGTAGCAACACACTGCCTCAGATAGCCCAGGAGGGGCGGCGGTTCCGGGGTTTGCCCACACGCAGGCTGAGAAACACACAGTCCTCTTATTCTCCGAAGTCCAACCACCATAGATGCTGGTGCCCTGAGTGAGGCACACGCCGCTAGCCCAGGCTGCTGTCCTGACGGCTGGCATCGTCCGTCCCCTCTCCTGCGTCCTCGGCGCGGAGCGCTGCGCGTTCGCACTGGCACCCTTCCCGAGTGCCTTCCTCCGCGGCTGCCCCCCTTCCCTGCACAGCGTCAGTGCAAGCGCTCGCCATCTCTGCTGACCACAACAGTTTCTGCATAGACTTCCTGCATTCTTGTTATTATTGATGAATTGTCCTACAGTCTCCTTTCATTCTGACGTAGTCCCGCCGGTCAAACCTAATGCCGCTGCCTGCCTGCTGCCTGGCGGCCCGGGGGGCCCTCGGGAGCTGTGGCTCAGGCGGTGCCCCCGTCTTCAGTCCGGCGAGCTGAGCTTTGTGCGAGACCCTCGTCATGTCCTCCTTCCTTCCGCTGTGGCTGTCCGTTTCCCGCCACAGCTCATCGAAGAGACTGTCCTCTCCACCTCATATTCCCAGCGCCTCGGATGGAAATTAACTGGCTCCTGCCTTTCTTTATCGATCTGGGAGGCTGCAGGGGGGAGCGGCCCTGTGCTGGGGTAGCATGGGGAGGCGGGGAGGACTCGGCCCCTCCTCACTCCCACGTTAATGGAAGTAAGAGGGGACTGTGAGCCCCGAGGACAGGTAGGTGAGGCAGGCAGAGCGAGGCTGTCAGGACATGTGCTTCAGGTGCCAGAAGCGGTCACCATGCTTGGAGGTCAGGGGGTGACAGGGCTTTGGGCTCAAACCGTCCGCAGACCAGGCTGGTCAGCAGGGCGCTCCCATGAGCGGCAGCGTGAATCCAGGCCCGGTGCGGACGCCCCCTTGGGGAGGCCGGGGCTTGGCTCGGGGCCACGGGGTGGGGTGGAGCCAGGCTCCCTTCCCCGGGTGCGGTGGCGGGGGGGGGGGGGGGGGGCGGCGGGAGCATGAGCGTGGGCCTGCATGGGCAGGTGGTGTCCGTGGCCTCAGCTGAGGCGGGGGGGGGGGGGGGGGGGCGCACAGGGGTCCGTCCCCTCCGGCTTCTCAGGGGTGTGGCCGGCCTCCGGTGAGGGGCTCTGGAGAACCCTAAGCCTCCTCCTGCTCCTGTCCTTCCTTTGTAGCTGTGGATGTAAATAATAAAAGAATGAGCAAGCCACCCATTGATTCTGGAATCTTCCATTTTGGGAGAGAAGCGCGAACACCCTTCTGAAAGCTACGTCCTCCTCTCCGGCTCTCAGGAGCTGCGCTGGGCCTCCAACACTTCGGCTTCCAGTGGGTCTTCAGGCGGCGGCCCCCGTTTTCCGATCGGCAGTGGCTGGTCCGCTCGCCGGGTGCCGTGGGCTGCTGGGGACGAGCCGGGGCGCTGAGGTGGAGAAGGCCGAGCTCCCGTCGCGGTCACTCAGCGCCACGTCCTCGACGCTCGGCCGGGAACGGTTTTCTGTGGGAGGTCGGGCACGGCCTCTGTCCGGCGTCCTTCCGCCGCCACTCCTCCCGGCCCGCCCGGCGTGGGGAGGCGTCCTTAGCGGGGCTTCTCGGCCTCGGACCACGAGGCCCGGCACGGTCCCTCCCCGGCGCCCGTCCCTCTGCGGCCTCGGGGCCTCCCGTCTGGGCGGCACTGGCCTGCGCTCCTGGGGCCGCCCCGAGGGACGGAGCACCTGCCCGGCCGAGGCGGCGTTGCCACTTCTGCCCTCGGCGTCCTCTGCGGCTGACACCAGGCGCCACGGCCTGCCGCCCTCGGACAGCTGCGCAGTGGCCGCCAGGAGAATGCCGGGGTGGCCACGGCCACGGAGGTTGAGGCTACGAAGGAGAGGCTGAGTCAGCGTCCACCCCGCGGCAGGCGAAAGGCCCTGCTCGGTCAGCCGCCCGGCCAGCGCTCAGCCCTCCCTGCTCTGCCCCGGACCCCCCCCCCCCCCCCGAGGCCAGGGCCTGCAGCCGCACCAGGGGCACCCGGGTCCTCGCTGGCTCTGTTCGCTGGAGGTCTTCGAAGAGGACCAGGCTGCTGTTCGGCGTGTGCGAAGGGCTGAGCTGCCGGCGAGGTGGGAGGCGGAGCTGTCTCTGCACGAGGGAGGCTGTGTTCCATGTTCCGGGTGAGCTCCCAGCTGTTGGAAGGTAAATGTACGTGTTTGTTTGACTTCCACAGATTTGACTTTGTTGTGCAAATGTTTGTTGACTGTGTGTCCTTAAAGCTGGTCCCAGGCTCTGCTTCTGTTTGAACCGTAAACAATGGGTGTGATTAGCGCAGCTCCGGAGGGAAGATAAGATCTGGACTAACTGGGGCCACTCCGACATTCAGCCCTGGGCAGCGCCCTGCTCCCAGGGAGCTGACGCTGCTCACGGACTCTTACACCCTTCCCAATTCTGCACAGCCACGTCCCAGCCTCCAAGGAAATGTCCATCTCCTGAGGGTCTGTGCCTCGGTTGTACCGAAACCGAAACCAATGGCCCCCACCCTATCCTATGTAATAAAGACGTAATATGCCAACTGACCATCACACCTTCCCACAAGATGGCAGCCCCGTGTGATCACACGATGGCCGCCACCAGATGGCCGGCAGGGAAGGGCAGTTGTGGGCGATCAGGCCAGCAGAGGAGGGCAGTTGGGGGAGACCAGGCCTACAGGAGAAGGCAGTTGGGGAGGGGGGAGGACCAGGCCGGCAGGGGAGCAGTTAAGCATCGAAAAGGCTGGCAGGCTGGCAAGGGAATGGTTAGGGGCAATCAGGCAGACAGGCGGGGAGCCATTGGGAGTCGGCAGTCCTGGATGGTGAGAGGGGTGGCCCAGACGTGAGGAGGTGCGGGCTGGGCTGAGCACACACCTGTGCACGCATCTCATTGCCCGAGCCTCCAGTTGTGATTACAGCTGCCGGAGGTCCCCACACTCCAGTCCTCTCCAGGTCGCTGCTGAAGACGGCGGTGTGTGGGGTTAAATAAGACTGACGTGGGGTCAGGGGGCGAGGGTCGGGTCCTCACGGCAGGACGCGGCCTCTGGGAGGCCTCACGCCTCCCGTCTTCCCGTGGGGAGGGCACGGCCCCGGCCTGCGGGGAGAGCCCCTGAGTGGGCGGCCCTGTTCCCATGGCGCCAGCAGCCGGGACGGAGGTGCCAGATACGGCGGCACCTCGGCCCCAAAAGCAAACGGAGGGGGAGTCTGAAAACGCGCTGTCGGTTGGCAGCGTCGCCCGAGTAAACATTTGGCTCCCGTGGTGCCTGGGACTCGGGGCCGGCTCCCGAGTGGGCGAGGTTCCTGGCCTCCGGCGTCTGGGAGGAAAAGAGAGGAGGTGACTCCACAGGAAACGGCTACGTCCTCACCTAGGACACGTGGACTGATGTCAGGGGGAGGGAGAGAGGCCCGCAGAGACACATCCGTAGGTTGCCTCCCTTATGTGTCCTGAAGGGGGACCTAACTCGCAGCCCGGGCAGGCGCCCTGACCCGGAATTGAACCTGCAGCCTCCTGGTGTACGGGACGATAGCCTCCCACCCCCCCCCCCCCCCAGCCAACCCCCAGGGTGGCCCAGCGTTCTCAGGGGCAGGCGACCCAGCTGCTCCGCTCCACGCAGACCTTAGGCCGCTTGCCCGGAGCTGATCTCCCGGGACGGCGTTCTGAGGGGCCTCCGGGAGACGGGGGGCTGCCCTGGGCCTGCCCGCCCGCCCGCCGGCCCACCGGCCCGCCCGCCGGCCTGCCCCGCAGCACCGCACCCTGCCCGGCCCGCAGCCCGGTGGGAGCGGCCGCTTTGGGGTTTGTCCCGCATCGCGACTCCCCGCCCGCTCCTCGCCTACCCCCCGGGGCGGGCAGCGTGGGGCCCGCTCCCGGGGCCGCGTGGGGGTAAGTGATGTCATGGTGTGAAGTGCCGGAACAGTCCGGCTCTGAGGAGGAGGGAGGGGACGGGCCTGTCGCTTAGTTTTGAGGCGCAGGGCTGTGCTCCCCACGACGGAGTCCGGCCAGCTCCCTGGGGTCCTGAGCAGGAGAGAGCAGGGAAGTGGTGCTGCCGAGCCGGACAGGGTGGCTGGCCAGGGGGCGCGGCGGTCCAGGGATCCCCCACAGAAGGGGCACGGCAGTCCAGGGGTCCCCCACAGAAGGGGCACAGTGGTCCAGGGGTCCCCCACAGAAGGGGCACAGCGGTCCAGGGGCCCCCCACAGAAGGGGCGCGGCAGTCCAGGGGCCCCCCACAGAAGGGGCGCGGTGGTCCAGGGGTCCCCCACAGGAGGGGCACAGTGGTCCAGGGGTCCCCCACAGAAGGGGGTGCGGCAGTCCAGGGGTCCCCACAGAAGGGGGTGTGGCAGTCCAGGGGTCCCCCACAGAAGGGGCACGGCAGTCCAGGGGTCCCCCACAGAAGGGGCACGGCAGTCCAGGGGTCCCCCACAGAAGGGGCACGGCAGTCCAGGGGTCCCCTACAGAAGGGGCGCGGCGAGGGAGAGAGGAGAAAGGCGGCCTGGGACGGGCAGGCTCCACGCCGAGCCCTGAGACGCGGCCTGGCGCAGCGGCCGGACCCAGCTCGGCTGGCGCTCACGTGGGAATGCCATGCCGGCTTCTCGGGGCACTGGCCCGGCTCACCCACCAGGCGAGGGCAGGCCGGCCTGGCTGCAGCTGGCACCCCTCCCTGAGCCGCTCCGGCCGGGGTCCGACCCCAGCGGAGCAGGAACCACGCACTCCTGAGGGCGCGGCCGGCTCCGCCGAGCGGGAGCCTCTGTCTCTCCGGAAGGAAGCCCTGGGCAGCCCGGGGGCTGGTGGAGGGAGGCCGGTTCTGGCCCGGTTCTGGCCCGGTTCTGGCCCGCTGCCGCCCCGGGATGGGGGTGGGGGGCGGGAGGGGGACGAGGGGACAGCGCAGAGCAGCGGGGACCTGCAGCGGGACCACCAGCCCCCCTCGCCGGCCCGGCAGTGACGCCCGCCGGCCCGGTGGAGCGCTAGGTGCCACAGCAAATGCCGCTGGCCCGAAGCCGGCCTTCCTTCCGGTGCCCTGGTCCAGGGAGGGAAGGCCACGCGGGCGGTGGTTGGCTTTTCACCGCAGACCCTGCCCGCTGCTGAGCCCAGGTCTGGCCCTGGGCACGGACCAGCTGCCTGGCACAGAAGGGAGCGCGGGGCCCTCGCGGGTCAGCGAGAGGCAGTCACTTATGCTGGCCTCTGCACAGGGGAGGGGCACGGGGGGCACGGGGGGAGGGGCACAGGGGGAGGGGCACGGGGGGAGGGGCACAGGGGGGAGGGGCACAGGGGGAGGGGCACAGGGGGAGGGGCACAAGGGGGAGGGGCACAGGGGGAGGGGCACAGGGGGCACAGGGGGGCACGGGGGGAGGGGCACAGGGGGGAGGGGCACAGGGGAGGGGCACGGGGGAGGGGCACAGGGGGCACAGGGGAGGGGCACAGGGGGGCACAGGGGGCACGGGGGGAGGGGCACAGGGGGGAGGGGCACAGGGGAGGGGCACGGGGGAGGGGCACAGGGGGCACAGGGGAGGGGCACAGGGGGGCACAGGGGGCACGGGGGGAGGGGCACAGGGGGGAGGGGCACAGGGGAGGGGCACGGGGAGGGGCACAGGGGGCACAGGGGAGGGGCACAGGGGGAGGGGCACAGGGGAGGGACACGGGGGGAGGGGCATGGGGGAGGGGCACGGAGGGAGGGGCACGGGGGAGAGATAAAGGCACAGTGTAAGGTGTGTGTTTTTTTTTCCTTTTTAGAAATGCCTCTTTTAGAATTACTTTCAAGGCTTTAAAATATATTTAGCTTATTTGACAGTACTTAGAATTTTTAGAATATTATATTTATTCATTTATATTACACCTTTCTCCAAAACAACTTGAAATAGATCACAGTCCATTTTTAAGTTCCTGTGTTGAAATTTTGAAACCTTGAGCATTTGCACGGTAAGGCGTTAATGATCCCTCTTTACTGCCATAGTAAAAGGTTAACTCTTAAGCATGCCCTTGGTGAGAATGTCGCCATTGGGTCCATAAAGTGCTTTTAACCTTTACCTGCGAGTGCTTTCCTGGAAAGAGCATTTCCTGGCAAGGTGCCCCCTGCCCCCTGCAGGTCCTCGGCCTCCGGACAGTGAGGAGGCCGGCGGGGGAGGCCAGCGGGGGAGGCCGGCTCTCCGGGAGCCTGGGGGCCGCGCCGCTCCCGGCCCCCCACCCACCGCGCTGGTGCCCGTCCCGCCGGGCAGCCTCCCGGCCAGGCCCAGCGCAGACTGAAGAGCAAACCGGGGGAGGGGGTGGGCGCTGCAGGGGCCTCAGCCGGAGCCCCGCGGGTGAGCCTGGCCGTGGCGGGAGCCCTCGGGTCCAGGGGAGAGCAGAGCCCAGCGCTGCTTCCTGGCCGTGGGCGGCTGTGTCCTCGGAGGAGGGGTCTCCCGGGGGCTCATCAGCGCCCCCCGCCCCCACCCCCACCCCCACCCCGAACCGGCTGGAGCAGGCGGGGCAAAGGAGGGCCACAGGGATTCGGGTGGGAAACACTGCAATAAGCAAAAAGCAGTAATAAAAGAATAAACTCCCAGCTGTACGCCTGCCTGTGCCCCACCCTGTGGGTGTCACCCCAGTGGCCGTATTCTCAAGTCCAGTTTGCTTCCCACGTATGTGTGTGTGTTCCGTAAAGTAATCGACCAGAATTGCCTTTAAGACAGTAACTGACTCTTAAGCCCCGGCTGGTGCGCAGTGGTTAGAGCGCCAGCCTGTGCGCTGAAGGGTCGCACGTTCCATCCGCAGGCCCATGGGGACATGTGTGGGAGGCAGCCAAGCAATCTGTCTCACACTGATGTCTCTCTCTCCCTCTCTCTCTCTCCCTCCTTCCCTCCCTTCCGCTCTCTAAAAATCAATGGAAAAAAATATCCTCAGGTGAGAATTAAGAGCAAAACGACTAACTTACTCTTGTTTTATGGAATGAACTTGGTTTGGTTAAATCCATTATTCTCCGATGTTTAGTATGGTTCCTGCAGAAAGCACCTTCAGACGCTTTAAAGGGTAGAGGACAGAGTAGGGGTCACCGACCCGTGCTCACACACAGACCCCGGTGCTCGGGCGGCCCGGGCGGAGGCCCGGCGAGGACAGGGCTGCCCCCGAGGCCGTCTGGGCGGAGGCAGCTCGTCTGGCTGCTGTGATCAGGCTCCGGGGTCCAGAGAGACCGGGAAGCGGACAGAGACCAGGCTGTGAGAGGGAGTGGCTGGTGAGCGAGGCAGCCAAGCTGGGGGAGGGATCGAGGGGGTGGGAGGACTTGGCGGGGACCACACATTTTATTTTATTTTATTTTATTTATTTATTTTTTTTAATATTTTTTATTGATATTTTACAGAGAGGAAGGGAGAGAGATAGAGAGCTAGAAACGTCGATGAGAGAGACATCGACCAGCTGCCTCTTGCACACCCCCTACTGGGGATGTGCCCGCAACCAATGTACATGCCCTTGACCGGAATCGAACCCGGGACCTTTCAGTCCTCAGACCGACGCTCTACCACTGAGCCAAACCGGTTTCGGCAGGGACCACAAATTTTAATGGGCCACAGCTAAAACCATGTTAAAACACCCGGGGAAGGTTGGTTCTGGACCCGCCAAGACCTCGGGCCGAGAACGAGGCGTTGAGGTGCCTCCGTCAGCCTCCCAGGAGAGGCGCAGCCGCCTCCACTGTCCGGCTGGGGAACTGGAAAATCAGTTTTTAAACTGAGAGGCAAGCGCCGATTCTTTTAAATAGCAACGTGACGTTATACCTTAGTGGAAGGAAGTCTTACAGCTGGCTGACTTGGGACTTCATTTTAACTTGGAGAGGGCGGCAGCACGGAGCAGGTTATGATCGTGTCTAAGAGATCGTGTCTTGAGACTGCGTGCTCTTAGCTCGGAGTTCTGGAACGTTCCTGCCCAAGGGCAGCCCGTGGGTATGATGTTGTAAGACCCCCAGAGGGAGACCCTCACTCTGTCCCAAGGACCGACGGCGACCCAATCAACCGCAGGAGGCGTCACTTGATGCAAACCGCAAGAGGCTTTATTCCAGCACGCTGGGGCTTGACTCATAACTCAAACAGGAGCAGAGGAGTCCAGCAGCCGAACAGAAAATTTTACAAGCATATATAGGCAAAAGTCACGCATAGGAGGGGTTACACATGGAGGGGGAAGAAGGGAACAAAGGAATTTCAAAAAGGGGAGCTGGGCTCGTTAATTACTTGTTTCATGAGAGGGTCTACACTTAGTCAACAGTCCCACCTGGTAATCTTATCTTATCTATCAGAGCACTGTTCAGGGGCTATAACTCTCAGAGCACTAATTGGGGCTATTGCCTTGAGCGGTTTTAAGAGCTATGTTCCCATCACTAACGGGGGACCTTGGGAGTTGAGATAAGACAGACAGCCTTCTTAAAAAGATGTTTATTCTTTGAACAGCTCAGGGCAGCCACAGGCCACATGCCAATGAGAAATTCCAGCTTCCTCACTGCTAGGTGAGGCAGGGGTGGGGGGTTGCGTTTTTCATTCCCCCATTTTCTTTTTGGTAAGTTCTAATCATGGAACTTCATATTCTTCTCCGAGGCTGTTTCCCTGACGGAGGGACTGGTAGTGCTGCCTGAGCATTAGTACCTGTACAGCACTTATTCTTTCCCTGATGAAAGTGGCTAGGCGATTTAAGATGTAGGGCCCAAAAGTAAGAATTAAAAGCAGTATAATAAGGGGACCCATCAGGGTGGATATGAGGGTGGTGAACCAAGGGGACCGGCTGTACCAACTTTCAAACCACCCTTGATGCGCTTCCTGATCTCGTTGTCTTGTTTTTAATTTTTCTTTAAGTTTGGACATGGAATCTTTTATTTCCCTGGAGTGGTCTATGTAAAAAAAAAAAAACACTCTTTTTTCAGGGCAACACATAACCTACCATCCTTGAGGAATAGGAGATTTAAGCCTCGCCTATTCTGTAGTACTACCTCTGCTAGGGACCCAACGGATTTTTCTAATTCGCCTATAGATTTCTCCAGGGTACTTAAATCCTGGTCTATTTGTTGACTTAATTTTTGTTTGCACATTTAGTTTTACTAAGCTTTAGACTTTTTCATTGGCTAGTAAAAATATTTTTATCACAGTACCAGAGTTTTTATTAGTACTGTCCTCATTGAAGTCCAATTCCCCTCCTGCCGGCATCAAGTCTCCTCCTGGCCCGTGTGGAGCTCAGCCTAGAGATCTCACGGGTGAGGCCGCTGGTTGCCAGGATCTAGGCCGTTTTCTGTGTAGGAGCGGGGAGTGGTGTAGTCAGGTCTGGGTGCCTTCTACTTCAACAGCCATGGGCGTGGGCGTGCTCAGGATAACAGTGTAGCGTCCTTTTCAGGTTGGGGTTAGTCTTTGGGCAGTGCACTTCTTTACCCACACAGAGTCTCCGGGCCGGCAGGGGTGTACAGGGTCCACGGTGGGCACTGGCAGTGCATCTGGAATAAGCTTATTCCAGATGGTGGCTCTCTGGGTAAACTGCAGAGCCTGTAAGTACTTGAGCAAGGGAACAGTTACAAATTTTAGCTTTTTTAGTTTCTCCCTGACCCTGGGAAGGATGGAGAGGAGGTCTACCATACATGATCTCAAAAAGGGGGGAACCCATCCCAGTAGAGGGAACACATCTGGTCCATAAGAGGGAGAAGGGTGGGGGGTGGTCCAATTTTCACCGGTTTCTAGGACAAGTTTAATTAAACTTTTTAGAGTCCTGTTCATGCCTGTCCTAAGGCTTGAGTTATATTTTGAGATATCTTGCTACAAAGGCTGGGCTGTTATTTGATCCTATGATTACTGGCAGCCCAAACCTAGAGGCAGTTTCTGTCCTAGTGGGGTATGCTTCAACCTGACCTGAGGTGTTTATAAAAAACAAAAACAAAAAAACAAAAGAATTAGCATGTACTTATACCTTAATGTTGGTGGCTTAATCTCTGCGAAATCCACCTCCCAATGCTCTCCTGGGGAATCTCCTTGGGGCTTGAATTCCCAGGGGGACCCTCTTACCTTGCTTAGTATTTACCTGTGCACAGATAGTACTTCTAGTGACTATGCTTTTAATTACCTTATCTAAGCTTGGTAGCACCTGTCTTACAGAAGTTCAGAAGACATGGTGACGCCTAAGTGGGTAACCTGGTGTAACTGGACAACTAATGTCTGACCTGAAGCCTCTGGGACCAACAGTTTGTCATCTGGTAGAGTCCACCAACCATCTGGTCCTTTGATGACTTGCTTCTGTTCAGCCAATTCCTCTTATTGCTTGGTGTAGGTCGGGGTCCGACAGGATTACTAAGACTTGTAAAGGCCCCACTGGTTTTTGGGCATCTTCCTTAGCAGTTTGGTCTGCGGCTCTATTTCCTCTGGCTTTAATTGTCTCCCCTTTCTAATGTCTTTTGCAGTGCACTATTGCAACTGCCTTTGGGAGTCAGATGGCCTCAAATAATGCTAAAATAATGTCCTTTCTGGCTGGAGTTGGTAACTCTCTTTCCCGGGGGATGGCACTGTGTCCCCATCAAAGGGCCTAGATTAAGGCCAAGAGATTAGTAACTGTGCCCAAATGGTGTGGTCCAGGGTGACTACTGCTGCCCCTGTATATCAGATCTCATCCTGAATGTAATGGATCCCATTTGTGAACAGTACCTCGTCTGATGATGGCAGGACACCTGTCAGTACAGCGTCTGTTACCTCTATGCAGTCATGAATGGGTTCCTCTGGATCATCTGGAAGCAGGCTGGCAGGGTGGATGGCCAGTGTCTTATGGAACCGGACACAGGGCTGGTCCAGAAGAGCTTGGCACTGGGTGATTCTGGTGTTTGGCATCCATCTCTCTGGATCACTCGAATGAGGGCCTCAACGGCATGGGGTGTTGTCAGGGCTAGCTCCTGGCCCAGAGTCTGCTTATCTGCCTCCTTCACCAGCAATGCTGTAGTGGCCACTGCCCAGGGCACACTGGCCACCCTGCTGCCACAGGGTCTACCTCTTAGACAGATAGGCATCAGGTCTCTTCCAGGGACCTAGAGTCTGAGTGAGAACCCCTTTGGCAATGCCCCTTACCTCAGTCCCTTGGTGACATCTGGCAAGGCTAGGGCAGGTGCTGAGATGAGAGCCTTCTTTAGCTCCTCAAAGGCCAGTTGTTCCACTTTGGTCCAGTTCAGCAGCTGCATTCCCCCAGTGCGTGTTCCTTCCCAGGTCTATGGTCCTTCTCAATGTCTCAGGAAAACAGGCAGTTTGTCTGGTGGCTCTCTCTCTTCTTAGAGGTCCCATTGGCTCTGTCAAGACTGAATAAACTGCCCCAGTGTTCACCAGTAAGTTAATAAATAGGTTTACATCTTACTTGTAAGGTTACCCATCGGGGCTTAATGGAAAGGAGCCCCGGTCCTGTTAGTCCTCTTCCTCTATGTTAAAAAACTCCTGAAGTTTAAGTCTCCCTTTCTTGCCTCTCTAGCTAATCTGCTAGGATATCCTCCCTTGCAGTGCCTATGTTTCCTACAATAGGCATACTAATTCTTTCTTATTTACTGCTGGCCTTTTCCTCCTTTCAACCTTTCCCTGTTCCCCTTCTCATTATATGTACAACCTTTACAAAAACTTTACTATTTTAAATTAGCCTTCAAATCTTCTCTTTATGTCTTTCAAAAATGCAAAACCATGCCTTAAATCTTTTATTATTTAAAAATATTTAGAAAAGGAGAGAGGGAAGAGAGAGCAGGCTCAGCCCCCTGTTCCCAGGCCTCCAGCCGCTTGAAATTTAAAGTGACACATTTTTCCTACAGATTAGGATCTCAGTTCCTGATAAGCCTGAAAAGAGGAATGGGGGAATTTCTAACTGCATTTTTAAGCCCCTGAGGCCCCCTAACAGAACACGGTGAAAAGTGTCCAAGCAGTCTCATTGGGGTACAGGGGGGGGGGTCACAAAAGAATTTCCCTCCTAGTCAGCCGCCCCCTCCAGCTACTCTAAACAACCCGGGGAGGGAATGGATACCGGGAGGGTGGAGACAGGGGGCGACGCAGGTCCCAGGTGGCGAAGGCGCTGCTTCCACAGAGGCATTTTTATCTGGCGGCCCACTGGGAAAATCGCTTGCCTCCTGAAGCACAGGGGAACTGGTGACCTCCACATTGCGATCAGACTCCCTGAATGTTCTGAAAAGTTCCTCTGCTCGACTGTGTTTCTATTAATATTATCGATTTTAAAACCATAACTTAAGAGTTGACACACATATACCAGGACCAAGTTGTCTTCAAAATATTTCTCTTTCCTTTTAAAGATTTTATAATGTACTGTAATCATTAATCATATCAAATTTAAATGACCAATTGAGACAAATAGTTCTGAAACCATTCCTCCACCACTGATGATAATTGGGTGGCGGCAGGTGTTTGAAATAAGATTCATTTAGTTTTTGAGCTTGCTGGGCAGACTTGGTGACTTTGCCAGCACAATCTTTCTTCTTATAAATAGTTAACTTAAGGATTTGGTATCTGCTTTTAACTTTTTGTACCTTAATTGTTATAATTTTATACTGAGAGGTTCCCCCTCCCAAACTGGTGGGTGGAGCTAACACATGACTGGCACCTGCCACAGGGACATTTCCAAGACAGTGAACCACCAATTAGCATGGGCCAAAGTGCCGTTGGGGCCCATCCCTTTCTGTTCCACCCTGGGCCCAACCCCCTCCCTTTCCGTCCTTTAAGAAGGACCCTAAGTGAGACACGTGTCACCTTTTGGAGGGGGGCCTCCATTAGCCCGGTGGGGTCCGATTTCCTGACCCATCTCCCTTTAATTCTGATCTCTTTACCTCGGTGATGAGTCCCGCCCATCACCGGGGAATAAACTCTCTTTAAAACTCCCTGTTGTTCTGTTTCCTGTTTCCCTTCAAACCTAACACATACCTTCAAATTAATAAACATACATAGAATTTTTGTTAGGCCGGCCGTTTTCCCTCTGGCAGAAAGCAAGCACCCCTGGGGGGAAAAAAAGTTCCCCTTGGCCATTTGGGGCGGTTTGCTAGCCGTCAGAGCACTTAGTTTTAAACAAATTAAAAGTTTCTTTCTTTTTCCTTTTTCTGTTTTTCATAGATTTTTACACTTACATGAATAAATAATTATACCCAAGCAGACAAAATATCAAACAAACATCTGTATTTATACCCTTTCAATAAACAAGTTATATTATAGTGTTTCAGCAAAACAGAAATGGCACTCATGTTGGACAAAGGAAACAAGATTAACACTCTAGGAACCATGAGGGGAAAGCCGTCCCCCAAACCGGCATTGACCTGGGAAAAAGTGTGGCCAAATCAAAGCCATTAACATCACAGTCTGTCCCATCGTCAATCCGCATGTTGTTAGAAACACAAATAACAAAAATGCCACAGACACGAGGACCCTCCTACCCCATTTTGTCCTCCACAAACACGCAACAGAATCAGACGGATCAGACGGGCGCAATCTTGACAATCTCTGTCCCCATCAGCGCCCTTACAGCAGGAGACTGCCAGGCGTCCCTGGCTCTCCTCCACCCTTGGGGCGTCCCCCAGGGCTGCAGCCTGTGGCCCTCCAGGCACGACCACTGTCTGGCAGCTCTCACGAGCCTCCGAACGGCTGCAAAAACCAGAAGTGCCCTCCAGGCACGTCTACCGACCACTGTCCGGCTGTTCTCACAAGCCTCTGAACGGCTGCAAAAACCAGAAGTGCCCTCCAGGCACGTCTACCGACCACTGTCCGGCAGCTCTCACGAGCCTCTGAATGGCTGCAAAAACCAAAAGTGCCCTCCAGGCACGTCTACCGACCACTGTTCCGGCCACTCTCACGAGTCACCGAATGGCTGCCAGACCGAAAGTGCGCACACAGGACCAGACCAACTAACAAAACACAAGACAAAGACAGACAACCTCGGGGTACCCCTTCTTACCTCCAAGGTCGACTCCGCGGATGAGGGGTGGTCGTCAAATCCCGGACGAGCCCCCAAATGTAAGACCCCCAGAGGGAGACCCTCACTCTGTCCCAAGGACCGACGGCGACCCAATCAACCACAGGAGGCGTCACTTGATGCAAACCGCAAGAGGCTTTATTCCAGCACGCTGGGGCTTGACTCATAACTCAAACAGGAGCAGAGGAGTCCAGCAGCCGAACAGAAAATTTTACAAGCATATATAGGCAAAAGTCACGCATAGGAGGGGTTACACATGGAGGGGGAAGAAGGGAACAAAGGAATTCCAAAAAGGGGAGCTGGGCTCGTTAATTACTTGTTTCATGAGAGGGTCTACACTTAGTCAACAGTCCCACCTGGTAATCTTATCTATCAGAGCACTGTTCAGGGGCTATAACTCTCAGAGCACTAATTGGGGCTATTGCCTTGAGCAGTTTTAAGAGCTATGTTCCCATCACTAACGGGGGACCTTGGGAGTTGAGATAAGACAGACAGCCTTCTTAAAAAGATGTTTATTCTTTGAACAGCTCAGGGCAGCCACAGGCCACATGCCAATGAGAAATTCCAGCTTTCTCACTGCTAGGTGAGGCAGGGGTGGGGGGTTGCGTTTTTCAATGTGTTCTTACGGGCGGTGGCCGGGATGCAGGTCATCCAGACCTCTCTGGGAGGCCGGCCTGACCTTGGGCCAGGCACGCACGGGCGCTGTACCCGGAGCCCGCCCGAATGGTCTCTGTGTGCGTTCCAGCCCAGGCGGGTGGAGGTGGAAAAGAAGAATTTTAAATGCATCACGAGTGACTCAGCGTTTACCTTAAAGGCGCAGGTCAGTGAGCACCAGGAGGTGAGACAATCACACCCTACCCTTTCCACACAGCCGCTGCGCCACCCCCGTCTCAGTAAGCAGTCCGGTGGCAGGGGTGACAGTGAGCGCGCACACACGCCCTCTTCCTTCCGAGCTCGGAGAGTAGTTGCTCTGAGGAGTCGGCTGGTGCTCGCCATGAACGCGGTGCCGCCTGTACCCGGCTCACGCGGGGGCACTCCCGTGCCCGGAGGTGAGGTGCCACGGAGGGCAGCCGGAGGGCAGGAAGCTAGCGTGCTGGGAGGTAACGTCGGGAGCCGTGTTTCTGGCCGCACTCGGCACCTCACACTGACAGGTGGCACGGGGGGAGCCGCTGCCGAGGCCAGAGCGGCCTCCCGGGGGGCCACCCTGCTCCTCGGGCCTCGGCACTGCCCGGCCCGGCCAGCCCGCCCGCGGCTAACCCCCGCCAGCCACGGCGCAGGTGCGGCCACCGGGACAGAGGGGACGGCGGCCACGTGCAGCCACGTGCAGCCACGGAGCCCTCGCTCCTGGCTCCCGGCAGACACTCCCTCTGTCCGCAGGGGCTGTCCCTTCCTCTGCTCACAGAACCCTCACGCACCCGTCCTCGGGACGCTGCCCGGGTCTCTGTCTGGTCTGTGCTTGCTAAATTGCAAGTCTGTGACTCCAAAGTGTGAACGAAAAGAGCCACATGCCATCCTGACAGGCTCGGGGAAGGCCTGCGTGGCAGTCTTGCAAATTCAGAGACCTAAAATAGCCACCAAGATGGTTTGAAAATTTAACATCTGACTATAAACAGGTTATAGCAGGTAGTCATGTCCCAGGTATTTCAACTGACAAAGATCAATTTGGATCTGCTTTACTGAGCCCTTTAGCCTTCCTGCCTCTGAGATAACCTATCTGTGAGACGTCTGGGTAACCTGTAACTTCCTTTTTACCCCGGACCCCTCAGGGCACAACAAATGGCCCTGAGACATTCCCTCATTGTGACTGTTATCAAGTTAATTGTCAACTGTTAATTACATAGAGTGTCCTGTATCCATCTCTGTAAAAGAAGCTCATGTCCATCATTTCACCTTTGACTCTATCCCAGAGTTTTCCCCGCTTTGCTCTGTCCCACCTCCCTAATCTATCACCAGTGAATTTCATGTAACTCACCCATGTCCCTTTCCTTTGATTGCAATGTATAAATATAGAAATGTAACCCGCCATTCTCCGGAGCATTATCTCAATCCGTTGAGGTTCTGCTTCCCGGCATATGTTGACAGTTTGGCTCAAATAAACTCACAAAAATTCTTTTCAGGTTTCAGTGGTTTTTCATTAACAAAAGAGAGCACCTCGCCTCCCGTCAGCCTTCAGCCTCACGTGAGTGGAGAGGCCGAGCTCTCAGGGAGGTGCTGGCTTTCTTTGTCTTTCCTTTCACAGTAAATCAAGTGGTTTAAACAAACACAAACTCTTATCTTTTCAATAAGAAACACAGACTCAATGCCTCTTTAGGAATTTGGGTCTAAATAGGACTTTCTTTAACATTATAATTTCCTGTCAATTTTTTACTTACTTGGATTTTTTTCCTTTCAGTGTAAAATGTCTGAGCCCTTAAAATATCTATAAAGTATCTGGTGTTACGCTCTCAAGTGCTCACCAACTTTTGGTTCAGAGAATAGACCAATTTAAAACTCATACAATTTCAAATCCATGGCGACTATGTTTATAAGCAATATCAAGATGTCCTCAGAGTGCCATCGAATAAGCAAATAAGCAAATAGCGTAGAAAAGCAAAATGGTAGAAATGAAAGAGGTAAAGTACTTTTCCTAAGGGTATTGTTCTTCCTGATTGTGTTCCCAAATTCCCACAGCCTTTCATGTCTCAGCAAACACCTGCGGGCTCTTTAAACAATAAAATAAACTGCCCTGGATGTGGAGATTTGGCTCCAAATTTCCCCCTATAAAGTTGAGACGTTGCCTTCGCCCCTCTCACGCCTGCTCAGTGCTCTCCCTCCCTGACCCTCGGGATCGTCTGTGTCTGGGTGGTCCTTGTGGGCAGCCTTGGCCACGTGTGGCTCGTGAGCAGGTGAGCTGCGGCTTGTTCGAGCTGAGACACCCTGCAAGGACAGACATGTAAAATCCCCCGTTATAACTTCTATATTGACTTCGTGTTGAAGGAACATTCCAGATATTTGGGGTTAAGTATCATTATTAAAATTGTTTTCACCTTTTCTTTTCTCGTTTCTGATAAATGACTAAGAAAACTTTCAGTCACGTAGGGGCCTACACTCGGTTTCCATGGGCAGTGTTTCCCTGGCTTGCTCGTGTTGTTCTGGAATAATATTCTATTTGTGGGCTCTTTGCTACCCCCAGGCTAAGCACTTTGCCTCTATTAACCCACTTCACTTAATTATCGCCACTTTAAAGTGAGGACAAGGAGCTCCCAGAGGTCAGCCACTGGCTCCAGTTACACGTGGACGCGGCGGAGAGGTGAGTCCGAACCCACATCTACCTGAGCCGGAGCCCCTCGCCCCGCCGGAGTTCCCGGGCAGGAGGAGGGTGAGGCGTGAGGCTGAGGGCCTAAAAGGCTCAGTAATCAAAACATTACTGTGAACATTTTGTTCACTAAACATTAATGTTTACTGAACAAAACATTAAATTTTAAACAAAGACAGAACTTGATCTGTCTCACTAGCCTCCCCTCGCTCCCGGCCCCACGTCTGGTGCTGGTGGAGGGACCAGCCTTGGTGAGGGTGACCGGGAGGGCACAGGCGCGTGACACCGGAGCGCCTGAGCCGTGGGGCCGCTGGCTGCCAGCGGTGCGTGCGCGGGCTCTGCCTCTTTCTTGTTCTCTAGGTCACTCCGAGTCTCCGGGGAATGTGTTCTCAGCAGCTCTGAGAAAACCCCGTTTATTCCATCGCTCACCCTCCTGAGCACTTCAGTTTCCTCCAGGAGGGCCCAGTGCCCCACTGCAGACACCAGCGGGGCTGCCGCGGAGCCAGCGCCTCCCTGGGAGCCCGCAGAGCCCCTCCCGGCTGCCTCATCCGGGGCTGGAGACCGTGTCCTTTCCCCTGGCTCGTTGCTTTCTTAGCTCGATGCCAGGCCTTTCCACGCGCAGTCACATCCGTCCCATCAGACCCCGCACCTCTCCGAGCTCCGCCACTCGCTGCCCTGGCCTTGCCTCCCTGGCTCCCGGCCCCGCCGCCCTCCGGGACCCCTGCGCATCAGCACGGCTCCGGCCCAGAGTCCGGCCCGGAGGCATCCGCACTCTCAGGGTGCTGTGTTGCAGCGGGGGGGGGGGGGGGGGGGGGGATAGAAGTTTGGGGTTCGCTCCAGCAGCCCTGGTCCCTGTCCGCTCCTCGCAGCTGCAGGATTCGGGCCCAGAGGGTGCTGGTGCCCAGAAGTCAGGACTGAGTGCCCAGCGGGCCGTGCCCTCGGGCGCCTGGCCCGTAACATCACAGGCCTCTTCCCGGGGAGCGGGACGCGGCGACAGTAAGGAAACAGCACTGAGACGAGAGGCGGTCCTGGTCAGGTAGCTCAGTTGGTAGAGTGCCTTCCCTATAGGCCAAGATTGCGGGTTTGATTCTCAATCAGGGCACATGCAAGAAGCTACCAAAGAATGTAAAAGTAAGAGGAACAACAAATCAATGTTTCTCTCTCTCTCTCTCAAAAACAAAATCAATCAATAAAAATAAATAAATCTCCTTATTGGATTCTGTAGTCACAGAGAGCTATAGCCACACAAGAGCACACTCACAAAGTTAATTCAAGAAACCAATGACACATCATTCTGTGTGATGAGACTGCTTGGATGGTGCTATCTTAGCCTAAGATGCCTAGAAACTCAACTGTTTATAAAAAATTACCCAACCCGGCATCCACCTTCTGCACCAGGTGAGACATGACATCATGTTGATGAGGCGGTTGCCACGCTGTAGAAAGACAAAGATAATGATCCTCATTTGTTTCGTAAAATCTCTAGCTACAGTGAAGGCATTTTAGGTGATTTTTGAGATGCACTCAGTGTAATACTTGGCCTGAGGGCTGCCCACAGCCTGGTCTAGGTCGGTGCCTCGCACTTGTAGCTAACTAACAGTTCTACAGAACAGCACTGTTTGAGAAAGTGCTTTAAACCTCTTACTCAGTAGGTTTCAAATTGCTTTTCATTTACCTCTCCCCCTTCCTCCTCCCCTCCCCCCTCCCCGGCTAAACTCTGTGCAGCTACATGAATGTGGTCACTAGCAAACGCGGACAGCTTACGTTGCCGCATCGGCGGAGACTTCTTTCCTGAGAGCTTGAAGCAGGGCGTTTGCACTTGCCAAGCGCTCTTGTGAAGCTTTCTGACTGCTGCAGAGTTTTCTTGCTGCCCGAATAAAAGTTAAGTGAAATTTAAAAAGGGCCAAGTCTGGCTTTCTATTTTCATTACATCCATAGTTCTCAGGGTAGTGGGCAATAGCTTAGTGAACCAACTACATTCCTGGTCAGTGATGAAAGAGACATTGCGAACGATTGTCCTTAAAACCTAGGCCTGCCATTGCCTGCAAACAGCGTGCTCACAGCCCCTTGTGCCATCTGCAGCACTCTCCCGGCCCTGACCCCGTGTGCTCTCTGCAGCACTCTCCCGGCCCTGACCCCGTGTGCTCTCTGCAGCACTCTCCCGGCCCTGACCCCGTGTGCCATCTGCAGCACTCTCCCCGACCCCTGACCCCGTGTGCCATCTGCAGCACTCTCCCCGACCCCTGACCCCGTGTGCCATCTGCAGCACTCTCCCCGACCCCTGACCCCGTGTGCCATCTGCAGCACTCTCCCCGACCCCTGACCCCGTGTGCTCTCTGCAGCACTCTCCCGGCCCCTCACCCCATGTGCTATCTGCAGCACTCCCCCGACCCCTGACCCCGTGTGCCATCTGCAGCACTCTCCTGGGCCCTGACCCTGTGTGCTCTCTGCAGCACTCTCCCGGCCCTGACCCCGTGTGCTCTCTGCAGCACTCTCCCGACCCCTGACCCCGTGTGCTCTCTGCAGCCCTCTCCCTGACCCCTGACCCCGTGTGCTCTCTGCAGCACTCCCCCGACCCCTGACCCCGTGTGCTCTCTGCAGCACTCCCCCGACCCCTGACCCCGTGTGCTCTCTGCAGCACTCCCCCGACCCCTGACCCCATGTGCTATCTGCAGCACTCTCCCGACCCCTGACCCCGTGTGCTCTCTGCAGCACTCCCCCGACCCCTGACCCCGTGTGCTCTCTGCAGCACTCCCCCGACCCCTGACCCCGTGTGCTCTCTGCAGCACTCCCCCGACCCCTGACCCCGTGTGCTATCTGCAGCACTCTCCCGACCCCTGACCCCGTGTGCTCTCTGCAGCACTCTCCCGGCCCTCACCCCATGTGCCATCTGCAGCACTCTCCCGGGCCCTGACCCCGGTTCTCTCCAGGCTGAAAGGACACAACTATCTGGTTAAAATAAACATCCCCACTTAATCCCACTGTGACCCGTCAGCCCCCTGAGTGGGAGGCTGGGGCTATCCCCCCTCACCTCTTCTGGGTCTCACAAGGAAGATTCCAGATGAGTGATAGCAGCAGTGCTGAAGCAAAGCAGGCGAACTTATTAAGACCACACGTGGCATAAAGCGCAGGCGGGCGGCTCAGTCTGAGCACACGCCGGGTGGGGTCCGAGGCTTCTCCCCTTCCCTCTCTAGCCTTCTCGGTTCCCTGCACATGGCTGGGGCTTATCTTGGAATGTGGTACATACATCTGGCCATCTTGTTGGGCAAGTCCTAAGACAGCCCACTTCTTTGTTTAGTGGGTGAAACAAAACTCCCCTTTCTTTCCCTCTGCCCCTCCTCTAGCCCTAATAGCTATCTTTTGCCTAACACCTCCCAGTGATATCTGTCCTTGGGTTTAGCTGGCACAAATGGCATTAATTGTATCTTTGTTCTTTATTTTCCCAGGCCAGAGTGATTTCAGCTAGGAATTTTCTGGATAAGGAGAAGGGTAGAAACCATTTGCTCTCAAAGTGTCCTTGGTTGGGAGATAAGGTCTTGCAGTTCACACACTGGCTGCTAGCTGCTCAAACTGCTTGGCTTTGTTTAGTTTTCTTGTCTCAGTTTCCCCATTCCACTTCGCCAGGAATTGTCCTAACTTCTTAGTCTCCTGCCACACAACCGCTAAAGCCCACATTTTATCAAAATAACAATTTGAAAGGAAAATACACTGACAAGCAAAACACATGCTATTGATGCCTTTAAAAGCCAGACTGGTAGTTCTCTTCCCTCCACAGATTTTATTTATTTTTTATTTTGTATCTTATGTTTTTAACTTTTAAAATGATTTTTAGTGAGAGAGAGGAGGGAGGGAGAAGAAGAAGAAGAAGAAGAAGAAGAAGAAGAAGAAGAAGAAGAAGAAGAAGAAGAAGAGAAAGGGACATTGAATTGATGTTCCACATATTCATGCACTTGTTGGCTGCTTCTCATATGTGCCCTGACCCGGCTCAAACCCACAACCTTGGCGCGTCAGGACGATGCTCTAACCGCCTGAGCCACCAGCAGGGCTGTCTCCACAGACTTTAAATGTAAATGCAGGAGGGTTCCCTGGGCCCTACTTATTTCTTGTTCAATTGACATGCGAGCTACTCCACTCAGTGCACGCGCTCCAGGGCCGAACAGTCGCTAAATGTGTAATACTGCTTTACTTCAACAAATTAATTAAAACAGATAAAACCCATGGCGAAAAAAGAACCAAATACATTTATAAGCAATTATGACATCATTATATACACATAAAATAATGTAAAAGCGAAATGAGAAATGCAAATCTAGTCTTAAGCTTTCTGACATTGCTTTCATAAATAACTGTGACATCAACACAATTTTCTCAGAAATATATTGTATATATTTTCTTGATTTCAGAAAGGAAGTGAGAGGGAGAGAGAGATAGAAACATCATTGACGAAAGAGAATCATTGATTGGCTGCCTCCCACAACCCCCCTACTGAGGACTGAGCCTGCAACCCGGGGATGTGCCCTTTACTAGAATCAAATCTGGGACCCTTCAGTCCTCAGGCCAACACTCTATCCACTGAGCCAAATTGCCTAGGGCTCAGAAATATTTTTATGAGTATATCCCTGTATCTATAATAGTAAATTTTTTCTTCCAAATTAAAGCAAATTAGAGAACATCATTATTTTGAAGAATAGAATTACTCTGCAAACAAGATTTTGCAGTTGACAAATTGGTTATATTAATGCCAAACCACAGGAGAGAGCATTTCAAAGTTTGTGGTTTTCTGGACTGGTTTTATTTTGGTAATTTTTATGTGAGAGAATCACCATTTAAAAGGCATTGCTGCCCTGGCTGGTGTGGCTCAGTGGGTTGAGTGTCATCCCTTGCACCAAAAGGTTGCAGGCTTGATCCCTGGTGGAGGGAGGAAGGCATATGGGAGGCAGCCAATCAACGTTTCACTCTCACATTGATGTTTTTCTCTCTCCCCTTCTCCCTTCCTCTCACTCTGAAAATTCAATGTTTAAAAAACGCTGCTGCTAACAGTCTCTATTCTTAGAGATGAGCAAGTTGAATCATCTTTTCATTGATTTGTTTAGTGTTAGTCATCAATGATCCTTTTAATTAAAAACTAGGTGAGGCAGATACCCTAAGGGTCAGCTTTGCAAGGATCTGAGGGTGAAATTAAGTACATTCCACAAACATCCGTTTGAACCTTTGGCTTCACCTTCGGTGGAGGGTAGTCCGTGGACTGCTGTGTTCCTGGCAGGTGAGCAGGGGCCCCTAGAAGAAACACATCACAAAAAAGGGTTTTGCCTGAGTTGACCGGAGTTCAAAGTCAAGGCCTTAGTGCCAGAGAGGAGGACTAATAGAGCAGAGGCTGCCCTGGGGTAAATGACTACGTGTCTGAGAGATGAACACCAACAGCGCTTTCCCTTGGGAATTTCAACCCAGTTGCCAAGAAACACCACAGAGGAAGGGATTAAGAATCCCTGTGAACCCTGAGAAAGTATTGCAACATCAGAAGCAGAACTTGGCTAGTGGCCTGACCATACTTTCTTTAAGATTTTTTTATTAATTTTTAGAGAGAGAGGAAAGGAGAAGAAGAGAGACACATCAGTATGATAGAGAAACATGGACCATCTGCCTCCTGCATGCCCCCTGTGGGGATGGAGCCCACAACCCAGACATGTGCCCTGACTGGGAATCAAACCTACAAACTTGCTGAGACCGGTTTGGCTCAGTGGATAGAGTGTCGGCCTACGGATTGAAAGGTCCCAGGTTCGATTCCGGTCAAGGGCATGTACTTGGGTTTCGGGCACATCCCCAGTAGGGTGTGTGCAAGAGGTAGCTGATCGATGATTCTCTCTCATCAATGTTTCTAACTCTCTATCCCTCTCCCTTCCTCTGTGTAAAAAATCAATAAAATATATATTTTAATAATAATAAAAAAAAACCCTACAAGCTTTTGGTGCACAGGATGATGCTCAACCACTGAGCCCCACTGGCCAGGACTGACTGTACTTTCTTGTTTCCTACCCTTTGAGATTGTTGAATTGGGCTCTTTGGTTTTACTGCGCACTTTGGAGAGAGACAATATGCAAGTGGTTGCTCAGAGAGATGCCGGGGTCATACCTTAACCACATCGGTGCAATTACCAGGTGGTGTGGATTAAAACTCATTCATTTTTCAAAGCATGCCCGGTGCAGGTGACATTGAAAACCAACTTAGTTCATCAGAAACTAGGACGACATCATCGCCTTTCCTCCCTGTGACTTCTCAGCCCTCAGGTGCACTGTGCGCTGGGCTCTGCCTGGACTGGATGTGGACTGAGAGCGTAGCTTCCTTCCTCCCATGTCCCTGGCTCTGCCCCCTTTGCTCACACTGCATGGGCATCTTGGACAATTACCTTGTGCTTGTGTGCCTAGTGCTGTGTGTTACCCAACTAGATGCTCCACACAGAGGGCCCCGGAGCACAGTCCTGTGGCCTCCAGGCCCAGGGGGTCCATCAGGAGCACAAATCCCACTCACTGTCCCACTCACCATCTACCCGAGAGCTGGCCGGACCGCAGCCGTCCACGCACCGCAGGCAGAGGGAGCCGGTGCCGCAGCGCCGCCTGCGGTTCCGAAACACAAGAACCCGTTGACCCACAGTTTATTCCCAGATGTTTTCTTCTTCAGAAAAAGATCACTGGTTTCTCATGAGATTTCCTGTTTCAGTTTGAAATAACTTGAACTCAGATGACCCACGTATCCAGTGAATTTTCATTTTGTCTTAGTTTGGAAACCAGAAAGACAAACAACAAAGAACAGCAACCTTCCCATCTAAAGAATGCTCTCTAAAAGCAAGGTAAGGCCGGACGTCTTATTCCAAAGCACCTCCCTGCTTTTCATTAGGTAACGGAATTACATTAATGGTGCTTAGCATCCTAAAAGGGAGAACAACAGTTTCTAGAGCTTTTGGTTTGAAGGCAATTGTTAGCAGGTGATTTAAAATGTACTTTTAAAAGCCCCACCACATCTCAGGAAGGACAGTTTGCATGGTTTCCATGGTGATATTCAAAATGAGTGTAGGTGCATCAAAGAGGGTGATTGCATTAATTGGCGGTTTGGCATTTCTGTTGGCTGCCCACCATTTCGGTGTGACTGACTAGTCCTCCTTCCTTACCCACCGGGCTCGACATTCAGATAGTTTCCAAGGTCCTGACAGTGATGCGGCCCTCCTTGATTTATAAAGAGCATCTGAGTAACTGCCTCCGCGTCCTCAGCAAGTGCTTTTTAAGTAGCTGTTCACTGCGGGGAGGAGGGGCGGGAGGTGCGAGCAGACACTCCGGAGCAGACTCCTGCCCTCGAGGAGTGCGTCCTCCTCAGTCTATTGCTGCCTCCTGGCCAGCGCGCGGCTTGGAATCTAACTTCCACTCTGGTAACAACCAAAATCGACATTTACGCACCTAATGAAATACAGGGTAAAAAAATAGTAGCTTATTTTTATGGTGCTATTACCCATGTTTAGACCTGTTTACATACATAAATACCTACCAATGTGCTCCAGTCGCCTACAGTATTCAGCACAGTCACCTACATAGAGATGAGTCTCCCAGGAACAATAGGAACCATACAGCCTAGGAGCCCATAGGCTGTAGCACCCAGGTTGTCAAAGGACACCATGATGTTTGAACAACAGAATCCCCTAGTGATGTCATTAAGCAATACATGACTGTAATAGGTGATCAATAATTAGAAATCATTCAAGGTTATCCCTATGATGTTATTCCCATTGAAGTCATTAGGATAGATGTCTTAGTCAGCTCCAGCTGCTATAACAAATACCATGGGGTGGGTGAAACAACAGACACCTATTGCTCGCCCTCTGGAGGCTGGGAAGTCCAAGAGTCAGGAGCCAGCAGGTTCGGTGCCGGGGAAGGCCCAGCTCCTGGCTTGCACAGAGGCGCCTTCCTGGCTGGGATGGAGGTCAGCTCTCACCTTTGCTTATAAGGTCCTGAATCCCACTCACTATCGGCCCTCACAACTCCAGTTATTTCCCAAAGGCCCGTCTCTTAATCCTCCTAATTTGGGGGGTTGGGACTTTAACATAAGAATTTGGGGTAACCAAACCATCAATGCATAGCATTTATGCTTTCCTGAAAGGGTAGAGTTTGGTGGTATCTTGGTTTTACCTTGAGACTGTACATAACTATCGATCTCCTCATGTGAAGGTCTCACAAATTTCGACATCATACTTGTTGAGGTAGAAGAGAAGAAAGTTAAGAATCGCTGAGCAAGCCCAGCTAATAAAGTCCTGTATTAGAACACAAAACGGTGTCAAAGCAAAATTACTTGGAACAAAATCACAGAACACGAGGAAAGGATTAGGGAAAGCCAGGGGTGAAGGTCTGCTGGCTTTCACGCCGTCCTGTGAGAACCCGTCAGGTCCGGCCCAGACTTGTGCAGCGTTCTTTACAAAAATAACCGCTCTTTGTATCGAGGGAGGTGATTTGTGTTCTGAGTGACTCTTCCTGAAAACTGCACCTGGCAGAGTTTACCAGCGGTGTCAAAATCTTTCCGGGTGAGGTAAATTAAACCGAATTGTGTTTCTCAAGTTATTTTTCCTTTCTTCACTCCTGAACACCCCATACACTAGCATGTTGCTAGGTTCTTCCTTTGAAGGAGGAATGGCCGTGATGAGTTAGCTGTCCATTGCTGAAGTCTGGGCAAAATAGGAACCTGTGTCAGGGCAAGAATTTGGTATGTTGTTTTCAAAAGCAACTGCCAACCCGTCTCATCCCAAGGAGCTTTCTAGAGCAAATGCATCTTCTCTTCATTCAACAGCAAATCTGGGAAATGTGGGGTGCTAGGCTTGTTTCAGATGCTTGGGATGTGTCCCTGGCAAACAGATTTCTCTCCTTATGGAGTTCAAGATGAATTTTTTTCCAGAGAGAATTCCAATTGTTTGATAACTCTGCTTAAAAAATGTTCAGTACTTCCCCAGTGTCTATGTTAAAAACAAACTCCTATACAAATATTACACGCCATAAAAAGAATAGTATCATACCATTTGGAACAATACAGTATAAATGGAGGGTATTATGCTCAGTGAATAAGTAAGTTGGATAAAGACAAATGCCATGTGATTTCACTTATATGTGTAATCTAAAGAACAAAACAAAGTAGCAATAGACTCAAAAACACAGACTGACAGACTGATGGTGACCAGAGGGGGAGGGGGGATGGGTGAGGAAGGGGAAGGGATTAAGATGTGCAAATCGGTAGTTACAGAACAGTCGTGGGGATGTGAAGTTGTAATAACTCTGTATGGGGCCAGGCCGGTACAGGAAATATCGGGGGAACACTTTGTACAGTACATGATGGCCTAACCACTGGAATTAATACAAAATAACAGTACATGTAAACCGTAATTGAAAAGTAACATTAAAGATATTTAATAGCCAAACAAACGCCTCCATCTTTCATTAAGGGAGTCCATAATCTGACTCTGATATCTCCATGTTTTTCTCCCGTTTTTCATGTTCCTCGAAGTGACTTCTGCTCTCCAGTCAAACTGGGGGAATCTGGTCTGAGGTTGCCACCTGCCCAGAACCCAGATGCCTTCCGCTCACTGTCTTCTTCAGTCTCTTCCATCTTATTTCTCTTCCCCACCTCCCTTCCTCCTCCTGACCTGCTGTCCTCCTCGGCGACAGGAATCGTACCTGCCACGTGCTGCCCCAGTGGTGACGCTGGGAGGTAGACAGTCTTCTCTCGCTGAGATGTGAACAAGCAACGCTTGGTTTGAGCACCAAATGCAAGTAGAGCTGGAGGCAGGTGCGGTGGCTCAGTGTCCCTCAAACATCCCGTGCCCAGTGGCCAGCCCCTGTCCAGCGGTCCATTCCCGGAGAGCAGCAGCGTGGGCCGTTCACGTTGCCCCAGCCCCTGGCCTGCCCACTGAGCGGCCGGTGCTAGTTAGCGGTCACCAGTGGACGGAGGAGGAGTAGCAGGAAGACCAGAGGGTGACTTCGGAAGAAGAGAGCAGAAGGCGAGGAGGATCCCAGCTGCCAGGCCAGGGAGAGAGGCCCTGGGAGCCGGCGAGTCCTAGGATGGGGCAGCGAGCGCCGTGCCCCGGACACGGCGGCCCCTCGCGTCTCTGGGCCGCCCCGAGCCCGTGAGGAACAGGAAAGACAACGTCTTTATTTTACGATCCTTTCTGGAGCCTGGGGCCAAGGAAAAGTCTCTTCAGGTGCACTCCTTAGCAGGCACCGAGAACGCCGCCCGCTGCCTGTGCGCACGTCTTTGCTGGGCGTCAGTCACCCCGCGCTGAGCTGCCCCTCGCGGGCCTGGCCACGGGCACAGCCGCCAGCGCCTTCTCCCGGCCACAGCCCAGGTGGCCCTCGGTGGCCAGGCCTGCGCCGCGGGAGGGTCACGTGTCCGGCAGGACCAGCTCCCACGGACCCAACGCCCAGTTTGGGACCTGGCACATCACCCCACGGTCAGTGGTGAGGACTCGGGCCGGAGAGCGGGGTCTGCTCCTGCCTCCGGACCCTCCTCTTTGCTGCCTTCCTCGTCTACCAAAGGGGATGATAGTAGTAGATCCTCTTAGGTTTGGAAAAAGGATTGAGTTACTAAAAGTAAAGGGCTTGCCCAACCTGGTGGCTCAGTGATTGAGCGTCAACCGTGCACCAGGAGGCCACGGCTCGATTCCTGGTCAAGGCACATGCTCAGGTGGCAGGCTCCAGCCCCAGGAGGGGGTGCAGGAGGTAGCCGATCCATGTTGATGTTTCTCTCTCTCTCCATCTCCTTTCCTCTCTCTCTAAAAACCAATAAAAACATATTAAAAATAATAAATGTGAAGGGGCTGCTGTCCATCGCCAGCACACAGTAACACAGGAAACATTAACGCTTCCTACGCCCTCGGCCGCAGCCCCGAGCTTCGGAGCCGGCGCAGCTCAGCTGTGAGCAGGGCCCGGGGCTCTGGCCGCCGGGGCCACCTCGCCGGGTCCTTGTCCCCAGCTTTCCCTGAGAAATCAGTTCCAGTCCCAATGCCCTTCCTGCTGAAACGAGAACTCACGGTGCCCACTACCCTAAAGCCTTATGAGGCTCACGTTCAGCAACTGATCTGACAGTTGAACCAGAACGCGCGCAGGACTGAACACCTTCTTAGACGGGGAAGTGTGTGCTCACGGCGCTCTGTCCAGCAGGAGAGAGGGGGAGATGTCGCAAAACCCCGCGGGCGGTGAGCCGGGCGGGCGGGGGAGAGCCGGGCTGGTTTAGCGGTATGTGGGCAGTTACACAGGTGCAGTGTGGACCTGGGCAATTACAGTCCATTAGCCACCTGGCTGGGACAACAGTGCTGGCGAAGAGGAACCCGCCAGGGAGAACAGCATCCCCTCACACCGGTTTGTCTGGCTCGTAAATGGCCCAGGGCATGCCCTTACTGCGGTTCCTGGAAGACGGCTCACCGGGCCCAGCAGCGCTGCCTCTCCCGCAGGCGGCCTGCGCTCAGGAGGCTGCACACCACACGCCACCAGCCCTCTCAGCTTGCATCACTCCATCCCCCCCCCCCCCCCCCCCCGGCATCCCCACCCTGCCCGGACCTGCTGGCGCTGTGTGCTTTGTCCCCACCCATCCCCCCCGCAGCGAAGCGGCCCTGTCTCCCTCCGGCTGTGCTGAGGAGGCTGCCTGCACCCAAGGATTCTGTGCTCTTGCTTCACACTCAGCAGCACTGGCGTTCCTGGTCCACTTGTTCTTTCCATTTCCATTTTTCCTGCGACTAAGCTGACAGCGAAGCGCAAAGCCACTTGTTTGAGTACATTATTGGGATGGGACGGCAGTCCAGAACTTTCACATGGAAGTCATCAGAGGCAAAGCTACGCGTCCACTGGGGTCTCGCAATGGCTCAGATGGCCACCACACAGGCGACCACCACTCAGGCAGCCATCACACAGGTGGCCACCACTCAGGCGGCCACCACTCAGGCAGCCACCACACAGGCAACCACCACTAAGGCAGCCACCACACAGGAGGCCACCACAAGGCGGCCACACCACACAGGCGACCACCACACAGGCGGCCACCACACAGGAGGCCACCACAAGGCGGCCACACCACACAGGCGACCACCACACAGGCGACCACCACACAGGCGACCACCACACAGGCGGCCATCACACAGGCGGCCACACCACACAGGCGGCCACACCACACAGGCGGCCACCACAAGGCGGCCACACCACACAGGCGACCACCACACAGGCGACCACCACACAGGCGGCCATCACACAGGCGACCACCACACAGGCGGCCACCACACAGGCAGCCACCACTCAGGCGGCCACCACATGGGCAGCGCTCTCTGCCCGGCTCCACAGGATGCTGATATGGGAGGTTCTGGTAAAGCACCCAAACATTTGAGAATATAAAAGGCCGTATTTGGTTTTCTATTGCTCTGCTAGTGATAGAGGGACTTATAATCTGATGGATAGAGCACCTGCATAAATCTGAAAAGTAATCACATCATTTTAAATCTTAACACATACACTTGTGTGAACAGGAGGTTAAGTTTCTCATATGTGAAGAGGGGTTAAGTTTTTCTTAAGTTTCTTTCCGGGGCATTGTGCAAAGTGATGGAGGAGATGACTCAGCTGTGAGTCCAGCAAGCAGACCCGATAAGCATGGGCTGTAAGGCGGAAACTCAGGGGAGCGGCGAAAGGCAGAGTCCCGGAGGCGCGCATGTTGTGTGCAGAGGACGGACTGTTGATTGTGCCACTGGATTGCCCTAGCGGGAAGGAGACAAAAGCTCCAGACTGCTCTGAACCCCATTTCCAACTACACTGAACCCCAGTTCCAGGCTCATTTGGGGAAAGACTAGACTGTCTGGTAGTGGGAGAAACTCGAGGGCACCTTTCTCTCAGAGGTGCTTGCAGTGAGTACCAAAGGACACTGAGGAACACTGAGACTCAGGAACATCTTAGGGTGGGGCTGAGAGGAAGCCAAGGCTGTAGGCTCCACCCTGAAACTCTGTCCCATCCAAGCTGAGCACAGAGGCTTTTGCAATTTTCCAAGTCTAGTTGAATAAGGTTGTCTCCAGGCATAGACACAGCTGATCCTCACAGCCAATTGGCCTGGAGGCCAGTTCTTCCCAGTGATACCAACAACAATCAAGACTTAACTACAACAAGGCTGTACACACAGTCCACAAAAGGGGGCACCAAGAGTGTCCATCTCAGGTAACTGGGGAGGCTGACCCACTGAACCATATAGGACACCTTAGCACACAAAGCCAACCTACCAACTCAGGGAAGCTGTGAAAATTCCGAGACAAGGAAACAGATCGCAAACGAAAGAAATGGAGGACAACAAGCAACTGGATATAGAGTTCAAAACCATGGTTATAAGCTTTCTCAAAAATTTCCTAGAAAAGGCCGATAAAATAAACAAGACCTATGAGGATATGAAAAGGGGTCAACTAGAAATAAAGAATACATTATCTGAAATAAAAAATATTATACAGAGTCCTAAAAACAGAATGGAAGATCGAAAGAAACAAGTAAAAGATTTGGAACATAAAGAGCCAGAAGGCACTCCTCCGCAGAAGCAAGAAGACAAGAGAATCCAGAAAGTTGAAGATAATGTAAGAAACCTCTGGGACAACTTTAAGCGAACCAACATCATAATTATGGGAGTCCCAGAAGAAGAGAGAGAGCAAGATACCAAAAACATATTAGAAGAAATGGTGACAGAAAACTTCCCCCACCTGGTGAAAGAATTAGACTTACAAGTCCAGGAAGTGCACAGAACCCCAAACAAAAGGAATCCAAAGAGGACCACACTAAGACATATCATAATTAAAATTCTAAGAGCAAAAGACAAAGAGAGAATATTAAAAGCAGCAAGAGAAAAGCAGGTAGTTACCTATAAAGGGGCACCCATATGATTGTCAGCTGATTTCTCAACAAAAACCATGCAGGCCAGACGGGAATGGCAAGAAATATTCAAGGTGATGAATAACAAGAACCTACAGCCAAAAATACTCTACCTAGCAAAGCTATCACTCAGAATCGAAGACCAGATAAAGAGCTTCACAAATTAAAAAAAAAGCTAAAGGAGTTCATCATTGCCAAATCAGAATTATATGAATTGCTGAAGGGGGTTTTTTAGGAAGAGGAAGGAGATAAAGATAAAAATTATGAACAACAAATACATAACTATCAACAAGTGAATCTAAAAACCAAAGGAATTAAAAAATCTAATGAACAATATTAACTGGTGAATATAATAGAATCAGAGGTATGGAAGGGGAGTGGACTGATGATTCACAGGGAAATGGGGGGGAGGGGCGCCGGAAGAGACTGAACATAAACTGTGCACCTATGGAGGAGGACAATGGGGGATGGAGAAAAGGCAGAGGGTGGGGTGGGAACCTGGTGGAGGGGAGCAATGGAGGGGGAAAAAAGTAACATTTGTAATAATCTAAACAATAAAGATTTATTTTAAAAAAATAAAAAAGAAGAGGAAGAAGAAAAAGGTAGATAAAAACTATGAACAGCCGAAACCGGTTTGGCTCAGTGGTAGAGCATCGGTCTGAAGACTGAAAGGTCCCGGGTTCGATTCCGGTCAGGGATATGTACATTGGTTGCGGGCACATCCCCGGTAGGGGGTGTGCAAGAGGCAGCTGGTCGTTGTTTCTCTCTCATCGATGTTTCTATCTCTCTATCTTTCTCCCTTCATCTCTGTAAAATATCAATAAAATATATTTTAAAAGATAAAAATAAAATAAAAACTATGAACAACAAATACATATCTATCAATAAGTGAATCTAAAAATCAAGTGAATAAAAAATCTGATGAACAGAATAAACTGGTGAATATAATAGGATCAGGGGCATAGAAAGGGAGCCGACTAACAATTCTTGGGGCGAAAGGGTGTGGGGTGTACGGGAAGAGACTAGACAAAAATCACACACCTATGGATAAGGACAGTGGGGGGAAGGGCAGAGGGTGGGGTGGGAACCGGGTGGAGGGGAGCTATGGGGGGAAAAAAGAGGAACGACTCTAATAATCTGAACAATAAAGATTTATTAAAAAAATAAATAATAATAATAAAATGCTTTGCGGGAGTCACTCACTCATTCTGTGTGAAATCCACTTTTCATGGTGACTTGTGACCCCATGTGACTTCACGCTGGTGGCAGGCAGACAGGGTGGGATCTATCAGTTTTTCTCTAACATTGTCGAAATCAAATTGCTTCACAGTTTCTTTAGGTATTGCTCACAAAGCAAGGAATATTTAAATAAAAACAGCTGTCAGAGTCCTGGGGAATTCTGAAGCAGCTTAATCCTGTCGAGTACAGGCAGTTCCAGCAGCTCCTAATCTGATAATGTGCTTTGTTCGGGGCCGTGTCCGAGGCTCGCTGGCGTGCAGCCACCGAGTTAGCAGAGTGGTTTCGCTTGTCCCCCCTCCAGGTTCCTTCCAGGTTGTAATTTCTGCAGAGATTTCAAGAGGTGGGTCCTGTGGATGCCAACACTTCTGTTCGGGTCTGCGTTCATTGTCCTGCAAAGTCGAAAAATGAGTTCAGAGACGGAAAGCGGAAGTGGTGGCAAAGTTTACAAGGGATAGACGAGGGAATGATGGACCCCCTGCAGCAGGCGGGGCGAGAGGGGGCGGGGGGGGGGGTACCTGTGGAGTGTGTGTGTGTGTGTGGGGGGGGGGGTAACAAAACAGGCTGCCACCAAAGCTCCTTTGTCTCGGGTTCCAAAGTCCCGGCCCCTCAGCCAGTCCTGGGAAGGGGCCCTGGGGTTCCAGGAGAGCTGGAAGCAGGCCAGTGCTCAGAGCATCCGCTCCATGCTGCAGCCGGCGTGGTTCAGCATCGAGCTGATCACAGTCCATTAATCCTCGTGTGGAGTCCCACGTGGCCCTGAGCCCGGGCGCAGGGGAGCCCATCCCCCGCCGCAGGAGAGCCAGGAGCCAGGGCTCCGCGAGGAGAGAGCTCGGCAGGCCCTAGGCTCTAGGGGTAGAGCTGTGCTTTGCTGGCTTCTGATTGGTCCTTTCAAAGAATGCTGCCTTAGCAACGCCCATACATCCTAAGGCTCAGGTCTCTTGCACCTCTTCTTCCCTGCTCAGCCAGGTTGCCTTAGCAACTTGGGCCTGACTTTCCCTATTTCCTCTCCCCTCTGTGGCCCCTAGCCCTCTCCTGACCCCTCACATCTGCCGTGTTTTTACAGTCTCAGAAACAGGGAGGAAAATGAGTCCCCCTCTTCTGAGTTCTTGGTTGAAACCCCCCTTGTAGTAGGAGACAGATTAACAGGAGGGGGACCATTTAAATTATGTAGGGAGCTCCCCAAAGATCTGAGACTCAAAAGGCATCCAGACCACCAAGGCTCACGCACCCTCCTGAGCTCAGGACGGGGTGGGGGTCGAGGCTGCAGAGGGGAGGCAGTTGCCTGGAGGGAGCAGAGGGTCCCCTCCCGCAGGTTCTCTCTCTGGGGAGCAATAGTTGTCTCTGATGATCCCCTCCCTGGCCAGGCCCCTTTCTAATGGAGATTCACTTAATAAATGTAGGTTTCCCTCTCAAAGGGGTAACTTTTACTCCGTCCTCAGAGTTCCTGTGCCTTAAAAATAATCAGCTGAAAAGAATCCTTTTGACCTGAGACATTAGGGGTGAACATCCGGCCCTCCCGGTGCGCCCCGCAGTGTGGCTGCCCTGGGACCGGCTGAGTGGGCCCAGCCCACAGCCACCCGCCCCCTGTGGTCTGCAAACTGCGAGCAGAGCTGTGGGTCGTGCCTGCGTCCCTGTGGGGGTTACAGAGCCGGGTCGGTAACCGCACAGCGTCAGCCCGGATTCGCTGACATACAGTTCAGTCGCTTTTATTTTCACAGGATATGGGAGGTGAGGGCCGAGACATGGCTGGGAAAATGAATATGAACAAAAAAGAGAAAGTTTATCATAACAAGAGGAAAAGACAGAAGTTTGTTTTCATACTTTCATAAACACTAGAATTAGACAAAAGGGGTATTTGACAGTTGAGGGGGGGAAATGAATAAAAAAGACAAATCAGTTGCCAAAATGTATTCTGGGTTCAGAACCCGAGCCAGAGTCTTCTTGTCAAAACAGCCCTGTTTGGGCAAGCACAGCTAGGTGTTCAGACCGTGATTTCTCTGTGTGGTCTAGAACCTTCTACAGTTTCTGGAGAGCAGGGCTTCCTGAAGCCGAGGCCTTAGCGCTCCTGGAATCTGCTGGGTCCACCTGTGGACAAAACAGCAGAAATCCTTGCATTTGCGGGGTTTGCATTCCAGAAAGTCCAGTCACGTTCAGCGTGTGAACAAACATGGCTGGCTGACCGGGCGTGCCCGGCCGGCCGGCTGGCCCACGTCGTCCCCGGCCCTCGGCAAGGCTCCGTGGGGGCCACACGCGGGCCTCGGCGGGGTGTGAGGGCACGAGTCTGACCTCAGAGCCCCCCGCTCCGGTGGTGACACCAGCTCATAAAGAGATGCCTAGAAGAATAATCACTTGGTAAGCGGTTCCTAAGAAAGACTATTCGCTAGAATTAGTGTTTATTCTAGCAGCGCACTTGCCCTTTTTAGAAAAGCAGTGGCTTCCAGTTGAGCACCTGAAAAGGAGAAGTGACCCCCCGGGTCGCTGGACAACCTGGTCCAAGACGTGAGATGTGCCAAAGGGACCATCGCTGGAACAGACCCAGCGCACTGCCTTTGTTTGCTCTTATGACTCAGCAGGAAACTGCTGCTTCTCCTCCTCCGCCTCCCCACCCTGCTCTGGACTCCGCGGGCGGTTTAATCCTGCCGGGAGCTCTCAGCCCAAGCACCGGGCCCCGGCAGCAGGTGCCGTGGGGTGACAGCCAAGGACGCCGCGGCGGCGGGAGCTGAGCTGACTGGACAGGCCTCCTGCCCCGGCGTGGGCTCGGGTCGCCCTGGGCTGGCGTCCTGACTCAGCTCGCCTCCAACGGGCTTCCCAGCCCCGACCGAAACCCAGGCTTCACCCTCAGGGCATGCCGGGGTCTCCGGTCAGCCCCGGAGGAGCCTGGCTAGGTGAGTGCAAAGCCGGCAGGCACCTCCCAGGCCCACGGGGGCCCTGCCATCAGCCACCCCTCCTTTTCCAGAAGTTTCACCCCTGCGGGGGATCTCACAATATACTGCAAGGCCAGGAAACATACCATGGGCTTTGATTTTACACAGAAGTCAACACAGTCATCATTTCACTAGGAACAATCTTTATTTAGAGGAGACAAGTCAACCTTTTGGTTTAAAATGTTGGTTATTATGCCATAATTAAGATATACTTAATTCTCAAGTGTCTTGTTTGTGTTGGTGCCTATCATAAAACCTAAAAAAGAAAACCATCTGTCCATAAGATGCTAAGATGGGAAGGGATGTTAGTGACCGTGTGTCTCTAACCCCTTTCAGATGGGTGTCAGCCAGACAAAGGGGTCCTGAGCCCCAGTGGAGACAGACAGAACGAAGCCCCTCCACGGCTCCAGTCAGCCTGCGGACACGGCAGGCAGCACAGGCCGCCGCAGGGCAGCGCTCCCGGAGCTGCTAGACCTCCTTCACGTCTGTTTTCCAAATCTGAGCCAAGCACAAACGCGAGACAAGCTCAGTGGCTGGTTGGGAACGTCGCTTTCTGCATCCCATAGTAAGTGCTGCCCAGCCAGACTACTTCCCTCCCATACCTGGGCATCTGTGTGCAGACGAGGAGACCGCTAGCCTCCTGCCTGTCCGTTCACCCCAGCAGCTTCTGGTGCTGCCCCATGGAAGCCCCTCAGCCCGCCTGGGGGCGCAGAGCCTGAGGCCCCGGCGCGGGGTCCTCCCCTGCAGAGCCTTTGCTGAGCCGGTGCCTCTGCTCCGACGTCTCTCACATCAGCAGACAAGACCCCGAACCGTCCGGACAGTCGCGAGCAGGAGCCGAGCAGGAGCCGAGCAGAGCCCCAGGTCCCGGTCCACTCTTTACCTCTCTGTGCTTCCTGGGATGTCTTCTCAGGGAACATGACACTGTAGAAAAACTATCTTCTCTCTTAGAATTGCTTTTAAAAATTAACGAGGTAGTGTACACGTTACAAACAAACAAGGCCGAAACCTACAGAGGGAAGCGAGCCCTGAGCTCCCTGTGCTCTCCTCAGCTGTTGCACGGCCCCTTTGCCTGCACATGTGAGTGGAGTGTAGGGATGCACATTTGATTTCTGTTCATGGTTGCAAGCGGTATTGTAGCTTGCACTTTGATTTTTCCCAAGGACATCTTTCCACAGACAGGCTAGCTCTTCGTCTAAGGGCAGAGCACTCCCAGTGGGTTGGGCGGCCCCTGACTCCCCAGCCTTCCTTAAGGAGGGGCTGGTACAGATGTTTCCCTGTGTTCCTACATTCTTCATCAGCTGTGCTAATATTCCAATAGTAGTGGTTCCTAAAGATGGAATTCTGGGGCAAAGGGTTCTGCCATTGTAAATGTGGGGTTTAGATGCTGGTGGATACTACCAAGTTGCCATCCTATCTAATAAAAGAGTAATATGCAGATTGGCCATCACTCCAACACACAAGATGGCTGCCCCCATGTGGTCAAAGACCTTGCCCCCATGTGGACACAAGATTGCCACCACAGGATGGCCAGCAAGGAAGGGCAGTCGGGAGGGACCAGACCTGCAAGAGAGGGCAGTTGGGGGTGATCAAGCCTACATGGGAGGGCAGTTATGGGTGACCAGGCCGGCAGAGGAAGGAAGTTGGGGGCAAACAGGCTGGCAGGGGAGCAGTTAGACATCAATCAGGCTGGCAGGGAAGTGGTTAGGAGGTGATCAGGCTGGCAGGCAGAAGCAGTTAGGGTCAATCAGGAAGGCATGCAGGTGAGCAGTTGGGAGCCAGCAGTCCTGAAGTGTGAGATTGGGCCTAAATGGGCAGTCAGACATCCCTTAAGGATCCCAGATTGGAGAGGGTGCAGGCTGGGCTGAGAGACCCTCCCACTCCCATGCATGAATTTCATGCACCAGGCCTCTAGTCAGATCTAATAAAGAGGAAATATGCTAATTGACTGCCCCTCCCTCAAAGATGGTGACACCCACAGCCAATGAGGAGGAAATATGCTAATTGACTGTCCCAAGCTCAAAGATGATGGTACCCACAGCCACAAGATAGCGGCACCCACTCCCCTCAGCCTCCCAGCCACCCAGGGCTGGCCCAAGGTGCAAGCAAGTCTTGGATGGCAGCTGCCCAGCTGCCCAGGGCCATCCAAGACTCAGGTAGCCAGGGCTGGATGAGGCTTGCACTGCCAGCAGTGGCAGTAGCAGAGGTGTGATGGGTTCCTGGACTGTGAGAGGGGGCAGGCCAGGCTGAGGGACTTTTCATGCACTGGGCCTCTGGTCCACATATAAAAGAAAATTGTGTTGCCCCACAATGAGGGCAGGCACTCTGCCAAGCAGTTCGGGTGGCACTGGCACCTACCCCTGCATGAGCAGGAGCACAGGCTGGGTCTCAACAGGAGCTGAAATGAGCAGAAAGGGAAGGATTCCCTGAACCAGCCACACAGAGAGGCATGGGCCTCAGAGATGCCTGTAAATGGGGGTTTGGGTGTCACCAGAGTGCACTCAAGCTCCCCCTCCATGTCCTCCCAGCTTCTCCAGGAGCTGCTCCTCCCCTCATGTCCAATATCTGCAAGGTGATCATTTTTACCAACCACATGCCTGGTCACCCACCCACAGGAGGTTAAGAGTGAGGTCATTCCACCTACAGTCAGCCCCTGGCCTGGGGAAGGTAGCCAGATCCTGGCCTGGGGGAGGGAGTCAGACCCTGGCCTGGACCTTGGAAGTCAGCCCCTGGCCTGGGGGGAGAGGGAGGTTGGGGGGGAAGCAGAACCTTGCCAGGGAAAGGAAAGACATCAAGGAAAGATCTTGGAACCCAGTGATTCTGGCAGATGGAGGCAGTTTTCTTTGTAATCTCACCACATAGTTCAAAGAACAGGCTAAGGATCAAATCTAGCTTCTGTTTCCTCTGTAAATGCAAATAAATGTGTTAATGTTATAGAACTCAATGGGTCCATTGCCTGTGTGCATGGAAGCCTAATCAGATGCAAGTAAAGGTTTACTTTGAAGGAAATGGCACCAAGACCAGAGGCTCCTGCTCCAAGACCTGGCTCCCCCAGGGCGTCTAGAGCATGGGCTGCACCAGGGACTCTGGAGCTGGGGCTGTGGGCTCTGCTGCTCGACTGGGCCCAGGTTAGGGATAGTTGACTGTTGTATCAGGTCCTAATCTCAGCCATGGAGTCGCCTGTCCAGTTTGGGGAGGTGTCCTTTCCTCTAATGGGCCTGGGGCTGGAACACTCCTGAAGTCACGCTGTTTTTTCTAGTTTGACCCAAACCCGTTCTGTGGTCAACAGACCTGAGGCTTTCTTCCTAAGACTGTTTGATGCTGAGCAGAACTCTATGCCCTGAGGCCTCCTGGTTAAGGTTGAGTCCGTGGACAGAAACTGAGGCTCACGTTGAAGACATGCATTTCTGCAGTTACATTAACTTTCTCATAGACTGTGGCCAAGATTAGATGGAAAAGCAAAAGTCTTGGAAGAGTGATTTCCACATATGAAACTCACTAGCCATGTTAGCTTTCTAATATTATAGTTAAACTAGACTATGAAATTCATGCACGAGTGTGTGTGAGTCCCTCCGCCCAGCCCGCACCCTCTCCAATCCAGGATCCCTCTCACAATCCTGGACCACTGGCTCCTAATTACTCACCTGCCTGCCTGCCTGCCTGGTCACCCCTAACTGCCCCCACCCCCTGCCTGCTGGCCTGATCAATCCTCACTGCCTCTGAGTGCTGGCCTGATTGCCCCTAACCGCCCCCCCTGCCAGCAAGGTCCCCTGCTGCCAGCTAGATCACCCCCAACTGTCCCTCCCTGCTGGCCTGGTTGCCCCACGCAGCCTGTTGTTCAGTCATTTGGTCATCCCTCACTAACCCCCCTGCTGGCCTGATCACTCCATGTAGCCTGTTGTTCAGTTGTTTGGTGGTCCCTTGGGCCAGGACTGGGGGGCCGGGCAGCCAACATCCTGGGGGTGGGCCCAGCTGTGCCATGTGCCTGCCACCCCAGCAGGACTGAGGGGACTGGGTGCCACCATCTAGTGGCTGTGGACACCGCCATCTTTGAGGGTGTGGAAGTCAATTAGCACATTCCCTCCTTATTGGCTTTGGATACCACCATCTTTGTGAGGACATGATGATCAATTAGAAATTGGTAATATGCAGATTGACCATCACTCCAACACACAAGATGGCCACCCCCGTGTGATCAAAGATGGCTGCCCCCATGTGGACACAAGATGGCTGCCACAAGATGGCTGGCAGGGGAGGGCAGTTTGGGGGACCAGGCCTGCAGGGGAGGGCAGTTAGGGGCAACCAGGCCAGCAGGGAAGGGCAGTTTGGGGCAATCAGGCTGGCAGGGGAGCAGTTAGATGTCAATCATGCTAGCAGGGGAGTGGTTAGGAGTGATCAGGCTGATAGGCAGAAGCAATTGGGGGCAATCAGGCAGGCAGACAGGCAGGCAAGTGGTTGAGAGCTGGCAGTCCTGGATTGTGAGAGGAATGTCCGACTGCCTGTTTAGGCCCAATCCCACAGGGGTCCACTAGGATCAGGCCTAAATGGGTAGTCGGACATCCTTCGAGGGGTCCCAGATTGGAAAGGGTGAGGCTGGGCTGAGGAACACACCCTTCCCTGTGCACAAATTTTGTGTACTGGGCCTCTAGTTGTAATATAATTTTAGTATATTGACAATATTAATAATGTACTAGTGATATTATTTAATATAATTACCCAACTCCTTATTTGTTCTATTAGTTATCCACCACTGCATAACAAATTACCCAGAACCTAGTGGTTTAAAACAGCAACATCTACTGGCTCAGCTTCTGTAGGTCCAGGACCTGGCTAAGCAGCTGTTCCCCCTCAAGGTCGCTCTCAAGGCTGAAATCGAGGTCATGGCAAGGTTCCCCTCCTGAGGTTCCTCGTGGGCTGTGGCTGAAGGCCGCCTTATTTCTTGTCACATGGACTTTTCCAGCACGACAGCTTGCGTCATCACCAAGGTGAGTGAGGCAAGAGGACGGGAGAGCCTCAGGAAGACAGGCATTTGACTTCTCTCAAAAACATATTTTTATTGATTTCAGAGAGAAAGGGAGAGGGAGAGAGCGATAGAAACATCAACGATGAGAGGGAATCATTGATTGGCTGCCTCCTCACCCTCTTCAGCGGGGATTGAGCGCATGTGCCCCCACCAGAGAATCAAACCCTGACCGCCTGGTTCACAGGCCGATGCCCAGCCACTGAGCCACACTGGTCGGCCGACATCTGAGTTTTCAGACTTTAATCTCAGAAGTAACATCTCATCTCTCTGCCACATTCTGTTCATTAGAAAGGAGCGGTTGGGCCCGCCCCACAGGAGGGGCGGGGACCAGGCGGAGCTCGGAGGACCAGGAGGAGTCATTTCAGAGGCACCTTGCACAAGAGCTGGAGACCACGATAAAGCAAACTGAGCTAAAGACAAACTGGTTCCAGCTCAGGTTCCGGCCAAAAGGTAGGTAAACATCCTGCTTGGCGAGTGTTCTTTGCCGTGAAAGCTCCGTTCAGGACGACGTCTACCTGAGCGCATCGGGCAGGCCGCCGCCTGCGGAGACCGAGGCCCGGCGGCTGCGCTCAGTGACGGCCACCACAGCACAAGCCCCCCGTGCTCCAGAGCTCCGTGAGCCGGCTAATCACAGCGTGATGGGGGCGGGGGCGGGAGCCATTCCCAGGAGGGGAAAGAAAACATTTTATTAGAAGCAGAAAACACGCTCAGTCGGGAGAATACATGGCAGCGCGACTGAGTCAGCTTCCCTTGACCGCCTGGCCCGCCTGCCTTCTGAAACTCTGCTAGAGAGACAGGCCATTTATTCACAGGGGGGGGGGGGGCTTTGATAGGTGAAGGCTTCTGGAAAAAATAAAATAAATCCTTACTTTATGTCTGACATCAAAACAAGATTTCAAATGGTTCTAGTGTTTTAATGGGAATAAATAAATTCATGGTTTTCTAGTTTTGGGTAGAGAATGCCCTTTCTCTGTACAAACCACCCAGACTTCAAAAATTGCCCCAAGTTTTAATAGGTAAACATTAAAAATGTCTCCATTGCCGAGACCGGTGTGGCTCAGTGGATAGAGCGTCGGCCTGGGGCCTGAAAGGTCCCGGGTTCCATTCCGGTCAAGGGCATGTAACCTTGGTTGCGGGCACATCCCCAGTAGGGGCTGTGCAAGAGGCAGCTGATCGATGTTTCTCTCTTATCGATGTTTCTAACTCTCTATGCTTCTCTCTTCCTCTCTGTAAAAAATCAATAAAAATTAAAAACAAACAAATAAAAATGTCTCCATTGCCAAAAATGGTACTAGTGAAGCATAATGTGAAATAATGTGTACAGAACAAGCTGAGACAAATATATGCTACATATGTGTAAGCCTGAAAGACTAAGTGTTCACCCCTCTGCTCCCTGCCCCCCCCCCCTCCACACACACCTGCAGATTCCTCTGGGCCCACACGTGGCTACACCCTCACACCGTCGCCGCGCTGGGGCGTGGGCCGCAGAGGGCCGGAGGAGGGGCGCCTGCGCCAGGGCAGAAAAGTGCCCTCTCCGTGGTCAGGGTCCAGGACAAGACAGCGCTAAGGGTCGACTCACCCATTTAGCAGGGACTGCAAGCTCCTCTAGGATCGGGAGCCGGGACTGGGGGAAGGACGGTCTGTGGTTTGGTGGTGTGCCATCTCATTTGGGAGAGAAAGGTGCTCCCGTGACAGGACTCAGGAGGTAAACACGGACAGGGCAGCGGGTCCCAGAGAGGCCAACGCAGTCCCGCTCACAGAGCCCTGGCTAGTGCTTCCTCCCGCCGCCCTTCCAGGAGAATGACCAGGAGGAGAGGACAGGGAGGTTGGTGGGGGAGAAGGCAGAGGTGGGGGAGAAGGCAGAGGGGGGGGAGAAGGCAGAGGTGGGGGAGAAGGCAGAGGTGGGGGAGAAGGCAGAGGTGGGGGAGAAGGCAGAGGTGGGGGAGAAGGCAGAGGGGGGGGAGAAGGCAGAGGTGGGGGAGAAGGCAGAGGTGGGGAGAAGGCAGAGGTGGGGGAGAAGGCAGAGGGGGGGGAGAAGGCAGAGGTGGGGGAGAAGGCAGAGGTGGGGGAGAAGGCAGAGGTGGGGAGAAGGCAGAGGTGGGGGAGAAGGCAGAGGGGGGGGAGAAGGCAGAGGTGGGGAGAAGGCAGAGGTGGGGGAGAAGGCAGAGGGGGGGGAGAAGGCAGAGGTGGGGGAGAAGGCAGAGGTGGGGAGAAGGCAGAGGTGGGGGAGAAGGCAGAGGGGGGGGAGAAGGCAGAGGTGGGGGAGAAGGCAGAGGTGGGGGAGAAGGCAGAGGTGGGGAGAAGGCAGAGGTGGGGGAGAAGGCAGAGGGGGGGGAGAAGGCAGAGGTGGGGGAGAAGGCAGAGGTGGGGGAGAAGGCAGAGGTGGGGGAGAAGGCAGAGGGGGGGAGAAGGCAGAGGTGGGGGAGAAGGCAGAGGGGGGGGAGAAGGCAGAGGTGGGGGAGAAGGCAGAGGTGGGGAGAAGGCAGAGGTGGGGGAGAAGGCAGAGGGGGGGGAGAAGGCAGAGGTGGGGGAGAAGGCAGAGGTGGGGGAGAAGGCAGAGGTGGGGAGAAGGCAGAGGTGGGGGAGAAGGCAGAGGGGGGGGAGAAGGCAGAGGTGGGGGAGAAGGCAGAGGGGGGGCACTGCACAGCCCTGGCCCCCGCGCCCGGCCGGGTCCCTCCCCGCCTGGCCCTCCTGCTGGCTCCTCTCCTCTCTTTACCGGTCCCTCCACGCAGGCCTCTGCCCCGACACCGTCCCGGGCACCGGGGGCAGCAGCCGCCTGCGCCCTGGCCCTCGGTCCGCTCCTTCCACGTGCCGTGCTCCCACGCTGAGCACCAGCCGGCACAGGGTGGCCGTGCCCGGCCCGCGGCGCTGGAAGGGGGCCCGGGGCAGGCTCTGCCTCCGCGGCGGGGCTGGGCCTGGGAGGGCTGCTCAGGGCTCCGTGTGCCGCCCTGCGGGCGCCCCGCCCCCAGAGCCCAGTCCTCAGGAGGCCTTGGGCACAGAGAGAACGAATAAACTTGGCCTCCGTGGCCAGTGCCTTGGAGCCTGGCGAGACCCCCCTCCCCAAAGTAAGAACCAACCCACTGCCGAAACCGGTTTGGCTCAGAGGATAGAGCGTCGGTCTGCGGAATGAAAGGTCCCGGGTTCGATTCCGGTCAAGGGCATGTACATTGGTTGCGGGCACATCCCCGGTGGGGGGGTGTGCAGGAGGCAGCTGGTCGATGTTTCTCTCTCATCGATGTTTCCAACTCTCTATCCCTCTCTCTTCCTCTCTGTAAAAAAAACAATAAAATATATTTTAAAAAAAGAACCAACCCACTTATATCTCCTTTATTAAAGGCAAAGACAGCACCAACAACACACCACAACCACTTCTGTATCTTAGAAAGGCTTCTCCCGCGGTGACTCCGGGGGCCAGCCTGCTATGCCTTTTAAACATGTTTTCATTGATTTCACAGAGGGAGAGAGAGGGAGGGATGGGAACATCAGTGATGAGGGGGATCACCCATGGGCTGCCTCCTGCACGCCCCACAGTAGGGCTACGTGCCCTGACCAGGAATCAAACACTGAACCCTGGTTCATAGGTCCACGCTCAACCACTGAGCCGCCCAGCCGGGGGCACGGGCCTCTGGCCATTCTGACCCAGCCCAGACATGCGTGGGACAGCCAAGGAGTCTCGCTGTCCGGCGGCAGGGCGTGACGTAAGGCGCGGGAGGGCGCCTAGTGCGGCCCGGACCCACGGGGAAGGGGGACCCTGCGGGCGCGGTGCGGGCTGCAAGGCTCTGGGCGTGGGGACGCGTGACCGTTCCCCGGGCCGGGCCGGCTCCAGGCCCCGCAGGAGGCGGCGGGCAGCGGCCGCTCCGGGCAGGGGCAGAGCCTGGAGTGGGGCCGACTTGCCGTGGGCAGGAGCCAGGGTGTGGGCAGCAGCGGGGCCGGAGGAGGCCGAGCCGGAGGTGCCCGAGGACCAGAAGCCGGGCAGCACGTGTGTGTGTGTGTGTGTGTGTGTGTGTGTGCGTGTGCGTGTGCGTGTGCGTGTGCGTGTGTGTGTGTGTGTGCGTGTGCGTGTGCGTGTGTGTGTGTGTGTGTGTGTGTGTTGGGGGGGCAGCCGCGTGCTGGGGTTCAGCGTCACACGGGCAACGGGCTCCTCCCCAGGCTCGTCCCCACACACACCCTCATCTGTGCGCAGCCGGCGTGGAGGGCGGGCTGGGGGAGGGGAGGGGGGAGGGGGGAAGAGGGCGGGCGGGGGAGGGGCAGGGGAGGGGGGAGGGCAGACAGGTGGGGTCTGGCCACAGAGGGAAAGGAAGCCAGAGCCCATTTCCTGGTCTTTGTACCTGAGGTCAGACTTGGCTCAGTGCCTCCAGGGAGGACCTGGGCTGGGGATGGAGGAGCTCTGCCCAGCAGGGGAGGGCCGGGTGCCCCGCTGGGGAGGCCCTGATGACCCGCTGGGGAGGTCCTGATGACCCGCTGGGGAGGCCCTGATGACCTGCTGGGGAGACCCTGATGACCTGCTGGGGAGGCCCTGATGACCCGCTGGGGAGGCCCTGATGCCCCGCTGGGGGAGGCCCTGATGACCTGCTGGGGAGGCCCTGATGACCCGCTGGGGAGGCCCTGATGACCCGCTGGGGGAGGCCCTGATGACCCGCTGGGGAGGCCCTGATGACCCGCTGGGGAGGCCCTGATGACCTGCTGGGGAGGCCCTGATGACCCGCTGGGGGAGGGCCGGGCGCAGCGGGCCTGACCCGTTAGGAGGAAGCGAGCTTCGTCAGGAGACTGAGACTGTGCCATGCGCACACGGCCCCGGCCCGCTGTCCGCGCTGCGCGCTGCGGTGGCCTCTGGGTAGTGACTAGACCAGAGCCACTCCAGGCCTCCGCCGAGATCCACGTCACTGGCCACCAGCTCCTCTGGTTGTACACCTCAAGTTCCGATCCTTCCTTCACGGCTTTCCACGATCAGAGCAGTTCCAGGAATTTGGGGTATTTTACACTAACAGCTTCCCCGTTAGTGTCTCCTGCTCCTCTGAGAAGAGGAGGAGTCCCGGAGCCGGGAGGTCAGGAGGCGCACTGCGGGGCAGCTCTGCCGGCTTCCCCTCACTCCCCTCTCTCCCCTCACTCCCCTCACTCCCCTCCCTCCCCTCACTCCCCTCACTCCCCTCCCTCCCCTCACCCCCCTCACTCCCCTCACCCCCCTCACTCCCCTCTCTCCCCTCTCTCCCCTCTCTCCCCTCTCTCCCCTCTCTCCCCTCTCTCCCCTCACCCCCCTCACCCCCCTCACCCCCCTCACCCCCCTCACCCCCCTCACCCCCCTCACTCCCCTCTCTCCCCTCTCTCCCCTCTCTCCCCTCTCTCCCCTCTCTCCCCTCTCTCCCCTCACCCCCCTCACCCCCCTCACCCCCCTCACCCCCCTCACTCCCCTCACCCCCCTCACTCCCCTCTCTCCCCTCACTCCCCTCTCTCCCCTCTCTCCCCTCACTCCCCTTACTCCCCTCACTCCCCTCACTCCCCTCTCTCCCCTCTCTCCCCTCGCTCCCCTCACCCCCCTCACCCCCCTCACTCCCCTCACTCCCCTCACCCCCCTCACTCCCCTCACTCCCCTCACCCCCCTCACTCCCCTCACTCCCCTCACCCCCCTCACCCCCCTCACTCCCCTCACTCCCCTCACTCCCCGCGGCGCCACGGGGGTCGCCGTGTCTTCTGCACCAATTGCCTGGCTCTGGACTCTCCGCTTCCATTCAAATGCTTCTGCTTTCTAATATTTCCTATCCATTTAGCTAAGACTACTTCCTGACACTCACCACGTGCTTTTCCTCGCCTCTATGCCGTCCTTCTTCCTTCCCCAAACTAGTCTTTGGCCCCCCAGTCAGCCATAGTTTCCAGCTGTTCCTTTGCGGGACAAGCCCTGCTTTCCCACAGGCCTGGCCTCCTGGCGGTGTGACCCTGGCCGTCCCGTCCGTGGAGCCGTTGGAGTCCTCCTCTTTGCAGGGGGACGTGCTCCGCAGTGGTTACTCCGGAAGCTCTGGGTAAGGAGAGGCGCTCGCCGGTCCGTGCCCGGCTCGGCCCTGACCCAGCGTGCGGCCCTCTGGTCTCTGCGCTCCTGAGAGTCCCTCTGCTGACCAGGTCAGCATCAGCCTGTGTGAGAGTTCCCGCTGTGAGAGGTGAGTTTGTCCTGGAAAGTCGAGGCGAGGTGCAGCGTGCTCGATTTGTCCTTGCCGATGGGGCACAGGAGGGACCCAGAGATGGGAGGCATGCATTGCCAATTCCAAGAAATCGCCTTCGTCGACGAGGGCAGAGTGGGCGGCGCTTAGCCCCGCCAGCTCCGGCACCCTGCCATTGCCATTGTCCTCGCTTCACGCCAACACTGGTATCATGGCGGTGGAGTCATCTCACATACATTGCCATTTATTAGCTTCCCAATCCTGAGAATCTAATTCACAATTTTTAATTAAAAATCTGAATTCTAGACATATAAATTAAATATATATAATTGATTGATGAAAGATAAATTATAAGTACTTGAAAAAATTAGTACTTGATGATTTTTTATATAAAAGAACAGTATACTTGATGTGATTAGGAGTTTTCATGAGGCTACTTATAATTAAACTAGTGGCCCGGTGCATGAAACTTGTGCACATTAAAGGGGGATTAATTAGAGGAAATACTTTAATACTGCTATTTGCCCTTTCTCTATAATAGAAGTGTCATGCTCGCTTTGGCAGCACATATACTAAAATTGGAACGATATAATAGAAGTGTCAGAGATGAAAGAAAATTAGTAAAATGTATATGAAAACCTTCTGTCAGAGTCTGAGGCACGCCACGGGACCCAGAGCCAAGTGCCTGCCCACCCACGTGCACCTCAAAATTGCAGGAGACCCAGACCCAACTGGCCTCACCCTTGTTAAGCCCACCCGGTGAGGGGCGCAGCCTCGGGTCCCTGCTGATTGCTCATTACACCTCGTTATGGGAACCCCGCCTCCACTGGGAGTGTAGCCATCTTGTGACTGTGTGACAGAATGAGGGTCAACTTGCATATTACCTCTTTATTATAAAGAATAGTTACAAATGCATTATCGTCGTCAAAAATCTGGATGATTTTTAAAGTTTGACAAGTCCTGTTCTACTAGTAATAGGTAGAATTGTGTCCATTTGTATTGAATCTCTGAGGGGCTTTTAAATTATTATTGATTTCAGAGAGGAAAGGAGAGGGGGAGAGAGAGAGAAAAACGTTAATGATGAGAGAGAATCACTGATTGGCTGTCTCTTGCAACCTGGGCATATGCCCCAACAGGGAATCGAACTGTGATCAGCTGGTTCATAAGTCCACGCTCCACCACTGAGCCACGCCGGCCGGGCCTGCGTGCGGGTTCTAAGAAGACAATGGAAGACGGGGTTTCCGGGTGCTCAGCTGTCTGCAGGATCCAGGCGGCTCCCCAGTTCAGGAGCTGTGCCTTCCACGCCGCTCGGTCTCCGTGAGTGAGTACCCCTCATTCGGAACACGACGGCGGCAGGCACTGTACCAGGTCCCGCGGGGGATGGTGGCGCGGGGGTTGGTAATGTCCCATGTCTCAGACATACAGAGGAGACCTGGACGTGGCCGGTGCTGGCCCTGTCCCTTCGTAAGGAGCAGAATGTCCCGTGAACATTCAGTCCAAACAGCTTTCCCTGTGTTCCCCTGACAACTGTGAGGGCTCCTCTGCCTTCCAGACCCTGGGCGCTGCCCTGAGTGCGCTCTTAGTTTTCACTTAAAACCCCATTTCCTGTGAGCACAGCCCTCCCCCCCTCCCCCCGCTGGAGGGCAGGCAGCCGTTCCCGTAAGGAGACCGCCGGCCCCTGTGCAGACATCTGTGGGGCGGGCGGCGGGCGGCTACCCAGGTACGGGGACAGCTGTGCCCCGCGAGTATTAGGGACGGGGTGACCTTGGCCCTGGTCTGGGGCACACTCACCTCCTTCCTTCCCCAAACACTGTTCCCATAAATGGCAACATTCTACTTTTAAAATGTAAGTCTGTGATCTTCCCTTTCCACGGCTTTCGCTATGAAGTCAAATAAATGCATTTTTCATAAAGGGTCTTACTAACTTAAAGCATTTGAAAATGGAATGAAAACCTTTTCGGAATCCAAAGAAAGCTCTGCCCGGGCAGTTTCTTCCAGGTTCCATTCTACCCCGCCGTCAGGAGGGGGGCGGGGGCCTGGCTACCCGGACCTGAGGCTCGCCTTCCCGAAGGGGGTGGGGGGACAGAGGCCCCAAAGCAGGCTGTGCCGTGGGAGAGAGACCCGAGGGACAGATGGCAGTCGGAGTGTGACTGTTACTTCTCGTTCAGGTGAGAAGAAGAAGACAGAATGTTCATGGTGATGATTTCAAAGAAGAAAACGCTCCTGGGAGCCAGCTCCCCCCGGGCGGGTCTGCATGGCGGCCGGAGGGACGCAGGTGTGCTCGCACCGGGCCTGTCGGGGAGGCAGCGGGCCTCACCGGCCCTGCCCTCCCTCGGAGCGCTGGCCCACGTGGCCCTGGGGCTCGGTCAGTACTGAGTGATCTATGAAGGAAACGCCTGAACCTTCCAGCCCTGCACCCTTCGTAAACAGCCACACCTCTCCGACGCCATGCGGTCCGGCACGTAGACACGCACCAAGGCTCCCTCGAAGGCAGGCCTGCCCGCCTGGAGGCAGGGCCTGATTTCTGGCAGCCGGCCCGCAGCCGCGGCCCGGGATCAAACAGAAAAGGTGTGTGTGGCGACGGAGCCGGCCAGCCATGCTCAGGCCTCGGATGGACAAGACACTCACGTTTAGAAAAGCGGTCTGTTCTCACCCTTCCTCAGAACCGTGAGCCAGCACGAACAGTGAACCGCTGTCCCGGCGCCGCTCGCGGCCCCCGGCCCGGTGCGCTGTGGGTGGCATGGCGTCCTCAGGTTGACGGTCTGAGCTTCAGCTCAAGGACACCATTCAGCTGGCCTCAGAGGGCCCTCCTGCGTCTCACTAGGGGTTACGCCTGCGCCTTGTGACTCAGCAGGACCGGGCCCCGAGGCTCCCAGACGGGGCTGCCCCGCGGTGCCCTCAGGGCTGCACTCTGGCCGCTCCCAGACTCCACGCTGAAATGTCTGGGTTCCAATTTAACTGGTCATTGCTTAGCCTTGAGGCAGTCTAGTTTCCTCATCTCCAAATCAGAGCAAGTACACTTAGCAAACACCGCTCCTTTAAGATTAGATTATTCGCAGGAGCTGGACAGGCCACAGGATTCGGGGCCCACGGACATGTCTGGGAGCTCGCCATGGAGACGCCTGAAGTCTACCAGGTTAGCCGGAGGGTCCGCACTGCACCGAGTCAGCAGGGACTGTGGGGTTCAGGAAGGAGGGCGGATCAGTTCAGCATGATGGCATTTGTCTCCCAGAGCTCAGCTCCCACCAGCTCAGGTCTCTGAGTGCGCTCTGAGGAAGCATCTTCCCCCGTGTCTGTAATACCATCAACAATAAAAGTTTATAAAAACAAAAGAAGCTGGTGGAATTAAAATTGTTTCTGCTAAGGTGACTCCATTTGTACCTCAGGTGGTGTGAGACTTGGGAAATTTAATTACATGTAACCATATATATCCATATATGTAATATCCATAGTATATCCATGTATAGTATATAATGTCTTGTATATATATAATGTATCCATAATATATATTTGAATTATGTATTAAACATATTCTACATTTGCCAACCTAACAAATATAGAAGGTAAACATTTCCTGGGCTATTATCCTGTCTACTTCATGACTTTCCATACAGTTTTTGGTGAGACTAATGAAAATTACAGTTTCCACTTCTTTGTCTTTGATGTGGAAAAGTACAGCTAAGTACCAGGTTTCGTCGGGCACCAGAAGATGGCTTGCACATTACCACGAACAACGAATTACTCCTCGGAAGCAGAGCTCGAATGATGGAAATGCCCTCTCTTTTTGTGGAAGCTGGTTATCAACGCAGATGAATCAGCAGTGCTGTGGGCTCATTGTGAAGGCAGGGACACCAGAAATAGCCTCAAAGGACACTGATGGATGAGGCCTCACAGACTGATGAATAAGGTGCCATCCTGCCTCAAACCCACCGCCACTCAAAGCTGAAATACAGAACTCAGAATGTCAACGTTTCCTCCAACTGTGAGCCGACGGAGGGGGAGGAAGCCAGCACATTAGTCTGACTGCTCACAAAGCAACTTCAGACAGTTCCAAGTCAATCATACACCAAAATCAAGAAAGTAACACTAATACCTCAACAAAGAAGGTGACAGCTAGGAGTGGGCTGAGTCCTGTCCCCCGAAATGGACATTGAGTCCGGCACCCGTATCTCAGACTGTGACTACTGGAGACAGCGCCTGCAGAGTGGCTGAGGTAGGGGAGGCCGTCCATGGGGTGGGCAGGGCCACTATGACTGGGTCCTTTTAAGAAGAGACTAGGACGGGACTCACTCAGCGGAAAGACCTTGTGGGGCGGGAAAGGAGGGCGTGGGGCACCTGTAAGCCAGGAGGATGCTCAGAGTGAAGCCAGCCTGCCCACACCTCGGTCTGGGACGTCAGCCTCCGGGCTGTGCAGATGCGCGTGTGTGGTGTCAGCCCCCCAGGATGTGGTCTGTGGTGCATCCCTGGGAGGTGGCAGGGTCTCCTCCACCACCCAGAGGAGGGGAGCCCTCACTCTCCCTCTCGGATCCATGAACACGCTGACGTTTGGATTGCACCCGTGACTTTCAATGCAGCTCCACCTGCATTGAAGGTGGAGCAGCAGAGGTCTGGCAGGCCAGGCCCTCAGGACCCGTCACCACTGAGGAGAGTGAGGGGCCCGGCCCGGGGCCCCGGAGCCCGCCCAGCAGGAGGCAGCCTGGCCAGCCTGATGCCAACTCCTCTGACCGGATGCCAGGGTTTCTGCATCTCCGAGCCGCAGGCAGTTCCTCCGCAGCCTGGATGAGCCTGAACTTCCTTCCCTCCTTCCTTCCTCGCTCCTTGCCACGGAGACGCCTCCTCTCCGCTCTCAGGGAGGACAAGCGTGGGGCACGGGCTTTACCACTTTGGAAAGCGGTTCGTAATTTCACAGACACAAATGTGTATTTCTAAACCTAACTTTTATTCCCAAAGAGAAGGAAAAGGACAATCTGTGGGCGACAGAACCAAACGTCGTTACAGCCCCTCCCTCCACACGGCTCATGCTGTCAGACCCTTCTAGGGGAGGACTAGGGAGGAGGGATTGCTCCACACACAAGGACAGTCCTCTGGAGAGGCAGGTGAGGATGAGGACATCTATAACCACAGAGAACTTGGGGCACGGGGAGGGTGTCTAATGAGGGAGTTAGGAAGCGGAATTGATAATGTACTATGTAAACCCCACCACGGAGTTCCCAACCTTACTGTTCAAAGATTTTTGGCCCAATTTTATTTGAATCACAATTGTTTCCCCTTAGGTCCACTGAGACGTGAGATAGAGTAAAGATTAATCATGTAAACTACAGGTAAACAGTCAGAAAGACATGGAACTCTCCAGATCTCAAAATATGTATGACTCCATACAATGCCTTCTAGATCAGCTAATACTTCTCAACAAAAGCCACTCTTAGGACTAAAAAGAAATCAGCCTCTCCCTCTCATTCTTTCTATTTCTCTTTCACCATCCATCTTTCTATGCATTATCCATCCATCCATCCATCCATCCACTTACCCAACCATCCATCCATCCATCCACCCATCCATCCATCCATCCATCCATCCATCCATCCATCCATCCTTCTATTCCTCTATATGTCTGTTTACCTATCTGTCTGTATAATACTGAGAAGTTTCTGTAATTTATCTCTAGTTTGTAAAATCTACTTGCATGCAAGTTCTAAGTGAGAAAAACTGCCTGAACTAAGTCCGAGGGTGTGCCTATCGGAGCTCCACTTATTGCTCCACATCCTCACAGGCCGAGTGACTCATCTCTCACCTCAGGACAAGGAGCCGAGGGGTGACAGAGCTAGGACACCACCTCTTCCCAGGAAAGGGCCTCCTGCTGCCTCTGCTCCTGCTCTGGCCTGGCTTCTTCCCCGCCGGTGGCCTCGGGCCAGCCGACTCCTCACCGGAGGCCAGTTTCCCAAGAGAAGGAGCAGAAGGGCATGAGGCTGTATGACCGAGCTCCCAGGTCACACGGTGTCATCACACGCCGCGGGCTGAGGCGGGCACAGAGTCCTGCGGTTCGAGGGGAGAGGGCATGGCCCCCTGACCTCTCAGTGGGAGGAACGTCAGCGCTCCTTGTGAGAGGAGCAGGTACTGGAGACGCTGTGGCTGTTCTTGAAGATACAGCCCCGCAGGCAGCGGTGGGGTGCAGGCCCGCAGTTCTGTGAGGCCTGAGGGTAGAGATAAGTTCCCACTCCGTGGCCCCGGGAGGCACAGGCCTCTCACTGCTCTCTCCCTATCAGGCACAGGCAGGGGCAGCTGGGGAGGGGTGACAAGTGTCTCCTGGGAGCTAGGGTGGCGGCAGCCCAGCAGCAGGAGGGAGGAGGGCAGAGCTTCCCCCACCCCGGAGAGGGAGAATGTGCCGAGAGAAACCTGGGCGGGAAGGCCGTCTTATATGAAGGCTGTGGGAGGGAATGGTTCTCCACAGGAAAGTGGTGCTACCTTGACCCTGAAGGAGGCGAGGTCCCTGCTTCTCAGGGGTGGGGAGGGGGAGTCCAGGAGCAGCTAGGCCAGGTGGCTAGGTGGCCGGGTGGCCAGGTGGCCGGGTGGCCAGGTGGCTGGGTGCTGGGTGGCCAAGTGGCCAGGGGGCCAGGGGGCCAGGCCTTGAGAACTGTGCCGGCCCCTCCGGAGCCGCCATGTAGCGGACACTGAGCAATGGCCACTGTGCCCCACGCCCGAAGCTCCCTTGGTCCTGGGGTGCACCTGGCCTTGGGGAGAGACGGAACAGGGAGCGTGCTGGACTGACCAAGTGTGTCTGGAAGTGGCCAGGTTACATTGGCGCCCAACATACAACCTCTGCCTTGAGCTGCAGAGGAGGAACGTGACCAATTTTGTTTTTATACCTGGGGTCTGGCTAGCACAAATCGCACCCACTGTCCGGCTATTCCCACCACGGTGGGTACTTAAACTGTTTCCAAATTTTCACTTAGAAACTCGGCTGCATGACAACTTCCACGTGTTTACTGATGCACACGCCTGCTTCTCCAGAAAAGATACTTCCGAGTGAAATCCCATCGGCCCTGCTTTCCACAGGCCCCGCCTCGTCCAGGACTGGCACGTGGGCCGCTGGCAGGCGGGCCGTGGGCGGGCTTTCCGCGGCCCGCGTGCTTTCTGCGCTCAGTGTTTGTCGAACAAGTAATCCACACTTGTGTACAAGTAACTCCGTGCTATCTCTTCTAAATTTTTATTTATTGATTGATTTTTAGAGAGAGAGAGGAAGGGAGAGACATCGATTTGTTGTTCCTTATTTATTGGGAGATTTTTATATGTGCCCTGACCGGGAGAACCTGCAACCTCGGCATTTGGGGATGACACTGGAGCCAACTGAGCCCGGCCAGAGCCTGTGCTGTCTTTTCACGTTTGTCTTTGAGAGAGTTGCATGACCAGCTTACTGCCAAGACAGCTCCTGGTTCCTGAATGAGACAAAAGCCGGAAGCAGTCCCCAGGCTGGCCAAGGGGCCCAGGAGCAGAGGAGCCGAGGAGCAGGTGGCAGCTGGCAACCGGCTGGGGTCCCAGGAGTTAGCTCCATCCTCAGGGAAGCCCCACCTACGCAGCCTCAGCGCGGGGGTCTGGAGGGGTCGCTGTTCTAAGAAATGGGCTCAGTAGGCTCCCATCTGCTCCCCGGCTCCCGGGGGACCGCTGCAGAGTGGCCCTTGGGAAAGCAGACACACGGTGGGAGGCAGCGGTGTCTGGATGAGCTCACAGGACCCCGAGGCCGGAGGGACGAAGGCGCACCAGGGACACGGGCACCTACCTCCGCCTGGCCTGGCCTGTGCCTGCGGCCAGAGCCGCGGAGTGGCACCGCAGGCCTCCGGGACACAGAGACCTCACCGGGACGCTCACTGTGCTCTGCGGCCCCGGCTTCCCCTCGCAGCCTGTCCCCCGGGGCCGCCAGTCCACGGGCTACGGGCTCTGCCTGCTCCTGCGTGGCGGAGGCCAGCTCCTGACCGGTGGGCGAGTTGACACCACGATGCCATCGCTGGGGTGTCAGTCTCACAGGGTCGCCCGGGCAAGCAGACCAGCCCGATAGTGTCGCCGTGGAAACGGGTGGCTCACGGCCTCTGACAAGTCCCGGTAACAACAGAGGGAGCCGCAGGCCGCGGACGGGCACGGAAGGCCTAACCATTTCTCCAGGAGTTTAGGGTTGTTGAACTCAGTGTGACTAGAGAGCCCCAGGCCTCAAAGGGAGCAGCTGGCCGACCTCCGGGCTGGCCCGGCGTCGGGAGACGGGGGCCTGTTCTGTTTCTCTAAGTCACAAGCACAGCAGTCAGCGCGGGGACACGGGGAGTCTGGTGGAGCCTGGCGTGGCTCTCACTCTCACTTCTGCAGCCGCTGGTCCCCGACGGGCGGCAGGCCGGGCCGGGGTTTCTTGGGGTGCTTCCCGGAGGGGGGCTGGCATTGCAGAGAGGCTCTGAGGATGACCAGGCCCCTCGCTCCCCCAGAGCAGGCGCCGGGTCTCAGCGGATGACCAACCACCACCACCACCACCACCACCCCCCACCCCCCCGCGGTTCCATCACCTTCAGGGGAGACTGTACCCAGGTGTGGGCCCCGGGCGCTGGCTGGTGCCCTGTGCCTCACGCGCCACGCTCATTCTCCCAGCAACCTAGGCGGCACCGCTGTGAGCCATGGTGGAGAGGAGGACGCTGAGGCTCCTGCTGAAGGCACAGCCCCCGCCTGCGCACTGCTGTCTGCGATTGCGTCCAGGACGCTGGTTCCCAGGCCCTGCCTGCCCAGGGGGCAAGCCACCTCCTCAGGGACCGCCCTCCTGGGGCCTCCAGGCCATAACCCCTCCCCACCCAGCCCTTGCAAGGCGGCCTGGTGGATCCCTGCGTGTCCTCCTAGGGGTCTCCCCGGCACATGGCCTGCCATGCAGTGCCCGTGCAGTGAGCATTCTGAGCCAGCGATGTCCTTCTCCTGAGAACTGAGTGAAGAGCCTTTCCGGCCAGGCCGCCCGGTTCAGACCCCCGCGTGGGCGCTGCCGTGACTGTGACTGTGACTGTGACTGTGGGCGCTGCTGTGACTGTGACTGTGACTGTGACTGTGACTGTGACTGTGGGCGCTGCTGTGACTGTGACTGTGACTGTGGTGCTGCTGTGACTGTGACTGTGGTGCTGCTGTGTCTGTGACTGTGACTGTGACTGTGACTGTGGGTGCTGCTGTGATTGTGACTGTGGCTGTGGCTGTGGCTGTGACTGTGACTGTGACTGGCTGTGGTGCTCCTGTGACTGTGACTGTGTCTGTGGGTGCTGCTGTGACTGCAGGCACCTGCTCCCACGCTGCTCAGCTCCACTGACGGGGAGCGCCCGCTGGGCCTGGGCCCCGGGGACGCATCACGAGGGCTCCAGCTCACACCCACGTGCTTGAGTGAGATGGCAGCACACCAGCATCAAGGAAATTCAAAATCCATTACTGGAGGCGAATGAGGGTTCAAAGGAAGAACTTGTTAACAAATGGCATCTTGGAAACCCCCATGTTCCTCACCCCTCAGCGGCAGGCAGGATTCCCGCCTATGCCGGACCCTCGCCTCTCAGGGCGTGAGAGCCATGACACCCGCCACCAGGGGCACCACCTGCAAACCACCGAGGACTGCCCGGGGCTGCTCTCCGGCTCGGCCTGGGGAAGGACCCTCCCGGAACTAGTTAAAGACTCAGGCACTGGAGGCTGAGCCGCAGCCCTGGTTCAGGGGTCGGGTTCTGCCTTTCTGTGGCCCCGCTACATGGAGCTCCTTTCCCCCTGACCCCGTTTCGGGAGAAGCAAGGCCAGCCAGGCCCCGCCGAGGTCACCTGGACACGCCGCTCAGCCTGAGGGCCCGCCACCAGCCACTCAGCCCTCCGCCGGGCTCGGGAAGCATCAATATTTGATCTCCTCGCTGATAAAAACTGTGGTTGAGGCTTCTGGCTCAAAAATGTTTTAGTAAACACTGGCTTTTTAAGCAATCGAAGCAGGTGAATTATTCATGCCCAGGAAACAATGGAGCTCCAAACGTTATTGAGTTAGTCTGGGCCACCAGCTCCTTTCTGGTTCCTCACATGAATTCCTCCGCTTCTGGAGCCAGGCCTGGGAGGAGGACCCACTTCCCCGTCTTGCTGATGAGAGCACGCACTTGGTCTGGAGTGGCTGAGTCAGTTGTACAAGATGCTGGCCAGCCAGAGGCGGAGCTCGGGTTCAAGGCCAGCCTCCGACTCCATGCCCAGAGCTGGGTCCCCCAAAGAATCGGGTTTGTCTAATGCATTATCCACTTTCCACAACATTTTGGGCAGCAAAGACTTGGTTGCTGGCATTACTGGTGTGGCCTGAGCACAGGTTACCTGGTCAGCCCGAGTGGCTCGCACACCGTCCCTGTGACAGCCGCCGGGGAGCCGGTCTGAGTGGCCACACACCATTGTCCATTTCCATTCATCCGTCCACTCGCTCGCCCGCCTCTTCCACACGTGCTCTGTAAGGGGCAGCGGTGTGCCAGGCCCGGGGAAGCACTGGGCAGGGTACGCAGCTGCTGTCCGCCCTGGAGAAGCCGGTGAGGTGAGTCTAGAAGCAGCGGCAGATGTGGCCCAGGCCCGTGCCGGCTCCAGAGGCAGGCAGCGGGGCCGGGCACGGGCTACAGGGCGAGGGAGACCTTCCTGGGAGGCCCTCGGCCCGTTCTGTTCTCAAGCCTGTGTCCTGCCCGCGGTACCGACCAGCGTCATGGCACACAAACTGAGCACCAAATCCTGGTGTTGATCATTCACACCGACGGACGGCTCCTGTTGTGCGGGCTGTTGTCATGTGTTAATTCTTAGGTGGGGAAGAGAGGTCGGTGCCCCTGTAAACAGTCAGGCACTGTGTGTTTTAAAAGTCCTGAGGTGCCGTTTGAAGTTGTAAACCAGACCTGAGCACAGCTCCTTGTGTGTCGTGGGTGTGCAGACCAGGGCGGAGATGACGTGTGTTTGGTCCTCCCCCAAAAGATACGTCTACCCTCAGCATAGGGCTTTGTTTGGACAGTAGTGGCCCGGTGCATGAAATTCGTGCACATTAAAAAGGGATTCATTAGAGGGAATATTTCAATATTGCTATTTGCCCTTCTCTATAATAGAAGTGTCAGAGATGAAAGAAAATTAGTAAAATATATATCAAAATCTTCCTCCTGTCAGAGGTTTGGGCATGCCATGGGACCCAGAGTCAGGTCCCTGCCCACCCATGTGTGCCTCAAAATCGCAGGACACCCATACCCGGCCAGCCCCACCCCCCTTGGGTGAGATCCAGACCCAGTTGGCCCCAACCCCATCAAGCCTGTGAACAAAAAGAGCCACATGCCAACTTGACAGGCTTGGGGAAGGCCTGCGTGGTAGTCTTGCAAATTCAGAGACCTAAAGTAACCACAAAGATGGTTTAAAATTTAATATCTGACTATAAACAGGTTATAGCAGGTAGTCATGTCCCAGGTATTTCAACTGACAAAGATCAATTTGGATCTGCTTTACTGAGCCTTCCTGCCTCTGAGATAACCTATCTGTGAGATGTCTGGGTAACCTGTAACTTCCTTTTTACCCCAGGCCCCTGAGGGCACAACAAATGGCCCTGAGGCATTCCCTCATTGTGACTGTTATCAAGTTAATTGTCAACTGTTAATTACGTTGGAGTATCCTGTATTCATCTCTGTAAGAGAAGCTCATGTCCATCATTTCACCTTCTACCCTATCCCAGAGGTTTCCCCGCTTCGCTCTGTTCCACCTCCCTAATCTATCACCAGTGAATTTCATGTAACTCACCTACTTCCCTTTCCTTTGATTGCAATGTATAAATATAGAAACGTAACCTGCCATTCTCCGGAGCATTATCTCAATCCGTTGAGGTTCTGCTTCTCGGCAATTGTCGATCTTCCCAAATGAAAGCAAAGAGATATTGACTGTCCTTTTCTACTGGAATGCTGAGAAAAGCACTACATAAATCTATTACTGAAAAATATTGGCAGTCCTCAGGAATAGTTGATAATAAAGTATGTGGGTTTGGAACCACAGGATGTCAGGGAATAACTATCCTATTTATAGCTCTGAGATCCTGCACAAATCTCCACCCTTTCCCATTTGGTTTCTTTACTGGAAAGATAGGAGAATTACAGGGACTTGTACATGGAATTATAAGTCCTCTTTTTAAGTAATCTTGTATAATGGGCTTAATTCCAGCTAGTGCATCAGGTCTTAGAGGATATTGGCGAATATTAGATAAAGGCAAAGTACTATCAATAGTTATTTTAATAGGAGTGGCTGACTCAATCTTGCCAATATCTGTACTGGAAAGAGCCCAAAGTTGCATTGGAACTTTTTGCAACAAACGTTCAGTTTCAAGATTATTTTCCTCTGGTGAAAGTTCCTTTAAAATCATTATTTTCCCAATTGGTTCAGTATCTGATTCATTTAGTTCTTAATAAATTTCACCTTTTTGGGAAAAAGATAATATGAGCATCATGGGTTTCAAGAAAATCTCTCCCTATCAGGTGAATTGGGGCCGATTTGACTAGTAAGAATACATGTTGCCCCCTAACATCCCCTAGTTGAAAGGGGATAGGTTCTGACTTAAAAACAGTCATTGGTTGGTTATACACCCCTACCACTTGTACAGAAGCTTTGCTCCGAGGGAGAGGGAAACTTAGATGGGTAGGGTTAAGAACAGATAAAGTGGCCCCAGTATCCACAAGGGCTTTAGTAACTTCTCCTTTTATGATAATTTCAATTTCTCCTAAAGTATTAGTAAGGAGAAGGGGAAGTACCCTCTCATAGTCCTCGGAGCAGCCCTATGCTTGCTTCTGTCTGTTTTCTCTTTTCAAATCCCATTTCAGTTTTCTACAGTCTTTCTTATGGTGGCCTGGCCTTTTGCAGTAAAAACAGACTCCTTTCTCTCCTCTTCTTAGAGACTTTGGAGTAGAACTGGCTTGGTTGCTTAATTGTTGAAGCTGTAAGTTCATAATTTGGGTAACTTTATCTTTTTCTTTCTTTTGGATAGTTTTAGATAGCTGATCAGCTAGAAGAGCCAGTTCATCAAGTTGGGTAGTCTGGCAGTTCAATTTATGTTGTTTGATCAGAGTTACAAGTTCTTCATCTAGTCCTTCCAAAAATGCCGAATTTAGTAAGGGATCATTTTGGTGATCCTTGAAACTGTCTGGCGACAGACCTGAATATTGTTTGAAAGTCTTTTCAAAATGTTCAAAGAAATCAAGCACTGGTTCATCAGGCTTTCTTTTGCATTGCTGGATCTTGGTCCAGTCCATTCTCCGAGGAAAAATTTCAGGTATGGCTTGATAAAGCCGGTGGGCCAATTCCCTGCATTTTTCTCTGTCTGTCTCTTTCTGTTTTAAAGAATCATCTGCAGGAGTATTCCAGCGAACCTTATTCAGCCATTCTGTTGCCTTGCTCTCAGAAACCAGTAGGTGTATTCATTGGAACAGGTCAGAATAGCCAGGATCATATGTTCTAACAATTAAATCAAACTCCTTTGCAAACCCATCAGGGTCCTGCAGAGGGTCAGGAAAAGCTTTAGCTAGGTTTCTTAATTCTGTTCTAGTCCAAGGAACATACACAATTGCTGGATCCCCTCTACCTGAGACGGGCTTTTCCCAGAAAGGAGCCGTTAGAATTTTTGAATCATCCTTCTCTGAGTTTGTATTCTCAGTTTTCCCTAGATCAGCAGGGAATGGTGGCTGGGGAGATAAAGGAGGCGGAGGAAGAGAGATGGAGGGCAAGTCTGCACAAGGAAGCTCAGAGGGCAAAGGGTGCAGCGGGGAGCAGTGAGAGGGGGAGGAGTGGGGCCTCGGCACTTACTTGCTTGGTGGCCTTCTTCAGTTCAGAGACAGTCTCCAAAATTTTCTTACTAACGTCTTGTAGGGAAGATATTTTATCCAATCCTCTCCTAGAAGCCTCTAATTTCCAATCAAGATAAGCTTCCTATTCATTTAATTTAATTTTAGAGCCGGCTTTTTCTAATTGAGTGCGCAGAAAAATCAATTTGGGGGTGTCAAAAGTTCCCCACTTTGGCCATTTCAAGTTGGTATCATTTTTAGTTAAATTTTCCCATTTTTGTAAATACTTGCAAGTTGAAATTCCATATGAATTGTACATGTACCCTGCCGGAGTGTTAACAGGGGGCTGGGATTCTTGGGGTTTAGCAATCTCAGAGGTACAAGTTCCCATCTTTTAAAATTTATTATTATTATTGAATATCTGCAGAGTCTGAGCAAATTTTTCTAGGGGTGTTATGTAGTGGGTTGCAAAGTGTACTGCTTATGGGTTGAGCTCTACATGCCTTGGTTTCTCTCCTGGCTGTCTAAATCAGCCAGAAGAGCTCGGGGTGCTGGCTTACCAGGCCTTATGGGCGCTCTCCTGGACGGACGAGCCAGTCAGTTAATTACAGTTGAGTTGGAATTTCCCTATGGGGCTCCTTCACGTCGTGAGGGATGACCTCTGACACCTCCACAAGGTTCTTAGTCGCCTAAGAACACCCGAAAATCGGGCAGGAGGGAGGATGTGCCCCTTTATCTTTGGAGCTGAATGAGTTCAGCCCTCATACGTTTAGCGAAGGGTTTTTTTGTTTGTTTGTTTGTTTTGTTTTGTTTTTTGCTCAGACTCTCAGAAAGCAATTCCAATTGAAAAGCCAAAATCAAAACCAGCCACCTGTTTTTCCCCTCCAGTCTTGCCTAAACCTGGGTTCTATTAACCCTTAGTCTTAGTTCCACCTCGAGGATTTTAAACATAGCTCAAATAAAGTCACACCCTCTACCAAAACAAGGGAAGGTTCTGGATCCAAGAGACAACTCATCCAAATTCACCTGATACGGCGGGGAGCCCGTGGGGCTCAGTGGACCCCTTGTGGATCCTAGGACCGAATCCTAGTCCGCAAGGTGGTCCTGGGTGAGCTTCTTTGGAATCCAGCCGACTACGCCAAGAAATGTGAATGAGAAAACCATTGAAACCTGTAAAGAATTTTTGTGAGTTTATTTGAGCCAAACTGTCGACAATTGCTGGGAAGCAGAACCTCAATGGATTGAGATAATGCTCTGAAGAATGGCAGGTTACATTGCTATATTTATACATTGCAATCAAAGGAAAGGGACGTAAGATGAGTTACATGAAATTAGGGAGATGGAACAGAGCAAAGTGAGGAAACCTTTGGGATAGGGTAAAAAGTGAAATGATGGACATGAGCTTCTTTTACAGAGACAGACACAGGATACTCTAACGTAATTAACAGTTGACAATTAACTTGATAACAGTCACAATGAGGGAATGTCTCAGGGCCATTGGCTGTGCCCTCAGGGGTCCGGGGTAAAAAGGAAGTTACAGGTTACCCAGACATCTCACAGATAGGTTATCTCAGAGGCAGGAAGGCAGATGGGCTCAGTAAAGCAGATACAAATTGATTTTTGTCACTTGAAATACCTGGGACATGACTACTGCTATAACCTGTTTATAGTCAGATATTAAATTTTCAAACTAACTTTGTGGTTATTTTAGGTCCTTCCCCGAGCCTGTCAAGTTGGCATGTGGCTCTTTTCGTTCACAAGCCCCACCGGGCAGGGGTGCTGCCTTAGGTCCCCCGGTGTGCCCTGAAGTCCCCTGGCCTGGAACCAGGATGGGGGGCACCGCTTGGGGTTCCCCATCGAGCCCTGCTTGGCGGGGGGTGCAGCCTGAGGTTCCCTGTCAAGCCCCACAGGCAGGGGCACAGCCTCAGATCCCTTCCTGGCCCAGCACCACAGCCCAGGGCTCTGCTGATTGCTCATTAAGGCTTGGTCTTGAGTCACTGACAACCCGCCTGAAATGGCTTGAACTTCTACAGGAGGTTGATGGGCCCTCAGGTGCCGGTGGCTTCAGAGTGTCACTCCCCTCATATCCTGATCCAGCGGCCCTTGGCTTTGTCTTCAGATGGCCTGCCCCCAGAGCAGAATGGCTCAGAGTGTCGGAGGTCACACTCAGGCACCAGGAAGAGAACAGTTTTCTTTAATTTTTCTTATTAATTTTTAGAGACAGAGGGGAAGGGAGGAGAGGAGATATATATATATATATATATATATATATATATATATATATATATATATATATAGAGAGAGAGAGAGAGAGAGAGAGAGATTGATTTGTTGTTCCACTTGGTTACGTACTCACCAGTTGATTATTGTGTGTGCCCTAACCTTGCTTCTGGCCCAACCCTGCTTCTGGGAGGATGCTCTAACCAGCTGAGCTACCCGTCCAGGGCCAAAGAGGTCATTTGCGTGAGTAATTCTCTGAAAAGCACGCACCCCCTCGCAGCCAAAGCACCAGTGCGCTGGTTTGAACTGGGCCTCGCTCCTCTTGCAGAAATAATCCTGGGGCCAGAGAAGCGCCCGCCCTTCTGGGCGGGTCCCAGCACCATAGGTGGGCCCCTATGCCAACCACCACGGCAGGGGTGGGCCTGCCCTGACCTTGGACCCCTCAGAGCTTCTCACCAGACGTGAGAGGCTGACCCCTCACCCCAGACCACAGGCTGTGCACCAAGCAGGGACAGGAGGATCCTAGGAGACAGCCACCCAGACACTCCAATCCCCAAACTCCTTCCGGCGTTCCTTTGTTCAGCTTTGTTCACAGGAAGTGGGTGGGGGCGACGTGTGCAGCCCAAACATACACAAAAGGGGTAAAATGGCTGTTCCGGCGGAAGCCTCCGAGATGGCCAGGCCCCTCTTCCGTTTCTGGGAGCCCAGCAGCGACCTAGGCACCGAGCGTGCTTGGATTCTAGAGCAAAGAAACGTGGCCTTTGGCAGCATTGGCCTTGAAAGGCTGTCCTTCCAGGGTCAGCGAGCTTTGCCCGGAGGCTGCGTGTGTCACACTGATTCACGGGCGTTTTCCGGGCTACTGTGTGACACAGTGACCAGCTCCGTCCCCGGGGTGGCGGTGCCCGTCGGTAAAGGGGGGTCATCACACTTCCTCGCTGTGCTGTAAGACTGAGGGAGGCGGGGAGAGGAGGGGAGGAAGGGACAGAGACACTCCCTCACCACGGCCAGCCGCCGGGGCCAGGCCCTGTCTCCCCTCACAGGGGCCCGGGGTTCTTATCTGCATTCCAAGGCTCAGGGGAGCTGGCTCCCTCCCAGGGCGTATCTGGGGTCAGGCCTGGGCTAACCGCGTTCCAGCGGGGGAGGGGGAGGGGGGAGAGGCAAGGCCATGGACACAGGCAGCAGGGGGCTAATGCCTGGGGCCTGGGGGGCGGGCGGGGGCAGCTGGAAGGGGGTCAGTGAGGGAAGGAAGGGACATATGTAATACTTTCAACAGTAAAGATCTGATTAAAAGACAAAGGACACCAGTTAGAGACAAGGCCATCCAGAGGCTGGCAGAAGCCAGGTCACGGGGCCGGGCCTGCGGGCTGCTTCCGCTTCCCTCTGCCTGAAGCAGGAGAACACGGCGCTGCGTACAGGCTCCTGAGCTGCCAGCGCCTGGCTGGGGGCTCAGCGGGCCGAGCGTCGGCCTGCAGACCGAGGGTCCTGGGTTCGATCCCAGTCAAGGGCACATGCTCAGGTTGGGGGCTCGATCCCCAGTGCGGGGCATGCAGGAGGCAGCCGATCAGTGGTTCTCTCCCGTCCTTGTGGTTTCTAGCTCTCTCTCCCTCTCCCTTCGTCTCTGAAATCAATAAAATATACTTAAAAAAAGAACCACCCTCCACCCTCGCTGCCGCCGCGTGTCCCCCAGCTGGGGTCACTGTGCGAGCACCATTGCAGGAAAAAGCGGCTCCTGAGTCAGAAGGCACTGCGGCCACTCACAGTCCCCACGGCCACACAGGGAGGTAGAACGAGGCCATCTTGCCCCATCGGGATGGGAGAGGCCCACGGAAGCGGCTCTTGTTTCAGGTCTAAAAGGAGAGTCCTTGACCAGCTGCCTTCCCGGGGACAGGAGGCCCGGCTCAGAGCGCGTGTGGAGGCCGGGCCGCTGGGCGGGCAGGGAGCACGGAGGGAGGGCACCTGCAGCTACAGCTGCTGCAGGGCCAGGCCTGCGGGGCTCCGCCTCCAGTCTCCGCCCCAGCTCCCTCCCTCCTCCCTCCTCCGCCTGGGGACAGCCTCCTGCAGCCAGCGGGGTCAGGCTCGGCTTCCTGTCCCCGAAGAGCAAAGTGGGGAGAAAAAAGGAAGGGGAGGGAAAAGAAACCTCTCTGAGGAGCCAGAACGAGGCGTTAGGAAAGTTGGAGGTGTTAGGTCCAGGCCAGGGGGGTGCAGAGCCAGGCAGGCATCTGCAAGGTGGACGGTGACAGCTGGGCCTTCCTTGGCCCCTGACCCCTGACCCCTGACCCCGGCAGGAGTCCACCTCTCCGCCCTCGGCCTCCCCTCACCACACAGCTGTGTAAAAGAAGTACCGGGGCCGCCTTTGGCGCGAACGTCCCGGGCCCACCCTCGGTCCAGCGAGCTCCCCGGAGCGCAGATTGAAACCCTCTTAACCGCCTGGACTCCGTGTCGTGCTTCTGTGTCGCAAACCTCTCAGGAGCCTCTCTGAGTCTTTCTTTCTCCTCAAACACTCAGTGTGTGAGCCCAAACCAGTGCCGGCGTCACGCCCTCATGCACGCGGGCCTTTGCGGCTCCAGCTCGGCTCCCTTCGGCTGGGGCTGAGGCGCTGGGAGCGATGCTGGTTCCCCGGCCGGAGGAGGCGCTGCCCTGGCCCGAGGCTCCGAGCGGCCTCCCCCCCCCCCCTGGGAGCACGCGGGGGGGGGGGGGGGCAGAGGGCCTCGGCTGCCCCACAACCCATGTCCCGGCGGCACGTCCCCAGCGCCAGGACCGCGTGCAGCTGGTGTGCTCCTGCGCCCCCAGCCCCGCAGCGCTGGGTCTGCCTCTGGGGGGGCCGCTCCCCGCACCCGGAGCACCGGCCCGTCTCTGCTCCAGACGCGCCGTGGTTTGGGCGCAGCCATGAAGACCTCCCGTGTGTATTCCGTCCACTGTCACAAGCACACGGTGTAACAGAGGCACCTGGGGAGAGGGGTAAGGGCTCAGCGCGCACCCGGCCGGCTCCCGGGCCGGGAAGACCTGGGATGCCCGGGAATCTCCCTCCCCCGCCGCTCATGAACTCAACTAGGTCAGCGGGCAGCGCGGCCTGGCGCCGGCCGCCGACAGCTCCCTCCCCGTCTGATGCTCGTGTTCCCACACGCTCGCTCCGAGCCGCCGTCCGCAGCTAATGGCCCGTCTGTCCGCGGCCTGGCCGCCTCGGTGTGCTCCCTGAGCCGCAGGCAGAGGGTCCCAGCGTCCGCGGGCTGGCTCGGCTGCCCGGGCTCCGGGGGAAAGCCGCCCGGGAGGCCGCCGCCGCCGCTCACCTGTGGGGGTGCGGGGCCCGGACCCAGGGAGCCCACGCCACCGCCGCGGACCGGCCATCTCAGCTAGTGCCCCGCCAACCTCAGGGCGGTGTGAGAGTTTACCTGGAGTTTCCCCTTTAATCCTCCAAGCCACCCTAGCCAACAGGAACCCTCTTACCTCCAGTGAGCGAAGAGGGAACTGAGCGGGGTGGGGAGGGCTCTGTGACCTCGGACGCCCCTCAGTGAGGGGGGCGGGGGTGTCACATGCCTGTCTGTCCTCACTGAGGGCCAGCGGCACCGTGCTCACACGGCGCTCTGGCGGCCTCACCCTCCCCGTGCCGCCGGCGGGGGCCGCTGTGCTCGGACCCCGGGCAAGGACCTGCCCTGGCGGGAGAGACATGGCTGACCTGGAGGGTCTGCATGAGAAGAGCTGCTCCCGAGCACTTCCCAGGAGGCAGCCCCACTGAGGGCGTCCGCGGTCACACGGCCTCACTGAGGGGAGGTCACACGGCCTCACTGAGGGGAGGTCACACGGCCTCACTGAGGGGAGGTCACACGGCCTCACTGAGGGGAGGTCACACGGCCTCACTGAGGGGAGGTCACACGGCCTCACTGAGGGGAGGTCACACGGCCCTCACGGAGGGGCGTCCGAGGTCACACGGCCCTCACTGAGGGGTGTCTGAGGTCACACGGCTGGAAGATCCCCTCAGCAGGACCCTAGCGACTCCGTTTCCGCTCTAAACTCCTTCAGTCACACCGCTCTCCTTTTTTTTTTTAATTTTATTTTTTTTAAATAATATATTTTATTGATATTTTACAGAGAGGGAGAGAGATAGAGAGCTAGAAACATCGATGAGAGAGAAACATCGACCAGCTGCCTCTTGCACACCCCCTACCGGGGATGTGCCCGCAACCAAGGTACATGCCCTTGTCCGGAATCGAACCCGGGACCTTTCAGTCCGCAGACTGACGCTCTACCACTGAGCCAAACCGGTTTCGGCACACCGCTCTCCTTTTTAAGTGTGTCCGAGACCTTGCCTCTCCATGTCTGTTGATAACAGGGGTGCACGGCAAACACCAGTGAGCTCTGCACAGCGGTCAGCAACAAGACGAGAATGTCAACCTGACACATCCGTGTCTTCCTTCCAGAAAAATGAAAGTGAGAGGCGGGAGGGCCTGGCAGGTGGGAGCGTGGCCGGCGCCCCGGGCTGCGGACGGTCCCCTGGCCCTGGGGGGGCGGGGGGCTGTGCTGTCTCCTTGGCCAGTGAGGGGTTAAGAACACCCTCGATGCCCTCGGGGGGGGGGGGGCTGTGCTGTCTCCTTGGCCAGTGAGGGGTTAAGAACACCCTCGATGCGTGGCGCAGGAGGCAGTGCAATAGGAAGCCACTGGATTTGCTTTCTGGTTGCATAAATGCTTTCTAGACACAGAAGCAAATGGGGAAAAGGCTTATTTCCATCCTCTGGCAGTTTTGGTTGCTGTACATAGAAGACTCCCGGGATGGACTCTGGGAGCATCACCCAGACAGGAGCCGGGCCCCGGGCGGGAGGGGCAGAGGATGGCCGGGGGCTCACGGCGGCTCCGCTAACCCTGGAGACTTCACTTGGCTCGGGTGCTGGCTGCGGTCGTAGCGGGCACTGGCTGGCGTGCTGGGACCGGTTCGCTCCGGGAATGGGAGGTGACCCCGTGTCACCCCTCACGTGGCGGAGAGGCGGAGAGGCAGGGATGTAAGGAGATTAGAGCCCGGCCCAGTTCCTGAGCTGAGCCGCACGGCCGGGCTGCCGCGCACGGCCTCGGGCACTCGTCACCCGAGGGCCCCCCGCGCCCAGGCCTGTCCGGCCCCTCCCATCTTTTCACGGAGGTTTGAGTACCTGCTTGTTTTGTGCAAAACACGCCCGTTTTCAACAGACAGCGGTGAGGAATGACACGCTGGGTAATAAAAAGTAATTCCTGTCAGCCTTCTGAAGAACCGAGATAAACGGACCGTTACCCCTTGTAAGCGTGCCGTTCCTAATGTGAAGCACATTCCCCTGCCGTTGTGAAGCCGAGTCGCTTCTGTGCGTCTCGCTGCTCTGGCGGCCCCGGGGGGTCAGTGCTGAGGACAGGCCAGGCGGGCAGCCCCGCAGGACGAGGTCAGCTTTCTGACCCGGCGTGCAGGGCGGGGAGGGTTTGGGGGGTGTGTGAGAGGAAGACTCCCGTCCCACCATTTTCAGAGCCAAACGTGGTGGTGAGGGGAGCAAGGCCTCAGACCCGGCCGGAGGAGGCATTGTCCCTGTGGGCGGCTCCCCCTGGGTGGCCGGGGACCCTCCGCCCTGACCCTGGCCCTGACCGTGGGCTGTGACAGGAGTGGACGGCCCTGGCGCCGGGGGGCGATGGGGGTATGTTGGCTGTGGTCCGCCCAGCCCAGGTGAGAGCCGTCAGCGCAGACTGGGGCCAGGCACCAGCCTCTCACCACATTCCCTCAGGGCCCCCCCCCCCGGGGGCCAGCCAGGACGGGGTGGCTGCAAGTCCAGGCCCGCTCCCGGCACCCAGGCACCCACGGCGGCAGGCGCGGGGCAGAGGGTGGGAGACCCTGCTGGCATGGCCTGTGAGCGGCCATCCCTCCCCGCGGCTGGGAATTCCGCTGCCCCCCTCCCCGGGGCACAAAACCTGCGGGTGAGCCGTCCCGAGTGAGCCGACCCGGTCCCCCCACCAGGAACCGACGGAATTATAGCCACACATCCTCCTCCCGCACAAAACACAGCGCCCCAGAGAGAAACCCGGTTTATTAGAGGATGTACCCAAAATACAGCGTGTGGACAGAGGACACGCTCGGGGGGGGGGGGGGGTGTACTGCCACAGTGGCCACAGTGATCCCAGGGGTTAGAGCCTGCCTCCTGGGCACAGCGCTCACAGCCACAGGCTGATGGCTTTGCTAAAAATATATACGGACTTTAAATCTCTTTTTACAACAGCTCCGAGTCGGAGCATTGGTCCCGTCCGGGCCACTCACACAGAACCCTGAGCTTTTTACCTGATTCCCGTCACGGGCTCGGCACCCGCCATGCAGACCCGAGCCACCCTTCCTGTCTGTCCCCACGGCCACGGCCACGGCCACGGCCACGCGCTGTGACAGGCAGGTCCTCTCGGTCCCTTTAATCGCTTCTTACAGAAAGGCCACCACCCAGCAGAGCACCGCCACGGCCACCGCCTCCTGGACAGCGGCCAGCGGCCAGGTCCTCCCAGGGGGATAGCAGGCGCGAGGGGGGGGGGTTGGGGGAAGGGTAGTCGGGGAGCCCAGCAGTCGGGGCGCTGAGCAGCGGCCCGCTCGGCCGGGCTGGGCCTGGGACGCGGCCGGCCTCACTGGAAGGAGGCGCGGATCTGGCGGCCCTGCAGGGGCTGCGGGGGGCGCCAGTTGTCCACCATGGGCTCCTCCGCCTCCCCCGCCTTGTTGAAGCAGAGCCTGCGGAACGCGGCGATCTGAAAGACAGAGAGGGTTAAAAGTGAGAGAGGGTTTCACGGCGGCGCTGAGGCGTGTGCTGGGTCACATCTGAACTGGCCTCCCGTGTTCGCAGCAGCGTGTGTCCATGCTCGCAGCCCACGGGGCCCCAGGAGAGCCAGAGTGCACAGGACGCGTGCAGAGACGGGGGAATCGCGGCTGCTGCTGGGGGGGGGAGGGCATTTTCCGTCCGTTCTGCGTTCCTGATTCCATGCCTCTGAGGTGTGACACAGCAACCGTCCTCAGCGAAAATCGGGTTCTGCTTCTGCTTCTGCTTCTGCCCGGGAGGGGGGCCGCGGCTCCCTGGGTCCGGGGCGGCCAGCGCGGAGCCGGAGGCGGGCCGGCCTCTCTGCTTAAAGGCGCAGGGCACCCGAGGGCTGTGCCTGGTGGGAGCCCAGTCCTTGTCTGGTGGGTCTTCGTGTTTTTATTTTATTTATTTGTTTTTGGTTAATCCTCACCAAGGAGATTTTCCCATTGATTTTTAGGGAGAGGGGCAGAGAGAGGGAAAGACAGAGAACATCGATGTGAGAGAAACACATCGATTGGTTGCCTCCTGCATGAGCCCGACCAGGGCCCGGGCCGGGGAGGAGCCCGCAGCTTGCCCTTGACCAGAATCAAACCCGAGACCTTTTGGTTCACAGGCTGATTGATGCTCTATCTACTGAGCAAAACTGGCTAGGGTGAATCTTTTATTTTTTAAGCAGGAAGGGAGAGGAAGAGAGAAACATCAGTAACGAGAGAGAATCACCCATTGGCTGCCTCCTGCACACCCCGCACTGGGGATCGAGACTTGATCTGAAGGAATGAAGGCGGTCAGCGGCCACCAGTCCACCCTGAGCTCTGGCTCAGTGCAGTCCCACAGTCACTCTGCAGGGTCAACTGGGATTGAAGTTGATGGTGGTGATCTGCCCCCGCCCCTGCCCTTGCCCACCCTGCTCCTGCCCCGCTGGGACCGCGGGCATTAACCACCTGCCCGCACAGACCGACAGCACCCAGCCACGGCCAGGGTCTGTCTGGGCCTCCGGCCGCGCTGGCGTGCCCTGAGTCTAGGAGTTTCTAAAGCCCTCCACCTTCGTCAGCAGCCAGGGAGCTGACGCCCGCCCCGTGGCCTCGGGAAGACACGCCACTGCGCCCACAGAAAAGCTCGGCTCGGTGACGGCACCTCGCCCGCCGCACCCGCCGTGCGCCGCCTGTGCCGTGGTCAGTAACGAGCAATGCTTATTGCGTGCTGCTCGCCGCTCTGTGCTTGCTGCCCGGTCAGAGCACGCGGAGGGGGAGCCAGGTCGGCCCGACGGGGGCCGCGGGGACCCACCTGCTCGCTGCTCACGCTGATGGGCTCGCGGAGCACGATCCAGGTCACGCACTCCAGCAGCGGCGGCGTGGTCAGCGAGCCGGGGTAGGTCCAGTAGTCCAGGCTCCCGGGCAGGAGCCCGCGCGGGTCGAAGCAGGTGAAGGCGGCGCTCTGGCCCTGGCACGGGGACACTCAGGTTAGCGCCCGGGGCAGGGGAGGCGCCGGCCCACCCTCCCCCCTGAGCCCCTGGCGCACAGGGACGGAGGATGGGGGCGCATTGCTACCCAAACACTAACTTGATTAAAAGTTAAATAAGTATGTAAGCAACATGTTACCTCCACTAACTGCTCTCCAAACACCCTTGTCAAGCCAGAACGAGTCCATTTGACAGGAGCGCTTCCCGAGCCCGTGGGGGCGGGCACGCACGTACCTTTGTTGTGATGGAGGCCAGCGCGTCGATGACCTTCTGGAGGCCCGGCTTCGCGTCGCCGATCTGGAGAGAGACACGGGACAAGGCCTGGGTGACAGGTGGCCCCACGCCCGCTGGGTCTGGGCATCTATCATAAAGTTTCCCTAAAGCGCAAAGCCACAGCCCGCACTCCTCCCAGGCCCCCCCGCCCTCCCCACCCGCCCCTCGGCCTGGCAGCCCGAGGCCTTCGCCACCTGTCCGCCCTCGCTTTTAACGCTCCCCGGCTCTCCTGCCCTCCGGCCTCCCCACCCCCTCGGCCCCGTGCTCCTCTCATCGTGTAACCAGCGTCTGCCCAGCCTCGTGCTCCCCGTGGACGGTGCACAGCCCGGGGCTCCCGCCTTCACAGTCCAGCCCAGCGACTCCGCTGGCTTTACAGCGGTCTGGATGGCAGCTCTCCTCCCCCTGTGGCCGCAAATTCCCCGCTATGGAGCCCCCTGTGCAGAGCAGCCCTTCCTTTGGCATTTGGGGGTCCCGATAATCCCGGTGTACCTCTGTAGGGTGCAGAATGTTTGGAGCTAAAGTCAACGCTAGCAAACTTCTACCCCTCCTCCCTGCCCCCCTCCTCCCTATAACCCCTCTTCCCCACTTTAGCTGCTTAGAAGAACTTGCTGAGAGGCTGTGCTCAGCAGAGGTGATCAGAGATAAGCTCTCTGTCACTGCAGGGCAGGGAGAACTACTGATAAAGGGCTGCTCTTATCCTCTCGCAGGGAGGACTGGCCGGGCCCCAGGCCCTCCCCAGCCCCAGCTCACGCCTCCTAGCCCAGGTCCCCTCTCTTCCTGCACCAGGTCCCAGCCTCCCCTGTGTGCGGCTCCCACACAGACACCTGTACCCACGGGGTGATTTCTCCGCCTCCTGCTTTCGGGCTGCTCGGCCGGCCAGGGAGTCTGTCCCCCCACAGCCGTCTGTCCGGCTCGAGGTGAGGGACGAGGACGAGTGGATGTGGCAGTGCCCGGCTCCCTGCACCTCCCACCAGGGCACCTCACACCCCGAAACCGCACCGCGTCAGTCCTGCCCGCCCCTCCCCGCCAGGCTCTCCAGAGAACGTCCTGTGGCCGGAGGCGTCCTGTCTGGCTCACCGCTCCCGACACCGGGGAGGCCTGGGCCCGTGTCCACTCACCTTCAGGAACACGCCCAGCACGGCCAGCCCGTCGGGCTGCTGGACGGCCGACCCGAAGTCCTTGTACTTGGTGTTCCAGTGGACCAGGTGCAGCTGCGGGAGGCGCGCACAGTGAGGACGGGAGGCGCGCACAGTGAGGACGGCAGGCCGGGCCCAGACACCCCCCCCCCCCCCCACACACACACACACGCTGTGGTCTCTGGGCGTTTCAGACCCAAACCTTCCCTTCCAATCCTGTTTAACTGATGGCACACTAGCAAGGGATTCCATCAACAGCAAGAGCTGCCTGTTGTGCGGGAAGACACTGTTTCTAGGGTTATGTGAGAACAGGGTCCTCCCACGTGAATTCGTTTACCCCGCAAGCCGCCCTGGGAGAAGGACGAGCAAGTGTGAGGGTCTTTGTTTAGAAAGTGGTTCCCCAGGTTAAGCGCGTCTTCGAAGGGAAGCGTTTGAAATCAATGCTGAGCATCACTGACTCCAGCGGAAGGCGTATTTCATCACCGGTCTCACCTCCGCGGCGAATTTCTGCCGGTCCACTCTGTGCTCCGAGCCCTGCCCGTCCGACGAGCCCCAGTGGAAGTGGAACTGGACCAGTCGGTAGGTGTTGGCAAGGGGTCCTCCCTTCAGCACTGAAATGTAGAAATATACACGTGTGTGTGTGTGTACACACACGTGTGCACACGTGCATACTCACACACGTGCCGTGAAACGCACGCTATAAACGTTGCATTTGCATCCCATTGCTCAGGACCGCCTGTGTGCCCGGCAGCATTCATTCAGAAAACTCAGTCCGGGCTCAGGCTCGGCCCACAGCACACACCAGAACACGCGGTAGCTGTTCCTCACGCTACAGCCACGCGTGCTGCCTACAGGACGATGCTCTCCCGCCTGTCTTCTGAGCACGGTGGCACTTCTCTTCCGGGTTTGTTTTGGGGTCGTAGGGTCAGGGCAGAGAGGAGAAATATGAAGGAAGCTGTCGACTCCTCTGAGTCATGGAGGAAGCTCATTCCAGGCGCCAGGCGCCGCTGGCCCGCGCAGGCCTCCGGCACATTCCCACAAATGTGGTGACCTCTCTGCCGGGACTGTCCTGAGGGGACTCAGCTAACCTGTCAGAACAGCCCTACAAGCCAGAAGCTCTGAGATATCAGCATTCTTGATCTCAATGCTATAAAATCCTATTTTCCTCACACTGGCTTTCCAAACTCTTTAGTAGTAGTGACCATCCAAATCCAAAAGCTACTGACTAACTTCGACCCTTTAAAACTTTTATTTAACTTTTCTGACCTTAACTTCTTCATCTGTAAAATGGGTACATCCAATTGTTTCCTCTACTAGGTACTGATCACATACTATATGCAGTACTAACCCCAAGAACTTCAAATTCTGACTTGAATAACTATCTCATGATTCTACTATCCTGGTATTAATTACAGAAAAAAATCAGGCTAGAAATCACGGTGTTAGGCCACAATGTTTCTGGAACTAGTTGTGTCTTAAGAGAGGATTAAAATAGTAAGAGGTCGCTGCCTCCGCCTCCCCTCCAAAAACTTTTTACCTGACTTATGTGTATAAGGGGGTTTAACCAGTATATTTTAAAGCTTTTAAAAATTAGTTTAGTTCTACTACTTCCACTTTACTCTTTCCAGAACTGGGATTAAACATGTTACCCTAAGTGTGTTTTTAGTTTGGGTTTATAATTCATGAAAGGAGGAGCCCGCATCTGGCTCCAAAACCCAAGGGGCCCGGTCTGCACGGACAGCACTCGTGCTCCCCTCCAGCTCTCGGCGCAGCCAGCACACACCCTCCGCGGAGGAGGGAGGTGCGGGGGGGGGGGGGGAGTCCGGGTGAGGCCCTCCTGTGGCTCTCCCCCCCAACCCAAGGAGAGAGAAAGAAGGAAAAATCCCATAAATCACAGATAGTGCGATGTCACAGAGCTGCTAAGAAACACGAGTTTGCATGTTTTCTGACAAAAATCACATCTCTTGAAACTTAATAACAATTAATTGTAAAACCTTTTTTTTAACCTCATAAGTCTATGAGAAAAGAATTAGCCTTATCACCCCAAATAGGCTTTTTTGAAAATGAGCTAATTCCTATTTTCCATAATTATATAACCTTAAAACAAAATACGTGTTTATGAAATAAGCTGATGTTGGAATTAATTCCTTTATAAAACTTTTCAAAGCTACTAACTGGCTGGCTGGCTGGCTGATCATAAAAACCATTTGTAGCATCATTTATGCTCCCAAGTGGGAAAATGAGTTCCGTGAAGTCTGGCGGGCCGATCTCCCTCCCGGTGAAGGACCTTGTCAGATCTTAAACCTGGTCACGCACGCAGTGTGGAGCTGGTTCCCACTCACTCCCTGGCGGGTGTGCAGACTCCGTCCTCACTCGCTGCTTGCAGAGAGCATTCAGAATCAGGCGGGCGCACAGGGGCGCTCACTGCACAGGACTCCCTGACACCGAAAGGAAGAGTGAGGGATGCTCTGGGCTCAGTGATTAAACACACTCCATGCTGATCTGGTGTCCCCGATACCTGTGCCCACTCCTGTTAAAGTAAAACTGTGGGCTACGTAGACTGTAAGCCTGTTGTAATTTTAAAGATTATTATAGTTAATGTTTACTTGCTACTAAACCCAGCATTTCTGGCCTTCTCCAATCAGTTGGCTAATTTCTCAAAATTCCTTGAGGTGAAGTCCGTCAGCGAAGCCCCTCCGCGCAGTGGTCACCCGCGTGAGCTGGGGCGGACGAGGCGGCACCTGTCAGTGGTCACCCGCGTGAGCTGGGACGGACGAGGCGGCACCTGTCAGTGGTCACCCGCATGAGCTGGGGCGGACGAGGCGGCACCTGTCAGTGGTCACCCGCGTGAGCTGGGGCGGACGAGGCGGCACCTGTCAGTGGTCACCCGCGTGAGCTGGGACGGAGGAGGCGGCACCTGTCAGTGGTCACCCGCGTGAGCTGGGACGGAGGAGGCGGCACCTGTCAGTGGTCACCCGCGTGAGCTGGGACGGACGAGGCGGCACCTGTCAGTGGTCACCCGCCGGGAGCTGGGACGGACGAGGCGGCACCCGTCTTTAGCTGAGAAGCAGCGGAGGCGCCGGGGCCGGCCTCTGGGTCTGCTCGCTCACTGCTTCGCGCTGGCTCCCAGGTCACCGCCTGAACTTCCCCATTTAAAGTGAAACCTGCCTTTCTACTGCACAAATAAGGTTTAAAAATAGCAGAAGTTGTTTCTGTAAAAGGCAACAAGGCCGTGGGGCGGACGAGGCAGGGCCTGCTGCCTGGTGGCAGCGTGTCCGCGGGAAGGAGAGACCTCGTCCCCGCGCAGCCGAAGCCTCACCCCCGCCCCGGCCTGCAGCCCCTCACGGGGTGACTGCCGCGGGGTCACCACAGCTAAACTGCCAAGTGCATCTACTCTAGACGAACCTGACTTCCTGTACAGGTTACCTGGGAAATTGCGTCTAATACAGGCTGTTTGTAAAATTAAGAGTCACGCCAGTCATTCTGAGGTCAATCAGACCACCCATACAGATTAAAAACTGATATTTTAATGCTTTTGAATTTTTTCTTCCAAATCACATGAGCACTTAATATAAAATGCATCCAAGTGACAAAGACTTCAGTGGAAGTCAATAATCTCTCTTATATCCAAAATACAAATAAACTAACCAATGACCTTTGGTTTAAACTTAAAATTTAAGGAGTGTTCTATTACCAATGTGAAGAACTAAATCCCCTAACACGGCGCTTCCAATAGGTGAGCCACGTTCTCCGTGAATGACCAGAAGATGGCCAAACTGCACCCGTGGCTCCCCGAGAGGAGAGCGGAGGGCCGGCGGGCCGGGGGAAGGAGAGCGGGGGGTGGGCCGCCCTCGCTCGGCGGCGCACGGAAATGGAGAAGCACTGCAGAGGAGGCGGATGGCAGCTGTCCACGCGTGAGGAGGAGGCTCCGGGGTGTGCGCACAGGCCTGGCAGCGCTGGACAGGAGCTGCTCGGGGGAGGGGTTCACTCTGTCACCCCCTCCAGACACCGCATGGTGCCACTGACGGCAGCCTGTGACCCTCTACGGATGGACTGCGGACTCAAACACAGGCGCACACGCGCAGACACACGCACACACGCACGCACACACGACCACGAACGTGAGCGGTGTGGTGTGCTGCGCTGCCGTTGTGGGGCTGGGTTAGGGCCGTGCTTTGCAGGACAAGCCCCCCGTTGGTGGGCTGCTTCCTCGCGGTCTCAGATCACCCGTGAAGGGAAGGTGAACAGCGCCCACAGCAAGTTCCTGAAAAGCAACCGGGACCCAGAACGTGCCCAGAGCGGTGTGTCCGGCCAGCACAGCGCTGCCTGCCTTCTTCTGTCTGAATTAATATAAACAGACACAGACATTCCAACTCCGCAAAAACACAGGGCCCAGGAACACCGAGAGCTGCTGTGGATTACCCCAACAACCCAGACATTGTTTCTCAATGATGTTTGCCTCTAACTTTGCAATACAGCAGGAGAGTGTTAAACTCATTAATGAAAGTTAATAAGTTAGCAGGAATTAGGAATTTTGACTGCTGTTCTTTTCTCTCAAATAAAGCTAGTAATAAAAGATCTCAAGCAGGGGTAGTGATTTTTTAAAAATTAAAAACTCTAACAAGATTAATGATTTTTCATTAACTTAAGGTGGTTTGTTTTTAAGGGAATTCAGAAGATGGATGAGGCTTTAGCCAAGCTTCTGGCCACAGCCCATTAGCTCCACAGGCAGAGGAATTCCTGGCCCAACACACAGCCACGAATCCCGCGGCCCAGCTCCGACTCCCGTGCACTTCAGTCGGAGATAAGATGGCATTTAGGATGTATCTGAGAATCTGAGCTCTGAGAAGTGCTGGAAGCCTGGAATCTCACCGAGGGAGGGAAAAGGAGGTAGATTTAAGGGTTTAAAGTGTAAAGTAAGTGGCAAGGGATATAAAAAATGTAAACACCATAACAGTAACTCCTAACAAAGAGAGATGTTAAACTGTCGGCTTAAGGAACGTGGGTGGCCTGGGGGTGAATTGTCCTGAGACGTACGTGGACAGAAGAGGGGTGCTGTGAGCGTGGCCATCTTTTGGGGGTCCATTCCCTCCTGCTCTGAGGTCCCAGGCAGGCCCTCCGCAGCCGGCCGCCTCCCCTGACGCCCGGCCGCTGCTGCCTGAGCCGCAGGTGGGTCCGGGAGAAGCCAGACCGTCCCCGGCCTGTGCGGCCGCCTGGGCTCGGCTTTACTTCTGTGGGTGTTTTCCCTGAGCATCAATAGTTAATGCACCCTGCATTCTAGAAAAAGAAAAAGCTTCCTTGTCTAACCGAGCAGCTGAGGATGCCGCAGTGTTTGGACAAAGTTACAAAGGAGCCTTTCACGTGCGCAGAGAGCAGGTCCCGCGCCCGCCTGTCCGGTCCCGCGGGTCCCGCGCCTCCCGCCGTGCCAGCAGGTGCCGCCCGCCCTCGCATCCTCGGCTGACCCTGCCAATGCCAGGAGCCCCTTCCATCCTGGGCCTGGGCCTCTCCCCCCAACCAGCTCAGGCCTCCTGTCTCTCCACCCTGCTCGCCCAGCCCCCACTCCCATCTTCCCCAGAGGGCCCAGCAGCCTGCGTGCTGCCAGCCTCGCCCCCGGGCCCCCCGCCTGGATGTGAGCCCCTCCCTGCACTAAACCACTCTGTTCTCGGCTCACAATCTGAACACGGCCGCCGCTTTAAAAGTGCACGCGTGGCCCTCAGAGCCGGGAGCAGGGGGCAGCCCCGGGCCTAGGAGAGCCCACCGGGAGCGTGGCAGGGCGCAGACACCGCCTGGAGCTGCAGGAGACCGGCAGGACACTTTCCCGTGACAGACGGGCCTGCAGACGCTCGGACAAACCGGGCCGGAACTGCCCCGGGCGCTGGGTGAGCGCCGAGCTCAGCACCCCTTCCCCCGCCGGGCCGCGCACGCTGCTCCAGCTTCCCAGGGAGAAAGCAAACCTTGGGCCTCGGACCCAGGCGAGGCTCACAGCGACCACCAAATGCCGCCCCTCGTCCCCAAGATGCGCGCCACCAACACAGCCCACGGCTCCACTTGTTGTCCCAGAAAGACGCTACGCATCCAGTCTGCGTGGTTTAAGTGGATTCTCTGTAGCGCCCAGGGCGCTCTGCCCCGGGACACCCGTGGCAAACAATGTTTCACTGGCAGCGCTGAGTGCACATTGTCTCTTTAAAAAAAGGGCTGACAGCTGCAGACAAAGTAGCTGACTTCTTTTGTTTTTGCAAGTAACCAAGCATGAGTGTTACAGCCCCTTCCTATGTGCCCAACACCGCCAAGACCTGGCCTGTCCGACTGCCCGCCCGGCTCGCACGACGCACAGAATTGTCTCCCCTATTTAACTTGGTCGCCGAGCCTTGCTGCCTGGAGTGCGGGCGCCCGGGGGAAGGTGCTGAGGCAGAAACCCACAGAAGTATCTCCAGGGGACCCCACCCCCCCAACTCTAACCCTCAAAACCTAGGAAATTGTGACATTACGCTGGATTGCCTGTGTATCCGTGTGTGCATGTGGGTGCGCGTGTGCATGTGTGTGTGTGTGTGTGTGTGTGTGCATGTGCGTGCTGGGCGAGGCGACCCAGGGCACAGGGTGCAAACACTTCTCAGATCATCTCTACGTAACCCTCCATCAACCTGTCCTCCCAAACCACTACTTAGAAAGCCAAGGGCCAGGAAATGTTACAATGGGGAAGGGGGAACGAAGGACTTTTTCCAACGGTGCTGCGTGCACTGGGCGGCCAGGGAGGCCTCCGGTGGTCTGGCTACACTGGCAGGGAGCTGTGAGCTGCGGGCCCTCCCCGCAGTGTGAGTGTGAGCTGCACAGGGAGCTAACTGGCAGGGAGCTGTGAGCTGCACAGTGTGAGTGTGAGCGGCACAGGGACGCTCCTCCCCATCCGTCCGGCCCCTCCACAGCGGTCACCCACCTCCCGAGGGCAGCGCTCGGGAAAGCAGGGCAACGACACCCATCGCCCAGGGGCAAAGAGGCAGGACTGTGGTTGATTGGGGGGATGGGGAGGGGACTCTATTTCTAAATAGGGAAAACACAGCGTTCAACCAGTGCCCTGAAAACAGCTCATTGGGGACCAATGACGGGAACTGGCTTTGTCAGGATGGGCCAGTGGATCCACCAGCTCCAAACTGTCTTCATCCGTGGGGGGCATTGCTCGGGAGATACCACCTTTATCGTACCAGCCCGACACCCAGAAAATACTCCGAATTTGGTTTCCAAGATTTGGGGGGAGGGGTGGCTGTTGGTTTTTTATCCTCACCCAGGGACATGTTCCCAGTGATTCTTAGAGAGAGAGGAAGGTAGAGAAATATCGATGTGAGAGTGAAACTTAGAACTTAAAAGTTCTAACTTTTAAAACTACGTTTTTGTTGATTTCAGAGAGAGAGAGGAATGGGGAGGGAGAGCAGGTGCTGTGAGAGAGAAACAACGTGGACGTCCTGACTTTGAGACACAGCAATGTTGGTCTTCCCTGCCCGGCCCTTGCCTCTTGGGATTCTCAGAGGCAGGACCCGGCGCCCCCCGCCCTGCGGGGGCCCCAGGACGGACTGCTCCCGGGAGGGGCCGCGCAGGGCCCTCCAGGTCCTCGGCCTGCCCCGAGCCCGGCCCGGCCCGGCCCAGCCCGCCTCACCGGCCTGAGAAGGGTCCCCTCCCCGGGAAACAGCTGTGCGTGGCCACCCACCTGCCGTGTCCTGGGAGTCGTCGAACTCCACGTTGAAAGCGTGGCCGTTGTTGAGGATCCGCTTGGAGGCCGCCCGCTCGTAGGACACGGTCAGGGGCTTCAGCGCAGGGTCGTGGGTGGCCGCTTTGGTGTCGATGTCCACAGGGGACTGGCGGTTGCCCTTGGCGATGGGGAAGTCCTTGTGCCAGTGCTCAGGCCCTGGGTGGGAAGAGACGGGTGAGCCCGTGTGGGACAGGACCCCACGGCCCAGGAAAGGGCGCTGATGCAGGCTCCCATTGGGGAAAACACCCCTGCCTCAGTTTCCCCTTTGCGCTGTGGGGTAATAATGTACCACAGGGACTGCGTGAGGATGGCGTCCACGTGCGGGGAGCAGTTAGAGCAGCCGGAGCCCACACAGCTCCCAGCCCTCGCCTGTCCTCTGACCAACAACCCAGATCCGCGGGGCAGCCAGCTCCTGGTGACCCCTGGCGTTAGGGTCAGAGGCGAAGGGTGGACTCCATCCAGAGCAAGGCATTCTCCCCGCAGAGGCATGCCAGGGACAGGCGGTGCTGGAGCCTTCGCCACAGGTGGCGCTGAGGATGGGTGTGGGGAGCGGCCCCTGACTTCTGCCACCAGCACCCAGCATCCATCCCCCTTAAACCTTTCTCTCTGCCCCCGGTCCGGGGGCGGGGGGTCCGGCAGGGACCCGGCAGGGGCTGTCCTCGCGGCCCCGCTGAGGGCACCCCCTCCCGGCCTGTGCGCCGGACGCGGGGCTCGGGCGGCTGACCGGCCAGGCGGCGGGCACCGCGCAGGGGACGGCGCTGGGAGGGGGCACCCGCGGGGCGGCCGGCGGGCAGGTGCGGGGCACTCACCGTTGCTCGGGCCGTACCCCCAGCATGGTGAGGGGTGCGGGGCACTCACTCACCGTTGCTCGGGCCGTACCCCCAGCGGGGGGACAGGGTGAGGGGTGCGGGCCACTCACCGTTGCTCGGGCCGTACCCCCAGTGGTGGGACAGGGTGAGGGGTGCGGGGCACTCACCGTTGCTGGGGCCGTACCCCCAGCGGGGGGACAGGGTGAGGGGTGCGGGGCACTCACTCACCGTTGCTCGGGCCGTACCCCCAGCGGGGGGACAGGGTGAGGGGTGCGGGGCACTCACCGTTGCTCGGGCCGTACCCCCAGCGGGGGGACAGGGTGCGGGGTGCGGGGCACTCACTCACCATTGCTCGGGCCGTACCCCCAGTGGTGGGACAGGGTGAGGGGTGCGGGGCGGGGCACTCACCGTTGCTCGGGCCGTACCCCCAGTGGTGGGACATGGTGGCCGGCGGCGGGTCCGGGCGGGCGGCGGGCAGGAGTGGGCGCGCGTCCCCGGCGGGCTGGGCTCGGAGTGCCCGCGGCGCGCGGCCCGGCTCTTATAGGCGCCCCGACTCGCCCGGGGCGGGCGGCGGGCGGCGGCGGGGAGGGGCCGGACCTGCGGAGGTGCGGGCGGAGGTGCGGCCGCCGCGGGGCGGCGGGGACAGCGCCCTCCGGGCCGCGCCCGCCCCGGGGAGCGGCTCCCGCGGCCGCGCCGGGACCGGGACCGGCGGCTCCGGCTGCGGCTCCGGCTCGGGCGGCGGGCTCTGCGCGCTCCGCTGCGGGCGGGGGGTCCGGCGGGCGCCCGGGGTGGCCCGGCCCGCGCCCCTCCGCCCATTGTGACCGCCGCCCGGCCGGCCCCTCCGCGCCGGGTCCCCGAGGCCGCGGGAGTCCCCCCGGCCGGCGGCGGCGGGCGCCCGGGAGCCGTGACCTTGGGGCGAAGCGGGACGCGGCTGGCGCGCTCCGCGCGGGGAGCCCGCGCCCCCCGCTGGCCGCCGCGGGGAGGACGGGGCCGGCGCAGCAGACCGGGCCGGGCCCGGAGCTCCCAGGAACCCCGGCCGGGGACCCCGCCCCGCGGCGCCGGGGGGCCCATAGCGTCCTGGTGGCCCGGGAGCCAGCCGCCTCTGCGGCCAGCTCACCCCACCACTGAAACCCTGTGACCCGGTTTCAGGTCCAGCCAGAACAGGGCTGGAGAGGAACTGGGACAATGACACCAAAAGGGCAAAGGAAGCCTTTTCAACACTGATGCTCGTGGCGCTGCCACAAGTGGCACCAAGGACCCCTCTGGTGAGGGTGCAGGCCCGCTCTCCCGGTCTCCACCCGGTTCTCCGCGGGCAGCCTCCCCGCAGAGGACGCTGACAACGCCTGGGGGCCTGCGGCGGTCACAGGAGGGGTGCTCCTGGCACCCAGGGGTGCTGCCCTCCCACAGACAGCCTCCAGCCCCAAGTCCGGACACCAGCCCAGCGCTGTCCCCAGAGCCTGTCTGCGGGGTCTGGACGCCATGCTGTGCCCAGGCCTGCTCTCTCTCGTCTTGTTGGTGGGAGTGGGTAACAAGACCAGAGCTCCCCTCTGCACCCCGGGGTGACCGCGCTTCACCTCACCGAGAGCACCTGCCCCGGTGGTGACCCTGGGAACCGTCTGCTCAGGAACCGCCCGTGGGCAGGGCTCCCTTCCCTTTGGAACGGGAATGAATGAGCTTCCCCGCTGGCCGGTGGGCACCATGTCTCTTCCCGGTGAAGGGCTGGAGCCAGGATTCACCGGGCAAAGCAGGTCCTCCCAGGTCTTCCTCTGCGTCCAGGCTCAGCGAGTCGGCTTGGGGTGGGACGGTGGGAGCGACAGTGGCCCGTGCCTGAGGGTGCTCACATTTTATATATGTATATGTATATGTATATGTATATGTATATGTATATGTATATGTATATGTATATGTATACTAGAGGCCCGGTGCACAGAATTCATGCCTGGGGGGGAGGGGGTGTCCCTCAGCCCAGCTTGCACTCTCTCCAATCTGGGACCCCTCGAGGAATGTCCAACTGCCCATTTAAAAGGCAATCAGACATCCCTCTCACAATCCCGGACTGCTGGTCCCAACTGCTTGCCTGCCTGCCTGCCTGCCTGCCTTCCTGATAGCCCCTAACTGCTTCTGCCTGCCAGCCTGATTGATGAGTAACTGCTCCCCTGCCAGCCTGTTTGCCCCCAACTGCCCTCCTCTGGTGGTCTGGTCACCCCTAACTGCCCTCCCTTGCAGGCCTGGACCCTTCCAACTGCTCTTCCCTGCTGGCCATCTTGTGGGGCCATCTTGTGTCCACATGGGGGCAGGATCTTTGACCACATGGAGGCAGCCATCTTGTGTGTGGGAATGATGGTCAACCTGGATGCTACTCTTTTATTAGATAGAAGGACACTGTGTCTATCGTTTCTGTTCTAGTCCTGGTTCATGCTCTGCCATGTGCCTTGGTGGTCTGCCCCGGCCACAGGCTGGACCATTGCTGGCCCAGGGCGCAGGGGGCCGAGTCATGTCTTGCCAGGCCCCTGTGCCCTGGCTGTGCCATCTGCCCCCTTCCTCGTGGCACTGATATCTCTGTTCACCACTACTGTACCCCCGCCCCCCCCCCCCCCCCGGGGCGGCACGGTGCTCACGCCGATAAGCCTGGCCCGCCGCGGCGGCTGCTCCGGCCTCTCTGGGCGGTGCCCCTCCCCACCCTCCTTCTCCAATATTTCTTGGCAGCCCCCTGGTTTTGTTTTATCTCTTCCATACTCTGCACATAAACACTTTGAAAAGCATGAGACCCTTTTGGCATCATCTGCGTGTGCCCCTGCTGCGCCGGTGGGCGAGCTTGGAGCGCCTCCCGCCCAGCGCAGGCGCGCAGCGAGCTGCAGGCGCTCTTGCCGCCAGGCTGCTGGGGCCTCCTCGGGGCCTCTGCCCTCCCGGGGCCAACCAGTGTTTCAGTCAGGTAAGCTCCCAGGTCAGAGGCTGAGCAAGTCTCACCATCCTGCAACAGGCCTCTGGTAGGACAAATTAAGAGGAAGAAATTACACCTTCCCTGATGAAATGGTATTAAAATACTTGTTTCACAAAAAGTATAATAGGCAGGCCTCTGGTTTAGATCATCAAGTTATGAGCTGACCCAGCTTACCACCACTACCACCATCACCACCACCTCCACCTCCACCACCAACATATCCCCCCACCACCTCCACCACCTCCACATCCCACTACCACCACCAGCTTACCATTCCCACCACCACCACCAACCCCAACAACAAACCATTACCACCACCACCACCCCGAGTTTGATTTCTGGTAAATTCACTGATTAAAAGCTTTTTCCTCTAGGGAATTCTCAGCTATGAGTACACTCTAGGTCAGTGGTGGGCAAACTACAGCTCTCAACACCCCCTTCTAACGCCACTTCTTCAAAATAGACTTGCCCCAGCCGAAAACCGGCTTCTGCACATGGGCCACGAAGTTTCAATTGCACTATACGTGTGCGCCCGCACGTGGTATTTTGTGGAAGAGCCACACTCTGGTTTGCCGACCACTGCTCTAGGTAGTGATTACAAGAGCATGAGTACGCATGTGGCGGGCAGTCTGTGTTGTCTGTGGAGGGTAGGAATTTACCTGAATGGACACCTGGTCGGTTGGCGTGGGACAGAATATGTCCGTGGGAAATGCTTACTGGATTTTCTGTGCACCTCTGGCCACGGCGCTGAGTTAGGAAGACTCATCCTTATAACGGGAGGGCAGTTACTGTGGCATCTTCACACAAAGCTCAGAACATGGGGCATGAACATCACAAGTGGGAAATGGAGGTGAACACGTGGAACTGCAAGTGCTGGACTTGGTCTGCTGGTTCCTGCCCCTGCTCCGGGGCCACAGGCTCATTGCCAACCGGCCTCTTCCGCGTGCCCGGAGAAGCAGGTGCTAGAGGAGATAAGTTTTGGGGTACAGGGTGTGCTTTTTAGCTCCTAAACATGCCTCTCCCATGCTAAGTGAAATGCATTTTTTAAATTTAAATTTGCAAAGGATAAAGTTTGGCCCATGTAAAGCTTCTTCCCTTTCCCACCCAAAGTCTCTTTACAGAGAGGCGTGGGTGGTGGCAACAGAAACCTCTGTCCTCCTCCAAGGACTCCGGGGATGGGGACAGAGCTCACACCAGCTCATAGTTGTACATTCAGTATTTTAGGATTCTCATTGCCTCACCCATCCATATCCACCCATCCACCCGCCCACCCTTCCATTCATCCATTCATTCATCCATCCACCCATCCATCCATCCATCCATCCATCCATCCATCCACCCACCCACTCTTCCAACCATCTATCCATCCCTTCTTCCTTCTTTCCTTCCATTCTTCCCTCCTGCCACCTATTTGTCTGTCCATCTTCCCATTCCTCCATTCAACAAACACATTTTGAGCACTGACTAGGTTTCAGATGCTGTTAGGTCCTGGGGCGTCAGAAGTATAACAAGACAGGTGGAGTCCTTCCTTTTCTGTAGCCTTCTGCCCCCATGACTCATCACACTCACTCACACACACACCAAGTGACATCACAGATGAGAGTTAAATGGACTTGTTGCTCCAAAAACTGGTTCCCCATGCAAGAACCCACCCTATGTCTTCCCTGAAGAGCAGCCTCTTTGTGGCTGTCCACCTGCCCCTGGCTGCTTAGTTTTCAGTCCTTCCCGATGCCCTGCTTTCTGCCTGCCGGGCTCAGCTCCGCGCTCCCTCCTTAGCCAAGCCTGACCCTGGGCCCCCAAATGCCGGAACCGGAACCGAAACTGAAACCAAACACTGTCACTGGTAGTAAAATGTAAAAAGAGCTGGCCAACCTAGATGGCTCTGAATGGTCAGAGCTATTAACTCATTGTCTAGTTGAGATAGTGGTGGTTGAGGCAACTTTAATTTGTTAATCATATGTAAATTCTTGTTGATTTTCTGTTGTTGGAACTTCCAGCCTAAGAGACGTCTTTGTCTCAGAATCTCAGTAAAAGGAATGGTAAAGGCCAGAGCGGGGCTCAGTCTTCCCACTAGAGGTGGACTCCCCGCCTGGCCCCCATTTCCCCAAATTGACTCTTTTCCAGTCTCTTCATTTTAGTGTGCGGCCTTCTCCAGACACCGGACCCTGAGTGGCCCTGAACCACGCGGGTCGTGTTAAGGGATCCCACACACACACACACCCACATGTCCCCGCCTGCCTCTCTCCATCAGGCTGACCCCGCCCCCGGAGCAGAGGGGGGAGTGCAGCACCAGATCGCACGGGGAGCTCAGAGGCTGTCTTTCTAGTGTCCTCCCTGGGAGCGGAGTGTCCTCCCTGGGAGCGGAGTGTCCTCCGGGGAAGAAGTCCCCGGATCACAGGTGTTAGGAACCATTCAAATTTTAAATGAGCCAAGAGGGGATGAGAGAAACTTATGGACACGTGGAAACAAAGAATATGCACATTTAATGGCCAAACCTTTCCCCCAGCTCCCGGGCCCCCTGTACCCGGGGATGGTTTAAGTCAGGGAGAACCTGACGCTATTTACGCAATGTTAGTCAGTCTCACAGGCTAACATTGGCTCTCCAATCGCTGGGCGTGTGCCGCTGCTCTGCACCCGGTCCTCGGGGGCCTCGCTGTTAGACGCCTTGCCCTGCGGGTCACCTCGGTGCCACCTGGTCCCGTTGTCAGGTGGCTGCCACCAGGCCCTTTAAGTCCAAAGGGGTTCGTTAGCTCCCAGTTCGTCTCCTCGGTCCGGGATTTCACGCCTCATCTCTCTCATTTCCTTTTGGCGATAAGATGGTCGTCCCCAGACGTGTCCCCTTGTCTCCCAGGTTGATGCGGAGGCACCGGGGCTCTGATGCTGCGGTGTGCCCAGACAAGCCCAGGTTAATTCCACGCGGGAGAGCTGCTGTCCCACCACGGGGGGGCTTTCCCCTGCGTGCAGAGCCCGATCTCTGTCCACTGACGCTGAAAGGTCAGTGAAGCGGGCACACCTCACCACCTCTCTCCTGGTTTACTTTCTGGGTGTTTGCCCGCAGCCCCTGTCATCGGGGAAGGTGCCGGGCTGTGGAGCAGGGCCTTCCCCAGGAGAATCCCGGGCTCCCTCCCCCCCCCCCCCTAGCATTGTGCTGGTTTCTGGTGTGGCCACACTGTATGGGACAGGGGCCATTGGCTTGTGTCTAAATTCCATTTTCCCACTACCAATCACAGAGAAGGCCTGTTAGAGGGGTGTGCTGTGACAACTCCTATAATATTGACTAGAGCCCAGTGCATGAAAATTCATGCCCTGGTGGGGGTCCCTCAGCCCAGCCTGCCCCCTCTCACAGTCCAGGAGCCCTCAGGGGTGGGAGGCGTCCCAGTGATCAGGGGAAGGTGATGTCCCATCACACCTCCGCTGCTGCCACTGCTGGCAGCGCAAACCTTGACCAGCCCTGGTTACCTGAGCCTTGGGCGGCCCTGAGCAGCTGGGGGGTGGGGGTGAGGGACCTGGGGGACTCCAGAGGCAGCCGCTCCGAGCGGCTGTGCCTGCTGCCCCAGCAGGGCTGAGGGGACTGGGCACCGCCATCTTGTGGCTCTGGGCACCGCCATGTTTGAGGGTATGGCAGTCAATTAGCATATTCCTTCTTTATTGGCTATGGGTACCACCATCTTTGCGATGGTATGAGGGTCAATTAGCATATTCCCTCTTTATTAGATAGGATGACATATGGTCCATGATGCAGATAGAGACATAAAGAACATGACTCAGGTACTGAATATTCCATCAGAACTGTTCTTGGTTGAAGAATAATCAGTGCACAGAAGGTAATTGTTAACCTTTACTGAGTTTACTACATGCTAAAGTAACTAACCCAAGAGGTTTATATTAACTCAGCCCATTTAATACTTAAAACAACCAAACTGTTCACAGGTGGGGAAACTGAGGCATAGAGAAATGAACTTGCCTGAGGCCAAGTGACTTGAATCGAGGCAGGGCTGTGGAATGTTTCTTCCTCATTTATTTACATTTCAGTTCAATAACTATTGTCTAATCCCCCAGGCCTCATTTTTGGCTCTTAAAATTTTCAAAAGTATGTAACAATGCCTCGCTGTCTTTTCTTTGTGGATGGACATTAATGGTTCAGGAAGCATTGGAGAGGAGCAGAGAGGGTGTTCAGGAATAAAACAAACCTCAGGGCTGTGAACACAGGCTGGGTTTTTGTCATTTTTATAATTGTTGTGCTGCCATCTAGTGGCTTATATGAAAAATAACATACAAACATGGCTTTATTTTTGCATTTTAAGTCTGCTGCCTTAGAGTAGTTTTAAAAAATCATTATAGGAGACCTAAACAAGATGGCGGCCTAGGTAGTCTCCTAAGCTGCCACCTCATCAACAATTTGGAAAAAAACAACAGCTAAAATCGAAAGGGATCACACCAGACCCACAGGAAAGCTGGCAGAATGGGAAGGCTACAACTAGACACAAAGTAAGATGCCGATGCTGCCATGTGGAGTTTAAAACTACGGCAGAACCAGACCCACCGGAGCCACTGCCTCCGGGAATGAGGGAAGCCAGACCTCGCTCCACTCCGGGGCCCAGGGAGTGGGCCAGCCCGGCTGGCCGCCGTGGGAGCGAAGAACGGATGTTGGGCCTCTGCCGCGCCTTCCGCTCCTGCCCGGACGAGAAGCCTTTGAGCGCGGTCTCCCCGCCTGCAACCATCGCAACCCGCAGCTGTCCCAGCCCTTCCACTGTGCTGGTAAGGAGATGGCGACATCTCCCCGCCCACGGCCATCTCAGCCTGGCCTGCGCACACGCCGTGCTGGTGAGGAGCTGGCATGGTGCCTTCCGTTTGCAGCCCCAGCAAGTCCTTCCTCCGCGGCCCCATGGCCGGGCCAGAGCTTCTGCCCTTGCCATCATGTGGATTTTAAAACTACAGTGGAAATTGAACCACAGGAGAGACCGTCGCTGCCGCACCCACCGCCGCACCCACCACTGCCACCTCGAATAAGGGAAATCCACCAAGAACAGAGCTCACTCTGCCCCGGGCTCAGGGAATGTGCGGCTTCAGAACTTAGCCTCCACGTCCACAGCTGCTCCGCTTCCGCCCCGAACGAGACACCTTTGAGCGAGGTCTCCCCACCCGCAGCCATCTCAGCCCGCCTGCAGCCGTCCCAGCCTGCCCGCAGTGCTGGTGAGGAGATGGCACGGCGCCTTCCGTTCGCGGCCCCACCAAGCCCTTCGCCTGTCAGGCCCACCGCCACAGGGCCGAGCCGGAGCCTCTGCTGGGACCACAAGGAGGGGCGCCGCTGACACCATGTGGATTTTAAACATACAGCGGAAATTGAGCCACAAAAGCCACCGCCTCCGCCACACCTGCTGCCGCTGCCACGAGTGAGGGAAGCCCACCGAGAACAGAGCTAACTCCACCCCGGGCCCAGGGAGTGGGAGGCTTTGGAGCTTGGCCTCCAAGTCAGCAGCCATTCCACTGAGACTCCTTAGAGCGCGGTCTCCCCGCCCACAGCAGTCCCAGCCCGCCCGCCCTGTTAGCAGGAGCTAGTGCGGCGCCTCCAGTTCACGACCCCAGCATCCCAGAGGGGCCGTGTGCCCCCGGTGAGCCGTGTGTCCCGGGGGGGCGTGTGTCCCGGGAGAGCCGTGTGCTCCGCGGGAGACATGTGCCCCGGGAGAGCCGTGTGCCCTGGGGAGGCAGTGGGACCCAGGGGGCCATGTGCCCCAGGTGAGCCGTGTATCCCAGGGGAAGCAGTGGAACCCTGGGGGAGGGGCGGTGTGAACCAGAGGAGGAGCGGACTCTATTCGTGTGGTCCTGAGATAGTCACCATAAAACAAGGAGATTGTCAAATGACAGTGGGGAGGGGAAGGAGACCTGTGGGGAGATAAGAGAACAACCGAAGGACTGGTATGCATGCATATAAGTACAACCAACGAACACAGAACTCTGGGGAGGCAGGGCATGAATGGGAGGTGGGGGGGGGGGCAATGGTAAGCTATGTACACATATAATACCTTAATAAATTTAAAAAAGAAAAAAATATTTTTAAAAAATAAAAAATCATTACATTTACATGTATTAAATCTGAAAAAAATAATCTGACATTCACAGTTATCATTATTTTTTCTTTATTTTCTCACTTATTTTTCCTCTGCTATAATATGCTATGCTTACACCCAGAATTATTTTTTTAAATATATTCTATTGATTTTTTACAGAGAGGAAGAGAGAAGGATAGAGAGCTAGAAACATCGATGAGAGAGAATCATCGATCAGCTGCCTCTCGCACACTTCCCACTAGGAATGTGCCCGCAACCGATACACATGTCCCTGACTGGAATCAAACCCGGGACCCTTCAGTCCACAGGCCGCCGCTCTATCCGCTGAGCCAAACCAGTTTCGGCCAGAATTATTTTTTAATCCTATATAATAAAGAGGGAATATGCTAATTAACCATCATGTCCTCACAAAGATGGTGGCGCCCAGTCCCCTCAGCAACGCTGGGGTGGCAGGTGCACGGCATGACTGGGCCCGCCACCAGGTGGGTCTGGCCACTCTGCACGCCTGCCTCTGGGGTTCCCCAGTCCCCTCAGGCCCCTCTGCCCAGGGCCAGCCTGGAGGACGACCGACTGACAGACCAGCAGACAGTGTGGGGAAACCAGGCTGGTGGGAGGGCCATGAGGGGTGACCAGGCTGGCAGGGGGGGCAGTCAGGGATGATCAGGCCAGCAGGGAGGGCTGTTCTGGGTGACCAGGCTGGCAGGGGAGGAAGTTGGGGGCAAGGAGGCTGGCGGGGGGGGGGGGGGAGGCAGTAAGAGGTGACTAGGCAGGTGTGGGGGGAGAGAGGTGGGGGACCAGGATGGCAGGGGGTGCAGTTGGGAGCAATTAGGCTGGCAGGGAGGGCAGTGAGGGGTGACTGGGCTGGCAGGGGTCGGCAATTAGGGGCAACCAGGCTGAAAGAGGGAGGTAGTTGGGGGCGACCAGGTCGGCGGCAGGGGGCAGTTAGGGGTGACCAAGCCGGCAGGGGAGACAGTTAGGAGCAGCCAGGCTGGCAGGGTGGGGGTAGTTGGAGAAGACCAGGCAGACAGGCAGGTGAGCCATTAGGAGCCAATGGACCCAGGTCATGAGAGGGATGTCCGACTGCTGGTCTAGACCAGGAGTCAGACATCCCTCCAGGGATCCAGGATTGGAGAGGGTGCAGGCTGGGCTGAGGGGTCCGGGCCTCTAGTATCAAATAAGAAGGCATCCGAAGAGAAACTGACATCTCATTAATCTTACATGTGGCTTTGAACCTGTGAATTTCTTTCAGACCAATTTTGTTTTTGCCAATTCTTACTTGAATGACTGGCACACTGGTTTTCACAGGTAACCAGCTTGTTTATAGTTCCCAGCAATGGTGTTTATTAGTGATCACAGGGAGACACTGACACCTGCAGGCTGGCAGTCTGCTCGTCTGCACCGGCTCCCGCTGACCCACACAAGGAGCTTCGGGCCCGCGGTGCTGCGCAGCCATTTACGGCCTCAGACGTACTGCCAGCCCTTAGCGGGGGTATAACACGGGCTCACCCTGAGGCCCAGCGGTGCTCACATCCAGCACATTCTTGATTCTGATGCCCATTCACGGACTTCTCAGGATATAATCACGTGAATGTTATGACTCAGTTCAGACTAGTTTCTGCCCTATGCTGATTCTACTCTGCAGAGCAGGAGGCAGCCTGCACTGTCCCTCCTCCCGCAGCTCCCGGCCGGCTCCCTCTCCGGCTGTGGGCCTGAGAGGCTCTGTCTGGAGGTCTGTGCACCGCCAGGAAAATGCCCTCATGGAATAAGGTCCCAGAGTGGTTTCACTGTTCACGTGGACATTCCTAATAACTCAGCACTGAGCCCAGGGAGAAGCTGGGGGAAGTGTTACATTGGATGATAATTGTGAGCAATGACCCAGACCCTGGTGGGCAAAGGGGGGGGGGAGTAATGTTTTACTGGAAAGCTACCACCTGAAGCTAAAGGAATCATTTTCCAAGGAGATCTAAATGAAAGAAGATGAGGAAAAACCAGTACTAATTTGAACCCTGCCGAGTGAAGAGTTGCTCAGGAAGGTGCGCATTGTCCTGTGTTCATCATCCATTCGCTGAGTGTCTGCTGGACACGTATGTGCTAAGGACCAGCCGCAGTGCCAGGCGCCGCGGGGACTGCCAGTGCCCAGACTCCCACCTGTGCCTGACGGAGCTCACAGCCCGGGAGCTTGCTCCCAGATCAGACGGCTGCTCTGTGGACAGTTCTTGTCGTGGAGCTGCGTCCTTGCAGCAGCCCGTGGCTGGCACCGGTGTGTGTGTCTGCGTGGAGTGTGCCCTGGACAGTGAGGGCGCTCCAGCCCGGGACGGCAGGGCGGCCCCAGAGGGTGCGCTGCCGACTCCGCTAATTGGACGCTCTCCCGCCTCCCAGGTGCAGGGGATTTAATTAGCACATCCGGCTCGCACTGACCAATCTGTTCACTCACCCGCGAGGCCATCCATTAAGTTACTCGCCCTCCCGGGGCTCTCGGCCCAGCACCACTTCACTCCTGAAGTGTTAACACGAGCCAGTGAACGATAAAATGCCCTTCTAAATTTATGTCTAAAGACGGTAAATGGTTTGAAGGTCTGAGTGGATGGGCTTTTAAATATATATATACTAAGGCCTGGTGCACAAAATTCATGCACAGGGAGGTGGGGGGGGGGGTCCTCTCAGCCCAGCCTGCACCCTCTCCAATCTGATACCCACCCAGGGAGTGCCTAACTGCTGGTTTAGACCTGACCCCGGGGATCGAGCCTAAATCGGCAGTCGGACATCCCTCTCACGATCTGGGACCTAACTGCTCACCTGCCTGCCAGCCTGATCACCCCTAAACGCCTCTGCCTGCTGACCTGGTCATCCCCAACTGCGTCCCCCCACCCTCCCACCCCACCAGCCTAGTCGCCCCCAACTACCCCCAATGCTGGCCTGGTTACCCCCAACTTCTCCCCCTCCCTACTGGCCTGGTCGGCCCTCACTGTCCCCATGCGGGCCTGGTCACCTGCACAGACTGCTGTTTAGTCGTTACTGTGAGGGTGTCCTGACCAACTTGCATATTACCCTTTTATTAGTAGAGACACTAGGGCCCAGTGCACAAAATCCATGCACTTGGGGGTGGGGTCCCTCAGCCTTGCCTGCACCCTCTTGCAGTCTGGGAGCCCTTGGGGGATGTTTGACAGCCAGACATCCTTAGCGCTGCCACACAGGCAGGCGGGGCGCCCACCACCCCGCTGCACTCCCCAGCGGTAAGCCCAGCCTAGCGTATTGTGCTATGATTGACTGAATGGCGACCTGCAGACCAGACACGTAGCATATTGGTCTTTTCTTATATAGGCTTGATTTCAGAGGGGAAAGGGAAGACAGAAACATCACTGATGAGAGGGAATCATTGATCCGCTGCCTCCTGCACGCCCTGCAGTGGGGATCGAGCCTGCAACCCGGGCATGTGCCCTGACCTGGAATTGAACCGAGACATCCTGGTTCATAGGCTGATGATGCTCAACCACTGAGCCATGCTGGCCGGGCTATGTAGATGGACTTTTGATGTGTCGGACCAGGGTCATTTCTTGTCCCTCAGGAGCACCTATGGTATGAACCCCAAATCCTCGACCAGCCTCCAGACCTCTGGAGACGACTCTCAAATTCATGGCCACGTGGTCCTTTGGGGGCTTCCTCAGAGGCTCCCATATTGTCTTAGCCACTCCTAGGGGTGCTGCACCCACCAAACTCAGCACGCGGGGCTGTTATCACCGCCCCTCAGTCACCAACACTCTGTTTTGTTAAGTGCAACCCTTCATTCAAAACAAAAACAAAACAACACAAAAAGCATACACGCCACGGCACAAGACTCTCGCGTTCATGGCTTTATTATTTTGCTGATCAGCTGCCGCCTCGCTGCACGTCAGACATCGCCCTGGGGGGGGGGGGGTGAGTCCCACCTGCAGCTCAGACAGAGCGCCGGGCCGTTTGGTTAACAAGCATGCAAAACTCAGAGGAGCGAAATAAAAAACACGTGGTCCTCCTTCCGTGAAGGAAAAATATTAGGCCACAGTCAACCACCTCTAGGAAGAACAAATCCAAACACCAGGTCATGTGTTCTTAAAACTCCTGGCTGAATGTGTTTTTGTTTCATTGAAAATCAAAACCAGGCCGTTGTTACAGGAGCCAGGACTTTAACACGGCACGGGCCTCTGCTGGTTTGAGTTAAGGGTTAAATTCTCATCTCATTCCTGTCTGGTCAAGATTAAGCGCTATATGACCTACACACGCCTCCACACCTCGTATGGAATTACTCACTCAGCTGTTAAGATGGACAATGGATAATGTGAAAATTGTAAAACTGAAGTTCTGTGAAATTTGACGGGAAAATGGTGCGCACAGCCCCTTTCCATATCGGTACTGCTCCGTCTCTTCTGGAGCTGCACGACCAAAGCTGCTTTTCTAGGCGGGGGGGCGGGTTGTCACGGAGGCCAGTGCTTCCGGCTCATCCTGCGTCAGGGACTGCGTCGCTCGTCGCTCGCGTGGAGACTGAGGCACACGTGGCACGGGGAGCGGGAAGGAGGCGCGGGGAAGGGGCGGCCCGAGCTCGGGGCGGTCTCGGGGGGCTCACTTGAAGGAGGCTCTCACCACCCTGCCCTTGGTGGGCTGCGGCGGGCGCCAGTTTCCCACGAGGGGCACCGGCGGCTCGTTCTCGGCACTGGACAGGAGGCTGCGCAGCTTGGCCATCTGCGGGCAGAGGAAGGCGTCAGCTCCACGTGGACACACACGCGTGAGACAGTCGGGGACCGGGGCTTTGGAACGAGGCCCGCAGACGCCGCCCCGCTCCCGGGGCAGGCGAGCCGGGGACCGGTTCCGGTAGAACAGGCCTTTTCCTCCCCCGGGACCGGGGCCGCGTGCCCGTCAGGCCTCCCCCCGGTTCTGAGACAGCTCCTTCCGGGCACAGCCTGCCTGCCAGCGGCCTCCGCGGCTCCGGGCGCCGGTACAGAGGGCGGAGGAGCTGACGCAGCGCTCCATTAACCCAGAGCAGCCGCTTTCCCTCAGGGAGAGGAATCTAGGAAATTCTTGTCAGTGATGTTCTGTTTCTACATGAAATACGTTTAGCTTTTCTCCTTTAAGAAAATTTCCTCTGCCAAAACCGGTTTGGCTCAGTGGTAGAGTGTCGGTCTGCGGACTGAAAGGTCCCGGGTTCGATTCCGGTCAAGGGCATGGACCTTGGTTGCAGGCACGTCCCCTGTGGGGGGTGTGCAGGAGGCGGCTGGTCGATGTTTCTCTCTCATCGACGTTTCTAGCTCTCTATCCCTCTACCTTCCTCTCTGTAAAATATCAATAAAATATATATTTTTTTAAAAAAGAAAATTTCCTCTTTCAAAATATTTGTACGGAGAAGCTGGTGGTTAAACGGGTCTGCTGAGGAAGAGGACCGCGGGAACCGGAGGCGCGTTAGGGGCGGAGACGGACTGGGACGCTGAGCCCACGCCCGCCGCCCGGCTGCCACTCCGCTCCCCGGCCGGCCCCCGGCCCTGACTGTCACCTGCACGTCCTTCAGGGAAGCGGTGAGGAGGGAGCAGACAGGCCGGAGGTGGGATCTCAGCTCCTGCACTTGGCTGTGTGATCACCGGCTAATCACTTGCCTTTTCTGAGCCTCAACTTACCTGAACAGCGCCTCGCAGGAGACACCCCTCCCCAGGGTCAGCCCCTCCTCCTGCCTCGTCCCTGCCCTCGGTGCCCCCGGAGCAAAGTGCTGCTCACCGGAACCCACAGGTGTTTCCAGAGCGCGACCTGGGTCCCTGCCCCGCATCACAGCCGCCTGGAATGGTGCGCGTTACCTGGTGCCCAGGAAGTCACCCTGGGGTGGGGCAAGCTGCCTGTGGCTGCACTGCCGGCCCTCCGTGACCTCACCCTGGGGTGGGACAGGCTGCCTGTGGGTGTACTGCCGGCCCTCCGTGACCTCACCCCGGGGGTGGGACAGGCTGCCTGTGAGCCTCTGGTGCAGGGCAACCGTCCACGCTCACGTTAGCATCACTTCCAGGGAGCCAGCGGGCCGCGTCGCTGCGGCTCACCTGCTCGGAGCTCACGGTGATGGGCTCCTTGAGCAGCAGCCACACGATGCACTCCTCGCAGGGCGGGGTGGTGAAGGAGCCGTGGTAGGTCCAGTAGTCGCGGCAGGCGGGGAACAGGCAGGAGGGGTCGAAGTGGGTGAAGGGCACCTCCTTGCCCTGCAGGGGGGCGGGGCGGGAGAGGCGGGCGGTGAGGAGGCGGTCTCGCTAAGCGTGCACACCGCTCTCCCCAGGCCCCCGCTGCTGTGTTTGTCAGAATGAATTCAAGGCCGTAGAGACCACGGAGCTTTTAAACGAAGCACATGCCTTCAGAAATAAAGGGCAAAGGGGAAAGGGCAGCGGGTCGGTGAGGTCTGACTGGCTCTGGGACAGTCCTGTAATGTTCCTCCTTATCTGCTGCCGGCAGAGCTGAAGTTCTCTCACTTCTCAGCAAGAGAAACCTCGCTGAACTGCGCCAGAAACCGTTCACGTCCGCACGCTTTGGGTCTCGTGGCAGAAGAGGCGCAGGTTCTGCTGGGCACGGAATGCGTCCTGGGCGGCAGAGTGCACCGCATTCGTGGAGCAGCCACAGGCAACCCAACGGGCTCATCGGGGCTTTCCTGTGCAGGTGACCACATGTGGGTGCTACCAGCAGCCGCACATGGCATTCCGCAAGAGTGTGTGTGTGTGTGTGTGTGTGTGTGTGTGTGTGTGTAGGTGCTGTGCATGTGTATATGCATGTTACATGTGGGCGCACGCGCTGTGTTGCACGTGTGCACAAGTGGTGTGCATCCATGTGCTGTGTGTTGCATGTGTATGCACGTTTTGTGTGCGTGTACATTTGGTGTGTATATTTGGTGTGTGCATGACGTGTTTGTGTTTGTGTGCATTGAATATGTGTATACATATGGAGGTGTCTGTGGTGTGTGTATATGATGTGTGCATGTGGTTGTGTGTATGTAGTGTGTGTGCATATGGTGTATGTGTGTGCATGCTATACATGCATATGGTGTGTGTGTGTGTGTGTGGTGTGTGCGGCCATGCTCACCCACTCGTTGAGGGAGCAGTTATGTGAGCATTAATAGCGAATGCATGTGGACGTGCTTTACAGCTGTAAACATATGGATATAATGGCACCTATTTGCATGCATGTGCTTAGCAGAGGACCGGGTGGGCGGGCGACCGGGAATGTGGGAGGAGAAAGCGACAGCGCCTCTGTCCTCGCGGGAAAGGGGGCTCACCTTGGTCTTCACTTTGTCCAGCGCATCGAGAACCAGCTGGAACTCGCCCTTCTCACGTCCTATCTGCACGAAAACAGAAAGCCAGTGATTATACCTTCTCTCTCCATAATTTAGGACTGTCTTAAAACCAACTCTGACCTTCTCCATAATTTAGGACTCTTAAAAAACAATTCTGACCCCCTCCATCTGCAACCAGTACTCATAACTCTGCCAGGAATCCATGCAAAGAAAACACACATTTATTTCTCCCCCCCAAATTTCAAGTTTGCATTTTCTGAACTAAACTTGGACCCCGGGCCTCTGAAGGACAGAACCACAAAATTGCATGTTGATCTGCTTCTGTGTCCTTGACCTTCTTTGCAAAGTCATTCCATGTTTTCCTTTTTTTAAATAGAATTAGAACCAGGATGGACTCAATGTACCTAAAACTAGACTCCCGACTGTCTTTCCACCAGACCCACCGGCTTCCTGTGGGCCGGCCCAGCGGCCATGGCCGCTGAGGAAGATCATGTGACGAATCAGGTCGTTGGGAAAGAAAGAAGGCAGCCTTCCACTCCTGGCTTCGAGTCTGGGTTATTTCGCCACTAAAGTGTTTCGTTAACAACACTGAGGCCTCTTTAAACCGAGGCTGGCTCAACAACACACACATTCCGCGCTGTCTCCGCTGAGACCGGAGCACGTGGCTCCCTGAGCCCAGGGGGGAGGGGGGAGGTTAGGGCATCACAGAGTCCCCAGCGCCGGCGTTGCTGGGGTGCAGGCTGCAGGCTGAGTCGTGGGAAGGGTAACGGCCCCCCGCCCGCCCGCCCTCCACGCCACACTCACCTACAGACCCACTTCTGGAGAAATATGGCAAAAGGTACACTTTTAAGGGAAAGCAGGTATTTGAGCTGGTCTTAACAGAAAGACCTGCATTAGTTGAATGAATACTGAAATTCATTCTGCTCCCGTTAAGCAAAAGGAGGGGTGAGCGCATGCCATCGCGCGTGGGTGAGGAAGCCAGCGTGGGGATCAAGCAGGCACGCACGCGGCCGAGCGGCTCTCACCTTCAGGAAGATGCCCACCACGGCGATGCCGTCCGGCTGCTTCAGAGCTTCCCCGAAGGTGTTGTACTTGGGGTTCCAGTGCACCAGATGCAGCTGGAAGCAGAGAGGCTGTGAGCTCCTCCCTGGCACCCGGACCCCGCGCCCAACGCCCCGGACCCCAGCGCTCTCCGGCCTGGCGCCGCCGAGCGTGAGCAGAGAGCCGGTGGGATTCTAGGCTAACAGCCACCGTGTCGAATGTTCAAGTGTGCATACAATGAGGACAAGCAGACTTAGGGCTTGCGGTGAACAGTGAATAGAATTGAACCAGGAATTCAGGGGTCTGCTCCTCCTCCGACAGACAGACTGGGTCTGCTGGCCCTGCAGTCAGGGAATTGGGGAGCCGGGGAAGCCGGGGAAGCAGGGGGCGTGAGCGTCTTCGTGTCTCCCTCCTGTTCTCGGCCGGGTGGCCTCATCCTGATGCGGAGCACAGGCACCGGGTAAGCTAGTCCCAGGCCACCGGAGCTCATGGAACGGGAGGCAATACCATAGTTCCTGGCCGTCGACACTGTTTTATTCAACATCAAACATGAGAGATGACCCCATGCACAGAGGTCAGACTGCACACACACACACACACACATACACACGGATTTGCAAAGAGCACAGGGACTTGGGGGAGATGCCCAGAGGCATTGGCGGGGGCTGTGGGTGGACGGCCATCGAGGCCCGTGGGTCTCCCGGAACTAGCTCACCCAGCAGCCCAGCCGCCCGAGTGTCCCCTCGCTGCCCTCGCTGCCGGGAGGGGGAGGGGCGGGGGCGGGAGATGCTGGCCTCCGGGCACCCTCGCCCCCAACACTCTGGTCCCCATGGAGAGAATGTGCAGGAGGCTTGTTAGTTCCTTGTAATTCGAGGCCCTGATCTGAGCTACAAATCGTGCTTTTTAAAAATGGGCTCACTGAGACGGAGTAGCATTTGCTCACATTGTGTGTGTGTGTGTGTGTGTGTGTGTGTGTGTGACCACACACGTATGCACAGGCTTCACTAGGAGGCGGCAGGTGTGCTGGCTGGATTGCGGATCGCTGTTCTGGAGGCACTGCATTCCTTCCAGAGGCACTCGGGGGCAGGACGAGCTGCGGACGGAGCCAGTCTGAGGCCCGGCCCTGCTCGCCGCCCGGAGACTTCTCTCGGCCTGCCTGTGCCTCGGTTTCCTCACCTGTCCCCGCCTCGTGGGGCTGCGAGAGGGCGCAGCAGTGCCCACCGCAGGCATCGGGCGGGTGACCGTACCTGCCCAGTCCCAGTGGCGTCCAAGTTCCTCAGGCCACCTCGGAACCCTCCCTCGGGGCGCCCCCCCCCGCCCCCCGAGCTGTTGGCGCCGGCCCAGAAGGTTGGCAGCCTCGGCCCGGGCGAAGGACCGCAGCGCCCTGCGCGGCTACCCCTGGGCACAGGCCTGGCTGCCCCGGCCTCCTACCTCGGCGGCGTACTGCACCCCGTCCACGGTGTGCTCGGAGCCATGGTCGTCGGCGGAGCCCCAGTGCAGGTGGAACTGGCGCAGGCGGTAGGGCCCGGTGAGAGGGCCGCCCCGCAGCACTGCGAGGAGAAGCTGGTCAGCGGGGCCGCCGGCCCGCAGCCCCCACCGGGCTCCCTGATGCCCGGGCGGCCCCGGCCCCACGGCCCCTCCCCCGAGAGTGCTGGCATCTCTCAGAGCCGGCGCTGTTTCCGTCCTGGCTTGCTTGTTTGCTATTATTATTTTTAATGTCAATCTAACAATTAGGAAAATAAAAGCAAAGCCACAGGGTGAGCCTGGGGTTGTAGACAAGCGGATGTGGTGGGCATATGGGGCAGCGGGAAGTGGCTGACGGCTGAGAGCCAGACAGATACCTGGTCCTCCCCACCCCCACTCTGGCCTGTGCCCCCCTTTCTCCCCCGCCCTGTCCCCCCCCCCCAGCCCTATGCCCTCCCTCCTGGTCTTGCACCCTCCTCCTTGGCCTTGAGCCCCCCCCCCCCCCCCCCGTGTCCTCAGGCCAGTTGCTGAGCCGCTATGGAAGGTGGCAGGTGCTAAGAACGCCAGCATGCGGGCTGCTGGAGGAGGAAAGGAGATTAAGGGCTGAATGGCTCATCGTGGTGCCCAGTGGGGCAGCCACTGAGCACAGTGAGCTCTTTTCTCCTACTTTCTGCCTGTGGTCGGGCTGTGGCCTGTGCCAATGGGAGGCAGCGGGGAGCAGGTCTCCCGGGGCGGTCAGTGCAGAGAAACAAGAGCGCTGCAGGCAGCACCGGGCTGGCTATCCAGACGCCCCAGTCCTGTCACTCCATTTGGCTTCATGTCACTCCGCCCGGGGAGTGAGTCAGAGGCTTAACCATTCCTCAGAGGATATTGGGAACTATGCAGAGACCTTCAGATCAAGATTTCAGCCCAGCTGGTGTTGCTCAGTGGGTAGAGCACCGGCCTGCGGACTGAAGGGTCCCGGGTTTGGTTCCATCAAGGGCACATGCCCAGGCTGTGGGCTGGATCCCCACTGGGGGATGCAGGAGGCCGCCGGTCAATGATTTTCTCCATCCTTGGTGTTTCTCTCTCTCTCCCTTCCCCTCCCCCTCCCATCAGACATCCGAGGGAGCGTGAGGGCAAGCCTCTTCCTCACGCTCTGGCCCTGTCCTCCCCCAGGGCCGCCCACCCTCACGCCAGGGGGCCACCTGGTCCTCCCTGCGCTGCTCCTCGCCTTGTGGAAGGGAAGCTCTGCCAAGCGTGGGGGGGCAGAGAACCCCGGGTGACGGCTCTGTCACTCCCTGTGCACTCTGCACGCCCCCCCCCCAGCTCCCTCTCACGGACCGGCCTGGCCCGCAGTGAGGGGCAGGGGCGTCCCCCTCCCTCCTGCCCCGAAGTGCTCCGGACCAGAGCAAAGCAGGTCACCTCCATCTCCCACTAAAGGGGGGACGGCCCTAAGTGTGGCCATGCCCCACAGAGCCCGTGAGCTCTGGCCGGGCTCATACTCACTGGAGCGATCGTACGTGTCATCGAAGGTCACCCGGCACGTCTTGCCGTTGTTCAGGATGCTCTTGCACGAGCCAGGGTCGTAGGAGGCCGACCAGGGCTGCAGGGAGGAGTCGTACTTAATGTCCTTCGTGTGCAGCTCGATGGGCGACTGGTTGTCTCCCTTGGCGATGGGGTAGAGCTCGTGCCAGTGGTCAGGACCTGGGCGGGCAGGGGGTCTGTTAACTCGGGGCACGACGCAGACCCTCGGGGCACGACGCAGACCCTCGAGCCAGCGACTAACCGCGAGGCTGCGAGGGGTGTGGATGGCAGCCCGGGACCCCCCGCAGCGCAGGGGCTCCTCCTGCACCCGGAGCCTGAGCAGCCGCCCGCGCTCCGGGGACCGGCCTCGGGCTGCTCGGGGCAATGGACTCAGGCTGACAGCTGGCCACAGGTGGTGGTCAGAGCCCCGCGCGCTCAGGGCTGAGAGGTGAGTGCCCGCCGGCCCGGACTTGGGGAGCTCAGAGCTGGACCTGCGAGGTCCGAGGTCCGGCTCCTGGAAGGCGGCAGTCTGGGGAGGGAGCCAGCCCTGCCCCCAGGGAGCGACGACGCTCGGGGAAGCGCTGCCGAGATGAGGGCAGAGGCCGGCTAGGCGCTGGGCAGTGTCCCCATCCGACCCTCCGCCGGGGCTTCGGCTTTGGGAGCTGCCCAGGGCCTGCGGTCTGCGCGGTGCGGGGCGCCGGCCCGTGGGGGGCTCACCGTTGTGGCTGGCGTAGCCCCACTCCTTGGCCATGGCTGTCGGTTGTCTTCGCTGGAGGCTGCTGCCCGCCGTCTGTCTGCAGAGCCCGCTGTCTGCAGAGCCCGCTGTCTGCAGAGCCAGAGCTGCGCGCCTTTTATCCGGTCCCCACACCCTGCATGGCCCTATTAGGTCAGCAGGAGGGGGCGGGGGGGCTCGGCTGGCTGGGGGGGGGAGGGTATTCAGGAGGCGGGGTGGGGAGCCAATGAATGCCGAGGGCTGACAGCTGTCGGGTGGGGTGGGCAGAGGTCCCGTTCCACCCCCTCTCCCGTCCATCCCCTGGAGCTGCGGGCTGCCCCACCCGCGGGACTGGCACAGAGGTGGCCCCTTTCGCCTGGTGCCCCCTCCCCCGGCTCCGTGCATTATTTGGGGGTAAACAAAGTGTTGCAGGCGCGCTCCGCCGACACCCCCTCCGACGCCGGCGCTGTGCGCTGCGGACCCCGAGACGCGCTGGAAGGAGGCGCCGTTGGCGGGGTGCGCGCTCCCTGCAGCGACTCCAAAAGTTCCAGGGGCGCGGGCGGGAGGCAGGTCCCCCAGTACCCGGAGCCTGAGGAGACCCTGTCCTGGAGCCCAGCGCGTCCTGCAGACCGGGGCCCCGGGCCCGGAGCCAGCTGGGCTGAGCCCGGGGACCACAGGGCGGCAGCGCCTGCGCCCCGGCCCGCGCTGCGCCCCCGCCGGGGGAGGGGGAGCTCTGCAGGCTGCAGGCACTCACACAGGCTGCAGGCATGCACACAGCGCCCGCAGCTCAAGCCGCGACCCCGCCTCCAGGACAAGCCTGGAAATGAGGGGAAAAGGCTCGGTGCAGAGGGCTTCCTGCACCGCGCTGCGCCCCTCGCTCTCCAAGTGGTTTGTAAGGTGACGGTCCAGGCGAAAGGAGAGGGAGCCGGCCGCGTGCCAGGGGGACAGATGCCTCTTGTGCTGCCCAGGGAAGGAGTCAGCGTGGTGGGTGCTTTTATTCTCAGTGTCTCCTCAGTGCCGGGATGGCGAGCTCGCCCCTTCCAGAGCCTGCCCCGGCTGCGCCCGGTCCTCCGCCCAGCTCCCGCGGGCTGCCCGCCTGCCAGGGGCTGGGAAGCTGGAGAGGAACTCGCGGGCTAGCTCATCCCCCAGGCATGTGGAAAGGCTGAGCCGCTCGTAACCTGGACACCAGGGCACTCACTCCGGGTATTTTTGTGCGGGGATTACTCTGGGTCCACACCACAGCCCCGGGAATAGAGAGCCCAGATAGTTCGGAAAATTCAAGCGAACGCAGCAAAGCCAGTGCCCTCAGAGCCAGCTCAGTGCCAGGCGGGTGAGAAAGCCCGAGGCAGTGGCTGCCTGGACCGTGTTCCGCTTTTGCTGGGAGAGTGCGTTGCCTGTGGCGATGAAGTTTTTTATATTATTGAGGGCTTCTTTATTTCTATTAGCAAACTATAACCTTGTTCAATAGTTACAGTCACTCTGGTACGTGTGGCTAAAAGATGGGTAACTGAATTTCATGCTATTTGACATAGTTGTAATACAGATTAAAGTCTTTAATATGATAAAGTCTTTATACCAGGCAAAGCCAACCATCTAGGAATTCTTCATATTGCTACTGTTTAGGCATAGAAAGCGTTTTAAAAATGGATTTTCATTAATTAAAATTAAAAGAATGCACGATGAATAAACAATAAAAAGACTTGCACAATAGCACATGATATCAAATAAACATGGTAAATTTTGCAAAGTGAAATACTTAATAGTTTTTGGTGTGCCATCTTGAAAAATGGTGATTGCTGTTTTCATTGTACTTTCTTATAAGAAAGTTAATAAAATTTGAAATTTCAAGATAGTTTAGTTCAAGTCATGTCAGTTCTGAAAATTATATACTTTTCAGAAACCACAAATTAATCATCTGTATCTTATTTGATTTATTCCAGCATGTTTGTCTACAAAAATTTCAAAATTCTCCGTTGACAGAGCAAAGAGATCATTCTAAACTGTATCCAAGATTTTGAGATTTCTGGAATGGCTTAAAAAAGAAAACTGTTAGGTACACACTGAGACGCACAGTGCCAGCGGAGGAATGAGGAATGATTAACCCAGGTATCTCCCGGCATCCTGGCCGCTCCTCACAGGCTGCTTCCCCGAAGCTGGCACTTCGGGCAATTTGTAGGATCCTCCTCCCCAATGAATATGTGCACACAGAGGAGGGAGGGAGGGAGGGAAGGAGGGAGAGAGGGAGGGAGAGGGGGGAGGGAGGGAGGGAGGGAGGGAGAGGGGGGAGGGAGGGAGGGAGGGAGGGAGGGAGGGAGGGAGAGAAGGAGAGGGGGTGGAATATAAAAAGAACAACCAGAGGGTAATGCTGGCAAACAGAAGTTTGTGGGGAGTCTCTGATTGTGGAAGTTTCAACTAGGCTATATGTTAAATTTATAAACTTGAAGACCTAATGTGATAACATTTAAGTATAATTTTACTCTTGATTTGGTATTTTATTTTGCAAGGTATCAGGCAATACACCTCAGTTAAATCTCCTGCAGGTTGATAAGATTTAGTGCATCAGGAGAAAGGGGGAGAACCTGCCTCCGTATGCACCGTTGCTACCAAAACATAAGTTAGTATTTGAAGTCATTGCATAATTATGTTCAAATATTTTCTATGCTACAGGGGCCTATAATTTTTTTTACCACATTTTTATTTTCAGATAATGAGTTCTGTGACCTATGTATAAAAATAAAGCTCAATCACTAATCATAAAATAAAAATATTTAAAATTAAAATAAAAGAAATATAATAAAAATGAAATATATTTGATAAAAATCAAATCTTTTAAATCTAAAGCACCTAATCTAATAAAAAAATTTAATTAATATATTTTACTGTCATATATAGCACTAGAGGCCCAGTTCACAAATTTCATGCACAAGGGAGGTGCATGTCCCTCAGCCCAGCCTGCATCCTCTACAATCTGGGATCCCTCTCACAATCCAGGACTGCCAGCTTCCAACTGCTCGCCTGCCTGCCTACCTAATTGCCCCTAATGGCTTCTGCCTGCCAGCCTGATCACCCACTAACCACTCCCCTACAAGCCTGATCGACGCCTGATGGCTCCCCTGCTGGCCCAATTGCCTCTAACAGTCCTTCCCTGCCAGCCCAGTCACCCCTAACTGCCCTCCCCTAATGGCCTGATTGCCTACAGCTGCCCTCTCTTGCTGGCTCAGTTACCCCTAACTGCCCTCTCCTAATGGCCTGGGTCCCCCCCTAAAACTGCCCTCACGTGAGGCCTGATCACCCCCAACTGCCCTCCCTTGCAGGCCTAGTCTCCCTCAACTATCCTCCTCTGCCAGCCCGGTCATCCCTAACTGAACTTCCCTGCTGGCCTGATCTCCCACAACTGACCTCCCCTGCAGGCATGGTCCCTCCCAACTGCCCTCTCCTGCCAGCCATCTTGTGAAGGCCATCTTGTGTCCACATGGGGGCAGCCATCTTTGACCACATGGGGACAGCCATCTTTGACCATGTGGGGGCGGCCATCTTGTGTGTTGGAGTGACAGTCAATTTTCATATTCTTCTTTTATTGGATAGGATAATCTTTTACCTTCCTCCCTGAAAATGTCAGTTTTTTTATTTTTTATTTTTTTGCTTTTTATTTCTTCACAAGAACATTTTCTGGAAGCTTGGCTCCCCACCTTCTATGTGAACGTGGCAGGCCCAGCTCAAGTGTGACCCCAGCTGAGCCACTTGATGGGCCTTCCATTTTGACTCTGTTCAGGGCAAGTTGACCATGAGCACTGAGGCCTGGCCTGGATGTCCCTGGCTCACTGAACCCCTGGCACAGGCTTCCCCTGAGGCTGGGAGCAGGCAGTGAGGAGGGACCCCAAGCTCTGCACTGAGATCTAATCCTCAGGGTTCACAAACTCAAACTCTTCTCTTTTATTCTTTTAGAATGTAGTGATTGCACGCTACATGGAGGGCATCTCATGCATTAAACTTTAGGATACTTTTGCTTAGGATCAAAGTTGGATGGCAGAGTCTTGTTTTCAATAATGTAGGATCGGTTTTGCTTGTAAGATGAACCAGTGGGATTGTGTTTAGTTTCCACATTTCATAGCTGGTAGATGGCCATTTGCCTCAATTTCTCTGGAGCCCCAGAAGTGTCCTCTGAGCAGTGGGGAGCAGCGTCTTCCTCCCAGGGGTTGGTGCGCTTACCAGGAGAGGGCGGGGCACCCTGGGCACCGCCATTCTGCACTCTCAGTGCCTCCTCTGGCCTCGGCCCCTTTTTCCTAGAATATGAACTGTGATAAGAACTAAAAAGAATATGAGTCCAACAAAGCATAGCACTTCTCTGTATATTATTTGATAAATGAGCTGTTAAAAGTGAGATTCAAACTTCTTTAGACATTGTTCGGGGTCTTCAGACGTCCACCCTGCATGATTTCCAGCGGCCTCAGCCTCCCACTCTGAACCTGGCCTTAGCTCCATCAGCCTTTCCATTCCGCCTGGGAAGGCCAGCTGTTCATCAAACAGGGGTGGAGGCGGTGTGCATATAAGATCTCACAGCAGGTGGTCCTGCATCTTTAAGATCAGTGCTCTGGGAAAGCCTGCTTCCTCCAACAGAAAGGCAGAGCCATGTTGGAGTTGTGGTGTGTGTTTTTTGTTTTTGTTTTTGGTTTTTTTTTGGTGGGGACACTGTTTCTGATGTGATGTGCATTATTTTGCTTCACTGGGAAAAACCAGGCAGCAACCTCACTTCCACTGAAGCTGGAAGAACCCCAAGCCCCTGCTTCCCGTGGAGGCTGCTCAGGGGGCTGCTCAGGGGGCTGCTCAGGCGGCCGGACCTGCTGGACCCTTCACTGGTCATTAGCACCAGGTGACGTGACATGTGTGCAAGCACTTGGTCATTGGTCATTACTTTCACTTTACACATTTAACTGAATGAACTTTTAAGAGCTGGGAGTTTTTAAGACATCATTTTAAAAACTATAAGGGCTATTTTGCAAAGCACAAGTCTGGTAAACCTAAAACTAGGACCCCTTTGCCGGAGGCTAAGACCAACATTAGTTAACATATTAACGCGATATTCAGCAGGGCTGAAAACCAGCACAATATTTCCCTGCTGTTGGCCAAATGGCTCAAGGCAATACCCTAACCTGATAATCCTTTTACTGTTTACCAAACTTTACCTTTGCTATGCCTGTTTGCATTCCTGACGGGCAAATGTGTCCTGAAGTGAACAGAAGCAGATGGACGAGTTCTGAGGGAGCTTCTCCATTAACGGGCAGTTTTCTCCTGTCCCCCAGGCCTTCTAGATTCCTGCTTCTTGTCTGTGCATCCCTTTGTGCACGCCCCTTCTCTGGATCCGGAATTCTCACTGCAAAAGATTGTGGTGCCCCTGAAGACATTAAGAGACAGTAGAGATGACTTTTCATCAAATTTCTGAAGAACATAGCAGAAAAATATCTGCATTGTTTGAATTTTTATAGCCTTTACAGTCACTGAGTATTCCTTTATCTTTCCAAAGTAATCAAGACTAACAGAAGTCTTAGAATTAGTGGAATACACCACATAGCTATTTTATCCTATTTATTCCAAGTTAATAATAAAGTTTAAGTAATCTATTTTTTAAATATTTTATGTTGACATAATTGCAAAATGTTCTTCTTTTTCAGTCTAATTGAGGTATAATGGACAAATTTGTAAGCTATTTAAATCCAATTTATACATTGTTTGTTTTGTATAAATTTATTAAAATGTGAGATAAATTATTTTAAAAGAAAGTATGCATCCCGAGTAATTTTCTACATATACACTGTGCAAGGATCCCTGCCGCCTATTAACACACTGTCCCTTGCCTACTCACCCCTGTGGGGGTGACCACCTAAGCTCTGCTCTCAGCAGATGCCAGTTATATCACAGCGCTGGCGCCTAGATCTTATCCATCTTGTACAGCCGTGGGCAAACTACGGCCCGCCGGCCGTATCCGGCCCGTTCAGCTATTCTATGCGCCCTCGTGGAGCCGAAAGAGCGGGCCGTATCCTTTTATGTAATGATGTTTACTTTGAATTTATATTAGTTCACACAAACACTCCATCCGTGCTTTTGTTCCGGCCCTCCGGTCCAGTTTAAGAACCCATTGTGGTCCTCGAGTCAAAAAGTTTGCCCACCCCTGATCTTGTAGCTGGAAGTCTAAGCCCTTTTCTCAGGCCTCCCTGTGGGGACGTATGGCTGAAGGCAGCAGTCCCTGCCTTGACTTTTCCGAACAAGTCGGATACCCTGGGTGTTTTACTAGAATCTTTATGTGTAGACTTCAGAATGCCTTGTTTGGAAGACACTACAGATCCGGCGCTCTCTCAGGATGCTTGCTTGCTGTTGAGTCTAGAGGTTAATTTTAGTTCAAGCTGCTGTGATAACAGGGACCTAAGGAGGCAGGTGAACTGGGCTTTTTTGGCTCCTTATGCCGACTAGCCCCTTAGCTTCTCTTTCGCAGGAACGTGTCCATCCGTCCTTCAGGGTCTGGGGCCAGTCCTGGCAGATCTCCAATTTTCAGTATTTTAAAAGTAAAACTTTTTCTTCATAACATGCTGCTTACCATCTCCATTTCCTCTGACGTAGGTGCTGTGAAGCCTGGGATAAGCTATTATTTCATGGCCAATAAGAAAAGAAGATGCTGCCAGTTACACCACCTTACACCTCCTTTTAACAATCCCATCAGCAGTGGTCAGCCCGCCTTACACACAGTGTAAGAGCTGGCTGGGGTTCATTATTTGTCGTCTTTAGAAAGTTTTATTTGGACACTTCTGATTTTGCCTGTAAATGATAAAGATTATCTTATTATTAATAAAACAACCTGCATAATTCTTGCTCAGTTATGATTCTATAATATTGTTTGTTACTTTGTTTTACTCAAAGTAAAACAAAAATCCCATCAGCAGTGGGAAATCAATACATCTTCTTTATTTGTAATGTTTTTGAGAAAAATTACTTAATGTGATGTGATGTTAATTTCTCTTATAAATTGCAGTCAACAGAAAATCCTGGCATATAGTTTTGGCCTTTGGTATTAAAATAACTGAAAAGTAGCATAAAACTTGGAGGTAAATTTTCTCCAGCCAGAAGCTTCCTTAGTTGACAGTTACCACCACAAAGAACAAGGCGGGGATGATTGGGGAAGTCCCGGCCTTGGCGGTTATGGCAGGTCCTCCTTCCAGGGAGTCACCTCAGGGAGTCCCTCTGGGTGACAATGCCGGGAGCTATGGATCGACTAACCTGGGAGGTGGCCATCCCCTTGCTCGAGCACAGGAGTGCTTATAAACGTTTCACACGTCCTCTCTGAAATGCCTGCTCTCTCGCCAAAAGTCGACCCAGTCTTTTTACTCTGAGACTCAGAGACAGACGGCAATGTGCATGCTGACCATATGGTCCCCACAGAACTAACAGTGCTGAGGTGATATTTGTGTGAGATGGAGGTCTAGAATACACATGTTTGGTTACATGCCAGCACACATGTTTTCCTGGAGCTAATTCAGTGCATAACTAGAACTGAAGATTTTGGAGTGATAGTTTTGTGTCAGAATTAGTTTTTCTTTAAAAAAAAAATTTTTTTTTTAATTTCAGAGAGGAAGGGAGAGAAAGAGAGAGATAGAAACATCAATGATGAGAGAGAATCACTGATCAGCTGTCTACTGCAGGCCACCTACTGGGGACGGAGCCTGCAACCCGGGCATGTGCCCTGACCAGGAACTGAACCGTGACCTCCTGGTTCATAGGTTGACGCTCCACCACTGAGCCAGGCAAGCGGACCAACCTGCTTTTCTTCATGCATCAGAAGTATCAGGTGAAGTCAAAAGACCTTAAGAAATTATAGTCAACACCAAAGCAGATTCTTTTGTAGGATCTGATCTATCTAAACCTATCTGATCTATCTGATCTATCTAAAATAAGAGATTACTGGGAAGAAGCAGCAGCCCATCATTTGCGTTTTCAGACTACCCGTGGACGTGGATGGGAGTGGGTGGCAGGCACTTGAGTGGCGCCGAGTGGACACAGCCGGGGAAGGCGGGCTTCCTCCTCAGGGCAGGGAGAGCTCACATCTCCCTCTTGAGCCGGGACCCCGTCCCTGGGAGCTACCCCTGGCGAATGTCAACACAGGCACAGACTGGAAAGCACACCCACATTTAAGGGCCAACAAAGTTCCAATCTAGGTTGACACGGAGGGCAGCTGGGAGCTGGGGGGCCTGGGGCCGGTGAGAACATAGGGTTAGCGTCCAGCTCCTGCCTCGACCAGATCTGTCCGGCCGCCTCCCCGTTAATCCCCGTTAAACCGCCAGTTTATCCGCTGTCCGGTCACAGCGTGAGTCCCTCGGGCGGCCCACGGGGACCAGCTCCTGGTTTTCAGTTTCACGTACGGTCGTAATCACGTATGATTGACTTTAAAGACATTCTTCTTTTCAGAAGGTGCCAAGGAGGCTTAGAGCAGACAGACAGCTCGCACAGAGAAATCCCCTCCCAGAGGGGTAGTGCGCCTGGCTGGGCGCCCGACAGGAGGGCTCAGGGCAGCCACACGCCCTCCCACACAGACAGGCCCCGGCGTGGCCTGGCGTGGCCTCGCCCGTTTCTGCGGGATTCTTGGCTCACCCAGGTCAGAACTGACCCTGAGGGAGGAGGAGCCCTCAGATCCTTTCACCATCGGCCGAGGGCACAACCTCGGCAGATTGGTATTTGATTGACAGGGCAAGCCAGGTACACAGTTCGGGGCTCAGTGCTCGGGTGGCAACCCGGCCAGGAGAGCCCAGGGCAGCGCTGGCAGTGCACGTGTCCCTGGGCCCGAACGAATGACGACACAACCCATCGCTGCGGCTCAGGAGTGGCCATGTCTTCACACTGCCCGTCCCCGACCTGCTGTCACTGAGATCCGCTTTGACCTCTAAGGCGCATCACTTAGGGAAACAAGAGAAACTCTTTGGCCAGCTAACCTAGGAAGAGCTGTCCATTGTTAACTCGTCCTGTAGGTGATTTAACCACTCTTCTAATAAGGACATAGTAATAAAAACATCTCAGAAATGTAAGTATGGAATTGTATGGAAATATAAGTAATAATGACTTATTTATTACATTTCATATACTTTGAGCAACTGTATTTCAATTTAGATTTTACTACAGGTGTCAATAAACGACATGTCACTAATTCCATTTCCTGTTTTTTAAGCCATTGCCATGCGAAGCCCACTGACCTAGCCGGAGACCTTCAGCCGCTGCCCGGCACGGTGCGGGCGGCCTGGCCGCCCTGAGGCAGCTCCCGCCACGGAGCGCCGACTCCAGGCGGCTCAGCCCGAGCGCGCAGTCCCGGCGCAGAGGCTGGGTGAGGCTCCATCTTCAGTCCCGGTCAGAGCTCGTGCTAGCACTGGCTGGTGAGTGCATAAATACTACGTGGAACAGCAAATGGATGATTCTCTCTTGCTCTCAAACCAATCATTTTTTTAAATGCTTTTATTACAAGCTAGCCTTCACTGGCGAGTTGGGGTGGTGTAATGCTGATGAGAAACCCAGCTGTCCCCTCGGGAATCTCTCCCACCTCCCGGGGATCAGGTGGGGGCAGCGAAGGGAGGAAGCGGCCGGCGGACAGGGCAGTTTGCATGCTTCTGCCTCTAGGACGTCACGTCCTTCACTGGGCGAGGCCGGGGGTCTCACAGAGAGTTAGCGGCTCCAGAAGCAGCGGGCATGGCCCACCTAGAGGAGGAAGCGAGGACGCAGCTCCCTTGTGCGCTTCAACATGGTTACTGCGGAGAGCGCCCGGTCTTTCTTCATGTTGGAGATCCGAGTAGTTACCAGGGTAGGGAATCGCCCCGGTGGCCTCCACTTCTGAATGAATGGGAGAGGCTCCAAACCATCGTAACTAAGGGCTGGGACGCAGGCTTCCAGACTCTGGGCACCAACCCAGCTCAGCCATGACGGAGGCCAGCTCTCATAGTAGAAGGATGTGTTTAAAGACGAAGCTGACGCGTGCAAGGTGCTTAGATTGCTGTCAGGAATTTATAAGCATTCAGTCTTAGGTGACCCTTAGTTGAGAACCGCTGCTGTAGAGCCTAAGACCATCGGAAAACACAGATATTCACATTATGATTCATAACAGTAGCAAAATTACAGGGATGAAGTAGCAAGGAAAATAATGTTATGGCTGGGGGTCACCACACCACGAGGAGCTGTATTAAAGGGTCGCGCATTAGGAAGGCTGAGGGCTGAGAACCACTGATTTAGTCAGTTCCCGCTTAAAATGTGGAAATGTAAAACATGCATTTTTGTCCTGGGTGAGTCAGGACAATGAAATGAAAGCCCTGGAGGCGGATGCCAGGGCTGTCCTGTTCCAACCACATCCTGACACCCAGCCTGAGCCCGGTGCTCCACACCGAGTGGCTGCGTAGGTAATAGTGTTGAAGGAGGACAGGCAATAGAAAGGAATGGGGGGCGGGGGGAGAGAAAGGGAGAGAGAGAGAGAGAGAGAGAGGGAGGGAGAGAGAGAGAGAGAGAGAGAGAGAGAGATTTCTAACCAACAGAAGGGAGTCATTAAGGACAATCTCCTTATGACCCATTAAAGAAAATGAATTGCTTTTGTTTCATAGGTTTGCCTCCATGCTGTATATTACACCACCATGACGTATTTATATTGAAACTGGTGGTTTGTATCAAATCACTATGATGTAGACCTGAAACTAATAGAACATAGTATGTCAATCACATGTCAACAAAAAATAGCCATAATGCTAATGTTTGACATACACCGAGACATTTCAAGTATTCAGAAGATCATAGAGAACTGGGATAGGCAGTCTAGATATTCTTTTGTATGTGTGTGTGGTATTTTTGGGCGATTGTGTATATGCATAGAGTCCATGCTAGTGTTTGATTTCAACTCCTAAATATGCCCCCTTGTCTCCACCCCTTCTGTGGCACCCCAGTCCGCCCACAGGTATCCCTCACCTGGCTCGGCCCCTTCCTGTTCCTGTCTGCCTGCTGCAGCCTCTCCTCGGGAGCCCCCCTGGCCTGTGCACAGGGCAGTTTTCTTCCCGTCCTGCAGGCTTCAGCTGAGCAGCCACCAGCTTCCCATGGCCGCGGTTGGCCAATCCATCAAAGCAGACCCTCCTTCTGAGGTTTTATGAGAGCATCATTTGCATATCCTTCTTCCTACTTATCAAAATGGACAGTCACTTCACTTATCTGTTTGTTTCCTACAATAAGTAAGTGAATTAATGAAGAATTTATTTCTGATTTGATCTTCCAAAGTTACTCTAAAATAGACAAGAATTCAGTAAAGCAGAGCATTGCACTGCCTGCCCGCCTTTCCCAGAGACTTAGTTTCTTGGCGAGGCTACACACTGAAGTTCAACATGCCGTGTTTCCCCCAAACAACATGTCAGAGAGCACCTGTCAGTCACCGGTTCACTATTTATAGGAAAATAAAATCATCAAGTTGCCGGAAAGTCATCTGCCCAGCACTTAGGTCAATACGGTAATTTCCACTCCTGGGTCCTTCCATTCTCTGGAAGGCGCCGGCTCCCTGGCCTGGCTACTGAAGTCCTACTTCAGGAATGAAAATTTGAAACCAAGCGATCTGCTTTTATGTCCTCTGGCAACGCCTCATTCAGAATAATCCGAGAGTGGAGATGTGAGCTTAGCCCTTTGCTAATTTAACACCGAACGTGTCAATGCTGAGATTCCACCGCCCGGGCATTTATTGTCCACCAAGATGAGAGTTGCTGCTGACCTTGACTTCCTCAGACACCTAACAGCACAACAGCCTCTTGTAAGTGTTCACTCTGCCCCGGTGGAATCTCATCCAATCGCCTCACAACCACATCAGCCTATGATCACACATCGAATAACAGCTTTTAGGGAGAGCGTTTGAGACCTGAGGCTCTGAGACCTGAGCAGGCAGCTCAGTTGGTCAGAGCGTCATTCCAATGCGAGGAGTTTGTGTGTCTCAGGTCGGGGAACATACAAAAATCAAAGGAATGTGTAAATTACATGGAACAACAGATGGATATTTCTCTCCCCTATTACCTTCCTTTCCCTAAATGCCTAAAATCTATCAATCAAAGTTTGTGTTCTTGGGAAAATAAGACCCTTCATCAAGTTCTTGGGAGAGTTAAATATGTATTCCATGTACAATATTTACCATGATAGCTTTCTCAATACAGAGTAACTGACACAATGGCTATTGTTAAATTCAAACAGATCTTATGGGTCCTTGAATCCAGCCGTCAAGGTGGTTAGTTATTCACAAATGCTCACCCCGACTTTCATTCTCGAATGCTCCTATGGACCACTGCCCTCACATTGCACCGAAGACTATTGCATTTCCCACAGCTCCAATTTTTGGGAAATAATTTTGTGAGTATAAACCTGTCTTCCTGTCTCAGGTGGGTCCTGGCTCTGTCTGTTAAACAGGACTGGGTTAAACCATCAGCTATCCCTACAAGTCTTTGCAAATAGCCATGTTCCTCCTCTCCCCCCACTGCCTGAGTTCATATTGAGCTACCACCGCGGTCCGGCCTGACTGCTTCCCTCCTGACTCTCCCCTGGACAACAGCTGAACGAGGCCGTCAGCATGTGCCCAGGGGGGCCAGAGGCTGTGACCCGCCTTTTCCCGGACTCCGAGTTTCTTTCATGCGGGATAAGGAGCCACGTCTTTCTGGCTCACACTTTGGGATCAGCCTGAGCCTGCTCTCAATTAAAACGCCCAGGTCTTTTCATGTGAATGCCTGCTAAGCCGGCTCCCTGAGTCCTGCCTGCTTGTCAGCCCAGAGCTCCGGCTGCTGACATCTTTTTGAATCCCGACGCTTGCTTTGAGCACACGAACTCTCACGCCCAGCTTTGTGTCAGCAGCAGATGTGGCCAGCTGCCCTTTGTGTCTTCATTGAAGGTGTTGATGAGACTGTCAAATAGGATCTGGCCTGGGCAGAAGCCTGGACCGCGTCGGGGTCACCCTCAGGGCTGAGAGGAGCCGCGGGATTAACATCTCTGCCTGCAGAGATCCAGCTCTCTGTGCGTCTCCCTAACTGCACACTCCCTCTCTCACCGCAAACATGCTGCTGTTGGAAGTGGGGTGTGGTGGAACGTCACAGGTTCTCAACAAACATAACTGGGTTCAAATCCTTGCTTCCCTCTTATTGCTTATGTGATGTTGGGCCCGATATTCAACCTCTCTGAGCTCCTTCCTCTCTCTTAAATGACAAGACAGCTTTTGATTATAGGCTACTTCCATGGAGAAGTGTGTTGTGTTGATCTAAATATCCAGTAGAGTCCTGGTAAATTTGCAGCAGCAACACAACAAAAGAATTAACAAATATATGAACAATGATTGGCCAAATTACTTATTAAATCAAGAGATATTGTCTACATCTAATCATATCTCTCATCCACTTTTCTAGTTCATTTAAGGAAAAATGGTAGTAAGTGAGATTAGTAAAGTACTATTTACTTTACTAGTTACTATAAGCACTAAATCTCTCCACTTTCTATTGAAATATGATTCACATATCATCAAAATCACTCTTTTCAAGTGTTCAATCTAGTGGCTTTAATATAGTCACAGAGTTGTGTAAACATCCCAGAATCTATTTCAGAACATTTTCATCACCCGGAAAAGCAATCCTGCACCCATCAATGTAGACATGTGTTTTCTTTTCTCTTGGATGTGCCCACAGTGGAATTAGTCAGTCACATGGGTTCTCTATGTTTAACCTTTTGAGGAACTATTTTCAAAAGGAGTTGCACCATTTTATATTCCCACCAGCAGTGGAAGAGGCTCACTTATTGTTGTTTGACTTTTTTATAACAGCCACCCTAGTGGGTATGTAATAGTATCTCACTATGGTGTGTTCTTATTTTAACTCTCATCTGAGGATATATTTTTCTTTTTTCTTTTGAGAGAGAGAAAGGAAGAGAGAGAGAGAGAGAGAGAGAGAGAGAGAGAGATCATTGCCTCTTGTACATGCCTTGACTGGGCATTGAACCCACAACCTAGGTATGTGCCCTGACCAGGAATTGAATCCACAACATTTTGGTGTATGGGACAACACTCCAACCAACTGAGCTGCTGGCCAGGGCATCTCACTATGGTTTTTATTTATATTTCTGTAATGACTAATCCTATAAGCATCTTTTCATGTGTTCTTTGGACATTTGTGGATCTTCTTTAAAGAAATGTCTATACAAAGTATTTGCCCGTTTTACAATTGTATTTTTGTATTTTTATTCTTGAGTTGCAAATGGTCTTTTATATTCTAAACTAGAGGTCCAATGCACAAAATGCAGGAGTAGGCCTTTCGACCCCCAGCTGCCGGCACCGACTTCCCTCTGGCACCCGGGACCCGGGCTTCCCTCACAGCCTTCAGAAAGGATGTCCGGTCTAATTAGCATATTACACTTTTATTATTATAGATACTGGTCCCTTATCAGAGGCATGATTTGCAAATATTTTCTCCCATTCTGTGGGTTGTCTTTTAACTTTCTTACTAGTGTTTTTGCAGCACACACCCCCAAAATTTTTTTCTTTAAGTTCTTTTTATTCATGGTTTTTTTTGTTTTTATTTTGGTGTCAGAAACTTTGCCTAATTCAAAGTCACAAAGGCTTCTATGTTTTCTTCTAAGAGGTCTTAAATGTTTTTGCTCTTAAATGTAGGTCTGGGATACATTGGAGCTAATTTTTTTCTGTGGTGTCAGATAGGAGTCAACCTTCGTTTTCTGCATCCAGTTGTCCCAGCACCGAGATTGACAAGGCTCTTCTTTCTGCAATGAGTACCCTTGGAATTCGTGTGGAAAACCACCACCTGCAAAGGAGAGGGCTATTTCTGCATTCCCATTCTCTCCCATGTTCTCTGCCCACCTGTTGGAATGTGGAGCTTTGTAGTATGTTTTGTAATTGGTAAGCGTGAGTCTGCCAACTTTGTTCTTCCTCCAGTTTGTTTAGGCACCGGCCTCCCTTACGTGTCTATACGAATAGTAGGGTCAGCTTACCCATTTCTGCATAAAGGAAAATGTAGCTGGGATTTCGATAGGAATTGCATTTACTACGTAGATCATGTCGGGAAGCATCACTAAAGTGACAATAGCAGGTCTTTCAGTAAATAAACATGCGATGTCTTTCCATTTAATTATATATGTAGTTTCTTTACATGATGTCTTACAGTTTTCAGAGTATAAGCCTTGAACACTTATTGATAATTTTCTTTGCAACTATTTTATTATTATTTATGTTATTACAAATGGAATTTTAAAAAGTTTTTTTAAGATGGTTCATTGCTAGTGCATAGACACTAATTTTTTTCATAATTATCTTGTATCTTGAAACCTTGTTGAACTTGCTTATTAGCTCTAATAATGTTTTTCTATCTTCCTGGTATTTTCTGTGTATAAAATCATGCCATCTGTAAGTAAAGATAGTTTTATTCTTACTTTGCAATTTGGATAGCGTTTATTTCCCTTTTTAAAAGTTTATCCCCTCCATGCCCTCTTCACCTCTCCCCATCCTCCTCTGCCCTCCCCCTGCAATCACCACTCTGTTGTTCATGCCCATGAGTTAGTTCTCTCTCTCCTTTCTTTTTTTTTTTTTTTTCTCAATCTCTCCACCGCATCTCCCCTCCCCCTAGCTGCCGGCCTGCTCTCTGAGTCTCTCTGTTCTGTTTGGTAGCTCACTTTGTTCATTAGATTCCACATATGAGTGAGGTCATGTGACACTTGTCTTTCTCTGACTGGCTTATTTCACTCAGCATGAGACTCTCCGGCCCCTGGTGCTGGCTGCATCTCCAGGACTGAAGGTCGCGGCAGTGAGAGCAGACATCCTTGCCATGTTCCTGGTCTGAGGAGGAAATTCAAACTGTCTTTCCCTCTAAGTTTCATGTAAGCTGTGGGTTTTTGCAGATGCTCTCTATCAAGTTGGGGAGGTTTCCTCTATCCCAGCCAATTTTGAAAACTAGGTAGTTAAACTCAGTAGTTTATATGTAAATATAGAAAGCAGCCTTACCACAGACACCTCGAATTAGCAAAGGAGGCTCCAGGTCTGCAGCCTGGAGAGGCACTGGGTCCATTCCGCCCTTTATCCTGTCTGAGGATGCACCTAGGCAGAGGACTGCTTACCACAGGGAGCTCCACGGCGGTGATACCGAAGCACTAGAACTGGAAGCCTGGGGCGACATTTTCTTTAGCAGGACTGAGGGAGACAGGAATGAGCATTTGCTGACCATCCACTAGATACAAAGACGTACCATGAGCCTCACGCCAACACGAAGGGCCAGACCCACCATCCCACGTGACAAACGATGCTCCGGACGGACAGAGCCCAGGTGCCCCACGGTCCAAGGGCCAGATCCGTCTCTGCAGCCGTTCAGGTAATACAGGACTCAGACTGGTCCCTTCCCAAGCAATGGTGATTGTAGAAACCCAAGCGTGAAAGCCGACCAGCCAAACAAAGAACGCTTGAGTCACATCAGATTTTCAAATTACACAAGGAGAGTTAATTTTAAAATATCAATTTATATGAAAGATGGATGTTTGGGTTGTGACAGGAAAAGAGGACAGAGCCCCAAGTCCCTGCCCCTCCCTGTCAGACACAAAACAGAAAAGGTTTGTCCTAGCACCTTATACAATACGCTCTAACACTTTTATTTTCATGCCCGGCCGGTGTGGCTCATTGTTGAGTATTGACCTATGAACCAGGTCAGGGTTCAATTCCCGGTCAGGGCACATGCCTTGGGCTGTGAGCTTGGTCCCCAGTAAGGGTCGTGCAGGAGACAGCTGAACGGTGATTCTCATCAGTGATGTTTCCTCTCTCTCTCTTTCTCCCTTCCTCTCTGAAATCAATAAAAATATATTTCTAAAAACCACATAAAAACTTTTTATTTTCAGCATCTTTTAGGAAGCGTGATAAGATTTTAACAAATACGCGGGAGTGGAATAACACAGTGGTGAACTTTCGGGAAGAGCAGGTAAGACTGTTCAGGAGCACAGTGTACGAGAGGGGGGTGGGAAGGGGAGCAGGGGGCAGAGTGAGGGGGAGAGGAGGGAGTGTCTCTCCTCCCTTTGGCGAGGCTGTGGCAGCAGCGGCTCCTGAGGCCCAGTCCTCCGGTCAGTGCCCACAGTGGGTCCCCAAGGGCCTGCTCTCCAGCAGCGCAGTCAGCTCTGCCCTGAGGGAAACTTTGTTACACAACCATCAACAACACTTCATCTTGGCCAAACGTTGTGAAAGTTCGCCTCCCTGGTCAATATGGGGATTGTGAAAGGGCCGAGGCCGGCCTGGAACCCATACAAAACATCCTGATGGAAAAGAACAGCTCAGTTGCCCAGTTTAACTGGGGAGCTGTTATTGGCGTCAACACAGCGACCCTATAATTCATCATCCAAACCGGCTCTCTGCGGGGTGTTGATGAATACGCTGGGATAAGGCACGAGCCGGGGTCGCACCAGACAAGGGAGGCATAGACCCTAGTGACGGGCATCGTCTTTGTCCTGAGAAGACCCAAACGTCTACAATGTATGCGCCCCAGGCAGTGCCCCTGGCTCTGGCCATTCCGGACCGGGGGTTTGCACGCTGGGACGGCTAGTAGCTTAGCCCATCACCTGCTACCAGAGCCGGTTCTGTTCCGCCTTTTGTGCCAAGGATGACGCCGAGACAAAGGGCAGCAACACGGAGGACCCGAGGCTCAGCCCTCTTCTCAAGGCCCCAGCACTGGGTTCCTACCCAGGTTCGAGCATCTGACAAGATCCATGGCCCTTTGGGTGGTTCGGTGTCTCTGTGAGCGACTCAAGAGCAACAATCAGCTCTGTGGCCCAGTAGTGAGCGCGAGCTGCATGTACATCTCAGAGAGTAAGCGTGCTGCTGGTGGAAATGGGGTCCTTGTCCCCCTGTTGGTGTTGAGAGTGGATTCTTGTGATGACCCAAGAGAAAGAACTTTCTGAGACTCCGTTGGGGGAGCAAGTGAGTTTCCTTTGCATGGAACTGAATTCTGAGTTCCCAAGGCCTCCTGTCCCTGTCCGCCATGGAAGAAGTGTAGCTGTGGCTTTAAAGTCAGAGCCGGTGTCGAGTGCCAGCGCCATGTTACCGGGAGACCAGTCCAGGCTCCCCTGCAGGCCATCAGTCCCGCACGTGGGGCCGCAGGGCCACGTGCTCCGGAGGAAACACGAGCAATACAGGGAAGCAGGAACAGAGGGCCCACGAGCCAAGAGAATGAGAGGGTTCCTTTGTTGAGGGGTTTACGTAATCCCAAGTGACCAGGGACTGGCAGTGGCCAAGGATCTGTTCTCAGGTGTGACGGAGAGGCACCGGGACACCCCTCCCTCACTGTGCCACCCCAACTTCACCGGGCACGCGTCTCGCTCTCCTTCCGCAGAGTCTGCGGGAGTGGCCGCTGGCTCCTGGGGAGTGCAGAGGTGCAGCTTCGGTGGGGCTGCCCAACGACCTGCCTGCAGTGTCTGCCTTCCTCGGGCTCCTGGCCTGGGATTAGCAACCGGCTGATTAAATGGCAGCGGACCCCGCGGCCAGCGCGATGGTGGGAGTCAGCTCTTCGTCTGGAAGCACAGGCTCCACCGCACTGACAGCGCCTCGGAAGCCAGTGTCCCTCCGGTCCCTGCAAACACGCCCCCCGGGCCCGCGCTCTCGCCCTCCCTCCGGCTCCGGAGCCAGGCCCGGGTGGGCGCAGGGCGGCCTCCAGCTCTGCTCCACGCAGACAAGGCGACAACGCCACTTCTCGCCGCAGCCGCTGCTGCAGGAGGGCAGGCCTTCCTGCACCGGCCGGCGCTCCATCCCTCTGGAGGGATCGGTGCCACCAGCCCATTCTGCGTCTGCCACGCAGGTGGAGGCATGTTTCCCAGGGTGCCCGGCGGTCCGGTTCTTCTGGAGTCACCCTCCCTCCGCCATAACTTCCTTGCTTCTCGGCCGCCATGGAGCCGGCGCTAAGTTAAGCGCTGACACGCGGCTCCAGCAGCCAGACCCCCTCCGCTGAGCTCACCTCCGGGAATAGCCTGGCGGCCCCGGGTGGCGGGGAGGCGGCGGGCAGGGTCAGCCTTCCAGGAGCGCCGCGCGCCGCGCCAGCGCCCATTTGGCCGCGGTGATGGAAGATTGCGGCGTCATACCTTTCAGAATGGGGTGGGATATAAATAAGTGCAGAGATGCAGTTCCATCTCAGGTATCTGTTTACAGGGAAAATGTCTGACCCCTCCCCGCCCTCCGGGCAGCTGCCGTGGCTTTTCCCGCAGCGGGAGGCTGCTCCTGTCACCGCCCGGCCTGCCGCCCTCCAGGCCTGCCCGACCCGCCAGCTCACATCTCTCCCTCCACCCGAGCCGTAAGCCTCCCTGCTCACCGCCCCACTCTGTGTGCGACACGCCCCTTCCGTCCCCGCACGGTGACACAGGCTGGTGGCCCGTCCCCTACCCTCCACCTTTCCCGCTCCCCCCGCTGGGCGGCCAGGAGGCCCGCTTTGCTCAGACACGGTGCGTGCTGGTCCCGCGTGTGGCCCTCAGGAGCCTGGCGTGCCTCTGCTCTGCCTCGGACCCGCCTCTCCTCTGCCGCAGAGACCGGCCTGGCCGGGGAGAAGGGGGGGCAGCGCGAGCTTCCCCAGACCCAAGAGCGAGCCCTGCTTAGGTGGGCAGAAGGCAGCAGGCCGTGCCCCCTCCCAGCTACCTACAGCCCAGTAAGCGCTGGTCGTTGAAGTCACTGGATTCGGAGTGACCGGTCACAGAGTGGAGGGAGGGCTGTGGCCAAAGATGACTGACACAGCCAGGCGCCCCAGGCCCTGCAGCCGGGTTCTCCGGCGCCTTCAGCGTCCTTCCAGATGCTGCTGCTTCCCGAGCTGAGAAGGAGCCTCCCTCAGGACAGACTGTAACAAGCGCCGCATCGCTCAGCGCTCAGCTCCAGCCTTGTCCGTGCCAGTCTGTGCCCTGCGGCCTGGGCACACCGCGGGGCCGAGGCCCTGCTCTCCCCGCAGACCGCTCTCTCTCCCCTCCGCTGCTCGGCGCTCCCAGGCGGTCACATGCCGCCCTGGCTAGTTGGCTTCCAGCCTCCCCACGGACGGGAGCCCGGGAGGAAGCCCGCCAGGGAGCAGCCGCCCGCCCAAGGAGAAGCATCTGGCCGCAGGACCACACGCCCCTTCGATGGAGTTTGTCGCAGCCAGTGAGCCACACCGGCACCGCAAGGACAGGCCGATGCGACTGCAGTGCAGTTCCGTTAGCAGTGTAGCAGTGTAGCAGTGTAGCCGTGTAGCCGTGTAGCAGTGTAGCCGTGTAGGTCCTGTGTCAGCACGAGGCCGGCCTGTAGGCAAGAAAGCAGGTGCTGAGAAAGCCGGTGAGAGAGGGGCTGAGGCCCTCACAAGATGTGTGGGCGAGGTAGCCCAGTGGTCAGATTTATCAGGTCCAGACTTCATGCAGAAACCAGGAGCGTTGTCCTTCGGGAACGAACACCAGAAGGCAGGAAAGGGTTTTATTGTGAGTGCTCTGTCCTCGTAGGTGTGCTTGGCTGCTGTGTACAGTTCCTGCGCAGAGGGTGTGTTTCTGACCGGAATCAGTGCGCTGACAAGTTCGTGAACTGGGCTGAATGGGATGACGTCGAGCTGTGTCCTCCCCTTCCAGGCGCCGGGGTCAGGCATGCGCGTTGGGCGTGTGGAGTGAAGATCCATCCAGATAGCTCAAGTGATGCAGGCAATTGTCAGGACGCCAAGATAAGGCCAGCAGACCTTCCTGAGAATTCTGAGGAGAGCCCAGCACCGTGTGCTACAGAGGAGGGAGCGGGCGGGAGCTCACAGCCTGTGGCCGGTCCCGCAACCCCGCCCCCCACTCGCCCCACGCGCCATGCTGCCGAGTGCACCTGTCTCCCTCCCAGCCTCCCTCCCAGAAGGGACACGTGTGGAACCACGAACCCGCACCGACACATCATCAGCATCCGAGTGCCATGCTTTACACCAGGGTTCCTGGTTAGTGTTACGTGGTCTTTGGGCTTTGACACAAGCACGACACGCGTCCCCCATTACAGCGTTGGCCAGAGCCGTGTCACTGCCCCCAAAGCCCTCCACACCGCCGTCCTCCCTGCTTCCTCCCGACCCCAGACAGACTGAGCCTCCCGTGGTCTCCACGCTCTGCCTTTCCCAGAAGGTGGTAGAGTTGGAATCACACGGAGCCCAGCCCTTTCAGAGTGGCTTCTTCTCTTACTGACATGCCTTTGAGGTCCTCCATGTGTCCTAGGGCTTGATCACGCGTTTCTTTTCACGCTGAATGTGCCGCTGCGAGATGGGCCACAGTCCATGTATCCATTCCCCAAGGGAAGGCATCTGGTTGCTCCCGGTTTGGCAGCGATGAATGCAGCTGTGTTCACTCCCAGGTGCAGGCGATTGTGTGGATGTGCGTTCTTATCGCAAGGGATGCTGGGTCCCATGGCAACAGCAGGCTGACTTTTGACCAAACGGTCTGCTAGCTGGTGGACCTTGAAGCTTTCAGCTCTCAAAATCAGTTTGCTTCTCTGGAGCCTGGACCTCCTGCTTGCTGGCGCAGCTGAGCTGTGCGCTGCCTCGTCTGGTCTCGGCCTGGTCCTCTCGCTGCTCACAGCACCTCACTTTCCCTGCCTCGCCCACCACCTACCTCCCAAGACTGCGGCCTCAGACAGAATGAGGTGACCAGGCCTGACGCTCTTTGACTTCAAAGTCACCTGCTTTTTCTCGTCCTTATGTCTTGCACACAAACACCTCCCTCCCCTCTTGGCCTTTGGTTGGATGTCAGGCACTCTGTTCTACTTTAAAACAGTATCTTAGCCCTGGCCAGTGTGGCTCAGTGGATAAAGCATTGGCCTTCAGACTGAAGGGTCCCAGTTTGATTCCGGTCAAGGGCGCAGGCCAAGGTTGTGGGCTCGATCCATTGTTGGGGGCCTGCAGGAGGCAGCTGATCAATGAGTCTCTCTTATTGATGTTTCTATTTTTCCCTCTCCCTTCCTCTTTGAAATCAATCAAAATATATTTAAAAAACAAAACAAAAAAAAACTATCTTATTTAAGCCTCACGAACACCCTGTGCAGTTGGTACTGACAGCCACTGTTACAGATGAGGAAACGAAATCTGAGAAATGTTGGGAACTTTGTCAACAGCCCACCTTCGTGACTAGTCCATGGTGAAGCCCGTCCCTCCTGCAGGCAAGTTGCCTCTGCACAGCGGGGCCTCATAACACCTGCCAACGTGGTGTCAATTCACACCGTGAATAAACTAACAAAATCATAACCAGAAAAGAGGGACATTGTTAGGACATTTACCTTTGATTGCTTTGGGTTCCTCATTTATCTTCTAATAGGTTTGGCTGGTCTTTTGCCTGCCTGTCTGCTTTGTCAGAAGCAAACCCAGCGCTGTATAAGGGTGTGATCACATCCCATGAGCCTCGGCGGCTGGGAGGGCCAGCGCAGTGGCGTGGCGGCAGGAAGGAGGCCTGGAGCCAGGCTTAGCCTCAGGTGGAGTTGGTTGTCTTCTGAGTTGTCATCGGTGCCATACGGGTTTTTAGGTTCTTGCTTCCACGTTCTGGGCCACCAGTGACAGTTCCAAACAGCCAATTAAAACCCAGGGTGGGAAGGAGCCACATCTGAGTCCCTCGGGTGGCCCTGGGCCCAGGGCGGGGCTGACGGGTGGTGGGCCTGCTGGCTCTGCAGCTTTCCAAGGCAGATTTATGGGGACCAACTTCCCCTCGCCCTGTCCCCTGAGACTTAGGACAATGGCTTTTTTGGGAGAGTTGTCTGAAAGAGAGATGATGCTCAGCGTTAATGCCCCTGTGACTTCAGGACTAATTCAGAGAAGCACTCCCAATATTTTCCCATAATAATCGTATTAAAAACAAAAATGTACCATAAATTGCCCCTAAAATCTTCATCACCAATTCTAAAGAAAATCTAAACACAGAATTTATAAATTGTGTACGTTCCGCGTCTCCCTGTCATTTCTGCCCGGCTGCTGTCGTTACTAACGGCGCAGAGAATGAGGAAGTAGGGAAATGACTTTGTGTTCTCAAGTTTAGATAGTTACATGAAGATGGATTTTAGTGGACACACAGTTTCTCTTTAAAAAATAAAAACTATTGACTACAGAAAAATTAGGATTAAAAAGCATTGGAATGACTCAGAGTTCTCTTTTTCGATTTTGGTAGTAAGTCGACCAGTAATGCAGTCTGTCACAGGGGGGTTTGGGCTGCAGCCGAGCTAAGGAAATCTGGAACTGTTCCCACCCTCCCGCTGAGGCCCGTGTTCTGGCCTTGGACCCTTCCCCTTTTTTGAGTGCTTGCCTCAATTCTGGCTCCATGCATGCCTTCACCTCTGAGTAGAGCGTTTCTATGGCTTTCAAATCCCGCCCAGGTCAGATGCCATCTGTCCAGCCACACATCCCATCCGGTGACTATCACCAGCCTGGTGCTGGCATTGACGTAGGAACAGGCTATCAAATCTCACTCATATGTGGGATGTAATGATCAACATAAACTGACCAACAAAAATAGATCCAGAGAGAAATGGCAGGAGAGGAGGGTTGGAGAGCAATCAAAGGCCTGTGTGCATGCGTGCATGCGTATTAGCATGACCAATGGACAGACTCTGGGACAGTGGGGGCTCGCCCTCATGGGTGGGAGTGGCTGGGAGGATGTCAATCGGGGGAAAAGGAGACATGTGTTAAATTTCAAAATAAAATAAAAGGAACAGGCTACCAAAACCTTCCTTCTCATGTTTGAAGTTGATTCTCACTGCCTGTCGTAAAGGGTCTGCAGACAGGTGTCATGGGTGGACCACCCAGGGGAGTCAGGAGCCATCAAGCAATACAGCATCTGAAAGTCAAGGCATTTTCTTGATGTTATTCACAGATACACCCCCAAAGCTTGCAGGTCATCAGGTCCAACTCTATCTAATTCAGGAATTTCTTCATTCTGTCAGACGTGGGTGGAGGCAAGATAGGGAAGAGCATGGAATCCTGGGATGGGAACGTTGGGGCCTGAATCCTGGCTCTGGCTCATCCAACTGTGATGTTTTCTTTGATCTTGGAAAAATGCCAACCATCGGAGCCTCAAGGGCACGTGTCAGTGCTGGGTGCATGCTTCATAACCAGTCCTGAGTGCAGGGCACGGCCCCCGAGCTGCACCCCGCTTCTAGACCCTTCTCTCGGTCTCAGCCTTGCTCCTGGGCACCGTGGCTCTGGCTGGGGTTGTCTTTGTGGTCTCACTGTCCCGCTCGGCGAACTTGTACCTGGCTGAGGGAGTCCCGGTGAGAGCCCAGCCCGGCCACCTGCCGTCCCAGCGACCACCTGCAAGCAGCCCGAGGTTATGCCCGTCCTTGAGCTAGTCGTGGAACAAGCGTGTCTCCTCTGATGTCTCCTGCTGGGCTGTGACAGCCTGAGGACAGGGCTGTGTTCACCCCTTAGTTATGGAGGAAATTATGTGACCAAGGATACTGCTGAGTCCTGTTTTCAGCAGCGGGAGCCAGCAGGCTGGAGTGGCTTTGCTTGCTGTGGTCTCAGTTCTGCTCTGTGATACCGGCAGAACCCAGGTTCTGTCCCATGATTGTAATTCAGCCCTGCACCACGGTAAGCCCCTGTGGGACCGAGCCCAGGGTCTCCACACGCTTCCAAGATCCAGGATGCCACCTTCCGGAAGTGTCCGCCTGTGTGCCATCCTAGCGAGGACAGGAGACTTCTGCTGACCTCCCAGTGCTCAAACCATGCACCCCTTCCCTCCCCAAGGTCAGCACCTACCCCCACACCTGTCCCTCTGTCCTCTGGTGCTTCCCCTCGGGCCCGCCTAAAGACTGCCAGGGGGTGGAGTTGCCCAGCCCGTGGATATGCAGACACCCAATCTACATGCACACCAGGCTGCAGTGGCTCCCGTGTTGGACTCTCTGGCACCGCTGCACTTGCTCAAGCTGCTCGCACACACCCACACCACGCATTTCTCCAGCCGGTGTCTGGCAGAGATGGAAAATATTGGGAAATCCACACCTTTTCCAAATTGCCATCTCCCTGGCACTGAGGGATGGCGAGTAGCATTTTCCTTTAGATTCCCAAAGCAATGCACAAGGGTTCCAATTTCTCCACACCACTGCCAACACTTGCTAGTTTCTGTTTTCATTTTTGTTTTGTTGTGCTTTGTTTTAGCAATCGCCATCTAAGGGGTGTGGAGTATGTTTTCCCAAAGAGGGCTCCCCAGGTCTGGTCCCCCGGGGTCTGAAGTGCCTCGTGTGGAGCTGAGAGCCCCTCTCAGAGGCGGGATGCGGGGGAGGCCTCATCCACCCACAGAGCCTCACCCTCTTCTCCAGCGCTCACTCACGCGGGGCAAGCGGCTTTATTGTCCACAAAGTTGTAAGTCGAAGGACGGCTCTGGGGTTTGCTCAGACAAATATTTGTGCTGAGTGGACTCTGTCTGACTGTTGCCGCCCAGATTTTGGCGCCGGTGCCTAAGGGCCAGACGGGGTCAGGCACGTGTTTGGGGTGACATGAGCCTTGGCGGGCTGACTTCGGCTGCGTGCACTACGTGGCCACCCAATCCCTCACTCTTCTGGGATCCTGCTGGGGTGGACCTGGGGGTTCACAAAAACGCTGAAATCGTACCCGGAATTGGGGGTGTCTGAGAATGCATGCATGCACCAGTCCATGACATTCCATGGATGGAAACACCCCTTCATCTACAGCTCTTCGAGTTTAAGCTCACCGTGGAAGCACCCGTGGAACCGAGCAAACACACTGATGTGAATTGCTTTGAAGACAAATTTGGATTCGGGGCTTGTTGGGTCACAACGTCCTTGTTTACACACAAAGCAGTTGCTCTACGAGTCACTTTCCACCCTCACAGCACCCCAGGGAGGGGCCCGCATCGCAATTTCACCCTTGGCGTTATTTTGAAATGTCTGCTCTCATAAACTTGGATTCAATGGTGCCCTTGCACATATTTCAAGTAATTCTTGTTAATTTTTCAGTAGCACTAAGTTCTAAACATGATATTTTGGGACCCAACTCTATGTCCATTTATCATTCAAATAAATATTATAAACTGGTGATTATAGCACGTTATATTTCCACGAACAGTATTGTCCGTGTTCTCAGTTTAGCCTCCCCTCTCCACCCTGTCCTGTGCTTTCTGTTGTTTGGATTTTCATTTTCTTTTTAAGAATTTTTGTGAGAGACCGAAACAAGATGGCAGCCTAGGTAGTCTCCTAAGCTGTCACCTCATCAACAATTTGGAAAAAAACAACAGCTAAAATCAAAAGGGATCACATCAGACCCACAGGAAAGCTGGCTGAATGGGAAGGCTACAACTAGACACAAAGCAGGACGCCGCTGTCCAGAGCGGGAGACGGTGAAGACGCCTCGCCACGCTAGCAGTCAGCAGCCGCGCGCCGCTGCAGGTGGCCCTGGACCAGCCAAAGACGGTCGGATACGCACTGCTGTTGCTCACCGTTTGTCACTATCCAGACGGGAATATCATTGCTGTCATGTCACAGGGGACAGTGATTGGGAAGGGAACCCATAAAAACTGCCGGACAGTGATTGGGAAGGGAACCCATAAAAACTGCCGGACAGTGATTGGGAAGAGGACTCAAAGAACTGCTGGCCCAGAAAGGAGCTTACTGCAGACCGATCCCTTTGATGCCTGGCAGCAACTTAAAGGGACCTAAAAGAACTCAATCCTTTCCATTGAATTTAAAAATCTTAAAAGGGCCAAAGATCTGCAACTGGCAGACATTCTTGTTAAATTTATTACATCAAAAAGGGGGATATGCTAGAAGCAAATTCTAGCAGGCCACAATTATGCAAGAAGTTCCTCAGAAGGCTGATGGACCTCGGGCTTCAGCAGGGCTGAGGGTCTGCATGTTATCACCTGCTGCTGAGCAGCTGTAGGCATTTCCCCTAACTGGTCATCTTTCCTGTTTATCAAACTGTACCTGTTTGCATTCCTAACGGGCCCATGTGCTTTCCAGTAGATAAAAAGCCGTGGGTCTGGACATCTGGGGAGCCCACGTCACTAGAAAGTGGAGCCTCCCCTGGCTCCCCCATGCCTCCCAAATTTATATTTCCCGTCTAGTGTCTAGTTTATTCATTTATATGCAGCCTCTTCTCACATTCCTGAACACTTCCAGCAAAAAAGACCATGGCATTCTGCCTCCTGCAGCAGCTGGTCACCTGCCCCTCGTGGCTCTGCAGGTGGCCACTGTGCAGGCTAATCTGATACTCCCAGCTCTGGCACAGTTTACGAGCATTTAGAAATTGAAACGTATTTATTCTTCAGTTAGGCAGGTTCGGGTTTCTGGTACTAAGATTAGACAGAGTCTTAGGCGAAGGGCTGGAAACGGAGAACTGAAGTTCTGGCTCATTTTCTGCTGAAGAGACGGTCCCTGGCTCGCTGTGCATTGCAGCGGCTCACTGGACTGAAACTCCATATTCCACTCCAGGAGGACCTCATTCTCCTGGGTTCAAATGGCTCATTCAGAGCATCAGAAACTTCCCACGGAAATAGGCTAGCAAACACAATTCCGTGGTTTACCCATCTCAACATTTACCAAAAGTTTATTATCTGCTAAGGATAGTGGGAAGTTCCTGGAATCTTACAATCTACAGAAGAGACAAGTGTATGTTTGAATCTGAGAAGTGTCATAAGAAGGTACAAAGCACATTCTATGGCCATCAGGGATCTCTTTCCACTGGGAGAGTATGGACCTCAGGAAAGACAGGTTGAAGAGACGCGTGTCAGCGGAGATGCACTTTGAATGACCGGCTGGCGTTCCGCAGGCGGGTGCGCCTTCCAGGACAGGGAGCGGTGGCCCAGGAGGCGGAGGAGACAGAGGGGGTGGAGAGAGCATGCAGCCCTGCTTCCCTCAGACACAAACCACCACGGGAGCAGCGGAGCACCTCTCGCACCTCTCGCCCCCTGCCTGTGTCTGCTCTGGGGCTGCCCGAGCCACCGCACCGGCTCAAGCAGGCCTCCTGCCTCTCCCCACCTCGCTCCAGGACTACGCTGTGCGCACAACCTCTTCCTGCCTGGCCGTGACCCGTTATGGAGTCCCAGCCTAATTTGCATATTCTCTCTCTCTCTCTCTCTCTCTCTCTCTCTCTCTATATATATATATATATATATATATATATATATATACGTAGCCTAGAGGCCCAGTGCATGAAATTTGTGCACTCAGGGGGTCCCTAAGCCCAGCCTGTGCCCTCTCACAGTCCAGGAGCCCTTGACAGTCCGGGAGCCCAGTCCAGGATGTCCGATTGACCACTTAGGCCCACTCCCTAAGCCATCAGTCAAGCCATCAGTTTGACATCCTTAGTGCTGCTGCAGAGGTGAAAGAGGCTCCCATCACCATTGCTGCACTCGCCAGCCTAATAGCCTGGCTTCTGGCTGAGTGATGCTCCTCCTGTGGGAGTGCACTAACCACTAGGGGGCAGCTCCTGCATTGAGTGTCTGCCCCCTGGTGGTCAGTGTGTGTCATAGTGACTGGTAGCTCTGCCATTCAGTCAATTTGCATTTTAACCTTTATTATATAGGACTAGAGGCCCAGTGCACAAAATTCATTCATGGGAGTGTGTGTCCATCACCATCTCCAATCTGGACCCCTCAAGGGATGTCCAACTGCCTATCTAGGCCCGATCCCAGTGAAATCTGGCCTAAACAGGCAATCAGACATTCCTCTCACTATCTAGGACAGCTTGCTCCCAACTGCTCACCTGCCTGCCTGCCTGCCTGATTGGCCCTAACCACTCTGCTTATAGCCTGATTGATGCCTAACTGCTCCCCTGCCAGACCGATCACCCCTAACTGCCCTCTCCTGCCTGCCTGGTCCCCCCCCCCAACTTCCTTCTCCTGCAGGCCTGGTTGACCCTAACTGCCCTCCCCTGCTGGCCTGATTACCCACAATTACCCTCCCCTGCAGGGGTTGCCCCCCCCCCCCCCGCAACTGCCGTCCCCTGCAGGCCTGGGTTATCCCCAATTCTCCTCCCCTGCAGACCTCATTGCCCCCAACTGCCCTCCTCTGCCAGCCTAGTCATCCTCAACTGTCCTACCTTCAGGCCTGGTCCCTCCCAACTGTCCTCCCCTGCCAGCCATCTTGTGGAGGCCATCTTGTTTCCACATGGGGGCAGCCATCTTTGACCACATGGGGGCAGCCATCTTGTGTGTTGGAGTGATAGTCAATTTGCATATTACATATAGGATAAGCACTCAAAATAGGAGCACCAAAATATAGAAAGCAAATATTAATGGAACTAAATGGAGAAACTGAAAGCAATGCAACAGTAGAGAACTTTAACACCCACTTACAGCAATGGACAGACAATCCAAACAGGAAGGCAATAAGGAAGCATGAGCAGAAAGTTATCCTGAGTTCATCTGCAGGCAGGCCACTCAGAGAGAGGGACAGCTGCTCAGCGCTGACCCTTTTGCAGAAATAGTAAGGGTATGATTTTATAGCAAAAGGGAGACATTGCCACAGGTATGCATTGGAAGTAAGTACATCTGCATTTCATAAATGATCAGTGCACAGAGAGCTTGTAGCATTCACCACCCGTATGGCCAGAGGTATTCACTGCACGGGGCACTTCCCAGGGCTAGAAAGGTGTGGACAAAGGCTAGTTTTAAAATGAACTGTTAAAAAGCTGGGGTTTCTCTCAGTTGGAGTAAAACCCAATAAGGAGGTGCCTGAAGCCAGGTGGAGAAGGAGCAATGCTCCCTTTCCCTGACCCTAAACTGTGAATGGTGGGACATTCCACACGACACCAACCAGGACCACCAAGCAAACCTAGGCCGACTGACCACTGCGAGCCCCACCGTGCTCCAGGCCTGTGCGGGTGCTTTTCCCCTGTTAGCGCTCACTTTTCCTGCGGGTTACCTTTGGTGAATCTGAGCTACCCAGTGCCGTCTTCTTGAGTCCCAGGTGCTCTCTGATTGTGGGCTCATGTGTTGATCATTATTTGTGGGACCGTCTTCCTGGGTTCTGAGTTGGACCATCTTCCCTTCAGAGGGGCCAGAAGCGAGAAGCCATCGCCTCCCGTGAGTCAGCTTGGTCCCGTAGGATCCACGTCTGAACTCGGCTTCCAGGGCCCCAGCCTTGGAGCAGCTGGTGGTACAACTCCCAGGGCGACACCTCACCTGCCGCCCGAGACCCAGCTCTGCTTGGGGGGGGTGGGGGGGTGTTGTTGTGGTTTTGATAGGAGAGGGTGCATTTCCTGGAGAGACTGATTAGCTCTTGCATGACCAACATTTTCTCCAAAAGTGTGATTTCTCCAAAACTGGTGGCTCCAGGAAAGAGAAACAAAGGAGGTCGCGGGTGTTGCTGTGAAGCTGAGGAGCAGAAGAGTGTAAGGAAGAAACTGTGAGGCGTGCTGGTGGTTTGATACGCAGGTTTTGTGAAAGGAGCTCTTCCGAGGATGCCCTGAGTTCCTCCCCAAGCAGCAGGGCGGCGGGCACGGCGGGGGCGGCGGGGAGGGGCTGATGGGACAGGAGGAGAGGGCTGCGTGCTGGACGCGCTCACTGCCAGCTCCTGCCTTTATGCGCAAACCTTTAATGCTGAGTTCCCAGACCAACTTTGATGTTTAACGTTTTTACCTCATAGATTGAAAAGAAAATGCCAGTAGTGTCCAGGAAAAGGCTGGCATTTCACCGAATAAATAAAACCTGGGTGACTTGATTTCCTATTTAAGATATGAAGTTAGTGACTATTTCAAGCAACTGGGGTTCAAGGAGATAAAATAATTCAAAATCTCGTATTTGTTAATCTTTCTGGAGGATTTACAGAAGGAGGGCTGTGAAATTTGTCCCCAAAGACAGGCCGACAAGGATTTAATGGGCTTAAACTGTTCTTTTGTATCTTTATTTCTCGTTTTGTTCTTTCATTTCTTTTTTTAACCAGAGGCTGCGGCCAGGAAACATGATCCAGGAAACGGATCAGTGCTCACTCTCCGCTTCCTCCCAGGAACCCGGCCTCCGAGCTGGCGCGGTTGGTGTGTCGAATGCGGGCCAGCGAGGGCGTCCCAGCCAGCTGTGCTCCCTGAGGACTAGTTCTCGGAACCGGGGTGCTCCAGGGTGAGAGGGCAGTCCGCCCAGAGGTCCCCGGTACCCACGTCACCATGCGCCTGGAGGGACGAGCCGGGGGTCACCCCCTGAGTTGCGGGTAAGATGTGAGGCGCCTTGGCAAGCAGCCCCCCCGGGTTCTTGCACAGACAGACTGGCCCTGACGGAGTGGCCTCGCCTCTGCCACTGCGGAGTGGCGTGGGACCCACGGGTGTCCTCCTGGTGTTTCCGGGACTCACTCGTGCTGCGAATTCCACCAAAATGTGGTCGGGGGGAGGGGGACTCACCCGGCCTCTGGGATAGCAGCCTGGCTCTCCGAGTGCGATTTCCTTCGAAGGAGGCCGGCATTCTCACACTGTCATGTGATGGCTCCAGGAGGACATGGGTTCCAGGAGCCAGTGTTCCCGGGGGGCCAAACCCAAGGCCTGATTCATCTCCCAGAATGCACCAGGCTCGTTGTGACCTCAGGTTCACTGCACAGCCTCTCCTTCATTCTTACAGCCCCAGTTAGAAAGCCCACCAACCACCGATGGGAACCACGTGCTCAGGCACTGCTCTCCTGCTGTGGGGGCGGCTGCGGGGGCAGGAGCAGAAATAGAAGGTAACTTTAGCTGGTGAGAAGAGCGCTGGAGAAATAAATCAGGGTAGGGGTAGGGAGGGCCTGGCCGGGGGAGTGGAGTGAAGTGAGGTCAGGAAGGCCTTCTGAGGGACGGCACTGAGGTCTGCGTGCGCCCCAGGCCGACCGCTGCGGCCCTCCTGTCCACAGCAGCGGCACCTGCTCTCTGCTTCGGACCCCGCCTTCCACAGGCTTCCTCTGCCGGCTCCGTTCACACTCTTCACTGAGAGACAGACTCCACGCTGTTTCCTTCGAGGCCTCTGCAGTGAGCAGTGGCCGCAGTCTCTGTCCCTGGTGCTCAGCGGGGAGTGGCAGGGAAGCTTGCTCTCCGGCCCCACCCGACCCTCACCACCGCGGCCCGGCAGGTGAGTCAGCGCGGGCCAGGCCCTCTCTGGTCAGGAGTCTCTGTGGATGGACCTTATTCTCGCTCTCTCTTTTTAAAAAAATATATTCTATTGATATTTTACAGAGAGGAAGGGAGAGAGATAGAGAGCTAGAAACATCGATGAGAGAGAAACACCGACCAGCTGCCTCTTGCACACCCTCTACCGGAGATGTGCCCGCAATCAATGTATATGCCCTTGACCGGAATCAAACCGGGGACCCTTCAGTCCGCAGACCGACACTCTACCACTGAGCCAAACCGGTTTCGGCTGGACCTCATTCTTTTGGAGGAACAAGCACAGGCTGACAGAGGTCAAGGACGGCCCCCAGGTCACCGCCAGAGTCCAGATCTGCCGGCCCCTGCCACCCCCACCATCCCCTGCCACCCCTGCCGCCCCCTGCCACATAGGAAATGGCAACCCAGGACCCCTGTGCCTGGCTCCCAACCCAAAACATTGTAAAAACCAAAAGTTTCCCTGCAAAAACCTCACTGAGTTGACCTGAACTCAGTTGTCAGCAAAAGCCCAGCAGGTGCAAATCTCTTTACAGTCCTGGTGTACTCCCCCCAGCTGACTGCTCACACTGTTCGCCCTGGAAGCAGGATTGCTGCGTTGCAGGCTCTCGGCCGCTGAGGGCTTCCTCAGAGGACGTCTGCTGCGCTTGCACACAGCCTGCCTTCGGAAGCACAGGTCGCAGGGGTCAGACGGCGGGAATCCCTAACGGTCCTATCTGTGAGTGAGTGACGTTTGGATCACAAAACTTTGAAGAGCGGGAGGGGTTTCTTTTCTCTCCCTCTGGTGCACAGAGAAGAGCTACGGGGTTTCTGCACCCTCATCCTTCCCCGCCACGCAGCCCACCCCGTCCCGGTGGCACCATGCTGCGCCCAGAGAGGTTCCGCCATTGGTTCAAGCAGAAAACATTCGGTTTTAAAAGTAGCCAGAACGAAAAAATGAGAAAAGCACTTTTAAGAAGCATTGATATTTATTTCAGTTAAATTTACTTTTAAATTTTAATTTCCCAAGGTAATGGTTAGAACTTTAACACTAAAGTGAATGTATTCACTGTATCTATTAAAATGAAAACAAAATAGTGATTAAATATTGGAAAACATAAGAAAATACTTATTCTGAGAGCACCTTGCATTCACAGAGCAATCTGCTTATAAAATATTCCCATCTACTGATCTCATATGTTGTTACAAGAAAATAAGCATTTGGTGAGTTCCTCCTTTCACCAGGCATTTTATATATGTCCTTAGTCACCCTTACCGCTCTGTAAGGTTGATTTTATTAATTGTTTTATGGGGAAGAAACAAAGATGGTGACATAGGTAATTACCTATACTTGCTGCCTCTCACAACCACATCAAAACCACCACTAAACGGCAGAACAACTACCACCCAGAACCGCAGGAAGGTTGGCTGAGTGGGAGTTCCACAACTAGAGAGGTGCAGGAAGGAAGGGCAGTAAGACTGGAAAGAGGTGTGGAGGCGTGGAAAGTGCTGGCACCTGAATGTGCTGCCCTTTAAACTGGGAGGGAGACACTAGCTCCCAATTGCTCTGAACTCCAGTTCTGGGCGAGACTCTGGGGGACTCAGACACATGGGGAGAAACTGGACTGTCTGGCATCTGGCCGGAACATGAGGCATGGGACACAAAGACCTGGGGACCTCTTTGATGCAGGGCTGTCTAGTAGCCATTGCTATTTGCTCCACCCTGGTGACTCCCAGAGACCCCACCCTACCCAAGCTATGCACATTGGCTTTTGCATATGAATATCCTGTCCTTTTTCCACCTAAAACCTGTCAAACTGCAGCTGGATCAGAGAGCCCCACAGCTTCCAAAAGAAGACCCAAGGCCCGGTGGCAGCAGCCTGCCTTGATTCACAGCTGCACCTAATCAGGCACTTCCAAACCCCATGCAAAGAGGAGGAATCTGCAGATCTCTCTGTTGCTCCTGCTGGATAACCCCAGACAGTGGCTGACCTTGCACCTCCTTGGAGATCCAAGAGTCACTGAACCCAGTGGTCAGAGCGAGACCATAGCAGATAACAACTCTTCACATCCATAAGAGACAACCTCAAGGGGGCAGAGTCAATGAGCACCAAAGCCCCACTGAAGCAAGTCCTGCCCCATAAGGGTGTCTCCTGTGCAACAGATCTTCCAGTGTAGACACATCTGGTAATCACAGTCAATTGGCCTAGAGGTTCATTCCTCCCAATGATACCAACAGCAATCAAGGGTTAACTACAAGACTGTGCAAACAGTCCACAAAGGGGTGCACCAAGAATGTACCTCAGGTGACTGGGGAGGCTGAGCCACTGGGCCCTATAGAACACCTTCCACACAAGGCCACTCTATCAACTCAAGGAGACTTAGCAGCTACCCAGTACATAGAAACAAACACAGGGAAGCAGCCAAAATGTGTAGACAAAGAAACAAGTCACAAATGAAAGAAATGGATGAAAGCAAAATACTGGATATAAAGTTCAAAACCACAGTTATAAGGTTACTCAAGAATCTTCTAGAAACCTCTGAGAAATTTAGTGAGACCCTCAAGGATATGAAAAAGGACCAATCAGAAATTAAGTGTTCACTGACTGAAATAAAGAATAATATACAGAAATCCAACAGCAGAATAGAGGATCCCAAGAATCAAGTCAAAGATTTAAAACATGAAAAAGCAAAAAATGCCCAAACAGAATATCAAAAAGAAAAAATTATCCAAAAATATGAAGATAGTGTAAGGAGCCTCTGGGACAACTTCAAGTATAACAACATCTGACTTATGGGGGTGCCAGAAGAAGAGAAAGAGCAAGATATTGAAAACCTATTTGAAGAAATAATGACAGAAAACTTCCCCTACCTAGTGAAAGAAATAGACTTACAAGTCCAGGAAGGGCAGAGAACCCCAAACAAAAGGAATCCAAAGTGGACCACACCAAGACACATCATAATTAAAATGCCAAGGGCAAAAGACAAAGAGGGAATCTTACAAGCAGCAAGAGAAAAACAGTTTGTTACCTACAAGGGAGTACCCATATGACTGTCAGCTGATTTCTCAACAGAAACTATGCAGGCCAGAAGGGAGTGGCAAGAAATATTCAAAGTGATGAACAGCAAGAACCTACAACCAAGATTACTCTACCCAGCAAAGCTATCATTCAGAATTGAAGGTCAGATAAAGAGCTTCACAGACAAGAAAAAGATAAAGGAGTTCATCACCACCAAACCAGGATTACATGGAATGCTGAAGGGTGTTCTCTAAGAAGAGAAAGAAGAAGAAAAAGGTAAAGACAAAAACTATGAACAACCAAGTGACAACAAGTACATATTTATCAACAAGTGAACCTAAATATTAAAAGAATAAAAAACCCGATGAACAGAACAGACTGGTGAATGTAATAGAATCAGGGGCATGGAAAGGGAACAGACTGACAATTCTCGAGGGGAAGGGGTTGTGGAAGGTGCGGGAAGGGACTGGACAAAGAGCTTACATTTATGGATGAGGTCAGTGCGGGGCGGGGGGGGCGTTGCTGGAGTGGGGTGGGAACTGGGTGGAGGGGATCGTGGGGGGGGGGCGAAAGAGGAACATCTGTAATAATCTGAACAATAAAGATTTTTAAAAACTGTTTTACACATAGGCTCAGGAAGCTAACACTCTGCTCCTGCCTGTGCCCTCCGCGGGTCAGGTAGGTAAACGCGGCCACGTCCTCTCCATCACAGAGCGGCACTGACACCCACGCACCTCCGTGGTGGACTACATTCTTTCTGGTCTCTTCTTGCTGACATTCGATGATAATATTGTGTGGTTTTTTTAAAAAAATATGTTTGTATCGATTTTAGAGGAAAAGGAAGGGAAAGGAGGAGAGAACCATGGATCTGCACGGCGCCTACTGGGGCCCGAGCGCGGGAACCTGTGGCCTCCTGGTGCATGGGATGGCGCCCACGTAGCAGAGCCACAGCCAGGCGCACTAAATGAGTGTCTAATCTTAACGCGCCGGAAAGTGGTGGGAAGGGCCCCTGGCCTGTGGGGATCGAACACCGACACCAGCGCTCTGCAGTGTGACTTCAGACAACCGGCAAAGCAGTTGAGCCTCAGGCTCTTCATTTGTGAGAAGATCATTCGAGGCAGTCCCTGTGTTGTTCTGGGAATGACACCAAACGAGAGAAGGACTCCGTGCACACGCCGGCGTTCCCCTCCAACCATGGGTCCCGGTTAGAATCTAGTTACACATGGGGGAGAGGTCGTTGAAAAGAACAGAGACCTACCTGTATAAGGTTTGATGTCATCACTCCTCCTTCACCCAGGACTCCTTTGCTCAGTGCCACATGCCACTAACCCAACATTATTCACAACGACTCGAATATCTAAGTCGCCGTGGGCTGGCTCACTGCTAAGCGGCCTTCCACACAGGAGAGTCTCATCAAGTCCCCAGAACGCCTTCCTTATGGAGTGATTCGGCCACATTGCACCTTGCTAAGGGGAAAGGTGAGGGCCAAAAAGCATTTACAGCGTTTGTACTTTTAAAATGAGAGCCCGCACGCACCTATGGCCATCAGGTATCTCCAGGAGGGTCTGGAAGGGATGGGTGGCTTGGTCCCCTGGGATGGAGGCAGGAGGGAGAGGCGTTTATTCGGTAGCTTTTCATTCTTTTCCAGTTAGGACACCGTGAACACACCACCCCTTGAGAAATTAAAGTTACACACGAAAATGCCGTCAGTGCCTTGTGGGATACGGAGAAGGCCAAGCGCAGACGCAGCCAGGGGCGCACGCAGGCCCCTCATCCCGTGTCCTTAGGGGGTCACAGTGAACAGCTCCTGTTCTCATAGTTTCACTGCAGCAGGGACGAGAGGAGCTGGACGGGAAGTGGGCTGGGCTGGCGGGCAGGAGCCTGCTGTGCTGGAAGGTCAACCCCAAATCAAAGGCAAGGCCAGAGTTGGGGGTCTGGGGGCGCCATGAGACTGGGTGAGGGCAGAGAGCAGAGCTGCCAGGTGGCATTGGCCGCACCGGCCCCGGCACACAGTATGGGGGTGCCATTCAAACTGGCGCCAGGAACAGGGGTCAATTTCCAGCAAAGCCAGGCTCGCAGGTCCCGCCAGAGAGGGCCGCACCTGCACCGGCCTCAGCGCTCTCCCTGCTGGGCCCGCCCAGGTGTACCCCGGAAGCCGTGGCCGCAGCACCGCCCGGAACACTGTCTCCACCAGTTCCCCGTGGGGCTCGGGAGGCAGGCTGGGGCCTCAGTGGCTCTGTGTGAGTAATCGTGTCCAGGTAGAGCCACCGTCCATTCCGACGCTGCAGGCCAAGGTCTGCCTCGCTCCCATGTGGTGAGGGGGCTGCGCTTCGCCCACGGAGCTCCCTGTGGACACGAGCCCCCCCAGGCCGAGCCCAACCCCCCGCTCAACAGCAGCCCGGCCCCGCCCAGGCGCCTGTGGGCCATCGATCACTGGCTGGTTCCACAGCAGCCCTGCAGGCGACAAGCTCCATACCACCCCCACCACCCCCACCCCCCGCCCGGGGCTCTGCAGAGGAGCGGACAGGCCGGGTTCCAGGGGCAGGAGGAGGCTGACTATAGATGGCCGTAAATCAGCCGCTTTAGGCAGGACACCTGCCCCGTCAGTCTCGGCGGCGACGTCCAAATGCGAACTCGGCGATCTAGGGTTACCCTCGGCCGCGCCAGGCCCACAGCCCGAAAGGTCGACGCTGTTGCCGTGGGCCTTTCTCTGCCCGGCTGTTTCTGAGCTGATGCCAGTCATGCTTCTGTCATGCAGGAAGCATGTCATCCCGTCACAGCTACTGCTCGCCCCAATGAAGGACCATTTCTGTCGCCCGGCTTTGCCGCCAGAGACGCCTTCTCCCTCCCCACGGCGTCATGTTTTAAGGACTCAGGTCCTTAAGCCAAGGTGTATTCGCTTCCTCTTACTTAACTTCAGAGCAATTCTTTTAAGAATAGTGTAGTAACCAGAACAGGCCCGTCTGCCTGGCCGAGGGGCGGCGGCTGCAGGCAGGACCGGGCCTTGCTGAGCGCTCGGGGTCGGAGCAAACACTGTCCGGCTCTGTGTGATCGGCAGTCCAAACACAGCTCCGCAAAAACAACACCGAGGCAGAGAAGCGGGGGCCCCGGTGCCAGCGGCAAGCGCCACCAGCAGAGGCTCCGGCTCCGGAGCCAGCCGGGCACAAAGGCCCCTCTGTGCCGAGCTGGGCCGGGGCCCAGGGCTCCCCAGGAGTGACCAACGGGCGGTCAGCACTCTGCCCGGAATTCTCCTCCCCGGCAGGTCCGCACAAAAGCAGCCCCTTTGTTCTGGGGGCTCAGCCCTCCCCCCCGGAGCTGGCCCGGGCCCTGGGCTCCGCTTGAAATGCATTGTTGACATGGGCCTGGTGTTTTTCCTGGAGCCTTCCTCTCCGACTGTTCCGGCCGCCTGGCCCTGGTGGAGGCCCGGCACCTGCCAGCACCCCTCCCCGGCCAGGCGGGTGCACAGAGGGTCCATGGAACTTTCCCTGGCAGCGAAAGGCCCAGCGAGGGGAGCAGTGCCGGTCGGGAATATTACTCAATGCCCCTGGGTGCCAGTTGGAAACCCCGGGCCAGAGGAACTGGGTGGAAGGGGACCTGGTCAGGAGGCTTGCGCGTGGCACTCCACTCGCCACCCACTCACAGCGGAGCGCCGTTGCCCAAGCAGCCTCCCCAGGACCCTCGAGAAGCTGCACTCGCTCTCGGTCAGAGATCTCCAAGTCCCTACAGCTCTTCCCTCACCTCCATCCCGGTGGGAGGACTGTGCACACAGCTTCCGTGTGCAGCCGCTTGTACGTGCTGGGAGCGGCCTGGAAGCAACGCCGAGAACCAGGACAAACAGAATAGCATGCGTGGCCTCGTCTTCTGTAAAAGGGGCAGGACTGGAGGGCCTGGACCCCATGTCTGTGTCCACAGATGGGAGACGACCAATGGCTGTGGGGTAACAGCTCCGGGCCCTGACTCTGGCAGGAACGAGGGAGACCCCCGCGATGTCATCTCGCTGCTGGGGAGCGCTCAGTCCCGTTGGAGACCTGATGCTCTCACCTGCCCCGGGCGGGGGCAGGAGACGTCGGCCTCCGTCTGTGAGCGCCTCTCTTCTCCTGTAGAAACAGGGACGCTGAGCCCTGGTCGGCGTGGCTCGGCGGTTAGCATGTCAGCCTGCACACCGGAGGGCCATGGGTCCGAACTTCAGTTGCAGGTTTGATCCCCGGCCCCAGGCGTGTGCAGGAGGCAACTAATTGCTGTGTCTCTCTCACATGGATGTTTCTCTCTCTCCCCCCGCCCTCCTTTTCCCTCTTTCTGGGGAAAAAAAAAAAATCAATGGAAAAAATCTCCTCCCCCAGTAAGGGCAAAAGGAAAAGGAATGCTGACACCTCTCGGAAGGCCACGGGAGTGAAGGGACAGAGTGGGGGTCCCGGAGACCGGCTGCCCGAACAGAGGGCCCTCGGGTCACTGGCTCCTCGCTGCTGCTTCCCAGAAAAGGCCCGGAGGCTCGCTCGCCCGGGGCGCCAGGCCGATTAGGCAACTGCTTCGCCGCCACGTCCTGGAGCTCTGGCGGCCGCGTCCTCCTCACCGCCCTCCCACGAGGGCCCGCTCCACGCCTCCCCGCGGTTCCCAGTGCACTCAGAAAGACACAGCACCCCGCCTGGACAGCTGCTCTTCGCCCCTCTCTCTCCTCCTCATAAACCTCTTCAAGGCCAGCATTCCTACAGCTCAGCTCACGGCAGAGAAATCAGATACCCTTACTCTCATAGAGCAGGCGGACAGGTGATGCCGGCACCGGAAACAGCTGTGAGCACAGCTTGGAGACCGGAGGGTTTCGGTGGGCACCGCTTCATCCCCACGCGGGCTCTGGGCTCACGTCTATGACCCGAAGGAGGAACGGTGAGGGGCTGCCGTGGGCCCCGCGTGTGAAGATGCGCCCTCTGCGACCCCCGTCAGTCACTGCGCCGGCCACTGCTCCTCGACAGGCCTGCCCGGACCAGGCCGGCGAAGGCCTCCTGCGGGCAGCGCCCGCGTTCCCTCCTCCAGCGGCAGCCGGCCCGCAGCACGCTCCAGCCCGCAGAGCCAGCCGCGCCGCACAGCACGCGGGCCCGCGGGGCTGAGGGCATCGAGCAAACAAACACAGAGAAGACTTTCTTCCCTGCAGTGGTGCTCATGAGAGCATCGGAGGCGGAAGGAATGTCACGGGGAGGTGAGCGTGGTAAAGCAGCGAGCGCTTGTGGAAGTGGCAGCGAACAGCCTGTTCGCCTGCAGGAGCTGGCAGAGGGCGTCCCAGGCCTTTCCCAGGACCGGCATCTGTGAAAGTACCCAGTGCTCTGACCCTGAGGAGGTCCAGGACCAGCATCTGTGTGTGCACCCATGGGGAGTGTGTGTGCATCATGTGCTCTGACCCCGAGGAGGTCCAGGACCGACATCGGTGAAAGTGCCGGTGCTCCGACCCCGAGGAGGTCCAGGACCGACATCTGTGTGTGCACCCATGGGGAGTGTGTGTGCATCATGTGCCCGGTGCTCTGACCCCGAGGAGGTCCAGGACCGACATCGGTGAAAGTGCCCGGTGCTCTGACCCCGAGGAGGTCTGCGAAGATGCAGCTCCAGGCCTCCCTGCAGAGGCTGCTGCGATGGGTGCTGTGTCTATACATCACTTCGGTATAAACGATGCTCTGGTTCCTGTGAGAGCTCATGGATTAGTGGTGACAAGAGCGGTGCCTGCCTAGGAAGAATTTGCTCCTGAATGAGACCCGGAGTGGACGAGGCCAGCCTGCGAGTGCCGCCACGGGGCCCGGCCGTCCAGGCCCGGACTGCTGCCTGCCCGGCGCCCGGCACGGTCACCGGCCCCGAGGTCACGCCGGGCCGCCTGGAGCGAGTCCTTCCCGCCGGAGACCGTGGCCTCCTCCACAGACAAGCCCAGCGACGGACGAGCTGGCACTGTTTGCTGGAAGCAAAGACGCCTGTGGGGAGGCTGGTGAACGCCCGGTCCGCCTTCACGGACCCTGCCCGTGGGGTCAGACGCCGAGGTCGGTGCATGGGGCCAGACTCACCCCCATGGGTGCCAGCACGTACGAAAGAAGCTCGGGCCTTGCCTGCCATCCACATGGGCTCACATCGCTTTCACAAACGTGCAGGATCGATGAGACACACATTTGCACTTTGATTCTCACTTATGTGAGTCTGAGACAGGCTGTCTACACGCTGGACATTAGGAAATGCTGGTCTAAGAAATCATATTCCGTTACAAACACCTTTTAGAAGTCTGTCATTGATGAAGGAGTTTGAGAGCAAATGGAATCACTGGAGGAGTCAAGCAGAAAGTGTTCTTAAACCTCCTGATGACTTTAGGCAGGTGGACCCCAAAAACGTGGCATGAAAGGTGGTATGTCACCGTGGCAATGTGGGCGGCCTGCCCCCCTCCCCTCCTATTTACACGGAGAACTTATCTCCTTTCGTGGTTATGCAGAAGGTTCGGCTTAATCTGTAGCAAGCAGACTTCTGTGATGCAATTGTTTGAATTTCTGGCCACATGCAATCACTTGAACTATTTTATTTTATTAAATCATGTATTTACCAGAGAGTTAAAATCAAACAATTTTTGAGGGCAGCGGAGGCTACGGTTGATCATTTACATGCAGTGTTCTGTGGTTTACAAAGTATTGGGCTGTTTTTCTTAGATGAAAATGGTGCTTGATCATGTCATCTGTTATAGAGGGGTCATCAGTGCCCCGGAGCCACAGGAGATGAGATACAAGCAGTGTTTTGGTGAGTGTTAAAAACACACTCGAGAACGCTCCATGACCAGTTCCCCGGTAGGGGAGAGTCCTAGCTGCTCGCTTAAGAGTTTAGCCCGCTGTTCCCAGCCTGTCGCTGTCTTCCAAACAGTAATTCCAGTCAGCCCCTGGACGGCTGTAAAATGGAATGTTTTCAGAAGCGTGAAACTGAGGGCGCCTCTGTGCTGACTTGGTTGTAAATAAAAAATACTCACTCATGGATTTAAAAACTTGCCTTCAAAATAAAAATAAGAAGTCCCAGCACAGGAAATACACGGTTGAAAGTCTCCCTTTAATGGCAGGTGATGACGAGAGCCGTCGAGCGGTGGCGTTGTAGAATTCATGCCGAACAGTTGGCCAGTCAGGTGGAGTCCGAATGGCCAACCCGGGCCCCGGCTCCGCCCACAGTGACGGCGGGAGCAGGAGCCACCGCATTCCGCCCAGGACCCCGAGCGGAGCTTGTCCTGAGTCCCAGAGACAAGCTGAGTCCCCCCAGCGAGCACCCCAGCACCGAGCTCGGCCGAGCACTGGGAGCGCTGTGCCTAAGGTACAATCATCGGATTAAGAACGACTCATCAGGAAAGACAGGCGTCACTGATCTCACTCACATGAGGGATCGAATGAAGGAAATAAACTGATGGACAAGAGATCCAGAGACGGAAGCATGGGAGGGCTGCGGAACTGCAGCGGGAAGGCGGGCGGGGGAGTCGGTGAGAGAGACCCTCTGTGTGTGCGCACCCCATGGGCACAGACCACCGGGCGGTGAGGGCCCGGGAAGGGGGTGTGGGGGGAGGGGGTCAACGGGAAGAAAAGACAAAGGCGACGTCTGTAAGATTTTCAACAATAAAAAACACCTAAACACGAAATAGTAACAACCGATCGTTCTCTTCACCAGCCCTTATTGGGCACATTGTAAATCAGGTAAAAACTTATTTAGAAAAATAGTCCAAGTTTGTCATCGTGGAGGTGTCGTTTTAGAGACGGCGACAGGCGTTCAGCAAGTAAACAGACGGACCTTCCATGCGAGGAGCGCGAGAGAAGGAGCAGGACCGACAGGCGGAGGCGTGGGGAGGCGGGGGTGGCCGGCCCCGTGCAGAGGGCGGATGCAGAGCCACCCACCCGAGGGGAGGCCGGTGCCGGGTCCGAGCCTGGGAGGAGCTCAGTGCAGACGGACAGGCCGGCTGTCGGAGGGCGAAGTCGGAGACGTCGCTTCAGAGTGAAGAGAAGGACCAGTGGGAGGAACCGGGCTGTGACCCCGGGCTCAGCGCCTCCCGGGGGGGGGGGGGGCTGCCAGCTCAGGCGGAAGGCTGCTCCCCACCCGCTTCTCCCCCAGAACCCATCGGCCGGCCTCAGCGCACACGGAGGAGGTCGGGTGGTACCGCCCCCGGCACAGTGCAGTGCACAGGGAGGCAGGCTCCTGAACTGCACTGTGACTGCGACTGCCGCTAACGGAGAGCCGAGTGCCTGCCCAGCAGAACAGAGGCCGCTCGGGGAGGGCCGGAGGGGAAGGGGCGGTGGAGGGACTGAGCAACAGAACAAAAAAAGAAAGAGAACGCACGGTGTGGGGTTGCAAGGGGGGTGGAAGAGGGCACAGAGGGGATAAAAGGTGATGGAAATATAAAATGAGAAAGGGATAATAATAAAGACAAGTCTGTTAGCACTCCATGCCTCTTTTTGTTTTAATTTTTTTGCAATAATTTTATTTATTGGGAAGGAAGAGAGAAAATTGTGGCATACGGTTTAAGGGTGGGTCTCCTTACCTCAGAGCAACAATTTACCTTGAATTTGATATTTGGCCTCTGACATTCCTTTCCCGGGTAAGGGGAGAAATCTTCCTCTTTTCCCCCTTCAGTCCGTTAGGACATTTTTATCAAATGTAAAAATTAAACCAATGTAATTACTGAAACTAAACCTTCCATGCATTTTTTTCAACCCTTGAAATTCACTATTTACAGCGCTAAACTCTGTTTTCCCCAGTTTTACTGAGATATGCTGTTACTCACTGAGAAGCTCTGTATCCATGGGTGGATAGAGCTCTGCATCCCGTTTTTGAAAACATAATTCTCCCCAAACAGCCCAGGTGGCTTGCTGCGGCCCAAGTGCCCGTGGCTCAGCTCGGCCTGCCCCGTCCCGAGCAGCAGACCTCCTCCTGCGGCCCGTGCTCCAGGCCGCGGGCGGGCTCAGCCCAGGGCAGGCCCCGGGGCGGCGGGGAGCGGGGGGCACTGCAGCCTGAGACATCTAAGTTTGTGAAGATTTCACGCTGAAGCAGACACAAAGGTATGAGAAGAAGCCGGTGGGGTGTGAGGACTCCACCCGAGGGGCCCATTAAGTCCTCCGTCCTCGCTCTGGAGTCTCCTGCTGGTGGGGACACAGCCACACACTGGGTAGATGGCGCAGTAAAGGGTCATGGTGGTTCAGGTCCAAAGTCCTGGTGCCTCCCCCGGCCGGCTGCTCAGTGGTGAGAGCACCTGCTGTGAACTGAAGGGTCGGAGGTTAGGTTCTGGCCAAGGCACAGACCTCGGCTGCAGACTCGATCCCCCCCCTCCCCCCCCCCCCCCGGGCTGGGCCCTCGGACTTTGGGATCGGCTGCTCCAGCTTTACGCCCGGCTCCTGGGACGTCAGCGCTGCCTCCGCGCCCCGTCACCCGAGGCGGGCCCTCTCCTCCCACGGCCTCCGCGGCTCCGATGGGGAGCACCCACGGACATGCCCAGCTGGCTGCTGGGAGAAGGAGATGAGTTAGTGCATGCAAGCCTTTAACGCAGCCTGAGGCCGCTGGGCCCTCGATAAATGGAGCTTTAACAAACCTTCCCTTCTACGTCTCAGAGCTCCCTCTGTGCTGAGCAGAGAAAGAAAGCGCACACTTCTGTGCTGTCCGCGGGCCAGTCACTCTGATCCCAGGCGGCGGCCACCACTCGCTAAGAAGGGACCCACGGCGTGTCCTGGCAGCTGCTAACGCCGGCCCGCCTCGTCCCTCAGACAATCCCCGCGTGGGAGGGGCACCACCGTGGAGCACACTCTGTGGCCCCCGGGCTCCGGGCACCAGCGGAACCCTGGGAGGTGGGCCCGGCCGGGCTACACCAGGAGTCGTCCTGGTCGCTATTCTAGAAGGAACAGGTGACACGGAAAGAACAGGGCATTCTGTAAGCCGCCGTTGGTTGGAAACGAGGGAGGATCCCGAGGGCCCCCCGCGGGGAGCGCGGACCCGCCTCCCCCGGGCCTGCGGTGGCCTGCCGGCCAGAGACGCCGCGTGGACAGTCCATGTTGGGACCCGCTTTCCCGGGCCCTGACCACCTGAGAGAGGATCCGGGGCTCGGGGGCCAGCACGCTGCGCGGACTTGGAGCACCCACCGGGTGCCACCGTCAGCCCAGCTTCCCGGGACGTCTCCTGGCCCGTGGTCCTTCCCGGCTAAGAAAGCACCCACCTAGCAATTCAGTGTCACCACGGTATCTTCCCACAATTCACAGGGAAACACAGGCGCGGGAGGGGTCATTAGGACGCTGTGGGCAAACGTTTACTCACCAACCACAATGTGCTAGCCTCCCCCTCCCCCCAGCCCCGTGCTGCCTCTCTCATGCTCCCCCCTCCCCCTCACGTCCACACCTGCACCTTGCTGAGGCCCTCCGTGCTCTTCCTGGGATCACGGCCGCCCGCTTGGCTCTCTGCCTGTCCCCATCCTTCTCCACGTCAGGGGTGGCAGGAGCAATGCCTCCCCTGAGGGTCCTCCCTGTTTCACGATAAACCCCAAGTGGCTCTTAAGACCTCCTATCCCAGCGCCTCTCCCTCTCCCCCTCCCCTGCAGAGCCTCCTGTGCTCCAGACGTGCCTGGCACTGCCATCAGCCACGGGCCCCGCCGCTCCTCCTACCAGACTCCGCCGAGCACCCGCCGCCTCTGGAGCACCTCGTCCCGGGGCACACCTCCCGCCCGGGCCGCCCTGCCCTGCGGAGGGCCTCGTGCGTCACAAACAGGAACACGTTTGCAAAAGGACAGACGGACACTTCTCTCGGGAGCAGGTGCTCAGCCCGGGGGGAGGCCGGGACCCTGCCCGGCTGCTCCGGACTCAACTGCTCAGGCTCCGGGGAAACCCGGCTCCATCTCCACGGCCTGGCGCAGAGGCCCGGCAGCTGGAGGGCCGGCAGTCCCGGCCCCACTGGCCCGGAGCACCCGCTGAGCGTGGGGATCGGGCGAGAGCAGCCAGAGTCCGCCCAGGGCCAGCTCCTCGCCCTGAGCTCAGGCTCACGGGGCGGCCACAGCTGCTCACGAACCAGCGAGAACCCACAAGAGCTGTGCAGGGAGCTAAGGAGCGTTTTGCCACTTTATTTATTTTATTTTTATTTATTTATTTGTTTTAATTTTTAATTTTTAATTTATTAAGGTATTTTATCCCCCCCCTCTCCACCGACCTCCCAAACATGCCCTCTCTCCCCAGAGTTTTGTGTCCATTGGTTGTACTTACATGCATGCATACCATTCCTTCGATTGTTCTCTTATCTCCCCCAGATCTCCCTCCCCTCCCCGCTGTCATTTGACAATCTGCTTGTTGCTTTACTGTCACTATATCTATCTTTCTGTTCACTAGAAAGATATAATGTTCTTTATTATCCATAAATGAGTGAGGTCATGTGGTGTTTCTCTTTCATTGACTGGCATATTTCACTCAGCATGATGCTCTCCAATTCCATCCAACCAGTTCCGGTGACTCGGATTTGTGTGTAAACAGATGTGATGTGTGTAACTCATCTCTCCAGTCAGCAACTATGTGGCCATTGATTTCTAGAACTGGGAATCATTTTATTTTTGTAAAAATATTTAATGAATTGATTTAAATTTTCAAAAAGTTAATTCAGAAATTTCAGCTTTAGCTGATTAAAATGTTTAATTAATGTCTTATTTTATTTTTAACATAAACACATTTTATGAAAAACAAATGTTTGCAAAATTATAAAAATAATTTAAATTTTGTGCAGTGGTTATAATTTGATGATTATATGTTCAAAAGCTATACACTTTGAATATGAGTATATACTTAGTTTATTATTACTAATAGAATACTAGTATTTGACAGTTTTGATGATAAAAATATTAGTTATTTTGATAGAATTAAGGTCAAAAATTTGTTTTCAAGATAGGTGAATTTTATTTATGAATTATGCTTATTACTCAAACCTCTCCAGCACTTCAACGAAATACACACACATGCCCACTAATATTGAAATAAATTCAGTTGTTTTTTATATTCTGCCAATTGTTAGTAATGAAAAATTCATAGACTTGCACATCCTCCAGCTTTGTGGCTAAAAAGCAGCTGTGGCACTGACCGAAGCTCCCATGTTCGGACAGGTGGGTCCTCTCCCCGCCCGCCCACGGGAGTGCGCCCTCGCTGAGCTGTCTCCACTCCAGCCCACAGCCACGGAGTGTCTTCTGGGCCAGACCACGCCTCTCACAATTACTCCTTCACAAACCTTTCTTGGCCACCTGACTAAGACTGTCCCTGGAACCCAGTGCCCAGACCACTCCGAGCACGAGGTGGGAGCTGGGTGACTGGCTGGGTTCTCCCAGAGTGAGACCAGGCGGCAGGGCTGAGGCCGGGAGACCTTGCGCCTGACCGCCATGGCGGGACCCCGCCCTGATTCTCTCCTCCATGAGCGGCTGCCTCGCCTCCCGCCCTGCAGTGTCCTCGTCTGTGAACACAAACAATGAGAGTGGAGTGTTAGCTTGTGATAAGAGGAAAACGGTAAGTGAAATAATAAATGAGTTAGTATTTGCAAAGACGTAGAGCTGTGGCTGCACGTTTTTGGCTAAATAAATGCCTAAGTGAAGTCCCATCACATGTGCGTAGGTTCCTCCAGAAACCTTACTTTTCTTTTTAATTGTCATAAAAATTTCAAAGGAAAAAAGCATTTTGACTCTAAACAACAGTAGATGTTTAGTAGGTAATATGTAAAAAAATATATATATATTTTATTGCTCAATGTGCCTGAAAGCAGTGAGCTTAGACATCAGCCCTTAGAAGTAGTGCAGGCCCTGAACTGGCCGAGGAGTCGGAGCGTTTTGCGGGTGCTGCTGTGTTCACTGGTGTGGGGTCACGGGTGTGGGGCTGAGGAGGGGCTTCCTGTGGCGGAGGAAGTGGGCTGCTCTGTCAGGTCCTGTTCGGGGCTTGGACAGCGGCGTCACGCTCCTTCCCAGAGCCAACCAGCCTCCTGGCGCCCCGGCGTGTGGCTGAGGCACTCTCACTGGCTTCTGTGCCATTTCGTTCACAAACTTGGCATGAGGCCTTCTCTACCCGCAGAGATTTTGTAATCTAACAGGACAACAAAATTGACAGGCGCAGATTTCATGAAAGATCCTTGTTAGCAGGGCCAGGAAGGGAGGGGATGATGTTTTTAAGCCCGGGTGTTGCATAACTCTGCGTCCAGCCTGGCAGGCTGAGCGGGACCGTGTCGTTAGGAAAGCAGTGAGAAGTGGAGGAAATGTCACCGGAGGCAAGGACCAGCCGCTTTCCATGGGGCAGGGCTGCTCGAGGTGAAGGGAGGTTGGGTGACAGGAATGGAGAACCCCAAGATCAGTGCACCCTGAGATGCTGAGAGCACGCCCTGTCCTGCGCATGCATGCTCTCTTCCTCCTCTCAGCACTCTCTGCTGCCCAGGGCAGACCCAGACCCTGGAGGCTCCGGCAGCAGCAGCTCCGGGAAAGTGAAGCCACAGATGCCCCCACAGAGCCTCCCCAGCCCGTACCCACAGTGACTGCCGGTGTGGCCTCCCAGAGGTCAGCGACCTAATCATCTCAGGGCACAGCCCACTGCCTGGCCCACAGGAGCGCCCACAGTGTGTCCCCATGGACGCGGGCAGCTCCTTTGTCAATAGGCAAGCTTGTTTTGTTTCCATTCTGAGTGAAATTTGGTTGTTTTGAGGGGAGGGATAAAGAAAACAGATTTTTTGAAATGAACAGAAAATGCCTGCCAGAATTCTCGTGGGAGAGTAGCAATTCTTACACAGAAAACGCACTGGTTTTCCTACGAACGTCTACGATCTTCCATCTCCTAAACCAGGGGGAACAGGCCCACTTCGGGAGCATGACCCGCAGGAAGGACGGGCAGGAGTGAGCCCGCGGGAGGAGCGGGGCAGGTCAGCAGACAGACTGACAGCCCTCAGCATCCCCTTTGCTCAGGGGCAACCTGAGACTAATCTTTTGAGACGACGGTGATTCCTGAAGCCCAAAGAACCCATGTTCAAGATCGAGATGCAGAGCCCACCTTCCATACATGCTCATTCCACCCAGTGAGCAGGAATACTTCTGTCTTTGAGAAGAGATATTTCTGGGAGCAAAAGAGAAAGGTGATGTAAGTTTAGGTGAGAACTTGGGTATAGAAAACTCAGAGCCCATCCGAAAGACGTCGCTAAGAGGTCCCCAAGTGCTCCCGAAGTTCTCCAATCATTTTCCGGTTTCCTGGGGTGGGGTGGGGGTGCTTCCGCCAACACTCTTACCCCGAGGGAGGGAAGGACCGACCTCTGGTCTGCAGTTTCCCTTCTTAAACGCCTTTCTGCCTCGGTGGCCTGGCGCGTCTCCTTCTGGCCTGGTGAGCAGGTGACTTTGGGACCGCGGGCCCAAGACCGAACACCTGCTCAGCCACCTGCTCCAGGGACATTGCAGAAGTGACTTCAGAAAGTCATGTAAAAGCTCCGCACATTTCACTCTGCAGTACAACACTCTAAAACTCAGAGCTTAAAGATTAATACACAGGTAAACTAAGGACTCGTGGGCTGAGTTCCTACACTGTTTCTTACTCGCAGCCCGAATGCAGTGAGGTGAGCAACTCAAGAGCCTCCAGTCTGTGACAGCAGCCACACAAAACTTGGGAGATGATGATGTGGACATTTTTAAGCAAGCAGCTGAAAGAGATGCTTGGCTGGAACGAGCTCTGAGCCAGCGCCTTTGGAGAGCGTTGAAGTGGCCCCAGCTCTGTTCACTTTCCGCCTGCACACGTGGTCAGGCAGGAGAACGGGCAGGAGCCTGCACACGTGGTCAGGCAGGAGAACGGCAGGAGCCTGCACACGTAGTCAGACAGGAGAACGGGCAGGAGCCTGCACATAGTCAGGCAGGAGCCGGTCCTGCCCCACGCACTGGCTCACACCCAACTCGCAGGCCGGTGCTGATCAGTGAGCCCTGAGCTCGGCGGATGGCCTCGCCGAACGCTCCGGTGTGGAGCCTGGCCTTCCGATCCTGAGCTAAACAACGATGCACAACACAAAGCATCTGACAGCGGAAACTGGCAGCGCTCTCCTTTTCGGGGACCAAACCGGGCGACTCGTCATCGCCAAACCATCTCCACCGGCCACTGGCTGCCCTGCAGAGCGCACCGCGCTGGTCTTCGCCAGGAAGAACCCAGAGCTCCTTCAAAGGGCACCGGAGAGCCGCTCTCTCCTGAGCACCAGCGAGCAGGCAGCACGTGTGTCACATGAGCCGAAGTGACAGTGTCTCCCGGGATTGTCAGGACGTGTGGCCAGGGAAATGGGCTGTAAACTGGTTCACGGCATGAAACTTGTGAAGTTCAAATCATCCCAATGAATGAGTGAAAGGTCTCCGCAATCCTGGTGCTCAGAGGCTATTGTTAAGGTTTGGGTGTGTAATCTTCCCCATATTCAAACCTGGGGTGGGGGAGGAATAGATAAACTACACATTGAGACTTCGTTCCTATTTCATTTGTTAATAATCTTTGGGTATTTGTTCTATCAATTAATATATGTCCATGAGATCGCCTTTAGTGAGAGACTAGTGTTCAGGGAGTGGGCAGGCGCTGGTTTATTTAACAGCCCCTCACCGCGAGGCATTGCTTTGTCAGTCTCTGTGACAGGCAGCGTGGAGCTGAGCATCTTGAAGCCAGAGCATCGATATCGGCACGCTGCCTTGCCCCCTCTCCTTGGTATAAGTTTGATGCTTATCTTCGAGCCTCTGTGTGTGAGTTCATCTGAAAGACGGGGCGGGTGTCATGGGGACAGATAGGAGGGGCGTGGCCAGTGCTCAGAAGCAGCAGCCCAGGTCCGGGCCGCGTATTTTGAGAAGAGAGCCTCCTTAGGCAACGTGAGGGTTTCTTTCCTTGGCTGGCCTTCGCACCCACAGGATCCCTGGGTGACGAGCGGTGGGTGTCCCACCCCCTGTGGCTGCTGACGGCGGTGTGGAGACATGTGCTTCCAGCTTCCACAGGGGTCAGGAGCTCCCTCCCTGTCCCGGGGGCCATCCTCCTGCCTCGCATCCACCTCCCTCTCCACGTCCACTCCCTTCTCTTTCTTTCATCACCACACACGTTCTCCCTGTTGCACAAAGTTCTCCCTGGACAGCTCATTCTCTGTTCCTGCTCCTCCCAGAGCCCCCGATCTTCCTAAAAAGGCCAGAGCCAGAGCACTGCAGACATGGGGTGACTGGGAGAGCCGTAGTAAATACTAAAAATGACTGAAGGTGCACAAACTGGGGGAAATGGAAGGGCAGAGGAATCCAATCTAATATAATGGAATGGTTTTCATTCATGGTAGTCAAAAATTTCAGCCACTGCTCAAAATGTAAAAGCTCATTGGCACAAACCCACAATGAGATGTCACATCACACACCTACAGGAGGGTGTTGGGAGAATGTGGAGAAGTTGGAACCCGTGTGCATTGCTGGTGCGGGTGGAAGGTGCAGACACTGTGGAAAACAGTGATGCCGAATATAAAACTGCCATATGGCCCAACAACTCACCCTATAGGGTACATGTATACCCAATAGAATTGAAAGCAAGGACTTGGCAGATGCTTGAAGACTCATGTCCACAGCTGCATCCTTCATAACAGAAGCTGGAAGCAGCCCCGGTGTCCATCCACAATGCGGGGTAAGCTCGGGGGGTATGTACATGCAATGCAATGTTGGTTAGCCATAAAAAGGAATGAAGTTCTGAAACATGTTGCAACATGAATCACAGTCTGTAAATGAAGAAGACACAAGAGGATAAACACTGTATGCCTCTACTTACATGAAGTCTCTAAAATAGATAATTTCTTAGAAACAGAAAGTAGAGGAGAGATTACTGAGGCTGGAGGAGGAGGGGTGGAGGGTTATTGCTTCATGGTGCAGAGCTCCGATTGGGCTGATGAAAATGTTTTGGAAATGGTGGTTGTGGTTGCCAACATTGTAAATGTAATGAAGGCCACTGAATTTTACACATAAAAATGGTTCAAAACAGCAAATTTTGTTATATATATTTTATCACAATTTTTAAAAATCAATAATGCAATATATCAAAAGGCATTAAATTGTACTCCTTCAGAGGGTGAATTGTATCGTATGGGAATTATATCTCAATAAAGCTGTTTATTTTAAAGTTTATTTATGAAAATCCTCACCTCTGCACCTGCAGACACCTGTGATCATTTTCATAATTCCTGTACAAGGCTTCTGTTGCTGTCGTAACAAATCACCTACTCTTAGTGGCTTAAAACAACACAGGTGTATTATCTGACGATTTCCTAGGTCATAAATTCCACATGGCTCTCCTTGAGCTAAAACCAACTTACTGGTGGGCTGGGTTCCTCTGTGGGCAGCTCCAGGAGTGAGTCTGCTACTTCATTTCTTCTTCTTTCTTTTTTTAAAAATATATTTTATTGATTTTTTACAGAGAGGAAGAGAGAGGGATAGAGTTAGAGACATCGATGAGAGAGAAACATCGATCAGCTGCCTCTTGCACTCCCCCTCCTGGGGATGTGCCCACAACCAAGGTACATGCCCTTGACCGGAATCGAACCTGGGACCTTTCAGCCCGCAGGCTGACGCTCTATCCACTGAGTCACACCGGTTTCGGCTGTTACTTCACTTCCACAGCTCACAGAGGCATCTGGGCTCCTTGGCACACCCTTCCCACCGTCCTTAAAGCAACGACGTGCAAATGGCCAACATCACTCGTCACCAGGGAAATGCAAACAAAGGCACCGTGCGGTATCACCTCACCCGGTTGAAAGGCCATCATCACAGACAACACATGATGAGTGCTGGTGCGGGCAGAGCAAACAGACCCCTCGTGCACTGCTGGCGGATGCAGACCGGGCAGCCACTGTGGAGAACAGCATGGAGGTTCCTCAAAACTAAAAATGGAGCTGCCATTTGACCCAGCGATCCCGCTTCTGGGTATATATTCATGGCAATGAAATCAGGATCTCAAAGAGATATCTGTACTCCCACATCCACTGTAGAACTTACTCATAATCCCCAGGATGTGGGAACAACCTAAATGTTCAGCAATGGGTACGTAAATAAAGAAAATGCGTACATATGGTATGTGTGTATATATGATCCATACGTAGGAGGGCAAACGTAGGTTTACAGTTGTTCATATAGAAAATAATACAGTAATTAATAAATAATAATGTAAGAATAAACTCAACACTGTGAACCTACTTTTGCCCACCCAATGCAGATCATCTATACTAATAAAGGGTAATATGCTAATTAGACCAGATGACCAGACATCTTCCAGACAGTTAGGGGGTGACCAGGCCAGCAGGGGCAGTTGGGGGGTGACCAGGCTGGCAGGGGGCAGTGGGGGGGGGCAATCAGGTTGGCAGGCAGGTGAGCGGTTAGGAGCCAGCAGTCCCGGATTTTGAGAGGGATGTCTGACTGCCGGTTTAGGTCCGATTCCCCAGGGGTCTGGGCTGAGGGACCCCCCCCCCCATGCACAAATTTCATGTACTGGGCCTCTAGTATATAATAATGTGATATATTCAATCACAAGTGAAAAGAAATTCTGCTGTTTGTGACAACACAGGTGAACCCGAAGGATGTTATGCTAAGTAAAATAGGCAGATGCAGGAACACAAATGCCACATGACCTCACTTTCATCTGAAATCCACAAAGTTGAACTCACAGAAGCAGAGTTGAATAGGGGTCACCAGGGGTGACAGGGTAGGGAACTGGGGAGGTGCTGGTCAAAGAGCACATGCTTCCAGTTAGAGATGAGTTAAGTTCTGGGGCGCTAAAAAACAGCTCTATTAATATAGTTAATATCATTAATAAGAGTAGCAATGTTCTCACCACACACAGAAAGGCAGCCAAGTGGGGCAACAGACATCTCAATCATGGCAATCATTTCCCAATGTCAATCATACCCCAATAAACTGGGGGAAAGCTAATTTAATTAGTTAGCGTAGCTCTGCCCAACTTCTGGGAACACATCTTTCTCTGCCACACAGGGTGTCGTGACCAGACTGGCCCCACTGATGACTGGGCTGCCCACCTCCACGTCGGCACCTTTATCCACATTTGTAAGGCCCTGTTGCCACGTGAGGTGCCTGAGCCACGGCTTCGGGGGAATGGCATGGGTGCCTGCAAGGACCATCCCTCTGCCGACTAGCACTGTGAGCAATTCAAGGACTTTTAACGAAAAGGAGTGTATACACCCACCGCCACGCGACACCCGCTGAGCATGTGTCTCCCTGCTCCCAGGCCATGCAGCTCGGGGGTCCCGGACCCAGGGCTGGCCAGAGAAGCCTCAGTGCAAGCCACAGCCTAGCGGTTAAGCCCACTTGGCTTTCCTGTCTTGCGGGAGTTTGACGGGCTCCCACACGCGGGGTGGCAGCCTCTCGCCCAGCAGCCTGTGACGCTCTTCTGGAAGGGGCAGCCTCCTCCGGGGCCACTCCCCGCCTGCTCTGCCCCATCCAGGGCTGCCTGTGGGAGCCGGGGCCCTTCAGCCCAGCACAGGATGGGCACATGGCGCTGTTCTTGCAGGTGAAGGAAAGAGGAATTACTCTTAAACACACCTTTTCCGAGAAGCACAGACCACACGTTAGGTGTCATTTATGTATTTTTGCAATTATACTTTAACATGCCCTATCCACTCTAATTTCATGACGAAACCATCCAAGTTTAAGAGCATTTCTCCATTACAGAATGAACGAGCGGCCCTGATTCCCATATCTGGGTCCATCTCCCTCACCAGCCTGTGGCCCTTCAGCTCAGGAACAAGGTCCGTTCGCCTGTCACCAGCTCCCGCCACGGTGCCTGCTCAGAGGGGGGACCTGGAAGGGATGGCCGAGGACAAAATAACAAACATGGTGAGCAGCCATTGTTTGCTTTTTATTAGCTTACCAGTGGCTATAACCTACTTATAAAAAGACTAGATGCCCAGTGCATAAAAATTCATGCACTGGAGGGGGGGATCTCTCAGCCCAGCCTGCCCCCTCTCACAGTCCGGGAGCCCTCAGAGACAGGAGAAGGTGACACCCTCACACCTCTGCTGCTGCCACTGCCGGCAGTGGAAGCCTTGGGGGCCCTGGGCGGCTCGGCAACTACCATCCGAGGCTTGCCTACACATCAGGCCTGCTCTGGGTGGCTGGGGCTGAGGCAGGTCCACTGCACCACGTCCCCACACCCCCACCCTGCCGCCGGCAGGGCTGAAAGGACGGGGGCTCAGGCCAGGCTGAGGGGACTGGGCGCCTCCATCTTGTGGCTATGGGCACTGGTGGTGGTCAATCAGCATTATTCCCTCTATTAGATAGGATGAGTCTGTTCAGTAACAGTAAATGTGACTGGCATGCCCGCGTTCTGGGTGTGAAAACAGGACACGGACTCGCCCAGCTGGAGAAGCAGCCACGCAAGCCTGCACTCCGGACGGCAGTACTGGGAGCGGCTGGCTGAGATGAGCAGCTTCCAGCAGAGACAGTCAACCTGGACTGCAAAGGGGGCGCTGGTTTTTGGGCGAGGGGACACAAGCAGGATTTCTGGGAGAAGGAAGTGGGCATGAGGAGAGAGGAGGAGCAGGCCTGTGCGGAGAAGGCTGGGGTGTCTGACCCAGAACTGGGCACTGGGGTGTCTGGACACAGCACCGGGCACTGGGGAGTCTGGACACAGCACCGGGCACTGGGGAGTCTGGACACAGCACCGGGCACTGGGGAGTCTGGACACAGCACTGGGCACTGGGTGTCTGACCCAGCACCGGGCACTGGGTGTCTGACCCAGCACCGGGCATGGGGGAGTCTGACCCAGCACCGGGCACTGGGGAGTCTGACCCAGCACCGGGCACTGGGGAGTCTGGACACAGCACCGGGCACTGGGGTGTCTGGACACAGCACCGGGCACTGGGGAGTCTGGACACAGCACTGGGCACTGGGGAGTCTGGACACAGCACTGGGCACTGGGGAGTCTGGACACAGCACTGGGCACTGGGGCATCTGACCCAGCACCGGGCACTGGGGTGTCTGACCCAGCACCGGGCACTGGGAGTCTGACCCAGCACCGGGCACTGGGGAGTCTGACCCAGCACCGGGCACTGGGGAGTCTGGACACAGCACCGGGCACTGGGGAGTCTGGACACAGCACCGGGCACTGGGGAGTCTGGACACAGCACCCGGCACTGGGGAGTCTGGACACAGCACTGGGCACTGGGGCATCTGACCCAGCACCGGGCACTGGGGTGTCTGACCCAGCACCGGGCACTGGGAGTCTGACCCAGCACCGGGCACTGGGGAGTCTGACCCAGCACCGGGCACTGGGGAGTCTGGACACAGCACCGGGCACTGTCGTGTCTGGACACAGCACCGGGCACTGGGGAGTCTGGACACAGCACCGGGCACTGGGGTGTCTGACCCAGCACCGGGCACTGGGGAGACTGACCCAGCACCGGGCACTGGGGCGTCTGACCCAGAACCGGGCACTGAGTGTCTGACCCAGCACCGGGCACTGGGGAGACTGACCCAGCACCGGGCACTGGGGCGTCTGACCCAGCACCGGGCACTGTCGTGTCTGACCCAGCACCGGGCACTGGGGAGTCTGACCCAGAACTGGGCACTGGGGAGTCTGGACACAGCACCGGGCACTGGGGTGTCTGGACACAGCACCGGGCACTGGGGAGTCTGGACACAGCACTGGGCACTGGGGAGTCTGGACACAGCACTGGGCACTGGGGCATCTGACCCAGCACCGGGCACTGGGGAGTCTGACCCAGCACCGGGCACTGGGGTGTCTGACCCAGCACCGGGCACTGGGGAGTCTGGACACAGCAGCGGGCACTGTCGTGTCTGGACACAGCACCGGGCACTGGGGAGTCTGGACACAGCAGCGAGCACTGGGTGTCTGACCTCGCACCGGGCACTGGGTGTCTGACCCAGCACCGGGCACTGTGGAGTCTGACCCAGCACCGGGCACTGTGGAGTCTGACCCAGCACGGGGCACTGGGGTGTCTGACCCAGCACCGGGCACTGGGGAGTCTGACCCAGCACGGGGCACTGTGGGGTCTGACCCAGCACCGGGCACTGGGTGTCTGACCCAGCACCGGGCACTGTGGAGTCTGACCCAGCACCGGGCACTGTGGAGTCTGACCCAGCACAGGGCACTGGGGTGTCTGACCCAGCACCGGGCACTGGGGAGACTGACCCAGCACCGGGCACTGGGGAGTCTGACCCAGCACCGGGCACTGGGGAGTCTGACCCAGCACCGGGCACTGGGGTGTCTGGACACAGCACCGGGCACTGGGGAGTCTGACCCAGAACCGGGCACTGAGTGTCTGACCCAGCACCGGGCACTGGGTGTCTGACCCAGCACCGGGCACTGGGGAGTCTGACCCAGCACCGGGCACTGAGTGTCTGACCCAGCACCGGGCACTGGGGCGTCTGACCCAGCACTGGGCACTGGGGCGTCTGACCCAGCACCGGGCACTGGGGTGTCTGACCCAGCACCGGGCACTGGGGAGTCTGACCCAGCACCGGGCACTGGGAGTCTGACCCAGCACCGGGCACTGGGGAGTCTGACCCAGCACCCGGCACTGGGGTGTCTGGACACAGCACCGGGCACTGGGGAGTCGGACCCAGCACCGGGCACTGGGAGTCTGACCCAGCACTGGGCACTGTCGTGTCTGGACACAGCACCGGGCACTGGGGAGTCTGGACACAGCAGCGGGCACTGGGTGTCTGACCTAGCACTGGGCACTGGGTGTCTGGACACAGCACCGGGCACTGGGGCGTCTGACCCAGCACCGAGCACTGAGGTGTCTGGACACAGCACCGGGCTGGGCCCTGCAGGCAGCACCGCTGAGCGCTGGCCTCCGCACTGGGGCCAGGGGCCCAGCAGCCTGAGTCTCAGCGGGTGACACGCCCGCGCTGAGGCAGGGAATGAGGGCCGAGGCCCAGCCCTGCTCAGAGACCTCCTGGTGCACAGGGTTCTGGGACCCTCGGGAATGTGTGAGGTCAGGATTCTGTGGCCCCATTCGTCCACTCCCCTCTGCACCCCCCGGAGCCAAACTTAAAATGAAATTTTCGATGAGGAAGACACACATGACTCCCCGGTTGAAATCCAGGCATCTCCTCGAACACACATTCAACACAGACATTCTTTCCGTGTTTGCTTCATCCTCGGCGCTGGCCTCTGGGTGACACCCGAGACCCAATGTCTCTGCTTTGGGAGGAGAGAGATTAGCACCAGCGGGGGGTGTGACATCCCCAGCCTGTGCCACCGCCCTGCCCGCTGGTGCCCTGCCCGCTGATGTCACCTGGCGGGGACGGAAGGGGACAGCTGCTGCCGCTCTGCTGAGCTAGCAGGCCGAAAGGCCAGAGGAGGAAATAACCCCGCACTCAGGGTGGAGTCAGCCTGGCCCTTCCGTGATGGAGCGCGTCGGAAATTACTGCCGATGTGGGTTCCCTGCCCGGAGCCACATCGGACAGCTGGGCCCAGTTCTCCACGGCATCGCCGGGTCCATAGGAGGAAAAACACACGGTCAGACTTTGGGGCTCCCCTCTCAGCCCCCGAGAGGTCAGCGTGGCCGTTCGCCTTGAGGGCTGCTTTCTTGCCTTTGGTGTGATGTTTTAAGGCCGCCCCTGGGGGAGGGAGACAGGAGAAGGTGAGGGGCTAAGCGGTGAGGTTAGGAGACTGGCCTGAGGCGGTGAGCTCACAATCCGGTGTGCAGAGGGTGAGCTGTAGAACTGTACCCCTGAAACCTACAGTCCTGCTAACCACCGGCACCCAGTGAGTTCAGTGAAAGACAGTGACCCCGCCACCTGTGTGAGTGACATACGTGAGCACCTCCTGATGCCCTGGTGAGCTGGCCTCGCTCGGCGCCCGTCCCTGCAATGGGCTGGCACGGTGCCCTGCCCGAGCCTGCCGGAGCTGCTCTGTGCCCAGAACGGCGCTCAGAGGTCTTACCTGCTCGCAGCAATGTCCGGTGTGACAGGAAGGGAAGATTCCCTTCTCCTCGGCTCCCAGGCCTGGGTGGTGGTGCTCCCACCCACCCCCACCCCGGCATGCCGGAGCAAACAGCATGTTCCCCCGCAGACCTCAGGGCGGGGACAAAGCTCCGCCCCGCCGAGCCCAGTCCCTCAGACCCGCGTTCTGGCGCGGCACTCGCCCCACAGGGGCGATTGGATGTTTAAGGGGGCAACTTGAGAATGAGTTATCAACAGTGAATTTCTTATGGTTCTAGGGGCCTCATGTACACTATATAAATATATATTGTGACATATTTATGCATTTCTGTTCTCTATTATGTTTTGAAACTTTATTTGCTGTTTTTTCACATCACTCCATATTATAATGTTTAAACAGTGCCTTAGTGATTTCTTCCTCAGTACTTCAACTGTCCTTCCGTTCTTTATTTTTCTCTCTTGTGGATGCCATGTTCAGTGGAAGCTTGTTTAGACCAAGTTAACGGCCTTCGAGGCTTCCTCCGCGTGACCAGAGTCACTGTTTGAATAACACGAGTTCCAAGTCTCGGGGGGGAGGGTGCGGGGGCATCAGGATGCTAGAGGCGCGGAGGTGGGGTGTGGCCAGGCGGCTGGGAACCACCGCTCGGGACAGACGCTCCGCCCGGGGCCCGGGAAGGCACTTACCACGGGCTGGACACTGAGGGGACCATCACAGGTAGGTGTTGTTACTGTCATTTGAACATGGTCACATGCCTCTCAAGGACCACACACTCCCTAGGATCGCCACGGAGCAGGGAGATCCTGCAGACGCGCTGACGTCACAGCCGTCCCGGTGGGGTCGCCGCCGCGTGTGTGCAGTAACGTGCCGCCCACCCCGGGCGCCGGCCAGGTGCCTGCAGCGCGTGTGCCGCTGCCGGGGCAGCAGGATGCTCACCTGGACCGAGTTTCCTCCTCCCCTCGGTCAGCTGTTTGCTGCTGTCCCCTCCTCGTCCCCACTGGACCCTCCGACCGAACCTCTAAGTTCAGGGTCGCAGCTGCTGGCACAGCTCAGCACCGGTTCTGTCCCGGCCTCGGCCGGTTCCTCGGCAAACCGCACTGGCTTCCTTGGTGGCCAGATCGGGGGCAAGGCCTTCATGGTCCGCCTGACTCCCCTGCTCACGGCCACCCCGTCCTCTCCGCCTCCCGATGGCACGACACTTTCCCCTCGGCCCCCGCCTTAACCTCAGGCCCAAAACTCGGCAGAAGGAGCTCAGCGTTGGCCTCCCGGAGCCTCTGGGGCAGAGACGGGCCCCAGAGGAGAAAGACCCCAGAGCAGGTGGCAGGATGCTCCCATGGGTCCGTGGCCTGCAGGGCCCGGGGGGCGGGGGGGCGGGAAGGGGGAGAGAGAATTACAGGCACCAGCTGGGGGCTGACTTGACTTCGCCTTGAGCTGCCAGGAGACACGTAGCAGTGAAGGAGGGGGGCCCCTGGGGGCGGGAACCCAGCGCCAGCCGATGGGGTCACATGGGAAGGCCACCTGCCAGCCGTCCCCTCCCCTCCCTCAGAGCAGACCAGCTTTTCTTTGCCAACAGCACCCCCTGGTGGTTAACAAGGAGTAACCCTAACCCCTGCCCTTTTCACTCTTGGGGGATTTCTGCTCATTTTCCTCTTAGAGTTTCTCTAATTCCTGCTCCAATGCTCTTTTTCTTTGCTGCACAGTCCCCTCCCAAATATGGACCGCTTACTGTGAGCCCCCCCCCCCCGCGAGTGGTGGGGTCCAGGGCAGAGCTGCCACCCGAGTCTGGAAACCGGTCCGCGGAGTTGTGAGCGAGGGTCCTCGAGTGAGAGACAGTGAGTGATGCCTTTGAACCTTCATGGAAACTCCGGAAGCCTTTCCGCTACTAAAGCGCTGCTGGGAATAGTTTGTGAGCATGTGCGTCTCTGCGTGTTGCACTAACTCACACTTAGAGACTGCACTCCCTCCCGAGTGCTGCAGGGCGCGGGGCACACCCTCACCGTGCCAGCCCCGACAGAGACTTTCCCAGAGGCACAGCCCACACCGGGAAGTTAAAGGTTACTCTGCGAGTCTCCGTGACCTCCCTTTTGGTTGATATGTCACTGACGTGTAACACTGTGTCAGGTGTGCAATGTGTTGACCTGGTAGGTTTACACACGGCATGTGATTCCTCCCGCAGCGTCAGCCACCACCTCTCCCGTGTCGTGTAACTGTCATTCCCCTCCTGTGGTGAGAACAGCCGTGACCTCTCTCTCAGCAGCTCTGAGGGATATACAGTCCAGCATTGCCACTAATCATGTTATAGCAAATGTGCATGAAAAGTAGGCATCTGCTCATTAAATGCTCATTGATATCTATCCTAGCCAGGCCTGCTTAGATGCAGGGAACATTGGTTCGCAAAGTAAAACCCTGTTCTTAAGAAGTTACGCTCTGGTGGGAGAGACAGACAGATGGCGTAAGGAACTGATAAGTTACCGCGGAGACTTAAGTCTGGCCTGCTGGGGAGGAACAAACAGCACGGCCAGGAGGAACAGAACACGCAGCACGGTCAGGAGCCTTGGCTAGCGGTGCGACTGCGAGCAGTCAGGGAAGGCCTCTTTGAGGAGGTGGCACTGGGAGGCCAGGAGGACGGGCCAGGTGGACGGGCCAGTGGGGATTCAGGGAGCGCTTCCACACAGAATGCCAGATGTGAAGGCAGGAGGCCTTCGGAGGGGAGGAGAGTAGGGGCTGGAGGCCGGGGTGTGGATCAGCAGCCGGCAGTGGGGACAGTGGGTGTGCGAGCACTCACTCAAAGGACATGCGGGTTTCTTCGGAGTGACAGGAGGCTGCGGGAGGGAGGAGCTTGTGGGGAAGACCGGAGGGCCGAGGGCGGCGGGAGCCAGCAGGAGGGTCCTTAGGCCTGGCTCACAGACCATGTGGTTCAGAGGCTTTGAGTCTGGAGCGCCTGCTGGTGCCCTTTGCTGAGACAACCCTCCCGGAGAGGGCAGTGGGAGGGGCACCTTGTGCAATGTGGGCAGGTGCTGTCAGGTGTCTGTCACAGGTTCTGGGCCGTCCCCGAGGCAGCGGGGCAGTCACAGGCCAGGGAGAGGGCTGGGCTGAGATATGAATGTGGCGTCATCTGTAGGGTGAAGGTTTCTTAGTTGTGGGGCGAGAACGATGGGAGGGAGTGGAGAGAGAACAGACCAGAAGGAAGCTAGAGAAGGGGAGATACAGCCTCAGGGACAGGGAGAGGCGCAGGCACACCCATCACTCTGGGCCGGACTGAGGGCAGGACTTCATTTAGTATTCAAATGTGAGCTCACCTGTATGAAATTAGCCCAACGAACAGCACGTGGTTAAGGTTTTCCAAGTCACTTGAAAGATACTATCTGACCTGCTGGTAAACTAACACATCTATACTAATAAAAGGGTGATGTGCTAATTAGACCAACATCTTCCAGACATCCTTCCGGACAAAGCCACGGTGGCAGGGGCCAAGGCAGAGGCAGTTAGGGGTGAGCAGGCCAGCAGGGGAGAGCAGTTAGGGATGATCAGGCAGGCAGGTTTAAACCAGGAGTTGGAAATCCCCTGAGGAGTCCCAGATTGGAGAGGGTACAGGCCAGGCTGGAGAACCTCCCCTGCCCCCCTGTGTACAAATTTCGTGCACTGGGTCCTATATAATTAAAGGCTAATATGCAAATTGACCAAACAGTGGAATGACTGGTTGCTGTGATGCACTCTGACCACCAGAGGGCAGACGCTCAATGCAGGAGTTGCTGAGCTGCGGTGACTTGGCAGCTGCAGTTCTTGAGTGACTCATCTGGAACAGAGAGGAGGGAGCCCAATTCCAGGGTATGTTACCCAAGAACAGCCCTCTTGCAATCCAGGACCCCTCAGGGGATGTCAGAGAGTCAGATTTTACCTGATCCCTGCAGACCAGGCAGAGCGGCCCCACCAGTGCACAAATCCATGCACTGGGCCTCTAGTTTAAAAATAAACAGCACCATGGACCTGGTGCTGACAAACCAACACTCAGCTTCCCCCAAGTGGGGACATAGGCCCCGTCACTACCCCAGAGCAACACCCCACCAAATCGCAGCCAACACTGCCAAGACCCCATGGTGCAAAATATGGCCCACAGCCCATCCCAGCTTGGTGGCTGTGGGTGCTGGGTAATGACGTCAGCAATGCCTCTCCCTAGCAACTAGCCTCCTAGGAGTTTCTTCAGCCCAGGAACCCTACTTGCTTTATAGCCAGGTGTAAACATTTTACAGTTTAACCAAATGTCTGTGAAGCGTTTTCACATGCTTCATATCATTTGATCCTCACAGAAGTCCTGGAGTAGGTAGATAGGAGACTCAGTGGAATCCTATTTTCTTTTTGTTAGTCAGAAAACGGAGAGTTAGAAAGCTTAGAAACTTGACCCGATTGGAAAGAAGTAAGAAACGCTAGAACTTTAAAATTACTTCAGGTTTTCTCCCTGCACAGAATATAGTCAAACACTGCTGCAGTTAAATATTTTACCCTTTGTTCTCCCTGAGTGATCTACAATGATAATGTACTTCATGTTGATATTTACTGCTCTGTTGCTGACAATTACCTGAAATTTGCCACACAAGGACTGGCTCCTACCTGAATGGACCACCCCCACGGCAGTCAAGGTCGACGGGATCCCGATGTGGCTCCATCACACCTGGCTTACGACAGCCCGGGCAGAATAGAGTCCGGGACTCTTCGGACCCTCTAAAGATCACTCCTGGCCCTCATTCCTGGTACGGTTCAAAGTTTGTCTCACTTTCTTTATTGTGCCTGAATTCAATGTAATGAAAATACAAAGTGCCTGACCAGAGCCATCCAGCCTGCTAGTTTATAGCTCTTTAGTATGCTCAGATGAGGACCCCTTGAGCACACGCTGAGACTCTTCCTCTAAGAGAGAAATAAGTGCAGACAGCCCTCAAGGAAGTCTGTGCCGTGTAAACAGTTTCAGGCCACAGAAGTCCGATTTGCAGCACGAACCCACCCAGGACGAGAGGGGAACCCCAAGTACCCGCGGTGAGTAGCACCCAGGGGTTGGAACCCCCCACAGGCCAGATGCAGCAGCTGGCCTCCGAGGGAAACACCCCTTCCTCAGAGGCCACTCCCCTGTGCCTCTCGGGAAGCAGGCCGCGCCTCCCCCTGCATCCCCAAAGCTGCCAGAAGGCCTGGTCCACGGGTGGAGCTGAGCCAGGAGCTGAGCTGCTTCCTTAAGAAGAAACCATTTTCAAGCGATATCTTACCTTTCCCTTGCAACTTTCACTTTGGGTGCATTTGATCCCAAGGAGCAAAAGAATTGGCAAAAATGAAATAAAATTGTAACAATATTTGATTCGTCATATTTGCTAAGTGAACCTCCTGCCAGGCCTCACCTGGGTCCTGGGGGACAGTGACAGCCGTGAGTCACCTCAGCCCAGGAGCCGGTCTCCGCAGCCGCGTGTCTACTCCACACTCACCGACACGCAGGCCCAGCAGACAGCTCAGGATAACTCCTATGACAACACCCATGCCCCGGGGTGGGGGAGAGGGCGCTAACAGATCATCAGAAGCCAGGGAACTCGGTTTAAGTTCCCTCAGAGGTCAGCATGAGGTCCACTCTTTAATGCACAGTCAGTCCTTGTACCAGAAAGAGCCCAACCCCACCCTCCTTCACCAAAACACAGACAAACGCACCAGAACAATAGGTTGAAGTGATTATCAGTTTTGCCAGGCCACCTTGCAAAATTCCTTACAGACTGAGGGGCATGGCCACGAGGTGAGGGGCTTGGCCGGGAATGGGCGGCTGGTGGTGGCTTGCACCTTTACCTGCGGCTCGGGGGCCTCCGCCGCCCTCGGACGGAGCGGGCAGAGGACTCCCTGCTCTCCGGGAAACCCAGGGCCCAGCGGGCCTGGCCTCCCGCCCTCAGCAGCCGCCTGGTGGGCGCTGGGCTCCAGGCTCCTGGCCAGCACTGCACCTGCTGAATGCTCCCCAGCTCAATAGTGTCCCCATGGGTGGGCACACAGCACCAGCCGCTGGTTTACATCGCGTTTATATCCCAGGGGAGTCCGCCCCAGACAGGCCGCTCTGGGCTGTAGCAGAGGCCGGCGGAGCCACGTCCCTCCCGCCCACCCGCACCAGCTCCACTATTGCTTGTTTTCAAAGGCACCATGAACCAGCGACACAACCAAAACCAAAATCTACGGTAAAGCTGGAAATATGACCAGCGTTTAATGAACTGGAATGTACCAACACAGCAAGCAGAGTCACTGGTTCCCCACGGGAAGAGGTATCCCCATCGTTCTGGAACGAACGCAGGGTTTCTGCTAAACATCGCGGAGACCATGGCTGGCTCCGTCTCTACCATAAGGGGCCATGCTTAGCATGAGCTGAGGTCCGCCGTGCTGCCGTGTCCCTGCAGGCTGTGGTGGGCGCACCCGTGGCTCTGCACACGTGGCGGTGTCCTGCTCCGAGGCCGCGAGTGCGAATCCCTGGCCGGGAGTGAGGTCCGCGGTCACAGGGATGGGACATGCTGCTGCTGCGGCTGACAGCACAGGGCGCGGGGCACAGGGCACAGGGCGCAGGGCACAGGGCACGGGGCACAGGGCACCCTGACTGGAACTTGGGGAAACCGTCGGCAGGGACTCCGTGTCCTGTTTGGTCTTGTTTTCTCTCCACGACTCGCGTGCGCTGGTCCCGTCCCCGGCTGTCAGTGGAAGGAGGCCCGCACCTGGCGGCCCTTCAGGGGCTGCGGGGGCCGGTGGTTGCTCAGCAGGAAGGCGGCGGCGTGGCCCTCGGGGGTGCACAGGAGCCTGCGGAAGGCGGCCAGCTGTGGGCGAGGAGGCAGCGTCAGCGAGGTGGCCAGTGTGAGCCGGCGCCCCCTGAGCCAGGAGCTGGGCTGCAGGCAGGTCTCTCGGCCTGGCTCAGCCTGAGGGCCGCCCCGCTGACAGCTTAGCACCCGGAGGGCCTCTGGCTTCCGAGCACAGGCCATGGGCCCTCCTTGCCTGACGGCACGGGGGCAGGGCCTGAGGGGGCACGGCCTGCCTAGCGGGGACCCAGGCCAGCTCTGCCCCACCGGGACCTCAGCCTCAGTGTCCTCAGCTCCAGTGAAGCCTTGGATGGGTCACCTCAGGAGCCGCGGACCGCGGGGGCTCCACAGCATTGCAGGCCCGGTGCTCACGCAGCCACGCTCATCCTGCCAGCACTGTCTTCCTGGGACTGCAGAGAGCTGCTTGCTTTCACCATTCGTGTGCCAACTCTCTATGGAAATCCTAAGGCCTTCAGCCTCTGGTCACGTTTAAGCACAATGTAAGTGGCACACACTTCTCACCAAAAGGGCTTAATTGTGCTCATTATAAGAAAGCCCACGTGTCTTACCACTTCACACAGTAGGCAGTATCAAGAAGAAAACAGAGGCTGCTAGTCACCACATCACACGACACTTGACACTATGAAACGTTTCTGATTTTCCTAAGAATAGTATATATATATATATATATATATATATATATATATATATATATATATATATATCACAGAGAGGGGATGGGAGAGGGAGAGAGAGAAACATCGATTTGATAGCGAAACATTGACAGGCTGCCTCCCGCACTCTCCCTACCGGGGATATAGCCCAGGCATGTGCCCTGACCGGGAATCGAACCTGAGACCTCTTGGTGCACAGGACTACACTCAACCAACTGAACCAACTGGCCAAGGTGGACATTTTTCTATGTGTAAGCACACCTGAGATGTTTTATTACAAAGATGAGCGTAACTAAAATGCTCTTCTGAAACATATTTATTTCCATATACAGCAGTGGCTCTCAACCCTTCATAACTGTAATTTTGCTACTGTTATGAATCGTAATATAAATATCTGTTTTCTGATGGTCTTAGGCTCCACAGCAGCGGTTCTCGGCCTGTGGGTCGCTAGCAGGGTTGCCTAAGACCATCGGAAAACACAGAAAACATCATTTACACTACAGAGTTTTATATATTAAGTCAAAATTAATGTTCGACTGAATGAATTCTTTCCTCATTTCACAAATAGTCTAAAGATGCAGAAGAAAAACATTCTTAGCCGAAACCGGTTTGGCTCAGTGGATAGAGCATTGGTCTGTGGACTGAGGGGTCCCAGGTTCGATTCTGGTCAAGGGCATGTACATTGGTTGCGAGTGCATCCCCGGTGGGGGATGTGCAGAAGGCAGCTGGTCGATGTTTCTCTCTCATCGATGTTTCTAACTCTCTGTCCCTCTCTCTTCCTCTCTGTAAAAAGTAAATAAAAAATATTTTTTTAAAAAAAGAAAAACATTCGCCGAAACCGGTTTGGCTCAGTGGTAGAGCATCGGTCTGCGGACTGAAAGGTCCCGGGTTCTATTCCGGCCAAGGGCATGTACATTGGTTGTGGGCACATCCCCGGTAGGGGGTGTGCAGGAGGCAGCTGGTTGATGTTTCTCTCTTATTGACGTTTCTAGCTCTCTATCTCTCTCCCTTCCTCTCTGTAAAATATCAATAAAAAATATATTAAAAAAAGAAAAACATTCTTAGATCATTAATTATTGCTAATACAATATATAACATTTTACCATTAAAAAAAGACATTAGAGCTCTAGCCAGTTTTGCTCAATGATCAGAGCATCATCCCTTGGATTAGAAGGGTCCTGGGCTTGATTCTGGTCAAGGGCACATACCTCAGTTGCAGGCTCAATCCCTGCTCTGGTTGGGGTGTGTGCAGGAGGCAACCAATCTATGTGTCTCTCTCACATCCGTGTCTCTCCTCCCTTCCACCCTGTTTAAAAATCAATGGAAAAAAATATCCTCCAGCCCTAACCGGTTTGGCTCAGTGGATAGAGTGTCGGCCTGCAGACTGAAGGGTCCCAGGTTCGATTCTGGTCAAAGGCAGCTGCCTCCTGCACACCAGTAGGGGGTGTGCAGGAGGCAGCTGATCAATGTTTCTTTCTCATCGATGTTTCTAACTCTCTATTCCTCTCTGTAAAAAAATCAATAATATATATATATATATATCCTCCAGTGGGGATTAACAACAAAAAAAACCAAAAACAACAAAAAAGAGAGAGTCATACAAAAAAATAGTTTTACTTCCAGATATGCTGGACTAAGACCCTCCAGACAGCCTCCGTGTAGAAAAACTCTAACATAGACATAAACCGACCAGCTGCAGGCACTGGAGGCAGAGCACGCAGCGGGCCAGAGGGCATTCAGAGTACTTTCCATCTCTCCAGGCTGTCACCTGGGGCTGGTGGAGTCAAGTGTGGGGACACCTGTCTTACAAGAAATGAGCTGAAGAGAAGACCCACCAACTCTATACCTGCAAACCACGCTGCTAAACGGAGACCAGAGCACAAGAAAAAACAAGTGCAATGCAAGCCCAGCCAGAAGGACCACCTGCTAGCAGATACCTCCCATTTCCTCCCATCCCCCCAGCTCTTCACTATCCTACTGCCCATGTCCACGGCTATGCATATCTATACTAATAAAAGGGTAATATGCTAATTAGACCTGGAAACCAGACATCTTTCTACTGTCTGCCTTTCTTCCTGACAAAGCCATGGTGGTGGGAGCCGAGGCAGAGGTGGTTAGGGGCAATCAGGTCAGCAGGGGAGGCAGTTGGGGCCATGAGGCTGGCAGGGGAACAGTTAGGCAGCTGTCAAGCCAGTGGGCAGGCAAGTGGTTAGTATTGTGAGAGGGATGTCTGACTGCCAGTTTAGGCCCCATGTGGGATTGGACATCCCTCCAGGGGTCCCAGATTAGAGAGGGTGCAGACGGGGCAGAGGGACCCCCCCCCTCCCTATGCACAAATTTCATGTACTGGGCCTCTAGTCTATGTATATATAAAAGTCCAGTGACCCTTATGGCATAATGAACAGAACAACTGATCACTACTATGCACACTGACCACCAGGGGGCAGACGCTCAGCAGAGGAGCTGCTCTCCAGTGGTCAGTGCACTCCCACAGCAGGAGCGTCCTGGGCTCACGTGGCCTGCGAGCACAGAGGCAGTGGTGCGAGCCTCCCCTGCCTCGGTGGCAGCACTACGGAGCAGCAAGCCCAGCGGTAAGGAGCGAGCAGGCCGGCGGTTAGGAGTGAGGGGTCCCAGATTGTGAGAGGGCGCAGGCTGGGCTGAGGGACCCCCCATCTCACCCCCCACCCCCCGGCAAAACACACACACACACACACACACACACACACACACACATTTCGTGCCTCAAGCTTCTAGGAAGTATATAAGTTCTTTGGTTTATCTCTTCTCGTCTCCCCCAACCCCACGCCGGGGTACGTCAGTCTGAGGAATAGCCCTTTAGAAGGTGACATGGCAGTACCTTATAAATTAAACATGAGTTGACCACTTGGCCTAGTAATGCCACAAGACGGGAAAATGTGTCCACAGAAAAGTGGGTATGTCAATTATTTCTAATATCCAAATATGTATAGCCACATTCATATATCTCCAAACTAGAAGCAATCCAAATGTCTATCCATCGGTCAATAGATTTTTTTAATAGTGGTATATCCAAAGGACTTGTATGCACACGAATATTAGCATAACCAATGGGCACAGACACTGGGGGGGGGGGGAGGCTTGTCCTTGGGGATGGGAGCGGCGGGGGGTGTCAATCAGGGAAAAAGGAGACATAAGCAATACTTTAAACAATAAAAAAAAAACAATAAAAAATAAAAGTGGTGTGTCCATACCATAGAATATTACTCTGTAACAAAAATAAATAAAATGTGAGCAAAAGAAACCAAACACAGAAGTGCATGTCTGTGTAATTGCACTGGAATAAATCTAGTGACTCTCAGTGGCGTCCTGAGGCCGTGGTGAGTGGAGGGCAAAGGGCATGAGGAAGCCTCTGGCAGGAATCCCTCTCCTGGGCTGCGTGCGAGTGGCTGCTGCAGCGCGTGGTGACTCACAACAACCCCCGCCGGCCGCTGCCGCTGAGACCACGATTGCTGTGTCTGCGCCCAGCGGCATAACAGAAGGGAATGCTTAAGAGAGCCGAGGCAGGGTCCCGCAGGTCGGGTTTCAGCAGCTGAGTAAGCCGAGGTGGAAAACCCAGAATAACCCAGAGGCTTGGCAGAGAAAGTCCGCCTGCCCAAGACAATGACGCATCTGTGATCCAGATATCAGGATCGCAGCGTCTGATCTCGGCCTGGAGGTAAACCAAGCATTTCAGTCAGTGACTCGGGGGATAAAAATGGACTTGAATCAAGAAAAAGAAAATGAAAACCCTCAGACAGTGACTTGGCAAGAAAGAGCAGCAGGGAAAACTGGCCCAAACAAACTAAAAGAGGTTTATGGTGGGGCTGGAAAATAAATAAATAACGCTGCCCAGCGACTTCAAACATAGTGCTGTCATCACTGAGATACCATCTTCTGGAAAGTAATTCTTAAGCCGGTGGCATACACCAAAGACTTTGTATAAAAGAGGCAGGCAACTGAGTAATCTTACCAACCTTCCCATGTTTGGGGTTTTTTAATAAACTGTTTGTTTTAGGTGGTTCAGATCTATAGAATGATTACAAAGGGTTCTCTGTACCCGCATCCATGTCCGCTAGAGTTACCACCTTCCATGGCGTGCATTCTCCCAAATAATGGGCCAAAATGTACCCGTCCCTGGGTGCGGTCACTCGGGCCGCCCTCCTCGGTTTGGCTGATGTCTCTCTCTGCCCCGGACCCACCAGGACTGATGTCCCACCAGGACTGATGTCTCTCTCTGCTCCGGACCCACCAGGACTGATGCCTCTCTCTGCCCCGGACCCACCAGGACTGATGTCTCTCTGCCCCGGACCCACCAGGACTGATGTCTCTCTGCTCCGGACCCACCAGGACTGATGTCTCTCTCTGCTCCGGACCCACCAGGACTGATGTCTCTCTCTGCTCCGGACCCACCAGGACTGATATCTCTCTCTGCCCCGGACCCACCAGGACTGATGTCTCTCTCTGCTCTGGACCCACCAGGACTGATGTCTCTCTCTGCCCCAGGCCCACCAGGACTGATGTCTCTCTCTGCCCCAGGCCCACCAGGACTGATGCCTCTCTCTGCCCCGGACCCACCAGGACTGATGTCTCTCTCTGCCCCAGGCCCACCAGGACTGATGTCTCTCTCTGCCCCGGACCCACCAGGACTCGGTTCCACGAGCCGAGGTCTCCGGAGCTTCCCCGAGGCTGCGGCCCGGCGCCTTGTTCCTGGGCAGGGACAGGCTGGGAGCGCGGTCAGGTGTTTTGCAGGAGGTCCCTGACTTGGGCTTTGTCTGATGTTTCTCTGGTGGAGAAGACCGGGATTGGACTTTTAAAACACCTTTTGCTTCATTCTTAAATCTTGCAATTGCAATAGCACTATCTTATACTCCGGATTACTCCTCAGACGATCACTGCCTCTGGCTGCAAATGGAGGTCTGGGAGGTTTCCTCGCCCGGGGACTCAGGGAACGCTTCCCCGGGAGCTGCGGGCCACACTGACGCCCGAAACTCAGCCTCCATCTTATGCTCTTCTGTGCAAATCGCCAAAATCATAACCAACATTGATTGATCGGGGTTGAGATAAGATACAGCAATGAACCTACAGCTAGTCAGTCATATCCCAAAACTGGCAGAAAGTTTCCTTGGCGCGGAGGACTGAGAAGGTGGGGCAGTTCTGTACCGTGCTGCCTTCCACTGGTTAAGACCTCCAAGAGCAAAGGCCTACCGAGGTGAGGATGCCCCTACTGTCACCTGTAGAGGGGCAGCACTGAGCTGGCCAATATTTGTGGTGGTGCTGCTTGTCCTGGCTCAGGGGAAGCGTTCCACTAAGTCTGAAAGACTAAGACATCGCGGGGACTCTCCGCCACCACCCGCGGCCTGCTCTGCCAGGCCTTCGCGCGCGCTGTGCTGGCGCTTCGCCTTCCATTGGCAGACCCGGAGAATCCTCTCTCCGCTGCCACATGGCCAGGCCAAAGCATCAGACACTACCACCATGCAGATTTTAAAACTACAGGGGAAATTGAGCCACAGGAGCTACCATCGCTGCCGCACCCACCGCCGCCCCCAAGAATGGGAATCCACCGAAATCAGAGCTCACTACACACCGGGCTCATAGAGAGTGTGGCTTCAGAAGTTAGCCTCTGCATCCAAAGAAGCTCCACATCCGCAACAAAGAGGACACCATTGAGGGCGGACTCTCCCCATGCAGCCATCACAGCCCGCCCACAATCTTCCCAGCACACCCACCATGCTGGGAGGGAAATGGAGCGCGCTGGTGAGGAAATGGCACGGTGCCTTCCATTACCCACCCAGGCGAGCCCATCCTCCGATGCCACATGGCCAAGCCGAAGCTCTCACCACCACCACCATGTGAACTTTAAAACTACAGTGGTAATTGAACCACAGGAGCGACCGTCAATATTGCACCTGGCACCGCCACCCGCCATTGCCGCCGAGAATAAAGGAAATCCACCAAGAACAGAGCTCACCACGCCTTGGGCTCAGGGAGTGGGCAACCTCAGAACTTAGCCTCCATGTCTGCAGCTGCTCCGCTCCCACACCGAACGAGACACCTTTGAAGGTGGTCCCCCCGCCTGCAACCATCTCAGCCCAACTGCAGCTGTCCCAGCCTACCCCCCATGCTAGCAAGGAGCTAACGCGGCGCCTCCAATATGCGACCCCAACACCCTAGAGGGGCCGAGTGCCCCGGGTGAGCCGAGTGTCCCAGGGGGCCGAGTACCCCAGGTGGGCCGAGTGCCCGGGTGAGCCGAGTGCCCCGGGTGAGCCAAGTGTCCCAGGGGGCCGAGTGCCCCGGGTGAGCCGAGTGTCCCAGGGGGCCATGTGCCCCGGGGAAGCCGTACCCCCCAAAGGGGAAGGGTGTCCCGGGTGAGCCGAGTGCCCCGGGTGAGCCAAGTGTCCCAGGGGGCCGAGTGCCCCGGGTGAGCCGAGTGTCCCAGGGGGCCATGTGCCCCGGGGAAGCCGTACCCCCCAAAGGGGAAGGGTGTCCCGGGTGAGCCGTGTGTCGCAGGGGGCCGAGTGCCCCAGGTGGGCCGAGTGCCCCGGGTGAGCCGAGTGCCCCGGGTGAGCCAAGTGTCCCAGGGGGCCGAGTGCCCCGGGTGAGCCGAGTGTCCCAGGGGGCCATGTGCCCCGGGTAAGCCGTACCCCCCAAAGGGGAAGGGTGTCCCGGGTGAGCCGTGTGTCCCAGGGGGCCGAGTGCCCCGGGTGAGCCGAGTGTCCCAGGGGGCCGAGTGCCCCGGGTGAGCCGAGTGCCCCAGGGGGCCGAGTGCCCCGGGTGAGCCGAGTGCCCCAGGGGGCCGAGTGCCCCGGGTGAGCCGAGTGTCCCAGGGGGCCGAGTGCCCCGGGTGAGCCGAGTGTCCCAGGGGGCCGAGTGCCCCGGGTGAGCCGAGTGTCCCAGGGGGCCGAGTGCCCCAGGGGGCCGAGTGCCCCGGGTGAGCCGAGTGTCCCAGGGGGCCGAGAGCCCCGGGTGAGCCGAGTGTCCCAGGGTACAGTGTGCCCCGGGCGAGCAGTGTGTCCCAGCGGAAGCAGTGGGACTCAGGGGAAGGGGTGGTGAAAACCAGAGGAGGAGCGGACTCTATTCATATGGTCCTGAGATAATCACCATAAAACAAGCAGATTGCCAAATGACAGTGGGGAGGGGAAGGAGACCTGGGGGGAGATAGGAGAACAACCGAGGGACTGGTATGCATGAACATAAGTACAACCAATGAACACAGAACTCTGGGGAGGGAGGGCATAAATGGGAGGGGAGGGGGGGCAATGGTAAACTATGGACACAGAAAATACCTTAATAAAATAAAATTTAAATTAAAAAAAAATAAATAAAAAATAAAAATAAAAATTAATATTAAAAAAAAAAGAAAGTTTCCTTGGCTGGGCTAACTTGATGCATTTTAAGGATCTAGTGTATATTTTGATATAACCTCTTACCGATCACAGGTAGATTTTTTTTTTTAAGTTACTTTCCAAGTGGCTCTAAGGAGTACAGATAGCCTCGAAGGGAGGAAAACATGCCTCATGCTATAACGTGTCACTCTTCACCGGACAGGGTGAGAGCCACAGGGAGGCCCGGCCCGGGGCAGGTCCCTGTTCTGATGACACAATTCAGCTCGTTTCTAATGAAAAAATTCACAGCAAATTTTGTGTCAGGCAAGCTCTAGATTTCTATGCTGGTCTTTGTAGAAGTATGAATAAGTATGCCCCAAGCATTATTGGCGTTTCATCCTAGAGACAAGGCCACCAGGAGTGGCCCATGAGCCTCCCAGCCAGGGGAGATGCCCCGACACGGCCTTGGCAGAGGTCAACCAGCTCTAGTCTTTGACTGGGAAGACACAGCGAGGCAGGGGGCCAGCCCAGAACAGAAGTGCTGTGTTAGCTGCAAAATTTATTAGGCTGCGTCCCTGCTAAGGTCCTGCGGCACGTAATTCCAGAAGGAAAGGCAAAACAAAACCCCTAAGCGCAGCCTTGGGGACAGACGCATCCACCTGGCAGTTGGTGGCCGAAGGGCCCAGCCCAGCAGGGTCCTGGCAGGCTCCTGAGCCTGCGGACTTATGTCACAAGAAGAGCCTCTGCAAACGCCACAGCCCTCTGACGCCCCGCAGAAGCGGTGCCAACAGAAGCCACAGGTCGCAGATTTCTTCTTAAGCTCAGCAGGCCCCGTCTGTGCTGGGGCCAGGTCCCTTCCTGCCCGTGGAGCCTGTGGGGGCGGGTCCGGACCGAGCGGGACCGGTGAGGCCACCTTGTAAGAGCAGCCTCTCCTGACTTTCCTTTGGAATCGCAGCCCCTTCCTGTCTCCGTCCTGGCGAGGAGGCAGAGCAAGCGGTGCTGCTCCAGAGGGCCTCGCCGACGCACTGCCACGAGGCAGGAAGAAACCACCTCACAGAGGTCAGATGGGAGGGGACAGAGGTCTCTTCTGAGGGAGAACGGGCACAGAGGGGTGAAAACCACGCCGCCATTTCCTCTGGGAGGGACGGCGGGAGCAGGCCTACCTGCTGGGAGCTGACGCTGATGGGCTGCTTCAAGATGATCCACGTGACACTCTCCAGGAGGGGCGGCACGGTGAGAGACCCGGGGTAGGTCCAGTAATCCCAGGACGGAGGAAGCAGCGACAAGGGGTCAAAATTCGTGAACCGAGTTTGTTTACCCTGGGCAGGAGAGAGAGAGCCTTACAGCGGGGAAGCTGTCACAGCCTCGAGAAAACATGTGTACAGTGGCTCAGACTTCCCTGGATCTGCCCCCCACTCGGTTATTTAGCGCCTGCTGTTTGTATTTTAGAAAGAGGACCTGCCTTCATCTAAACATGCTAGAGGAAGTCGGGCATCGCTAAGATTCATTTGAAAGGACAAGATTTGTTTTCACATAAGTGGTCTTTAAAATGTGTTGCAGCCAAAAACTCTGACAACAGAAACTAATTATGCATAAATAGATTGATGCGATTCTTTTAGGTGACTGAAGACTCCTTCCTGCACTTCAGGAGTGAGGGTGACAGGCTGAGCCGGCTCTGTTGGTCACGGACACGCCGGCTGCTTCGGGAACAGCTCGCGGCCTGGCTCAGCCGTGTTTGTAAGAGAAGACAGCAGACTTCAGCAGAAAACGGGACTGTGTTGGTCCCCGCCACAGGAACTAGCCTTACCTTTTCTCTAATGGAGTCCAGGGTGTCAGTAATCTTTTGCAGTTGGGGATTACACTCACCAATCTGAAAACATATTTTGGGAGAAGTGGTGACAGTTGCAGAGCAGGTCTGAATTGCTCCATTTCGCTCACGATTTTAAATTCTTTCCAAACAAAACAAACAAGACGCAGGCCAGCCCACAGCATGCAGCGATGGTTCTGGAGCGAGATCTCCAGCCTGGAGAATCTGGAGGAGGCAGAACGCCGCAGGCCCCTGGGCTGAATTACAAATTTACCCCAAACTGGCGGTGGCAGCTCCCTGCTTCTCGGCTTTAGGGGAGCTGCAGGCGCAGGTGAACTTGGAAAGCCTGGCTTAGGAGACCTCCGCGCCACACCCGCACCCCCACCCCAGGTGTGACCTCCAGACCCTCTCTCCACACAGACTACGGGGACAGATCGCTGGCAGAAGAGCGTCCCCCGGATCTGGTCTGTAACCACGGGAGGGGCGGACCGAGGCCGTCCCGGGCAGAGCTCGTCGGGAACAGGTGCGCCTCCTCCCGTCCCAGCGGGGGTGGCAACAAGGAGGAGAGCCCTCCAAGAATGTGGTCCCCAGGCGTGGCCACAGGGGTACCTGTCTGACCACTTGTGCAGAAGACACAGACAACAGTGAGAATGGCAGCGCAGGCGGGACAGCAGCCACTGTGAGGCCACCAGCGCTCCCAGAGCGGGACGGGCTCCGCTCTCGCGGCCGCTGAGCGCGGGGCAGCCCACCCCAGAAGCCGGCCAGGGCTCTGCGGGGTCTCGCGTGTCACCTCCGCCTTCCGCGCTGCTGTTGCTGTTGCTAATTGGTGACAATGATCAACAGACACGGGAGGAGTTGGAAGGCAAAGCTCCCAGGCCCTGAGATGAGCCATAAACACGGAGTTTTGAGGTCCATTTCAAAGGAAAACATTAGGTCTATAACGGACCGGCTATTAAAAAACGGCAGAGCCCAGCCTGCGAGGCTCGGTCCACGCACCAAACGCCGCAGGTTTAATTCCCAGGCTGGGCGGCGGGCTCCATCCCCATGGGGGCAGGCAGGAGGCAGCCGCTGCAAGCTTCTCTTTTGCTGATGCTCTTCTCTCTTTCTTTTTCTCTCTCTTGCTCTCGCTCTAAAGATCAATAGGCTATTTTGAAAAAGTGGTAGATGTCCACTCGGCGACTGAAGTCTTGCCCCACAGGCCAAGTAGCTGTCCGTGCAGCCAGGGGCCCTCACCTGTAAAAACACGCCCAGGACAGCGAGTCCGTCGGGCGCGTGAGCGGCCTCCACGAAGCTGGGGTACTTGTCCGCGTTCCAGTGGACGACGTGGAGCTGGAGGGGAGGACGGTGTGAGTCAGCGTCACGTTTAGACCCGTCCTCAGGCGCGGACCTGCTGCCACGTCCACGGAGCTCGTGGAGGCCCCACGAAGTCCTGCCACACCCCTGGAGCCCCAACTATCTCCAGCCGCTGTTCCCAGTGACGGAGGGCCCCGAGCTCCCGCTCCGGAACTGCGGTCCACAGCCGGGGTCAGGCCGGCTGGCGGCAGGTCCAGGCTGGGGGCAGGGGCAGGGGGTGACCCTGCCGTGGACGGGGCGGCGGTTCCGGACACAGTCAGAGGCTCACTCCTGCACCGAGGCCTTCCTATGTGTGAACATGGACTCCCCTTAAGAGTCTCTGTGTTAGCGGTGCCACTCACCTGCCAGCTTCCGGGCCCGAGGCCAGGCCTGCGTGGGGAGCAGGATGGCCTGGACCGAGAGGCCGGGCTGGAAGCAGAGGGTCGGAGGAGGGTCGGTGTGCTGAGGGGAGGGCAGGGGCCGGGCCGGGACCAGAGCGGCTTCCCCCACGTCCCACTCTGCCCGAGAGCAATGGGCCCTCCAAACCCGGGCGCGCGTGCCCAGCGCACACAGACCGGCGCACGGACACGGCACGCACGGTCCTGCAGAGACCCTGGGGGCTCCTTCCTGGCTGGGGCTGCACTGCGATGGCAGCCACTGGAAGCCCAGGCCACGTGACACCCACACGGCGTGGCCCAGGTCCTGAAGGCCAGCAGAGTGGCCGGCTTCAGGTTCGACCTCCTCAAGGGCTACGGCCCTCAGGGAGGAAATGTGGGGGTGCCCCGCACAAACCCCCTTCCAGATGGCAGCTGAGGGAGGACTGGTCTGCTCCGGGTTTTCTCCCATCCTTTCACGGTGACAGTGAACGCCTGCAGGGATTTCTGGATAAAGAGGAATGACCATGCCCGGCCCGTGTGGCTCCGTGGTTGCACACTGACCCATGAACCAGGAGGTCACGGTTAGATTCCGGTCGGGCACAGGCCCGGGTGTAGCTCCAGAGGGCAGCCGATCCATGATTCTCACTCATCACTGATGTTGCTATCTCTCTCTCTCTCCCTCTCCCTTCCTCTCTGAAATCAATGAAAACATTTTTTTAAAAATAAAAGAGTGACCATGAACAGAGAACTAGAACCCGTGCAACCCGCCCCCGACAGCGGGGAGGCTGGCTCCGCGCGGTGCGGTGTGAGAAAGCGGAGGGAGCCGGGCCGGCGCTCGCGGGCCGCAGGGAAGCCCCCGGGCGTGTTCCCAGGCGCCCGGCGCCCACGCACCAGGCACCCCGTGGGAGAGGGCGCCACAGACACCGAAACCTGGGGAGTGACTCCTGAGTCCGCCCACAGGCGCTCAGAACGCCAACGTGGAGCCAAAGACAGAAGCCCTGTGTCCTCCCAGTGGATACAGAGCCACCGGGGTGTTGTCACAAGTCCTCCCTCTCCCGCCTCCTGAGCACGCACCGCCCGCCGCTGCCCGCGGGCCCAGGCCTCTGAGCCGCTCTGGGCAGGCTCGCCGGGTCCTGTCCTGCTGCCTCTTCTCCTGAGGGACATGTCCCCTGGACGCCCCCTGGTCCCGCACACCCCGTTCCCGCTCAGCGAGCCGGGGAAGGTGGAGGCAGAGGCGGCCGCCGTGTTCCCAGTGAACGAGGCCATGCGGCTCAGCTCGGGGATGGAGCCTGCGGGCGAGAAAGACCCTGATCCGCAGGGAGCCCGCAGCCCCACCGCGTCACGGACCGGCGGCCAGAGCTCGGAGCCCGGCGCGGAGGGCAGCGCCACCCGTCGCCTCAGGGCCACGCTCAGGCCTGCGGAGGGGCCACTGTCCCAGCTGCTTCGGGACGTGACGGAGCCCGCCCAGCCCAGCGCTTCTGAGATCAGAACACGTTACGTCCGGACACAGCTTCCCGAAATAAGCACGGACAGTACTGGGCGGTCAAGCCGAGCACAGCGGCCTTGGGGCCCTCCCCCCTGCTGTCCCCCCCCTTCTCCCCCCCCCCTGCCTGGGCATCTGTCATTGTCCGGATTGGGGGCCCCACCCCCGCAGCCTGGGAGCCCCTGCTCCCGCACAAAGCGCTCAGGAGCGACCAGCCTTTGGGGCACAGCCCCGCGCAGGAGGGGGGCAGCGGCCCTGAGCCTGAGGGCGGATGGGCACGGCCGCCCTCCGTCTGCCGGCGGCATCAGGGCGCACGGAGCAGCGTTGGCCGAATCGCAGGGTGATTCCCTCCCACCTTACGGTAAAGTCGGGTCAGCAGTATTTAATTGTATTATGCTTTGTGCTTTAGCCAGGGGATTAGAAAAAGTGTTCTTTTAAAAAATGCATTTGTATTGATTTCAGAGAGGAAGGGGGAGGGAGAGACAGAAACCTCAGTGATGGGAGAGGATCATCCACCCGCTGCCTCCTGCAGGCCCCGCACTGGGGATCCAGCTCACAGCCCGGGCCTGTGCCCTGACTGGAGCTGAGCCGTGGCCTCCTGGTTCACAGGCTTACGCCCCACCACGGAGGGCCCCCCCACCCCCGCAGCCGGGCAGAGGTAGGGCCTCGGTAAAGTGAGCACCCTGAAGAGGAGGAGTGGCCGGGGGGCAGAGCCAGGGCGCCGGGGCCTGCCCACGGCCTGGCGGGCACACAGCTGAGCTGCGGGAGGGGGAGGAAGGAGAGGGGCGCTGGGCTGTGTCCCGGCCTCTGCCGCTGCGCCAGGGGGGCCGCATGATCCCCGTGGACAGCTGTGTCCGCACCGAACACCCACCACCAACGTTTCTTTCCCCTCTCGCTGGCCTCTCAGAGCGAGCTGTGACTTGGTGGGGGACAGACTGAGCTTCCTGGGCGGTTCCCGCCCTCCCCGGTCCGGTGCTCGAGTTCACACAGACGCCGTGGCCCGACCCAAACCCCCCGGGGCGCTCTGAGGCTCCCTCGAGGATGAGCTCCTGCGCAGAAGGAAGGAGGCCAGGCCAGGACTGAGGCCCCGCTGGCCCGGGACCTATTCGGGGTCAAGGACGCCCCCCGGCCCCTCCCTCCCTCCAGGAAGGACAGCTCTTCAGGAGCCCGCCCACGGCTTACCTCGGCGGCGTACCGCACTCCATCCACCACGTGCTCCGAGCCGTGGTCGTCCGAGGAGCCCCAGTGCAGGTGGAACTGCCGCAGCCGGTATCTTCCCGTGAGCGGGCCCCCGCGCAGCACTAGACGGCGACACAGGCACACAGTCAGCCAGGAGCTCCCGCGGCCCCACACGCCTCCCGGGCCGGCGGCACGAGGAAGGGGCTGCAGAGGGGCCTGCCGCCGGGGCAGGACCCAGCTTCCGGGCGGGCAGGGGTGAAAACGCACCGTGAGGGTGCGTGCATCCACAGGACAGCAGAGGGGGACTTGGGGGGAGCCCCACGGGCACTCGGTTCAGCGCGGGGATCCCTGAGGGCTGCCCGCCCGGAGGCCGCCAGGCCCAGGAGCCCAGCAGGCGGCACAGGAGCGCCCTCTGCAGGTTGAAGACCTGGGCTCTCCTTGGCTCCACCACCCGTGACCTTGCACACACTCTCTGACCTTGAGCTCCAGCTGTCAGGCCATGACCCCGGAGAGCAACAAAGCCTTCCACAAAGTCACAGGGAACAGAAAAACTGAGCACACAGCTCCGCCCCTGCCCCGCAGACAGACAGCTGGCCCCGCGAGCTGTGATGACTGCGACGCCGCTGCTGTTTCTACCAATGCGGGCAGAGTGGGCGCATCTTCTTAGGGAAATAGGAGACACGGGACAGAATTAACTTTTTCAAAACCCATCGAATGTTGCCAGTGGGGCAGAGTATACTTTGGGCACTTAGCCTCCACAAACACGCTCCCTGACCCCTGGGCTGCAGAGCCCAGCCAGGCGGCTCAGTGGTGAGTGTCAGCCTGTGAACCCAGAGGTCAGGGCCAGGCCTGGGCTCCATCATTGATGTTTCTGTCTCTCTCTCTCTCTCTCCTTTCCTCTCTTGGCTCAATAAAAATATATTTAAAAAATGAAATGATGGCAATGGAATCTTATCTTAGGGAGACAGAAAAGCTTCTTACTAGAAACCAAGTCCTAAAGTGAGTCCTGACGGATTAATCTCCGCCGGGCAGACCGGAGGCCGGAGGCTGGAGGCCGAGCTCAGCACCGCCAGGGCTCATCTGGCTCACACAGCGGCAGGCAGGGCCGGGGCCGGGGCCGCCGCAGCAGCCGCCGGACTGCAGCGTCCTCCTCTCGCTATTCTGCATGCACACGACCACATGCAGTGACAAGAGTTGTCAAGAATGCCCCACCTTACATAAGCAGGAAAGATGGTGAGAATCTCATATGCCGTCTTCCATGAACAGCAGGACACAAAAGGACAAGGCAGTGCGCTTGCCCTGGCCTCTGGGCTGCACTGCAGGAGACCAGGCCGCTGTCGGGGGACCACCCCAGGGTGCCTTCTCCCCGACCTGGCCAGCCGCAGCTCAGCGCTGGGCAGGGTCCGCTCAGCAGCCGGCACAGTCCCGCCCTGGGGGTGGCAGCTTCTCCCGCACGCACCCACTCCCTGTGGGCGTCGCTGTCCTGTCCGCACTGGTGTTCGCCCCGTTCCTGACTAGATGGATGGGTGTCCCTGCACGTCTACCCGCCCCAGGAGAGAGCTGGGAGCACACGCAACCACGCGTGTGGGAGGCGGGATGGCCGGCACCCTCTGGGTTCCCTCAGACCCGGCTGCGCCGTGGTAAGCAGCTGCCCGTCCCCAGAGCCCGGGAAACGAAGGGTGCGGAGCACCACCCAGAGGCCGCAGGGCCACTCGCGGCCACTGCCTAAGACAGCATGGCACCGTGCTGCTGCCGGCCCCGGACCGGCTCCCGCGGACTCTGCTGGCGTCCCTGCGGCACCGCCAGCCCTGTCCCCAGGAGATACGTGGTGGAGAGGATCTTAGGTTTGGCTCTAAGCAGCCTCCTGGATGCTTCACAGATAATGAGCTGGGAAGGCACATGCCCTGGGCGGCGGCCCGCTTCCGGGGCCACAGCCTCCGCAGCAGCCAGCCTGGTGTCCGTCTTTCCTCCTCTGTATGTGCCGAGCCGAGCACGTACCCGTCACAGCGCCACGCCGCGGGCCGGCCCGGGACTCACCTTATTCTGGAGCTGGAACCACTGTGGGAGGCGACGCTAAGCAGCTGGCCCGGAGAAAGACGGAGAGCCCAGAGGCTGCACCCTGGCTGGCTCCGGGGAGCCTGCCGAACCCGGGCTTCACCAGACCAGCAGCCCGCCTGGGGACGCGCGCTGGCCGCCCTCTGCCTCGCTGGCTCCGCGGGGGCGCGGCTGTGCCCACAGCTCCCACCTGCGCCCCTCCACGCCAGTGCGCCGGCCGCCGGCTGGGACCACGCCAGTGCGCTGGCCGCCGGCCGGCGCAGGGCCACACTGGGGCGGGGAGGGGGGAGGGGAGGAGGGAATCACAGGTCACAGTGGCCTTGCCTGCCTTCACGGCGGTCTCTTACAAAACAGTTAAACTGTGGGATACGGTGAAGAATGGCGGCAAAAAGTTTTTAATGAGAATGATTTCGTGTTTTCAAGTGTCAAATTACTCATCTCACTTTCCAGCCTAGATGAGAAGATAGACATTATTGTCTCCATCTTAACTCTGAAAATGAGTGCTCATTTCTCCAAAATCATGCCTGGCACACAGAGAGTCCATTTATCCCTTCATCCAGAATTTTTAAACGTCTCCTCCAAATAACGCGCTCATACAAGAAAGAGGCGCAGAGGGTAAGACGCCAGAGGCAAACGCCCTAGAAGTGGGGAGCGTGTGCTCCCTCAGCTAAAGGGTCTTTGCTAGCTGCTCCCTGCCGCCCCGCCCCCTCTGCTGGGGAGTGGGGGAGTGCCGGTGTGTGCTGCTCTGCTGCCCTGCCTCGGCCTTTCCGCGGCGCGCCAGGCCTGCGCGTCTCCGACCCGGCACCGCGTCGCTGCCTGGACCGCGAGCACGGCTGCCGGACCAGAAATAGGTCACCATCCAGCCCAGTGGGACACAGCTCCTCCAAGAGGACCCGCCTCGTTCCTCTGTGTCCCGGGACCCAGGACGGGCCCCGACAACGACAGCGCAAAAGCAAGTGCCAGGTGGCTGCCGGCGTGCCCTAGGCGTCACCACGGCGCGGTGCCGGGCCGGCGAGTGGAGCGGGAGGTGCTGTCTAGTCACTGCTTATTCTGGAATGAGGACTGCAGCCTCCCTCAGTTTCCTTTAATACTTGAGATATTACAACCAGCATCCAACCACGATCGTGGGTGGTGCAGGCTTCAGACTGGGAGGCCTCGGATTTCTACATGACCACATTGCATACATGGTCACGTGCCCGTTCCATCACCTCCCTGTGGCCCCGCCCTCCGCCCTCACAGAGCGGAGCGGGGAGAGAACTTGACAAGCACCAGCTGGAAACAGCGTGTGTTAGTCTTCCTTGTGCACGTTTACAATCCTCTGAACAAATGATATGAGTCATTTTTACGAATTTGACAAGTATGAGGAAGGCACTTTATGGGCTTATAATTCTAGCTAACAATATAGCATTGCATAAACACCGGGAACTGCGACTAAACCAAAGCTGAGCTTAGTGAGCGAAGCTTTCTTCCAATGAAGGGTTTTTAAAATTTAACTATATGTATTGCTAACAGAGCTAATACAACTTCATCCTAATATTAGACTTAAGGTAAAAATAATTTGTCAACAGCCTTAAAACATGAGTCTCCTAACCTTTTGTCACCTAACTTTTAAACTTGACACTAATCTGCTTCTTGGGCGTAGCGGTGCTGGAAGGTGAAGGAAACACACTTTCTATTCCTTTTCATTTGGCTGTGTGTCCTGTATACCTGGCATGGTTCCATTTGGTTGGCCATCGTGTACCGAGTGTGAAAGACACTGGCCCTGAACGAATCAAGCACAACTTTCATCACAGGTGCCAGCAGAGTACGAACAGGGACATGCAATGGGTAGGTGTTCCGAAGAAGAGAGAAAAGAAGTTACCGTCCAGGTGGCTGAGCCCCTCGCGTCACCCCCAACAGAAAGCCCACCTGACTTGTCCTCCGTGTCATCAAAGTCGACGTTGAAGGAATGGCCACTGTTACTGATGATCTTGGCGGAGCTCGAGTCATAGGAGATGCTGAGGGGGCGGAGCGAGGAGTCGAACTTCGCTTCCTTGGTTTTGATCTCAATGGGGGACTGCTGGTCCCCGTCAGCGATGGGGAAGAGCTGGTGCCAGTGACCAGGGCCTGGAGAGAGCACACAGGACCAGAGAGAGGACTGAACGGGGGTTTCACTCAGCAAGTCCTCCGGAGCGCAGGACGGGTCAGTGGAAGGTCTCCACCCTCAGGGCCTCCACACCTGACACGTGCTGCTGTTTGACAGACTCCTGCTCTTAGTAGAGGCATGGAGACTTCCTGGTTTGCATTCATTTTCCGAATCAAACAGACGTTGGGGACAAAGGAGCATGCTTGTTTTATAAGGTACTTTCCAAAGGCACTTTCCTGCCAGGGGAAAACAACGGTGTGATTCATCCGAGACCAAGGTTCCGCCTCAGCCCAGGAGCGAGGGAGCTGCAGGCTCATTCCGAGGGAGGAGGCACAGCGGACTGAGCCTGCGTGGCCCGTGGGAGAGCAGGCAATCACTCCCACGGGGTAATCCCAGCGCACGCTGCGCCGTGCCGGGAAGCGTGCTGTGGGTCACCTGCTGCAGTCAGGGCACAATCTGTCTCCTTCCGGCACGCCAGGGCCCCTCTGGGTTGGCTTTGCCAGTGCTACCTTCGCATTCCAAAGCCGGGACCTCGGTCTCCCTGATCCTCTGCTCAAAAAGCCAAAAGGGCGCCCCGTCCCGGCAGACACATGGGTAAGTGATGTGAGCCCGCAGTGCCCTCTGGAGCCCGGACTTCTCAGAACCAACAGCAGTGCGGCTCCAAGTGAGCAGCACATCAGCGCACAGGGACACAGCCTGGCCACTCCTCTCCCCCCGCTCCTGCCCCGAGCAGCCCCACGGTGAGGAGAGCTCTTCCCTCCCTCCCACCAGGGCCCGGCCCTCCGAACTCAGGCTCTTGTTCCACGGGTGGCGCGGTGTGACCACGAGCACCCACTGTGCTAGCGGCCCGAGCATTTCTAAAGGCAAGGCTTAGAATTCAACTTCAGGGATGCAAAGATGCCACCGTGGGCAACGGCTTCCGTCTCCAAATCGCATTCCCCCCATGACGCCTCCTTTTGGCAGATAAGAGTGAGCACTGGTTCCCTCGCCGAGGCTGCGGGAGGCCGGTCCCGGAGCGCACTCAGCCCAGCCCCGAGCCCGCGCTTTGGGCTTGAAGGCGCGTGAGCTCCCAGGTCCGTGCTGTCAGCTCTCAGAAAAGCCCCTGCTCCTCCGTGGCTGGGCCCCGCGCTCACCCTGCTGCTCTCCTGGCACAGCTAGTCCTGCTCGCTCTCTCTCTCTCTCTTCCTCCTTGTTCCTCCCTCCCTCCCTCCCTCTCTCTCTCTCTCTCTCTTCCTCCTTGTTCCTCCCTCTCTCTCTCTCTCTCTCAGCCACTAGGCGTGACTGCCTAAAGCACATTAGACTTCAGAGCTGCCCCCTCTTTCATGGGGAGTGCCCTTCTAACCACCCTGTCCCGTTTCAGGTCTTTACAACAGAACCATTTCGAAATGCTCAGCGTTAGATATTAACTACGAGGGCAGTTCCTTCCCTGCCTCTTCAGAGGACCCCCTTGTAAAAACTGTCCGAACCTCCAGGTTTCACCCCATTTACACATGGTGCCAGGGGAGGAGTGTTGTGTGCCTGTCACTGACCCGGGAGCTTCGGAACATCAGGGTGACCGGGGTTTGCGGCGCCTGCCCCTTTCTGAGCTGGGCCAGCCGCACCTCGGAGGGAGCCGGGGAGGTGCCCCTCCTCGCTTTGCTTCTGCAGCACGGACACCCCCCCCCCCTTCCTAGAAAGCTACCGGTCACTGCTTGCTGACAGCTCTCCTGAGAAGGTTCTAAAACGTTCTGCAGACAGCGTCAATGTCTCCCTCACATTATGGTCATCACTCCTCCCCGGCCCTAAACACACTTCCTGACCAGCACCGCTGCCCACACTGCTCGGGGCATCCCAGCAGAGAGGGATGAAAGAAAACGGACCTGGGGCTCCCCAAACATAAATTGGAAATTAGCGAAGTGTAAGATGATAATTACAGCCTCCATCAGAAAGAAATCCACCGAAGTTATTCTTCATGTTTTAAAATCCTAAATTTTATCTTCTACCGTTTTTATTGGCAAATTAATTATAACGTCAAAAGCTACAGTTAAAAGTGAAACTTTTCTGTTTCTTTGTCAAAGTAAAGTTTCTATAAAAATCAACTACACAGTACTATTCAATAATATACGTTTGTCCAATAATACTAGTAATAATAATTATTATTATTAGTCATGGGCCTAATTTTTTCTATTTCTTTTTTCTAAGTTTATCTTTATTTGTTGAAAATATTACAGATGTCCCCTTTTTTCCCTTTGACCCCCTCTGCCCTACACCCTCCCCGCCACATTCACCCACTATTGTGTGTGTCCATGGGTTCCGAATGTGCATAGACGTTCTTTGCTTTATCTTCCCCTCCCCCGCCTAGTTTTGACAGAGATTCACTGTAAGGCTTTCTAGGTGTCACTTTGCAATTAGTTTAAATAATCAGTATTTGAAAGAAATAAGCTGAATACGTTGTTTAATAGGAACAAGGAGAAAACGGCTTGCTTTTGGGAGTTTAGAAGACATCCGTGACTGCATTTTGCCCACGTGCTTTGATTGCAATCCCTTTGCTGACGGCAGTGTCTGCAGGTGCGTTGGGGGTGGGCGGGCGGGGGCTGGAGAAGGAGCCCCCCTCCGCCTGCACCTTCTAGAAAGAACCAGCCCGTGCAGCCAGAGGACCGGAGCCGGCCCGGTGAAGGTTACCAGAAACCCCCTCCCGGAGCCCCAGGGGGCACCCTGCCTTCCAGAGCTGCCACCCCAGCGATTTCCTTACACTCAGGTAAGCCTTTTCCGTGTGCTCCCGGGGGAGTCACCGTTCATGCGCCGTGTCCTCGGGCTGCCTCTCACCCAGAGGCTGTCACGGGGGAGTCCTCCCACCCCGCCCCAGCCCAGCTTCCAGGGGGCAGCGATGTCCCGTCCGGGGACCCTGCGCGTTGTCACCCTGACCCACACCCCAGGGGCGGCCCCCGCAGTGGCCCGATGGCCCCAGGGCTGGGGGCCGAGGCGTCCAGGCGGCCCACGAGCCCCGCCCCGACCCCACTCCCTGGCCCCCGCCAGGTCCCCCCTCCCGGGCGCTCACCGTTGTGCTCCGCGTACCCCCAGCTGAGGCGCGCCATGGCTGGAGGCGGCGGCAGGGACGGCACCGCCGGTCGGAGCTCGGACCCGGAGCCTGCGGGGCCGGGCCGTCCGGTCCGCTCCGGGCCGAGCGCGGGCGGCGGCGGGCGGGCTCGGCTTCCCGCCCTGCGCTTTGAGGAAGAGGCTGCGGGCCGTCCCGGCCTGAGTCACGGGTGGGCGGTGCGCCGTGCCCGGTGCCAGGGGCGGGCGGGGGCCGGGGCAGGGCCCTGCGGGGGAGGGCGCGCCACCCTGACACCCTCTCCCGACCCGGAGCCGCAGCGCCGCGCCCAGGAGGGGGTTCCGAGAGCCCAGCCCGAGCCCCAGCCTGGGACAGCCGCCGAGGTCCCCGCCCTCACCCCGCTCTCCGCCACCCTCTGCAGGTTGTGGCCAGCGCCTTGGTCCCCAAGTGCTGCAGCCCTTTGCCCCCCAGAGGGCGGGGAGTCCGCGGGACCCCTTTCTGCCAGAGGGCCTGTGCCCACAGGACTGTGATCACGTCCCGGCTGCTGAGGCTGGGCGGTGGGTCCTTCTGAAATGTCACCCCGAGTGCGCAGTGTCACTTGAGGGCAGACCAGTGCCAAGAGCGCTTTGATGGCAGGAACCTTCCGGAAGACGAGGAGTGGGTGCCTGAAGGTCATCCTTCCTGGCCTCCCCAGGGCCATCCGGGAGCTGCACATGCCATGCCCGCACGCCCGGGGGGCCTCCGGGAGGCTGCGTGGGTACACGGGAGGCTGCGTGGGGTACCCGGGAGGCTGTGTGGGTACCCGGGAGGCTGCGTGGGGTACATGGGAGGCTGCGTGGGTACACGGGAGGCTGCGTGGGTACCCGGGAGGCTGCGTGGGGTACATGGGAGGCTGTGTGGGTACACGAGAGGCTGCGTGGGGTACACGGGAGGCTGCGTGGGTACCCGGGAGGCTGCGTGGGTACACGGGAGGCTGCGTGGGGTACATGGGAGGCTGCGTGGGGTACATGGGAGGCTGCGTGGGTACACACCGCATGCGGAGGTCTGATGTGCTGGAGCCTCTCCTGCCCAGGTCTCCCGGCGCTGAGCGCAGTGAGCTGTGGGCTCCTCCCGCACCCGGAGGCCCGGCTTCCTCACCCGGCTCTGTGGCACAGTGGGTGCGTTTGTGCCAATATAACAAGAGCCCATAGGTCTGATTTATACTCACTTTCATCACAGAAGACAATGTGTGTGTGTGTCTGTATTCAAATACACACATACAAAACGACTGTTATCCAAAATACACAAAAAAAACTCTTAAAACGTATCAATAAGAAAGCAAACAACCTGATTTAAAAATGGGTTGAAAACTCAGCAGAGATGTACAGATGGCCAGGAAGCACATGAGAGATGCTCCACTCCTGTGTGCTCAGAGGAAGTAACTGCAACAGCCCCTCGTGCCACACCGATCCGGAACCTGGGCACAGACACACCAGGCGCAGGGCGGATGTGGAGCAACAGAAAATGGCACAGCCTCCTCGGAAGATAGTTTGGCGGTTTCTTACAAAGTTAAACATACTCTTCCCCTAGGATCCAGTAGGCATGATCCTTGGTATTTATCCAAAGGAGCTAAACACGTGTGTCCACACAAAAGCCTGCACTTGATGTTTATACCAGCTTTATTCATAACTGCCACATCTTCCAAACAACCAAGACGCCCGTCGGCAGGTGAGTGGATAGGCAAACAGTGGCAAAATACATACCCAGACAATGGGATACTGCTCAGCATTAAAAAGAAATGAGCTGCCCAGTCCCGCGAAGACATCAGTGCATGTCACTAAGTGAAGGAAGGCCATCTGAAAAGACCGCTCTATGGCTCCGCCGCTATGACCTTCTGGAAATGGCAAAGCCGGGGGGGGGGGGGGGGGGATTAGGAACAGCTGGAGCGGAGGATTTCAGGGCAAGAAAATACTCTGTGTGATACAGTAATGATGGAGGCATGTCATTATACATTTTCTAAGCCCATAAACATACAGACCCTGAGAGTGGGTCCTGAGGTAAACTGGACTTTGGTGGATAATGAGGTGTCAATGTGGGTTAATCATTTGTAACTAATGTACCCTTTGGTGATAATGGAGGAGGCTCTGTGTTTGTAGGGGCAGGAAGTATACGGGAAATGCCTAATACTTTCTTCTCAATTTTGGTGTGAACCTAAAGTTACTATTAAAAAATAAAAGGTTTCAGGGGGGGAAAAAGTAAACTCACAAAAAACTAACTGGTCATATAAAATACACAACACACAGGACCTAGCTTGTAGGAGGTCCTATGCCAAATTTGGGGCAATTGGCCATCAGAAAGAATCATGCTGGTAGATTATAATCTCCTTCCCTCAAATTACCCATGGAGCAGGGGGAGAAAGAGCAAGAGAAAATGCTCTCTCTGAGAGAACGCTAGCTACTAACTGCAGCTGGGATGACAGAATTTTAAAGCCATTTTTGCAAGGCCAATGTAATATCTGGTCAGGCAAAGATCAGTCATGGGAGCCAGAGCTGCTGGACAGAAGATGATGGAGGAACAGGACATTTTTCTGTACATGCTAAAATTAAAAAAACCCGGAGTCAATGAACCCATTAACTTGCTAATTAACCCTTTACAACTATTTGTGGGTGTTTTCCTTAGTAAAGAGCCTCTGTCTCCAGGTTCATGACCGTCAAGTACAAATAAGTGGAAGAAGATTAATACTGACCAGTAAACCCAGGAATCCTGACCACGGCCATGGTCATCACCTCCACTTCACTCTTGAACCAACTGGGCCAGTCCAGCCTTCCCTGCAGCAACCACTCTTAGTTGGCTCTTCAAGGCGTCAACACCTTACGTGCCGAGCAGCACCGGGAAGTGATAACCCCAGCCATGGAGATACTTAGGGAAGTGTAGTAACATACCAAGGGAAAATCAAAACGATGCTGTCAGCACTGGATGAACTGATACTATTTTATTAGGATATATGAACCAACTCTATGAGATGCACATTTTCCCAAGTACTCTTTTTAGAAAGCCTAAATGTGAACCCGAGTGGCTGTTACGTCTGTTTCCACTGAGAAGGAAAGCCAGGAGCAAGAGCCCTGTTACAAAGAGGTGGGACACAGCCCCAGCGAGCAGTCCCAAGTCCAAGGTGCCCTCCAGCAGAGCCCATGCCTGCCGCCACCACACCGTGATTTGAGCAGCTGGGTCTTATTAACCACAGGAATTCCTTATCGTTGGTTATCAGTGGAGTGTTGATTTTATGGAGCTGGCACTCTATGGAGTTTCGATTTCCTTACCTCCCATTCCTAAGGTTACCCTGTGGCGGGGTGCACAGTGCGAGGTGCCCAGGAGAGACCTTTCCAGGAGGTTGCACAGAGCCCACGGGCACCGAGGTTCATGCTGGCCCGCCCGGGTTCATGCCAGAGGGGAATTCTCCAGTGAATCACGGCTCGGGACACTTCTCAGATTCCAGCTTTCAGAGTTTTGTCTTCTGTTGTCAGACAAGAAAAAGTTGCTGAAACCCTACTTTCTACATTTCTGGTCCTCTGCTTCCTCTCATGGTTTTCTAATAATTTTCCCATATCCTATTTTGAGTGTTTCCTATCTTATTTGAGCACATCACAAGAGTAAAGTCTGAAAGAGAACTAAGATTATTTAAAAGTAAGTGAAGCTGTATAGAGATTAGGCCAACGCTGAAATGTCCAGATAGTTGAGCTTAAAATAACCCAGCTATCAAAGAATTTAGCTAATGGTTCTTTGGCTCGCAATAAGTAAGTCAATGTCACTACTGGTGTGCATGGTCTTATTCCCCAAGAACACATAAGGGGATGCCCTCAAAGATCTCATCTCAAGGATGCTCATCACAACGCATTTATAGCGGGGGGGGGGGGGGAGAATCTAGAGGCAGAAATACTAATGAGGAGTTGGAATAACTTATTGTATATTCAAACAATGTAATTTTAGAGACGTTAAATATTACATTTAAAATATACTTAAATGCCTACAACAACTCTGCATGACGGTCTATTAGGAAAGGGAAAAAAATAAGTTTTTAAGGAGCCTAACATTTGTTTTTTGTTGTTTGTATCATAGTATAGACAGCCATGTAATTCCAAATTCCAGCACAATGGAGTTGTTCTAAAACAATATAAAGAAGAGAGTGAAAAACTGTTGACTGTGGCCTGTGCAGACAACAATTTCAACAGAAAAGTGGAATCGCCATTGAGCGTTAGACAGCCTGAGTGTTTGCTTATCGACGGAACTCGGTCATTACAGAGCACAGCATCCTTTCATTTCTTCCTTCAAACACCGCTGGAATTCAGCGTCAATCCTAACTTAGTAACACACGTCCTTCTTTGCCCTTGCCAGTCTCCTGGGTTCTAAACATGCACCTGCTGCCACAATCCCTGTCGTTTTACACTATTACCTGCATTTTAACCAAGAACCATAAAATCCGCGGAAGGACTGGATGTGCCTTTGGGTGTGTTTATGGCCTCTGTGATATGCACCCTTCTCAACCTTCGGCTATTTGCTGTGTTCAGGTTTGGGATTTCTAGGCATCTGGCCAGATTACTCTGGGTAAAACTGCTTCCTTGAGTTGAAAGCAGGCTCGAGGGGCGGAGATAAAGAAGGCTCCTCCCAGTACTTGCTCTTCAGAGGCAGAGCTTGGGAGGCGTTTCCCGCGCCCTGGCTACAATCCTGCTTTTCCACGTCAGGCCGTTTTCGTCTCTGAGCAACCAAGTCACAGCTCGGCCTGGGCCGCGGAACGCGTGGGGCCGGGGACCGAGGGAGGGGCCCTGGCCGGCGGGCAGACCCCCGGGGGCGGGGGGAGCTCAGCGCCGCCGGCGGCCCGGCTCTGGGCCTGCGCCCCGCCTGGCCCCACGCGCGGCTGTGAGGCCAGGGGACACCCGAGGAAAGGACGGGGGCTCCTCGCGCGTAGACGCCAGCCAGGGTGCGAGCGCCCCCTCCTGGGGCCGACGGCAGAGGCCAAGGGCGATCGCTCGGACGCGGCCTCTGGGTTCGGGGACCAAAGGTGTTTGCTAGACCTCAACCCCGCTGGGGCTGGGGAACTGGGGACGGACTGCCCGCAGAGGCGGGGCTTCTCGCGGGGGGCGGGGCTTCTCGCGGAGGGCGGGGCTATGCCCGGGGGCAGAACTGCGTCCCGTACGCTCGGTGGGCGGGGCTTTGTGCGGTACTACCAACCCCGGTGAGTGGGGGTACGTTCTGTGGGCGGGGCTTGCTCTGTGTTCTGCTTTGTGGGCGGGGCTCTGCTCGGGGGGCGGACCCGCGGCCTCGGAGAGGGAGTGTAATTGGCTGCCTCCCCCGGAACTTCCTGGGTCCTGCGCGTGCCTGTGGCGTCACCGGACCTGGAGTGGCGAGCGGCGGCGTGAGGGAGTGGGAGGCGGCGGAGAGAGGTTGGTGGGGCGTTTGGGGCCGGGGCCGGGGCCGGGGCAGGGCTGGCGGGCCTCGCGCCGCTGAGGCCGGTCCGGGCCCGCCGCGCGGCTCCGACCGCCGGGCCTCAGCCCTGGGCCGGGGCCGGGCCAGGTTCTGGGTTTGTCTGGCGTCGTGGTTTCCATGCGGTGTCAGGGGTATTCCCTGTCCCCCAACCTAGGCTCTTCCCTCCCCACGAACCCGCCGGTGCCAGCCTGCGGCTTCAGGTGAGTGCCATTCTGTGCACACCTGGCCCCTGGGAGCAGCCGAGGAATGAGTGCTGGAGTGGTTGGAGTTTGGTTACTACTGGAAGGATTTTAGGTCATTGAACTTGGGGAAACTTATGTGTATTTTCTTTTTCTTCTATAATAATGTCTTCTCTGTAATGTTCTTAACCTGTAAAGAATTGGTGTGAGTTTTTTGGGCCAAACTCGACAGTTGCCCGGAAGCAGAACCTCAATGGACTGGGATGATGCCCCGGAGAATGGCGGGCTACATCTGTGTGTGTACACTGCCATCAAAGGAGGGCATGTAGGTGGGTTACCTGCCATCCTTTGGTGATGGGCTAGAGGCGGGAGAAGGCAGAGCGGGACACCCCTGGGATTGGGTAAGAGGTAGAATGATGGACGTACTTAGGAGGGCGCAGGGACAATGAACGTGATAATGAAGGAGTTGGTGACATCTGTCCTGTCGCCCAGCACTTTAGTTTGTGCCCCAGGGGGTTTGGAAAAAGGGAGGTTACAAGTTACCGGGAGATTTTGAAGGGTCTGTCATCACAGATGCAAGAAGGCAGATAGGCTGTGAAGGTGAGGGTTGACCTTGTCAGGGAAGATACCGGCCCAGGAGGTGACTGCCCACCACCCACCATCGCTCCGTTAGTTACAGTTTCATTTCAGACCTTCCTTGTGGCGACTTTAGGTCTGAGTCTGCAAGACACCCGCCCGGGCCTCCCCTGAGCGGTCAGGTCAGCCCGCGCCCCTGTCGTCCACAGTATCGTTATTTTTAAGTATTAACTACTGTTGGGGTGGAAACGGTGGCTGTTACGTGGCTGTTACGTAGTTGGGGACTTGGAGGATGTAAACTTCAGAGAGACACAATGTGAGCAAAGGGAAGGAAGCAGGGATGTGCAGGTGTCTTCAGAGAACAGTGTGCAGCGGGGTGCTGGGAGGTAGAGGACAGTGACAGATGTGTCTGCCTGGGTTCCAGCAGCTGCCGGAGCACATTACTCCTTGTGCCCTCACAGGGTTTTGCATATGCATGTTCATTTCATAGACTACTCAGGGTAGACTTGGGTGCACGTGGCTGGTGCCAGGGGTGGACAGTCTGTAAAGGGGCAGATCCCAAATACTTTAGGCTTTGTGGGCCACAGTTATAGCAGGAAAGCGCCTGTAAGACAATACGTATTTGAATGGGCATAGCTTTGTTCTAATAAAACTTTATTTACAAAGAAGGTGTCTAACCTGATTTGGTCCATAGGTATTGTTTGCCCAAGCCCATGATCTAACCAAATCTAGGGACTAGCAGTAACCCAGGTAATGTTACATTATACTTTTGTATTGGATTTTCATTTATACAGGGCCGGGCAAAAGTAGTTGTCTGTATGGGAAGTAATACAATAATCTATAATAATTAAAGGGTAGTATGCTAATTAGACTGGATGTCTTCAGATGTCATTCCAGAAGTCTTTCCTGACGAAGCTGGGGATGGAGGGAAGTTGCTCTTGTTCCAGGTGCTGGCCGGTGGCCAGAGCAAAGCCCGGGTCCTGGATACCAGAGGGAAGCCAGTGCCGGCAGCCAGGGGAAAGAAGGGCTAATCCTGCATGAATTTTCATGTATCGGGCCTGTAGTCCTATATAATAAAAGCCTAATATGCTAAAGTGTCCAGTCGGACATTCAAACAATTAAAGCGTAATATGCTAATGATATGCTAAGGCTGCTTAATCTATCTCTGACATACTCTGATCACCAGGGGGCAGAAAGTCAACCAGTTGACCAGTCGCTGTGACATGCACTGACCATCAGGGAGCATACGCTCCAACAGGTAGGTTAGCTGACTGCTGGGGTCTGGCCGATCAGGACGGAGCAAGACAGGCCAGACGTACCTAGGAGCCCTTCCTTGTTCCATCCCCGGCTCACCAACCTCCTCCATCCCTCCCTGGCCTGATCATGCACTGGTGGGGTCCCTCAGCCTGGCCTGTGCCCTCGCAATCCGGGACCCCTCGCAGATGTCAGAGAGCCAGTTTTAGCCCAATCTCAGGCCAAGCTGAGGGAGCCCACTGGTGCACGAATTTGTGCACTGGGCCTCTAGTTAATCGTATATAATAAAACCCTAATATGCAAATTGATCAAACAGCAGAACTACCAGTTGCGGTGACATGCACGGACCACCAGGGTACAGATGCTCAATGCAGGAGCTCCTCCTCGTGGTCAGTATGCTCCAGAAGCCAGGCTCATGGCTGGAGAGCATAGCGGTAGTGGAGGGAGCCTCTCCCACCTCTGCTGCAGGCAGGTGGTAAGGAGAGAGGACTCCTGGACTGCAAGAGGGATGTCTGACTGCCAGTTTAGGACCGATCCCCTTGGGCGTAAGCCTGTAGGTGACATCCATTGAGGGGTCCCAGACTGCAAAAGGGTACAGGCTGGGCTGAGGGATATCCCCCACACAGTGCATGAGTTTCGTGCACTGGGCCTCTAGTAAGTAATATTACAAGAACAAACTTCCACATACTCACAACTGTAAACCTACTTTTGCCCACTCTGGAAAGGAGTGGCCATATGTCACCACCAGCTCTGCATGGCATTCCCCAATTACTACGGCTGTGACTTCCACAAAGTGTTGTGAGGAGGGAATTAACGTACATAAAATGAAGGCATAGAACTTGTACACATAGTAAAAGCTCAGTAAGTCTTAACTATTAATGTTTTAAAAATTGTTCCTCACGTGCATTGTTAAAGAGATTGGAGAGACTTGTCTAAGGCTTAGTTCGTGTTCAGCTTTAGAATAAAGAATATCTGGTTTCGAGACAAGAGCCATCTACAGTGAGGTGACCTGACAGACGTGAAAGTATTTAAGGGAGTGGGGGAGGAAGTACAGGATTAAGCTCTGCCTTGGAGGAATGAAGGAAGGAAGGAGTCCGTCCTAGGATATGGCATGTGAACCGCAGGGTGGGTAGTGATGGTTAATATGGTGGGTTGCTGCAGGAAGCTGAAAAAGCAACTGTTGATATTGTTGATTCAACCAGCAGAAGTGAATGTGGCACCTCCTGTGGGCCAGGTGCTATAAGTGCAGAAAAGAATTAGATACATACTCTGTACTCCCAACAGCAGAAAATCTAAAGGTGGCTGAAGACGTGGAAGTAATTTAATACATGCAGCAACGTAAAAAATAACCAGCATTAAGGTGGAATTTCTTAGATTTAATTGGTACCTGCACTCTAAAAACTTAAATTGATTTATAGTCATAAATGTGGGCAGCTTACTTGAGCTCCTTTTCTTTCTTTTCTAGACAATGGCCAAGAACAAATGGAAAGGGCAGAAGCCCAGGAATGTGTTTCACATAGCCAGCCAAAAAACCTTCAAGGGGAAAAGTAAAGCAAAACCCGTTACCACGAATCTTAAGAAGGTGAGCATTAAGCACCCAGCTTCCTTGTTTACAAGCAAAGCATGACGGCAAAGCTAACGAGAAACCGAATGCTTTTATTTAACACAGGTCCTTAGCCTCCCCTACAAGGGCAGAAGGATTTTAAACATTTGTTTAAAAATATCCAGATGTACAAAACGAAAAAAATTAACTGCACCCCATTGAGACTCCCAAGTAACAGTTTGATAGCTTTATGGATCTCGGCAATCCCCATCAGAACCGGGCTTCTCTCTGACCTCAGGCGGATTCGAGAACCTGTCATGTGAAAATGCCATACTGTGTTCCTTAAAATGCAAAATGTTAAAAGTTTATCTTTTTTGTTTTTACTTCAAAATATTTGGGCAATAGGAAACTCATTTATCAAGTAAATATAGCAGAGTGAGTCCTATAGAAAATGTGTGGCATCAGCTCTCTGGGACTTAGTAAATATCATGATAGGGCACAGAAATGTAACATTTTATTTTTCAGTTTTGATCACTTTATGATTTAAGCGACTTTATGATTTTGGAAATGCTATAAATGAAATAAGGCCGGTGATATAACGGGGTTTGGAGTGGCAATTTCACATGGGATCGTCTTCAGTTGACAGGGGCCAAGCCCTGAGTGAGGAGGAGCCAGTGATGCCGGGCGGGAGGCGCCGGGGGCAGCGTGTCCGGGCGGAGCTGCCAGGGCCCAGGCGGTGCTCCCTCGGGGACGCACCGGGGCCGCCTGGCCGAAGGAGGCGCCCCAGAGGGCGGTGTGTAGGCTGGCAGCCCGGTCGTGTAATTTCCTCCGAAAACGGCCTGACTTAGCAGAGGAGGGCAGTGGGCGGCCAGGCACCGCGTAAATGGTCCGATGTTTGTGGCCACGGACTTAAAATGAAGCCACTCCTCCAGCTACGATTTTCAAGGGCTTTGATTTTAGGCTCGGCAGTCTGATCGGTGAGTGTAACTGGCTTGCAGGCAAGTATGGGAGAGACGTGGAGAAGGAAAGTTCAGTGGTGGAGGAAATCGTGGTCTTGGGTCTGTGCTGGTGGAGGGAGCGCAGGCACGTGAAGTAATGGACGCGGAGGCTGCGGTGAGATGTGAGCATCCTGACTGAACTGTATGTGGACAGTAAGGACCGGCAGAGAAGGCACGGCTTTAGGTTGTTGGAGAAGCCACAAGCAGTGACGCCAAGCCTGGAGCTTAGGGAGCCGAGGCTGGACATGTTTCATGAAGGAGCGAGTAGTCCTGGTGTTGGCAGGTGACAGTGGGGAGGGGAGGGCCAGCGTGTCCCAGGGCATAAGGTTTACAGGAAGAATCGGACCTCCACCCCACCGTTCAGATTCAAGATGGGGGCTGCCGGTGGCTGTCCTGACTGCCAGGGACCTCCATCGGGGCCAGAAAGCGAGGGAGACCGAGGCCGTTAGCAGGACGGGAGCATGGGGTCCGGGCTCCCGCCTCATTGGCCAGAGATAACAGCTTGGCCATCTGGTCCACGCACTGGCCTGCTTACCCAGGTGGTCAAGATAGGGAGGGGGTGTTCCACATACTTGTCCTTAAAAAACAACCTTTTGTCTAACATTGCTCAGTAAGACTGAGTTTCAGTGTAAAGCTTGCCCAGAAACTGGTACAACTGTCTTAAGAATTTAGATTTAACAAGATTAAATGAAGGTTGAGTGTATTTTATCCTTAAGGCTTATGAGGTCATGAATTAATGTTCTTTTTCTTTTTTAAAAAGATAAACATTGTGAATGCTGAAAAAGTTAAGAGAATGAATGAAGCTTTTGTGGACATACAGAAGGAGCTGGCTCACTTTTCTCAAGGCCTTTCCCTGGAGCCTCTGCAGAAACAGCTGGTGCGTAGAGCATTTCCTTCAATAAACGGAGGCTAATAAATTAACCCCTAATTCCCACAGCCTGTCAGTCGAATGTGATCTTCAAGTTATTCGGCTCTCTGGTGTACGTGGCTGTGCTGTGTATGGCATGTTCATGAACACTGTGAACATGAGAATCTGCCATGTTTCCAAATGAAGTTGGTACTAGATGAATGGGTAATTCTGTGCACCACTGTTACCTAACCGTTACACCGAATGCTTTCCTCCCCCAGGCTCTGCAGCCGAGTCCGGAAAACAGACCAGTGAATGTTGACGAAGCTACGAGACTAATGGCTCAGTTGTAATGTGCTTGGTGTGATGCATCAGATTTCTCCAAAAACCAATAAATTAAATGCTCTATACAACTTTATTTTTAAAAATCTTGTTAATATACAGGCATTGGCACATTTTAAAACAAACTACATAAACAGCCCTCTCCTATAATCCAGGAAGTGGAATGTCAGGAGTCAGCAAACGTGGTGAACTTAAAGTGCTAGAACGAAGGCACTTCACAAACTCTTCACGGGAGTGACCGCAGCCTCTCGGACACCTTCACTTCCTTCGTGGCAGTGACGGCAGGGCGGGAGCGCAGAAACATGGACAGTATCGTGGCAGTAAAAGCGGAACACAAATACTAGGAAGTGACGAGCCCTTGGCCATTTTGGTTTTTGATGACCTTTACCCTTCTTTTAACTTTCCTCTCACAGAGTAAAACAGGAGTTAGGATTGGAAGGGAAGTTGAAGTCCCAGAATGCAGTCCCTCCAGGGGCTTCGGAGCCCTTTGTTTTCACAGTTGACGTTTTGTGAAGTCAGAGAGCAAGAGTTAGGGAAGAAGACATGGGAATCAGCAACCTAAACAGGTGTTACTTCATTATAAATATCAGTTATTAGCAAGTCTACAAGGCTTCAGTTAGAGGTAGATAACTGTCCCAGGTTTCCAAAGTCTAGTAATTTAGAATCTGGACATCAAACAGGTCACACACTCCTTCACTGTCGTCTAAGTTAAAGTTGTAGTCGTCTGCGGGCGTGGGGGAGAGCCGCAGGAGAGGAAACACTGCAAGCAAAGCACAGATTCAAAGTTAACGTGGCTTCACACACTCAAAAGGCCCGTTAAATTACCATTTCTATGTGGAAAAGCAATGATCAAATTAGTGACCTGTGTTTACTGTGCATATTGAGATTCTCGTTTTAGGACAGTTTGTGCATGGACTGACTATGGGTATAAGCTTGAGAGATGGGTTGTTGGGTCTGACAGACTTCAGTGTAGAGGATGACATGGCCATGTCAGGAGCAGTGTGGCGGCTTGACGCTGGCGTAGGAGTGACTGACAGCTTTACTGCTGTGGCCAGATGAAGTCTGCTCAGTGCCGGCAAGTGGCTCCTGACGAGTCTCCTTGAGAAGCAGGCATAGACCGACGGGGCCAGACCTGGGTCCACTCACCAGTGTTCCTGAAGAACTCACAACTTGCCACAAGGCACTAAGTACTTAATCAATCCTGGGCCACCGTTGGCTCCAGGGAAGCGGTTACAACGTAAGCGGCTTACCATCAGAAGACATCAGCTCATCAATGATATCCCCAGTCACAGAGCCTGCGGGAAGAGAGACGTGATCGCGCTGGGACATCTGCAGTGGGGCAGCTGGCTGTCCTGGGGCACAGCACATCACACAGGGGAGTCTGCACCGGCCCCTCCGCTCAGTCCACGTGAAGGGCTAGAATGCGTGGAACCATGTGTTCACTCGCACCTACAAGTTTCACTTGTAAATGTCTGAACTCAAGTCGCCCCAAAGCCACTGCCTCCCACAGCAGACTTCGGGGCTTCAGCCAGTAAAGCGCCATCACTTCTCATTCCACACGTTAGATGGGACTTATTTTGTCTAAACATTTCCTGCGTGTTCATTTTTTCTCTCATGCACCCACTGCCATCACCCTCCTGTGGCCTACATGATCTCCCAGCTGCACAACGGCCCTGCCCGCTGCTTCCCAGGCGTCCCTTCCGTCACGTGCCGGCACTCGGCACCGCGTGGCCTCCACGGCCTCCTCTGGTCACAGCACGCCACTGGCTATCCGCTAGTCCTCACTCTGTCACGGCCCTCTTTACCGGCCCCCAATACCTTCCTTACTATTTCCTGATACAAAACCATCTGCAGAAACTGACTGCTCAGACTGCTGAATGCTCGAAGCCGACGGGCTGGGTCTGAGCTGAACCTTTCAGAGCTTCCTGCTTTCTTCCCCCCATTAGGTTATCCTGGGCGGACAGGCATCCCTACACCTGATGGTGAAAATGCAGGGAGCACAGGACGGACGGGGCAGGACACGACCCCAAGGTGCTCTGTGCTCGGTCAGACCTTTCTCCACAGCCTCACCAGGCCCCACTGAGAGCAACCGAGGCAGCAGACTCCGCCCTGTCCTGGGGCACATCCCGAAGGTACACATGAGACCAGCTTGAATGACGTGCAGTGCTGCGTCCAGACGGGGGTGACCATCATCCCTGAGCCACTCTGCGTCCCAGACGCAGGCACCGCAGGGAGGACGGGGGCCAGGGGGTCTGCGCTCCACAGCCCATCTCCGCAAAGGCGGCCAGGGGTGCGGAAACCTGTCCTGAGTGGCCGGAGATCACGTACAAAGCACACCTCGGATAAGAGCAGACGCACACGTGGCAGCAGAGGCGCAATGGACCCTAAAGAAAACTGCACTCCAGGCCGTTAGACACGCTGAGCGTGCAGAGCTCCGTACGTTCAGCCACTCGCACCCACCACTGTTCGCTTCTGGATAGACCGCCAGAGCGTGTGTGTAAAGTATATCCAGAAACAGATCCATAACAACATATTAAAATACTTACATGATAATACACACAATTATAACCAAACATAATAAATATAAATAGTATAAAAAGAGGATGTCCCGGCGCTGGACACAGACACTGCATCGCTTTGCTGATTACACTAGCTTCCTATTTCCCCCCTGCATCAGGTGACGGTCACTAGGCCACAGACAAGTTCAGAAAAGTTCCCTTCCTAAGAGGAGGCGCTGGGCCCACCTGAAGCCGAGTCTGTGGCCGGGACGTGCTGGAGGCCAGGGGTCCTCTCCGCGGCGGGCGGCCGCGGGGGGCTCGGCGCGGTGGGGCTGGGCTTGCGCACAGTCCGGGGAGGCGAAGGCTGAGAAGGCTGAGGGGGGGGCTGTGTGAGGTCGTCCGGCGGGGGGACGGGGAAAACCACGGGCTGAGCCGAGCCGGACTCTTTATTTATCAGCAGCACGTGGATGGGGCCCGAGTGGCTCTTCAGGTTGATCTGGTACTTCTTCTGTCCGTTCTGGCCCTTGGACGTGGTTGGGTGTAAACAAATGGAAAATGAGATAAAGCTACTGAGGATAAAGTAACTAAATCCACACAACAAAACAGGCAGTCGGTCAAGACACTGAGTGGAGACCACGAGGAGGATGGGGATGGAGTCTAAGCACCCTGCCCCTTAAAGTAAGCGTTTCTCAGAAAACCGAGTTCCAAAAACTCAGCTGTAGACTTCTGGCAGACTTCCCCGCGGACGTCATGGCTGCTCACATTCTGTGCGGATCCCTCCCGGGCTGGCCCCCTGCTGCCCTCCATCCGGCAGAAGCACAGCCGCGGGCTTCCCTGCATTTCCAGGTCACCGGGTCCCGAGGCTGGGAGTCCACCGTGTGACCACCTGCACCCAAGCCTCGGGGGGCGGGGGCAGGTGGTGACGGCGTCACCTCTGTCTGCCCCTCTCTGCTTTCAAATGAGTTTCAGAACTCTGGATCCCAAACTAAATTCATGAAGCTTGGACGCAGCAAATAGTCACATACGACTCAGTGAGCCAGACGTGTTAAAATGACCCAATCTAAAACAATGTATTACTGTTGATATTTCAACTGAACTTCTTCCACAGACAGGACTGGTACATGGGTTGCAGAAACAGCCAAACTGATGCTTTAAGATTACTGACTATATCATGATTCATGAAATCAAATTTTTAAAAAATAAAATGCTATGTAATTCTTTCAGTCATGTCTCCAATTTTACCCAAATACTGAAGACTCCAGACTCAGGATGGAGACCCTGCACTGACGCCCGAGAGGTCCCGTGAGCTCGTGCGTGGAGGCGGACATGGGGCCTCCTTCCCGAGCCAGCGGTCCGCTCTGACCGGCCACCTACCAGCTCTGGAAGAGGGACCTCCAGCTGTGTGCCAGCGGGCGCCTGGATGGCCAACAGTGTGTCACCTGTCAGAAAACAGATGTTTCGTTTAGTAAATAAAGTGGCAAGTGGGTGGGCCCTGGAGACAGGCGTGGGTTTGAATCCCAGGCGCGGGCGTGGCTTTGCTGCTTCCTCTGTAGAGCAGGGACTGACCCTGCAGGGTTGTGCTGAGCACGGAGGTCACAGATGTAGATCTCAGGTCAGGGCAACACGCAGCCTTGGATCTCTCCTCCAGCGAAGCTTTAGCTGACGCCAACTAAAATCTACTGTTTACTGGAAGAAGTAAACAGCTATCGTAATGGTCGGGACACCACAGGCAGTGCGGCGCTCTGAACTCGAGCCTACGTGAGCTGCTCCCTGGGAGCCCAGCCCCACGCTCTGCGGAAGGCGAAGCCAGGGCGGCGGCCAGGGCGGGCGACAGCCACCCCGCCTGCAGTCAGCGACAGGCGTCCTCCTGACAGGCACGACCGCCGAGATGTGTGCGCTGCCCCCCTGCTCACTATTCCCGGCCTGTGTGGCTTTCCGGAGTCACACGAGGTGGGTGGGCGGGGAGGTTATGTAACACAATGACCTCGCACACCCTGCTTCCCCTGCGCTGGCCCAGCTTCCCCTGCAGCTTCGCAGGCAGAGTGATGGGCACCGAGTGCAGTCGTTCAGCCCGTGGACCAGGAGCGGCTGTGCGCCCAGCGCATGCAGTGAGACGACGAGCCCACTCCTGACCTGGCCCGGTGAACCCCGGGTTCGAGTCTCCGCAGCAGCGGTCAAGCAGAGGCGGACCGACTCACCGTGGAAGCAGCTGCAGATGTCCTCGTGGGTCACGTAGGAAAACGTGCGTCACGGGAGTTAAGGAACACGTTTGCATCAAGCGCTAGGCCTTTCCGTTAACAAACCAGAGGCCTGAACCAACAACGAGAGTGCTGGCGGCTGCTGCACAGGAGAAAGCCGGTCTGGGCCTGCAAGCAGCGCCGGCCAGCAAGAGGACAGACAGACGCCTCTTCCTCAGGAGCGGGCGCTGGCGGCGCAGCGGATGCCACAGCCACCCCTGCCTGGGCCGCATTCTGGGTCCTGGGAGCAGCTGGAACCTTGGACAGCCTCGCAGCCAAGTCCAAGGTCAGCCAGGCCAATGGGTTTGGAATCTTGGGGCTCCACAGGGCACAGCCTGAAGCCCCTAGTTCTCGCACTGAAAGGGCTCTGACCAACAGAGAAAGTGACACGTGAGCTCATGGACCTGTGCACCCAGGACGAGTTGACAAGGAGCCTCCCTGACCTCAGGCAGGTCAAAGTTCACAAGCTGATGCAGGGGAAATGTCCCCAAGAGCGAAGGGGCGCTTGCATATCCAGGCACCACAGACATGCAAGGGGACAGTGACGGGGAAACTTGGGGGTACCCCTCTTCCCTCTAACCCGGCAGATGCACCAGCCTCGGACCCACCCTCTGGGAGGCTCCCCCGCTGAGTGAGGATCAGGGGAAGGTACCCCGGGTTGTCCAGCCCACGTGAACTTCTCCAAGCTCTGCGTGCTGCTGAATGCTCACCCCTCCAGAGCACGGAGCAGGGGCGGGGCCACGAATCATTGGGTCTGGGTCCGCCAAGGCATTGGGTGAGCTAATTAAACATCTGACCAAACACAGCGGGTCACTGTCAAGGTGATAAATCTGTATGGCCCAAGAACGATGCTATAAATGCCCAGCTGGCCCTGGGCAGAAACAAGGCTCCCACCCGATTTACGATAACCTGCGCACTTCACCATGCCGAGCATTCGGCCTGCACATCGCAGTTAGCAATGGGCAGATAGAAAGTAGACACAGGAATGATGGTACTCAACAGACTAACTTGAAAAGGCAAAAATTTTAAATTGTTAGAAACATAAAATGGAAATGTTACATTTACGCCCTAAACTTAAATCTCTAAACACAGTGAACAAAGCACCCGACTCCTGACTGGGAGGACGTCAGGCAGAGCATCCTGATCGCTGGCCCTGCCCCATACCCCGCCCCCCAAAGCAGCCCTGCCCGGTGCCCCCCCTCCCCGGCTGGCCCTGCCCCGCACACCCCCCCCAACCCCCCCCCCGCTGAGGTGCCGCGGCCATGGAGAAGGATATCTGTTATTGACAGTGTCGTCCATCACATTGCGAATGCTCTGCTGCAGCCACGACTTCTGCTGGTCCAGTTCCCTTTCCTTCAGATCCAGGTCCTCCACCTCGGCTCGGAGGTCTCGCAGTCTCTCCAGCACCTCCTTGGTGTTGCAGCCCGCGCCCACACCCCTGCGCACAGGGAGCACGCACGCATGTCAGAGCCAGGCCGATGACACGCCTGACCTCCACAGCACTAACACTGAAGACAAAAACCTTTACACTCTTACACAACCACGCCTCAGAACGTGACTGCTTAGACTATCTCTTGGCAAGAACAAAATTTCCCAGCATGTTTTAGCGCGATCACCGGAACGTCAGGCTGGTGGCAGATACTCCAAAAAGATGTCACAGCCAAGATGTCAACTTGGACATCTCAGATGTAGACTAGATACAGGGGAAATGAATGATGACCTTTACGTATTTTGGTGGGATTCTGACAAAAAAAAAATAAAAAAATAAAAAAAACGGAGGTCAAAGTGGACAAATTTGCAAAACAGAATGCATTTGTCACAAACATACAAGCAGATCACAGGTAAGAGACAACGTGCATTCCGATGGACTATTATTTATGAGGCACATGTGCCACAGGAAGACGCAGCTCCTGCTCCGAGGCGTTTGTGTGCACCGATCAGCTGGCAGGCACGTGGCGGAGAGGGACCGGTGGCCGGCAGAGTGCGGGGGCCGAGCGGGCCTTGGGGGAGAACGTGTGACGTGCGTTTTGAAGAGTAAATTAAACCACAGAGAGCAAGGGCCTCCCACAGCAGCCGCACTTGGGGCTGCGGGCGGGCAGGCGGGCGGGCGCACCGGCGGCCGAGGCTCAGGAGCGCCGGCTCTGTGCTCGGGAGGAGCCGGGCTCGGAGCGGAGCCCGGCCTCGGGACTTACTTCCACTGGATGCTGTTTTTTGACTTTTTCTCAATCAGGTCGATCCCTTCCAAGACGTTGGTGATGTCATAAATTCTTCTTTTCTGCCTCACAGCCAGAGTATCTGCAGCCTGTGTGCAAAGGGCGGGGAATGGGATCACTGGGATCAGTTACGATTCATGTTTCACAGCCGGCGATTGGCGATGAGGGCACAGCCCAGAGCCAGGCCGCTCGGAGCCAGCGCGGCTGGGAGTCCACCCCCCCCCCCCCGCCCCCCAGGCCTTCGGACAGCACTCCGTGGACAGCCAGCAGAGGCTGACAGGGCAGGAAGGTGGGGGCGGGGGGGGGCACAGAGCCTGTGGGACAGGAGGACGGTGAGAACCCTCCAGCACCTCCTGGGCTAACCCGACAGCAGCTGCCGACCTGCCGCGTGCGTCTCATTTCCCAGCTCCTGACAGTCCGGACTACAGACAGCTTCAGCTCTTTTTGGGCAAGTTCTGAAGGACACACATGGCGAACCTGACACGCTCGAGCACTTCTGAAACCGTGACCCCCTCCCCCAAACCCCCGCCCGCCGGCCCCCGTCATCCGCGGCGAGGGGTCTCCCTGGCGGCACAGGCCCGGAACGCCCGCGTCCGGCTGGCTCCGTTCTAGCCATTCCCATCGCGTCCCGACACCCTGACACCGTCCTGAACAGAGCGAGTGGAAACTAAGTAACGGGGACCCACGCTCTTTTTCAAGTGGATTCGGCAACAGCCTGCGCAATGTGGAGCAGCCTCGACTCTGTGCCCTCCCACGTGGTCGGCACCTGCCTAACCCACAGGGCGTGTGCCCGCGCTCAGGGCATCACTACCTCCTGAGCCTGCACGAAAGCAGCTCCTACTAACCCCGTAGTTTTTTAAAATCCAAATTTGGTTTTTTAAACATATTAGAGAGGAAAAGAGAGGGAAAGAGCTGGAAACATCGATCAGTTGTCTCCTGTACACCCCCACTGGGTGCATGCCCTTGACCGGAATCAAACTGGGACCCCTGAGTCCACAGGCCGATGCTCTATCCACTGAGCCACACCAGTCAGGGCAGAGCCCATAATCTTGGAAGCTGGACCCCCTCCCCCGGGAGCACGTGTGGCGGACAGCCCCTCACGGGCACGGGGAGCCGTCAGGGAAGCCATGGCGGCCGCCACAGGCGCAGCCACCACAGGCCAGGCCGGGCTCAGCAGGCCTCTGCTCGCCTCCTGCGTGTCTGAGGAGGGAGCCCCTTTCCGAGAGGCGCCTGGAGCTGTGGGCGCAGCACATCTCCCTCCTCGGACCAGGCCCGGAGGGGAGCGGGGCGCAGGCAGAGCCGTGCCCCCTCCCCTCCCCCGGCCCCCAGCTCATGGCCAGGTGTCCGCGGGCCCTAAAGCCGGAGGGAGGGGGGGCTGGAAGGCAGGGGAGAGGAGAAAGGGTACCCAGGTCAGACCACTGCGGCCCAGTCAGCTGTCCGGGCAGGGGACGGACTCAGCCTCAGTGAGAAGAGGCCGGGGAAGGAGGTGGAGCGCTGGGCAGTGCCAGGGGCGTGGGCGCAACGGTAGGAACTGAGAGGTCTCTCCCGAATGTAAGATGGCAGACAGGCAGGCATCTCCCTGAGATGGCTTTTATTTCCTCTCCAGTGGGGTGCAGTGAAGGGGGCGTGGCCGAGAGAGAGGGGCAGTGAGAAGCCCCCTCCCTCTCCCCCAGAGCAGGAGAGGGAGCAGCAGCAGCAGAGCTGGACCCCACCTTCCTCCAGCCCCGGAGACCGGAGACCGGAGACCGGAGACCGGAGACCGGCCTTGGAGCCGAGGGGCGCCCGGGCAGCTGCTGAGTAAGCACGGTCCGGCCCCGGGCCCTGACACACCTGCAGGGACTGACCTCTGGCCCGAAGGAAGCTTCTCACTGCTCCACACCCGACGCAAACGGGCCGCAGAGAATAACTCCTCCCAACACCGAGTCCCCCAACAATGTCACCACGGGAGCAGGCGATGCCAGGCAGGGCCCGGTGGGAGGTGCCCGCGGCAATGAACAGGAGGCGAGCCCTCACAGGCAGGGGGAACCGGAGGGGGGCCCCAGGGAAGCGGTTTGCTTAGGATGAGCTGCAGCTCACCTGCCCACGAGAACTGAGGGCCCACGAGGCTGAGCCTGAAACAGGGACTAGGGCCGCCTGTCCCCAGGCTCTCGTGGCAGAGCGGGCGCTGCTCCCTCCCGGACACAGCTGGCCACACCTGGTCAGTGTTTGAGCTCTAAGCATCCAGACCCTCAAATGCACAGGTGATACCAGTTGTTACACACACACACACACACACACGCACACACATGCACACACACGCACACGCACACAGGGAAGGTCCTGACAGTAAGGTGGGGGGAACCCCCGTGGCTCAGCAAGGCTGCCCAGGATATATTTTAAGGAGAGTTTTACAAAGCCTCCAATGTGCTGGGGCTGCCGGACATCAGCTCTCTTCAAACACGGTGAGTTAGAGCAGAGCACCTCTGAAAGCAGGAGCAGGTCCCGTCAGACCTCCCCCAGGCACCCCTAAGTCGGCGCGCAGAGACCCTTGTTTCACAGGGCAGATTCGGAAAGCGAATGGGGACTCAGGTGCCAACTGGCATTAATTATGTATTTGTGACACATGTGTGGCAAAACATTGTCAAATGTTCCTACAACACTTAAATAAATGGGTGTGCAGGCAGAGCCCCCACCACCGAGCCCCTGCAGGCGCAGCCGGCCCGAGTCCAGCCTGAGGAAGCGGGAAGACCTTCATCTCCGTCTCCACCTTTATGAAAAAGTAGTAAACGCTAACAAAAAGTGGCATGTGTGCCCAAGGCTTGGGCTGTGGCTGACACAGGAGGAGGTTTACAGGAAACCTCAGGCTGTGCGAGGCTCCCAGTGGGACTGCAGGGCACCGGACTCTGCGAAATGAAAAGGGAGGAGCCACCTTCCTTGGGGGGCCCACCGAGGCTCAGCCTCAGTGCCAGCTCCGCCGGCCGGCCCGGCCCGGGGCTCCCCACACTCCGCGGGGGCATTCCCACCGGGACCCGGGAGCCCTGACGTGTGTTCGCTTTCCGTTTGTTCCAATTTTTAGTTTTTGATTTTTTAAAAATATATTTTATTGATATTTTACAGAGAGGAAGGGAGATAGAGAGCTAGAAACGTCGATGAGAGAGAAACATCGACCAGCTGCCTCTTGCACACCCTCTACCAGGGATGTGCCCGCAGCCAAGGTACATGCCCTTGACCAGAATCGAACCTGGGATCTTTCAGTCCACAGACCGACGCTCTACCACTGAGCCAAACCGGTTTCGGCTAGTTTTTGATTTTTAATAAACTGCATAAGCTCTCACAATGGAGCTTCACTTCTGGTGTTCCTGTCCTTGGGCAGTGCGTGCCAGAGGCTGGGAAAGAGCCGGCATCCTAGTGGTCGTGGCGACTGCATGGCGTCCGGGACATGGGACTGTGAAGGCTGATGCAATTTTTCAGATTCATGACACTCACAAAACTGTTTCTTGAACTGCTTCTTAAAAATATCAAGTGTATAACTCAAAAGTATCAATAACTTTTGGTGAAATGGACCATCCAAAGTAAGAATGTAAGAAAAAAAATGATTTTATAATTTCAAACTACATCAAATTACAGATGTGTTGTCAAAAGTAATGACAAAAATCAAAAAAGGAAAAAATGCGTTAATGATGTTTTTCTATGGTGCACAATAAGAAACTCATTGGAAAGACTTCAATGTAGATTTTTTTAGATATAGGTTTTACACATCATATGTATGTAAATGAGCGATATGTTTTCTCCAGATATATGTAAAACAGAATGGCACTCAAACTGTCCCCTCGGTGTAAAAGACCAGTAATGCAGTAAGACAGCGGTTCTGCGGAAGCCCTCACGTTAGGAGACTGACTAAATGGCACACCCTCCTGTCGCTGCGATTCCCGGAGCCATTGCAGGGGCAGGAGGCAGCCGAGGCCAGGGCGGGGGCGCAGCTGCCTCATCTCCGAGGCAAGGGGGGAGGGGGGGAAGAAGCCTCCAAAGCCAGCCCTTGGAGTTCAGTTTTCTCTGGGAACCCCCAAACTTGCGTCCTTCCGTCTGTTCAAGTCCAAGGCTACGGGTGAAGCTCTAGGTTCTCAGCATAGCCTGCAAGCTGTGGGTAACTCCCCCGGCAACCTGTGAACTCAGCATAGCCTGAGAACTCCCCCGGTAACTCCCCCGGCAGCCTGCGAAGGCCGAGTATCCGGTTCATGACCGCCGGCGGTCCGCTTCGGGCGGGGCGGAAACTCAGCCCCGCGGCCCGTGGGTTCAAAGCGCAGCTCCGAGCCAGGGCCCGGCGCTCCAGGGGCCTGAGGACCCCCGGCCACCTTGGGTCCGGAGGGGCTCCGGGGTGCAGGGGGGCGTCCGGGGCCGGGTGCGGGAACCACGCTGGCATCCTGGCTTCGGGACAGGCGCCTGGGTGCGCGGTGACTGCTGGCAGCCGTGGGCAAACCAGGCCGGCGGGCGGTCGGGGCCGGAAGAGCGGGGGGTTCTCTTGCTCTCCCCTCCACTTCCTCTCCAGCAGCCCAGGAGGAGAGTGCCAGCACGGTCAGGCTGCTTTTGTTCCGGCCTCCGGTCCCGTGTAAGGACCCACTGTGGCCCTCGAGTCGAAAAGTTTGCCCACCCCGTGGGCGCTGCCTCACTGGTGGGTTCACAGCCAGGCCCGGACTTACACTTGGCCCCGGGCGGTCGGCTCGCGCCCCGGGCGCCGTGCACCTGACAACCCCCGGCCGGCGGTCGGGTCAGGAGCGTGACCATCGGCCTCCGTCCGCTCAGGGGCCCCGGGAGGCCCTGGCCCCGGCGGCTTCCCCGGGACAGAGCCGCCCGCGCAGGCTGGGCCGCCCCCTGCGAGGCGGGCGGAGGGGCGAGTCCCGGCCGGAACCGGACACCCGGGGCCGCGCAGCCCGTGGAAACCGCCGACCCCGACCGCGCGGGGCCGGCGGCTCTTTGTGGAGCGGGGCGGGCTGCGGCCACGCGGCGGGGCGGGTGTGGGTCCAGCTTCCTTCCCGCCCGGCCCGGCCCGCCCCCGGCCCCGCCTCTGGCCCCGCCCCCGGCCCGCCCCTCCCAGCACCCCCCGCCCCGGCCCGCCCCGCCTCCGGCCCCGCCCCCCAGCCCCTCCCGCCCGGTCCCCGCGCCCGCCCCGCCCCGCCCCGTCCCGGCGCCCGGAGCCCCCCGCCGGCGCGCTCACCGCCTTGAGGTCCAGCACGCCGTCCTGCGCCTCCTGCAGCAGCGACACGAACTTGGCCGTGAGCAGCCCCAGGCTCTTCTCGTGCCGGCTGCTCCCGCCCGCCGGGCCCCCGAGCTGCGGCGGCGGCGGCGCGGGGGAGGCGGGGGGCGCCCACTGGCCCTGGGCCTGGCCCTGCGGCGCCGCCGGCCCCGAGCTCGCGGGCTCGGCCGCCGCCATCCCGAGTGCGCCCCGCCGACGCCGAGTTTAAATGGCCGGAAGTGACGCCGTCGCCGTTGCCAGGCGACGCCGGCGGCGGGCGTGGCGGCGGAGGAAGGGGCCGAGGGAGAGGGGCGGGGCCGGCGTCCCGCCCGCCGCCTCCCGGGCCCGCCCGCCTCCCGGGCCGCGGGGTACGGCCCTGCCATCGGAGCCCACGGACCGCAGGCCATTTGGTGTCAGTAAATACTCTTCAGTTACTGAGTTTTCTAGTGTTTTGCAATCAGAAATGTGCATTTCCCAACTTTGTTTTCCTTTTTCAATGTGGTTGTAGCTACTCTAGGTCCCCTGAATTTATGAATTTTGGGGTCATCTTAGAAACTTCCGCAAACAGGCTGACTGGGCTTTTGATAGGGTTGCACTAGATCGGTAGGTAAGATGGGGAGAATGATCATCTCAACAATGTGGTCTCCCGACCTATGAATGTCTTACTTCAACAATGATTTGTACTCGTCAGACTGTAAGATTAACACTTTTATTAAATTTAACAAGTTGTTCTTTTGGGTGTTGTTGCCAATGGAATTTTTTCCTTTTTAAATCACTTTGAGACACTGTTGACATGTAAAACATTTATTCAGCCTAATGAGTGGGGAGACGCAGAGAACATAAAGCTATCACTGTCAAGACCATAAACATAGTAATCAACTCCCAAGGTATCCTCCCATCCCATTGTTACTAGTATGCCCCAGCTTCCTTCCTGATTCTAGTAACGGGAGTCTGGCTGGCTCCTCAGACTCCTCAGACTCCTGGCTGCGGCTGCCAGCCTGCCCCCAGGGGCGGAGAGGACACCCACGGTCTCTGCTACGGCCGCCAGCCTGCCCCCAGGGGCGGAGAGGACACCCACGGTCTCTGCTACGGCCGCCAGCCTGCCCCCAGGGGCGGAGAGGACACCCAGGGTCTCCGCCACAGCCGTCCACTCCGGAATTCCCCAGGCGGAGGGGAAGGTGCTGGGAGACGGCCATGGCTCAGGGCCTCGGGCTTTTGCTGTTGACAGGTGTAGTACACGTTTTCAATCAATGTCTTCACTCGCTGTATGCTCTTAGGACAGTTTTCAGAGAGTTCAAATGTATTATTTTGCTGGGAAACAGGTCTGCAGAGTTCTTCCTGCTCAATTTAAGAAGCGGAACCTGTTCTGTTGACATTTTAACTATGACTACAATATGAATTTTTATGTCACTCTTTAGGTATTGACTAACTTGGTAAAATAAGCTACAATATAGTTGTATTTCCTCCAACTTGACACTATTTTCATCACACATCATATCCATATATGCTATAAATCAAACAAGTGTTAAAACTGCCTTACATGACTTCCATTTAAAAAATATACACCTTACCCCATAAAAATGTACTTACACTTGTTTCCAATATTCTTATTTCTTCCAGTGGATTTGAGTTAGTCTGAAATCATTTCCTTTCAGCCTTTCTTTTCAATTAGTTTGGCTAGCAATACATTTTCTGTCTTTATTTCTTCCAGTGGATTTGAGTTAGTCTGAAATCATTTCCTTTCAGCCTTTCTTTTCAATTAGTTTGGCTAGCAATACATTTTCTGTCTTTATTTTGAAGGATAGTTTTGCTGGATATAGCATTCTTGATTGACAATTCCTATCTTTCCAGACTTCAAATATGTCGCTGCCTTCTGGCCTCCACTGTTTCTCATGAGAAATCAACTGTTAATCATTCTGCTTCTCTGAGATAAACCACACTTTCTTGTTTTCAAGATTTTCCCAATAGTTTGACTATAAAGTGTCTATGTGTTTCTCTTCATGTTTATCCAAGGTTTTATGGAAGTTCTTGGATCTGTAAGTTGATCTTTTTCATCAAACTTCGGGAGTTTTTAGCAATTATTCTCCCAAATATTTCTATGCTCTCCCTTCTCCAACTCCATTTCACCGTGGTATGTTCAATGCTGTCCCACAGACGTCAGTGTGAAGCCTGCCTAAAATGGAACATGGACCTCTCTTTTAGAAGCATTTCTATTTTTTGCTATTCCATTTAACTTTTAAAAAGTCACTGGCTATTACTTAAAAGCACAGTATTATATTCCCTTTCAAAAACAGTGAGGAGGATGGTACTTTGGTTTTTGTTTTATCTACACAGGAACAAAAGATGACAAAAGGTATTCAGTAACAAATGACTGGATGAAATGAAAACTGTTTCCAGTGCAAAGTAAGAATTCTCTTCATATACTCAGTGACTAAAGGGGACATGAAAAACTTGATGGTGGAGCAGTAGTGTTCCTCTGGAACAGACATTGTTTATAAACTTTAAATGTAATTTTAATGAGTCATACGCATTATAAAAAAGGGGTCATTATGGATGAGGAAATGGGACATGCTTTCTTTCCAGTGCCACATCTCTGACCGTACAGATCTCAGGTTCTTTTTGGCTCTTCGTATGAGCATTTTGAAAGAATGGAGCTACATAGACTAAAGGACAACCAAGAAATATAATTAATTCTTCATCAATACAATAAGGCAATGACAACTATTAAAATAATTTCCCTAATATAGTCAAAGGCTATTGTTAAATTCCATTTACATATTTATAGGCAAAGTGTAATTACCAAAGAATGGATAGCACAGAAACAAAAAGGGTCTTAAGTCTAGTTATTTTGATAGGTTTTTCTAATACACATAATTATCAACAATTTATTATAAAAACCTACATATACAATTAAATACTTTTTCAAAAGTCTTTTAAAATATAATCAGGATGAAATATGTAGAAAGAGACATTTCAAAGTCATAGCAGTTACTACTGTTCCAATATTTAATCATTTTTACAATTGGTCTGCTGGTCCATTTCAATTGAATTTGTTCTCAGAACCATTACAAGACTTGATGAATTTCGTTTAGAGCAGAAGCAAGATGCTTAATTTTTGCTTCCAGTAATTTTTTGCTCTTGCAGTTTTCTTGCAGAAGTTCACGCATTTCTTCTTCAACTTGATGAACCTAAATCAAATATAAATTTTACTTTTAAATTTCTTAAATAGAATTATTTAAAAAATGCATTCTGAAAGAAAAAAGTCAAAAGTTTATTCTTGTGCATTTTGCAATATTTATATAAAGCAGAGAGTAAAGGAAACTTGTTCAAGTACTATTTGGGAAAACAATGTTTATGCTGTAGAAAAAGTACTTACATGTATAGTAACTATTTCTCACAGGTTCTGGTGGTGGGCACGTGGTGATTTATTTACTGTGTTAGAGCTTTGACGACTTGGTGAAGGCCATGCAGCTTCAGTAGCACATGTGGACAGAAACAGTCTCCTGCTCCACCTCTGCACTGTCCCCTGTGCTGCTGTGAGTGCTGAGTCATGAATCCCTCTCGCTCCATCTCTGCACTGTCTTGTGCTGCCATGAGTGCTGAGTCATGCATTCTTCTGGCTTCAGGTCTGCACTGTCCTTTACTGCCATGAGTGCTGCGTCATGCATACACCTTAAACACTAGACCCTTTCAAACTTAACATAACTTCCCTTCCCAATGATAGATAATCTACTGTAGTCCCAACAGCATTGCTACAGTTGCCATCTTTGCCCAGCCGGTGTCGCTTAGCGGTTAAGCATCGACCCAGGAACAGAGAGGTCAGAGCACAGCCTGGGGTGATGATCCCCAGTAGGGGCCATGCAGGAGGTAGTGATCGATGACGCTTCTATCCTCCTTCCCCTCTCTCTAAAAATCAATAAAAATGTATTTTTTAAAAAGTGTTTTAAAAAAAACTGCCATGTTTCTGAGGGGTCATTTAATCAGTAGAGTTCTGTGAATTCCCCACATCCCGCGTGGTTCAGGGTTCGGGCTCTGGAAGAGGGGCCGCACGCAAATGAAAGAGATGAGACAAGAAACAATAATTTGGAAATATTGGGGGACCGGGTGGGAGCCCAGCTCAAGAGGAAGGACTCCACTTGGGCACTGGCTTTGCCAACTTTTTATTCCATTTGGGACACCTATGGCCCTTAGACAGGCAATTCCAGTAACAGGCAGACTCTCTGATTGACGTGACTGACAGCATTGACGTGACTGTCTGGCGGGGAAGTTGCTTCAGCTGCCATTGTCTCCACTAAACAGTGGGTGCACAGCCCTGACCTCCGCCAGAACTCTCGGGTCACCAGCCTCCCGGGCTCCTCGTCCACACCTCTCTGCCGGTGAAGACAAGGGCGGCTCCCTGCAGAGTTCTCTGTAATTAATGCCATTAATTTCTGCTTGAAACTCTCTTCTTTGATACGGCTCTGCCAAAAGGATTATCACTATGCCCAGCCCTCTTCCTAACCTCCAAATTAATATAAATTTTCCTAATATAGATTTCCCACTTTTTCTCCCCTATAAAGTTAATATTTCTCCTAATTTAAATTATCATTTCTCTGTGATACCTCACTTTTTTTTATTTTTATTGTCACATGTAAGTTCTGGCACCATTTATTTAACTCCTCAAAAAGTCTATCCCTTTAATTTTATGTCGTCTTGGTGGGAGGTGTAAAACAGGACTTGGAATTTCCTTTCAGCCACGGAAGGGCCTATCCTGATACTTGACTTGGTACCTGATGTACCTTTGCTAAACACTCAGCGGATCTTAAATAAAACACCTGAGATGTCTGCTGATTTGACATGAAATAGAGAACTAAGTTCTGAACAAGTCGGACTTCCTTATCAGTGTGATGCTCTCTAACGCTCTCGTCCGCTCTTCACAGACTCCCGAGTCATGTCCACTAATCAACAACCTTGACTAGAACGACACAGAGATTCTGTCACTTTCTCTGGTGGCTCTCTTTCTGGCTGCTGACTTCTGAGCCTCCCATGTCCAGAAGAGTCTCCCCTATCTGCGGGGATATGTCCCAAGACCCTGAAACCACAGACAGAACCAAACTTCCTACGTTACGGTTTTCCCACATGCACATACCTGTGATAAAGCTCAATTTATAGAATAGGCACAGCAAGAGATTAACAAAAAAAAAAAAAACAGAGCATCTAGAGAGCAGACTACAATAGTCATGTGATGTGTCCCTCAGAACGTGTCACTGCGGGCACTGACCCTGTTCCTGAGACGAGGTGAGCTGACACAGGCCGCACCTGTCCCTCATCGGCGGCACCCGCACTTGCAGTGAACGGCCTGGTTTCGGGTCCCTGCTGAAGTCCTCACACAGGCTCAGTGCTTTGTGAGCAGCATGCTGCGTCCATGGGAACACCTTTCTCTCCGTGTCTTCCACCCACAAATTTAAAGCCTTTCCATCTTATCTAAGCACTTACCACGCTCTGAGGCTGTCACTTTTGAAGTTTGAGGTACAACAGCAAAACTAGCAGGAATTTCTTTTTCTTTCTTCCCAATTTCACGATAGAAGATTCGTTCTTACTGTAGATTTTAGCAACCTCAGCATACGATTTTTTTCTTTCCTTATTAAGTCCAGAATGTTCACCTTTCCACTTAAAAGGAAGCGCTTTATGGCTTCTCTTTGGCATGTCCCAGTTGCCAGCATCACTACCTCTTGCGCTTTGGGGCCGTCATCAAGTAAAATAAATGTTACTTGCACACAAGCACTGCGATACAGGGACAGTCGATCTGATCACCAAGGCGGCTACCGAATGACTAGCGGGCGGGAGCAATACGGCCAGGAGGCAGTGGACAACGTCCGGGCAGGACAGGGAGGGCGGGTTTCCTCACGCGACTCAGAATGGTGTGCAATTTAGAACTTATGAATCATTTCTGGAATTTTCTATTTAATATTTCGGACAATTGAAGGCATGTAACCAAAACCTCAGGAAACAAAACGGCGTGTGTGGGTGTGTTTGGGGGGTGGGGGACGGAAAAGGAGGCCATTGTACCTGTTTCCTATTACCACTTCAAAATCAGGGGGAAATGGAATTCTGCAACTGCCCCCTCAGTTAGCGGATCTCAGCAGAGGGGGTCACATCAGAATCACCTACTGAATTTGAAAAACACCAGGGTCTGACCCCAAACTGTGAACGAGGACTTCAGAGGAAAGCCCATGCATGTGTACTATTAAAGCTCCTTTGCCAATGATAGCAAAATGACAAACGTGATAGTGCTGAGCCCTAATTACTGATAAAAGACTACTTTTCGAGAACTTTCCCAAGGTAATGATGACTTGTGTTTCATATACTCACTCCTCACCCTGCTCGCGTGCAAGAAGGGGCTTCGCTACGAGACTGGTTAGGGAGACGGTGACTTTCACTCAGAGATCACAGAGCTGTCCACGCAGATCACTCATAACCTCGGTTTCACTCGATTATATTCTACAACCTGCCAACATTATGGCCTGGCTTCATGATAGTTTTGGCAACATTCTTCAAATCTATTTGGTCATTAAATCATGCTGCCTTTTCTCTTTATCATCTCAATTTATTTAGCTGTAACAATTCAATAATGATAATCAAGTGCATTTTACTGATAATACCTTTAAATTTGCAGAATCAATATATTTTTGCTTTTCATTTTCCAGTTGTATTATTTCAGCGTGATGAGCTTCCACAATTGCCTCCACTTGCTTTTTAAAGGCGTCATCCATACAATGGAGCTTTTCCACAGCATCCCTGAAACAAGACAAGACCCGCATCTCCGTGTGCATGAAAGTCAGGGTGCTTTTTCCTCAGAGAAGGCAGCTCTCACACTCACATTCCACTGGACACACAGCAGCAAAGGGCTCCGTCTCCAGAATCCGCTAAAGCAGCCCCCTCCCGCAGAACACAGGCAGGCCCCCCGGGGGCCCTTTGTGAGGCTCGCCTCAGCGCCGGCTCTGGTCTCGGCCCTGCACCCGTGGGAGGGGACTGGACGCACCTCCCCGGGGCTGCAGCTCCTCTGGGGATGTGCAGTGTGACAGTGACCTGAAGCGCATACGACAGGCAGGTTTACGTTTATACATTGAGCATGGGGGGTTCCTCAGCCTGGCCTGCGCCCTCCTGCAGTCCGGGACCCCTCCAGGGATGTGCGCCTGCTTGGGCCTAAGCCTGCAGTCAAACATCCCTCTTGCAGTCTGGGACTCCTTGCTGCCTGCCTGCAGCAGAGGCTGCTGTGCTTACCAGCCCTGAGCCTGGCTTCTGGCTGAGCAGCACTCCGCTGTGGGAGCACACTGACCACCAGGGGGCAGCTCCTGCATTGAGCATCTGCCCCCTGGTGGTCATTGTGCGTCATATTGACTGGTCATTCGGTGGATTTGCATAGTAGGGTTTTATTATATAGGAGGATGGTCTGACTTCCCTGTGCTAATGCTCAACAGATAATACCCTAGGTCCGTGGTCGGAAAACACTGGCTCGTGAGCCAAATGTGGCTCTTTGGCCCCTTGAGTGTGGCTCTTCCACAAAATACCACAGTCTGGGAAAGTCTATTTTGAAGAAAATTTCAATCGTTGTACTGTTGATATTTGGCTCTGTTGACTAATGAGTTTGCCGACCACTGCCCTAGGTTAATAAACACATTAGTATTCACAAAAGTTGAGTACTAAAAGTTACTTAGAGGCTGAACACCACTTCCTTTATATTAAACTAATGGCCCAGTGCATGAAATCCGTGCACAGGTAGGGTCCCTAGTGGCTGTCTGCTGCCACTGCCCCCTGGCGGTCAGCACATGTCTAACTCCTGGCCAGTTGAACCCCTGCCGTGGGGACAATTTGCATATTAGCCCTTTTATTATATAGATATGAGTGACTTTGTTTAAAAAGTCCTCAATGAACACTTTTCTACTACTGGTTCTGAGCCCCGAGCCGAGCCCCTGGACAGCTGTGAAAGCACAGTGCAACAGGGCTATCAGCCACAGAGACAACTCCACCTTCAACCTTGGGAGGGAAAACACCAGGAGACCGGGAATGGAGCCACCATTATGGGAGTCTGTGCATAATGTCTACCCATCTCTATCTGGTGGAACTAAACTGCAGCACATAGCTTCAAGGCTGTCAGCTTTTCAGACGGTTGTAACAGACCCAGTTACAGTTCACAGTAAAACCTGCATTTCCTGTGGAGCACTTACCAAACCCACACAAGTGGCCCAGGAACAGCTTCCTCCCCGTTTGAAATGAGCTCTGGCTTCTCTGGCCCAGAGCCCCAGACAACTTCCTCCTCTGAGGGCCGTCCCAACAGCCAAGCACACTGGCTGCTTCCCGGAAGATAGCAGGAAACAGTAAGCGCAGCAATAAGCTCAATATGCGGACAGCAAATACCACGTGTCAGGTCCTGCACTTCCGCGCACACGCACACACAGACAACAGACACAGACTTAAGCTCACAACTATGCAGGAGGGGACTCAGCCCTTCCCTCTATAGATGGAATAATGAAATGGAAATCAAATATTTGGCAAATAGCTTCATCCAATATGTTTTCAGCTTCCTCTCATCCTTCCTCCCACCTGGCCCCTCCCCCTTCCCAGAGGCCCGTGCCTGCGGCTTCATGCTTACTTTTGTATCTCAACACTTTGGTCTCTTTCCGCTTTCAGCTTCCTTTCCTTGTTCTCAAATTTCTCCTTCACTTCCTTTACTTGTTTTTCCAGATTACAGAGGAGCTCCCCTTTGTCATGCCACTTCTGATTAAGGGTACTGAGAGGAGAAGAGGGAGCGTGAGGGGCAGAATTGGTCAGACAAGTTATTAAGCCAAGTTTACTTCTCAGCAGGAAACACCAAAGAATACCTGTAAGCTTTTCTGATGTCTTCAAGTTCTAATTCCTTTAGTTGCAACTGCTGTTTTAGTTTTGCTTTTCTTTCATTGTGTCTTTCCAGTTTCTCAATTATGTCATCCAGTTGTGAACTTTTTTCGTCAAGTTGTTCTTGAGTACATTTTTGTATTTCACAGATGTGTTCTTGTAATGTTTTGATCTGTTCCTCTCTTTCCTGTAAACACTTCAAGATAATAATAAGTACTTTATTAATCCCAGACTAGATGTGTCATTTCCTAATTAAATAGGTATGGTTTTAAATTATTTTAAAAACTACAAAAATGAATTCAAAGTTCAATGAATGCTTTAGAAAATACATACAGACATTATTTAGGGCTATTAAGAGGGGGGTTCTGTTCTACTCAGACTTTTTATTTCAGAAAGTTCGTGATTACTCACCACACAGAGAGGAGAAGGGAAGGAGAAAGCAACACCATGGGAATTCAATGACAGCATTTTGCATTTGAATAAATGTTTTCAGGGCATAAAGAACAAAGTCAGTGCTTGACAGGAATACAGCAAAGACTGATGCTCCCTGGGTTAAACATTTCTCAGCGCACACACTTTAAATAATGTCCCATTTCATTACTGAAATGTCACGTGCAAACAGACCTCACACCCCAGAGCGGGGGGACTTCTGTGTCTTGTGCTGTGAGTCAGTGCCCGGAGGGCCAGCCCGCCTGAGGCAGGTGCAGGGGCCACGTCTGCAGGTCCCGCAGGCCTCTGCGCACCAGCACTGGGCTGCGGGTGCGAGCCTGGAAGGTCTTATTTTTGCCCCGATTCTCCCTGCCCACTTGCCTCTCATTTCTCTTGGGACGAAGACGGAGACAAACAGATGCTGGACAAGCCTAACTCGGGGGGATTCTCAGGGTCACACAGAACACGGTGCGGCCCCTCAGGGTGACAGAGCTAAGGACTCTAAGCAAAGGCCACAGGTAGTCTTGGCCAACGTCCACATAAACACGAACTGTTTATTGCCTCCCACGCTTCCCTGAAGTACCCAGGCGTGGGCAGCCTTGACACACATTATCAAGAACCCACAGAAGCCATGGAAGATTCTTATGAAATAACCCTCTTAACAGTCAGAATAGCACTGCAGCACCAGGGTCTCGTGATTCAGGTATACTGGAAAGTACCAAAATAATACGAGGAAGCAGCATTTTAAAGGATTTCAAATTTCCACAGTCAGAAGCTAACTAGAGAATCTACTCAGGTGAAAACATCAAACTCCCAAATCTGCATTTTAAGTCATCAGTGAGGGTGACTTTCCTGCTGAGGCAGCTCTGCCAGCTACCTCTGTGTCTGACGGTGTGCTTAAGTCCAACACAGTGACCGACTAGAGCAAACATCCGCCAGCAGCTTGGGTCTCCTCTAGCTTATCTGGCGTCTCCAGAGCTGTCCAGGAATCTGGTCTCGCCCGGTTCAAAAGCAATGTGACCAAGTCAATGAACCAAGCTGCAAGGTGAGGCCCCTTCCAAAACCCTTGCTGAGACAGCCAAGGAAGTCAAGGAGAAGGCCAAGGACCTTGCCAGCAAGGCAGCCACCAAGAAGCAGCAGCAACAGTTGGTGTAGGCAGCCCAGACCCTGCTGCACTCCCTCTGCCCTCCCCCTGGATTTTATTATTAAAAGTCACCTTCCAGCCGGATCTACTCTCTGGGTAGTGGGTGGCGGTGGTACCTGCTTGGCATCTACACTGCATCTGCCATGCTGCCAGGTCTGGGCCGGCCTGCGCCTTCCTGCACTGGACAGCTGGGGAGAGACTTGCCCGGGTCACGGACAGCATGCAGGCAAAGCGTCATAAACACTAACTGTGAGCTCCTTGAGGGCAGGGACTTTTGTTTTGTTCTCTGCTGTGTCCCAAATATCTGGAACAATATCTAGCTCATAAAAGACACTCAATAAATATTTGTTGAATTAAAAAAAAAACTAAGGAAAAAATTTAAATATTAAGTGGTTATAAATTCTCTAAAGATTGAGTTCCTAACTTTATGGGTGATAATCCCGTTTAGAAATTTCTTTAAAAACACCTATTCATCCAGCTTGTGTGGCTCGGTGGTTGAGTGTCAACCCATGAACTAGTAGGTCACGGTTCGATTCCTGGGCAGGGCACATGCCCAGGCTGGGGCTCCATCCCCAGTACGGGTGTGCAGGAGGCAGCTAATCAATGATTCCCTCTCATAATTGATGCTTCTATCTATCTCACCCTTTCTCTCTCTGAATTCAATAAAAATACATTTAAAAAATAAAAACTCCCTTTTCAGTTAGTTATTTTTACACTTTAAGAAGAAAATTGTGGAATTTAAGTTTGCTTTAGTGCTCAAGACAATCTTCAGAAAATTTCTCTGGAAAATGCCCACATACTGAAGCTTCACTCAGGTGGCCCGAGGAAGAGGGGGCGGGCACACGGGCACACGGCGGCTTTGGGACCAGCACGCATCCTGCGGTCACCTTCACCTACAGGAGCGTCGGCGTGTCACAGTGTGAGAAGTGAGAGCAATATTGAGAGATAGTAAGCAATGCTTGAAAGGATATTTTAAACATATAAAATGTTCATTTTCTTGTGGTTCCCAACCCTTCATCAACACTGTTTCTAGTTATTTCAAAGGGCAGTAAGAACATTCTTCATAAAACTTTGAAGTAAATGTAATTTCAAGTCAGTATATGAATGCCACATATCACTTTTAAAAGCAAAAGAGGAAATATTGCAAAAGGAAACACATGACAACCTGTCTTAAATTCCACAACAGTTGGGACTCACACAGCCAAATGTTTACTGGAGACTCCACTCTGGTCCACAGACTCAAACCTGCATATGCCGTCTTCCCAAAACAAAATGCCAAACTTACAGCTTTTAATTTCCCGATGGTCTCCGTTTGGTCCTCGATGATTTTGCACTTAATCCGCAGCGTGTCACTGTCTTGCTCATTCGTCTTCCGCAGAGACTCGTTCTCTTTGCATAAACTTTCGACCTGCGCTTCCAGTTTCCCGCGATCCTGGGTCAGACACGGTCCTGGGAAGCAAACACCACCGGAGGCAAACTTGAGGAGCCTGGAGGATTTGTCTTTTATGAACACCGAATCTCACAACGTATGACGTGAGTACAAGGAGAGCTGGCTAAAGAAATGCGGGCTATAACAGCACACAGTATGAAGAGGAAAGGGCCAGAAACAAAAGGCATCTCAGCCCTGTGCTGTCTGAAACCCTAAGCCACAAGCGGAGAACAAGTGACAGGCGTTCCTATCTAACTGGTCAGGATATGGCACACGAACAGCCAGACCACGTGCCGCACGACACGATACCCCATGAATGACAGGGGAGCCACGCTCCCTCAGAGCCCGCGCCCACGGAGCGAACGTGTGCCCGACAGCCGCCTCCGCGGGGCAGATTTCGACTGGAATGGACTGAGGTCGGTTAACCTAAGCAGACGGTGGTTTTCATCCATGCACCGCTAGCATTTTCCGTGTGTAACAAGATAACTGTTAGCAACATTTAGAAGAGAACTGAATGCTGCATCTGTATGAAATCATGTAAAATTACTGTATGAGAAAGAAATGTTTTCAACAACTTAACTCAGCGGCAGCACGAGAAAGGCAGGCCTGGTGAGGAAAGTAACACCAGCAGGAGGAAAGCCAACCTGGACTAAAGCCACTTCCTGTTTCCAGAGGTGGAGGAGGGGCCTGACCCTGGGTCTAGGGGCAGGGAAGCCCTTCCTAGATGCAGATTTGCTCCTTTATAAAAAATGTGAGAATTTTACCCTGTGTCGGCTCGTGGCCCCACACTTTTCTCTCTGTCCTGAGACCGTAAATCAGCGACTCCTTGGCGGCGAGCTCGGCAATCAGCTGGACTCTCTCCTGCTTGAGCAGCTCGAGCTGGATGCTCTTCTGCTTGTCGTCTTCGATCAGGAGTTCGAGGGTGCTGATCTGCTTCTGTATACTCCCCAGACATGGGAAGAAAACGCAGCGCAACTATTATACTTCAATGCCTCCAGTCCTACTGCTTCCCATTTTACAGTGAGAAACATGTTAGTTAAGAAACACCAAGTAAATGTTCCTCAATTTTACATCAGAAGTTTTAGTTTTATTAAAGATAAATGTAGGTCAGAAAATGAAGTAAAATATAAGAGGCCACTCCTTCAAACACTCTGAATTTTACTCTAACCGCCTAAGAGCAAGGTCACCTGTCATACCCAGTGTCCCGGCATCTACGTCAGAAGCCGAGAGCAGCGGTCGCCAACCTTTCGGACCGCACGGACCACCAGTTGGCGACCGCTGCACTTGCAGAAAGGAAGTTCTCTGGGCAAAACACCCCCAATGTTTTACATGGCGACAGCAGAAACTAATTTAGATTATGTGTGGGTTTGTTTAAAAAACCACTGCTACAAAGTTAGTACAGCAACCCACACGCTGTTTCCCAAACCTAAGTCACAACTTCTCTCACTGTGCAACTGTGTTCTAGCCACTTAGTAGTTTCCTATTAACGCCCTCATTACACTGAAACACTCTCTTAGTATGCAGTTCACTCTGGGAAATCAGTTAACCTCTGTCCTATTACTTTCATACATGTCAAGCACATAATAGTATCATTAAAAGTTCAGCATTGTGCACTTCCTAAAATCACTGCAGGCACTTGGGAAACAAACAGAAAGGAGAATACAGGGTTTCGATGACCTACCTGCAAGTTTGTTGCTGTTTCATGTTTCATTTTGGAGACTTCAGCAAGCTTTGTCTTTTGCTCCTTCACCATGCAGGACAGATCTTTAATTAAAGAGGAAGACTGGTTTTCTTTCCGTTGAGCCCAAACAAGAGCATGCTTGCTCTTTGCTAACTCAGTTGCGACACTTTCAAAACCATCTTTAACCTATATTTCAAAGTTGCATTATAAATAGCAGTTTTCCAAATATTTAGAAAACATTTGTTTCTGGCAACAACTTATTTCTTTCACATTTATTTATATATATAGTTTTTATTGATTTCAAAAAGGGAAAAGGAAAAAGAGATAGAAACATCAATGATGAGAATCATTGATCAGCTATCTCCTGCACGTCCCCTACTGGGGATCGAGCCTGGAACCTGGGCATGTGCCCTTGACCGGAATCGAACCCTGAGCCCTTCAGTTCGCAGGTAGACACTCTATCTGCTGAGCCAAACCAGCGAGGGCACTTCTTTCATGTTTAGAATCTCAGAGATTTAGCAAAATGATGTAATCACAGCACTCAGTGCTGCTGTGAGCCACACGGAGCACGGCTGAGGCCGGGTCCGGCTGCAATCTCGGCCCTACAGCCGGAGGGAGAACCCACGCTCCCCCGCTCTGCACCGGACCACCCCCTGACTGGGTGCTGGCGACAGCATGGAGAGCAGTGGTTATCTCAGGGCAGACGCTTCGCCTCTAGGAATCCAGTGATCTGCTTAGGGCCATAGAGCCCAAATGTGCACAGAGCTAATGCTAAAGTGGAGTCCTCTTATCACCCCGTAACTGGCTGGTTCTGTTTTCAATAGGAACCTAAATGCCAATACTTACATCTTTAAATCTTCTGGCTTCGAGAGTTAAAGCAAGTCGAAATTCATTCTCTAAATCCAGGTACTGCTGATTTAATGTGTCGATTTTTTCTTGGTACCCTTTTATCTCTTGCTCGTGCTTTACCTCTTCCTTTGCCACTTCCTTGGCTAAGGCTTCTTGGAACTCAGTTTCACTAAAAATCGCCCTCGTTTCAAGTTCTTTTCTGGAATGAAAAACAAACAAAAATCACGGGATGCTGTTCCCTAGGAAATAAACACTTTGAAGTTTATTAAATACTAGAGGCCCAATGCACGAAATTCAGCTCTCGCAGCCCGTTTTGTCTGGAAGGTGGTTCGGTGGTGGTTGTACTGTTTTGTCTAATTAGCATGTCAGCTCTTTATCATAGAGGACTAGAGGTCCAGTGCACGAATTCATGCACGGTGGGGGCCAGCCAGCCAGGCTCCAATCGGGGTGGACTGGCTGGGCTTGGTGGGAGCTGACGGTGAGAAGCTGGCCAGCTGGCCACCCGCCCCTATCAGGGCCCGTCAGTTAGGAGGAAGGGCTGCAGGCAATTGGTCAGCGGGCCCTGCCTCATTAGAATTCGGGACCGATTGGAGGTCAGCGGCCAGGGGAGGGGCCGTGGGAGGTTGGCCAGCTGGCCTTGCCCCTGATTGGAGTGGGGGGCCTGATGATAGGCGGAGCTTGCTGGGGAGAGGGGCTGTGGTTGACTGGGGTGGTAGGGGCCCATTGTGGTGAGGCCAGCCAGGAGGAGGGGCTACAGGTTGGCTAGCAGTTCCACCCCCTATTGGGGTGGGGGGATTAATCAGGGGTGGGGATGGCTGGGGGAGGGGCCAAGGGAGATTGGCCAGCTGGCCCCACCCCTGATCAGGCTGGTTTGCTGGCTGCAATGGGCGTCTAAGCACCTGGTGGTTCAGGTCATTATGACTTTCCTGTCTCTGGTTTTATTTATATATATAAATTATATATATATATATATATAAAATTTATTCCCTGTCATCTAAGATGAGCTCCCTACCTTCAAACACAGAATCTGTGACAGGACAGAGAAGGAATGAGTTTTCCATGACTGTGCTCCGTGAATGGGATCAGAGGCATGTCCCTGGTCTAAGTTCCCAAGACACTCAGGATCACTGGATGGTGCCAGGGCTCCTAGCTGCCCTGCAGCTCTCCCTCCCTGTGCCTTGTGCTCTGGCTGAGTCTCTGACATACAACAAACACAGCCTGACTGGTAACAGTGGTTGATTAGGGAAAAACAAACAGTTAAACTGTGAAATTATTCACCAATCTTTTGATATAAGGCCAGTTTTTTTTTTAAATGTGACCTCATTCCTTTGAGTTCACCACTATTTTCTTGAAGAAACCAAGCCCATTATACAAAAATCCATTATTTCCAGCCTGAGTTTCTTTAAACTAGAATAAGATGTTAAAAAGAGATATGTAAAGGAAACTAAGTACAGATTTTTAGATTTTTGTTTTCCTCCAATCTTTTATAGCTGTCTGCCCACACAGAGGATGCCAATCCCCCCCCCCCCCCCCCCGCAAGCATCAGTATGTAATTCTACATGACATCATGGACTTGGCTGAGGCAGCTGGAGAGGGGCAGCCGGAACTGTTCCCATCGCTGGGACACGCCCACGCCCGCTGGCTGAAGCCGATTGCAGGAAAGGCAGTTAGATGTGGCCTGCAAAGCCTGGAACCCTTTCTTTCTTTTTTTTATTGGTATGTTTCTACTGATTTTTTAAAGAGAGAGGAAGAGAGCAGGATAGAGAGATGGAAACACAAATAAGAAACATAGACTGCCTCCTGCATGCCTACCCCTCCACCCCCACCAGGGATGGAGCCGACAATCTGGGCATGCGCCCTGACCGGGAATTGTTCCTGGGTCAACACCTAACCACTGAGCACTCCAGCTGGGCAGGAATCTTTTCTCTCTGGCTCATGGAAGGAAGTTTGTTAGCACCTGTTCCACAGGAGGAAGAACCAGGAAGTGAGCACGCTTTCACATGGAGACCCAGTAAAATCTTTTTGCACACGCCAATGACCAACTTCATTTTGGGTTAGCGAAAATGCAGGCGCAGCGGCCAGGCAAGTACCCACACCCCAATAAGTCACCTGTGTCTGGGCTGCCAGGCACCAGGAGGGGGCCGCCACATACACAAGCTGCCCCTCCCTCCACTGCCCAGTCCTGGCTCCTGTCTGTGGAGGGGGGGGAGGGAGGGGGAGGGGGAGGGGGACCAAGCAGCTTCTTTCCTTTGCTTGGCTGTCCCCACTGTCTGGTGCGCTTTCATTCACCTGAGCTCTTTTTTTAAAAAAATACATTTTTATTCATTTCAGAAAGGGAGTAATGGAACATTAATGATGAAAAAGAATCATTGATCAGCTGCCTCCTATACACACTGGGATCGAGCCCGCAACCCGAACATGGGCCCTGACTGAGAACTGAACTGTGAGCTCCTGGTTCACAGGTCGATGCTCAACCACGGAGCCACGGCAGTGGCGTCTACCTGTGCTCTTGCTCCTTCAGTGCCAGGAGATCGTGGAGCTGCTGCACCTGCTCCTTCTCTTGCTGAAGGGAAGTTCGAAGCAAGGTAATTTCTCGGTCGGCAGCTGCCGCTTTGAGCTCCACCTCTTCGATGAGCCTCATCTGGGGAAACACAATTATAGGACGTAAGACAACCGCCCTCTGCTTCCCTTGCCAGTTCCCCAGGGAAAAGTGCCTTCAAAACAGAACCTCGTGCCAAACTGACTTTCACAATGTCCTAGGTGATGATGTTGTGGTCACATCGGGGACAGCCCTGGCAGCAGCGACCCTCGCTTTGTCTGCTGCTGACCTCATCCAGATCAGAAAGTGTAAAAGTGAGAGACCTTCACAACAAAAAAGAGAAAGACACACAGAGACAGAGAAGAGACTGGCGTGGCTGTCAGAGGAGAGGGGGGTTGCTGGCCTGGGTGAAATAGACAGAAGGATTAAGAGAAAAATATACCCATGATGTTTTACAGAACTAAACACTTGAACCTACAGAATTTTATTAACCAATGTCACCCCCAATAAATTCAATTAAAAAGCCCTTCAGCTGAGACCGGTGTGGCTCAGTGGATAGAGCGTCGGTCTGCGGACTGAAAGGTCCCAGGTTCGATTCCGGTCAATGGCATGTACCTTGGTTGCGGGCACATGCCCAGTAGGGGGTGTGCAAGAGGCAGCTGATTGATGATTCTCTCTTATCGATGTTTCTAACTCTCTATCCCTCTCTCTTCTCTCTGTAAAAAAATCAATAAAATATATTTAACAAAAACAAAAACAAAAAAACCCTTCAGATGCCCCAAAGAGCCCTACCTCCCGGCTCTGGAACACAAACCTCACAACCTGCAACCCGCCCTCCAGCTGTGAGCACAGGAGCCTCCAATCAGCAGCTCCCCAGCCAACTGGCGGGCAGGAGACCTGCACACCAGCACCTCCGAGGCCACCGGACAGCAGAGCGGTCCCCGCCAGCGCCCGGGCCAGGCAGGACAGAGTACCTGTGCCGTCTGCTGCTGCCCTTTCTGCCGCTCCATCTTCTCCAGCGTTCGCTCCAGGGCCCTCAGGTGCCGGATGTGGTCCTCCTGCTGATCTCTCGCTTTAATCAATTCAATAGTTAGTTTCTTAATTTCGTTTTGAAGTTTGTGAACCATAACTTCGAGTTGCATTTTGGAATTTCTCTCCTTAAAAATAATATCCTTTAACCTAAAACAGAAATCAGATGCATGTATTACTCATTTAAAAAGACAGAATCTGTAGTCCACATCAAAGGCCACAGTGGAGCAGGAGGTCTGCAGTATGTTTCCAGCTCTCACTGGATTAGAAAAGGCGGAGAATCAGAGTTCGTGCCCTCTCCCACCCGAGGCTAACCCTGGGCCAAAGGCTCGGCATTCTTCCTGGAGGAGTGAGACGTCATCATATGGGGGCTTCCTTCAGCAGCCAGTTGTGCTGAGCTGTCTCAGGCACCGTGCTGGTCTGGCCTCCCGCCGCGCCAGCAGGATGGAGGCGTGCAGCCCGTGCCTCCAGGAGCTCCTGCTGGTCCTCACTCGGAAGGAGCACCGATCTACCTGAGCCCAAACAAACAGGCCGGATTCTCTGTTCTGCCGAGGCCCTGAAGCTCCAGCCCCTGCCCGGCTCTGTCTCCCCTCAGGCGGCTGCAATGGAGGTGCTCCCGCTGCGAGTCCATGCTCCAGGCCGGGACGGCCCTTACCTGTCCGTGGTGAGCAGGGCCAGGCTGTGGATGTCTTTCTTCTCGTTTGCGTGTTTGTGCAGCTCATCAATGTAATCCATGAGCTTCTTTTCCGCATGCTCCGCTTTCCACCTCTTCTCTCTCTCCTGCTCTAGCTGCTCCACAAGCATCTGAAAGAAAATGAGTGTTGTGCGAACTTGGAAAAGTTACCTTGCCTCAGTTTCCTCATTTACAACACGGAAACAGCAGCATCTCATTCCGAGGCTGGGGGAGGGTCACCCAAACAACGGAGTGAAGGGCACAGACCGTGCCGGGCACGCAATGACCACTCCGGAAAGGCCAGCTGCCATCATTGTCAGGACAATTACCATTATTTTTACCAGTAATAATAATATGTGGAAATAAGAGGAGGAAACCAATAGCATGATAAGTGTGAAACAGTTTAAAAAGCAATTATATTACTGGAAGATCAGTGACATCACAATCAAAACCAGAACTTCACAAGTAAAATAAGGCCAAGTTAATAAAGCTATAAGTAAATCAGTCCACCAAAAATTCTTAACCACATGAGAATGATTCTGGCAAATATTTAAGAATTTTAAAATTCTTAAATGCCTCTTAATCCGGGATCCACAGGCCCCTGAGTGGCTTTGGGGGAGTCCCCGAGCACCCTGAAGGAGCACGCCTGGCGTGTCTGAGGAGACTTCCGGGGTGAGGAGGCCCTGCGGGGAACAGGGTGTGGGTGGTGGGACGGGCCTTCCCCACGGGACTTCACACAGGTCTCCCCGGGATCTGAGCGAGCGAGTGTGTGATGGCCCTGGCTTCAGAAACTACACAAATAATAACATCACACAACATCTGGAAACCAGGAAGGAAAAATAAACTGATTTCCATCACTCCAATAAAAACATGCGCTATTTTTCCGGGGCTCCCTGTATTTCTTTTATTTTTTTTTAATTTTTAATTTTTTTATTTTATTAAGGTATTATCTGTGTACATAGCTTACCATTGCCCCCTCCCCACCTCCCATTTATGCCCTCCCTCCCCAGAGTTCTGTGTTCGTTGGTTGTACTTATGTTCATGCATACCAGTCCCTCGGTTGTTCTACTATCTCCCCCCAGGTCTCCTTCCCCTCCCCGCTGTCATTTGACAATCTGCTTGTTTTATGGTGACCATCTCAGGACCCCATGAATAGAATCTGCTCCTCATTTGGCAGTCTGCTTGTTTTATGGTGACTATCTCAGGCCCATATGAATAGAGTCCGCTCCTCCTCTGGTTTTCACCGCCCCTTCCCCTGGGTCCCTCTGCTTCCCCTGGGACACACGGCTCACCCGGGGCACACAGCCCCCTGGGACACACGGCTCACCCGGGACACCCGTCCCCTTTGGGGGATACGGCTCACCCGGGGCACATGGCCCCCTGGGACACACAGCTCACCCGGGGCACTTGGCCCCCTGGGACACTCGGCTCACCCGGGGCTCCCTGTATTTCAAACCAAGGTCATTTGCATGCATTTCTCCTAAGTCCTTTCCCTACCCGGTAGGTGTCCTCTGGGCAACCGACGTTCACTTTCATCAGCTCAGTCCTCGGCTCCTCGACCTCTTCTGTTTGGCTGTAGTTTGCCAGAGAGGAACACATATGTAAGTCTTTAAAGAAAGAATGCTTCATTTTACGACAGTAACTGCAAAGAATGGAACAGAAAATAACCCACAGAATGTGCAGTGTTTGTTTTTCACGAGTGGAGGACACTCCATCCCAGAGAAAGGGTGGTTCTGTATAAATGGACACGGAGGCACAGAGCAAGGCCGAGTGGCCAGGCTGGGAGCCCTGTGGCTGCCGTGAGGAAAGCAGGGAGCTTTAAGGCGGAAGGAAGCGCAGCAGTAACTTGGCGTGGGCCTCATCTGACTTTCCAAATCGGAAACAAGTACCTTATGGAAGAGTTACTATTTTTGTTGTAGTGCTTAATGGTCTGAATTGTTTTGGAATAATATGGGATTTTCGACCTTCGAGGAACTTTTCTATTGCATTCTTTTCTGTTTCCATAGTCACTTTCAGAAGTGATATCCATGTCTCTTTTCAGCATCAGGTCTTTCTCGGGAATATTATTTATTAAAGAAGTAGAAGTCTAGAAAAAACAAAAACAAAGTTTGAGTGAGTAAAAAGTAAATTTGAAATCTCCTAAACTACGATGGGCTCTTACAAGATCGAGAGTTTATAAAGGCAGAGAACCTGGAATTAAACATGGGAATCAGCTGCTGATGTGGACAAGTAAGCTCCTATGGGTGGACTCCCTCAAGTAACAACTATAAACTCTAGGAAAAACAAAACAAAACCCACAAAAACTACTTGCAGGCCCTGAAAACTAAACAAATACAGGCTTATTCTAGAGCCATTGACACGTGGGAAAATAACTAGATGTGGTGCTTCTGTCTCTGTGGTTTTAACCTGAGGACGTGGCCCAGCGAACGCTGTGCAGGGGTGAGGGTGTTTCCCAGCGAGTGCTGTGCAGGGTGAGGGTGTTTCCCAGTGAGTGCTGTGCAGGGGTGAGGACGTGGCCCAGCGAGTGCTGTGCAGGGGTGAGGACGTGGCCCAGTGAGTGCTGTGCAGGGGTGAGGATGTTTCCCAGCAAGTGCTGTGCAGAAGTCCAAAACTCAGGTGAAAACGCCAGGCTTCGGAGTCTATACAGAGGACAGCAGAGAGATGGCAAGTGAAGGACAACAGTAAGCAGCCCAAGACACAAAGTGACACAGTTCAATACAAAAACAGGGACCCTGGAGGCTACCAGGGGCATCGCGTCTCCACAGCGTGACCTCACAACACCCACCGGAACCCAGCAGTCCCCGCCGGGAGCAGCAGCCCACCTCGCTGGGCCCAGGAGAACAGACGGGCAGTGCAGAGACCTGGTTGTGCTCGGTGGCCTAAAAAGTATCCTCATCATGAATAGAAAGAAAAAGCTCAGCAGAGAAACAGAAATTATTTTTAAAAAGAGGAAAAGTAGGATGTCTAAAGTAAAAATTCCCTGGCTGGGCTTCACAGAAGAATGAGGTGACAAAAGAAAGAACAAGTGACCTTGAAGATGGCACCGTGGAAATTATTCGGGATGAAGAATACCGAGGAGGAAACTTAATAAGATGTCAGTCTCAGGAAACCATGGGACAACAACAATGGCCATGTGGACTCTGAATAGAGAGAGAGGAGAGAGAACAAAGAGAGAGGAGGACAGAAAAAGCGCTGAAGAAATAATGCCCACAAGTTCCCATACATTGGATTTAAAATGCTCAGAGGAACAAACCGTCAGCAAGACAGACATGAAGAGCCCCACCCTTCAGCACAGGGCAGCTGGCGTGCTGAAAACCAGGAGTAAGTATTAAGAAAGTTGAAGGGAAACAGGCAAATCAAAGTCATAATTGGACGTTTTAACATCTTGCATGCAACCGACAGAACCAAACACAGAACAGAACATTTGCTTGTCATTTGGACCACAATAAGTAAATGCTGGAATAGTCACACAGTGGGCAGACAGCAGTGGAAACAAAGCAGGGACAGGCATGCACACGCTGAGTTCAAGGTCATCGGGCATGAGGCTCCACGGCCTCCCTGCAGAGGGCTCTCGGGTCTCCCGGATGCCTCGCTAGGGAACACAGTGAGTGTGACCCTACCTACTGGACTGGGTCATCACGAGAAAGATATTCGAGGGCAAGAGAAGCTGCCAAGTGCGCTCATGTTTAATTCCAGGTGAAATCTAAGTCGTGACTCTGGCTAAAGAGTTGGCCTGAAACCCGAGGAGACGGAGCCCCAGAAGTACGTCAGCGTCCAAGCTCGCCAGTCCACGCTGCAGCCCTGGCCTGTCACCGTCTCGGCTGGCCCCAGGGAACTAAGTCTGCCCGCTGGCACGAGGAATCCGGCAGCCGCCTTCATTCTCCCCTCCCCAAAGGGCAGGGGCCTCGTTTATCTGGCAGTGCTGGTCCCATAGCTATGACAATAGTTCAGGATTATTAAAACCCCACCGAATGGAAAACATCCCATAAGCGTTCTTTGTTTCCCACCCCACTCCAGTTTCAGAAAATAATTAAATATTAAAATTACAAATTTTGAGGTCAAACTGACATTTGACTTAACAGCCTCGCCGGTCAGGGGATAAAGTTATACGAGCTATGTCCTGGCAGGGGAGGTGGTCAGGGCGACGCCTCTGCAGGTCCGGACAAGACCGCTGGGGTGAGGCCGGGACCCCGACAGCAGCGAGTCCAGGACTGTAGCTCACTCTGAACACGGGGGAAGGGGCAAAACCGGATGAGTAACTGAGGGAAGAGGAGATTCATTTGGGGAAAGTCTACCGTACAGAGTCCACGGAGGAAGTCCATGCATTAACTCGGACTCAGCTGTGGGTACAGAAGGGGTTTGGACCATCAAACAACCGAAGAGATGACAGAGGGGTCAGAAGGGACTCCCACCCCCCCCCACCCCCACCCCCGTGCACACAGGTGCAGAGTGTGAAATAACGTGTGAGCGGGTGGCCATAGGGAAGCACAACAGGAACCGCATGAGGAGGGTCCAGAGGAGGACAGGAACATGAGGGAAAAGAACATCGCCATTCCTGCCGTGGGCTGCAACAATCGCACTTCTGGAAAAGACAAGACCTGACAGACAGACACATGCACAGATGCAGTCCAGTGTTTCTGATTTCCGCTTGTACCAAATTTTACTTTACACTTTTTGAACTACTATTTCTTCAACAAACACAGGACTTAGAAAAATAGCAAAAATAGTTACTTCATTGAGAAGCTGTAAAAACTGATCATCTAATTTCTGAAGTTTCATCTCGTTCTGAAAATCGGTATCTTCATTAACCTTCTCTGGCTCAGAAGGCGGGCACACGGACATGAAAGATGGCACCCCAGTGTCCGCTGGTGTACTTGCAAACGGGTCCCGGGGGGCCATGTCATCGCCCGAGGGGGCTGTAACCACCAGGGGCATTCCGTCAGCGACCTAGGACGACACCAGCAGACCCTCAGCATGTGCGCTGATTGAGGACAAGCTGAAGGCACCTTTATATTAGGGAAAACCCCAAACCATACCTCGTCTTCACTGATATTTAGGGGAGAATCAGATGAAGCCAAATTATCCAAAAGACCTTCAAAGCACTGCAGACTTGGGGAGTTAATCTGGGACACGTCGACCGGCTCACCAAATATGTTCTTGCAGTCCAGGATCCGAAGCTGCGGCAGAGTCTGCAGCATAACTGCTTGGTACCCTGGAGATATATCCACAACGAAAACTCATACATTAAAAGAGGTGAATTACTTGGAGAATCAAATAAATTTGTCAGCTACCAGATGTACCTATGGCTGCCTACAGTTACACTCTAAGAATACATCACAATGATAATTTAATTCTGAGACACTCACTTATCTATAATACAAGCATACTGATATATCAAAGTGATGATTCTCGGGGAAAAGGGGAGTGGGGGGTGCGGGAAGAGACTGAACATAAACTGCACCTATGGATGAGGACAGTGGGGGATGGGGAAAGGGCAGAGAGTGGGATGGGAACCTGGTGGAGGGGAGCAATGGAGGGGGAAAAATGAGGAACATTTGTAATAATATGAACAATAAAGATTTATTTTAAAAATAATAATAATACAAGCATAATTTGCTAATTAGACAAGAGAGTCGAATGACCTTCCAGATGTCCTTCCAGAGGAGGCTGTGGCAGCACGGGCCGAGGCAGAGGTGGTGGGGGGGATCAGGCAGGCGGGCAGAGGCAGCAGGGGCAATCATGCAGGCAAGTAGAGGGGTTAGGGTCGTGGTCAGCAAACTGTGCCTTGCAAACCACATGTGGCTCTCTGGCCCCTTGAGTTAGGCTCTTCCACAAAATACCATGGCCTAGGCAAGTCTATTTTGAAGAAGTGGCATTAAAAAAACGTTTATGTTTAAAAAATTTGGCTCTCAAAAGAAATTTCAATTGCTGTACTGTTGATATTTGGCTCTGTTGACTAATGAGTTTGCCAACCACTGCTTAGGGGCAATCGGGCAGGCAGGCAAGTGGTTAGGGGTGATCAGGCAACAGGCCAGCAGTCCTGGATCGAGAGAGGGTGCAGGCCAGGATAAGGGACCTCTCCCACCCCTGCACGGATTTTGTGCACTGGGCCTCTACTCAAATATAAAACTGTTTAATAGAGCCACTAATCTATTCACCGTGTTTTTCTTTTAATAACAACTTAGTTTGTCTAAAAAATACTTTATCTTGCAATTGTTTTTCCAAATACATAATAAAAAGCTGAAAAGCTTAAGACAAATAAAAGCAGGTTCTAAGCCCCAGCTGCTGTGAACACTGTTACGAAGCACGGTGAGTTAGCGGGTCGTACCCGGCATCTGACAGACAGGGTTGTCCTCGCCATCCTTCTCCAAAACCAGGTTCGTCAGGAAGTGCAGGCCCACCATGCACTGGAGCAGGTGATGGATGCTGTCTATGAAGTTGCTGTGCAGGTCGATGTATCTAAGCTTATGCTTGATTCCATGAAGGGGCATCAAACCTGCAAGATGAAAAAACCCTGCTGATACCACAGCAGCCATCTCCCCGACAGCTCACAGAACACGTTACGTGGGCTCTACTTCTAGGCGAAGGCGCAGGGTGAGTGAAGCTGCACCTTGTGGAGGGGGCAGTCAAGTCCGCTTGTTTTGAGAGGCCCCTGGTGTGAGTTCCACTCAAACAAAACCCCGGCCTCCCGGGCCACGCAGGAACTTTCAGAACAAGCAAGGCTCCTGCTCCTTCCTGATAAGCAAACATGAGTACCCTTCCATGAGCATAAAATACAAACAGCATTTGATTTAGTCGCTGGTAACACCTGTAGCCCCGCTTACCTGGGGAGTAGTAAGCCAGGAACCCCACCCGGACAGCCTCATGGGTGTAATCAGGTACCCCTGGAGCGCTGGCTGTCTTACTGGTTTGTTCATTTTGTTCATTAGATTCCACATACAGTATTTGTCTTTTTCTGACTGGCTTATTTCATTTAGCACAATGCTCTCCAGGTCCATTCATACTGTCCCCAAAGTTAAGAGATCCTTCCTTACGGCCACCAGAGGCCTCCCCTCACCTGGCTGCGGCACCGGTTTCCCTCCAGCAGCAGGACCCGGCCTCCACCCAGGCCCCGCCTTCCGCCTGCGCTCTGGCCGGAGTCTGCAGTCTTCCGCTTCGCCCTGGCTGGAATCTTCGCTTTGCTCCAGCCAGAGCTGCTTCTGCAGCTCCCTCAGCCTCCTGCCCCTCACTGCAGGTGTCCTGCCCCGCCCGGCCGCCTCCATCTTTGTCCTGGTAATTTGCATATTTCCCCCATTGGCTTGTGGGCATTGTGGAGGTACGGTCAATTTACATATTTCTCTTTTATTAGTGTAGATTGTATTCCACGGTGTAAATGTACCACAGCTTTTTTATCCATTCACCTAATGGAAACCTGGGCTGCTTCCAAAATCTTGGCTACTGTAAGTGGTGCTATGAAACGGGTGCGACTGGCTACTTCTCTTTCCTGTCTCAGAACTTGCTTCCAAGGGGAGCTTGCTGAGCAAGGGGGCAGCCCGCAGTCTGCCTGCAGGCTTGTCAGTGGACCACGGCCAGCCTCCGAGACGCAGCTGCACTGTCAGCTCCGCTCCACATCTCTGGCTGTCCCCTGAGTCCCTCCCCAGGACCCCCAGCTCCCGCAGTGTCAGGGCTGCAGTGCCACCGATGTACACGCACACTCACCACTGGCTGTCCCCTCCTCCGTCCACAGGCTCTCCAGGACCTCCTGCAATTTCATAATTGCCAACACCACCAATGTGGCAGATCTCAGCTCTACCCCAAATACTCAACATACGTGCACACACGCACCTCACTCCACCTCAAACCTGCTCCTCCCCAATCATCCCGCATCAGAAAGCAACATGAACATCAGAAAACTCATGTTCATCATCCTGGATTTCTTTCTCCTCCATTCCCTCATTGTGCCCATCAGCAAGTCCTATGGCGTCCATCTGTAAGACACACCTATCCACCTCCCGTCTCCACCCGTCCAGGTCTCACCCTCTCCTCGGACACCTGGCAGCTTGGTGCCCCCACCCCCGTCCCAACACCATCCTCCTCGTTCAGCCCAAGCGATCTGTAACACATGCACTACGTCACTTGTGTAAAGCCCTCAAGCGGCCACTGTTGTACCTGACAACATGCAAACATCACCCTTTTCCTACTTGCTCGTCTCCTTCTGCACACGAACCCCACCTGCTGTGCTCCAGCCACCTCCTGCCTCTGCCCCAAGGTCCCGCATGCTCCCTGAGCCCTGGCGGCCCGCATGCTCTAGCACACACGCTGCTGCGCTCTGCTCTCTGGCAAGGTGTTCCTGAGTAAACTGCATCTTTCTAAGCATTAGCCACTAGAACTTCAGGGTTGCCTACTACATTTTCTTCACATTCCTTCTCTCAGTCACTAAAATTCATACTTCTTAGGTATGGAGTCCCATCTGCTTTGCCCAAAATATAGTTTTTTTAACCATGACTAAGATATAAAACATCTATCTCCACCACCCCAATCAGTATGTCCCTATGTAGGCAATTTTCTCTCCCCCTGTTCAAACCCTGGCGACTGATGATCTGATTCCTGCCCCTATAACTTTGCCTTTGCTAGAATGGCACATATTAGATTCATACAGAGTAGCCTTTTATGAATGCTTTCACTTAGCACAATTCCTTTTAGATTCATCCATGTATCAATAGCTCATTCCTTTTTATTTCCTCATGTGGCTATACAACAATTTATCTGTTTACCAGGTGACAGATAAGTGGGTGGTTTCCAGTTTTTAGAGATTATAGATAATCATAGAAACCTGATTACCATATTTGCCGGCGTATAAGACGATTTTTTGGCCCTGAAAAATATGCCTCCAAGTGGGGGGTAGTCTTATACGGCGAGTATATAACAAACTCTGTATTTTGAGTGGAAATGTTAGGGGGTCGTCTTATACACCCAGTCTCTTATACGCCGGCAAATACGGTATTTTTCAGGGCCAAAAAATCGTCTTATACGCCGGCAAATACGGTATATGAAAAGCTATATAAACATACAAACACTCATGTATAGGTCTCTGGTTAAACATATTTTCGTTTCTCTTTGGTAAATGTCTAGAGTGGGATTGTACATGTAACCTTATAAGAAACCTTCAAACTGTTTTTCAAAGTCCTTATACTACTTTGAATTCTACCAGCAACGTATGTAAGTTCTAGATGCTCCACAATCGTTCCCTACAAGAACTTTATCGTCCAACCTGGCTGGTATGGCTCAGTGGTTGAGGGTCAACCCATGAATCAGGAGGTCGTGGTTCAATTCCTCCCGGTCAGGGCACATTTCCTGATTGTGGGCTTGGTCCCCAATAGGGGGTGTGCAGGAAGCAGCCGATGGATGTCTCAGAGATGTTTCCATCTCTCTATCCTCCCTTCGTCTCTCTCTAAAAATCAGTAAAGAACATATTAAAAAAAACAAAACAAAACAACTATCTGTCCACAGGTGCTCTTTAATAAATATTTGTTGAGTAAGTAAATTATTATATCTAAGATTTATATTTTTCAGATAAGGAAATTTCATCTAAAAAGTAGCAGACTTTGCTCAACAGTGCACAGTAGTGACAGACCCACAGCCAATATTTGATCCTAATACTTTCACATCTTTGGGGGAAAATTTAAAATACTGCTGCTACTTCAGTTTAAGGGTAGTGACAAGATCATTTCCTTTTTTGTATACTGAACACCTGGCGTAGGGTAGTATTTTTCTAGTAGGGGAGAAAACAAATGAATGAATAAGGCTGTTTCAAATATCAATTGAGTTTATGAAGATAATTAGATAACCTAGTTAAGCAATAATGTGATGAATAATTATGAAACTTTTTCACTTTATCAGTGCATTATTTTAATCAGTTAAAAGTAGGTAATATTTTTGAATACCATTATCAGCAAAATCAAAATAATATTTCACTGAAAATATTGAGTTCTAAAGAAATGTCAAATGCATGTCAGAAATATTTAAATAAATTCATGGGGTAGTTGTAAACCATGATAAAATGAAGTACTTATTGAAAAGCATAATTTTCTTCCTATTATTTTTTTTCAAAAGTCTATTCTATGATTCATTCTCAAATGAACTCTGCTATGTCTTGTGTTAGAAAAATATTATCTTACACATATTTACTCATCTGGTCTACAAATAAAGTTTTTGGTGCTATTTTGATATAAAAAAATAAAAGTAGGTAATATTTTACCTTTTTAGACATACTGAAGTAAAAAAAAAAAGCACATATTTGATTTTCAATTTGTCATGGCCTTTGGGATGCTACACACCATACTGTCCAACCTGGTAGGACGGCCTCAGGAGGCTTTGGAATTTAAACTTAAATTTGATTGAAAGTAAATAAAGGACAAATCCAGTTCCTCAGTGCACGAGGCACACTGCAAAGGCTCGCCTGGCACACTGGGTGCCATGCCAGGCAGCACACACAGAGTATTGTATCACGGTAGGGAGTTCCATTGGAATTCTTCCTCTCTAGAATAGTATATTCATTAATTATCTAAGATTAGAATACCATTTCTCCCAAAGGAGGTCCTTCCTATCCAAGTTTATCCTGTTATGGACCACCCAGGTGTTAATCCCAATTTTTCATTCAGCAGTAGCTTTGGTACCAACACATCTCTAGATGAGATTTTTAATCAAAAACTGTATTATTCAGCTTTTTGACATACTGAGCTCATCCTAACTCACCATGCATGGCAAATATTCAGCATTATAGAAAAATTAGAAGCCTGGTGCACGAATTCATGCACGGGTGGGGTTCCTCAGCCTGTCTGGAGACTGGGGCTGTCTCGCCATCGCCCAATCCCGACTGGGGCCTATTGGGGCCAGCCGGCTGGGGGGAAGAACTGTAGGAGGTTGGCCAGCCGGCCCTGATCAGGGCTGGCCGGCCAGGGAAGGGACCATGTGAGGTTGGCCAGCCACAGGAGGTTGGCTCTGGGAGCACACTGACCACCAGGGGAAGCTCTTGCATTGAGTGTCTGCCCCCTGGTGGTCAGTGCATGTCATAGCAACCGGTCAACCAGTTGTAACAGTTGCTTAGGTTTTTATATATATAAAGCACATTTACTTACCACTTAAATCATTTATGTGGTTATAGGATAAATTCAGTCTAGTCAGATTAATTAGTGCTTCAAGTCCTAAAAAAATAAAATAAAATAAAGCTTTTACAGGATTTAATAATCAATATACTAAAGCTATATAATACTGCAATACTATTTCAGACTGTTTTGAAGCAAATCTACAGTCGAATTAAACAACAGTGAAATCAATTTTGTTGGTATTTTATAAAATACTTGAAAGCTAATCACTCTTCTAGGAGAAAAAATTTTTATATAATAAATTTTAGAGTCATTTTTCAGAAGTTTACTATTTATCCCATTCTTCTGGGAAGAAAAAAAATGAACTTAAGTCATCTACTTATTCAAAGCTTTACATGAAAATCACTTACACACCTTCTACTTTTGTGATCAAATTGCAGGACAAATTTAAAGTGCGTAGTTTTGTCAGTGTGCTTAGCCCTTCAATTTGACTTATTTGATTAGATGACAAGTCTAAATGTTGTAAATTCCAGACATGGTCAATGGCTTCGATCTTTGAGATGCTGTTACAATGCAGATTGATGGCATGGAGGGTTGAATCTAAAGATAACTCTGATATGCTGTAAAAGAAAATATGTATCTTTAGACACAGTAAAAAATAATTTTTAAATTATAACCAAATAATTAAAATTAACCCAACAGCATATATGTAACTGTGAGCTCTACTCATCTATAATAAAAGTGTAATATGCTAACTAGACCAGACAACCAGACTATCTTCCAGACGAAGCCAGGGCTACAAGGGCTGAGCCCCTTGCAAGAATTTCGTGTATCGGGCCTCTAGTTCTATAATGAAATCCTCCCCATGTGTAGTAGCTTGAAATGTCTCACAAGGTGTAGCAATTCCTACCATGAACCAGCATTTGGGGCCATTTATATAATCAAGAAACCCACTCAGGAGAGCAGGTGCCCCGGGCATGTCTAGCTTCTCAACATGAAGTGATGAGCACACAGAAGGCACCAGTGCAAAGGCCCTGGGGTCCCTCCCTACACCCCAGCTCAAAATTGCACTCTACTCTTTTTGCTGTTCCATGAGTTGACAGCTTCAGTTTCCTCATCTCATTCAACTCTTTACAATGTTAAACCATAGGGATCTAAGAAAGCTGACATTTACAGAAATTAAATAACTCGTCCCAGTTCTTGTAGTTGTTACCTAACTGAGCTGGTACAAATCCAGACCTGGCTTGGCAGGTTACTGCTCCCCTCACTGTCCATAATGGCTGCCTAACCCAGGGGGCAGCCCATTTCAAAAGAAACCATGGGCACTGCCATTTCTATTGAAAAAGTGCTTGTCCTGCCTGTTGACTTTGGGCTGTACCTGTGCTGGGTGGGACCCATCTCTTCTTTCTCTCAGTGTGTGCCCTTTAAACCAGAGCCCCTCTGAAACAGCCCTCCCCGGACCAGGAATACCAGTGCATGTACACAGCTCAGAGGAGGGCTGGAGGCAAGGGTATGGCACTGGCTCCAAGTTCAGCGTCCCTCCACAGAAAGGGACGCAGCTCTTCTAAATGTCAAACTAGCAACCTCTACCGGTCTGACTGTGCCAAATATTTCCGTTTACCTCACCTCATTTACTGAGCTATAACTTAGTCCAGACCGTATACTATTAACATGTGTTCTTAATATCATTTATTTTCCAAAACATCTCTGCCTCTGGAAATTAAAAGTGTGCAGGTCATGTGGCAAATTAGATGGAAATGGTTTGAATTTGACCTTAGTTGCTCACCAGCTGCGAGGCTGGGAGTCATTTACATCCTCTGGCCTCAGATTTGTCACATGCAAACTACCCCCCTTGCAGAACTGTTGTGAAGATCGTGACAACATATGCGTAACTTGCACACAGCGATGACATTCGGTAAATGACAGCTACTATTATAACATAAATGTTCCTTTGAAAAACATCTGGCAAATTCCAGACCAGGGTGCAGACCAGATGCTGTTACTAGGAGCAGCCAGGCACACACAGAGGAAGGCCGCCAAGGACAGCCGGCGCCCAGGCACGCAGGAGCGGAGGCGGGAAACGGGAAAAGGTAGAGGAAGGGCTGCGGGGTGCGCGGGGCATCAGGCACCGGGGCAGGCCCGGGGCTCCGCCGTCTGGGCCGCAGGTCGGAGGGCGTGGGGGGCTCAGGGGCTCAGCTCAGGACTTGCAGGCGGCACGTGAGCGCCGGCGTCGCGGGCTCTGCCGAGGGCGGCCTGGCGCCGGGAGGCCCGAGGCGGAGCCCGTGCAGGGCGGCGGCCGCGGCGTCAGGGGCAGCAAAGGGGCGGCGCAGGGACGGGCAGAACCCGAGGGACGGGACCCCTCGGCGGGGCGGGCAGGCGCCGAGCCAGGCGGTGTCGGGGAGGGAGGGAGAGCGCGGCGTCGGGCCGGGCGCGCCCTTCACCTCCGCAGGCCTTTGTCCATGCAGCACAGGTCCCCACAGCTGCTGTCGCCGTCCTCATTCTCCACCTCCGCCTGCCCCGGCGCCTCCATGGACGCGGCGGGTGTCTCAACCGGCGCCGGCGCTGGGTCCACCCGCCGGAACACGCCTCCCGGAAGTGCGGCCCGCGGGGCGGGGCCAGGCCGCTCCAACCGCCCGCGCTCCTTCCCGCCGGGCCCCTGGCGAAGCCGGAAGTCGGCGCCTCCGAGCCCCGGTTTCGCCGCCTTTTACGACAGCCTTGGCACTCTCCTGGCACTCGCCGTAAAGCGAGAAGCTTCCGGTGCGGGGCGTAGGAAGAGAAAGGGTCTGGCCAGTGGCTCCCAAGTGCCTTTTGTTTGCCTGGCCGGCACGGGCCCGGCCGCCTTCCCAGCGGGCGGTCTCTGCAGGCCGCAGCCTCCTACCGCAGGTGCCCCGCCCCTGGCTGGTCGGCGTGGGGTGCCTTCGGCGCCCGGCCTGTCCTCGCAGGGCGGCGGGAGCCCATGCTCGCCCCGGGAGCTTTCACTGTGGAGTGTGGGAAACCTGTGCGCGGTGGGCGCGATCGGAGGTAACGTTCACTCCGTCCTGACCAGAGCTGACAGCTTCCTGATTCGTTGCTCTCGGTAAAATGCCGTTGTTGAAATTAACCTCATCCTTAAACTTAAGGAACGAGTGTACCACAATGACATCCTTTCTGAAAAATAGTTTTTACCCATTAGATGGTAACTAGAATATTTGTGCATTATTACTTTTTAAAAATTATTTTTATTGATTTCAGAGAGAGAGGGAGAGAGAAATACCAATGATGAGAATCATTGATCGGCTGCCTCCTGCACACCCCTATCAGGGATTGAGCCTGCAACCTGGGCATGTGTCCTGACCAGGAATGGAACCGTGACCTGGCTCATAGGTAGAGCCATAACCTCCTGGCTTACTGAGCACACTCGTAAAGCTGTGCTAACATTATTTTACAGGCCTTTATTTACGTAGTCCACTGACCGTGGGAACACCTTGTGACTACTCTGGGATCAACTACAGCCCAATGACGATTGTGGAACAACTGACCTCATTCCCAAGCCCTACACCCACCCCAAGGCCCCCTATATAATCCACCCACAAAACCTTCAGGGAGATTGGCTCTCCTCCGTTCAACTCTCTATGTGCAGGCTCTTTTCAAGAAGCTGGACTGACTGACTTAGTTCAGTGCTTATTCCTTTAGCATTAAGACTCAAGCACCTGGCATCCAAATTCTGGAACACTAGGAAGAGCTCAAGAGCATTGAAGCCCACGTGGTGCTATGAGTAGTAGAGATTTAGCCTAAAGGAAGTTACTGATGATTGAGCGGGTTAGGGGAGCTCTGACAATGCACGGCATTCCAGAAGGAAGAGAATGCCCGAAGAAGGTCAAGGATTGCTCTGAGTCATGGGGATATTAAAAAATGGAGAAGGACTTGTACACATACATATAAGCATAACCAATGGATAAGGACACTGGGGGTGGGGAGCAGATGAGGGCATGTACTGGGGGTTAGAGGAGACCGGGGGTTAGGAGGAAGGTTAATGGGGGGAAAAAAAGAGACATATGTACTACTATTTGTAATACTTCAAACAATAAAAAAAAAGTGGGGAAAATGGAGGCCACCAATCAATCAATGCTTTTCTCTCATCACTGATGTTTCTGTCTCTCTCCCTTCCTCTCTGAAACTAATAAAAATACATTTTAAGAAATAGACTTAAAAATGGAGACCAAGGTATAGCTCAAGTCTGGAGCTGTAATTACTGAACTAAAACCTGACATGGTCCCTAATTATCAAATAAAGGCCTAGGTTTCTCATCTAATATTGAAAATATTCACAGGCTTAACTGTTGCTAATTTATGATTTATCTATACCTATCATATTCTAAAACTTACACAATTATCTGTTCCCTATAACCCCATGCTTTGACATGTGTCTCTAGATTCTTTGAACAAGAGGTGGCAGTAGAAACTCTGCCGGCTTTTTTATTCTAGGCTTACTTGTGACTTTTTATAAAATCAATCGAATTCATTGAATTTCTAGTCCTAGTTCCAAGACATCACATGTTAAACCTCAAGACATCTTGCATGCTTCTGCTTATTTTCTTGGAAGACTGTCCAAGCTGATTTCTGTCCCCACTTCAGAGCTGGAGTCCTGAGACTTCCCTTGACCATCCTGGCAGCTCCAGTGGCCTTTCCCCTTGTTGGATATGGTGTCTGAACACAATGTTTTTTGTTTTTCTCTTGGTTTATACTCTGCTGGAGCATATGTCCCACAGGAGCTTCTGGTCAAGGACTGTAACTTCCCTACGCCTACACCTTCAATTTTGAGATGTTCTGAGGGTCATCTTACCGGTCCCCCACAGTCTTCCTTAGCTTTCTGCTTTTTCTAATGCTGATGTCGATTGCCACTCATTCTCCTTTTTAAGTTATAAAATTTAGTTACATCTCTTATTTACTGTTATCTCACATTCTTTTTAAAATCAGATCTGTTTACGTATATTTGATTTCTTTCCTATTGTGTTAGTGGGGTTTCAGAAGGGAGCAGCTAGCAGCGCATGTCACATAAACCAGCAAACTCATCACATTTTTAGTTTCCATAATTCTGGAGTGCTAATACAGTATTTATATGGTGAAGGACAGAGGGGAAAAAAAGTTGTGCAAGTGGCATTAAATTGTTGCTGCCACATGGAGATCATGCTTTCCTCACTTAGCATCACTAAACAAAATGGACACTAGATGGCTCTATGAAAGCATCTATATTGTGAACAAGCCCTTTGGTTCAAGAATGTGAAGGCATCATAATATCTTTTATAACAACTATATATATTATACACACACACATATATATATATATATATATATATATATATATATATATATAGTGTTTCAAATCACTACTAGCCATTCATGAATAAATTCAGAAATTTGTAGTTTCTGAGTGTCCTTTATTGCCAATAAATATTTATTGAATATCTACCAAGTGCCAGGTCCTGTGCTGGGGCCAAGGGGATGAGCAATGCAGACATAGCCCTCTCCATGTGCAGGTTGCTGAAAATAAGAAATTCAGAAACAAAACAGTCATTACAGATGATAAACAGTTTCAAATACACAACTTTGTGAAAAGACATCAGATGCTACTGGATGTAGATTAGGATACCAACCATAGACTGCGTCAAAGGAGGCTCTTGAGGAAGTGAGGCCCAAGCTGTGTCTGCAGGATGAAGACTGTTCAAGCACCTGGCTGAAAACGTGTCTTTCTAGGCTAAGGGATGGGAGAGAACATGGGATGGAGACAAGACATGGTGTACTTCAGGAGCAAAAGTGGGCAAGGAGAGAGTAGGACACGAGGCTGGTGAGTGTCCCAGGGCCCCATCAGGAAAGGTCCTGAATTTCATATTGCATTTAATACAGGTGGGCAGCTAAATAGTGTTTAAGCACACTAATCATGTCAGCATTTACATTTTTGACTGATAACTCTTGTCACCCTTTCAGTATGGATAAGATTTTGTAAAGGAGAGGGAATGGTGGCATAGATAAACACCAATACTCGCTGCCTCTCACAACCACATCAAAATTACAAGTTATATACAGAAAAACCATCATTCAGAACTGCCAGAAATCTGACTAAACGGAACACCTACAATTGGAGAAGTAAAGAGGAAAGTACATTGAGACTGGTAGGAGGGGCAGAAGTGTAGAACAAGCTGATATAATTTCAGCTGCAGAGGCCTCCTTTGAGGAGCAAGAGGTCCCAGCTGCACACCAGACCCCACCCCAGGATCCAGAGTTAAAGAGCCAGTGCACAAACTTACAAGTTCCTGCTTCCTCTGAGCTTCAGTGCTGTGTGCAATTTTGGGTTATCCAGGGGCATACAGGGATAAACTGGCATTGGGGCAGAAACTTGGGGGCAGCTTTCTCCCAGACACGGGTGCTCACAGGGTCATTGTTTCTGTACAGGGACCTCCCAGCTGACTAGCAGCCATATCTGAGTTTCCATTAGCATGGCTTACACTGTTTGCTCCACTCATGATTCCCTGAGACCCTACCTCATCCAATTTGCAGCTCCACCCAGCTGTTTGCAGCAGCTTTTCTATATGAATGGCCTGAGCTAGTTCAGGCTTCAGACTCCTAAAATCTCTCAAACAAGCAGCAGCTAGCATCAGTGTGCCCCAAACCTATCAATTAGAGGCCCAAGACCCTGCGCTAACACCAGCCTGCTTTGCTTCATAGCTGGGGCTTGCCTTGGCACTTATAAGCCTAATACAACTATCAGCCTCTGCAGATCTCTCCATAGCTTGTGTCAGTTGGCCCCAGCCAGTGGCTGACTTTGTAGCTCCCAGGATGCCCCAGAGTCAGTGCACCTGGTGGGAAGCTTCAGATCATACCAGATTACAACTCTATATATCCACAAGTGACATACTCACGGGTAAGACAGCATCAAAGCCCCACTGAAGTTCTGCTCCATAGGGTGCCTCCTGCATAGCAACTCTCCCATTATAGTTGCATCTGATCCTCACAGCCAATTGGCCTGTAGATCCATTCCTCCCCAGTGATGCCAACAGTAATCAAGGCTCAACTACAACAAGACTGTTCACACAGTCCACACAGGGTGCACCTAGAGTGCCCAGCTCAAATCACTGGGGAGACTGAGCCAATGGGCCCTACTGGACACCTACTACATAAGGATACTCTGCCAATTCCAGAAATGTGGAGACAAATAAAAGAAGTGGAAGCAAGCAAACTACTGGGTACAGAGTTCAAAACAATGATCATAAGGTTGCTCAAGTATCTTAATGAGAGCTTCAAGGAACTTAATGAGCCTTTCAAGAATCTTAGTGAGAATTTCAAAGACATGAAAAAGGGCCAGTCAGAAATTAAGCATACTCTAACTGAAATAAAGAATAATTTTCGTACACATATAATACCTTAATAAAAAAAAGGAAAAAAAAGAATAATTTTCAGGGATTCAACAATAGAGTAGAGGATTCCAAGAATTGAATCAATGATTTGGAAGATGAGGAAGCAAAAAACACCCAATCAGAAGAACAAAAAGAAAAAAAGAATAAAAAAATATAAAGATAATGTAAAGAGCCTCTGGGATAACTTAAAGCATACCAACATTCACATTATGGGGGTGTCAGAAGGATATGAGAGAGCACAATATTGAAAAACTATTAGAAGAAATAATAACAGAAAACTTGCCCTACATGGGTAAAGAAATAGACTTAAAAGTCCAGGAAACACAGCTGAAACTTGTTTGGCTCAGTGGATAGAGCGTTTGCCTGCGGACTAAAAGGTCCCAGGTTCGATTCCGGTCAAGGACATGTACATTGGTTGCAGGCACATTCCTGGTAGGGGGTGTGCAGGAAGCAACTGGTCGGTGTTTCTCTCTCATTGATGTTTCTAGCTCTCTATCCCTCTCCCTCTCTGTGAAAAATCTATAAAATGTATTTTTTTAAAAAAGTTCAGGAAACACAAAGTGTCCCAAAAAAGCGGAACCCAAAGAGACCCACACCAAGTCACATAAAATGCTAATGGCAAAAGACAAAGAGAAAGTCTTAAAAGCTTCAAGAGAAAAGCAGTTAGTTAAATTCAAGGGAGCACCCATACAACTGTCAGCTGGTTTCTCAACAGACACTTTGCAGGCCAGAAAGGAGTTGCAAGAGATATTCAAAGTGATGAATAGCAAGGACCTACAAACAATATTGCTCTACACAGCAAAGCTATCATTTAGAATTGAAGGTCAGATAAAGAGTTTCACAGAGAAGAAAAAACTAAAGGAGTTCATCACCACCAAACAAGAAGAAGAAGAAGAAGAAGAAGAAGAAGAAGAAGGAGGAGGAGGAGGAGGAGGAGGAGGAGGAGAAGAAGAAGAAGAAGAAGAAGAAGAAGAAGAAGAAGAAGAAGAAGAAGAAGAAAGAGAAATGGTAACACATATCTATCAATAACTGAATCTAAAAATCAAAATAAACAAGAAATCTAATGAACAAAATAAACTGATAAATAAAATAGAATCAGAGGCATGAAATATGGGACAAACTGATGAATCCCAGAGGGAAGAGGGGAAGGGAACTGGAAGAGACTAACCATTGATGTTATAGGCATACTAGAGGCCTGGTGCACAAAATTTGTGCATGGGGTGGTGGTGGTGGTGGTGGTGATGTCCCTCAGCTCAGCCTACACCCTCTCCAATCTTGGACCCTTCCAGGGTAGTCAGATATCCCTCTCACAATCCAGGACTGCTGGCTCCCAGCTGCTTGCCTTCCTGCCTTCCTGATTGCCCCTAGCCACTTCTGCCTGCCAGCTTGATCACCCCCTAACCACTCCCCTGCCAGCCTGATTGATGTCTAACTGCTCCCCTGCCAGCCTGTTTGCCCACAATTTCCCTCCTATACCGGCTTGGTCACCCCTAACTGCCCTCCCTTCCAGGGATGATCATCTCCAACTTCCCTCCCCTACAGGTCTGGTCCCTCCTAACTTCCCTCCCTTGCAGGCCTGGTGCCTCCCAACTGTCTTCCCTTGTTTGCCTGATCACCCACAATTGCCCTCCCTTGCAGGCCTGGTCCCTCCCAACTGCCCTTCCCTGCTGGCCATCTTGTAGTAACCTAGTAGTATAAAACCATTTCAATGGACTGGTGTGTGCTGGCTGAGATTTAGCCTTGTTAAGAGAATGAAGACTCTCTTTGAAGAATACGGTGCTGGAAATTCGTCTGGATTCCCCAAATTTGTTTCTTAACTCTCTCCTATTGCCCATTTGTGCACTCATACAAAATCTTATCTGGATTTTCTCTTCAGATTCAATTATCACTGGTTCATGATCTTATTTCTGCCTCTCCCCACTTAATAATATTTTAGGCTTTGGGGATCAGCTATCTGCTATTCCTGGTGACTGATCTCAGTTTATTGCTCATTGATCATTTTGCTAAAAATTTGATAGCTCAAAGGATGCTATCACACTATCCTATCTAATAAAAGGGTAGTATGCAAATAACCATCACTCCATCACAAAGATGGCGGTGTCCATAGTCACAAGATGGAGGTGCCCAGTCCCATCAGCCCTGCTTCTGGAGTGTCTGGTTCTGTCATTTGCCCTTAGGCGGATCCAGCCATGCAGCTCTCCTGCCACTGGAGTGTCCGGTCCTGTCAGCTCCACCGGGGAGAGCGGCCACCAGGAGTGAGGACTTGGTGGCTCCACTGACTCAGAGCTCCTGGAAAGTGCCTACACAATAGGATGGACGTGGCAGTCCAGTCTCCTTTGGCTGCGGGAAGGTGGATTGCTGTGGTGACTTGAGTTGTTCACTTCGGCTGCCTGGCCCTGAGCACAGCCGAACAAAAACTCCGGCCAGCGCCTCAGAGCAGCTGCTGGGTCCCGGATGCTCCCCTTTCTCTCAGCGCTCCTGCTGCACCCCAAAAGCTCCAGCCTGTGCCCAGGAGCCACAATTCTCCCATCACTCACTGTTTCCTTTTTTTTTTTTTTAATCACCATCTGTGGCAGCCTCTGCAGCCACCACCAACACCAACACCTGATTTGTCCACGTCCACCAGCCTGTGAGGTTTATGTGCTCCCCCAAATAAGTAGCCCCAAGTCGGGAGTTAAACTGGCATCACCAGCCTTACATACCCAGCCACACCCCCACCCTCAGCCCGCCCTGTGCCGCCAGCTGTCCACAGGGAGCCTGCACCTCACCCCGGAGAGGTAGGGCCACCACCCGGTGCCAGGGGAGAGGTGGCTGGCTGGTGGAGCAACCCCCTGCACCAGGACTAGAGCCCTCACTACCATGCGCAGCAAAGTTTTCTGGAGGAGCCAGGTTCCAAGGCCCCGCCTCCAGTTCCAGTCGCCAGAGGTGACCCAGGCTCAGAGATAGTGGCTCCCCATGGGGGATCCGAGTGAGGGCGGCTTGGAAAGTGGCATAAATAGTGCTGCCAGTTAGTGCTTTTGCTGCAGCTTTAAACACACGACCCTAAGGGGGCTGCCCCATGCTTGCAGGGCAGCAACACAGAGAGCATGGTTTTAAAAAATTGTTTTAAAATCCTACTGAAATAGATTTGCCTGAGCACACAGACAGACACACATGTGTATTTGGGGGAGCTTAAAAGTTCAGAGTTTTGGGAGAAATCAAGATGGAGGCATAGGTAAACACCTAAACTGCTGCCTCACACAACAATACCAAAACTACTACTGAAAGACAAAATGGATACCATCCAGAACCACAAGAAAGTTGGCTGAGTGGGAATTCTACAACTAGAAGGAAAGAGGAAAGCACATTGAGACTCAGAGGAGCTGCAAAAGGCTGAGGTATGGATACACCGCACGTGGAGAGGACGGGTGGCTGAGTGCATAGGCAGCGGAGGGAACACCTGGCTTTCTAAAGTGGGAGAGAGATGGAAGCTCCTGACTGTGCTGAACTACAGTTCCAGGTGAGTTTTTGGGAACCCAGACTCATCCGGGGAGAAACTTGACTGTCTGGCAGAGGGTGAAACTCGAGGGCAGCTTTCTCTCAGAGGTCCTTGCAGTGATTACCAAGGGACACTGAGATCCAGGGGCTTCATAGGTCAGGGCTGATGGGATGCCAAGGCTATCTGCTCTACCCTGAGACTGTGCTCCATCCAAGCTGAGCACAGAGGCTTTTGAAATCTTGTAAGTCTTGTCTCATAAGGGTGTCTCCAGTACAGAAGTTCTCTCAGCTTAGACACAGCTGATCCCCACTGGCCTGGAGCTCAATTCCTCCCAGTGATACCAACAACAATCAAGACTTAACTATAACAAGGCTGTGCACACAGTACACAAAGGGGTGCACCAAAAGTATCCACCTCAGGTAACTAGGGGAGGCTGAGCCACTGGGCCCTATTGGAAACCTATCACACAAAGTTACTCTACCAACTCAGGAAAGCAACCAAAATGTGGAGACAAAGAAACAGATCACAAATGAAAGAAATTCAGTAAAGCAAACAACTGGATATAGAGTTCAAAACCACGGTTATAAGGTTTTTAAAGAATTTCCTAGAAAAGGCCGAGAAATTTAGTGAGACCATGAGGATATGAAAAAGAACCAACTAGAAATTAAATATACCCTGAATGAAATAAAAAATATTATAGAGACCTAACAGCAGACTAGAGGACCACGAGAATCAAGTCAAAGATTCAAAATACAAAGAAGCAAAACAACAACAACAAACAAACAAACAAACAAACAAAAAAACACACAAAAAAACACTCAACCAGAAAAGCAAAAAAAAAAAAAAAAAATCTAAAAATTTGAAGATAGTGTAATGAGCCTCTGGGATAACCTCAACCATACCAACATCAGAATTATGGGGATGCCAGAAGAAGAGCGAGAGCAAGATACTGAAAACCTATTTGAAGAAATAATGACAGAAAATTTCCCCCACCTGGTGAAAGAAATAGACTTACAAGTTCAGGAAGTGCACAGAACCCAAAACAAGAGGAATCCAAAGAGGACCACACCAAGACACATCATAATTAAAATGCCAAGAGCAAAAGACAAAGAGAGAATCTTACAAGCAGCAAGAGAAAAACAGTTAATTACCTACAAGGGAGCACCCATATAATTGTCAGCTGACAAGTTTTTCAAAAGGTCCCCCCCACTGGGTTCCCCTCTACCCCACTCCATGCCACTCCTCAGGCCTTCACTGAATATAGTCTGTGTCCATGCAAAATGTCTTTTCATAATGGCTACCTCTACCGATGTCATTTTGCATGCCCCCAAAAAACTTTTAGGGTATTTGGAGGACATTTCCAAAGACAAGGTACTCTCAGGATGCTCACTTTAATCCATTTACATTGCTTAGTTCTTTTAAAGAATCAGACATTTATTAACTCTCATTTGTCCTTCTAGATTTTAGCTTAACGTTCTTAAAAAGGAGGAAGTGGAAGCCATATTCACATTTTCTTTAAAGGAACATGAGATAAAGTACAAGTACCTATCATTGATCAAGAATTTTTCCATCTCTCTCTATTTCCAGTGAATTTTCATTAGTCTGTACCAGTGAATCATATGATTGAAATATGTTTACTATCACACTAAATTCATTAATTTCACAATTTTGATATCTTCTTAGCAACAAGATGATTTATGTTCAACTTTCTCCACCACATAGAATCATTTCTCTATGTTTTATTTGCGAAAAGAACCCCCACATCCTGTATTCCAATATCCTATATAATAAAAGGCTAATATGCAAACTGACTAAATTGCAGAATGACGGGTCACTATGACACGCACTGACCACCAAAGATGGTGTGCATTGAACCAAAGAGCAGATGCTCAATGCAGGATCTGCCCCCTGGTGGTTGGTGTGCTCCCACAGGGTGAATTCTGCTCAGCCAGAAGCCCTGAGCCTGGCTTATGGCTGGCAAGTGCAGCCACAGGGGCATGAGCCTCTCCTGCTGCCAAGCAGCACTAAGGAAGTCCGGCTGCCGGCTTAGCCTGCTCCCCACATCAGACATCCCCCAGGGCTCCGGGCTGCGAGAGTGCGCAGGCCGAGCTGAAGACCCCCCGCCCCCTCCACACACACACCCCTAGTGCATGAATTTTATGCGCCGGCCTCTAGTACAATATGATGTGATGAAAGTACATTAATATTACAGGGACCTTAGAAAGTGAAAAAGGAGAGGCTTCAGATGTAATTAATATTTATACTTTGGAAAATACTTAGATAATCTGGGAGATAATAAGTGTCATGAATTTAAACACACGTCTAAAAAAAAGAGTTGATAAGCCTCTTGATTAGATAAAAGTTTAGTTATAGATTGTTTAATTAAGGGAAATCAAAACTATATTTAACTGTATTATTTTCAGCCTTGCTTTTATTAATTTATCTTGTTAATCCTCACTCAAGGATTTTTTTTTTTCATTTTTTCAATTGATATTTTTAGAGAGAGTGGACAAGAGGGGGAGAAACAATTGGTTGCCTCCCACACATGCCCTGATCAGGGCTGAAGATCAAGCCTATAACTGAGGCAGGTACCCTCGATCAGAATCGAACCCGTGACCCTTCAGTCCAGATGCCTATACTCTAACCATTGAGCAAACCCAGCCAGGGCCAACCTTGCTTTAATTAAACAATCCCCAACTTACCTGATCATAAAAATTATGCCTGGTGCTTATTCAAAATGTTTATTTCCAGATTCCTTTCTACACATTCTGAGGGAGAATTTCCAAGGAACGACCTGGAAATGTGAACATTAAGAAACAACCTGGATGAAATCTTATGGACAAATTTGGAAGAGACTGTTCTGCATTATAGATCATATCATTCTATGGCAACATTGAAGAACAATCAGAATATTTAGTAGGATACCCAGGAACATACTTGTGGATAAAAGTAAGTAATATTTGATAGTGTTTTTATATGCATTAACATGATACTATCAGGAAAAAATGGTAAAAGACTTAGAAATGGACAAAAAAGATTTTGGGATATCTTCAATGGAAAATTAGGCATTGACACACACTTCCGGGTAGTGTATTTTAGATCTAAAGCTATTTTACCATTTTAGAAGTAGTAGAGATGATTATTTTTCATGGAAAGAAAAATATTATGTTCACTGGAGATGCAATTGGTTATTGTCTTATTAATATTGGCCAACTTTTTCATATTTTAAGAAAATCCATTATTTTAACATATCTATCTATATGTATCTATAAATTATCCAGCTATATCTACCTATTCTATCTATCTTCTATCTATCATCTATCTATCTATCTATCTATCTATCTATCTATCTATCTATCTATCTATCATCTATCTATCTCTATAAATTATCTACTTACTAGAGGCCCAGTGCACAAAATTCATGCATGGGTAGAGTCCCTAATGGCTACTGGCTGCTGGCCAGGGCCTCCCTTCCCTGGCTGCCAGCTGCAGGCTGGGATCTTCCTTTGTTCCGCACCACCCCTGGTGGTCAGCGCACATCATAGCGAGCAATCAAAACCCTGGTTAGTCAAACTCCTGAGGGACACTTTGCATATTAGGCTTCTATCTATCTATCTATCTATCTGTCTATCTATTATCTATTTATCTATCTATCAATCATCTATCTATCTACCTACCTACCTATCTATCATATATAAGTCTATCAGTCATCCATTTCTCTATCTCTGTTGTTTGGATTATCTTTCTAAAGAATTGTAACATCTTCCATTTTCCTTCAAGAATTAATGAGTCAAATAATATCTTTGAGACATGTTCATTGACTATTTATATGGCATTCATAATTATACCCCCTTTTAAAAATTACCAGTGAACAGTACACTAACCACATCATGTTTATCAGCTGAGAGAAGAACAAGAAGCAAGCCATCATTTCTCTAGATTGCTTTCCCCAGGTGACACACACACCCAAAGAGGACACAAAGCATTCTGGCTGAAATCAACCCACCACCCTGAGCTCACCTCTTAGAGAGCACACCTGACTGTCAGTCACTAGGTGGGTGATAGGGGCGAGTCACGGAAGCATTTTGCGATTCCATCCTTCTCCTGTAGATGAAGATCCTAGCTGACTTGTAGGATCACTCCCAGCTGCAGAAGGCAGGTCTTTGTCACTGTCACTGAAGGAGGCATACTAGGACGGAGCACCACAGACCCTCGAGGCACTCCCACTTTCCCTTACGAGTGCCTTTTCTCTCTTTCTCTGGCATCACCCATGTGCTTTTGATAGAGGACATGCCATGGTACATGGCAGGGTGATGTTAAAAATATGGGCTGCTGTTTTGGCAGGTGCTAACCTGACAGGGGGCCCAGCTGTGGATGGGTGAAGCCATCTGTGCCCACCAGCTGAGCCTCGCTTCTGATTGCTGCATGTCCAACTGCCCTCCAGGCTCTGACGCAAGGGCAGGAACGGTGTCTTTCTCATTACATTTTCGTTATTTTTTAATTACAGATGACATACAATATTATATTAGTGTAGGTGTGCAACCCAGTGGGTAAACATTTATGTAACTTATGAAGCGATTACTGGTAACTCTAGTACCCATCTGACACCATGCATAGTTGTCACAATATCATGGACCATATTCCTGATTTCTAATTTTGCATCCACGTCTCCAGGTTTTGCTTGCCTCATGTGGGTATCCAATCAGTATCTGTTAGTGGACAGGCCATCCCAGTGCCTCTGGCCTTGGACAGGTGCTCACGCTCAGTGCATGAGCTTGTCATGAGAGCAAGGTCACGGACAGCCCTGCTTTCAGAAGAAGACGCCAGCCCCGGGACAAGCAGTCACAGCAATGCCTGAGGTCACTCATTAACTCCCTACGATCTGGATCTGTCAGGCCTTCCATATAGACTCAAATACGTCACAATAGTTTAATTTTAGCTTTTTTTTCATCAAAAAAAGTATTTCAAGGGCAAAAAACTCATTACTTCTTCAAACTCACTTTATAAGCTGTGGCATTTTTCCAGTTACAGCAAAAAAGAAAAAAAAAATGCCAGTGTCGGAGTAAGTCTTATCAGTGTCTCAGGCTGCGGCTTCTTAATCTGTTCTGACAGCGTGGTCCTTCCCTGATTATCTAATCGTGTTGCCCGGCAACGGGAGCCTTCCGCTGCCCAGGGCAGCTGAGCCAGTATTTTAATTTACCTTGGAAGCAGCAGTAAGAAGAAATAGGAAAAGAAAGAAAGAAAAAGGAAGGAAGGAAGGAAGGAAGGAAGGAAGGAAGGAAGGAAGGAAGGAAGGAAGGAAGGAAGGAAAGAAGAAAGGGAGGGAGGGAGGGAGGGAGGGAGGGAGGGAGGGAGGGAGAAAGGGAGGAAGGAAGGAAGGAAGGAAGGAAGGAAGGAAGGAAGGAAGGAAGGAAGGAAGGAAGGAAGGAAGGAAGGAAGGAAGGACTCAGCCAAGATATGCTGGTTTCAACTCCTCTTATTTGTATGTGAATTGTGTGATCCCAGGCCCTGTCCCAGCCCTCGCTGTTGAAGACTCGGGCTCAGAACCAGTGCTCAAAAAATGCCAAAGCTCTGCTGACTCCACACGGTCCCCCTCCTCCTTGCTTTTAATTCTATGGAATGGGGTCACTTTGTCCATTTCTGTATTACAATATTTAGATTTCCTCTAGTGCAAACACTTGCAAATTTTCCACATGATCGGACTGTCCTCTAATTGTACATGTCAGTATTTATTTCAGACTTTTCTCCAAACAGATTCAGGTCTTCCATGTTTTGAGTAATGGCATGTCTGTGAGCTGCCATTGAGATTCTGGCTCTGGACGAAGCCTGAATTCTACTCCTTTCTCTGTCCCACCCTGCTGGCTATACATCTTCCAGAGGGTGACTTTTTTTTTTTTAATACTCTACTTATTTTTATTTTTATTGAGCTCTAAGTGACATAACAGTTTCAAGTGTACAACATGTTGATTCTATGTTTGTATATATTATGAAATGATTGACACAATAAATTTAGCTATACTCTAATTTTTAAACACCATTCAATGAAATAAGTTTCTTTTCAGGCTGGAGGGGGCGGGTGGTTACAACAGATAAACTTCTATTCCAATGACCCACAATTGGCAAAATGACAAAATCATGAATTGTTATCCCATGAGGTTAACCATCCACATATGCCATGTAACCCAAAACTATTATTTTTCATCAAAATTTAAAAATACCAATTATTTTTAAATGGAAAACAATTAAACAGTGCTAGGACTCTGTATAACATGTTGCACATTGTAATTAGTCTTCTCATCAAGTTCTGAGTGGTCTGTATTACTCTTCCCAAGAAGAAAACGAAGGCGCAGCACCATCTTGCTCATGGGCACCAAATTAGAAATTTGTGGCAGTGACATCTGAATGCAGGCATGCAGCCGGCGTGCCTGCGGAGTGCACAGGATGCCATTCCAGTCTGACTTACGTAGAACACGTAAGCAGCAGTGTTCAGCCACGTGTGGGGTAATTTTCTCCCTACTTCTTTTTTAACCTCACACTGCCCTCAGACATTTTTACTTTTTAAAATATATTCTTATTGATTTCGGAGAGAAAGGGGGAGAAAGATAGAAACATCAGTGATGTGAGAGTATCTTCCATTGGCCACCTCCTGCACACCCGACTGGGGATTGAGCCTGCATCCAGGCATGTGCCCTGACCAGGAATCAAACCATGACCTTATGGTTCGTAAGTCAATGCTCAACCACTGAGCCATGCCAGCCAGGCATCCTCAGACATGTTTACTATAAATATTTTGATCAACATTCTTGGAAAGTTTACTTGTACTCGTATCTCTGTGCTATAGACAAAAAAATAATAATAATTACAGTGTAACATGGTATTTAAGAACATAATTTTTGATGCTATCCTTTTAAGAAAAATAATATAAGAATAACCTGACCCACTTATAACCTTGACTTGGCATGTGAATATGAAGTTTCCTGATTACTACTTAAGTTTCAAGTTTATTTTATTTATATTTTGTTGAAATTTTTATTTTTATTTTTAAAAAAATATATTTTATTGATATTTTACAGAGAGGAAGGGAGAGAGATAGAGAGCTAGAAACATCAACGAGAGAGAAAACATCGACCAGCTGCCTCCTGCACAACCCCCACTGGGGATGTGCCCGCAACCAAGGTACATGCCCTTGACCGGAATCGAACCCGGGACCTTTCAGTCCGCAGACCAACACTCTACCACTGAGCCAAACCGGTTTTGGCGAAATTTTTATTTTTTAATTACAGTTTACATTCAATATTATCTTGTCTTAGTTTCAGGTGTACACATAGTGGTTAGACAATCAGATACTTTCCAAAGAGAGCCCCCCCCCCCTGCTTCCAAAGTGACCTGCCTACATAGTTAGTGCAATATTATTGACTATATTTTCTATGCTGTGCTTCATATCCCTGTGACTATTTTTAAAATTAATTTCTATTTTAAACTTTATTGTTGAAAGTATTACAAATGTTTATTTTGTGTTTTTCCCTCCTCATTGACTCCCCCTTCTTCCTGGACCCGCCCCTCCCAAGCCTTTGCCACACTATTGTCTGTGTCTATGGGCTATGCATATCCTATATAATCCTATATAATAAAGAGGTAATATGCAAATTGATCATCACACCCTTGCACAAGATGGCTGCCCCCATGAGGTCACAAGATGGTCACCCCCATGTGGTAACAAGATGGCTGCCACAAGATGGCCAGCAGGGGAGGACAGTTAGGGATGACCAGGCTGGCAAGGGAAGGCAGTTGGGGGCAATTGGGATGGCAGGGAAGCAGTTAGGCATTGATCAGGCTGGCAGGGGAGTGGTTAGGGAGTGATCAGGCTGGCAGGCAGAAGTGGTTAGGGGCAATCAGGCAAGTAGGCAGGTTGGGAGCCAGCAGTCCTGGGTTGTTAGAAGGCTGTCCGACTGCCAGTTGGACATAAACCAGCAGTTGGACATTCCCTGAGGGGTCCCAGATTGGAGAGGGTGCAAGCTGGGCTGAGGAACACTCGCACCCCAGTGCAGGGATTTTGTGCACTGGGCCTGTAGTATGCATATAAGTTACCCAATTAATTTCTCACTCCCTAATCCCCCATTCCCACCTACCCTCTGAAATTCATCAGTTTGTTCATGGTTCTATGTCTGTGGATCTATTTTGTTTATCAGTTTACTTTGTTTATCAGTTTATTTTGTTCATTAGATTCCACTATGAATGAGATATGTGATACTTGTCTTTCTCTGACTGGCTTACTTCACTTAGCACAAAGCTCTCCATGCCCCTCCATGCTGTCTTAAAGGGTAAGAGCTACTTCTTTTTCACTGCCTCTTAGTATTCCATTGTGTAAATGTATCACCGCTTTTTATCCAGTCATCCCACTGGATGGGCAAGTGGGCTGTTTCCAAACCTTAGCTATTGTGCTAAGAACATACATTACACTGCTATGAACATAAAAGTGCATATATTCTTTCTGATTGGAGTTTCAGGTTTCTTAGGTTATATTCCTAGAAATGGGAACACTAGGTCAAATAGATCCATTTTTAATTTTTTGAGGAAACTCCATACTGTTTTCCACAGTGGCTGCACCATTCTGTATTCCCACCAGTATTAGGGTCTCCTTTTCTCCACATCCTCATCAACACTTGTCTTTTGTTGATTTGTTAATGTTTGCCATTCTGATAGGTATGAAGTGATACCTCATTGTCATTTTAATTTGCATCTCGCAGATGATTAGTGACTTTGAGCATTTTAGCTTTCTGTATGTTCACATTGGAGAAGTGTCTATTTAGGCCTTTTGCTCATTTTTAATTGGATTGTTTTAATCCTTTAGTTAAGTTGTATGAGTTCCTTATATATTTTGGAAATTAAACCCTGATTGGATGTATCATCAGCAAATATGTTCTCCCATGCCATGAACTCTTTTCATTTTGTTGATGGTTTCATTTGTTTATTTTCTCCTTTGTTTCCTTTGCTCTAGGAAATGTATCAGTAAACATATTGCTACAAGAGACATATGAGATTTTGCTGCCTATGGTTTTTCCTAAGGTTTTTATGGTATCATGGCTTGCATTTAGGTCTTTTATCCATTTTGAGTTTATTATTATGTATGGTGTAAGTTGGTGGTCTAGTTTGATTTTTTTGCAAGTACCTGTCAAGTTTTCCCAACACCATTTATTGAAGAGACTGTCTTTACTACATTATATGCTCTTGCCTCCTTTGTCAAATATTAATTGAGTGTAATGGCTTGGGTAAATTTCTGGGGTCTCTGTTCTGTTCTATATGCCTGTTCTTGTGCCAGTACCAAGCTAGTTTGAGTACAGAGGATTTGTAGTATAAATTGATGACTGATATTGTGATTTCTCCAACTTTGTTCTTTTTACTCAAGATTGCTGTGGCTGTTCAGGGTCTTTTTTGATTCCATATAAATTTTTGGAGAGTTTGTTATAGATCTGTGAAATATGCCATTGGTATTTTAATAAGGATTGCTTTGAATCTATAGATTGCTTTGACATTTCAATGATGTTGACTCTATTAATACATGAATATGGTGTTTTCTTCCATGATTTTATGTCTTCCTCTATCTCTTTTCAACGTCCTGTAGTTTTCTGAGTACAGGTCTTTTACCTCCTTCATTAAGTTTATTCCTAAGTATCTTAATTTTTTTGTTGCAATAGTAAATGGGATTGTTTAGTTTCTCTTTCTGAGAGTTCTTTTTTTTAAAAACATATTTAATTTATTTTCTAATATATATTTTATTGATTTTTTTACAGAGAGGAAGGAAAAAGGATAGAGAGCTAGAAACATCAATGAGAGAGAAACATCGACCAGCTGCCTCCTGCACACCCCCTACTGGGGATGTGCCTGCAACCAATGTACATGCCCTTGACCGGAATCAAACCTGGGACCCTTCAGTCTGCAGACAGACGCTCTATCCACTGAGCCAAACCACCCTCTGCTCACATCGAGATGTGGTCTGAAGACTGAGCATGCTCTGTGACTGACTGACAGTGTTCTCCTCTGTGGGGAGGAGGAGAGTGGGGGAGGCGTGATATCTCAAAGAGATAGCTTCATGGTTTAGTGAATTGACTCACACCACTCACTTTCCCCCCCTCACGGGCCTGATGAATCCTTGTCCATGGCCTTCACTTGTCTCATTGGAGCCTCGCTGATGAAATCAACATCATTTCCCCACAAATGTCTATGTCTATGCCCATTAACAACACTGCACTCTGTTAAATGATATGGAACCTTTAAGAGGAGAGACATCTGTGGTATGTTGCCAAAATTAAACCAGAGTCAAAAGAGCTGCTGCCAGTGTCGGCTCTTTAAATTGAGGGGGTTCCTACCCACCCCCCGCCTCAGTGTTTATTCCAAAAATGACAAGTGTGGAAAGTGGGTTCTGTTACCTGGTAACTACTGAATGTTTACTTGGAGCTGCTTTGGAAGAAATCGTCCACCACGCACCGGTGGAGGGAGTGTCGTTGCTAGGACATTGCTAAGGGAGGCGGCTGAGACGCGTCTAGCTTATAATGTACTAGAGGCCGGTGCATGAAATTCGTGCACTGGGGGGTGGGAGGGTGGGGAAGAACCCTCATCCCAGCCTGCATCCCCTAACAGTCCAGGAGCCCTCAGGGGATGTGGGACTGATGGCTTAGGCCTGCTCCCCTCTATGGGAAGCCCTGCCCATCCCCCATTGCCCTTTCACCATTGCTGGTCACCACTGCCGCCAAGTCACCATCCCCGCCCCTCCCTCTCCCCACTGCTCCCTCTACACACTGTCTTCATCTCCCACCAACTGGTCGTTCACAGTTTGGTTGATTTGCATATTATGCATTTATTATTGTTATGCCCAGATTTCGTGATCCCCAAAGAGCACCAGGGAGCTGAGTCCCATGCAAAACACAAAAGAGCCTTTTATTCCATGCTAGCATGGGCTCTGTCCCACTTACACTGACAGCGGTGTGGCGGAAGAGAGCGAGCTTCAACAGATCAATAGGTTTTATAGGGGTGGTGATGTCACTGCCTTGGCTGACCCCGATTGGTTGGGTGAGGGCTAGGGTCCAGTTACAAAGTGGAGGATGAGGAAATAGCCCTGCCTTACTCTTTCATTCCCTTCTTGTCTTATATGCATGAGTCAAATCATTGACTCATCCCACTTTCTTTAAGGGCATTCGGTGTTCTGTTCTTGCTCTCCAGACTATTAGCTTATCTAGCCTTACTTAGCCCTGGACTTTCTCACTGGCTAGTAAAAACATTCTTACAGTTACCAAGACCCTCAATATCACAGTTCCCATCAGTACTGTCCTCACTGAAGTCCAGTTCCCCTCCTGCAGGCATCAAGTCTTCTCCCGGCCTGTGTGGAACCTAGGCTAGCGATATCACAGGTGAGGCCACTGGTTGCCAGGATCCAGGCCATTTTCTGCTGCAGGAGCTGGGAGTCATGTAGTCAGATCTGGGTGCCGCCTACATCACTAGCCGTGGTCGTGCTCAGGATAAAAGTGTAGCACCCCTTTCAGGTTGGGGTGAGTCCTTGGGCAGTGAACTTCTTTACCCACACTGAGTTCCCGGGCTAGAAGGGGTATATAGGGTCCATGGTGGGCACTGGCAGTGCATCTGGAACAAGCTTATGGGTGGCTCCCTGGGTAAACTGCAGAGCTCAAGTAAAGACTTGAGCAAGGGAATGGTTATGAATTCCAGCTTTCAGTTTCTCCCTGACCCTGGGAAGGATGGAGAGGAGGTCTACCATACATGATCTCAAAATGGGGGAACCCATCCCAGTAGGGGTACACCTGGCCCATAAGAAGGTGAAGGGCAAGGGGTTGGACCAATTTTCACCAGTTTTTAGGACAAATTTAATTAAACTTCTTTTTAGAGTCCTGTTCATGCCTGTCCTAAGGATGGAGCTATACTTTAAGATACCTTGGCTACAAAGGCTGGGCTGTTATCTGAACCTATGATTACTGGCAGCCCGAATCTAGGTATAATCTCCTGGAGTAATTTCTTGACTACTATAGAGGTAATTTCTGTCCTAGTCGGGTATGCTTCAAACTAATCTGAGGTGTCTACAAAAACTACCATGTACTTGTACCTTAATCTCTGAAATCCACCTACCAATGCTCTCCTAGGGATTTTCTCTGGGGCCCGAATTCCCAGGGGGCCCCCTCTTACCTGGCTTAGCATTTACTTGTGCACAGACAGTACTTCTGCTGACTATGCTTTTAATGATCTTATCTAAGCTTGGTAGTATCTGCCTCACAGAAGTTCAGAAGTCTTAGTGACACCTAAGTGGGTAATCTGGTGTAACTGAGCAACTAATGTCCAACCTAGAGCCTCTGGGACCAACAGTCTGTCATCTGGTAGAGTCCACCCAACCATCTGGTCCTTTGATGGCTTGCTTCTGTTCTGCCAATTCCTCCTCTTGTTCTGTGTAGAGGTTGGAGTCCGGTAGGGTTACTAAGGCTTGTAAAGGCCCCACTGGTTTTTGGGCATAATGTCTTTTCTGGCTGCAGTTGGTAACCCTCTTTCCCTGTGGATGGCACAGTGTCCCCATCAAAGGGCCTAGATTTTTTTCTTTTAAAGGGCCTAGATTAAGGCCAAAAGTTCAGGAACTATTTCCAAATGGTGTGGTCCAGGGTGACTACTGCTGCCCCTGCATATCAGATCCCATCCTCTGGATCATCATCTGGAAGCAGGCTGGTAAGGTTGATGGCCAGTGTCTGGGTTGTTGTCAGGGCTAGCTCCTGGCCCAGAGTCTGCTTATCTGCCTCCTTCACCAGCAATGCTGGGGTGTCCACTGCCCGGAGGCACGCTGGACACCCTGCTGTCACAGGGTCTAGTCTCTTAGACAGATAGGCAACAGGTAACTTCCAGGGACCTAGAGTTTGAGTAAGAACCCCTTTGGTAATGCCCCTTACCTCAGTCACATAGAGGTGGAAGGGCTTTGTGACATCTGGCAAGGCTAGGGCAAGTGCTGAGATGAGAGCTTTCCTTAGCTCCTTAAAGGCCCATTGTTCCACTTTAGTCCAGTTCAGTGGCTGTGTTCCTACGTGTTCCTTCCGAGGTCCACAGTCCTTCTTGCTTTCCAAGGAAAACGGGCAGTTTGTCTGGTGGCTCCCTGGACTGATATCTTCTTAGAGGTCCCATTGTCTCTGTCAAAACTGAATAGACTGCTCCAGTGTCCACCAGGAAACTAACAGGTTTGCCTCTCACTTGTAAGGTTACCCTAGGGGCTTAATGGGAAGGAGCCCTGGTCCTGTCAGTCCTCTTCCTCTAAGTTAAAGACCCTTGGAGTCTGAATCTCCCTTTTTGCTTCTCCAGCTAACCTGCCAGGAAATTCTCTCTTTCAGTGCCCCTGCTTCATACAATAAGCATAGTAATTCATTCCTATTTGCTGCTGGACTTTTCTTCCTTTCAACCCTTTCTCTGTTTCCTTTCTCATCACATGTGGCAACCTTTACAAAAACCTTTATAATTTCAAATTAACTTTCAAATCTTCTATTATTTTAAAATACTTAGAAAAAAGCAGAGGGAGGAGGGAGCAGGTCCAGTACCCTGTTCCCAGGCCTCCAGCCACTTGAAACTTAAAATGCCACATTTTTCTTACAGATACAGATCTCAGATTCTGATAAGCCTGAAAAAGGGAATGGGAGAATTTCTAATTGTGCCTTTAAGCCCCTTAACAGAACAAGGTGAAAAGTGTCGAAGGAGTCACCGGGGGTTCTTGGGTCTCATTGGGGTGCAGAGAGTCACAAGGGAATTTCTCTCCTTGTCCCTGCCACTGCTACTCAAAACAACCTCTGGAGGAGACGGACACTGTGTTGGCAGAGGCAGGGAGCATGGCACAGGTCCCAGGTGGCGAAGGAGGTGCTCCCACTGAGGCGTTTTTATCTGGCAGTCCACTCTCTGTTCCCACTGGGAAAGGCACTTGCCTCCTGCTAGTAGGGGAGCTGGTGACCCCTACATTGCAATCGGACTTGCTTAATTTTCTGGAAAACTCTGCTTAAGTGTGTTTCCATTAATTAAAACTATAACTTAAGAGTTGACACACATACACAAGGACCAAGTGGCCCTTAAAATATTTTTATTTTCTTCTAAAGATTTTACAATGTACTATAATCATTAATCACATCAAACTTAAATGACCAATTGAGACAAACAGTAGTTAACTTTAGAATTTGGTCCCTGCTTTTAACCTTTTGGACCAAAATTGTTACTTCATACCTTCAAATTAATAAACATGGAAAGAAATTTTGTTAGGTGCCTCGATTCCCCTCTGACAGAGAGCAAGCACCCCTGGGAAAAAGGAATCCCAGTGGCCACTTGGGGCAGTTTGCTATGTGTCAGAGCACTCAGCCTTAAACAAATTAAAAGTTTCTGTCTTTCCTTTGTTTTTTAAATCAGACCAAACAAGTAATATATCATGAATTCTTAATTATTTAAGAGAAAACACATTTTATTTTCTCAAAAACAAGTTGCTATACTCTAGGCATTTAGTTACCACTATTATATAACTTCTCCCAATTCAACCAGAATCCTAAACCTCCAGAACCTGCAAGTCAAACATTCAGCAGTTCCCTTTTAATAAACTTTTACATCTCCAAGAATAAACTCCAAAATCCAATAATTAACTTTAAACCTTTTGGCCGCTTGTCCTTTTCTGGGAAGGTTGACTAGCAAAATGTATGTCCATTTAAATGCAAATGAAAACATTCTTTAAAGATGGCTGCTGGCTGGGATTGGATTACCTGTTATTTGGGGCGAGGGGGAGGAGAAAGGGTGTGTCCACCCCTTCCATTAAAAAAAAGTGTGTAGCTTTAAAACTTCTTATTTCTTTCCCCATTCATGTTCACCATCCCCAAAGCCAAAAAAAACAGCCTAGGGTTTTCACTCTGCACACAGAAGAGTCAAGCCCAGCTCAAAAACTATGCACACTCATTTTTATTTTTATTTTTATTTATTTATTTTTTAAAAAAATATATTTTATTGATTTTTTACAGAGAGGAAGGGAGAGAGATAGAGAGCCAGAAACGTTGATGAGAGAGAAACATCGACCAGCTGCCTCTTGCACACCCCCCACCGGGGACGTGCCCGCAACCAAGGCACATGCCCCTGACCGGAATCGAACCCGGGACCCTTCAGTCCGCAGACCGACGCTCTACCACTGAGCCAAACCGGTTTCGGCTGCACACTCATTTTTAAACGGGTTTTTTCCTTTCACGTGAGCACAACTTTAAGTTATTAGCTGGAAAAAAGATAGTGAATATGAGGCCTCTTAGGGTGGCTCTCTTGGAGAGTGGCATCCACATTGGATCACCACGTGTCTCCCCTTGCCCACCTCCTGCCTGCTCTGGAAGCTGGGGTGGCAGGAGGGCGACTGCCTCCAAGCCTCCCTCCCCTGACTCTGCCATCACCTGTGATGCCTCGGTTTCCTCATGGAGCTTCAGGCTCTGAGTCGGGTTGTCCGGGGGTGGGGTCTGGGGTGGGAACACCGGGGCTTTCCTTTTCCACATTGCCTCAACCACTGCTACTGAGATTGGGTTCACTTCCGCGGCCTTTGCCTCAGCCACTACCTCCACCACCTCTGATCCCGACTTCTCTGCGCCACAGGTTTCCAAGGCCTGCACCACCCTAAAGCCACGTGGCTCGCCGAGCTGACTGCCATTGTTCAGTTCGCTGTCCGTTGCCATGGACGCAGGCTCAGCCGCCCCGGTGGGAAGTGGGGCCTGATCTAGCTCTGCTTCAGTTGCTCTGAAACCGTGACCCCCGTGGACTGGGACCTGGGTAGTACAGCCACTGGCCGCAGAGTAGGGCGATGCTCCCTCCTCCTCCTCCTCTTCCTCCCGGCGGCTGGTGGAGTTAACCCGGGAGCTTGCCCCCTGAGCAAGGCTGCCGCTGCCCCAGCTGCGCCCGAATCGGCAGACCAAGCCCCCGTGGCTCTGCGGTGGGAAGAGAAGCCGAGCTGCCGGCCTCTCGCTCCAAGAGTGTGGGGCTGGTGCCTGTTCATTCCTTGCTTGGCTCCTAGGAGGTGGTGACCCCGAGCACGTGAGTGCAGTGGCACCCTGGTGAAGGAGGTTGGCCGGGCCGCCGTGAGGGACTCCTCCGTGCCGCCTCTGGTCCTCATGGCAGCTCACTTGGAGGCAGCTGCGGGAGTGGCAGTGTGTTGATGTGGTGCGGGGCTGTGCACAGGTCCTGGGCCCCGCTGCCTCGGGCCAAAGAGCGCTGCACCGCCACGGCCCACACCTGTTGGGTACATGTGAGAGAGGGAATTCCACGTCCCTCCTTACTGAGAGGGGATTCCATGTCCCTCCTTGAAGGGATTCCACATCTCTCCTGAAGGAGGATTGGAACATATTCCGAACCCTTCAGCTCACGGTCTTCCAGCAGTGTGTTCACCTAGACCTCTTCAGGCACTACCGACATGAGGGGATTCCACATTTCTCTTGAGCCAGCTCACACAAGGAGGGGATTCCACATCCCTCCAGAGTCACCTCACACAAGCACACAACACACACACATCTACTGCGGCCAGTCAGGCTCTCCGGATTGGGGTCCCTCTGGGTCTTGGGGATCCCGGATGAGCCCCAAATGTTATGCCCAGATTTCGTGATCCCCAAAGACCACCAGGGACCCGAGTCCAATGCAAAAAAAACAAAAGAGCCTTTTATTCCATGCTAGCATGGGCTCTGTCCCACTTATATCGACAGTGGCATGGAGGAAGAGAGAGATCAATGGGTTTTATAGGGGTGGTGATGTCACTGCTTTGGCTGACCCTAATTGGTTGGGTGAGGGCTAGGGTCCAGTTACAAAATGGAGGTTCAGGGATTAGGCCCCCCCCCCGCCCTTTCAATTATATAGGATTAACTAGGACCTGCTTCAGAGAGGAGAGCAGCTGTAGGTGAGGGATGGTGAGAAGAAGTGAGGGTCAGAAGGTACAAAGGTGAGAGACATCCTCTAGCCGGAGGGGCTGGGAGAGAGGCCATAACAGAAGTGTGAACTGCTGCAGGGAAAGGAAATCCAGTTCTCTTAGGACTTTGAGGAAACCAAACTGTCATAGAGCCTCAGCGTGAGCCCTGGCAGATTCAGAAGCAGAACTGCTTCCATGGCTGAAAGAGGAGGGAGAGCGGGGTGCCCTCAGGTCCGGTGCCAACGGAAGGTCCTAGGGAAGGCCTCTCCTCCCCCTCCCGCATCGTCCACTGCGCAGGGAGCTCAATTGTTCTATTCCCCAGTTTTCAGGAAGAATCTCTTAATTTCTGGTTGTGAGAAAGCAGAAATGTGAAGTAACTGTCTCTAAAATGATAATTGCTGTATTCGAGGTTGGGGTGTTGCTGGTGTGTTCCCCTGTGATCTCGAACCCAGAACCCAGACACATTTGAAAATCTTTCCCTCAGATTGGCCCTTTGTGGTAGAATGGGTTCCCGCGGATGTTCTCTTGAGTGTTGGAAGGAACCGTTGGAACGATGTGAGAAAAGCCCAACTTTAAGAACTATGCTGCCAGCTCTCTTCCAGTTCTCCGCTGGCCGATGAGCAGCGGCTGCAGGAGGCGTTCTGTGCCTGCGGCCATTTTCTGCGGGAAGCCTTCCTGTGCTCAGTCAAGCTCCTTGGAAACAGGAATCGTTTCTTCTTGTCCTTGGATAAGCGGGGAGAGAGGTCATGGGTCTGGCTTAAGATATCTTAACTCTGACAACCCTTTCGCTCATCATAGCTGTGGGCGGGTTTTGTGCGTTATCACAGCCCCAGGAGGCAGGGTCACGGTTGCCCCACTTTGCGGAAAAGGAGTCTGAGAATTAGAGGGGGACTGGCCGGCTTTCAGGCAGCACCAGCGCAGGTCCAGGCCCAGGCTCTCCCCGCCCCACCCCGTGCTCACCGTCATCCAGGCCCCGGGACCTGTGCTCTTCAGGACCTGCTGACACCATGTCCGTCTTCCTGTGACCATGTAGGTGTGGGAGGAAGCTCTGAGGTCACAGCATCTCCTGAATAGCTTCAAACACCCACAGGAAATGCTCAGGGTGGTTCAGTGTTGTGCCCTAGTATCCTGAACCCCAAAGACGATTGCATCCGATGCAATTGCAGTAAGCCTGTATTTATTTTGGACTAGTCGGAGCTCAGTCCCACTTACACCGGCAACAGCGTGGTGGGAGAGAGAAAGAATGTAACATCTCAATGGGTTTTATACAGGAGGATGATGTGACCCTGATTGGTTGGGTTAGGGCTAGGGTCAAATTACACAAAATGGAGTCAGGAGCTGGCCCCGCCCCTCACCCCAGGCCAGGTGGGTGGGCCCGGGGCTGAGTGCACCCTTCACAAGCCCAACACCACGAGGCTTCCATTCCCAGGGTCCCACCCCACAAAATGGAGTCAGGAGCTGGCCCCACCCCCCCAGGGAAGGAGCACACCCCGTGGTGTCTGCTGGGGCCTGGCACATGTCCGCTGGCCCCGGCCTCTCATTCAGGTCAATTCTTTCCCATCAGCCATCTTAGAAAGCAGAAAGGGAGATAAAAGAATAACTTTTCTTCCAATTAAAATAGCTTCAGGAGTAAAAAAAATATGTAGGAAAAATGTTATCTGTGCATGTTTTTTATTTGAACACTGAATTTTAATAGTCTGAAAAAATATATGATTACACTGATGAGTTATCTCTGTTTAAGTTTCCATTTCAGATGGTCAGCTGGCTTAAGGTCAAGAAAGAGGGTCCTAAATGGTGTTTTGAATTATCACTTTCTCATCCCCACCCCAAAACCATTGCTTGTCATGACAATGGACTTCCTGGACACATTGTATTGAAGCTCGGAAAGTTGGAGGAAGTGGCCCAGGAGGAAGAAGATAGAGCAGAAAGAAAACATCTGAGTGATCTCTGCTCTGGGAACTGATACTTAATTAAAGTGCAACAGGAGACCACAGCCCTTCCTGAGTGTTCCAGCTATGCTCCACGCAGGGAGTAAGGCTGTCAGGCGCCTGCAGTTTGTCTCCAGGTTTGTGTGGGTCTTGGTCCCTCTCAGGGCAGTGTTCCAGGACTGTGCTGTGGGGATGCTGCCACTCCTGTGCACACTCCAGTTCACCATCACCTCCAGCACCACACACACAGACACAGACACAGACATATAACAGACACATAGGCTCATGCAGACTTATACCTACACAGACACACAGACACACAGACACACACAGACATACACAGACATACACAGACACACACACACACAGACACACAGATACACGTAGACACAATATACGCAGACACACACAGATACAGAGACAGACACTCACAGACACACAGACACACACACATACACACAAGACACACATAGACACACAGACACACACAGAGACATACACAGGCACACACAGACATACACAGACACACACAGACACACACTGACACACAGAGAGACACACACAGGTACACACAGATATAGAGACACACACAAACACAGACAGATATACATACAGATGCACAAACATACACAGAGATGCATACACAGACACATAGACAGACACAAAGACACATATAGACACAAAAACATGCAGACATACACACAGATACATAAAGGGTCACAGACATAGACACACAGACACACACAGCAGTGCTTATGTTATGAATGTCTAGTTCCATAACCAAATGAAAAAGTAAGAACATTAGAGGGGAAAAGTTACCTTTGTAGAATAACTAGAGGCCTGATGCACAAAATTTGTGCAAGAGCAGGCCTTCCTTCCCCTGGTTGCTGGCACCAGCTTTCCTCTGGCACTTGGGACCTGGGCTTCCCTCCGCCCTGGCTTCGTCCGGTCTAATTAGCATATTACCCTTTTATTATTATAGATAAGCTTTGTAAAACCTTTATATTTTGGGGATGCATATCAGCCACTCTTTCCTTTCACTGCGAGGAACTGGCTCACTGGAAAGCTGGCCGATGGATTTCCTACGGCCGCAAGAGGCAGTTTCCTCGTGTCAAGGTGGCTGCTCTGATAGGCTAATTTGATACGTTGGAGTGATACCAGGGTTATCGTCTACATATTTTATTTATGCTAATAAAGGGATTTTATTTTGCATTTTGCCTAGAATTGAAAGGTTTTGTAGTTGTGTTTTGATAGGACAGTGTCACTTGTTTGAAGCTTATTTATAGAAATGGCTGTATTGTAGATTTCTACTAGTATTCTTAGAATTGGAAATACAGATAGGTAGGCATAAAAATAGCAAAGCATTTATTACTTTATTTCAGAAAGTACCCTGAATACGGTTAGTTGGCCACTAAGAAGATAAGTTTCTAATTGAGGCTCTCCCGAGAAGTGAGAACCTGAAGATTTTATAATGAGATCATTTCTCCTAGTATCTGGCAGCTTCATTTTCACAGACCCCATTTTAATGTACATTTGGGTTATTTCGTTCTAGGTTATTGTATTTACTGCTATCTAGGGGCCTATAGTCTTCCTTTCACCTATGAAAGTGACTGTAAATGTCCTGATACATTTAATATACTCTTCATATTATGGTGTTAGCCATGCAGAAGAGCAATAAGTAACTGAACTGTCTTCTCTCTAGAAGAAGACATTGGTTATAATTAGGTCATTAATCACAGTGAACGGTCATATTTACAAGAGAAAACACATAATCTATTTTTTCTTCCTCGCAAACCCCTAATTGACATCTAGACAAAGGAAAGTGGGCTTGCTGAAATCGTGATGGACCATTTGGTTCTGTCTTCTTGTGCCCCCACCTAATACCAACGGATAAGCATCCAATTCCTGTAGGTCGCCTTCATTGGAGGCCGGGCACTTCCCGTGCAAGTTTTCCCTGAATTACTTCACATTTAGGGGCTGAGTTGATGTAGAAGGCATTCATGTAACATTATTTCCCCTTAGCATTATTTTCCGGTTATATGAAGTATTTTATAGAGACAAGATCCAATCGGTGACAGCAACTGGAAGAAAAGACACCAGGTTTCTGGGGTCCTTAAACAAACTATTTAGTCACTTCGACAGAGAGATCGCTCCTGGAACCTCGGCTCCTGGCAGATGCCGCCGCGCTAGCCACAGGGCAGAGACCCCAGCCTTTTCCGAAGACGCGTATTTCTTGAAGAGGGGCAGCCTCCTTTCCCTGCTTTGGAGTTTGAAAGGTCTGGCTTCACTGCGAACAGATTCTGAACTTGCCAGCTGATACATTCATCACATGGCTTGCTTTAGATATAAACAGTAAATTATGGCTTGTCAAATGTTTCAACTGTAATGCATTTTTATACATTAAATTTTTTTTTCCAAAAAGCTTTTTAATTATTTAAAAGTTGAGCTTTACCTTTAAGATGTCTCCTAAGGATTGTTGGGTATGCAATAGCTTTTACTCTTAAAATAATAGGAGGCCTGCTGGCACTGTGAACCATGCTATTGGAAAGTGTTCTAACAGCATGCAGTGATGAAGGGCCGAATCACTGGGCTCTGATGTGTGCAAACCTGACGTTTTACTGCATATGGAATAACTGTTCCCACGGAAGTTTATTAATCTCCACTTCAAACACAGGAGCTACTACTCACTCCCAACATCAAGAGACTTGGTGTTGTCAAACTTGAAACTCTCCCCACCCCCAGTATGATTAGTAGAAGTAGCAATTTCATATTGCTTAATTTGTAAAATTTATTTATTGGCCATTCTATTTTTCTATGATGTGTGCTCTTATGCTGAACCTTTCTTATATAAGTTGTTGATATTTTCATTTTTGTTATATAGAAATTTTCAGTTCAAGAGATTACAAAATATTCTCCTACACCATCATTTGCCTCCAGCATTTTTTATGTTCTTATCTTGCTTTATTGCATTGGCTAGCATTGAATATGACACATGCAGAGGACAGAGCCTTTGTGTAGTAGTGACTAGAGGTGAGGGCAGATGCTTGTGAAGGCTTTTAATAGGTAATCATTGTCAAGTTAAAGTTCATGTTGATTCCTACTTAGGTAAGAGGTTTCTATTGTGAATAAATACTGTATTTTCTGTTTTTGTTTAAATATATATAAAATATATGGCTACAGGTTTTTGATTTAATATTTTTTAAATGGTGAATTATATTTTCTATTTAAAAATTTTCTTGCAATACTGAGAAATACCCTATGTGGTCATAATAGATTTTGTGTAATTTGATTAATTATGTCCTCTTTCACATCTGTTTCAGAGATGGCTACTTTCCCACTAAAAGGTGAGCTCTTTTCCACTGTGTGGAGCTGCCCCTGGAAGGTACCTTCTCTGGCACCTTGTATCTCCTTAGGGTTCCGGAACTAGTTCTTGTGAGTGGGATCTATCTATATCTATCTATCTATCTATCTATCTATCTATCTATCTATCTATATCTATCTATCTATCTATCTATCTATCTATCTATCTATCTATCTATCTATCATCTATCTATCTATCATCTATCTATCTATCTATCTATCTATCTATCTATCTATCTATCTATCATCTATCTAAGCCTAAGCAGCAAAACAACCATTTAACCAGTTGCTATGATGCACATTGACCACCAGGGGGCAGATGCTCAATGCAGGAGCTCTCCCCTGGTGGTTAGTGCACTCTCACACAGAAGCACCGCTCAGCTGACTGGCAGATGCCAGATGCCAGGCTCGTGCTGGCAGTACAGCTACAGTGGCACAAGCATGGCAGTGTGCGACTGAGCAGTGGTGGTGGCAGCAAGAGCAGTGGGGCTTCCATGAGTGGGAGTGGCATGGTGCCTGGCCTGGGCTAGGGTTCCTCCCCAGCTGCTTGCTGCTTCTGTTGGACTGCTGGTTTCGGTCCAATTCCCGCAGGTGTCTGTGGGGATTGGGCCAAAACTGCCAATCCAACATCTCCTGAGGGGTCCTGGATTGCAAGAGGGTGCAGGACAGGCTGAGGAATCCCACCGGAGCACGCATCTGTGCACCAGGCCTCTAGTTTAAATATAAATGGTGTAACTCACCTATTAGTCAAGCTGGTTTCTCTTTTCTATCATGAAGATCAGAAATAGGCAAACTTTGGCTAATGCACCAAATCTGGTCCTTGGCTTATTTTTGTCATTTGTGAATTAAGGATTTATTTTATATTTTCACGAATTATTATTATTGTTTTTTAAAAAAAGAACAGGTAGCAGATGCCATAGCTAGAGAGCAAAACCTAAAATAAGTATTTAGTACTTAGTCCTTTAAATAAAACATTTAGTCTAAATTAGTGATTTTCAACCTTTTCATTCATGACAAACATTAACCAATTACTAAAGCTAATTGTCAAAATTCTGCAGCACCCATAAATATATTTTTGCCCATATGATAAAAAGGTATACTTTTGATTCATCCACATGGACGGCTATTGCTGTGCCAGCTGTTGTCATTGTTTTATTTGACAGTCTAAGGGGGAGGCGGCCAGTGCCCCAGCTAAATGGTCACGTGTCACATGTCTGGACACACAGGCCGGAACTGTAGGCCTTGATGATGAGGACTCCGAAGCCCTGGGGAACTGTTCAATTTCCTTTCTTTATTCACTCCCGAATATTTTCTATAACTCTATCCTAAATTCATTCACCTTTATGTTATTTAAGACAAAAATGAGTAATTTATTGGGGCATTTATGAATTCTCTGTAGGCCTGTTGACAAAAACTGCCTTTTAAAAATCAATTTTTATGAGAAAGAGACTAAATGTGAGCATGGAAGATGTGGAGATAAAAGACACTCTATTCACTGTGACATGCAGTCTTCCTTGTAGCATGTTCTTGTTTTGTTTTGTTTTGTTTTGTTTGGAATTAATATTTAACCTAAATTATAAGAATAATGTTATTAACTAGAGGCCCAGTGCACAAAATTTGTGCATGGGGGCACAGAAGGGTGGGGGAGGTTGTCCCTCAGCCCAGCCTCACCCTCTCCAATCTGGGACCCCTCTCACAATCCAGGACTGCTGGCTTTCAACTGCTCACCTGCCTGCCTTTCTGATTGCCCCTAACCACTTCTGCCTGCCAGCCTGATCATCCCCTACCACTCCCATGCCAGCCTGATTGATGTCTAACTGCTCCCCTGCCAGCCTGTTTGCCCCCAACTGCCCTCCTCTGCTGGCCTGGCCACCCCTAACTGCCCTCCCCTGCAGGCTCGATCACCTCCAACTGCCCTCCCTTGCAGGCCTGGTGCCTCCCAACTGCCCTCCTCTGCTGGCCAACTTGTGGTGGCCATCTTGTGTCCACATGGGGGCAGGATCTTTGATCACGTGGTGGCAGCCATATTGTGTGTTGGAGTGATGGTCAATCTGCATATTAATCTTTTATTAGATAGGATTATCATAATTTAAAAACAGAATATTTTTAGACCCCAGGGAGCCCATGTGTAGGGATAAAAGGACATTAATAGCACACACTCACACAGATCTGCCAGGCACTGAGGAGGAAATTAAGGCATAACAGAGTCAGGTAACTTGCTCAGGTCACACAACCAGCAAATGGACACGTTCGGACCCGAGTGCTCACAGTCCCATGCTCTTCCTATGCCACCTCTCTCCAACTCCCTCTATTCACACACAAGGCACATAGACAGCCATCCCATTTCTATCTTGTCACTCTATCTTAAATATTATCATGCTGTCATGTACCTCAATCTACGTCCTTTTCCTCAAAAACAGTGTCTGTTACACAGTGTTATAAAACTGACACAGAACTGTGCCGGGGCCCTGATGTAAGACTTCAGGCAAGACAAGGACCCTGGGCAGCGGGAGGAAAACAGCACTGAAGCAGCAGAGCAGGGGAGACTCCCAGGCACAGCTCACAGGGCTCGTTCTTTCCGCAGACAACGCTTCTGGATGACACAGCACCAGGGAGGGCGTGAGCACAGGCTCAGGGAGCCAAGTTCACCACAGAATCCTTTCCAGAACACTTGCCATGCACCTAAAGCCATGGTCACAGAACTAAAACCAGACTGCATAACTTTCCTGTAAATATTTCTCTCTTTTCCAAATCCAGCGCTGCTAGAGAGTGGTCTTGTTCCTGAATAGGGGCGGCTGGGGATTGAGAAAATGAAAGAAAGAGACAGACACAGAGATGGAAGGAAAAAAGCTGGGGCCAGGTAGGACCACTGTCCTCTGAGGGAGAGACAGGGACCCAGAACCAATACAGAGTGTTTATTTTACACAGCAAAAACCAGGAAGTTTTACTAAAGCCCAAGACAAAGGAGATTATGTGCATTCTTGGGTGGGCCGGAGCCACATTCATTCCTGGTGCTTGGCTGGATTTAGAGAATGAAACCCATCCCCTGGTGCCTGAGCTGAAGGTCAAGCTGACAACACTCCTGCCTCTGGCAAGGTGTGTTCCCAGGACATGGCTCTGCCAGCGCCCCTGGATTCAGCTGACAATAATTAAGGAGATGCTCATGTGCCTTCCCAGGCGCTCTCTCCAGGTTACACCAGGTGCAAAATAGTAACATATTTTTTTAAAAATAATACATGAAAATGGTTAGTCTAAATTGCTTTTATTCCCCTCAGTGTATTTTTCATCTCAGGCATTGTACTTTTTCATTTCCAGAAGTCTGAGTTGGGTATTTAAAAATAACTCTCATGTCTCAACTTAGCACATTCAAATTTCTTCTAGCTTCCTGAGTAAAATATAATAACTATTACGGTGTCCTTGTCTACTAATTCTATAATCTACCATTTTTCACTTCTATTTCACTTATTTTTCTCCATTGAATTATGGGTCACAGTTTCTGTCTTTTTAAGGCTGATGATTTTTTATTTAATGCCAGAAAATAATTGGATCTTTTTGGTCTTGTTTCAGGCTTTGTTTGGTGGCACCAGACCAGCATCTAGTCCAGGGCTAATCTTCCCCACGGCTGAGGCAAGACCCTTTTTAATACTGTAACCGATACCTGGTGCACAGGAAGCCCCGTTGTGACTGTGGTATGGGCACTGGTCCCAGCACTAGATTTCCCGGTGCTGTTCCCTTGTTGGCGGTTCTTCTTCAAACACAGGTGGCTCCCTCACATGCAACTGCTGACCAGCCCTGAGCCCAGTACTCAAGGAAGAACCGTGGAGGGCCTCTGAAGTCCTCCCCCTGTGCAGCTCTTGTCTCTTCTGCACACAGCTTTGCACACAACAGCCGTCCTGACTTCCCTGGACTCCTAGTTCCATCTTCAGTTCAGGAAGACCAGCACAGGGTCTTTCATGAGTTCCCCTCACCACCACCACCAGAAACTATCTCCAACACTAGGCTGGGCAATAGTAGGACTCACCCCATTTGTTGCCTGTATCTTAGCAATCACACCCTTCACTCAGCTATGCCCAATGTCTTGAAAGCCAATGTTTCTTAATCTTGGCAGATTTTTAGTTCCAATCCCTATTATTCCATCATGGCAGGAAGCAAAACTCCATTAATTTTCAATAAACCATGTAGATAAGCTGATAGAGAGCCTAAAGAAGTTCTAGCTAGTACAACTTAATTCTTTCTTTTTTTTCATAGTATATTTTTACTGACTTCAGAGAGAAAGGGAGAGGGAGAGATAGAAACATCAATGATGAGAGAAGCATTGATTGGCTGCCTCCCACATGTCCCCAAACCGGGATGGGTATGGAGCCAACAACCAAGGTACGTGCCCAGAAATTGAACTCAAGACCTTTTGGTTGGAGGGCCAACACTTTAACCACCGGTCAAAACCTGCCAGGGCTCCATTTACCTTCCTGACTCAGGGTCAGTTCCATTGCTCTGGCTGCCCTGGAGAGAAACACGGCAGGACCACAGGGACCACATGAAGATCACTCTTTTTTAAATATATTTTTATTGAATTTTTACAGAGAGGAAGAGAGAGGGATAGATAGTTAGAAACATCAATGAGAGAGAATCATCGATCAGCTGCCTCTTGCACACCCCCTACTGGGGATGTGCCCGCAACCAAGGTACATGCCCTTGACCGGAATCGAACCTGGGACCTTTCAGTCTGCAGGCCGACGCTCTATCCACTGAGCCAAACCGGTTTCAGCTCACTCTTAGTCTTGCCTCGCCCAGTCCAATGACACCAGAACTCATTGCCTCCTTCCTTCTTGCACTTGGACCTTCCTTAACCAGGAACAAAGACTCAGTCTGTTGAGCTGAGAGACAGAGTTTTGGTCTAACTAGAGAAGACAGCTTGACCTCAGGTATGTTTCAGCCCCAGGTCCATGAAAGCCAATGACCCTGCAGACCACACCCTCCTGCAACCAGACAGAGTGATGCTCAGGCTGACATCAGGACCCGACCAGGTGGTCAACTATCCCTCCCCTGGCCCCGGCGATCAGCAGAACCCATGACCCCAACTCCCTTAGCCACCATGTTTAAGACTTGCCCTGTATGTACCCTGTCCCCTTGTGGGACATCGAGGACCCAGGCTTTAGAGCACAGACTCACCTGTGACTCCAGGCTTGGCACCATTTCCTTAAATAGCCCTTTACTTTCTTTGCTGCAGCCCTGGCGGGCATGCTGGGTGCTTAGAGCAGTGGTTCTCAACCTTCCTAATGCCACGACCCTTCAATACAGCTCCTCATGTTGTGGTGACCCCCAACCATAAAATTATTTTCGTTGCTACTTCATAACTGTAATTTTGATACTGTTATGAATCTTAATGTAAATATCTGTGTTTCCAGAATGTCTTAGGCTCTATAGCAGCGGCTCTCAACCTGTGGCCGCAACCTACAGGTAGAGAGCCACTAGCAGGGTTGCCTAAGATTCATAACAATAGCAAAATTACAGTTATGAAGTAGCAACAAAAATAATTTTATGGTTGGGGATCACTACAACATGCAGAGCTGTATTAAAGGGTCGCCGCATTAGGAAGGTTGAGAACCACTGGCTTAGAGCGTCGGCCCTCATGCAAACTGCTGCTCGTGTTTGATGGGGCCGTGATGGTGCAAACCAGCTCCTTTAGTTTAGTGATGCTGTGAGAACACTTACCTTTTCAGATCTCTGCTTTCTGTTCTCACACGCCTGGCAAGCTGTTTCCTGAGCCTCAATGTCAACATGAGAAACGTGCAAAGCTATAGAGATCTTTAAAAACTTTTTTCTATTATTATTAAATATATGCATATGTTTAATCTTTATTGTTGAAAGTATTACATATGTCCCCTCTCCCCTCCCACTGATCCCCTCCAGCTCCTCTCTGCCCCCGACTCCGCCTTCAGCACCCTATTGTCTGTGTCCATGAGTTATGCATCTCCGCTTACAAGTTCTTTGGTTGATCACTTCCCACCCCCCCACCCACCCAGCCTCTTCTGCCTTCCCTCTGAGACTCCGAACTCCGTTCCCTGCTTCCAAGTCTCTGGATCCACATCATTCATCAGTTTATGTTTTTCATTAGATTTCACATATGAGTGCCATCATGTGATACTTGTCTTTCTCTGACTGACTTATTTCACTTAGCATGATGATCTCCAGGCCTTTCCATGCTGTTAAAAGGGTAAGATATTCTTTTATACTGCTGCACAGTATTCCATGGTATAAATGTACCACAGCTTTTTTATCCACTCATCTTCTGATGGGCCCTTGGGCTGTTTCCAGATCTTAGCTATTGTAAATTGTGCTGCTATGAACATAGGAGTACATACATTTTTTCTGATTGGTGTTTTGGGTTTCTTAGGATATATTCATAGAAGTGGGACTGCTGGGTCAAATGGCAGTTCCATATTTAACTTTTGAGGAAACTTCATACTGTTAACATAATGGCTGCACCAGTCTGCATTCCCATCAGCAGTGCACTAAGGGGCCCTTTCCTCTACATTGATTTGTGGATGGTAGGCTTTCTGACAGGTGACATTTTAATTTGAATCTTTATGTTAATCAGTGACTTTGAACATTTTTTCATATGTCTCTTGGCCTTTTGTATGTCCACTTTGGAGAGTGTCTATTTAGATCCTTTGCCTTTTTCTTTCTTTCCTTTCCTTTCCTTTCCTTTCCTTTTCTTTTCTTTTCTTTTCTTTTCTTTTCTTTTCTTTTCTTTTCTTTTCTTTTCTTTTCTTTTCTTTTCTCTTCTTCTTCTTCTTCTTCTTCTTCTTCTTCTTCTTCTTCTTCTTCTTCTTCTTCTTCTTCTTCTTCTTCTTCTCCTTCTCCTTCTCCTTCTCCTTCTCCTTCTCCTTCTCCTTCTCCTTCTCCTTCTCCTTCTCCTTCTTCTTCTTCTTCTTCTTCTTCTTCTTCTTCTTCTTCTTCTTCTTCTTAACAAATTGAGTTGTCTTCCTTTTGTTAAGTTGTATGAGTTCCTTATATATTTTGGAAATTACTAACACCTTATCAGATGTATCATTAACAAATATGTTCTCCCATAGAGTGGGCTTTCTTTTCATTTTGTTGATGGTTTCTTTTGCTGTGAAGCTTTTTATTTTGATGTAGTTCCATTAGCTTATTTTCTCCTTAGTTTCCTTTGCTGCTAGGGCCTAGGTGGAGACATATCCGTAAACATATTGCTACGAGAGACATCTGAAATTTTGTTGCCTATGGTTTATTCTAGGATTTTTATGGTTTCATGAATCACATTTAAGTCTTTTATCCATTTTGAGTTTATTTTTATGTATGCTATAAGTTGGTGGTCTAGTTTTGTATTTGTCCAGTTTTCTCAATAACATCTATTCAAGAGAGTATCATGACTCCATTATGTTCTTGTCTCCTTTGTCAAATAAATATTAATTGAGTGTAATGGGTCGGTTTGATATCTTGGGTCTCTGTGATCTATATGCCTGTTCTTGTGTCAGTTGCAGGTTGTTTTGAATATGGTGGCTTTGTAGTGTAACTTGATATCTGGTATTGTGATTACTCCAACTTTTTTCTTCTTCCTCAAGATTGCTACAGATATTCAGATTCTTTTTTGGTACCATATAAATTTTTAGAGTATTTGTTCTAGCTCTGTGAAATATGCCTTTGGTATTTTAATGGGGATTGAATTGAATCTGTGGATTGTTTTGGGTAATATGAACATTTTGATGATGTTAATTCTCCAATCCATGAGATTTATTTGTTATGTCTTCCTCTATCTCTTTTTTCAACATCCTGTAGTTTTCTGAGTAAAAGTATTTTACCTCTTTGGTTAAGTTTATTCCTAAATATTTTAATTTTGTTGTTGTAATGGTAAATGGGATTGTTTAAACAATCTTCCCTTTCTGAGAATTCATTATTGGTGTATAAAAAAGCCATTGAGCCCTAACTGGTTTGGCTCAGTGGATAGAGTGTCAGCTTGCAGGCTGAAAGGTCACAGGTTTGATTCTGGTCAAGGGCATGTACCTTGGTTTTGGGCATATCCCCAACTAGGAGGTGTTCAGGAGGTGGATGATTGATGTTTCTAACTTTCTATCCTTCTCCCTTCCTCTCTGTAAAACAAAAAAATCAATAAAATATAATTTTAAGAAAAGCCATTGAGTTTTGGGTGTTGATTTTGTATCCTGCTACATTGCCAAATTCATTTATTAAATTTAGTAGTTTTTTGATGGAGCCATAGATAATTTTTATAAGAGTTTGAGCCAAACTGACCACATAGGCCTGGGAGCAAGATCTCAAATGCCCAAGAGAATAAATTTTGCAGCTGCTTTTATGCATTTGAAATTAAGGAGAGGATTATAGGAAAGTGGTAAAAAGCAAGGCAAATTGACAAGATTATGTGCTCTTTTGAGGGTGATTTTGATTTATTCCAAAGCGTGTTAACCAGAATGCATAGAAACAATGGACAGGGCTGACTTCAGGCGAAGATAGCCTTCTACTAAAATGTTATATCCCCAGGACATGACTACCCACCAGGACCTGAGCTTTTGAAAATTTATGATCAGGTCGCCCTGTGAGTTTACTTCCCAGAGAATCCCCCTTTCCCCCCTTTGTCCACATAATTAACAAAATGGCTGGATGCCAGATGCCAATTCCAGCATGTCAGTAGGGCTGAATTATTTGGAAATGGCTGAGGGCATTTCCCCAAACCTGAAAAGGATGCATAAATGATTGCTTGCTGCCAGACAGCTGAGGGCATTTCAGTCTACATGTTATTGCCTCCTACTGGCCAAACACCTGAACAGATGTAGGCAATTCTTCCAATCTGACAATGGATTCTGTATACTAAACCCTGGCCTTTGATGTATGTCTACTTTGCCTTAGGACAGTTCGTGTAAATCAAAAGCAAGGGGTCCTGAGACAAGGGAGAACTTAGTTTATTTAGCTAAGTCTCCCTGACTCCCCATAATGCCTTCCAAAATTAGGTTTCTTCTTTGGACTCTCTAATCAAATTTTTAATCTGACTTCTCCAGATTCCTGAACCTTTCTAGATGCTAGATCAAGACCCCTGACATTAGCTGGATCCCAGTCACCACTCTTAGAACATGCACTGGCCCATGGCTTGGAGCCCCTTTGTTAATTCACAAAAAATGAGCTCTTCACATAGCATTTGCTTCACAGGTTGACCCACTTCTCAGGGCTTCACAGGTTACCTGCCTCCACATGGAGTCTTCCAAGGAGTCACATCCATTTCACCAAAATGTGCCCCCAAACCTACTGAAACTGTCATTCAGGAATTCTGGGTGGGAACCAAAGTGAGGGCACATTATCTAACTGAGCAGTCCTCAGGCCTCCCAAATTGTGAGGTCTTCCGTGCAGTGTCGGGTTTTCAGGAGTGAGCATCCCAATGGCTTCTCCTCTTTTGCTTTAAGGTGGCAGCCATTTTCTTTCCTGGCAGGTTTCTTTCAGGTCAACATACACGGATATCCTTGGCTCTTCTGCATTTCAGAGGGAAGCCCTTTTCCTGGAAGCTAAACTGAGAACAGTCCTTACTTGTTTTATTTTTCTTTGAGGCTGTAGCTTGAACTCTACTTTGAACTGCTTTTCAGTATTGGTCCATTAGGTAGGGATGTAGTACATGCAACAAGTGTTCAATAAATGCTCACGGAGAACAGCCTCGTCATTCTACTTAAATTTCACATAACAATAAAGTGGCAATTTGATTGTCCCAGAGAAAGAGGAAATTTACTCTTTCAAGCTCTGCAAACTCTTGTAAGGAATCCACCTTTGTTAATCATGTAATTAAATGAGTCTAATCTCATTCATTGTTTACCATGCACGAGCTTGGCTGATGGCATTAGCAAGACAATAAGATCTACAGTTGACACAACTGAGCATCAGAAACATTTTTCATGATTACAGCAGTTTGTATTGGTAGATGTTAGCTAACCCATGGTGTTGGGGGGCGACCCCCGAATGATGACCACCAGTCAGCCAATTTGAAATTTAGGAAGCCTTTATTACAAACTCGAGTCCGGGCTCACGTCTCAACTGACACAGCAGTGAGCAACGAGAGCCCTGACCCACTCTAAGCATACTACTTTTATCCCCGTCCTAGGGATGCTTGGCAGTTTATGATCGGCTAAAAAGTCTTTAACAAAGAAAGGTCAGCTATGAGCTATGAAGAATTCCACTAGTACAGTAACATCGTTAAAAGTTTGCACAGCACCTGGGACGGGGGGCTTCTGTGTGACCTGGTCTGGTCTGTGGGGGCTGCCTTTCGGTCACTTGGAACAGGACGTGCCTGGGGGTTGGGGATTGCACACAGGGTTAGTTTTATGACTAACGCAAAGCGCATCATGCTACATTCTTTGTTGTGGGTCTGGTTGTTTGTTCCTCCCCTGGGCTGGAGCCCTGCCTCGACAGGTCTTGCCGGCCATAACAATGGGTGGTTTGAATCGGGTGTGAGAGGCGGCCTAGTGCAGTCCCATAGGCGCACTGTGCTTACCGAATAGAAAGGAAGAGCTGAGGAGGAGACCTAATAAGAGCTGAATCCACATCCTGGGGCTGCTGCGAACCAGTGGGCATGTGCACAGCTGGCCCGGAGAGAACCCCTGGTCCCGAGAGCCAGGCTGTGCGAGCGGATGGGCAATGACCAGCAGTGCCCACTGAGGCCCTAATGAAGGGGGTGGTGTAAGTCAGATGTGCGTGCACAGCTTTATTAAATAACATGAGCACCGCCAGCTGCCAGAGCAGAGCGAAGCTTGCCAGCCAGATAGTGTATGCGTTGTAATGGCTACTACTATATGAATATTCAAAGTACGTGTTTAATTCCACGGAAATGAAGGAGAGGCTAACGTATGTTGGTCTTTGCTAACAGCACAGAGGGAAGTATAGAAAAAGGGAAGCCCAGGTGTGTATTTGATTCCACATTTCTCTCTGGACCATAAATGCTGGATTAAAGATTTAGTTCATGGCAAACTGTTTTATTTTAAAACAAGAAAAGTGGTGTAATCCTATGTGTGCATCAGAGAGATTCAGGTGGCGAGAATCTGTTCTACTTACTAGAAAAGCCTGCAGACTGATAAACTGAAAATGTACTGAAATGATAAAGACCTCATTATTTTTTTTTAAATATGTTTTTATTGATTTTTAGAGGGAGAGGAGTGAGAGGGAGAGAGATTGATGAAGAGAAACACCGATCAGCTGCCTCCTGTACATCGCCCGCACCTCGGTCATGTGTCCTCGCTGGGAACCGGACCGGGGATAGGACAGCCTCAGCCAGGACTGAGCCACGCCTGCCTGCGCAGCAAAGGACTCCCAGTCAGATGAGGTAAAAAAGTATCAAAATGAATAAAGGTCCTTAAAAATATATTTGGTGTCTGGATCCTGGTTTTAGCAGTTTTTAGAAGATCAAGTTTTTTATATTAGCTACAATGAACTAATATCATTTGAATTGCTTTGAATCCTATAGTAAGAAGCAATTTAATGCATGAACAAAAATAACTCAGGAAAGGAAAGAGAAAGCTAGTCTTCTGTATAGACTCAGGATGAATTGTCAAAGGACTATTCAAGCTTTTCTCATTTGTCTGTGAAGAGTAGCTGCTTTCGGCTTCATGCTGAACAAACAAACTCATTCCACAGTTAATAATACTTTCTCCCAGGCGGAAGGCTGAACGGGGATTCTGAAAGGAGCGTGGACAGACACAATGACTCCTGGGGGAGGCGGGGGAGGATTTCAGCATCAAAGCTTCTTTCATCGGGACAGAAAATTGAGAGCCAACCTAATCTGAGATGCTCTTCGTTTGTCTGGAGGTGATCAGAGAGGACTGAGGCTGAGAGAACCAAGGGGCTCTGTACGCCTGTTCTTTCTAAACGTTCACAATTCGTCTGGCTCCAGTGTAGTGATGACATAAACAGCAGGAGTCAGAATGCCGAAACCACGGTGGCCTCTGGTCACAACTTGCAAAGGAGCTCGGCATCAGCTGCTGGTCCTGGGGCAGAGTTGTGGGCAGGACTGTGCTCAGAAGGCGTATTTTGTGCAGAGTTCAGGTGATCTGGCTTTCCTAAGTGACCAGCATAGGCAGGGACAGCACATCTCTCATTGGACTAGTTTCCCTTGTGGACCAGACCCTCCCGGAGGTGCGTAACCTCAGCATGTACTTGGGACAAGTTAATAATTTTGTACATTTTCCTAATAGATGATCTTTAGAGATTTCTTTGACAAAATTGTGCACGTGTGCATGTGTGTGTATACATGTGCATGTGTGTGCATGTGTGCTTGTGTGTGTGTGTGGAGGACAGCTGGGGGCTGAACCCTCTTTTGACTCTTTCTTGGACAGACAAGGTCTAAATGTCTAGGATATCTCTCCCTTCCCTGCTGCTTTTAGTGCATCCAGATCTCTTTCCAAGAGAGGTCATGGGAAACAAAACAGCTTTCTTCCATTGCCAGTAAATCAACTTAGCATATTTTATGGATTTTTGATTATTCTCTTGACCTCTTCCTCTACCCCGTAATTTAGCCAGAAAATATGGTCTTCTTTTTTTTTTTCTGTTTGGATTTTCTTTTATTGTGGCAAAATACATATAAAATAAAACTTACAATTTTAATCATTTTAAGTTTATAGTTTAGTTGAACTATATGGTGCACAGACCTAATACCAGATTTGCATTCTTCTGCCCATTCTGATACTGTAGTTGTGTCAACCACCACCACTATCCATCTACAGGACTTTTTATCATTCCAAACAGAGACTCTGTGTCCATTAAACAAAAACGTCCAATTTCTCCCTTTCTCCCGCTCCCGATCGTCACCTTTCTACTTTAGTCTCTATGAGTTTGTCTATTCCAGTTACCTAATTTACCTGAGGTAGAAGTGTACAATATTTGTCCTTTTGTAATTGGCTTATTTCACTTAGCATAATGTTGAATTCATTCCTGTTTGTAGCATGTGCCAGTATTTATTTTCTTTTTAAATAAATAAATATATATTATATTATTTATTTTTTATTAAGGTATTATATGTGTACATTGCTTACCATTGCCCCCCCCCTCCCATACATGCCCTCCCTCCTCCGAGGTGGCCCACTCCCTGGGCCCGGGGCAGGGCGTGTTCCGCTCTCGGTGGGCCTCCCTCACTGTGGTCTTCTTTTTCTATTCAACATTACCCTAGGTGTTGATTTCCAAAGAGAAATTAAGAAGTGGGAATTGAGCCTGATATCTGAGAGGCAAGGATGGGTCATCCTAGAGTCGGTGTGAGCAGTCAGGAAGGTGGTGCATTGTCATCTGTGATGATTGGAAGCATTCTCTGTGATGGTCCTGACCCCAGGAAGGCACCATCTCAGACATTTAGAAATACTTGCAACAATTTACAAGCTGCTGAAGTCTGCTGATTATCTTTCTTGACAGATCATTACCGCAATTGTATGGGTGTAATAGCATGACCATCTGTGGTTTAGAACAACAATCCTCAGTTCAGTGAAGTCACCTGCTAAGTTGCTCTAGTAGAGGTACAGTGGCTCACCAACTTTCCTACCTTCTCCATTCCTGCCAGGGAGATTTCCAGAGGTTCTAGCCAATTGGTCTTCTCTGTTCCAAGTTACTGAGAATTTGAGTCACTCCTTAATCTTTTCACAATATCTCTATGGATGACTTCCAAAAGCACTTTTAAGTTCTGGTCACTATCATACTAGTTAGCCACTTTATGCTAAGAAATTTCATATTAGATGTGTTGATATTCTCTTAAACTAACATATCTAAAATATATTATCTCATAATCTCTTCTTGATTCACCCATTTCTGCAAATAATACCTTCTTCCAGTTACCAAAACCTGAATATATTCTAAGTGCAGAAACGTATAAAGATGGAGAAAAAAAATCAGTTACAACAATTTCATAATTCCTTTTCTTTATAAAAGTAAAGGAATCCCATATACATAATTTTTATTCTACTTTAATCCTAAACTTTCCACCATGTTATTAGAAGTTCTACCCAATTATAATTTTAATGATTATTTAATTTGCTAATGTTCTTGCAACATGCTGTGATAGATTGTCAAATTCATTTCCGGAAAGTTTGCCAATTTCTACTACCATTAGCATTTTAAAGGAGTTCTTAAATATAATTTAAGAGCTTAACCCCCCCCCCCCACACACACACACTGCTTCCTAACCACAACTGAATATTATCAGGCTTCAATATTTGCTATGTTTATAGTTGTAAAACAGAATCTCAGTGTTACTTTAATTTGCAATCTCATGTTTATTAGCTATTTAGTCATTGCAGGATTGCAGCTGTATTATACATTAGCCAGCAGAGAGGACACAAACACATTGCTATAATACAAAACCCTAGTCCGATCAAAGGTGCAGAATGCACCAGGAAGAGAAGGCTACTCAGAGCAGAAGTAGAGGCAATGGATGTCCATGCACCTTTCTCATTAATCCTCTTGCCCTTGTCACTGGACTATTCTCTAAAAGACCATAATGTTTCTCAATACTTAAACTATGTCATGAACTATGCTTGCTTACAGAAACCCTTTTCCCGATCCAAAATGAAGAGGAAGACCAAGGAGTCGAGTGCAAAGACCAAGTTGGTGGAGGGGCATCATGTGCAAAGAAGATGACTAAGCATCTTTCAGGTCCATGGCCACACCCAAGAAGACAGCGGCTCCACCCGGTTGAAAGAAGGGTCCTGAGAACATGAGCTCACCGTGCTCTTCATCAAGGAATAAGGTTTCTGCTCTGGTTTACCCAACTCAGTCTCATTCTATTGGCACCACCAGCACTCAGTTTGGGTTCTGACCTGGAAGGGTGGTCCGCACCTGGGGGCTGATGATCACAGGTTTTTCCCAAAAGGGAGAAAGCAGAATTGTCACCTCACCAGTGTCTGCTAGACTCAGGATGACATCACCACTGCTAAAGAAGCACAGTAGCACCTTTCTATCGGGTCATACAGAAATGTATGATTTTATTTTATTTTATTTTATTTTTAGAAATGTATGATTTTAAACTTCACCAAAGTGAAGTTCATCTCCTTTATTCACCGTGCATCCTAAGGACTGACAGGAGCCTGACACGTGATGGGTGCTCAGTCACTGTTTGTTGGGTATAGTGTTGATGAAAGAAACATCCAAACCTGTAGATAATTTTTATGAATTTATTTAAGCCACAATGACAATTGCCAGGAAGCAAAATTTCAATGGGTTGAGAAAATGTTCCAGAGAATGGCACTTGTGCACATTATTTGATACGTTAGAATCAAAGGAGGAGGCGTAAGGGGGTTACACAAAATCCAATGGTGATAGACGGAGGAAGCAGAAGAAAGCAAAGCGGGGAAATCTCTGGGGTTGGAGAAAGAGTGTAATGGAGACACACAGACTGCTTTTGCACTGTGGGCCCGAGAGTTAGCAGTAACATTTACTGCAGAGAGATGGTGTGCTGGGGCCAAGATAACAAGGCAGGGTCAGTGGCCTCCTGTTCTGAGGGTCTGGAGGGGAAATTACCCTGACATTCTAAAGGCATATTATCTTAGATGCAAAAAGACAGCCTTTGTCAAGGAACATAGTGGCCTAGGAGGTGACTACCCACCATGATGCACTCTTTGTTAAGAAGAGCTGTGTTCTACCGTCCTCGGGCGTTACTTTAGGTCTCTGAGTTTGCGGGGCCCACCATGCAGGTCTCCCCTGCTTGCCAGTTTAGTGCGTGGCCTCTGCATCCACAATAGGGTGAGGTCGGCCTATTTCCTCTTTTAACCTCTCCTAGTCAGTTGTGTTAATTCAATCTAAGTTATAAAAGTGGGTTGCTATTTCACAGCAGTTACATTTATACAATAAATCATGTTTTTTAAGAATGTATTTGTTTGCTATTTTTACATTCCACTTTATAAATATCATTGCAACAATTATGTACACAACTGTCTGATTTATTGAATTCAGTGGTCATCATGGGATATATATTTTTTAAATATATTTTATTGATATTTCACAGAGAGGAAGGGAGAGAGATAGAGAGCTAGAAACGTCGATGAGAGAGAAAAATCGATCAGCTGCCTCCTGCACACCCCCTACTGGGTATGTGCCCGCCACCAAGGTACATGCCCTTGACCAGAATCGAACCTGGAACTGAAGGTCCACAGATCGACACTCTATCCACTGAGCTACACCGGTTTCGGTGGATATTTTTTCTTGAAGTGTGCTTGCACTTTTGTTTTTAATCCTGTGGTATATTACTTCAGGCAGTTGTTCCAGAGTGTTTTTAGGAATTCAGCAGGACCAGTATGTGGTTGGGTCTCTAGATTTGCTGCCGTCACACGGTGTGGCATTTTCAAACAGAATTTTCCCATCAGACCCCAGGGTACCTAGTTTGGAGAGATGGGAACTTTCAATGTAGCTTATACTTACTTTTACCAAAACTTTAACTTTTGATATTTATTTGGTTCAAAATATTTGAGTCAATTATTTTCCTAGTAAATTAAATATTATTGGTGTTACTGAATACCCTAATTTTACCCTCCCTTTTCTTGCCAGAGATAATCCTGAATTTGTTATTTCTTTATTGTAAGTTTACTTTTTAAATTTTACAACTATTAAGTCCTGGACATAAATCACAGACATGGCTTCATTCACCTCCAGATTCACATTAAAGCAAAGCCTTGGGCTGTTCAGTTTGGCACTCTGATGTCTCCCTGGTCTGAGAGGCCAGGAGGCCTGGCCGTGCCCTCTGCGTTTCCAGGCCAGGCGGCCGTGGGACTCAGAGCTGGCAAGCGCCTGGTCTGCGAGGCGCGTGAGTGTCCACCCGCGACTGCAGGCCCGGTTCCTGCACTTACGTTTCTGACCCGAGCTCTACAGCCTCTGTGCCTGTCACTCCCGGTCTCTGAACTGTAAGCCATTAAAAACAGTTTCCTCTTTATCTTCTGCTTCATTTTTATCTTACTTTAGTGTGTATTTCTACTTTGAAATGATTCTTTTGTTGAAGATGATGGGAGCAAACTTTTCATTTCCCTTCACATTGTCACCCGTGACCAGTGGCCTAACTTCTCAGCAGGGGCCTGCTCCCCACATTGTTCCTGAACCAAACGCAGTGAGTAACGTCCCTTTGCTCCACTCCCCACCTTTTTTTGGGGGACAGTTATTATATGGAGTTAGAAAAAGTCCATGCTTTCCTCTTTATCTCTTAAAAGCTTCCTTTTAGTTTATTAAACTAAACCTTCAGGGATTATAATCTCAAATATCCTATACTTTGTTGGTCTGGCATGTATTTTATCTTACCTTTGTCACCAAAAGAAATTCTGAAGGCAGGATGGGTAATGAATACAGGGAAAGACCCATGATGTCCAGCTTCAAGGCTTGATGGGAGAAAGTGAACTCTAGTAATCCTATATAATAAAGAGGTAATATGCAAATTGACCGTCACTCCAACACACAAGATGGCCATCCTCATGTGGACCTAAGATGGCTGTCACAAGAAGACCAGCAGGGGAGGGCAGTTGGGGGTGACCAGGCTGGCAGGGGAGGGCAGTTAGGGGGGGACCAGGCCAGCAGGGGAGAGCAGTTAGGGGCAATCAGGCCAGCAGGGGAGCAGTTAGGCATCTATTAGGCTGGCATGGGAGTGGTTAGAGGGTGATCAGGCTGGCAGGCAGAAGCAGTTAGGGGAAATCAGGCAGGCAGGCAGGCAGGCAGTTGGGGGCCAGCAGTCCTGGATTGTGAGAAGGATGTCTGACTGCCCTGCTGGGATTGGGCCTAAACGGGCAGTTGGACATCCCTCAAGGGGTCCTGGAGTGGAGAGGGTGCAGGCTGGGCTGAGAGACAACCCCCATATATGAATTTTGTGCACTGGGCCTTTAGTAGAGAATAATTAACTAGTTAATGAATGTCTGGGGAAGTATGAGTCTCTGAATTTAAGATAATGCTTGATTATATGTTATATCGTCTATTGACTACTGCAAGGACAGACAAATAGCATGTTGGGGAAAGGACCCACACGGGTCTCCTAACAGCACCTGTGACACACTTCCTTCCTGGAGCACTGGACTATCTTGGGCTGCTGTGTCTATTTGGCAGCAAACAAAGCGATCACTCAGCTGACTTTCTCTCATAGAAACTCGGCCGTGTTCATCCCAGCTTCGGGACGCCGGAGCATCACAGGTCCTCCCGGCTCACTCTGGGAGGAGAGCTGGACCCAGGCCCTGAAGTGCAAATTTCTGGCTGATGCTCCCACTCTTCCGTTTGGGTAATGCTGTTTGTTGGGTGAATTGTATAATCTTCATTCCTGATATTTATAAGACATTGAGAAAGATGATAAATTAGCTTAAAGAAGATACGAGGAACACCCCACTTAGCCTCAGCATCTGGGAACCGGAGCCTTCCACCCATGTGCCCTGGGAACATCACGCCCCTCTCTGCTCTGTCCTGGGAAGCTGGCACGTTGCGTGGTGAAGTCCGAGTTGGGCATACCTACCTACGTGGACGTGGTTTGCTTTCTGGCTGAATAACCTTCTTCACACGTCTGTATGGATAAGAAAGCATGCCTGGGAGGAAGGGAGAGCAGACTCTGACCCCGGGCAGGACTGAGGCCCACCCCATCGGCACAAGCAAATCCACGTGCTCCCCAAGTTCCCCCATGAAGAGTGAGGGCCTGGTGGGGCCTGTGGGGCACAGGGCTTGCATGTCAGTGAATCTTGCTGCTCTCCTTGTGGCACTGACTTCATGGCATGCCAGTGGCCTAAGAACACAAGCTGAATGTGGCACCGCTGGGCTCCCCAAAGGAACGCCACACACCACCTCTGTTTGAAAAGAAACAGAATTTATTACGAAATTATGTGCTGGACTCTCCCCGGCTGTGAGGTTGGCTCTTCCATTCCACAGCGCAAGGCGACAGCTCGCTCTGGAGAACTGGCGATGCGCGCAGAGGGCTCCCGGAGGGAGGCGGGGACGGATGATGCTGGCCCTCAGGTACGCGCTTGGGTCCAGGACGAGACCACCCGCTCCTCGTCTCCCCTGCACTCACGCGGACACCTGCCCGCCCTGCCCGCGGTTGGGTGAGAGCAGGGGCCTCCCCTCCAGGGGCGCAGGGAGGCCGAACTGGACCGCAGTCACGCCTGCAGCTCCCGACTTACAGGGGAAATCGTCGCATTCCTTATGAATAAAAATGGTGCGCACAGAGGGCAGAAATATAACCTTTTCAAGTATTTTATCCTTATGATCTGAAGTACTTGAAACTATAAATTAAAAATAAATTACAAAAGCTAGCATATGATGTATCTTTTCTTACATAACATTGTTGGGAATAAGCTTTAAACATAGAATTGCAATATCACCCGACTTTATATATGATCAATGGTGAAACATGCTAATCATAAAAATAGCTTTTACAAATATACATTTGTATATAGTGTCTCCCTCACCATCCATAATATCTTTCACATTTTAAGATTTTTTAAAGACAAACAACAACAACAACCCAAACGTAATTAGCAAAGGGAAACACACATTTACAATCTAAACCATAAAAACCTGACAATTTTACAGCTCAGAACATAGAAGAAATGGAATTCCTAAGACTGAACAACACTGTCCGTTTATTTATTTGGGTTTTTGTGTAAATTGAACCAAAGATGCTGCTCTCCGGAGGAATCTCCTCTCACGTCTCTGGGGTTGGCAGAGCGCCTCTCTTCTGCCTCGTGGCTTCGTTCGTTCAGATCACTTTATCTGCAGAAACTGAGAAAAGAGAAAGAGCACATTAAAGTGCAGCGATTCGCATTCCCTGCTGGCAGTGTGCGCACGTGGGAGGTAGAGGTCAAGGATCCAAGAGGGGGGGCTCGGGGAGCACCGGGGCTTCAGGGGCTGTGTCCCCAGGTGCTCTGTGAAGGCAACACCGAGGCCGCTTACTTTCGGAGTGTGCTATGCTTTCTAAAGTCCAGCGAATTTCACGCCTGAGATGGACAATTGTTTTCCAGCATGAGCTCTTGTCTGGGGAAAGAAGGGGGAAAGTAAGGGGATTCTCAGAACCTTTGTTGTCAGGGCGGGCACCTTCTCTGTGAGAGGCTGTGAGCAGTGTTCCGGGTCTGTGTCCCGGGATGAGAAGCCAGTCGGGTCAGGATCTGAGTCTCGGTCTTGGTGGTGTGTGGCCATTCAACTGTGTTGGCTCTTTCAATCCATAAACACAGACCATCTTTCCATTTCTTTGTGTCTTCAATTCTTTAAATAATGTTTTGTAGTTTTCAATGTGTAGGGCCTTTAGATCCTTTGTTAAGTTTATTCCCTAGGTATTTTATTCTTTTTGTAGGAGTTGCAAAAGGAATTATTCTATTCATTTCTGTTTCTGAAAAATTTTTTAAATGTATTTTATTGATATTTTACAGAGAGGAAGGGAGAGAGATAGAGAGCCAGAAATGTCGATGAGAGAGAAACATCGACCAGCTGCCTCCTGCACAACCCCCTGCCGGGGATGTGCCCGCAACCAATGTACATGCCCTTGACCGGAATCGAACCTGGGACCTTCCAGTCCGCAGACCGACGCTCTACGGCTGAGCCAAACCAGTTTTGGCTGTTTCTGAAATTTCATTGTTAGCATGTGGAAACACAATGGCTTTTTGTGCATTGATTTTGTATCCTAAAACTGTACTTGTATTTGTTTATTTTTTCTACTAATTTTTTGGGGTGTAGTCTTTTGGTTTTTTATATAAAAAATCATTTTGTCTGCAAAAAGGGACAATTACACTTCTTTCCCAGTTTGGATGCCTTTGATTTCTTTCTCTTGCCTGATTGCTCTGGCCAGAACTTCCAGAATGACATGGAATAAAAATGCTGAAACGGGCATCCTGGTCTTGTTACTGATCTTAGAGGAAGAGCTCTCCGTTGTCCACCATGGATGTGATGTTGGCTGGGGGTTGGTGACATAAGGCCTTTATTTGTGGTGGTATACACCTATTTGTGGACGTTAAAAAACACCCCACAGAGTGGCAGGTATCAGATTCCCTGACTACAAAGTGACCGTAACCAAAACAGCATGTTATTGACATATAAAAGACACACAGCCCAATGGAATAGCACTGAGAGCCCAGAAGTAAGCACACATGTATACGGGAAATCATTTTCGACAAAGAAGCAAAAACATATAGTGGAGAAAAGGAAGCCTCTTCAATAAATGGTGCAGGGAAAACTAGAAAGCCACGTGCAAAGCAATGAAATTAGATTGTGATTTGTCACCTTTTAAAAAAGTTAACTAAAAATGGATCAAAGACCTAAATATAAGATCTAGAACAAAACCTTGGTACTAAACTTATGGACATTGATCATAGGATTTTATGAATTTCACCTCAAAGGCAATGGCGGTAAATGCAAAAATAAGTAAATGGCACTAAAAAGTTTCTGCACAGCAACATAAACAGGCAATAAAACAAAACAACAACCAACTGAATGGGAGAAAATATTTGCAAAGAAAACCTCTGATAAGGAGTTATTATTCAAAATATATAAAGAACTAAACAACTCAGCAACAACAAAAAAACAATGCAATTAAAATGGGCAGAGGACCTGAACAGACACTTCTGGGTCTTTGAGATCTGACTAGTAGAACATAACGGAAACTTATTAAATTAGCCAATGGAAAAAACTGTCAATAAATGATGCTGGGAACATTGGACAGATACATGCAAAAAAAATAAAAAAAATAAGTAAATAAAAAACCAAAAGAAGAAGAATGAATGAAACCATTCCTTTACACCAGTACACCAGGCAGGAGAATAAACCCAAAATGGATTAAAGACTAAATGTAAGTTGTAAAATCATAAAAATTTTAGGAGCAAATATAAGCTGGAAAAAATTCAGGCATTTCTTATAGCAATGTTTTTTTCTGATATATCTCTTTGGGCAAGGGAGACAAAATAAAAAATAAAAATTATGGGACTACATCAAAATAAAAAGCTTTTTCACAGCAAAAAAGACCATTAACAAAATGAAAAGACAACCAACTGCATAGGAGAACATATTTGCCAATGATAATCTGATAAGGGGTCAATTGGCAGCCCTGGCTGGTTTGGCTCAGTGGATAGAGCATTGGCCTGCAGAATAAAGAGCCCCAGATTTTATTCTGGTCAAGGACACATGCTCAGATTGTGAGCTTGGTCTTCAGTGGGGGGTGGGCAGCCGATCAATGATTCTCATCATTGATGTTTCTATTTCTCTCTCCCTCTCCTTTCTTCTTTGAATTTTTTTTTAAATGGGCAAAAAGAGATGAATAGACATTTCTCCAAAGAGGACATATCGATGGCCAATAGACAGATGAAAAGATGCTCAATGTCAGTAATCATCATAGATACACAAATTAAAACCACAATGAAATATCACCTCACACTTGTCAGAATGGCTATCCTATATAATAAAAGGCTAGTATACTTAGTGTCTGGATGTCTGTTCACCCGTTTAACCAATCAAAGCATAATATGCTAATGATATGCTAAGGCCTCTCAACTGCTTGCTATGATGTGCACTGACCACCAAAGGGCAGACGCTCCAACTGTAGGTTAGCTTGCTGCTGGGGTCCAGCCGATCGGACTGTGTGATTGGAGTCCTCGCATGTCTCCTCCTTGGTTGGCCAACTTTCTGCGTCCCTCCCTGGCCCTGACTGTGCACCAGTGGGATCCCTCGGCCTGGCCTGCACCCTCTCACAGTCTGGATCCTGTGAGGGATATTGGAGAGCAGCTTTTGGCCCAATACCACAGGCCAGGCCAAGGGACCCCACTGCTGCATGAATTTGTGCACCAGTCACTAATAAATCAATGAATCCTGAGTATTGATGAGGATATGGAGAAAAAGGAACCCTTGTTCACTGTTGGTGTGAATGCAGACTGGTGCAGCCATTGTGGAAAACAGTATGGAGTTTCCTCAAAAAATGAAAAATGGATCTGCCTTATGACCCAGCAATTCCACTTCTGGGACTATATCCAAAGAAACCCAAAACACTAATTGAAAAGAACATATGCACCCCTCTGTTCATTATAGCATTATTTATAACCAGAGGCCTGGTGCATGAATTTGTGCACATTGGAAGGAAATTAATTAGATGGTGGCTGGGGGGAAGGGGCAGGACTGGGATAGATGGGCCAGACACACTCTGGAGCCATATTCCCTTGATCCCTCCCTGGTTGGCTGCACCTGGGGTAGCACCGGGGTTCAAAGGGCATCTGGGAAGTGAGTGGGGTCCCTCCAGCAGGTGAGGTCCCTGAATCTGGCCTGTGGGGATCGGGCCAAAACCAATAGTCTGACATCCCCCAACTGGTCCCAGAGGGCACTCTGCAAAGTTGCTGTTGCTCAGCAACTCCTTCATTGAGCATCTGTCCCCTGGTGGTCATTGTGCATCAAAACTGCCAACCAGTCGAAACCGGTTTGGCTCAGTGGATAGAGTGTTGGTCTGCCGACTAAAGGGTCTCAGGTTCGATTCTGGCCAAGGGCACACCCCCAGTGGGGGGTGTGCAGAAGGCAGCTGGTCGATGCTTCTCTCTCATCAATGTTTTTAGCTCTCTATCCCTCTCCCTTCCTCTCTGTAAAAAATCAATAAAATATATATTTTTTAAAAAAACAAAGAAACAAACAAATAAAAAACCTTCCAGCCAGTTGGTCATCGGCCAGTTGACTGGTCACTTAGGCTTTTATATATATAGGTAGCCAAGATTTGGAAGCAGCCCAGGTGCCTATCAGTAGATGAGTGGGTAATAAAGTGGTGGTACATTTACACAACAAAATACTACTAGGCTGTGAAAAAAAGGAAATCTTACCCTTTGCAATAGCATACATGGACCTGGAGAGCATTGTGCTAAAAAAAATAAGTCAGTTAGAAAAGGACAAATACTATATGATTTCACTTATAGATGGAATGTAAAGAACAAGTAAATGAACAAACAAAGCAGAAACAGAGGCATTGATACATGGAACAGACTGACAGAGGTCAGAGGGAGGGTTTGGGGGGGCTGGGTGAAGAAGGTGAAGGGATATAAAAGCACAGACAGCAGTATGGTGACTGCCACAGGGAAGGGGTGGGGAGGCAGAAGAATGCTAAGGAGCATCAGTGGTGATGGAAGGAGACTTGACTTTGGGTGCTGAGCTCAATGCATTTTGCAGGTGATTTGTTCATGAGTTGTACACTTAAAACCTGTATGGTTTTATTGACCAATGTCATCCCAGTAAATTAAATAATAATAAAAAAGAAATGTTTTGGATATCAGCTCCCTGACCCATGTTTTCCTTTGTCTATGATAAGAGAAAATAGAAATGGTATCAGTTACAGGGTCATTCTCGAATGCATCCTCATAAATAGGAGCATTTTAATTCAACACATTGTGAGATAATTTAACATACGCTGAGTTCTCTCCTAGCTTCCTATGAACAAATCTGTCCCCAAATCAGAAGACAATGTCGTATTTGAAGAGCTGTTTTCTGTAAACCAGTGCTAGTACAGAGTCCTAGGGAGTCACACGTTGGCCTGAACAGAGCGCTGTGAAACGTCCCCTGTTCATGGGGCCACTGGGCAGGCGCGTGTCTGCCTGACTTAGGCTGTTTCAGCCGCGCCTGGCTGGGTGTGCGGAAACTCTGGCCTCTGTGTTGGAGTTCTCACTGACCCACACTGTCTGTTTAAAACCAGTGACAGTGGGAAGCACCAGAGAATGTAATGGAGTCGGCACAGAACCAGCCCTGTGCACACGCAGCGTTGGGCCAGCCCGGGAATGTAGACAAAGTGTGGCTGAGAATGTCTGATTCCAGGTGGTATCTCCATGGTTACAGTGCCATTTTAAAAATGCCCTTTTGCCCAACGCAATTTGTAGTCTTAACGTTTGCCCATAAACCAGAGGTAATTCTAATTAAAATGATCCATTCAAAGTCAAATGAAGCACATCTATACCTACTAGAAAATCGGTGAATTATTGCTCACAAATGGCTGATGGAGAAATGGATACATTTATAAGAATATGTGATGAGTTTTGCTAAGCATCCCTATAAGCACATGTGTTCACATATTTCAGAATTATTTTCTTGTGGAAATAAAATTTTTCCTTTAATTCTCGTGTCATTTACATTATTTGTTCAAACTATATTTACTTCTTAAAAGCATCATGCAAATGCTAGCATTTTTTTAACATCACATATTGTGGTGTGAGATAACATTGCTAATAGAATATGCTGGAATTTTAAGACAATGAACTTCATAAGGGGCATATGTATAGATGGTGTAACTGAATCATTTAAATTTTTCCTTCCAAAGTTATTAAAATTTCCTTTAACTGGCATTTCCACTAAATCCTGTTACTCCAGGGGAGAGATTAAATTTTCCATTCACATAAACCCATGAACATGATCCTACTTAATCCTCCTGTAATAACCTGCAAAGACTTCCTGCAGCAGATGTGGGGGTGAGCCCAAGCTCGGATTTGCCTGAGGTCCTACAGCTGTTAAAAGGCTCCTCCATCTGAATAAAAATCCATACACCCTTCTTCAACTGAATTGCTCAACGCACAGCTGTGCTTATAAGGGTAAATGAGACGCTTTTCTCCATGTCAAAGGCAGAGAGACCACTCCGCCGGCCCTTTTCCTCGGAGTCCCTGGAGGCGGAGGGCATCTGGGTCCTCACTGACTTTTGATTCTCCAATGTTTATAGTGCAGGGAGAGACAGCGCCAAGATCAGGGGCCAAACGACCTCGCCAATGTATGACAATGCTGAGTTTTACCTGCCCTGTGATCTTGAAAACAGTGAAGGCTAAGACTCCAGCCACACCCCATTCCACCCTTTTTATTTGGGGAAATGGTTTACTGCAAAGAACTACCCTTCCCCATATGGCTCAGATAAGAATCACATGGCTGGACACAGACCTCCAAATTCTCATTCTTGGTCACATAAATGATTAGCTGACCTGTTGATCCCTGCTGATCACTGAGAATAAAATGCTTGTTAACCAAACTTAGTTAAGCTTCTCTCCACTCAGGACTCCAGACCTTGGCCGCCACCAACCTGAGCCCCGTGTAGCCCCAGAAGGCCCCTCCTCGAATACAGGGCCAGGTGTGACGTGGTCTACTACCCTACAGGGTACCCACTCACCCACTTCCCCTCTTCCGGTAATTCTAGCCGTGGTTACGCTTCTCTACACAAGGAAAACCCCTCTAGCCCACCTCTTGAGACACTTACAGACCCCGTGGTCATGGCTCTTTGTTGTAAGAGTCCCATCCACCCTTGCAAGGATCCTTTGAATAAAGCATCTGCCAAGTCCATATTTGTTCTTAACTGGCTCAGGAGCTGTACAGAAGATTGTGAGGGTCGGCTTTCTGTCTTGGGGGTAACTACTCTGCTTTTCTATATAAATGGGTGAGATTCTGTCCTCCTGACCAACATGGCCTTAAGTTCTCCCCAGTGTGACTAAAACTTAGACAAGTGTCTTCCTGACTGTGGGCAAAGGCACGGAAACAACCAAAGTATCCTTCAGTAAATGACTGGATAAAGAAGATGTGGGCAAAAGCAGGTTTACATTTGAGAGTACAGAAAACACAGTTTATTCTTGTATTGTTATTTATTAATTATTGTATTATTTTTCATACATACAATTGTAAACTGACTTCTGCCCTACCATGTATACTATGGATACTACTAAGACATAAAAAATGAAATATTGCCATGTGTGATGGCATGGATGGACTTTGAGGATAGCTTTTTTTATTTTTTGGAAAAAAATGTATTTTATTGATTTTTTTACATAGAGGAAGAGAGACGGATAGAGAGTTAGAAACATCAACGGGAGAGAAATATTGATCAGCTGCCTCCTGCACATCTCCTACTGGGGATGTGCCTGCACAAAGGTACATGTCCTTGATTGGGACCTTTCAGTCCAAAGGCCAATGCTCTATCCACTGAGCCAAAGCAGTTAGGTCAAGAATATCTTGCTAAGTGAAATAAGTCAGACAGAAAAAGCTAAGAACCATATGATCTCACTCTTATGTGGGATATAAAACTGAAAGCAACAAATGAACAAATAAGGCAAATAAGCAAAGAAAAACTGATAGACATAGAAAACTGCATGGTGGCTACCAGAGGGAAGGAGATAGGAGGTAGTAAAAAGGGTAAAGGAAGTCAAACATATGGTAACAGAAGAACATTTGACCTTGGATGTTGGGCATACAAATGATGTATCATATCACACCATACATATCACACTAGATACAAATGATGTATCATATCACATCATACATATCACACTAGAAATCTATATAATCTTATTACTAACTAGAGGCCTGATGCACAAAGTCCTGTACTGGCGAAGGGCGTGGCCTACAGGGATTGGCCCATTATGGGAGTGCCACTCATCCCGGTTAGCTGAGCGGTGCTCCCACTGTGGGAGTGCACTGACCACCAGGGGACAGCTTTGCATTGAGCATCTGCCCCGGGGTGGTCAGTGTGCATCATAGTGACTAGTCAACTGGTCATTCTGGTTGTTCCACTGTTCAGTCATTGGACTTTTATATATATAGTTGTTACCCCTATAAACGTAATTAAAAAGTAAGATAGTGCTCCCTATCTCCTACTCTTTGGGAGAGAGGGAGCCAATTTAGATAAGTGACAATTAGCAAACATAGAGCCTATTCTCAGTTACCTGCCTCCCATCCAACTTCGTCTAGTCTTTTCCCACCATCTCACTGCTTAAAAACTTAGCTGTTTTTTGTTTCAATGGAGTTGAGTTCAATCTTGATCCTTCATTGAAAGTCTTGGTCCCTACTGCCAATCTTTACTGATCTTCCTGCCTGTTTAATTCCATCCAGTCCAATTTCTCTTTGACATTAACATAGTCACTTTGGTGCTACCTTACATGCTTATATATCTGTGAATGTTTACTCAAAAAGTTGTATTTCTGCCGAAACTGGTGTGGCTCAGTGGGTAGAGTGTCGATCTGCGGACTGAAAGGTCTCAGGTTCGATTCCGGCCAGGGGCATGTACGTTGGTTGTGGGCACATCCCCAGTAGGGGGTGTGCAAGAGGCAGCTGATTGATGACTCTCTCTCTCATCGATGTTTCTGACTCTCTATCTCTCTCTCTTCCTCTCTGTGAAAAATCAATAAAATATATTAAAAAGTTGTATTTCTATTCTATGTTAGTAGAAAAGGGTCTTTTTGTTGGCCAAATTGCTTTATTTCCCCCAAAACTTTCATAACTAGCCTTTTGAAATCTGACAGTATTGATACTTCAGATTGCTCTATTTTCTTCTAGCATTTCTAGAAAAGTAGCCCCCCCCCCACTTTTTTTTTCATATTTAAGGCTTATGTTTGGACTGTCTCTCATTTGCAAAGGACTTCAGGACATTTCTATTATCTTCTTCTTTTGTTTATCTCTTGTAGAAACTGTGGTATGGTGAACATATTTTGTTTGAATTTATACTCTATTATCTACCTTTTAACATGATTAGAGGCAGTTTGGAAATTTCACATCAACCACAATGCTTTTAACCTTTCAAAAGCCCTGAGTTTGAGCCCATTTTTCAAGGACCACATTGCTCTCCCAGCTGTGGGAAGCCACTACTTACCAATACTGTCATGAGAGCGCACCAAGGAACATGGAAGGCTGATGGACCTTGGGCATTAGCAGGGCTGTTGCTAAGCAACAGTAGTTTGAGTTGAGATAGTAGTGGCTCAAGGCAATTCCCTAACCTGATAATCCTTTTACTGTTTATCAAACTTTACCTTTGATATGCCTATATGCATTGCTAGAGGGAAAAATGTGTATCTAAAACTGAATAAAAAGTTGATGGGACTCAGTGTCAGTGTGTCTTCAAGAAAGAGGCTCCACCTGGCCCTCAATGCCTTCTAAATTCATATTTCTTGTGTAGCATTTTCATTTGTACGTTGGCCCCTCCTTCAGATCCTGAACCCCACTGCGAAGGTTGCACCACCAGGTGCAACTAGGATCACAACCTTTGCTTCCTTATTCAGGCTTACTCTGGTCTGAGTTCTCTTACATTTATTTCCTTATGAAAATACATTTATTTTCTTGTGATTTTCAGCTTTCTGTGTACTGTTTGGGTTTAAAAATTATAGCTCAGCATGGGATAGAGGCTTGCTAACTAAATTCAGGTTGCTTCCAATTTGCATTTTTATCACTTCTGGGAGGTGACAGTGCGGAACCATGGAGCAGCCACTGGACAGAGTCAGTACTGCTGTGTGGCCTTTGATGTGCTGGCTTAAGCTTCTTCTGGTCCCTCTACAGTGCCTCCAGGATGCTGGCCGCTGCCCCAGTGACCTGGCGAAGAAGCTATAATGAAAGGTCTTTCCTCTCTGCTGTGTGATAATCCTCTAAGTCCCAGAGGGCATGCACACAAAAGCAATATTCAGAACAGACCTGATTACCATACACAGTAAAATATGCCTAAAAATGAAGATGGGGCTCATAGTTTGAGTTAAACTGAAGACATTTCTCTCCATTTAACAAACATACATTAACATGTGTAAGTACCACATTAGGGAAAAATATCAACTAAAATAAGCCCTGAGGAATTCACAAATCAGTGACCAGGAAAGAGCGATGTCACTAATTACAATAGAGCTTGATGAAATGTATACTGAGTGTGGTCTAAAGAGAGACGCAGATCCAATGTATCCAGGACAGGCCTGGGCCTTGTCCAAAGATGAATTCATGACAGTGACATGGTATCGAGGACACGGATATGTTGACCGGTCAGGCAAAATAATGAGTGGAAAAGGTATTCAAGATAGAAGGAAGAGCCGAAACCGATTTGGCTCAGTGGATAGAGCGTTGTCCTGTGGACTGAAGGGTCCCGGGTTCGATTCTGGTCAAGGGCATGTACCTTGGTTGCGGGCACATCCCAGTAGGGGGTGTGCAAGAGGCAGCTGATCGATGATTCTCTCTCATCGATGTTTCTAACTCTCTATCCCTCTCCCTCTCTGTTAAAAAAAATCAATAAAATATAATTTAAAAAAAGATAGAAGGAAGAGCATGTACAAAAAGTGTACTAGGTGTAACTGTTAATAATAGCAAATTTTGTAATCTAAGAAAAATATGATAATTTCAAGAGAAACATCAAAAGTGCTTTATTTAAAGTAATGTCCATCACAAGCTACACATTTCCCCATCTTTAAGGTAATTTGTGGTTACTGTCCCAATAGAAGTTTTCTTGTTTTGAGGCAAACCATCCAGAGACCCAATTTTCCTCTTCATATGTTTTGAAATGCTGCTCAGAAAGTGCATGTGCCATCTATCAGAACAAGTGGCGATCTGAAGGAGCAAGGTCTGGTGAATACAGCGGGTGGGTTAATACTTCCCTGGCAAGTTTTTTTTTTAACACTTCTTTAACTGGCTTTGAAGTGTGTGATGGTGTGTCATCATGAAGCTAAATTACTTTGCCATGTCTTCAGGAACATTCTGGTCATTTCACTATCAAAGCATGGTTCAAATTGATTATTTGTTGTTGGTATTTATGGTTTCACCTGGTTTTAGAAGCTCATAATGCATCACATCTTCCTGACAGAGCATTCTCTTCTTTCCTAAGCAATTTGGCATGGCAGTTGATGTTGACAGTTGACCTGGATCAACCCATGATTTTGTGCATTTGGGATTCTCAAAATAAATCCACTTTTCATTGCCAGTCACAATTTGATGCAAAAAAGACTTTCCTTCGTGCCACTGAAGCAACATTTTACTGATGACTTTTCAGTTTTCCATTTGTTTTTCGTTCAGTTGATGTGGCACCCATTTTTCATCATTTAAAATCTTTCCCATTGCTTGTAAATGATCAGAAATAGTTTGCTGAGCAATGTTTAATCTTTCTGCAAGTTGTTTTTTGAGTTTGACATGCATCTTCATCCAATAATGCTTGTAATTGTTGGTCTTCAAACTTTTGGTTGACCTGGACGTCTTTGTCTTTCACATCAAAATCATCACTTTTAAAGCGTTTAAACCAGCGTTCACAAGTACCTTGAGATGGAGATGTTCACCATAAGCTTCCTGAAGTATTCAGCAGCACTTTTCTTCAAAATAAAGTAATGAATTAAAACTTCCCAGGGGAAAAGAAACAAGATGGCAGCCTAGGCAGCCTCCTAGGCTGACACCTCATCAACAATTTGGAAAACAACAACAGCTAAAATCGAAAGGGATTGCACCAGACCCACAGGAAAGCTGGCGAAATGGGAAGGCTACAATTAGACACCAAGCAGGGTGCCACTGCTGCCATGTGGAGTTTAAAACTATGGCAAAACTGGACCTGCTGGAGCCGCTGCCGCCGGGAATGAGGGAAGCCAGACCTCGCTCCTCCCTGGGGCCCAGGGACTGGGCCAGCCCACCAGCCGCCGTGGGAACCAGGGAGCTGATACGGGACCTCCACTGTGCCTTTGGTGCCTGCGAGGACAAGAAGCCTCCCTGCCTGCAACCATCCCGGCATGCAGCTGTCCCAGCCCGCCCGCCGTGCTGGTGAGAAGCTGGTGCTGCATCTCCCAGCCCGCGGCTGGCTCAGCCCGGTTTCCACGAGCGCTGTGCTGGTGGGGAGCTGGCGCGGTGCTTTCCGTTGGCGGCTCCGGCGAGTCCTTCCTCCGCCGCCGCATGGCTGGGCTGAAGCTTCCGCCACTACCACCATGTGGATTTTATTTTATTTTATTTTTTAATATATATTTTATTGATATTTCACAGAGAGGAAGGGAGAGAGATAGAGAGCCAGAAACATCGATGAGAGAGAAACATCGACCAGCTGCCTCTTGCACACCCCCCACCGGGGATGTGCCCGCAACCAAGGTACATGCCCTTGACCGGAATCGAACCCGGGACCTTTCAGTCTGCAGACCGACGCTCTACCACTGAGCCAAACCGGTTTTGGCACCATGTGGATTTTGAAACTACAGGGGAAATTGAGCCACAGGAGCTACACTCACTGCTGCACCCTCTGCCGCGCCCGCGAATGGGAATCCACTGAAAACAGAGCTCACTACGCCCTGGGATCAGAGAGAGTGCAGCTTCAGAACTTAGCCTCTGCGTCCACAGCAGCTCCGAATCTGCACCAAAGGAGACACCATTGAGGGCAGTCTCTCCGCCCACAACCATCTCAGCCCACCCACAACCTTCCCAGCACACCTGCTGTGCTGGTGTGGAGATGGCACGTGCTGGTGAGGAGTTGGCACGGCACCTTCCGTTAGTGGCCCCGGCGAGTCCTTCCTCCCCCGCAGCATGGCCCGGCTGAAGCTCCCGCCACTACCGCCATGTGAACTTTAAAACTACAGTGGAAATTGAACCACAGGAGCAACCATCGCTGCCGCACCTGCTACTGCCACCTGCCACCGCCGCCACAAATAAGGGAAATCCACCGAGAACAGAGCTCACTACGCACGGGGCTCAGGGAGTGGGTGGCCTCAGAACTTAGCCTCCACGTCCACAACTGCTCTGTTTCCGCACCGAATGAGACACCTTTGTGGGCGGTCTCCCCGCCTGCAGCCATCTCAGCCCGCCTGCAGCCGTCCCAGCCTGCCTGCTGTGCTAGCGAGGAGCTAGCGCCTCGCCTCCAATACAAGACCCCAGCGTCCCAGAGGGGCCGTGTGTCCTGGGTGAGCCATATATCCCAGGGGGCCATGTACCCCGGGTGAGCCGTGTGTCCCAGGGGGCCGTGTGCCCCAGGTGAGCCATGTGTCCCAGGGGGCCGTGTGCCTCGGGGGAGCCGTGTGTCCCAGGGGAAGCAGTGGGACCCGGGGGGAGGGGCCGTGTGAACCAGAGGAGGAGCGGACTCTATTTGTGTGGTCCTGAGAAAGTCACCATAAGACAAGCAGACTGCCAAATGAGGAGAGGATTATATTCATGTGGTCTTGAGATAGTCACCATAAAACAAGCAGATTGTCAAATGACAGCAGGGAGGGGAAGGAGACCTGGGGGGAGATAAGAGAACAACTGAAGGACTGGTATGCATGAATATAAGTACAACCAACAAACACAGAACTCTGGGGAGGGAGGGCATGAATGGGAGGGGGGGCCAATGTTAAGCTATGTACACTATAATAAAAAAAATAAAAAGAAAAGAAAACTTCCCACAAATGCTCTTTTTTTTTTTTTTGGCACGAACTTCGACATTTTTAAGTGTAAAAACATCTATGATGTTAGCACCTTCAGCATATTTGACATATGAAGTTTTGAAGCTTGTTGTCAATACAACAAAATAGCATACATACCAAATCACACATATATCAACATATGTGTAACTCCATCTAATGAAAAAAAATCCGCATTATTAACTGGTATACCTAGTAATACAGTCTATTAAGGACCACCAAGCAATCAGCATTCCTGCGCCCCACATGCCTGACCGTGTGCTGGGCACTGTGCTTTGCATGAGGGACCCTGAACCAAGGGGTCTTTGGCCTGCAAGGACTCTTCGTCTGGCTGGAGAGAGAGAGACATTGTTTTCAAGTGCAAAATTCTCTGATACATCATCAGTAGGTGGCATTCTGCTCACCACCGAAGTCAATGTCTTCTTTTATATTTGACCTCTTTTCCCCGCTTCACTCTCCCCTCACACTCTTCCCCTCTGGTAACTACCATTCTGTCACCTGTGTATGAGTTTGTTTGCTGCTTTCTGTTTTATTTCCCACTTAGGTGTAAAACCATATTGTTCGTGTGAGATAGACATTTTTTATAAAGTAATAGCAGCAAGGAGGTGAGTGTGCTACTAGAGGTTTGTGTGAGTTGTGAGGATACCAGAGAAGTTTCTAGAAGGGTGTGGCATTAGAGCTGAATGTTGAAATCAAAGCGGATGTGAAACAGAACGACACCCCATAAAGACTAATCCCCGCCCCCCAGCCCTTGCCTCCAGATGCAATGACACAGATGTCCTCTTGGTCGAGGCTTCTTGTTTCTGAGATCTGTCTACACTGTCACCTGGCTCAGAGCATGCTTTCTTCTATTGACCAGTAATGTTCTCTGATGGACACAGCCACTGCAAACCCTTTTTCCGACGGGTGGGTTGTTTGGAGCTTTAGATACTGTGAGTAGAGCTGCTAAGGCATTCTACAAGTACCTTCTTGACTAAGGCTGGGAAAACTACGGCCCATGGGCCGGATCTGGTGAATAAAACTATTTTAAAAAATATATATTTTATTGATTTTTTACAGAGAGGAAGAGAGAGGGATAGAGAGAAACATCGTTGAGAGAGAATCATCGATCAGCTGCCTCTTGCACACCCCGTACTGTGGATGTGCCCGCAACCGACGTACATGCCCTTGACCGGAATCGAACCTGGGACCTTTCAGTCTGCAGGCCGACGCTCTATCCACTGAGCCAAATCGGTTTCGGTGAATAAAACTATTGAATTAAAAAAACAAAACAAAAAGACTGTACCCTTTTATGTAATGATGTTTACTTTGAATTTATATTAGTTCACACAAACACTCATCCATGCTTTTGTTCCGGTCCTCTGGTCTAGTTAAAAAACCCATTGTGGCCCTCGAGTCAAAAAGTTTGCCCACCCCTGTTCTAGACACACATTTTCATTTCTCTTGGAGGCTCAGGAGTGGAAATGCTGGCTCGTTATGTTTATGTCTAGTTTTGTTAAAAATTGCTGGACAGTTCTAAATGGTTGCAGCATTGTATCTGCCCACCAATCGCGTTGGAGAGTTTCAGCATTCCACATCTTTGCAAACCTTTTACCCTATCAGTTTTGGCCATTCTGGGCCATGTGCGGTGTTACATTATTGTGGTTATATTTGTATTTTCTGAAGTCAAATGATTGTGAGTGAGTTCCCTGTTCTCACTTCTTTTTTGAGTAAGTTTCCACTTGTCCTTCTTCCTCATGGACCATGAGCTCTGTGTCCAGGACTCTCAACCCTGGCTACACAGGAGGACATCTCTGCACTCTTGGTTAGGCCGCACCCCAAGGACTCTTGGTTTTATGCCATGGCTGGAGACACGTGTCTTTGGTATTTATGACAAAGCACCCTGGTGGTCCTATGTGCACCTACGCTGAAGGGTTCTGGCCCTGCAGTCCAGTGGCTCTCAACTTCTAGAGGCATCAGAATCACCAGAAAACACAGAGTCACTGGACGGCTCCTTAACACACTGATTGCTGAGGTCCACCCTCCTGAGTCTCTCATTCAGAGAAACTGGGTTAGAGCTCAAGACTCTGTTTTTGTCTGAATTTGCATTTCCAGCAAGCTTCCACTGATAGGATTCTGCTGGTCCTGGGACCACCCTCTGAGACCTACTGTGTAGACACACTCACCAGACAGCTTCTCAGCATACTTGGAGTTCCTTCAAGCTTTCCTTCCCGTGTATCTATTATCTGTTGGCGATGCCTTGTGCTTCCCTCGCACGCGCTTCTTCATTCTTTCAGAACCAGCTCAAATGTCACAACCTTTGAGAAGTCTGTCCAGCTTCTGTCGTTTCACTCATTGTTGTCATGTGTTATGTGTAATTTCACTTTTCAGTTTTGTTAATATCTGTTTCTGTGTTGTGACTTCAGCATGTCCTCACCTACCCAGTGAAAGTTCTATGACATCAGAAGCATGCTTCGTTCTTAGAATCCTTGGTGACTAAATATGTGGCACATTACTGACTTTCCACTGTTTTATTAAAAAAAAATTTTTGGTTGTTGTTTTAATGAATGAAAGGTTGGATGTCTATAGAAAACAAGATATATAAGGCTTCCAATATGCTCAAACTCTTAAAAACCACAATTGACCATCTGTTACTAGGCTGGTGGCCAGATTACATGAGCCAAAGAACAAATCTATGGCAAAAACTGAAATAAAAGCCATATATCATCACAGGGTACAGTTCACATTATCTTTAAAAAAGTCACAAGAAGGAAATGGAAGTTCCACTTGAAATGGAATATTTTTTAATTGAGTAAGCCAGCAAGCATAAAATGGAAGAAAAATTTAACAAGATGAAAGGGAAGTATAATTATACTTAGAATATTACATTTGCTTCCTGAAGGCTTTCTTAACAAATAAGAAGTGCTTAGTCTCCAGACTTGGAAGGACAAAGTTCCATGTGAGAATTATGTCACTGGAAACGTAATACTTTATTGAGAGCTTCACGTGGAAGCGAGGTGGTGATCATCCAGTTATGATAACGCAGGCTACAAATTCCTTGCACGTTGTGTCTGAGTATTTGTTCCGTGAAGTTCATTTAGTCCATCCAAGTTCATTTATTTCCATTCCAGTACAGAGACTGAAAGCAGCTAAAAAATTAGCTCCAAGTAAGCATCCCTATATGCATGAAGGGTTGCCACAGGTATTACAGGAAGTCCAAGTTGAATTTCAGTTTCTAACAAATAGCACATAATTGTTTTTGTTAGAAGTATGTCCTGTGTAATACGTGTGACATGTTGCATGATTATACTAGAGAACTATTAATTGTTTATCTGAAATTAAGATTTCACAGGGTATCCTGCAGCTTCATTTGCTAAATCTGAAAACACTGCTTCTTTTTAACTGCAGAAAATCCTGCCTCAGATTACTAGGTTGCATTGCATGTCCAGTTTACTTTCATGAAATTCATGGGAAAGGAGATAATTAGGGAGGGAGGGGAGAATATCATGAAGAGAGGGGAGGAGATGGGGCGGAGGGAAGGAGATGAGGGGGAGGGGAAAAGATGAGGGGGGAGGGGAGGAGATCAGAAAGAGAGCAGGGAAGATCAGTGAGATGAATTTCTATTCTGAAGGAGCTGGGCAGCTGTTAGAGAGTCTTTTTAAAATATATATATATTTTTATTGTTGATAGTATTACAGATATCTCCTACTTCCCCCCTTTCCGCCCTAACACAATCTTTTTTTAAAATTTGATGTAAAGTTTTCTTTTCCTTTTATTTTATGTTTTTAACTTTTATTGTTGAGATTATTACAGATGTCCCTTTTCTTTCCCCCCATAGTTCCCCTCCACCCAGTTCCCATCCCACCCCAGGCCCTTGCCACCCTATTGTCTGTGTCCATAGGTAATACAGAACATGCATATAAGATCTTTGTCTAATCTCTTCCTGCACCCCCCACATCTGCTTCCCTCTGAGAATCCTCAGTCTGTTCCATTACTATGCCCCTGATTCTATTTCATTCACCAGTTTATTCTGTTCATCAGGTTTTTTATTCATTTGATTTTTAAATTCACTTGTTGATAGATATGTATTTGTTGTTACTTTGTTATTCATAATTTTTATCTTTACCTTTTTCTTCTTCTTCCTATTCTTAAAGAATACCCTTCAGTCAGCATCTCATATAATACTAGTTTGATGGTGATAAACTCCTTTAGCTTTTTCTTGTTTGTGAAGCTCTTTATCTGACCTTCAAATCTAAATGATAGCTTTGCTAGGTAGAGTATTCTTGGTTGTAGGTTCTTGCTATACATCACTTTGTATATGTCTTGCCACTCCCTTTTGTTTTTTAGTTTCTGTTGAGAAATCAGCTTACAGTATGGGTACTCCCTTGTAGGTAACTAATTATTTTTCTCTTGCTGCTTTTAATATTTTCTCTTTGTCTTTTGCCCTTGGCATTTTAGTTACGACGTGTCTTGGTGTGGGCCTCTTTGGGTTCCTCTTGTTTGGGACACTTGTGTTTCCTAGACTTGTAAGTCTATTTCTTTACCCAAGTAGGATAAGTTTTCTGTTATTATTTCTTCAAATAGTTTTTCAATATTGTGCTCTCTCTCTCTGGCACCTCCATAATGTGAATGGTGTTACACTTAAAGTTATCCCTGTCTTTATATCTTTTCATTCTTTTTTCTTTTTGCTCTTCTGATTGGGTGTTTTTGCTTCCACATATTCCAAATCATTGATTTAATTCTTGGAATCCTCTATTCTATTGTTGAATCACTGTAAATTATTCTTTATTTCAGTTAGTGTATGCTTAATTTCTGACTGGCCCTTTTTCATGCCTTTGAAATTCTCACTAAGATTCTTGAAAGGCTCATTAAGCCCCTTGAAGCTCTCATTAAGATCCTTAAGCAACTTTATAATCATTGCTTTGAACTCTGTATCCAGTAGTTTGCTTGCTTCCACTTCTTTCACTTGTGACATGTTTTTTTGTCTCCATATTTTGGTTGCTTCCCTGTGTTTGTTTCTATGTATTGGGTAGAGCTGTATGTCTCCTTGAGTTGATAAAGTGGCCTTGTGTAGTAGGTTTCCTATAGGGCCCAGAGGCTCAGCATTCCCATTCACCTGAGGTAGACACACTTGGTGCACCCATTTTTGGGCTGTGTGCACAGCCTTGTTGTAGTTGAGCCTTGATTGCTGGGAGGAATTGATATCCAGGTCAACTGGCTGTGGGAACCAGCTGTGACTACAGTGGGAGTGCTGCTGTGCAGGATACACCCTTATGGGGCAGGACTTGTTTCAGTGGGGCTTTGGTGCTCACTGAGTCTGCCCCATGTGTGTGTTACTTATAGATAATAATAGAGTTATAGAGTTATAATATGGTATGGCTCACTCTAACCACTGGGTACACTGGCTCTTGCATCTCCCAGAAGGTGAAAAGTCAGCCACTGCCTGGAGCTATCCAGCAGGATCTACAGAGAGATATGCAGATTTCTCCTCTTTTATCAGTTTTGGAAGTGCCAAGACAAGGTTCAGCAGTGAAGCAAGGCAGGCTGGTGCTGGTGTCATCCTTGGGCCTTTTATTGATAGCTTTGGGGCTTCCTGACCCACCTGAAGTTTGGGTGGGGTTTAAATTGGGTGGGGCAGGGTCTCAGGGAATCTCCAGGGCAGAAAAAAAGAAATCGCTGCCAGTCAGCCCAGCACTCAGAAGGTCCCAGCACAGGAAAAATGTCTGTTTCAAGCACCTCTATGTGAAAGAAAGCCACCCCCATGTTCCTGTCCTGGATCCAGACAGTCCAGTTTCTCCCCATATGTGTCTGGGTCCCCCAGAGCCTTGCCCGGCACTAGAGCTCAGAGTAAGTGGAAGCTTGTAAATTCAGTTGTGGTGCCGGCCATTTAAGAGGAGCATCTGGGTCTCTAGCAGCCTGTGTGTCACTCAGCCCCAATCCACACTGGTTTTTACAGTCCTAGTTCTTACTGCTCATAGGGACTCCTTTCCCCAGCTCTGGGACCCTGGGCTGGGGGTCTGGTGTGGAGCTGGGATTCCTTGCTCCTCCAGGCAGCCTCTACAGAGGCGATCTCTCTCCCAATTAAAAAAGTGGTACATGTGGGTGCCAGACTAGCCCGTTCCACGCCTCTGCACTTTCTCCAGTCTCACCGCACTTTCTTCTTAACCTTTTTAGTTGAAGTACTTCCACTCAGCCAGTTTTCCTGGGGTTCTGGATGATAGTTGTTTTGTATTTTAGCGGTAATGTTGATGTGGTTGTGGGAGGCAGTGAGTATAGGTGTTTCCCTATGTTGCCATCTTGGTTCCTCTGTTGGAGAGTCTTAAGCAGAATGACCTGGCCCAGCTCAGGGCTAACAGGACCACACTGGCTGCTGCTGGGGAACCAGTGTTCTGAGGGACAGGGCAGAAGGGGGTGACCTGCACATGCTCAGGCAAAAGCTCCATGGTGGGCTGGGTGGTTCCAGTTTCGGGCAGTGGTGCCTTGAGCTCTGGAATCTGCTCCAGCTTGGAGCTGGGACAGGGCTTCATTCTCTGAGCTTTCACTTGCACCCTGGTGTGGTTTCACACTGGGACCTGAGAGAACCTGAAGGGCTTCCCCCAGGGGCACCCTTGGGTGCTCCATCCCTGGATGCTCAGGAGGAGGAGGCCCTTTAGGTATATAGGTGTGTGGCTTTGGCAAGACGGTGTTCCCCAGGAGACAGCAGGTGGGGGCCTGGCTGGGGAGCAGGTGGTTACCTCCTTGGAGAACCTGGGGTTGGCGGGCGAGGTAGTACAACCACACAGGGCTTACATGAGCTGGGGCTTTCATAATTAGCATGACTATGACCTAACTTATCCCACACCTGGATGGGCACAGACACTGCAGGGCTACCAGTTAAGTGAAAGATGTTAGAGGAGACTGTAAAACCCAACACTGATGAAGGTACAAGTGCCTTTCTACGAAGCACACACACTGAGGGAAATTCCCCCTGAGTGTCTGCTCTGCCCAGGCCTGTGCTAGATGGTCACTCACCCAGCAATCCTGGGTCAGGCATGTGTTATCTCCTGTTGCCCCAAGTTCTCTCTCCACCAGCAGCTTCCTCCCAGCATCCTCGCATTTACACTGGGACTTTGGTTCTGAGTGAGATGATCAAAGGCACTGCAAGTTTTTCTACCAGGGAGTGGCATGATCCGATGTATATTTATATAGATTTCTATTCTTATGTGGAGAATGGGTTTCATGGCTGACATGGAGATGGGACTAGCTTTGGGCTGTGATTTGGAGGTAGAATTATGGAGGCAAAAACCAACAGTAGTTAGCATATTAATGTGGAAAGTCCCACTAGAAGGCTAATGGACTTTAATATTCAGCAGGGCTGAAAACCAGCATAATATTGCCCTGTTGTTGGCCAAATGGCTCAAGGCAATTCCCTAACTTGATAATTCTTTTGCTGTTTACCAAACTTTACCTTTGATATGTCTGTTTGCATCCCTAAAGGGAAAATGTGTATTCAAGTGAATAAAAAGCTGGCAGGTCCAGGGTTTTGGGGACCTTCTCCTCTAGAGGGCATTTTCCACCTGGCTCCCCCATGATTTCTAAATTCATATTTCTGGAGACTGAAACAAGATGGTGGCCTAGGTAGTCTCCTAAGCTGCCACCTCATCAACAATTTGGAAAAAAACAACAGCTAAAATCGAAAGGGATCGCACAAGACCCACAGGAAACCTGGCGAAATGAGAAGGCTACAACTAGACACAAAGCAGGGTGCCGCTGCTGCCATGTGGAGTTTAAAACTATGGCGAAACTGGACCTGCCGGAGCCACTGCCGCCAGGAATAAGGGAAGCCAGACCTTGCTCCGCCCCAGGGCCCAGGGAGTGGGCCAGCCCGGCCTACCGCCTTGGGAGCCAGGGAGCTGAAGCCAGGCCTCCGCCGTGCCTTCAGCTCCTGCCCAGATGAGAAGCCTGTGAGCAGTCTCCATGCCTGCAACCATCCCAGCCCACAGCTGTCCCAGCCCGCCCGCCGTGCTGGTGAGGAGATGGCGCAGCATCTCCCGGGCTGCAGCCAGCTCGGCCCAGCCTCTGCGCACGCCGTGCTGGTGAGAAGCAGGTGCTGTGCCTTCCGTTCATGGCCCCGGCCAGTCCTTCCTCCACCGCCACCCGCATCCAGCTCAGCTCGGCCTCCGCGCAAGCTGTACTGGTGAGGAGCTGGCGCAGCACCTTCTGTTTGCAGCCCCGGCCAGTCCTTCCTCTGCTGCCGAATGGCCGGGCCGAAGCTTCCGCCACTACCACCATGTGGATTTTAAAACTATAGGGGAAATTGAGCCACAGGAGCGACCATCGCTGCCGCATCCACCACTGCTGCCTCAAATAAGGGAAATCCACCGAGAACAGAGCTCACTACGCCCGGGGCTCAGGGAGTGGGTGGCCTCAGAACTTAGCCTCCACGTCTGCAGCTGCTCCACTTCTGCACCGAACGAGACACCTTTGAGGGTGGTCTCCCCACCTGCAGCCATCTCAGCCCGCCCGCCGTGCTGGTGAGGAGATGGTGTGGCGCCTACATTCGCAGCCCCGGTGAGCCCTTCACCCTTCAGCCCCACCGCCGCAGGGCCAAGCCAGAGCCTCGGCTGGGACTGCAAGGAGGGGCGCCTCTGCCGCCATGTGGATTTTAAAAATACAGTGGAAATTGAGCCACAAAAGCCACCCCCTCTGCTGCACCCACCGCCATTGCCGCGAGTGAGGGAAGCCCACCAAGAACAGAGCTCACTCCATCCCGGGCCCAGGGAGTGGGCGGCTTCGGAGCTTGGCCTCTGCATCAGAAGCCGTTCCTCTGAGACTCCTTGGAGCGCGGTCTCCCTGCCTGCAGCCATCCCAGCCTGCCCACCGTGCTAGCGAGGAGCTAGTGCAGCGTCTCCAATTCGAGACCTCAGCACCCCAGAGGAGCCGTGTGCCCCGGGTGAGCCCTGTGTCCCAGGGGGCCAGGTGTCCCAGGTGAGCCCTGTTTCCCAGGGGGCCGTGTGCCCCGGGGGAGCCGTGTGTCCCAGGGGAAGCAGTGGGACCCGGGGGGAGGGGCGGTGTGAACCAGAGGAGGAGCAGACTCTATTCGTGTGGTCCTGAGATAGTCACCATAAACAAGCAGATTGTCAAATGACAGTGGGGAGGGGAAGGAGACCTGGGGGGAGATAAGAGAACAACCAAAGGACTGGTATGCATGAATATAAGTACAACCAATGAACACAGAACTCTGGGGAGGGAGGGCATGAATGGGAGGTGGGGGGGGCAATGGTAAGCTATGTACACATATAATACCTTAATAAAAAAATTAAAAAAAATAAATTCATATTTCTTATCTGATGTTTCAGATCCTGAACCCTACCCATACTGGTTTCAGTTTTAGATAGAATTAATGGGGGAGGGTAGAGGGAATCAGAGGTAATGCTAGACCTTTGGTTTTAATAATGGGATGATGACATTTAAAGATATATATTTTGAGTTTAGACAGACATGGAGAGGGAGAGAGAAATAAAAACATCAATGATGAGAGAGAATCATTGATCGGCTGCCTTCTGCATGCCCTCTGCTAGGGATCAAGCCTGCAACCCAGGCACGTGCTTTGACCGGGAATCAAACCCATAATCCTTCAGTCTCCAGGCCGGTACTCTATCCACTGAGCCAAACCAGCTAGGGTGCCTTTTTTTTATTTTTTATTTTTTTTTTTACTAGAACAAAGAAGATAGGAAAGGAATAAGTTGGCTAGAAAAACATCAAGACTATTTCGGGCGTGTTACATTTTAGTTGTCCACTGGAGACCTATGAGGAAATGGCATGTGAATCCTGGAGTCTAGAATTCCAGGAAGAGATCAGGAGTAGAAATCTAGATTAGGAATCTCTGGCCTATAGATGCTATTAAAAGTCTGATGTTTGAGGTCACCTTGGGAGAGGGTGCCAAAGGAGGAGGAGGCCCATGACAAGGTGTGGGCGGCTTCGATATTTAAAATGGAGTCTGGAGGGAAAGTTACCAGCAGAGGAAAGTGAGAATGAGCAACTAGTAACCCACTCTCAGCCCAATCCTGCTGAGAAGCGCGTTAAAATCAGGACAGATTTTAACTGGAAATGAAGCGGGAGCCTGCAGAGGCCTCGGGAGAGCGAGTCTGACCGAGCGGCTGAGAAAGCCTCTGTTGTGGAGGAAGTGCTTCCCGAGGGGGAGCCCAGAAACCATCCTCTTCGTTCTAGGCCCTGCTCCACAGACTCTAACATCAAAACAATTCCAAGAAAGCTCCTTAAGTTCTTCAAAATGATGCAGTCTTTTAGAAACAAGGGTGAATGTTAATGGCCCATCCTGGAAAAGTTTAAGTGAAGGTGCTGTGCAATTTAAACCGAGCTGGAATGTTAAAAACCAGCACTGAGTTACATAAATAAAATATTGATGGGGCCATTATTCCACTGATATTTGAGAGCTGGCAACACGCGCGCACACACACACACACACACACACACACACACACACACACACACACTGCTATTAGTCAGCCCCTTAGGATAGAATATTTAATTTCATGGCTGATAAACTATGAGAATGAGCATGCTCATCAGCATCTATTTACCAGTCCCCAGCGTGCTATGGGGAAGAGGACATCTGGAGATGCAGTGTAATGATGGCAACAGTGGGAAAATAAAGGTGCAAAATGAAGTCTCAGCTAAGTCCCCAACCCATCAGACTGGCTACTCAGAGCACAGGCCCCGCTGATGGGGATCGGCTGTGAACCAGAGGTCACCTCAGTGAGCTGGTGTAGGAAGGACTGCGGGCCCTTGGCTAGTAGAGACAGTCATGCTTAGTGGACATGCCTGGATAAGAGGGGCACCGGGCATCTTCCTGTAAGTGTTCTGTTACCAGGAGATTATATCCACGTATAGTTGATGTGCAATTTGACTGAATACACACAAGTTTGCTTTCATGGAGGAAGATTTGGGAGAAAGAATCTTCCTTTTGGTAGTTGAAGTATATCTACTCTCAGGCATAATATTTCCATTTATTCATGACTCCCTCATGCTTTACGTTAGCAAAGATGTATTGAGCACTTATTCTGTGCAAAACACTGGACTGAGGTTGCCTCAAACAAATGCACAGAAGAAAGAAATTAGCCCGGAATATCGAATCTTTCTTCTAAACCGAGTGAGCTGCTGACTTGCTGGCGCTGCTCCCAAAGGGTATTGATACCCAATGGGCAAAAGTAGGTTTAGTTTATCCTTGTATTATTTTTATTAATTATTGCATTATTTTCCAATCTAACAACTGTAAACTTGCTTTTGTCCTGCCCTGTATATAGTCCTTTCTAATAAGGATGTTCTCTCTGAGGAGAAAATATATCGAAAAAGGAGGGGATCAATCTAGTTCCTACCAGCGCGTGACCCCCATCTTCCTCGAAGTCCTCCTCTACGCCATCGGTCATCTCCTCGCCGTCAGCGTCGGGCCCTCCTTCTGCAGGCTCCTCGGGAGAGTGGTCTGCATTCTCCGACACACATTCGTCTTGGATCAGCTCTATTGTCTCTTCCAATTGCTTCTTCTGAGCTTCTGGGGGAGGGAGGGGAGAAAGCAAACGACTACTACCTTGGGTTGCTTATGCGCCATTTGGATAAACCATGAAGAAAAACTAAACAGTCTACAGAAGGTACAATCTACTGCTAAGTGTATGGCTAAGTGTGTGAGGAAGATAAGGTCCTGTGAATTTCAGTCAAATTTATTAAGTTATGTATATTATGTACATGTCTATTTTACATGTATGCTTATTCATTTTTTAATGGAAATAGAAAAAATAGGGGAATCCAAATGATACTGGTAGATAAAGAAGTAATGATTTACATAAATAGCCCCATTGGTGTGACTCAGGTTGAGTGTCAACCAAGGAACCAAGAAGTGACTGGTTCAAATCCTGGTCAGGGCACATGCCCAGGTTGCAGGCTTGACTCCCCAGTGTGGGGCATGCAGGAGGCAGCTGATCAGTAATTCTCTCTCATTGATGTTTCTATCTATCTCCCCCTCTCTCTTCCTCTCTGAAATTAATAAAAAAATATTTAAAAATATGTACATAAATAGATGATCTTTCTGGTTATACAGGTGGGGCAAAAGTAGGTTTAGTTTATTCTTATATTATTTTTTTAATTAATTATTGCATTATTTTCCATACTAACCAGTATAAACCTGCTTTTGTCCTGCTCTGTATATAGTTCTTTCTAATAAGGATGTTCTTTCTGAGGAGAAAATATATAAAAAAAGGAGGGGATCAGTAAAACACAGAGCTTGCTCATTGGAGGAAGGAAGGTGAGAATGCTCACTGACAGGCTCAAACGTAGGTGAGGACGAAAACTTACTGGGATAAAACGCTCAGAAGCAGGTATGTCATCTCTCAGACAACACGTCTAAGTGGATGATCTTTGAAATTTTAGTCTGAGTCTTGTTGGCAGTTAAGGTTCACCTCACAGTTGAGAATCGAGGTCTGGTGTGGGGTGGCCCGGGCTTGGCATGGAGCTGCCTCTTTCCCCAACTTTGGGAAGCGGGGCAAAGTGTGAGAGCCCTCCATGAGTCTCGGATCCTCAGCCTTACAAGCAGGATCTCTGCTGTGTAACTCTTAGGGGTTGGAGCAGTAACTCAGTGTCTAATGGAGTGATTTGCAAACCATAAGAGTTCAATGGACAAAACAGAGACGGTCCCAGAAAGGCTCTAAAGTGGTTGTTGTAAGACTTCATACATGTATATGTAAATCTATAAAATTGTCATCCAAACTAAATAGGGAAATAGGGAGTTAAACTTAAAAAATGGTTTAATTTAGAAAAGAGGAACCAAGTAGCTAGATGAAGAGAAATGCAAAGTAGGCAAAAGCTATAGACCCCAAATATCCTGAATTTAACTGCTATTGATCTGGAGCATATTAAACTGAGATGAGTCAGACAAAGACAAGTAGTGTATGATATCACTTACATGTGGAATCTAAAAGCCAAACTAGTAAAAACAGAAAGTAAAGTAGCAGTTTCCAGGGTGTGGGGGCAGGGAGAAGATGGGACACATGCTCTTTAAACTATGAATTTGCAAGGAGTAGTAAGTAAGCTCTGGAGACCCATTGAGTATAGACAACAATATTGTATTATAGTCATCAAACTTGCTAAGAGACTAGATCTTAATGATTCTAACCCAGGGGTGGGCAAACTTTTTGACTCGAGGGCCACAATGGGTTCTTAAACTGGACCGGAGGGCAGGAACAAAAACAACCTGACCATGCTGGCACTCTCATCTTGGGCTGCTGGTGAAGGAGTGGAGGGGAGAGCAAGAGAACCCTCCCCTCTTTTGGCTCTGCAGGCTGGACAGAACAGCCGAATGGGCCGGATCCGGCCCGCGGGCCGTAGTTTGCCCATGGCTGTTCTAACCACTAAAAAGAAATTATCACTGTGTAACCTGATGTAGGTGTTAGCTACTCCTGCAATGGCCATTATATTACAACTAGAGGCCTGGTGCATGAAATATGTGCATGGAGGGGGTGGTTTCTCAGCCTAGCCTGCATCTTCTCCAATCTGGGACCCCCTTGAGAGATGTCTGACTGCCAGTTTAGGCCCAATCCCACAGTCAGACATCCCTCTCCCAATCCAGGATGACTGGCTACTAACCACTCACCTGCTTGCCTGCCTGATCACCCGAACCCCTCTGCCTGCCTGCAAGATTGCCCCTAACCCCTCTGCCTGCAGGCCTGATCACCCCTACCTTGCCCCCCTGCCTACCTGATTGCCCCTAACCTCTCTGCTTGCCTACCTGATCACCTATAACTGCCTCTGCCTGCCTGCTTGATTACCCCTAAATGCCCTCCCTTACTGTCCCAATCTTGCCCCCAACTGTCCTCCCTTGCAGGCCTGATCTCACCGTTAACTGCCCTACCCTGCTGGCCTGATTGCTCCTAACCCCTTGACAGCCTGATTTCACCCCCAACGTCCCTTTCATGCCAGCTTGATTACCCCTAACTGCCTCTGCCTCAGCCCCCAGCACCATGGCTTTGTCTGGAAGGAAGTTGGACATCCAGAAGATGGACATTTGACTGGGTCTGATTAGCATATTACCCTTTTATTAGTATAGATAGTTTATATAGGGTAGGATTGCTTAAATGGTGGGGTGGTGGAAGATCCTTTTTCAGCAGGAGGAGATACTCTTTGCAGACAAAAATACCTAATCCCTATATCTGAACTGATAGCCAGCCATATGCACTATACTGCCAAACTGGTCATTAAAAAATTGAACCGCTTTCTTACACCTTACACCAAATGGCTGTTGCCCTTAAAACCCTCCTCAGCCCCCACTTTAGGTTATGCCTTCACAGTTCACCCAGATTAGGTTTTAACTGGTTGACTTTTATGCCAGTCAGCGTCAAAAGCTCTGCCTCCTAGGCAACCATTGGCTCCTCGCAGTTCACCAAGATTTGGTTTTGATTGGTCAGTTGTTATGCCAGTCAGTGTCAAAAGCTCCACTGGAGACCAGAAGAGAAAAGCGAGACTTGGCTGCTGGTGAGTGGGCTGAACTGCTGACCTCTCAGAGAGAGGGGGGGGCTTGGCTGTTGTCGAGGCCAAGAGAGAGAAGCAGTTCAGCCCGCTCACCTGCTTCTTGCTCAGTCTGGTGTTTAGTTAAACCTTTGGTAGTTACGACCCTGGCTCTTTATATTATAGATGTATAAATATATTCCATTAACATGTTGTACTCCTTAAATTTATACCATGTGATATGTCAAATACATTTCAATATAAAACAATAAAAAAAAAAAACCAAAGAAAAAAATTGCTAGGTTTCATTCATCTCATCTCCCTTCCACATATCATTTTCCTCTCCAGTTCCAGACCTTATCCTAGGCTGGCCATCCTCCAGAACTGTGACCAGCACCCCCTGAGAAGAGGCTATGAGGGTCAGACTGGTTTGATCAGTGAAAACTTTGGAATCCTTGCGGTGAAACACACCTCCTGCTCTCCTGTTGCCTCCGCCACTGCTGGACCTTGGACCACACAATGGATGTGGACACTCTGGTTTTGCCTTACATCCTTTCTTCTAAGAGTGTTTCTGTACTTATCACCTGACCTCCTCAATTCTAGCCTCTCTAGGTAATCATTCTGCTTGTTCAACTGGCCCTTAAGTCCTGGGGTAGTATTTCAAGACAGAGAGAGAGGTGGAGTTTGGGATTAGACAGTTATTATTCCACTAGGCAGGCCCAGTTACAGGTGAATTTTTTTCAATAAACACATACAATACTGTAAATATACATTATCTTTTTTATGATTTTTAAATAGCATTTTCTTTGCTCTATATTATTTATTGTAAGCATACAGCATATGATACATATAACATGCAAAATATATATTAATTGAATTATTAATAAGACTATGGCTATGATTGTTAAGTTTTTGATGGGTCGAAAGTTATATTGTAGTTTTGACTGTGTGAGGGTCAGTGCCTATAACCCCTGTGTTGCTTTAGGGTTAACTGTACATTGAAAGTTGTTCCAAGTCTTAAAACCTTTCCTAAAGCAAAACGTTCTCAATTTTAGGTCACTGTGTTTATTTTTTGTTAAAAATCATATTGGAATGTTTTGGTGTAGCATACTCTTTTCTTCTCTAGTGGTTTCAGAAATATTGGTCTGAGAACTTTCACTTTTTGATATTAGAAGTGATGTCCATTTTTTTCCTCCAAAAAAACCTGAGCAGTATGTCGGGTTTTCAGAGCCTCTCAGAGCCGGACCTGAGATGCACAGCCCGCATTGGGCTTGGGGTCTGAATTGCTCAGTTGTCTTTGGAGCTGAAGCTGACGTTGCTGATCCTGCTCTGAATGTGATCCCTGCTTCTTTGGTCCATTGATGCCTGGACAAAGGCTCTGACAGTTCGTCCTACAGCTGTCCTTTGTCTCATTCCTGTTGAAGTTTCCTTGAAACTTGAGCTCTTGCCTTCAAGGTCATTGTCTCACTCAAAGGGGATGATATCGGTGTCTGTCTTTTGTAAAATGGAAAGTACAACACAAGGCAATTTTCAAGACATATTTTGATGTGTTCTGTTCCCCTCACTGAATGTCTAATACAGACAGAAGATGACATAAGGTATTAGAGAGGATATGGGACCCATATTTTCTCTGATTACTAGTCCTACTAACCGTAATTTTCTTCTGTGAAAGCTGAGCATATAATTGGCCCAAGAAGGTCAACTTGGCTGCGTTCAGAGTTGCTCTTCGTGCACATGAAGAGCAGAGATGAGTGCCTTCTAAATTGTAAAGGCCACACCAATGTGTCAGCACCAAATGCTCTAAATAGTTCTCAAAATGAATTTACGTATTTTGATTATTTCCCCAGACAAATTGTCCATGTCAAAATACTTAATCACTATTAATCATTAAGAATCACATACTCCAAAGACAATTTTGGCTTTGACATGCCCCTACAGACATAGTGTTTTAAATTATTCTCTGCCTTTGTGTGTGTGTATATTAATATATAACCAAATGTAAAAGGTAAATGCATGGGAGACATACCTGGGTTGAGAAAAAACTTTAAAGACAATGGCCATCGATTCATAAAAATTTAACAGGACACTGTCAGCCTGTGCTTTGGGACTTGTGGATTCCTCCAGCCGTCATCACCTCAGCGGGAAATGCCACAGCTCCTAAGCAAATGGTTCCATGAATGGAATTGCACAGGGAAGCACATGGGTCAGTTTCACGACCTCGTAATTATCTTATCGAAATAGAAAGAAAAGAGCAACTTCTCCTATTTTTATGAATAATTATCTACTTTTACTTCTGCTAGAAATGAGTAATATTTTTGTTTATTCTTACCTTCATAACAGTCTCTTTATCTGCATAATCCTTTTCCTTCCATCACTTTTACTTTTTATTGTATGAGTGTGCATCATATATGTGTTTTGCGTCTGTGTGTGGTGTGTGTGTGTGGTGTGTGTGTGTAGTATGTGTGTTGTGTATTATATATGTGTTTGTGTGTATGTGTGTGCGTGCACTCAACACATTTATGTCCCTACTAGTAAAGCTTCTTTGGGGCAGAAACATTTTCATTTATCTTTGTATTTCTGGTGGCTAACTCGGAGTCTTACATGCAAATTAAATATTTTCGGAATATATTCATGAATTGTCATGGAACTAAATCATAAATGTCTGGGTGTCATTATTTTCATGGAGTTGGATTGATTGTTGAATTTGGCTTCGTGGTAGCAAACCTATGAATTCAAAGAGAAATGAAAAGCTACCTTCCGGCAACATTCCACAGCACCGCCGCACACACCACGTCCAGTCAGAGGTGGGGCCTGAGAGTTCCCAAGAAGGAAATCGTAAACGATGGATTTCAGCAGAAAAAGCAAATGATTGATTCCAACAGGAAAAAAAGGGTTATTACAGCTGCAAGGTAGTGAGTGCTCACAAAATGCTGACCAGGCGGAATTCACTACCGCTGGGCATTGCCACATCCTGCGGTGGGCTCATCACTTCACAGGCGAAGAAAGGGAGGCCCCATCCTCCCAGTAGATGTCCAGGGTCCCACAGCCAGTAAATGCCAGAGCCGAAATCCCCACTAAGGCATTCTGACTCTAAAAGGAAAAAGGCCTAACTTCACACACGTAGAACGCTTTGGCTCTCTTCAGTAACAGGAGCATTTTAAATCAAGAATGAATCAGTCCGCTTAGTTTGGGCCGTTGTTGGAGCGGAACAATGACGTCGGAGCTGAGGAGGGAAGGGACGGGTGAGTTCTCCGGGAGGTGCTCCGGTGCCAGCTCCAGCAGGCACTGTGGTTTAGGAGACGCGGCTTCTCTCTCAGGGCCGGTGCGGTCGGAGCACGGTGAGCAGCGGAGAGCCAGAGGGAACACCAGGTCTGTGCACAGCAGGGGCCTCGGGCCACCACAGGCGCCATACCCACCATTTAGAAAGGAACTGAGATATTGCTTGTTTAAGGGTTGTGGTAATTGTAAGGGTTAGAGACTACTTTCCCCATTTTAATAAACGCTATAAGGCCCTTTCCAAATGGCGCGCAGCACAAAGTCGCCAGCTCTCGGTGGACTGGCTCTGGGGAGGTGTGGGCTGCTCCCCGGGTCAGGGTGAACCCCTCTGCGGGGAGGAGGGGTCAGGCCCGGGGAGCCTGGAGCAGGGCAGCTGGTGGTGCTGGGGTGAGGTCCTAACTGACCTTGGCCGTGTCCATTGACGGACTCAGGGAGGGTAGGGGTAGGTTTCTATCCCCCACGCTTGGTCAAATTACTAAGATGGCACTGAATTACTCTCTTGAAAGGGGTAACATTTGTATTATGTAAATGTATCTCAATAAAGCTGTTAAAAAAAAAGAAGGCAGAACAGAGCCAGTGAGAGGTGAGGAGGGTTGGGGCTGGCGTAGCTCTGGGTCGGCAGGGCCAGAGCAGAGAGCGGAGGCTGAGGCGGGGCTCTCGCTGGGCTGGGCAGGGCTGCTGTCACGCTCCGGGGAGGGACTGGGGCGAGACTCTATTGGGATGAGGAGTGAGGAGGCGTCCTTTGGAAAGTGATGGAGGGAGGCCCAGGGCTAAGGCTGCCCATGCAGGTGCTTCCTGACCAGAGGCCTGACCCGCTCCTCAGGGCACTTCCTTCGGCGATCTGGCCACGGGAACTCTCTCTGCCCCGCTGAGATGTAAATCTGTTACAATTACTGACATATCTCAGCAGCACCTGGAAAGTGTCCCTTTGAAATCTGACCATCAGGAGAGACCAGTCCCTCCCACTATCTATCTTCCCTCCCATGGGAGAAGGACATCCTCCTCCCTGCCTCACCGCAAACACGTGCTCCTCTCCCCTCCCCCCCATGCTGCCAGCACTTGCCCCTGAGCTCCCCAGGCGCTGGGCGCCGGTCCTTGGTCCAGGGGCATGGAGGGCGGCTTCCACCCTCCTCACAGCACTCTGGACCCTATCGCCACCATCTGGAAGGACATCTTCCTTGCCATTTTTTAACGTGTCCAGCTCAAAGCTCCTTCTACAGCTACTTGAGGGGCAGCACAGGAAGCTGTCCACTGCAGCTGGATGGAGTTGTTAAAGGCACCCCCTCCCCGCCCCATTTAGCTTCTTTTGAAGCCTCGTAATCTCCTTCTTGTATAAAATGCTGTTTGAATTCTCTGCTATTGTTAGATGGTCCCTAGTCCTGTAAACTCTGTCATTGTAAGCTGCCATTTTAAGACAATCTCTTCTTCTATAAAATGATTTTGTTTTTGGTTCAAATAATAGGAAAAGATAAACTTAACTGTCTGATCTTGCAAGCTAGCCATCCAATGTAATAGACTGATTCTACATAATAAAAGGCTAATATGCAAATTGACTAAACAGCAGGACGACCGGTCACTATGATGCGCACTGACCACCAGGGGGCAGACGCTCAATGCAGAAGCTGTCCCCTGGTGGTCAGTGCGCTCCTACAGGGGGAGCACCGCTCAGCCAGAAGCCGGGCTCACGGCTGGCGAGCGCAGCGGTGGTGGCAGGAGCCTCTCCTGCCTCTGAAGCAGTGCTCAGGACGTCCGACTGATGGCTTAGTCCCCGAGGGCTCCCAGGCTATGAGAGGGCACAGGCCGGGCTGAGGGATCTCCCCACCAACTGCACAAATTTCATGCACCAGGCCTCTATGTGATAATAATTCTCACATTCTTATGCCAAGTACTAACTCATTATGTATTCAAGATTACACTGTCTGTAACCATAACTGGCACAGAGCCCTTTGTAATATCTGCAAACAAAGAGGCTCGAAAGTATAAATACTGGGAACTTCCTGTATGTGGGGCTCAGAGATTTGGAAGAGACACCTTCCTCTGGGCCTCTGGCAATAAACAACTCCTAATTATTGGCTCATTAAGGGGTCTCATTATGATACAACACTTTAAAACATTTAATTTTTACAGTCCAGTATTTCTGAGACTTGTTAAGAGAAATAGCACCGTCTGTCCCTCCCTGCTCCCCATTTTCAGCTCCTTAAAGTCTTACTACTCGCTCAGCTGATTCTTCCAGAGATCTGCCCTCCCAGGTCTCCATGACATGATGCCCTCGCTCCTTCTCCACCAGGTCGGTGCCCTGTCTGCTGCCGCCACACTCCAGACTCTCTGCCACAGATCCCGCTCACGCGCCTCCTCGTTTCCATCTTTGCTTTCTCCCATGTTTTCTGGGAGAGTTCCTCCAACTTGTCTTCCCTTCCTGAGTTGAGTTATTTATTTTGCCATCATGTTTCAATTTCTAAAAAGCTCTTTACCTGCCATCTGAATACTCAGTTTATGTTTCAGGTACTTACTTCATGAATGTAATATTTTCTCTTTAATGAGGTACTACCGTATTTGCCGGCATATAAGACGACTTTTTGGCCCTGAAAAATATGCCTCCAAGTGGGGGGGTAGTCTTATACTGCGAGTATATAACAAACTCTGTATTTTTTGTGGAAATGTTAGGGGGTCGTCTTACACGCCGGCAAATACGTATTTTTCAGGGCCAAAAAATCATCTTATACGCCGGCAAATACGGTAATCAGAATTTTGTTGTTGTTTGGTTTTTGAAATTTTATTCTTCCCACACAATCTCAGTTTCTTCCAATTTGTTTTCTATTTTGGTATTTGCTTATTATGTTACATCTCTTCTCCTGTCTGTTCACAGTGACAGTGGGTGTTAGAGTGCCAACAGGCAGTGTGCACCATGGGGACTGTATCTGCAGGGTGACCTGTTGACCATTTCATTGGATTGTATGAAGAAAGTTAACCCTGCATTACGGAAGAATGCTTCTTTAAATCTTTCTCCTCAGACCGGTCATATTCCCAACTTCCAGTGTCTTCCAGGAGCCTGGGTCCTGCGAGGGAGCAAATGCTGGGGATTTCCACAGTGAGGGAGTAAACTCTTCCTCCTCTCTCTGCTTTCAAATGCTCTCCAGTCTGTCTAGCAGCCCGAGGTCTGCCGTGTGAGCTCGGCCAGGAGTAGTCAGGAGGACAACAGGTTTCTGGTTCCCCAGAGGGCATCCTGCCATGTTTTCCAGAGGAAGGTGGTTGTCTTTGTGCTGAGATTTGGGGGAGCTGGGTGATTAAAACTGGACCCAGGTTGCACAGGTGTGCTGAGTCCAATCCACTTCTCCATCTGCCTAGCCCCCACAGCTCTGTCCCCATTCTCCCCAAGACAAGGGGCTTTTAGGTTAAAACACCATCACAGTTGGTGCAGTTGCAGGAGGGGGCAGGGCTCAGTTGTGTTTGCTTAGCGTCTGTAACCAGAAGCATCAGCAATTTGATCCAAACTGTCAACAACAGAAGGCACCGGAACAGTGCCATAGGTGGCCACCTGGCCACATGGAAGCAGCGCCCTGCCTCTGAGAGCCACAGTCTGTGGCCAGAGGAGAGAGGTGGCGATGGTTCGAGATGCAGAGTCTAATTACTACGAAGCAGCCAAAGGAATTCCTGACTCATCAGAGTAAAGAAGACTGCGAAGATGCTGTGGCCAAACTCTGTGGGCCAATTATATTGACATTCTGTTCCAAGGTGTAGGAAGGCCAGGGTATTTTAGCTCCTTTTAAACATTTCATTGGCTGTTATCTTCACAAGGGATTAGACATTAAGCTCGGTTTCAGGGGACATAAAAGGAGAACTGAACTGAGTGAAAGCAGCAGACATTTGGTTCAGAAGAGAGGACCCTGCTGTAGGCGTCTGAAACCCCAGTACGAACAGGGACCACGTGACTAACATCAGTGCGTGCCCCGGGCACCCATACACTAGCTGACTGGGCAGCGCACCCACGCGCAGGTGAGCAGCAGGACTGGAGTCTAATGTTCCCAAAGAAGTCCTGTGTTTTGACATTTATGTATAATCTCCCATTTTGGACATTGATGTTCTTAAAAACAAAAAAACCCTATCTTTTACCGAGCTCATGGGAAGATGCATTTATCCAATGGGACTCCGCCTGTGACCACTCTCATGCTCGGGTCTAACATTATCATAGACGTGACCTATGTCACTGGGAGTGGCTGAGGGAGACTGGCTGGCCATGTTAGCCATACCCCAAGAATAAAGGGGAGCTAAATAATGTCTAGTTGCCTTTTCATAGCAAAGACTGTATGTCTGACATGTGATTTTGTTTTCAAAGGTGCAGCCACCTATGGAGTAATTGTGCCCATTGTTTTTCCTGCTCTCTCTGTACACCCTTTTAGGTCATTATCATCACCGAGTAAACCCCATAATACTTGTGCTAGTCATAGGTGGCAATGTAAGTGTGGTTCTTAAAAAAAAAAAAAATCTAGGAATGAAGCACATTTATAGGCTAAACTGATGTTAAGGGTTATTTATTGCTTTTAATAAATAGTCAGTATATCCTAAAATTGGTGCATGAATTATTCAATGGAAAAAATAACACAAGCATGGTGGGTTCACAGCTATTACTATTAAAAGTTGGGACTAGAGAGACCGAAACAAGATGGCGACCTAGGCAGCCTCCTAGGCGGCCACCTCCTCAACAATTTGGGAAAAAAACCACAACAGCTCAAAACAAATGGGATAGCACCACACCCACAGGAAAGCTGGCGAAATGGGAAGGCTACAACTAGACACCAAGCAGGGTGCCGCTGCTGCCATGTGGAGTTTAAAACTACGACGGAACCGAAACTGCCGAAGCCGCTGCTGCCGGGAATGAGGGAAGGCAGACCTCGCTCCGCCCCAGTGGGCCTCGCCGCCACCCGCGGGTCCCTCTGCCGCCGCAGCCGCCTCCCAAGACCTGCTAGGCCCTGCCTTCGTGCTTGCCCCGCAGGTCCCTTGGCCTCCGCCCACAACCTGCTCTGCACTGCCTTCGCGCCGCAGCCGCTGCCCGCGATCTGCTGGGCCCTGCCTTTGCGCTCGCCCCGCGGGTCCCTCGGCCACTGCCTGCGACCTGTTCGGCCCTGCCTTCGCATGCGCCCGCAACCTGCTAGGCACTGCCTTCGCGTGCGACCACGGGTCCCTCGGCCGCCGCCGCTGCCCCTGCTGCCCGTGGCCTGCTCTGCCTGGCCTTTGTGCGCGCTGTGCTGGTGCAGCACCTTCTGTTGGCAGACCTGGTGAGTCCTCTCTCCACCGCTGCATGGCCGGACCAAAGCATCAGACACTACCACCATGCGGATTTTAAAACTACAGGGGAAATTGAGCCACAGGAGCTACCATCGCTACCACACCCGCTGCTGCCCCCATAAATGGGAATCCATCGAAATCAGAACTCACTAAGCCCTGGGCTCACAGAGAGTGCGGCTTCAGAAATTAGCCTCTGCGTCCACAGCAGCTCCGCATCCGCACCAAAGAGGACACCATTGAGGGCTGACTCTTCCCCCGCAGCCATCACAGCCTGCACACAACCTTCCCAGCACACCCACCATGCTGGTGAGGAGATGGAGCGTGCTGGTGAGGAACTGGCATGGCGCCTTCCGTTAGCAGCCAAGGCGAGTCCTTCCTCTGCTGCCGCGTGGCTGAGCCGAAGCTCTCGCCACTGCCGCCATGTGAACTTTAAAACTACAGTGGAAATTGAACCACAGGAGCGACCATCGTTGCCACACCCGCCACTGCCACCCGCCACCGCCGCTGCGAATAAAGGAAATCCACCAAGAACAGAGCTCACTATGTCCAGGGCTCAGGGAGTGGGCGGCCTCAGAACTTAGCCTCCGCGTCTGCAGCTGCTCTGCTTCAGCACTGAACGAGACACCTTTGAAGGCGGTTCCCCCGCCTGCAGCAGTCCAAGCCTGCCCGCCATGCTAGCGAGGAGCTAGCGTGGCGCCTCCAATATGCGACCCCAACGCCCTAGAGGGGCCATGTGCCCCGGGTGAGCCGTGTCCCCCAAAGGGGCTGTGTGCCCCGGGTGAGCCGTGTGTCCCAGGGGGCTGTGTGCCCTGGGCAAGCCCTGTGTCCCAGGGGAAGCAGTGGGACCCAGGGGAAGGGGCGGTGAGAACCAGAGGAGGAGCAGTCTCTATTCATATGGTCCTGAGATAGTCACCATAAAACAAGCAGACTGCCAAATGAGGACCGGATTCTATTCGTGTGGTCCTGAGATGGTCACCATAAAACAAGCAGATTGTCAAATGACAGTGGGGAGGGGAAGGAGACCTGGGGGGAGATAAAAGAACAACCGAAGGACTGGTATGCATGAATATAAGTACAACCAACGAACACAGAACTCTGGGGAGGGAGGGCATGAATGGGAGATGGGGGTAAGGGGGCAATGGTAAGCTATGTACACATATAATACCTTAATAAAAAAAATAAATTAAAAAAAAAAGTTGGGACTACTTTTGAGGCCATGGTCCCTCCTCTAGCTGACACGGGAAGGCTGGAGACCCTGAGAGCAGCCAGCCGTGCTCCCGCCCGGGACGAGGTCCGGGATGAGGTGGATGGTGGGGAGAGCAGAGGAAGAGAAGCCGTGCCTTCTTCTTGAGTTTTCCAGGGTCAGAGAAGGAGCCCGTGTACCACGCGAGTATCTGCCGGAAGCTATTTAAGATGCAGGGAATCCAAAATGTTGTCATTACACTTCAGCACACTGACTCCTGACGCTTAGGGATTCACTCCCAACGGTGGCAGAAGAAGGCCTTTGCGGCCTGAACCCAGCCACGTGGGGAGTGGGGAGGGCGCGGTGGGTTTCTCCCCACCCTCTCCTTCCCACCTCTGCCTGTGCCCTGGGAACTGTCTAATGGTGCGAACTGGGAACGAGAGAGGAATAGAACAGTAACAATAAAAGTCAATGTTAGCTACCGATTAGCTTGCAACCAAGTAAGTATTAAAACGAGTGCCCCTGAACATTAAGGAGATATTGAGTCTTTTCAAGACTTCTACTGCATTTCTCCCTACTTTCTTCTGTAACGCAGGGTTGACTCTTTTCATATAACCCTGATTTTTTTTTCATTAAAAAAATGTGTAGAAAATGATCATCTTATCTCTATAAAAACAAATGCGGTTCAAGAGACAATCGTCAAGAGAAAAAACATTAGCAATGAAACAATCCCACTTTCTTCCCACCGCGGGGAAGGGAGAAGCTTGCTATCACAGGACCCAGCCCGCCGCTGAGGAAGCCACTGCCTCCTGCCGGGAAGTGTGGATGCGGCGCAGGCAGGTGCCGCCCATGGAGGGGGAGAGCTTTGGGCCTGGGGGCCGCTTAGACATCCCACCGGAGAGCCGGCTCCTCGGGCGGAGCCGCCAGCCTAACCCAGTGGACTGAAGCGCCACACTTTCCTCCCAGAGGTGATTTGTATGTAAATGAGTTCTGCACAATCCTTTAAGCTGACTTGGGAATTGGCTGTCAAAGTCCTTCGCTGTAGGGGTTGCCATACATAATGAGTTTCACAGAAGTTCATTGAAGGGAAATACTGACTCAGAGACCTCACAGGGCATTTTCACCCTGGAAACGCTTTCTATTTCTGCCCCAAATGGCAGGTGACAGACGCCCTCCCGCCTACGTTTCTCCAGTGAGAGGTTTAGGCAGCGAATCTCTGCTCAGCAGAAAACACATCGCAAGTAGAACTTTTTAATAAACATGAGTCTACTTTCTCTCTCATTTGTCATCCACGTGAAGGAAAGACGTGGGAGGGAGACGCGGTGGGCAGACAGACAGGCTGCAGGGGCCGGGTGGTCACACTCCTTGGCTGTACATATCTGTTCCCACCAGCCCCAGCTCGCTCTGATCCCAGCCGTTACCCCCCTCCCCCCCCAACCTCCCCCCCAGCCCCCCGTGACTGCGGGAGGACTCCGTAGGCAGCCTTGTCACTCCCACAGCGGAGGCACCACCACTGGCCTCACTGAGAGCGAGAACAGGCTCAGGCAGAGGCAGGGCTGGGCCGCTTGGACCCGAGCTCATTCCTGTCACCCGGAGGCCCCCGGGCCTCAGGAGCCAGGGCTGCTTGGTCCTTACCCTGTGACGCGGTCAGCATCAGGCCCCGCGCTGGGTCAGAGCCCAGGCCCCGGCCCTGCGGTTCTCCCCAGAGAAGCTCCCCAGGCAGCCGGGCAGTGACGCCCCGGGATGGGGCCCTGCTGGCACCGAGACCGACACTCCGGATGGGGAAGTGATAGGGACGCACAATCTGATGGACAGAGCACCTGAGTTGCTCTGAAAAATAACCGCATTATTTTCAATCTTAGAACACATATACTCATGTGAATAGGGTTAAGTTTCTTTTATGTGAAGAGGGGGAATTTTTCTTAAGTTTCCTTTTCAAACTCTGTGCGAAGCGATGGAGGAGGTGACTCAGACCTGAGAAGCAGGGTCAAACCGACCCACCAGGAGTCAAAACATCACCTCATCGCCTGATGACAAGGACAAGTGCGGACGTCTGTGGCCCCCAGGAATACACCTAGCTGCGCTCCCTTCCCAGCCTCACCCACCCCCTTCCCTTCCCTTTTAGTGTCCTCCCCTGCACCTGTTGGGAGGCAGCATTTGATGCTTATAAGCGCCCTGTCTTCTTGGTTGCCTGGCCTTATCAATAAACACCTCGTGTGATTCAACCCGACCTCCATGACTGGACACAGCGACAGGCAGCCCCGGCCCAACCGGGGGTGTCCCGGTAACAAAGGACAGGGAACTCACCTGATAGGGAAAATGAGACATTTTTGGGGGGCTAGCAATCTGAATCTGTGCCATTAACCTAATCACATTCTTCTTAGCCTATAGTCTAGCCACCGCCCCTTTAATTGTCTGGTTCTGCAAGACGTGGTCACTTCATTTCAGAGAGGCCGTGAGCCATCCCCAGACGGAGTTACCAGTGCTGGTGCCAGGCCAGGCCTTTGGTTGTGGTCTCAAAGCCCCCCACATGGGCTTTTTGCAAAGCCTGCGAAAGATCCGGAAATATAATCCGTGTTTGGGGACGAGGAAACAAAGGGGTATAAAAGGAGAGCTTCCTCCGTATCGGTTTGCTCAGGATTTGAGAGGAACAGTCTCCCCTGAGTCCTGTGCGGTCTCTGTGAAAGGACTGGGAACACGGGGTGTCTCCTGTGCCCCCGGGACGCCTGCGTGTTTTCTTGGTCGCCTGGTAGGCTCAGTAACCCACCTCAGACCCGGGCTGCCCCTGACTGGTTATGAGCCATGGAAAAGCCTGCTGGCCTCCACCCTTTGCTTTCTCCTCGGGGAAGTGAGGGGTGGATGGGAGCAATGGCTTTCAAAACTGTATTATTATTTTTTCAACTGAAACTTCTTGCAAACGAAGTCATAGGTTGAGTCCCAATGGATAAAACAGATGGAGGTGACGCTAGCTATCCACCTCCATCACCTCATCTTGTGTCCAAGGGGCCTCGGGGGATCTGAGGCTGCACAACAGTGTCAGCCTGGGCACTGGTCACCTCCAGGTTGACCCCAGTCCTCACATTCTGTGATTCTAAATGAGATCGTGGCCACAGGAAAAGGCACTAACATCGCATGAAAAGGTCTGGGCTGGCAATTCAGAGCCCAGAGATGTGGCACAATGACACTGTCATCATCGAGTTGGCTGGGTGGCAGAGACACGTGGTGGTGAGTTCTGAGCTGGGTCCTGAAATTTCACAGGCTCACAGTGATGCAGGAGTTGGGCTTTGTGGTCATGACCCTGAAATCCACTCAATGTTGCTGCACTTACTTTAATGACGTATGAATTGTACTTTTAGCCTGAGAGAATTAGTCCATGCATTGACTTTATTTTCTTAAAGATTACTTGATATTGAGCTATAAACCTCCAAGGACAATCCTACCACTACTTATTAGCATCAACATACTTGTCATTTTCCCCCTTTTGTGAATATATGACTTTTAGACAAATTGGCTCATGTTCTCTGAAAAGCAAAAGACCAGACCCCACTGTTGTAACTCTAGCTTACTGACTTCATTCACAGTGAACCTGCCTTAAGAAGCAGGCCCCTGGCCCTGGCCCCGCCCCTCGCCCTGCCTGTCTAGGTGATTGACAGTGTCTCTGATTTCATTCCCACAAGTCTGTGGGCACAGACCCTGTTCACTTACCCGCCTCTGCCTTCTGCTGCTTCTCAATCTTCTCCAGGCGTCCTAGCAAGGAGTCGATTTTAGTTTTGATCTGCGTTAGTTCTTTCTTGATTGTCTGTAACTCATCTGATTTCACTGGAGGGGGAAAAGGGGCAACAGAAAGTCAAAGGCCAGGACTCATGACACCCTGTGCTTCCCCAGACGCTATCGAATCTCAGAGGATGCTTTCGAGTCCCATCAACTCCGACTGCCTCCAGCTTCCCCCAAACCGAGGACTTGATCACACAGTGATTCTCCAGGATGGGCGCCTCTGGCATGTCTTCTCACCAGCGTGGTGCGAGGTGGAGGGATCTAGAAATATTTTATAAAGTAGCTGACACTAAATTTAGTTTTGGCAAATACTAGTAGTTGAGTAACTCTTAGAAGGACTCAGATTGAGGGAGGATTCAATCCTGACAGTTGTGTTAATAACGATACTTTTAGGACTAAGTCCTAACATATATTTTAGCAGTCAGTGATATTTTTAATCCGGTACTTTGGTGATTGATTGGAACCAGAATATCACACTTTTCCCCTAAAATGCCTAAGATGCTAGAGAAATCTCCCAACTTACAGAACGCTTGTACTTGACTTTTTAAAAAGGAAACTGAGGCAGTGAGCTGTGCCAGCTCCTAAGTCCTGACATCGGAGGAAGGAAACTCACTGACGCTCCCACTGCCAGGTTCACATGGATGGCTCTCCTGCTGGGTTTTTGCTCTTTACTATGGTTTTTAAAAAAGGCAAGACTAACAGAAGATGGACAACTTTTCATTTTGCCAAGTAAGGATGTTAAAAACAGCAATTATAACAAGCATCCTACTACCTCCTATGATTAGAAAGAAAGGGCTTAAGCAAAGGACGACCAAACACTCCTTAAAGGAGGTGTGTTTATGATCGTGAAAATCCCTGCGCCACCTTCGCTTCCCGAGGGGGGAGGACGTTTGGGGGTGCTGTCAGGGACCCACAGAACCCGGAGCCTGAAGACGTTGAAGCTGGCGCTGTGGGAGCCACACCTGCCGAGAGCTTCCCCTGGGGGGGCTGGGGAGTCTGTGTCCCAGCAAAGAGCCACGCTCAAGGCCTGGGGCACAGTCCCGGCCACGTGGCTCAGTTGGTTAGAGCGTTGTCCTTCTCCACCAAGGTTATGGGTTCAATCTCCAGTGAGGTCACATACAAGAATCGACCAATGAGCGCATAACTAAGTGGAACAACGTGAAACAACAAATGGATGCTTTTCTCTCTCCATTCCTCTTTCTAAAACCAATCAATAAAACGTTTTAAAAAGGTTTGGGGCACAGATCTTGAAATCAGGGACCATCCTTCTCTGTCACTTTCACTTCAAATTTGTAATGATCTGAACTTGGCTATTCCCTAGGAATTTCAGAAAACAAAACAAAACAAAACAAAACAAAACAAAACAAAACAACCGAGTGTTTAGATTGCTTCTTTAGTCTTCAGGAAATTTATTGTAAATAGTAAAAACTAAATGCAACCTATGTTTGCTTGAAATAGGATTGTCAACTCAGATATGTCACTTAATATACGGGGTAAATTATGCATTAATGTACACTAACTGCTCAAAGGAAGAAAGACTTTTTCTAATATGAAAATGAGAAAATTTCCATTATAAAATCATAAATTTTTCATAAAAAACAGATTTTTACTTATAATGCATAGTCATTTGTAAAATAAAAGCTGCAAGCATCAGGGGCCCCTGGGGCGTTCCTACTCTGAAGAACCCAAATGGAAGCAGAACAGCTTAACGTAGAGAATTGCTCCTTCTGCCAGTCATTTTTCAAAGACATAAAAGTGCCGTTGTCGAATTGCAGCTCAATTTGAAAAACATCATCTGTCACAACTTGAAATGGATTCTGCTCTGAAGAATGATTTCCGCTCCCTTTGATGAAAGCACCCCGGAGTTTGACTTAAACCTTAGACTGTAACAGGAAATATTGTGTAACTCCGGCTTTCAGTGCGAGAGCTGGGCTGTGGCTGGGAAGGGACAGATTTCTCGGTAAGTAGAGCCACTCTGCTGCCCGGGAATGCCATTGACTGAATTTAATTTATCTCCTTAATAAATGAACAAATTAACCACCAATGTCCAGTTTTATACAAACTGCATTCCACACCAGCGAGGCATCTTGCAAGTGTGCGGGGAAGGTTTGCTTTGTCTGGCTCCTGCCGGGCCCAGTGGGGACCTCTGACTGGGGTCTGTGAGGCCTGTCTAATTAGCCATTGCCGCGGAGGCCTCAGGGAGGAGCCGCCAGGTGCTGCCCCTCCTGCCCGCACCAGGCAGGGTGGGTGCGGGCCCGTGCGGCGCCCTCTCCTGGGTGCCCAGCGCAGGTGCTCCATAGACTGGGTGGTCCTCTTCTTATGCCTGGGTTCCGAGGACCCTGGCACGAGCCACTTCTGTGTGAATGTGCTTTCTCTCTCTCTCTCTCTCTCTCTCTCTCTCTCTCTCTCTCTCTCTCTCTCACTTTTCCTGCCTTTTTTCTACCTTTTTTTGGTTCCTGTTATCTATTTCTCTGAGGCTTGGTGAGTGACATTCCTTCCCTATTCTTACCTACCCCATCCACACTGTACAGTGGCAGTTTTCTAAACTTAGAGTTTTAAAAGTCTTTGCAACTCTGATTTCTGACATTTTCCCAGAACAACAGAGGTTAGCCCAGAATAAAGGCGAGCCGCGGGCAGAGCGCCCAGGCAGCCCCTCCCCCCCCCACGCCTTCCTTTCCCAGGGCACCACAGAGCCTTCCTTACAAGTCATGTCGTTCCTGCAGAAAGCCCAACTGCCCCAACTTTTAGGGGAAAAAGACCAAGACACTCACACTTACCAACCCGGCTCATCAGGCTGCTGCCCGGGTCTCTCCAAAGACAAGGCCAGGTGCGCCTCCACTGCCCTCAGGCCGACCTCCTCTGAGCAGCCGCTGTGCCCTCAGCCGGGGCCCCGGACCTGCCCCGCGGTGCCTGCTGTGCCCGCTGTGCCCTCAGCCAGGCCCCCCCCCCCCGGACCTGCCCCGCGGTGCCCGCAGTCACCTCCAGCTCAGCCAGGCACCTCCGCCCAGAGCCTGCTGCAGTGACTCACTGAGCTACAGGCTCGGACCACTTGGCACCTCCCCCTCAGCAGACCAATGGGTGGTGGGAGCGGAAGTTGCTATTTCAGGCACTATTATTTTTATTATTTACATGCCTATCCACCATAAACGCCCTCTTCCCCACGGACATGTCTGTCAAATAGCCCACGTGCCTTTCAGAACCACGTTCTGTCTTTTCTGACCTGTGACTTCTTTCTGGACTGGCCCCGAGGGCGTGTCTCCCATCTGTTTTCCGGGTCTCACAGGTGCTGCGGGCCCTCCCCGCCCCTCTCCCTACTGAATGTGAGCCCCTGGGTGACGCTCCGCTCCGCACTGGACAGCGAGGGCGGCTGCTTTGGGATGTTCCTGGGTTTGGCCAGCTCCTCCTCTTCCTCACTGTCCTTCATTAAACATGATATGAACTGTCAGTTCTCCTTAATTAAACATGGCATGAACACGTCTAAGAAGAAACCCTAACTCAGATGAGCCCCGGATGGAAACGTCTTGCCTTTGTCATCAAAAACCAGCTCTGTGAAACTTATTCAGATTCCTGGTTGACCTGGTATTCTGATCTCTGACAATATTACGTTTTAGAAAGAAGGAATTATGGGCTTTTGTCTAAAATAAAACATGTTAATGGATCTATGCCATCACAGGCTCTCAACAACCAAACTCCCTGAACAGAGAGAGGGCATCCATTTTCCTCTCCCTCCCTTCCTCCTTCCCCTCCTCCTTTCCTCCCTTCCTCTCCTCCCTGTCCTTCCTCCCTGTCTAAAGCACATGTTAGACACAGAAGAAATTACCAAATGCTAGGCAATCTGTAGGTATTGTACGCAGGTATGGTCATTGCACGTCCATCTCAGCGCTGTGTGTGTGCTGGCCACTGATGGAGCTACTGCCTAATTCGAGGCTAGATAACCAAACAGGAAGTGCAGAGAGAAAAGGATGTGGAAATAGCCCTTTCCTGATTTATCAGAAGCACCATGACAAAAGATGAGAAAAGAATGCCTGCCTTTGGCAAACACCATTTTGCATTGTTTCCCAATTCCCCTTGACCCTTCAAGATCCAAACTTCTTGTATCTAAAGACACATTCCATTGACTGTAGCACCTTATTCATGTGGAGTATGAGTTAGCAAGAGTCAGGTCTCTTACTAGGAGAAATACTGAAGCCTGGCCGGTGTGGCTCAGTGGTTGAGTGTTGACCTATGAACCAGCGATCAAGGTTTGATTGCCAGTCAGGACACATGCCCAGGTTGCAGGCTCAATCCCCAGTAGGGGCTGTGCAGGAGGCAGCCGATCAATGATTCTCTCTCATCATTGATGTTTCTCTCTCTAAAAAAATGAATAATACCGAATACTTTTAATCAACATACTGTGATACAATTATTGATATAGGAAAGCTGGGTGCTGAGGCAATTCGATCTGATTACTGGAGATTATGAATTTTGCAATTTAAAAATTATGAATGTGAGAATCTGAGAAAACAGCTTCACTTTGGCTCCAAATCTCTCCGCTCACATCCTCTTCCGTGTTTCTAACGGCCTGAGGCTCCGGGGCCAGCTGGGGGTTGGGGGGTGGGGGGTTAGAGGTATTGTGTTTTCAGGCATCCCAATTCTTGTTCCTGTTTCCACTGGTCTGCCTGCACGCTCACTCCACCTGAGGCATGCCCTTTGACCCTGAAACCCTCAGCTCCAATGTTGCCCGTGCTATGACGTCCCCTCCACGCTTGTCCTCTTTTGCACCAGGCTCATCCTCCTTCCCACACCTTCCCGGTGACACTCAGGAGGACACCATTGGAGCTGAGCCTCAGATCAGGGGACACGGTGGGGGAGGAGGGACAGGAGGCAGTGAGAGCCCTCTGGGGAGTAAAGCCATTTTCTCAGACTCCCCCACTCCCGGGGGCTTCAGAGATCAAATCTCTGTCCCCTCCCCGCAGTTTTGTTCAAACCCGTTACCTGGGACATGCCTGCTAGTCCCCATGCGCAAGTGAGCAGTAGGCACTGGGTATATGAGTCTGGAGAACGGGAGAGTGCAAAAGTAGGAAAATAAATATGTGTGTAACCAGTTAGAGATGGCATTTAAGTTACTATATTAGAAGGGCCTGCCTAGTATTTGAGTGTGTGTTTTAGATGGCATCAGATACTGCCTTCCAAGGAGTTTACATATTTAGGCGCTCCTATGTTGGGTGCATTGATGACTACAAGGGATGTCCTCTTGTTGAAATGATGCCAATGTCTTTTACTCTTTTCCTCTAGATAAATTCTACAACAAAAGCTTTGCAAAAAATACACACACACACACACACACACACACACACACACAAAAGAAAACATGCTGTTAACTATGCAGCTCTATTCATGTGTTTGGTAAGAAAATAAATAACATGTAAACATAAAAAAGAAAACATAATGTCATATTAAAAATCTATGCTTGTCCAGTTGACTATACTAACTTATTTTTCTATGAGTGGTTATAGGGTTTGAATTTAAAATTATTCTTCACCATTAGAAAAATGATAAATGAAAATAAAAAACCTAACAAGTTCCTAGGATAAATGGCTTTAACTTGCTTTTAGACACTAGCTAGGATTAGGCCACATCACACAGACCACCTTAAATGTTTTTGCCCAAGCTATCACTGCAGGATTTTAGTTAGAAAAAAGAAGGCATGCTAAATCATTTCAGAGCTGCTCTCTCTAAATAGCTCATTGATTTGGTGATAAACATTATTACATTCGGATACAGTCAACAAAATGATGTCTGTGCCTTTTGCTGCAATGAGATAGGATCTGAGAGGAAATAGGCATGCAGGATGACACTGTCTGCCTGTGTGGAAAATGTGTGCCTTTCTGATTTATGTGATGGGAAATATTTCAATTTATGTTCATCCCTGTGGGGCAAGACTACCCAGGGACAAATAAAGACTCTTCAGCTCACTGCCTCTATCAGCGATCTTCACAGAGGGCACTGTCACCCTGAGGACATCACAGCATGGCAATATCATTCTGCCAATCAGGACTGCTTGGGACAGGCTGGACATGCCCTGGAGTCCTCCTGCAGTCCCTCCCTGGCTGGCCAACCTCCTACGTCCTTCCCTGGCCCCGATGGTGCACCAGGGGGGTCCCTTGGCCTGGTCTATGCCCTCTCCCAATCTGGGACCCCTCAGGGGATATCAGAGAGCCAGTTTTGGCCTGATCCTGCAGGCCAGGCCAAGGGACCCCCCTGGTACACAAATTGGTACACCAGGCCCCAGTTCATCAATAAAAACAAATTAAACCTTTCTGCTCTAATGTATCACTTAAGGCCTCTGTTTCCTTGTTGATTTTTTTTTTTGGGGGGGGGCCCTGGAAAATCTATCCATTGATGTCAATGGCGTGCTAATGTCCCCTCCTGTGCCTGCATTCCTCTTTATCTCTCCCTTTACACCCATCAACATTTGCAATATATATTTAGGTGCTTCTATGTTGTGTGCATTGATCTTTACGAGGGTTATTTCCTCTAGCTGAAATGACGCCTTTATCATTATGTAATGACCTTTTTTTGTCTCTTAGAAGAAAACAAAGGCATATAGGCAATAAAATCTTGGACATTTCTCTTACCAATATTTATTTCTGACATATTTCCTTGGGTAAGGAAAACAAAGGAAAAAATAAACAAATGGGACTACATCAAACTAAAAAGGTTCTTCACAGCAAGGGAAAACCATCAACAAAACAAATGGGAAGAGGTATTTGCCAATGATACGTCTGATAAGGAGTTAATATTCAACATTTATAAAGATTTCAGATAACTCAATATCAAAAGAACAAATGACCAATTAAAAAGTGGGGAGAGAACCTAAATAGACACGTCTCCAAAGAGCACATACAGATGGCCAATAGACATATGAAAAGATGCTCAACATCACTAATTATAAGAGAGATGCAAATTAAAGTCACAATGAGATATCACTTCACACCTTTCAGAATGGCTATCACCAATAAATCAAACAACAAGTGTTGGTGAGGATGTAGAAAAAAGAGAACCTTCGTGCATTTTGATGGAAATGCAGATTGGTGCAGCCACAGTGGAAAACTGTGGAGGTTCCCCAAAAATTAGAAATAAAATTGCCTTATGACCCAGTGATTCCAGTTCTGGGTATATATCTAAAGAACTGCAAAATAATAATTCAAAACAATATATATATATCTCCATGTTCCTTGCCGAATTATTATCCAAGATATGGAATCAGCCTAAGTGCCCATCTATAGATGATTGGATTAAAAAGCTGTGGTACATATATATATATACACTGGGATATCACTCAAGCCACAAAAAAGAATTAAATCTTATCATTTGCAACATCATAAATATACCTAGAGGGCATTATGCTAAATGAAATAATTCAGACAGAGAAAGACAAACACCACGTGTGGAATCTAAAGAACAATGTAAAAAACAAACAAAACAGAAACAGAGAACAGACTGATGGAGGCCACAGGAGAGGGTGATGGGGGGCTGGGTGACATAAGGTGAAGGGATCAAGAAGTACAAAGAGCCGAAACCGGTTTGGCTCAGTGGTAGAGCGTCGGTCTGTGGAATGAAAGGTCCCGGGTTCGATTCTGGTCAAGGGCATGTACATTGGTTGTGGGCACATCCCTAGTGGGGGTGTGCAAGAGGCAGCTGGTCGATGTTTCTCTCTCATCGATGTTTCTAACTTTCTATCTCTCTCCCTTCCTCTCTGTAAAATATCAATAAAATATATTTTTTAAAAAAAGAAGAAGAACAAAGAGGTAGTCACAAAATAGTTACAGGATATAAAAAGCACAGCAGAAGGAATATAATCAATATTGTAATAACTAATATTGTAATAACTATCTATGATGTCAGGTAGAGAATTGAATTATTAGAGGGAATAATTTGTAACCTATATAGCTATCTGTTCTATACACCTGAAGCTAATACAAATACTGTTGAGTGCAAACTGTAATCAAAAACCAAAAGAAACAAGCCTGAGAATCTGACAATTTACACTATTTTCTCAAAGCCCTATACTGACTTCATATAATCACTTTGTGAAATGTATTAATTTGAACAAGTAGAGTTCAGGATCAAATGCAGATCTGCCTACTATAAACTCAAGGTATTATATAAATAAGTTTCTCTTAGTTGTAGCATTTCTAAAAGAGGTATTTTATTGTCAAATATAAATTTGTAAAAAAGAAAAAGTAAAAAGCAAAAAGCAAAAATAATAAGGGTGACATAGATTGAATAAATATTGAACAGTATACTCTGTGCAATGCGGAAGTGACAAAGAACATATTTGTAATTTAGAATGGAGAGATTAGATGCTTTTACAAGTAACTGTAACATGAGACAGTTGGGCTGAAGTCCCAGAATAGGAAGATGAACACTAGTTCGCTCTAGAGGGCGGATGCTGCAGGTGAGAACTATCTCAGAAGACCCGCATTACCTGAGCTGGCCTTGAAAGGCAGGTAAAACAACCATCCATGCTTATTTGTATGTAAGACAGATACTAAGATTGGTAACTCCTTTCTCTGGTAAAGGAAAGGGCTGTCAGGTGGAGGTACATGAACATGAGTTGGGACATATTTATTTATTTATTTAAATTATATATATATATATATATATATATATATATATATATATATATAATTGATTTTTTACAGAGAGGAAGGGAGAGGGATAGAGAGTCAGAAACATTGATGAGAGAGAATCATGGATCAGCTGCCTCTTGCACACCCCCTACTGGGGATGTGCCCGCAACTAAGGTACATGCCCTTGACCGGAATCGAACCTGGGACCTTTCAGTCTGCAGGCTGATGCTCTATCCACTGAGCCAAACTGGTTGAGTTGGGACATATTTAAATAAGTGTTCAGTTAAGCTAGGAGAAGAGTGGGGGTACAACTGGGGGTGGAAGTATCAGACCATTTACTAATATACCTTGAGAAATACCTGGAGATTTCGGATTCTTACTTGGTAAATGGCAGTAATTTTGAGTGTTGAGCGAGGAAATGACAAAAGCACTGGGTTTAGGTAATCCAGTGGTTGGGCGTGGGGTGAACAGGGTTGGGGGAGAGCAAAGAGTCCAGAAAATGAGTTAAAGAGTGGTAGGGTACTTAAGACTGAGCTTGGTAGGGCCCGATCTCAGGAGAGAGCAGAGATAGAGGTTAGGTTTATTGGTGGACTCGCTGCACGCTCTCCTCGCTCCAGCGGGAGGTAGGTCGGACCTCTGGGGTGGCTTGTGGAACAAGTCCTCAGCCCCCAGGAACCCACTCCAGTGATGCACCTCACTGGCGGGTCTTGCTGAGCAGCTTGTTATTGGCTGTTCTGTTTTAGAACCCGGTTGTATGAAGGAGCCCCATTGCAGCAGGCTTATGACTTTCTTTATACAGATACTCAACACCACCTGTGGATCCAAGTATTATCGTTTCTATTTCCTGGTTATAAAATAGGGGCACCTCAGGGTTCAAAGCTCTCTGCAGGCCACCGTGGCTGGATGCTGTGGAACATGGAGGTGCCCTGGCCACCCACTGACCACACTCTGCTCTCCACCCACAATCTGTCTCCTGGAAGCAGGAATCTCTGTGATTCCATCCTCCCAACCCACGGCCTTTCTCAATTCGATTCAGTACCATCTGTGAGGCCCGTCTGGCCCTCTGGCCCACACCTGAGAGCAGAACACACAGGTGTGCTCCGGAGACTGGCTGCGGGGTGATTAGCGACAGCGGGCTGCATATGGCCTTGCTCCTCCACTGAAGCCTTATCTCCACATTTAAGCCACATGCTCTTGTGGGGAAAACCCAACAGGACAGCACCTGCTCAGTGCTGGGGATAAGTTCTCACAACTATTCCTTAAAGTTAATGCCCTGTCGGGGTCACCTGTTCCATTATCAAAGGGCATCGACAGAACCCCCAAATGCATCACAACTTACTAAGATTGTTCTTGTTACACATGAGCATTTAATTAATTGATTTAATGAATTATTTGTTCCGAGGGCACTGATTTTTCCACTGAGAAACTAACTCATCGGTACACATGCCTACTCTGTTGTAAAATGCTTATTAGCAACATCAGGTCTCTTTCATCTTAGGATTCCATGATGTGGGATGGTACAAGTGGGTGGCAGTTTCAGTTCAAATTGATTTGAAAAGGGACAGAAATGTCTCATGGTAACCTCAATTTTTAAAGAGGACACTACTAGAAACATTTATCTTCGGCAAATTACTACATTAATCTATTTTTTTCTTTATCTGTTTTTTTCTCCTCAGCAAAATCCCATATAATAAAGAGGTAATATGCAAATTGACCCTCACACCACCATACAGGTGGCTGCCCCCATGTGGTCAAAGATGTGCACCACAAGATGGCTGGCAGCGAAGGGTAGCTGTGGGCCATCGGGCCAGAGGGGAGGGCAGTTGTGGGGGCGGGGGGACCAGGCCTGCAGGGGAGAGTTAGGGGTTACTGGGTCAGCAGGGGAGTAGTTAGGGGTCAATCAGACTGGCAGAGAACAGTTAGGGGGTGAGCAAGCTGGTAGGCAGGTGAGCGGTTGGGAGCCAGCAGTCTCGGATTGTGAGAAGGCTGTCCGACTGCTGGTTTAGGCCTGGTCCTGAGGGGTCCCAGATTGGAGAGGGTGCAGGCTGGGCTGAGGGACACCCCCCTCCCCAGTGCATGAATTTCATGTACTGGGCCTCTAGTTCAGTTATATTTAAAAATTCTGAAATAAGAAATGAAAATTGTTCAAGCTATAACATTAATTTCCTCTTCTGAATTTACAAAGTTATTAAATGCTGAGAGACAGCTATTAATTAAAGATTATATATATATATATATATATATATATATATATATATTAGAGGTCTGGTACATGAAATTCATGCACTGGGAGGGAATTGTCCCTCAGCCCAACCTGCACCCTCTCCAATTTGGGACCCCTGTGGGATCAGGGCTAAACAGGCAGTTGGACATCCCTTTCACAATCCTGGACTGCTGGCTCCCAACTGCTTGCCTGCCTGCCTGATTGCCCCTAATCACTTCTGCCTGCCAGCCTGATCATCCCTTTACCACTCCCCTGCCAGCTTGATTGACGCCTAACTGCTCCCGTTCCAGTCCAATCATCCCTAACTGCCCTCCCCTGACAGCCCGGTCACCCCCAAATGCCCTTCCTGCATATTCCCTCTTTATTAGATAGGGTTTTTTTCTTTAACATAGCCACTAATGAAACAGGGGTGGGGGTGGGGGTGGGGGTGGGGGTGGAATATCCAAATTAAGGTAGTTTCTGTGGGAGACATGGGAATTAAAAGAAAATTCATTAAGGAAGCAAAAGCAAGAAAGGAAAAGAGGGGAAACAGTAAGTTGTACACCTGACACGAGGATGGAAGAAATATAATCCAATATATTAGCTAATTATAAATGGAAAATTATAATTTTACACCTGTAAAGTGGGAATGATATACTAATTCCTCACTTGCAAGGCAGTGATGGAGAATAAATTGGTTCATATCTGTAAAGTATTTGAATCCAAACCTATCATAAACTAAAAAAGTGCCAGCTATTATTCTTTTTCCTATTATTATTATAAACTATTTCATAAAAACAATCCAAGCAGCATGAGGTATAAACCAAAATCTCAAGAAGAGAAACAAGTGAAATCAGCACGGTGGTAGAGGATCTTGATCGCCCTCAGAAGTTGACAGCAATTTGCCACAACACAGCCGGGTGAGGGGGGTTTGGGTAACAGCCCCAGGGCAGCTCAACCCTCAGCCAGACTGGAGCAGAAAGCAGGCCTGCTTTATGTCCATTTAGACAATCTGTGTGCTACGAAGCCAACATTCTTAAAAAAAAAATAAAAAGAATTATAAGATATTAAAAGAAGTATAAAGTAAAATTTAGCTTTATTGTAAAAAAAGAAACCAACATTCTTAATAAATATCTCAAAAAAAATTTCATCATGCCCATTCTCTCTCCAAAACCCAAGATAAACTAGAAATTGAAAAATACAAAGGTGAAAAATAACTGCATCAATACCAAGATTTTACATTGAAATACCCTCTGGAGCCCACCATCTTCCCTGCACGCTGGGCTGGCAGGTGGGTAAGGCCACCTTTTGGCCGAGGCTGCGCAGTTGAGTGGCACTTGCGGGAGACGGCCTCGCAGGAGGGAGGAGGGAGGCCGTGCCCTCAGGGAGCGCTCTCTCAGGACCAGGGTTTCTTGTTGGTAGGAAGACAGGGCTGCCATTGGCCGTTGGAGGCGGGGTCGGGAATGCTACATGATCTGCGAAGCCCAGAGCACTCTCACCGATGAAGAACTGCTGTGGCCAATAGACCAATGACGTTGCCTTTGATAAACTTTGCCTTAAAAGCGACCACAGGGCAGAGAATTCACAGTTGCCTGACATTTCTGTTTGAAGTTAATATTACCACGGTAGAAAAAAGTCTTCTGTAAACCTCACAGGCAATTCAATGTTCAATTTCCCACAGAAAAACTGAATTCAAGATCCTCGCTTTTGACAATCCTCTGAGAGTATGTAACACTGGTTAGGAATTGCTGCTGAAAGTCATTCTATTTTAATACTAAGACTCCGAAGGGAACTCGTGTTCAGCTCCCACAGGCCAGAGAGACAAACGGCCAGAGACGCGCACAGGGAACTGGAAATCTATTTCACTTGCTATTTGGGTGACATTAGCTCGGTCGCAGTCTCGGCCACATTCTGAGCAAACCCAGCTTTTATCAGTTACCAGAGCATCAGTGGCTGCTTCTCCCTGAGCTGCCTTTTTGTACATCTTCACGTAAAGACCAAGTGCTTCAGTGATTCCGTCTTAGCAATCTCGTTGTCCCGAAGGCCAGGCCTGCGGTAGGTGCAGCACCGAAATGGGAAGCATGAGGCCGGGGCAGGCTGGCTCTCCCCTCCCAGCCACGTGGCCTCCGGTGTCTCTCATCGGTCACTGGGAGAACAGTATTTGCCTGACTCGTCTTACAGGGCTGGGATGCCGAGTGACCACAAAGTCCCTCTAAGGGCCCCCAAGCTGCACTGACTCTAGCCTCCCCTACCTCCTGCGCTTGTTACCAGCTACCCTCTCCCCCACCCCCACCTCCCGCCGAGCTCTGCACCTCCCCGGCTCCCCCAGCCATGCTGATTGAGCATGTCTGTGCTCACCGTTCTCCCTGCCCACAACCCCTGCCCCACAACTTTGGAGCACTCTCGTACCCATGCACTTCCTTTCCTTTCCTTTTTCTTTAAAAAAAATATTTTATTGATATTTTACAGAGAGGAAGAGAGAGGGATAGAGAGTTAGAAACATCAATCAGCTGCCTGCTGCACACCCCCCACCGGGGATGTGCCCGCAACCAAGGAACATGCCCCTGACAGGAATCGAACCCAGGGACCTTTCAGCCCGCAGACCGATGCTCTACCACTGAGCCAAACCGGTTTCGGCTTTCCTTTTCTTTTTTAAAAAATATGTTTTTATTGATTTCAGAGAGGAAAGGAGGAGAGAGAGATGGAAATATTAATGATGAGAGAGAATCATTGATCAGCTGCCTCCTGCACGGCCCCTACTAGGGACTGAGCCTGCAGCCCCAGGCATGTGCCCCGACTGGGAATCTAACCGTGACCTCCTGGTTCTTAGGTCAACACTCAACTGCGGAGCCACGACAACCAGGCACTCATTGAGGTCTCTGCTCAAGTCATCCGGCCCAGAGGTTGCCAGAGACTACCTGTGACAGAGTTCTCCCAGCCTGTCTGTTGCTCCATTCTACTCGGTTCCTCAACATAGAGACAGCCGGCCGTGTATTACCTCACGTTTTAATTTGTTTACTTATTGTCGGTTTCTTCTCTCCTAGGATGTAATCTCAAAGGATGCAGGAAACTTCACTCTTTTCCTTAGGGACAGTATTCCAATAATATATTAGAGTTTTCCCTGAATCAGTCTGTGTAAAAACTTAGAAGTGTGGTTAGTTAGAAAATTTGTATCTTTTTGTTTCAGGAATGTGAAATTATATAAGTAGTTTATTTTTTATGACAATAAGTATGCCTGCAGACACATCTATAATAATAAAAGCGTAATAAGCTAATTAGACAGGTGTCCTTCCGGGCGACCTTCCAGACAAAGCCGGGGCCGCAGGGGGAGCCGGGTCCGGTGCCGGAGGGGAGCCGGCGCCGGCGGTGGGGGAAGGAGGCTGCCAGGTACGCATTTTGTGCATCGGACCTCTAGTCACTCTGATTTACAGTAGGATGGCAAGTTACACTTTTTTCATCTCTGCTCTGCAGTTTGCCTATCTTCATGATCCTAATGCATTTTCAGTTACTCACACGCATGGGTTTTGCGTAATGTTCCTCTGGGAAGGTAGTGTATGCTCTCTATTCAGAAGGGGAATTGTTCATTCACTGAAAGCAACGTGTTCTGCTTCAGGACTTTAAACGCCACAAGCTCAGCGGGCCAACAGCTCGGTATTTGCTCAGATCAAAGTTTTCAAAGTGCTCTGGGGTTTCATCAGTCACGCCGTGCTTGTGATGGGAAGACCCATTTCTTACCAATTTTCCTTAGTGCACAGCAGACACTCCGTGCTGCGTGGTTACCCGCTGACTCAGGCTTCAGGCAACGCATCGACCCCCACCCTCTTTAAAAGGCAAAGAAGGGGGCTACTTACATTTTGAGCCTGAGGAAGAGGACCCGCTGACGGCAGATCTCGACCCCCCTTTCATGGAAAAGACCCCCTTTCCCCGACGAGTCGTGGAGACGGCCACCCTGGGGCGCTTCAGGGGGATGACCGCGCGGGGAGGAGGAGGCACGCGGCCGTGGTAGTCGAACAACCTGCACAGAACACAGACATGGAGATTGGCTTGGGCCTCCGCATGCTGTCCAGGGAGGAATTAGTGAGAGAATGGCCCGGCAGGAAGCTTCAGTAGACGTTCTGGTTATTTAACATTTGGAAACAGGCATTTCTTAGAAAATCATTTCTCAAAAGAAATAAAAAGTAGCCTATACTTTCTGGACATTAGAATTTGACTCTCCAATATGAGCTCATTTGTCAGGTATAAAAGCACATATACAGGTGTGGTTGTTATAGCATCTCTTTCATTTCTATCTTTACTTATTTTGGTCCCCTCTCTTTATTCTTGTTGGGTCTGGCTAGGGAGTCATCAATCTTGTTTATTTTTTCAAAGACCCAGCTCTTGGGTTTATTGATCTTTTGTACTTCTTTTTTAGTCTCTATGTCGTTTATTTCCACTCCGATCTTTATTATTTTCTTCCTTCTGCTTCCTCTGGGCTTTTCTTGCTGTTCTCTTTCGAAGTCATTTACTAGTAGTTGGAAGGTGAGATCGTTTACTAGTCCTTTTTCTTGTTTCTTGAAGTAGGCCTGCAGTGCTATGGACCTTCCTCTCGGGACTGCTTTCACCGTGTCCCTTAGGCTTTGGATGGCTTTGTGTTCATTTTCACCTGTTTCCAGAGAGTTATAAATTTCTTGTTTGTTCTCATCGGTAACTCATTCACTGTTTATTGTTTAATAACTTGCTACTTAACTTCTATATATTTGAGTGTTTTTGAGGGTATGTTTTTTAATTGTAGTTGATTTCTAACTCCATGCCATTGTGATCCGAGAAGATGCTGGCTATTGTATCAGTCTTCTTGAATTTGTATGGACTTGTTTTGTGCCCTAACGTATGTTCTCTTTTTGAGACTGTTCCATGCGCACTTGAGAAGAATGCATATTCTGTTGCTTTGGGGGAATGTCCTGTAAATATTGGTTGGATCCATCTGATCAAGTGTGTCATGTAAGGCCTCTGTTTCCTTGTTAACTTTTTGTTTGGAAGATCTGCCCAGTGATGTCACTGGGGTGTTGAGCCCCCTACTATGACTGCATTGCTGTCAGTCTCTCCCTTAAAGTCCACCAAGAGTTTTTTAGGTACTTGGGTGCTCCTATACTGGTGCATATATGTTTACAAGGGCTATATTTTCTTTTTGAATCCTTCCCTTTATTATTATGAATGTTCTTCTTTGTCTCTTGTTATGCCCCCCCCCCTTTTTTTTAAGTCAATCTTGATATGAGTATTGCTACCCTCCCTTTTTTTCCTTTCCATTACCTTGGGAATATATTTTTCCTTCTTTTTCACTTTCAGTCTCTGTGCATCTTTTGTTTTGAGGTGGGTCTCTTGTAGAAAGCATATATATGGGTCATTTTTAAAATCTATTCAGTCACCCAGCTGTCTTTTGACTGAAACATTTAATCCATTTACATTTAAGGTTATTATGATAGGTATTTATTTATTGCCATTTTTGTTTTGTTTTTATGCCTATGATCTTCCCTCTTTCCATTTCTTTAGGAAGAAAGATTTAAAAAACCTCTGTATGTATAAAAAACCTCTGTTATTTCATAAAGCTACATGTTATTTACACATTCAAATAAAATAGGGTAATTGTTTTGGAAAATAAGATGTGAAATATGATAGTTAGACAGGCTGGTTTCCAAATATTCATTCATTCTGTTGGAGGAAAAGAAGTAGAATATGAACCACATTTAAAGCAGAACTAGGGATGTCCAGCATTAGCAAGCTAAAGTGTTCAAAAATGATTGGGAAACATGCTGTGGAAAACACAAGAGATATCTGTGATAAGCGAAGTACACTAGATCCAAAGAACCGCTAGCAGAAAGCAGCTCCTGGGGGTCCACCCAGCTCACCTGCAATGTAGACAGAGTGACAATCAGGGTTAGGAGCACCATCCTTACTAGGCCTGGAGAATCAAGAGGGTCAACCAAGCCCACCCCTCATTCCACCACAAACAAGGTCTCCTGGACTTATTAACTTAAGTCAGTGAACCAAAGTTCGAAGGCAGCTATTGAGGGAGGAGAAAATGTGGCAATCAACTCTTCTCTCCCGGGGTAGACATTGCCTGGAGATGAACAGACCATTGCCCCAGGCCATGCAATCTAGCGGGTTCATTAAATAAGCTAATCTATACCTTTGGCAAAGAGCACTTCTAAAGCATCACGGAAATCTATAACGATATAGGAATGCCATGATTAAAATTCAGGTCACATAAAGTACCGCGTTCATTGTTACAAAGCCTGCATGCTGCTGGGTCTGAGCCTATGTGGAGAGAAGGCAGCTGCATCTGACATACTTCTTGTATGTGACACACATTTTATAACGTCCTGTCCTTTGTTGATAATTCCAACATAGTGTAGCGTGGTTCTCTCTGACTATTTTGCTGAATTGCTTCAAAGGGGGCAGGAGGTGAGGTGGCTCCTCACCAAGGAACCTGGTGCCGTTTTACCAAGTCCTTCTGCCAAACTGATGGAACGACATACAGCATCAGAAGGTCACCTTTAAAAAGTGATACACATTTAAAACACAACCAAACAATAAACAGACAAAGAAAGGTATGGGCATCTCACAGAATTTGACAAAATGGAATGTGTTGGGGAGTTTTTTAATTTTCACTGGGCATGTGTGAGTTGACCAGAAAGCAAAGTGAGGAAAACCGGGCACTGTCCTGTGCACAGACGCATAGCAGGGTCAGGCCAGGGAGGGGCACTGAGACGGGAAGTGGGCGAAGAGCAGCTGTGAAGGGGACCCCTGTATTGGCTTCTTACCCCAATTCTGTGTGTCACAGCTCAAAGAAATGTTGCCTCCACAGAGTATGGGTAGGGTTGACACAAAGGAAACAGTCCATTTAGGATCCACATAGGACAACAGAGACACCAACCAAAGGAGTTCAGTGGGTTCTAAATTCCAAAGGTCAGTGAAAACTAGCATGTCTTCCCTCTTCTTATTTTTTTTTCACAGTCTTTCTGTAATGGTTCATTTCCCCCAAGATTGCTTAGTCAGAATACCGTTTTTCCCTTGTATTTACTGCCCATAGATAATGATTCATGATAAAGTCAAGCACATCAGTTTTCCTTCCCCTGTGTCTACTTTAAATTAAAACCTCTAAAAATCTAAGAATACTATCCCCCCTAATATTTACTGATCAAATAGATAATGGTGTACAATGAAACTAAACATAACTTCCCATCCCCAAGGTCTATTGTAAAATAAGAACTCTAAAAGAGCTACTCTCAAACATTAAATAAAACAAATGCAGTCATATTTTAATAAAAGCAACCCGTGGAGGAAATTTGATGATTTAAGTTGATTTATTTAATGAACACTTCTAATTTTCATGTGCCCATTTCTTGTTTGGAATTTTCTTTGCTTTAATAATATCAAAAACATTTAATTTTGTTGAATAGCAAATGCTAAAAACTGGTAAATAATTGTGATATTAACTTACTTGACAAAATAGACATAATTTGTCTCTAGGAAGAATAAGGGCATTAGCTGTTAAAACGGCTTCTTTTTGGACAAAGGCCATTCGATGGCATAACATGAATAGAGTTTCAGATATTTGTTTTTATTAAAAATTTGTTACTATTAAACTTTAACAACAATAAAGCAACATTTTAGGGAAAAGAGATGAAAACCCCCAATTCCCAGTGTCACACTCTAAAACAACTAGTGTAATTCTCTAGTCTTTTCCCCACAAGCACCCCATTCTCCACAGAATTAGAACTGTGTGCAGTCAAGCTTTCTGGAGAATTCTCCTTGGCTTATCTTAACACCATTCCATTCCAAGCCTGCTCAGTGGTTTTCCTAATGGTTCTTTTCATGCCTGTGATGCATTTTCTCAGGCAGACACACCTTGTTCTAGTAAACCATTGGCTGATGGACTTTGGACTAAATGCCCATTTTTTTTTACTGTCAGCTAATTTGATTTTAAAATTAAAAAATAATTTAAATGTAACATTTGTAAAGGATTTTGTCACTGAACACTGAATGTTCATTTTAGATAAATAGTGAGTTCAAGAATTGGGAGTTACCTGTTTTCTCCTAAAGTTCCTTCATGAAAATGACTTCTTCATTTTCCTTACTTATGAATCAGAGTATATAGTTGCATGCGCTTGATGCTAAGAACAATATGTGGCCTGGACTCAAGGCTTACTCACTGGGCTGCCAGGACCCAAATCCTGAGAATAGGTTCCTGGCCACGTTCTCACTGGGACCTTCTAGCAGGTGTATGATCGATAACCGGGGATCAAAACAGTAACTATGCAACTGCCATTTGACCCAGTGATCCCAACTCTAAGAATATATCCCAAGAAAGAATTTGTGCACCCCCTATGTTCATAGCTGTATTAATTACAATAGCTAATATCTGGAAACAGCCCAAGTGCCCATCAATAGATTAGTAGATAAAAAAGCTGTGGTACATTTATACAATGGAATACTATGCAGCTGTAAAAAGAAGGATCACTTACCCTTTGACACAGCATGGAGAGACCTAGAGAATATCATGCTAAGTGAAATAAGCCAGTCAGAGAAAGACAAGTATCACATGATCTCACTCATATATGGCATCTAAAGAACAAAATAAACTGATGAACAAAATAGATTCAGGGGCATAGGAACATGAAATAGATTGTCAAATCTCAGAAGGTGGGGGGTGGAGGGGTGGGTGGGAAGAGATTAACTAAAGAACCTATATACATACTAGAGGCCTGGTGCACGAATTTGTGCACGGGTGGGGTCCCTTGGCATGGGCAGTGATAGGGGTCGATTGGGGCTGGATGGCTGAGGGGAGAGACCTTAGGAGGTTGGCCAGCCAGCGGGAGGTTAGCTGTGGGAGTGCAATGACTACCAGGGGGGCAGCTCCTGCATTGAGCATCTGCCCCATGGAAATCAGTGTGCATCATAGCTACCTGCCAGTTGTCTGGTTAAATTTATTGGCCTTTTCTAGGAAATTCTTGAAAAACCTTATGACCGTGATTTTGAACTCTATATAAAAGAAAAATTTGCTTTCTTTCATTTGTCTCTGCATTTTGGCTGCTTCCCTGAGTTGATAGTGGCTTTGTGGTGCTAGGTGTCCTATAGGGCTCAGCCTCCCCAGTTACCTTAGGTGGACACTCTTGGTGCACCCCTTTGTGGGCTCTGTGCTCAGTCTTGTTGTAGTTAAGCCTTGATTGTTGTTGATATCACTGAGAGGAATTGACCTCCAGGCCAGTTGGCTGTGAGGATCAGCTGTGTATATGATGGGAGAACTTCTGTGCTGGAGACACCCTTATGAGACAAGAATTGCTTCAGTGGGGCTTTGGTGCTCATTGAGTCTTCACCCTGAGTGTCTCTTATGGATCTGAGGAGTTGTAATCTGGATGGTCCTACTCTGACCCTTGGGTACACTGGCTCTTGGATCTCCAAGGAGGTGCTAATTTAGCCTCTCCCTGAGGCCACCCAGCAGAAGCTATGGAGAGATCTGCAGATTCCTCTTCTTTGCTTGGGTTTTGGAGGTGCCCAGATGAGGCCCAGCTGTGAAGCAATGCAATCTGCTTCAGGGCCTTGGGCCTTCCTTTGGATGTTCTGGGTCTCACAGACTCAGCTGCAGTTTGTTAAGTAAGTTTAGAATTCAAAGGACCAGGCCATTCATATGCAAAAGCCTCTGCACTCAGCTTGGATGGGGTGGAATCTCAGGGCAAAGCAAACAGCAATGGCTTCCTGTCAGCCCTGTCCTAAGAGGCCTCTGGGTCTCAGTGTCCTGCAGTAATCGCTGCAAGCACCTCTGAGAGAAAGCTGCCCTCAAGTTCCACCCACTGCCAGACAGTCCAGTTTCTCCCCATATGAGTCTGGGTCCCCAGAGTCTCACCTGGAACTGGAGTTCAGAGCAATTGGGAATTTTGTCTCCCTCCCGATTGAGAAAGTCAGCTACATACTCAGTTGCCAGCACTCTCTGAGCACGCACCTCTGTACCTCTGCCTTCTGTAACTCCTGTAAGTCTTAGTGTGCTATTCTCTTTCCTTCTAGTTGTAGAATTTCCACTCAGCCAGCCTTCCTGTGGTTCTGGATGATGTCTGTTTTGTCTTTTAGTTGTAGTTTTGAAGTGGTTGTGTGAGGCAGCAGTTCAGGTATTAACCATGCCACCATCTTGGTTTCTCTGCATAATAGTTTAACTTTAACATAAGTTTTATATTTTGTACAACTTTGCTATCTGCTATAGTTTGTATATAGCTTTGGGTAATTATAAAGATGACACATTTGAATAGTAATACAGAGAGTCTTTAAGTCTTATAATTCTGCAGTGTAGGCATTATTGAACCATTTTTCCCATGAAGGAAACTTGCAAAAAGGGAGGAGGTGACTTGCCCAAATTTAAGGCATTGACATGTGCACAGCTGGTCTGCAACTCAGTCCTTCTGCCTCCACATTGTACCCTTTGTCTACTGTGCCATGTTGCTATTTCCAGATGTTCTCAGTGGAAGACCACTCTACAGCTGGTAATTCAAATTTGCATAATGACATGGGTGTTGCCTCTTGCTAATATGTTTTTCCAACATTCACAAATGCAGACTGTGCTCAACTATCAGTGGTCTGAAACAATTGCAACCTAGAGCTTTTTCATGAACTGCAACTCTAGCGGCTTCTCTTCTGTTAATTAATGTCAAAAGGATCCCAGAGCTGACTGAGCCCCTGAATCGCTTACTGGGAAAATTACTTCTCTAGGACCAAGCACCTGTGGCATTTCTTCTTCTCTATTCACAGCAGTCCCTGTTCCTGGGCCAAATGCTCAGTGTTCTTCCTGAGGCTGCTTGTTGACTTACCCTGCTCCCACCTCAGAAGTGGAAGTCACCCCTGGGGCTTCCATAGGGTTCTGGCACAGCCTCCTTTGCTTTACTTGGAAGATGTTTGTTTTAATATGTGTGAAGTCCTTCATTTAGAGCTGGATGTGACCTTTTAGCCGAAAATGCCAGTGAGTGCTGTCAATTGCAGCTCAGTGCTCTGCGTGGCATAAAGAGATGAACGTGTGGAATGGCCGCTCAGGTCCTACTTGGTGATGCTCTTCGCCACCCCTGAAGTTAGGGATAGGCGTTCGATTCACCTCAGGAAGTTACTGCTGGGCCAGTGTATCAGAACCACCACAATAAGATGGACCTTTGACAAAGAAGTTTCTAAGCGTTTAATACTCCCCAAGGGTTGGTAATTCCCACGTGTGTTAGACTCCCCGTGGGCAGAAACAGGCCGATGGTATCGTGCAGATGCTTCCTTCCCAGGCTAGCATCTCTCCGCTGCAGCCTCGGCTTGAGCCACAGCTGAGTTGGGACTCTGCAGACCACACTAACAAGGGACCGGAGGGGACACGGTGAGACTGGACAGGGAGAGTGCTTTGGCGTCCTGTTCTTGTCCCCATCCCTCCGCCCATGTCTTCACCCAGCAGCGGCCATCCATCCCTGTAGCAGGGGTGGGCCCAGGCTGAGTGGCTTTGGCACCATGGCTGGCAGAACAGTGCCAGCACTGAAAGTCCCTCCCACAGTCCCAACCTCTGCTCCGGTCCCCAGCCCTGGAGGAGGCCGCTGGTTTGTGCCATCTCAAACTCCATGATGTCAGTTTCCTCTTTGCTTTTTCCATCCAGACATCCTGTGAAACAGCCATGCGATTTCTGTGTTCCTGACCCAGAGTCTCTGTCAGGTCCATGTGGCCAGTTGAACGGGAGGCTCTGGGGGCAGGAGGGAAATCTACAAGCAGAATGTCCAGAGCAGGACCCTGGGCAGTGATAAAGGACCGCTGACCAGCCGCTTCTTCCTCTGTCACTGGGACTTTGCTATAAGAATATCTGTATAAGAAATCCACTGTTAATGGCTACTGCTAACTGTGCTTAACCAACACCGATGAAGCACTAAAAACAACACCAGGCATAATGCTTATTGTTACACATATGCTGCTTCATGTAATCCTCAGTGCAGCCTCATGAGGCAGGAATTAGTATCATGCTCACTTCATGGATAAGACAACAGGGTTTGTGGTATTAAATAATGTGTCCAGGTTTGCACCACCAGCAAAGAAAGAAAGAAAAAAGAACCACAAACACAAACAGAATTTAATGCACGAGGAATCACTGTGGATAAAACTGAGCGCTGACTTGTGAGCTATTTCCTGGTCTGGACACTCCATCCCGGGCCCTGTGTTCACAGGACTCCTGGCTGGGCCTCCGGGGCAGGTGCTCCTGTCTTTGTCAGCCAGGTGCCCAAAATGGAAGACACACTGATGAGAGCACAGACTGCTCACACAGCCTGTTAGCAGCACAAGCACAGCTCACTTCTGCACACTCACACCCAAACAGGTTTTATATAAGACACACGGATTGTTTGGAAATTGTTCCGAGTCAGCTTTGTTGAATAGAGAAGAGGCATCTGAGAGCTTAAGACTGCAATTATTTGGCTGATTAAGGCTCTTGCTCTTTGGCAGGCAAGATCTATCTATCTATCTATCTAATCTATCATCTATCTATCGTCTATCTATGTCTATTTATCTATCTGTCTATCTATCTATCTATCTATCTATCTATTATCTTTCAATCTATTTATCTATCATCTATCCACCTATCTACCTACCTATTATCTATCTACCTACTATCTATCTTTGTCATCTTTTGATCTATTTATCTATCTACCTACTATCTATTATCTATCTATCTATCTATCTATCTATCTATCATCTATCTCTACTTATCTATTTCTCTATGGTCTATTTATCAGCCTATCGACCTATCTATTTAATGACATCTAATCCAAATAGTGATTTCATTAAGCAATAATTTATACAAAATAAAAATGCTGATCTTGGCTTCCTTTATTTTAAAAGATTTTTATTGATTTCAAAGAGGAAGGGTGAGGGAAATATAGAAACATCAATGATGAGAGACAATTATTGATCAGCTGCCTCTTGCATGCCCCCCCCCCCATTTGGGGATCAAGCCTGCAAAAAGTACCCCAATAGCACCAGGCATGTGCCCTGACTGGGAATCAAACCATGACCTCCTGGTTCATAGGTCAATGCCCAACCTCTGGGCCATGCTGGCTGGGCTTGGCTTCCTTGTAAAGGTGAGAGGACTGGACCTGACCGTTCGCCCAGACCTTGAGTCTCTTGCCATCTAGACCAAACTCTAAAATTCTTTCCATTCGGAAGGAAGTCACATGTTAGAAAATACTCAAGCAGTTATAATGCTCAAACCATTTCACACTGACAGACTAAATGACAATGTACACTGAAAACTTCAGTCCAAGTAATTAGGATAATGCTCTGCAACTCAAAAAAGCTGCATTAGAAACTGTCTTTAAGATTGTCAAGCATGAAAATTTCCAAATAGTTTGAAGACTATCTAAATGTTATGTTTTCTTCCTAGAAAACAGAATGGTGCTTGATGGGGGCGGATAGGGGTGTAGGAGAGGGGAAAGGGGGGGGTAATGGTGATGGGAGGTGGCTTGACTTGGGTGGTGAACCCCCAATACAGTATACAGATGATGTGTGCAGAATTGTTCCCCTGAAGCCTGTATACTTTTATTAACCAATGTTACCCCAACAAATTCAGTAAAAATTAAAATAAATGTTATATTTTCTTAATATCCGGGTTATTTTAATGCTGCCAGAACTTCACATCATTTCTAGGGCAAGTATTAGAAGCCATTTAATATTTAAAATGAAGTATATTTTGTAGAAAGGATAGAAATGACTTGATGAGATAATTCTTAAAAATTCATATTTGGCCACGAAGGCTAGTGAAGTAACTGTTTTCCGAGCGGTCGGCCGTGGTCAGGAAGGCGTGGCTGCGGGTCTGTGTCCTCGGGGAAGGCGGCTCCTGGCCCTTCGTCCCGCGCTTCGCATCCTCACACGCAGGTCCCTGACGGCAGCCGCAGGTCACGCTTGTAGCCTTGCCGGTGATTAACTGTGCGCCTGGAAAACCCATCTCTCTAAACGCAAGGAGATGGACTAACAACACAGACTGGGCTCCACTGCGAGGGAGACAGGAAAGGCCTGGAGGCAAACACTAGCAAACCGAGTCCCTTGCCTGCCTGAGAGGGGGGGGGGGGGAGAGGCAGGCAGGAGGCAAATCCTGGCACCCAGAGAGGAACATGCAGCAGAAGCCCTCGCGCCCTGGAGGGGCCAGAGGGGACTTGGTCAGGGCGAGTGTGCTCAGGTCAGGAGCCCGTGCGGGTCCGAGGAGAAGGAGCCACACAGGAAGGTCCCAGGGGAACCGGAGGCAACCTGGGCTGGACCCCACAAGGGCTGCTCCGAGTCTGCCCTCAGAGTCTGTGACTGTCCATCGCAAACTCTTCTCCAAGTTTGCTTTCCCAGATCTTGGGAATTTTGTTGGAATAAAACTTATAATTAAAGGCTTAAGAGATATGTACATTATTTTGGTTGGTCCGATGGCTCCTCGCTTTGTGTACCTCTGCGTGGTCAAGCCAGCATCCTATTAAATAACACCAGTGTTCCCCCCCCCCCCCCCCAGCACCAGGCGCCTTTCGGGTCCTCAGCAGATGGACTGGGAGAAGGTTCAGGAAGCCCAGGCTTAGCTGCCAGGTTCTCAGGCCACAGACAGTGGGGCCCCACGACCGGCCCTCAGCCCAGCACCTCGTTCGAGGGCCGTCAGTGAGGTCACCTGACACTAGGGTCACACAAATAGCAGATGTTGGGGCTCTGAGTCCTCATGAGGAGCCATGTGGCATTTCACGCAGATAAATAACCCCAAGAGGGACCTGGTCACTGAGAGGGAAGAGCAGCAGGAACTGGAGAGGCAGCAGGCAGTGAAATGTAGAGATCATGTACTGGAATTACCATGTAAATGTCAGGCCAGTGAAATGCAAATATCATGTAAGCGAAAACATAATGCCAGTGGGATTACAGGGACACAGCCTAACCCTAACCCTAACCCTAACCCTAACACTAACCCTAAGCCTAACCCTAACCCTAACCCTAACCCTAACCCTAACCCTAACCCTAACCCTAACCCTGCAGTGAGGCTAACTCTCCAGATGTGGAGCCAGAGGAATTCAGGGAAAACAAACCTATGGAGGTGGATGAGGAGAGTGGGGAGACCCAGGAGAGGGACAGGGGGGGAGGAGCTCCCCTGAAGGACTCTGGGGCACGGTCATCCGCAGGCCCAGCCGCCATGCCCATCCACCCTTGGGAGGCCCCCACTCGCCCTGAGTTAGGAGAACTGACTGCTCACACTATTCTGGAGAAGTATTTTTTTTTTTCAAAGAAATGAAGCACATTGACTCTCAATATTTTCACCATTTTAAATGACAGTGTACCACATAACTATTAGTTTTACTGTATTTCCCTGCCCATGTATAGCCTAGAATAAGGTAGTTTTTAATGTTTTAACCAAAATTTGTAAAGACCACGAAAGTCCCGTTTCCCGGCTGATTCTTAGCATCACTGCCCCCACCTCTCCTGCCCCCACCCCGTGTCGGGGAGTGCGCGGTGTACTTCACCGAATCAAACCAATCTGGGCTGCTCAGCTGTCATATGAAAGCAAGTGTCTACAGTTGAAGTCATTTTCTGGGTTTATAAAGCTCTGTCTTAAGAAATTCAAAGTCAACAACAGACCTAATAAATAACTTTGGTTAACTAAATATCTAAAATAATATCCAAATATCAGATACCTAATTTTAGGTTTAAGCACCTAAAAGTCAAGTTGTACTTTTTGTAATCCAGTAAGTACCATGCAAATGGGAAAAGATGTCCAAATTGTATTTTGGGGGACTTAATATTTTCTTTTCTTTTCATTATAAAATATTTTAAACACATTAATCAAGAATACCATGAATGAAGTGTACAATAAAAGGTAATTGAAATCCAAGGGAAACAAGATGAGAAGTTCACATACCGATTGTAGAAATCATCTCTGTAGTAGTCATAGTCGAAGACGTAACCACTAAGGGGAGAAACAAAAGATTAGTTGACATTTGTTTCAAGCACATTGATTTTGGTACTAATTTATGATGTTCTAGCAAGCAATGTAGGTCACTTTATAAATACTGATTTTTTCAATGTAATTACGTGTCTGAGGAGTTTTGTAAGATGATGCTTCCTTGTCTATCACAGCGTGTCAGAGAACTGCCACACTGACAGAGCAGAGACTGACACTGGTTGGAATGGAAGATAAGAGCAGGAAGCAAAATAAAATATTTCAATACTTGTCATTAAACAAGACTGAAGCCCATTTTTTCCCCAGACAAAATACAATACAGCTGTCTCTTCTTCCTAAGGTCTGCACAATGAGGCTAACCAATGAACAAAAGGAATCAAAGTAGCATAAATGAAAGGGTTTAGTGGCCCATTCTCTCTAAGAATAGTAAGCAGGAATGTTGTTTCCTCAGAAATTCAGCTTTTAAAATTCTAAACACTATGATTTTTTTAAAAAGCCACTTTGGCTGAATCATACCAATATTATAGGGTATTCAAATAGGAATTAAAGAGTACATTTCAGTGAAAGGTTGTTATGACTAAGTACCTTATAGGAATAAATTATACACTTTCCCCCCATGTACTGTAGTGTGGAGTTGATAAAGCACTTTCTCTTCAGTATTTCCTTTTAAGTTTGTCCTCAAAACAACCCTGGCTGGATACTGCAACTGGAAGAAACTAAAACACAAAGAACTTCTGTGACTTACTAAACAAACAAACAAACAAACAAATAAATAAATAAGATATATATATAATTTATTTTTTAGTTATTGATTTTTAGAGAGAGAGAGAGGGAGGGAGAGAGAGAGAGAAACATAGCCCAGTTGTTCCATTATTTATGCTTCATTGGTTGATTCTTGTGTGTGCCCTGACCAGGGGTTCCCAACCTGTGTACCAGGACTTTACTCTAACCAGTTGAGCCACTCCCCAAGCAATTGCTCAAATGTTTACCACTAGGAAGTGACAGAGCCGACCCTGGAGGAAAACCTCCCGAACCCAGGTCTGGAGTGTTGTGGTGGCACTGAGCGGCCGCCCCAGCTAGAGGTTTACTCTTACGCCAACCCAGCATCTGCTCTACAAGGAAGTGATAATTTACTCATTCATTTTGTCATAAAGCTTATGATTTTAGCCCATTTAAGTATGCACTTCAGCACCATTAGGTACATTCACAATGTTGTGCAAACATCAGCACTGTCTACTTCTGTTTTCATCTTCCCAAACAGACATTCTGTGCCTCCTGGCCCCCGCCCTGTCACCTCCATCCTACTTTCTGTCTTTGTGAATTGGCCCAGTCTAAGTTCGTCCTATAAGTGGGATTGTACCATATTTGTCCTTTCATCTGGCTTGTTTTAGTTATCAAAAACGTTTTCAGGGTTTATCCATGTTGTAGCACATAACAGAATTTCACTTCATTCCTTTTTATGACTGAACTGGAGGCCCGGTGCATGAAATTTGTGCATGCAGAGGTGTGTCCCTCAGCCCAGCTGCACCCTCTCCAATCTGGGACATTCCTCTCACAACCCAGGACTGCTGGCTCCCAATTGCTTGCCTGCCTGCCAGCCTGATCACCCCCTAATCATTCCCCTGCCAGCCTGATTGATGCCTAACTGCTCCCCGGTTGGCCTGATTGCCCCCAACTGCCCTCCCCTGCTGGCCTGGTCACTCCTAACTGCCCTCCCCTGATGGCCTGGTTTCCCCCAACTGTCCTCCCCTGCAGGCCAAGTCCTCTCCAACTGCCCTCCCCTGCTGGCCTGATCACCTACAACTGCCCTCCCCTGTAGGTGTTCACATGGGGCCAGCCATCTTTGACCACATGTGGGTGGCCATCATGTGTGTTGGAGTGAGGGTCAATTAGTATATTACTCTTTTATTAGATATAAGATAATATAACAGTGTGTATATATCCTATATAATAAAGAGCTAATATGCTAATTAGACTGGATGGCAGAATGGCCTTCTGGAACTACCTTCCAGATGATCTTCTGAATGACCAGTGGGTGGGGCCACAGGGCCTGGGCTGTGAGGCAACCAGGGCTGTGATGAGCCATGGCAGCCAGGGCTGTGAGGGCCAAGCACCTTGCACAAATTTTGTGCATGGGGCCTCTAGTCTATATATATAAAACCCTAATATGCAAATAGACCAAACGGCAGAACAATTGAACAATCAAACAACCAGTCGCTATGAAATGAGCTGATCACAAGGGGGCATGCGAGTAAGATGGTGGCCATTGGCAGCAGGTGGGCATCAGCCACAGTGGGATGGTGGAGTAGGTGAGTGGGGGTGCCAGACCAAGGCAGGGCATTGATTGCTGAAAATTCTTTGCTCCTGTGTGCCATGGTCTCATCAGGAGCCACTGCTTGACCCGCTGCCAGTGCCCTACACTAGCCCTGATCACTCAGCACCATTAGTGGGTGCAAATGATGGCTTCCAGCCTCAATCACACCTTAGGGCTTTTCCACCTCTCCTGCTCCTGAGGGGTGACTGAGGCAGCAGCTGCTGCTGGCACCTGCTGCTGGCACCAGTCCCAATCACTCTATGCCATCTCTGGTATGAGTGGCAGAAGCAGGTCTGCTGGCAGAGAGGGAATCAGGAGGCTGTGGGGGGAGGGACCGGGTGGGGACTCAGAGGATGGGCTGAGACCCACCCCTGTGCCCACTGCAGCTTCATGGCCTACAGTTCCTTTCAAGGTGCACGAATTCACGCACTGGGCCCTTAGTGTATATATAATTGATAAATGTCACTTTGTGTTTAAAGTCATGCTACTTTTACTCTAATTTTTCATGAATAATTATTGTTTTAGCTTATGTTTAATTATTTGAAGAATATGATCATATTGTAACTGGAAGTTTGTACCCTTTGGTCTCCCCATCACTCCCCATCTCTAGTCCCTGCTGGCACCATTCTACCCTATTTTTCTGAGTTTTTTCCTGATTCCACATGTAAGTTGAATTGTGTAGTACTAGTCTTCCTCTGTCTGACTTATTTCACTCAGTATATGCCTGCAAGACCCACCCACGCTGTCCCAATGGTCAGATTTCCTTCCTTTTGGCTGAGTAACATTCCATTGCATGGGTGCCATGTCTTCCTTAGACAGCCATCTGCGGACAGGCACTGAGAAATTCTAATTATGTTTTATAATCTTTTCCCAGAGACTCTTTTTTATATTAGAACCTCAGACAGCAGAGCTTAATAGCAAGAAGAAACGATGACACACGAACAATTAACACATGTTTCTAATGTGACTGAAGGTGATCATCCCATTCATGTGTCTTCAGCCTTTAGGAAACACTTCAGTAATTGGACAGCCTCTGGAAATTAAAAAATGCACAAGAAAAAGAATTCTTTTTTATTGTTCTCAGTGGCTGCTTAAGGACTTATCCACCCTGCTTGCTTTGTTTGACCCTGACGGCGAAGGTCATTCACAAGAGCAGGCGAGGCTGAGCGTCAGAATGGTTGACCTCCAAGCCCCACGTCTGCATCGTGAACTCGATTTTGCCTGTCAGTTGGTAATGAGAGGAAATGTCAGGGCAATCACAATGAATCTGCTTTTGTCCTGATGGCTCAAACTTTTAGCAGAGACTTGGGCTCACTTCATTGGCTGTATATTGAGCTGGGTTTCCGAAGAGGAGGAAGAGATCCAAGGGGTGGAGAGGACACTGGAGCTTGTCTCACGCACGTTCCTCATGCCCTCGTGGGCCTTCCTGTCGCCCTCCTCAGCTCCTCTTTTTTTTTTTGTATTTTTTTTCTCCCTGCAGATTGTATCTCTTTCATAAAAATCTCTCCTTTTTCTTTCTGTGCAAACCTTTGCTGGAAATTAGCTGTCAAAATGGCATCTCCAGCAGTCACATTGACGTTTCTAAGGCCCGTTATGTATCCTGGAATTTTTGCTGCCAGAAAACCACTTGTCTTTCACATTGAAAAGGTCCTCTTTGCCCTCCCCCGAGTCAGGAGGGCAGCTGCTATGCTTGGGGCTAATCTCTTTTGGCTTTTAAGGGAGGAATCTTTGCAAACTTCATTGCGGTAGTTTTGTATGTCACCCTCGACCTTAGGCCACTGAAAACCAAGGGCAACAAGTTAGATTGGATAGCACATTGCCCAGGAGGGAACTAACTGCAGTAAATGCATTTCTGTCAGCATTTCTGTCATTTGAGCGCAAAGCCAGTGGCAAGGAGCAGCACTTGACTTTCTAGAAAAGTGGAATAAAATTTTTGAATATGTAACCCAAACTTTGCATTTTAAAACACTTTGTATTTTTACCTTTAAATCTGGTACACATTCATGATTTTTATTCTACTTTTCAAATCACCTTTAATCTATTTGCTCACATTTCTTTAAAATTTAATGAGAAATCAGAATTGGTAAAGTAATTGTTGAGACTGGTACAACACACACACACACACACACACACACACACACACACACTTTCTTTTATTACTGAAGATTAAAGGAAACCTAGTACTGCTCCTGGAATGTCATTTATGCTTTTTCATTTATAGAAGAAGAGATCACCACAACTCATTGGGTTTTGCAATATGTGAGATCAATTTTCTCTAATCCCTTTGTGTTCATAAAATCAGCTTAGTGTGAGCAGACTAATATAAAAAAGTATTCTTGGTATTTTCCATTATGAAACTTCATTAAAATATAATCTGAAGAATGTTAATAAACTTCTTAACACAAGGAGGGAGCAGTTAGTGACTTCCTAACAGACACCCAGTCAATAGTATCTATTACTGGAGCTTCTCAATGACTGCACTGTGCCCTCTAAAGTAAATCAGTTATTGAGTACTTATTGTAAGTACAATACTGGGAGCTGTCGATAATACAGGCAGAACATGGCCTCTAATCTCAAGGAAAGTCACTCTAAGTGTAAGTGATCAGACAAATACTCAGGAGATAATAATTCAAACCAGAATTTGACAAGTGCCAAAATAGAAATAGAAACTACTAGGGCAGCTTGTAGGATGTGGTTGGTGGGACACAGGGATCAGAGGTGTCATGAGAGATGGCACTGGGCCTGGTCTTTCTAGCTGGTCAGAATCAGCTGCGGGATCAGTGGCGGAGCGAATGTGGAGAATGGGCTTCGGGAAGCTCACAGCTCTCTAGAACCCCACTCTCAGCACCCCCGTGGGCATCCTGGGTGCAGAAGTGATGACGGGCGCTCATGCCTGAGCGTGCAGAGCTCCTCTCCCTGGGCAGGACGTGGCCTCAGTGGCACTAGAGACCCTGCTCCAACCTGTCGTAAAGCTGGGTGTAGCTTCCAACTCTGAGTGCATACACATAGGTGAACAGAATTGTCAACTTTCCAAGATAGTATGCGGACAACATCTATCCATTTTCATATGTATAAATATGTACATTTACTTTGGAGTATGTGTGTGTGTGTGTAGTGGATACACACATGCATAGATTCCAAATTCAAAAAACAGTGAATTAGGTTTAGTCTAAACATTATTGACAAAATATTGATTTACTGCCAAGGACCTTTGGATTGGGGATGGGCGAAGGGGGCAGGGAAGGAGGGAGGCTAGCAGGAACCTAAAGGATTTATGAAATTCCAGGCTATTGTGGACTAGAACCTGGCAGCTTAAGAAGATCAAGTGCCTAAGAAGTTCAAAAATTAAACAACCCACCGACCCCGGTCAGAGTCTGGTCTCTTCCTTGCTGTGCCAAGCTTACTCTCACACATTTGAAGGGTGGTGATTTAATGGAAAAATGTGTGAAGGGTGAAATCTGGGAACAAGAGGGAAGAAGAAGAAAAAAAAGAAAAAAATATTTTTCTCTCTTCTAGCTGAGCTAGCTGAGGGATTCTGGTTTTGGAAACATCACCTGATGGGGTGTGCTTGTCCCCTTTCCCTAACAGGCTCTCAGGAAGAAGAGTTTCACCTGACATTCCAAGCTGGGTCGCGTTTTCACTGCTGTCTGCTGCTTTAAAGGGAGTGAAAATAAATATCTAAGTACAACCCTCTTCGGTTTGTGATTACTTTCTAAAGCTACCATGAGAATGAACATTTATTTTGTATAGACATCTTGACACCATTGATGAGAGAACAGTAAATATGAAAGCAGGTGAACCACGCACAGGCTCCTTGCAAGACCTGGCCTGCAGCTGCGCAGTCTTGCCTGGGGCTGGAACACTGGCTCCCAACAGGTATTCCTGGTCTCAAGTCTCTCCCAGATCCCCACCCACCATCTGTGCTGCTAAGGAATTAAAGCATTTTTTCCACACAGTGGCAGAATAAACAGAGAGCCGCAACAACACCTCTCTAGCTGCTCTGCATGACCTCCAGGTAACCTTGAGACTGCAAACTGCATTTCTCTCCAAACTGCAGCTGCTCCTACAACAGTCCTCAGAGGTGCGTCCCATCACTCTCCACTCATTCCCAGTGCTCCGCTCTGTGGGGCTCGGCGAGGCTCCTTGATCTCAGAGAGAGTCTCCTCTCCACAGTCTTGGCCTTCGCTGGTCTGGTTGCTCAGCACAAGCTCCCTGTTAGGGGCTCTGCTCAAGGTGTGCACCTGTCAACGTGTTGTATCTTCATTGTATTGAATATGTATCCATCCTTAAAGGCCCAACTCATCGTCCTCAATTAAAACGTTAGTCAAATTAGACTGAATTCCACTTCCTGTGCTATAGTTTGTTTTTGTTATCTTGTTTCGCTGGTGTTATTGTTTGTTGTCTTTCTGAATTTGTATTGGAATCAACGCTTGTCAGCCCTCTTCTGTTCCTATCACATAGCTAATCTGTACAGATTTATTTCTGTTAGCCTTTTCCTTCACAGACCAACCTCTCCATCCCATTAATCACTCCTGTCTTCCTCCTTTGAACTTAATTTACTCTGTTTGAATCTCTCAACACTGGAGTTTTCCCAGTAAGATATTCCAAGAGGGTTCATGTCGGAGTCTTGCTGGGTAAGACCCATCTCTTTGTTTTAAATGATTTAGTCATCAGTGTCCAGGTGTCATTCTCATCATGTCAGCGATCTTCTGGCTGAAGATTGCATCGAACTGGCTGTGCATGTCTCTGCCTCACGACGGTGGGGGCAGGGAAGGAGGAGGGGAAGATCTGGGGAAGGCAGGAGTGTATAGTTACCCAGGAGATATTTTTTGAACTGAATGGTACCATTTGTGAAACGTTCTCCTATAACAGTTATTATTACTACATTTTATAAGAAAACAAGATATCTAAACTAGAATGTTTAAACATCTGAATATTAATTTAGAATTTTAGAGAGATCCAATATGGCAGCTGGAGAGATTCAGGTGGCGGCTTAGGTAAACACACCTAAACTGCTGCTGTGCACAACAATTTCAAAACTACAACTAGAAGACAAAATGTCTATCACCCAGAACCACGGGGAAGCTGGCTGAGTAGAAGCTCTACAACTAGGAGGAAAGAGAAAAGAGCATTCAGGGCACAAGCGCTGAAAAATTGAGGTACAGGGGCATGCATGCAATACGGGCTGGCGGAGGATCAGGTTGGCGGAGGGTGTTGCTTTCTTCAACCCGAAGAGAGACAAGCTCCCAATCTCTCTGAAATTCAGTTTCTGGAAAAAAGCTGGACTCTCTGCCATTGGGTTGGAAAGTGAGGGTGGCTTGCTTGCAGAGCTGCATGCAAGAATAATTGTTTGCTGTGCTGGTGCACGAGAAGTGGGGATGCAGTCAGAGAAGAATAGACAGTTGATTGGCAGCCATTGCTGTTTGCCACATCCTAGCCTAGTGATGCCCTGAGACTCAGCCCTGCACAATATATAAACACACCCAAGCTCCAAGCAGCAACGTTTGCATATGAATGGCCTTCTCTATTGCAGTTTAACCTAGCAAACTTGCAACCTGGTGCAGACAGCAAAAGACAAAGAGGGAATCTTACAAGCAGCAAGAGAAAAACAGTTAATTACCTACAAGGGAGTACCCATAAGACTGTCAGCTGATTTCTCAACAGAAACTATGCAGGCCAGAAGGCAGTGGCAAGAAATATTCAAAGTGATGAACAGCAAGAACCTATAACCAAGATTACTCTACCCAGCAAAACTGTCATTCAGAATTGAAGGTCAGATAAAGAGCTTCAAAGACAAGAAAAAGATAAAGGAGTTCATCACCACCAAACCAGGATTACATGAAATGCTGAAGGGTATTCTTTAAGAAGAGGAAGAAGAAAAAGGTAAAGGTAAAAAATATGACCAACAAAAAGACATCAAATACATACATCCAACAAGTGAATCTAAACATCAAGTGAATACAAAATCTGAAGAACAGAATGGACTGGTGAATATAATAGAACCAGGGACATAGAAAGGGAGCGGACAGACATTACTCAGGGGGAAGGGGATTTGAGAAATGCAGGAAGAGATTGGACAAAAATCTTACACCTATGGATGAAGACAGTGGCACGGGTAAGGGCATGGGGTGGGATGGTGAATCAGGTGGAAGGGGCGATGGGGGAGAAAAAAGAGGAACACCTATAATAATCTGAACAATAAAGATTTAATATATATATATATATATATATATATATATATATATATATATATATAAAGAATTTTAGACCACTGCAATGACCATTTTGGGTTAGACTATTCTGTCACTTATATTTTTTATTTTTTAAAAATATGTTTTTATTGATTTCAGAGAGAGGAAGGGGAAGGGAGAGATAGATAGAAACATTGTTGAGAGAGAAACATTGATCAGCTGCCTCCTGCACACCCCTACTGGGGATTGAGCCTGCAACCTGGGCTTGTACCCTGACTAGGAGGGAGTCCAACTGGCATCTCCTGATACATGGGATGGTGCCCAACCAACGGAGCCACACCGGCCAGGTTGTTCTGCCATTCTGAAATTGAATGTGGCCTGTAGGATCTAATGGTGAGTTCTGAATGTGACCCAGTAACCATTTCACTGAAGAAACAATAAGGTATCTAAAACCATGAAAAACTGGGGGTTTACTTTTTATCTTAGTATCTATCCTAGTTGGCAGCCATAATATAGCTGCTCAAGGTTTCCCCTCCCCCTCACACACATCAGCTCTTAAAGTGTAAGTGATGCCCGTCTTTGCTGGTATTTGGCAGCGACCGGTTAACCTGTGATAACTGATTTGTTCTGCAGAATTAAGTGGGAACTCTTTTGTTTATTTAATATATTTTATTGATTTTTTACAGAGAGGAAGGGAGAGGGATAGAGAGTTAGAAACATCGATGAGAGAGAAACATCAATCAGCTGCCTCCTGCACACCTCCTACTGGGGATGTGCCCGCAACCAAGGTACATGCCCTTGACCTAATCAACCCTTGGGACCCTTCAGTCCGCAGGCCGACGCTCTACCCACTGAGCCAAACCGGTCAGGGCAAGGGGGAAATTTTTTGAATCAAGAAATATTCTGTACTTTAAAATGTCACTAACAGTGTGGAAAAGGTCACATTTTGAGACGGATGAAATAAAGATCCATCATTCTGGGTGGTGAACAGACTAATGGCGAAGCAAGGCTTTGAATCCTCTGCCAGCACTTTCCATGCAGATCTGCAGTTCACACGGCCTCTAAAAGCGAAAATAACTTTTATGCACAGAATGATTGTGCTGGATCACTAAGCTATCACTTAGATATTCATGATGATTATAATATGAAACTCCAAAGAGCGGATAAAGGGGGAGGAAGGTGGATCCCGCGGTGTGAGGGGACTAGCAGGGTCCAAGCTACCCATCCAGCCTCCCTGGGGTGAAAATGCAGATCCTACAAAGAATGTGAATTTAATGAAGTTATGGAAAGTGACGTGGGGGAGCCACTCTGATCCCCAGCAAAGCCATTTATTGCCGATGATGTGGGACAAAGAAGAGAGAATCAACAAGGATAATGAAGTGAGACTACCTGCTGGATCAATTTTAAAAATGGAATAACTGGATTGCAGGATTACACGATTAATTGTGGCAGATGTGGCCACATCACCTGTCCATCAGTAGGAGACTGGTCAAAAGGTGTGGGGCATTCATACTGGAGAATGTCATGCAGCTATCAATTCGATGAGTAAGCTGGCATGGGTGCCCGGTCACGTGCAGGGAGAACACTGACGCCCATTGGATCCAGCTGACACAGGACGGCGCCCTGCCCTCCTGGCATCCTCACTCAGAGCCCTCCTCTGCCTCAGGGGCTCCGGAGCACTCAGTGTGGGGGCCAGTGCTAGGGAGAAACACATTCTTTCTGCAGAGCTGGCCACCAGAGCAGACACCACAGGTCAGGAAACATCACCCAGTCCCTGTAGTCACAGATGTTTGTTGAGTGCCACCAGGTGCCACAGGCATCACCCCTAAACCCCTGAATTCAGCCCCATTCAAATGTGAGGCCACCTTCTCAAGCTTGCTAGCTCCATCCACTCAGACCTGGACCACGAGCCACAGTGGCCTCCAAGCCTGTCCTCTGCTTCCATTTTCAACCCCCTCCCCTAACTCCTCTTCCCAACTCTTTCTAGACATCAGTCAGATCTTCCACGTGAACCCTCCAGGGACGGCAGTCCGGGGATGAGCCAGAGGCCTGAGCCCGGCCCTGTGGATACACAGGAAAGGCAATGGGCTTCAAGAAGCAGCAGGAGGCACAGCCCCCCTCCCTGTGAAGACGCTGAAGGTGACTCAGTGGGTAGGAGGCCGTCCCCAGGGCTACCCTGGAGCCATGAGCTGAGGATAGAGGGCCTCATTGGGGAGAAGCCTGGGTCCCTGACTCTCTCCATCCAGGACACTTGGATTGGGGAGGGCGGTGGGAAGGGAGGACTAGCTCCATTCAAAAGCCATGACTTCGTAGGACCTGCCAGCTGGAGTCGGTTTCTCTGGAGTTCTCACAATTAATCCTCCTTAGTCCATCTGGGGAGATGGCCCTCTGTCCCTGCCTACCATGGACCAAACACGCGGAGAGAGGAGGGAACCCTGGGGCCTCTTGAGACAGGAACCCTGAAGTCAGGAGGGTGAGCAGCCAGGACAAGGCCTCGCTGTGCTGCTCTGACACTAGAGCACACCACTCTGCCCCTCCAGTGTGCAGCATGGCCCTGCACAGCTCCTGGCTGCAATCAGCCTCTGTGCTTCCCCAAAGTGCTGAGCAGGTCATCCCTTCCTGTGTGTGTGTGAGCAGGTCATCCCTTCTTGTGTGTGTGAGCAGATCATCCCTTCCTGTGTGTGTGTGAGCAAGTCATCCCTTCCTGTGTGTGTGTGTGTGTGTGTGAGCAGGTCATCCCTTCCTGTGTGTGTGTGTGTGTGTGTGTGAGCAGGTCATCCCTTCCTGTGTGTGTGTGAGCAGATCATCCCTTCCTGTGTGTGTGTGAGTGTGAGCAGGCCATCCCTCCTGTGTGTGTGTGAGCAGGTCATCCCTTCCTGTGTGTGTGAGCAGATCATCCCTTCCTGTGTGTGAGTGTGAGCAGGTCATCCCCTCCTGAGTGTGAGTGTGAGCAGGTCATCCCTTCCTGTGTGTGTGAGCAGGTCATCCCTTCCTGTGTGTGTGAGCAGGTCATCCTTTCCTGTGAGTGTGAGCAGGTCATTCCTTCCTGTGTGTGTGTGAGTGTGAGCAGGTCATCCCTTCCTACGTGTGTGAGCAGGTCATCACTTCCTGTGTGTGTGAGCAGGTCATCTCTTCCTGTGTGTGTGTGAGTGTGATTGTGAGCAGGTCATCCCCTCCTGTGTGTGTGAGTGTGAGCAGGTCATCCCTTCCTGTGTGTGTGAGTGTGAGCAGGACATCCCTTCCTGTGTGTGTGAGTGTGAGCAGGACATCCCTTCCTGTGTGTGTGAGTGTGAGCAGGACATCCCTTCCTGTGTGTGTGAGTGTGAGCAGGACATCCCTTCCTGTGTGTGTGAGTGTGAGCAGGTCATCCCCTCCTGTGTGTGTGAGTGTGATCAGGGCAGTCCTGCAATCCCACACCTCCCTCCCCCAGGGGACGGTTCCGGAGAAATGAAAGCGGTTGTGGCCGCCCGCAGCCCTGCAGCCCATGCGGCCGTGACACCAGAGCTGGCGGACCGAGCCGGCCTGGGGACGCCTGTTTCCTTAGGGAAAGCCACGGCTCTCGCTGCGAGGCCTCTGCCGCGCAGTCCATGGTGTCCGGGGCTGCTGTCTGCCCTCCGGCGGGCTTACGCGGTCCAGGCGGCAGAGCACACCGCGGGCAGCATCCTGGCAAGAGCCGGCCGGCTCCCGGGCCTCAGAGAAATGACCGCACACTGGCTAAAGGGGCCACTCATTTGCGGGGGCACTTGTCTGAGTCTAAAACACGAGACATGGATTTTCAGAAGGGGCAAATTGGTGTCCGTTTCCCTGGAGACCCAGAGGAGCTGAGACCACACCAGAATGCAGTCGCTGACCGGGCCTGGTGACGCGGTGAAGCCGATGGGGGTTGAAAGCTTCGGGACAGTTTCTCATCGCCCTCCCTTCACCCCGAGGCTGCGCCTGGATTTCAGCACGTGCCACAGCACCGACCCTGCCACCGGGGACTGGGCGCCCCTTTCGCCAGCGGGGGCTGGGGTGGTTCCTTAGGATCTCTTGAGAAAAGAAAGAAAAGGCCCGGGCCTCGCCTGGGAGGCTCGGATTTTGTGTGCGTGGAGTCACAGCCCTGGGCTCCCAAGTCCCGTCGCAGGCGTGGCGGGCCTCGGCGGAGCGGGAGGCAGAGCCAGAGTCCAGCATCGCCTCCCGGTGTGCGTGGGGGCCATGGGGGAAGGAGGAGCCCAGGAGTGCGCCCCTGCAGCGAGTCCCAGAGAGCCCAGAGGAACCAAGAGCCCGGAGCACGAGGCAGAAGAGCCCAAGAGAGGAGCTTCTTGGTTGAGGGGACAGAGACTGCAAACCCTCCTGTGCACGCAGGGGCCACACCACCCTGGCCCCTGCCCTGGGCTCCCCGATGTCCGACAGCATCAGCATCGCTGTTCCCCGACTCCCCTGGGCACGCGCCCATCTCCCCTCCCTGCCGCCCCGCAGCCACCTGCCCTGCAGGGAGCGGGCTGAAGGCTCCGAGGCTTGGCCGCGGCCTCCAGTGGGCGGCCCACCCGCATGCCCGCCGCCCTGGCTGAGCAGCCTCCGGAATCGGTGGGTTAGGGATGCGGTGCAGCGGAGCCTCTGGCGGCACCCCATCCCCGCCTGGCTCTGTTTCCATCAGGCATTTCCCTTCCGTTCTTTCTGGGTTTTTACAGACCCTGCTTTTTTGACAAATGAAAACTGCATCTATTTAAGACACACGATTGGCGTTTCCGTATGCGCACAGATTGTGAAATGACTTCCACCATCCAACTAACTGACCTAGCCGCCCCCTCCCTGCTCCCCACCCCGCCCCGCCCCGCCCTGGCTCTGAGCTCAGCTCGTCCAGCCCCGCCTCCCAGAGGCCATGCACCCTGCCTTTCTGTCTGAGGATTCAGGCGCTGAAATGTCCTCTAGGCTCATCCATGGCATCCCGACCAGTGGGTTTCCACCCGTCACAGATGGGGGTACCCACAGGTGAGGGTGCCCACAGGTAGGGGTGCCCACAGGTGGGGGTGCCCGCAGGTGAGGGTGCCCACAGGTGGGGGTGCCCGCAGCCTGGGGGACTGAGCAGAGCGCGGCCGGCTGGCAGGCTCCTCGCTCACGGAGCCGCCGCAGCGCGATCAGGGCCATCCCGGGGCTCCGGGTCCTGAGTGTGTGTTTAAATGCCTCCCGGTGGAGCCGGAAAAGAATGTACGCTGAGCTGTATCCATATAGTTTTTAAATAGCCTGAGTTATTTAAATTATTCTACGTCAGCGAAGAAGCCTGAGAAAGGTGTTTGCCCATGCGACAAAAAATCCTTCTTAGAATCAAGCGACTCCTGCGAAAATTCATCTGCTGAACCACTGGCATGAATCGAGGTTTCAGTTCCAAATGCAACCAATTCATATGCAAAGCCTTCTCTTTAAAAAGCCAGCTTCCTGCATGAGGTGAGGCGCTAACTCACTGGCGGTTTCCACTTGGTGCCGGAGGACAGGCCGCTCAGAATGCGAGCCTTTCCCCGGAGGATGGGCGCCCAGCTGCGCTCGGCCATCTCCGCTCAGAGGCCAGAGAGCAGCGCGTCCCCTCCCTACCCCCCGCCCCCGGGCTGTCCTTAAGAAGCTGGGGAACTTTTTTCAAGGCAAAACTGGTCTTAAACTAAGACTTTGATTTTAGAATCTTAACCGGAGCGACCACCCAGTCCGTGTTCTTTTCCAGGTGCAGACCGGAGGCCCCCCTGCTCCCAGCGCCCTTCCCAAACCAGAGTCTGCCGGTGCCCCCTGGGAGCCCGTGCCAGCCGCGCCCCGGGGTTGCTTCGAGGTGTGACCCGGAGGACGAGAGGAATGGCGCCGTGGAGGGTCCGCTGGGCACAGGCCTGAGCTCTGCCCTGAGGGTCCAGGCAGTTCAGCCGGACTTCTTATTGTCAGGTGAGAGGGGAAAGACAGCTTACTTTCTAAGTCTAATTAAAATTATCTCATTTGTTGAAAAGTATTTTATGTTATATATAATAAAGTATACACGTAATGCATATTACATACAAATTATGTATTTATATGGGATATATTTATAATAATTTGAAAAAAGAAACATTGTTATTAATATTTAATAAAATCACTTATTAAGTGTTTAAATTATATTTTTAAATAATTTAAAGTTTAATGCAACCCCAGCCTGCGGTCTGGGATGACGCCTGAATGAGTTTGGTCGCACAGGCAGCATGCTCTTGGCCCTTGCAGACTCCGAGGCACGTCTTCTGTCTCCCTAGCTCCGGGCCTCCCGTGCTGAGCCCGGACCGGGCGAGACCAATGAGCCCACCCCCATGTGCCTCAAAGCAGGAGGGGCTGGGGAAGTTAGGGTCCAAAGGTTTTTCGGAAGCGATCCTGAGACCATGAATGTCTGTGAGGATGAGCTGCCTGCGGGCAGGAAGGGGAGGATGGGGAGGATGCAGGCTTGGTGCTGACAGGATTGGTACCAGAATTGCTAGGTAGCCATGGAAACCACCGTATGCACTGACCCACCCTAAGAAACAACATCAACCGGTCCAGTGAGCCTTCAGGCTCCGTGCTAAGTCAATGTTTATTGTTTACTTTCCTTTCTTTTTTCGTTAATCCTCACCTGAGGATATTTTTTCCATTTATTCTCAGATAGAGTGGATGGGAGGGTTGGGAGGAGAGAAACTTTGATGTGAGAGAGACATACTGATTGTTGCCTCCCGCATGGGCCCTGGCTGGGGACAGGGATCGAGCCTGAAACATGCCTTTGACTGGTTCAAACCTGGGACCATCCAGTCCATAGGCTGATGCTCTATCCATGAAGCCAAACCAGCTAGGGAGATTTTTTTATTTTCCTAATGACATTATTTATTCATCACTGACTTATAAATGTGCAAGTTCTTATATCAGCCTAGAGTGGAAGATCTGAGATCACCAATTCCCTCTCACAATTACCTGAACTTTTCTGTAAGCAAATATTTCCTTGTGTTGTAATTGTTTTTGACAAAATTTTCCATGGGTATGTCCCGATTGATTTTCTTTTGTGTCATTTAAAAATGCTATTTCATGCCTGGCCAGTGTGCTTGGTGGTTGAGCATTGACCTATGAACCAGGAGGTCATAGCTCAATTCCTGGTCAGGGCACAAGCCCGGGTTGTGGACTGGATTTCCAGTAGCGGGTGTGCAGGAGGAAGGTGATGGAGGTTTCCCTCTCAGCGATGTTTCTATCTCTCTCCATCTCCCTTTCCTCTCTGAAATTAATAAAAACATAAAAATGCTATTTCATAATTTCTGCAGCACATTTATCTGAGGAGAAAATTTGCTTCCATATTTACATTAAGAAGAGATGGGCATCAAAATGTATCAACATTTCATTTCTGGAATTTAAATGACAATTATTAATGTCCACCATTGAAATATGTGTATGTGCTCAGCGGAATGTATGTGCTCATGTTTGATAGCCTATTTCACTCACAGGTTTTATTTTTTCTCTGCCTTGTAAAAACTTCTTCCATTTCCACGGGTAGCTCCACGCATGGCCTGCAGGAGGCGCTTATCTCCGACTGACTCCGCACAGCATGAACGCGACTCCAGGGCTGCAGGAGAGCTGACCTTCTGACAGCCCCTTCGTGCCAGGCTGGAGCTAAATGCCTGATGCAAATTTTCCTACTTATTCTCTATTTCACACACGATGACCTGAGGCTTGGGTTGAAACAACGGCCTAAACTAATAGAGCTTGTCTGTGAGGGTCAGAAGAAGGAGGTGGAGGCAGATTCTAAATGTACACAGCGGCACCTTTTTAAGACACGGGCAGGCAGTGCTGAAGTATGCGATATTTAACACTGCGTTATTCATTAATACGATTTTTTATTCAACGTAGAATTAAAGCGAATGTCCGTGAGGTGTGCAGGGTCCTATGTTATATGGTCACATGTCCATGATGTCATGGACCACACACCATGCTCTTCTTCCCTTTGGCAAGCAGCTGGGGTGAAAGTCACGTCTCTGAACATGTGTTTCTTGCAGCAGATTACCTGCGCCTGGTAGGCTCGTGCGTGTCCTGTGGTCACCATCACCGTTTTCTTCCTGAAGAGGGTCAGGACAGATTCAGACATACCTTTGGACAATTGTATTTAACATTTCCTTGGAGGATAACGGGGGAGTTCCACTAGGACGTAACATATTCAGTCAGCAGAACCATTGCGTGTACGCTCCACCCCACTTTACTTCTAAGTCATATCTAAGTCATACCTAAGTCATATCTAAGTTATGTTTCAGTCACATCTAGGTTGTACCTAATTCATACCTAATTCATATCTAAGTCATATCTAAGTCACACATAATTCATGTCTAAATAACACTTAAGTCATATCCAAGTCATACGTAAGTAATGTCTAAGTCATACCTAAGCCATTCCTAACTCATATCTAAGTCATATCATCATCTGCCACTTCGTTTTCCCATTTTGAGTTTTGCTGAGCTATAAATCATTCTTCTGTGGAAATGTTTTCCCAGGGCTCTACCACTGAGTTCTCAACTCCGATGAGTTCAGGACGGAGATTACGGGGGCTGCGCGATAAAAAATGACTTCCATCTCAGAGGGGAGGGAGGACGGGCGCTGCTGGGAAAGAGCACTCAGCGAGGCGTGAAGAAAAGCTATTTCACCCCCGGGTCGAGAGCAGGACACGGCATTCCGGATGAAAGGCTGTCTCTGGCTCACAGCCGTCTGACAGCAGCAGCTGATGACAACGACGGAGGAAGCACGCTCTCGTGATTTCTGTGGACCAGATCAACTCGACGTTCCATTTTTCATGAAGTCCTCAGTAAATCACCTGCTCATTTCCATTCCCCAGCCTTCCAAACCATTATTGTGATTATTGTGATGGAAGCGACTTCCCGAGAGGCTTTTATGAGGAGTAGAGGGGAGGGACCATGGTGCTTCAGAGTGACAGAATGTTCAAAGGCCACGAACAAAGACACGGAATAAAATTGACATGATCACTCAGAATCCAACCCCACCCGTGTTCTGGTCTCCGAGCCCTAGATGTGATTGTTTCTCCATCAAATGCCGCACAACCTCCTCAGAGCGAGACATCACCTGTCCCAGCTCCTTCTGAGACCTGACAGCATGGACATACGCCGAGCGTGCAGAAGTGCTCTCACCTTTGACTAATCTCTTAAAATGTCCTAAAGTGACTGATACGTGAACAATCATGAGTCAAAGGATTGCCGGACAGACCCGTTAAAAACAACCTGTTCGGAATGCCTGAAGACCAGCTCTGTGTTCTTGCTCACACTGTGCTACCATTGGACCAGTATCGTGACTCAGGGCGACACCACCAGCTCTGAGTTCAGAGAGCCAGTCCGTGTGAATGGAGTGGAGAAATATAAGTGAAATGAGAAAATAAGAGAAAAGATAGAGATTTTGGAGATGGAGTTGGAGAAATTGGCGGGAGAACCACTGAGCAGAGAAGACTGCAGGAAACGGCCCGGGGCGGACAGGGAACAGTGGCGCTGCAGTTCAGAGGAAAGCGAGAGCCTGGCTGAGCATGCGTGCACATGATGGGAACACAGATGACCAGTCTGTGCTCATTGAGGGGGGGCTCGCACAGACGTCCATCAGCTGGTTTCCGAGCTCACAGCCAGCCCCGGCCGCCGTCCACTTAAGTCTGTCAGACGGAGGCAGCGATGCCGCTGAAGGGCTGATGCCCAGAGATGAGTTAGGAATGAGAATGTGGACTGCAATGACTGAAACACCATCTCAGCAAACCTTGGTAATTTGAATTAAAAATTGATTAAAGAATTGGTATTTAAAATATTTAGACATCTACTCACCCAACAGATAGGAAAGGCTCCTTTGAGTCAAGTCTGTGAAAAAAACAAACAAGCATGAAAAGCTCATTTTAACCCAGTGATATGCTATCCAATTAAATTGCTAAACCCCACTGAATTTTTTTCCTTTTTGGGATGAAAATGCACAACCTTGCACCAGTGTAAAGGCTATAAATAATACATTAACCCCTAATCCAGACTAATTCAAATTCTAGCTGGATTAATGGGGAGGCTAAAAAAATGAAAGAAACCCAGTACGGGACGTAACAGTGAAACGATGCCTTAGGATTACATTGTTAGTTCAATTCTGATTTGCTCTCTCTATGTCTACTTATTTTCTGTCTCCCCTCACCCCCAGTAATCTGTTTGTAGACGTTCCTACAGGTGTCTGTGATGGCTGGAGGAGTAAAATTCACAAAGCATTTGGTTACATAGTAATTGAATAATTTATTTCCAGCACGAAGATCTAAGCATCATGGTACCCTGGCCACCAGTGACACCACCACCGGGAGCCAGGACACGGTGAGGCCTCCTCCCCCTGTGCCCGGGACCAGGTGAGGCCTCTTGCCCCCTGTGCCCGAGACCAGGTGAGGCCTCCTCCCCCTGTGCCCGAGACCAGGTGCGGCCTCCTCCCCCTGTGCCCGGGACCAGGTGAGGCCTCCTGCCCCCTGTGCCCGAGACCAGGTGAGGCCTCCTCCCCCTGTGCCCGAGACCAGGTGCGGCCTCCTCCCCCTGTGCCCGGGACCAGGTGAGGCCTCCTGCCCCCTGTGCCCGAGACCAGGTGAGGCCTCCTCCCCCTGTGCCCGAGACCAGGTGAGGCCTCCTCCCCCTGTGCCCGGGACCAGGTGAGGCCTCCTGCCCCCTGTGCCCGAGACCAGGTGCGGCCTCCTCCCCCTGTGCCCGGGACCAGGTGAGGCCTCCTCCCCCTGTGCCCGGGACCAGGTGAGCCCTCCGCCCCCTGTGCCCGGGACCAGGTGAGGCCTCCTGCCCCCTGTGCCCGAGACCAGGTGCGGCCTCCTCCCCCTGTGCCCGGGACCAGGTGAGGCCTCCTCCCCCTGTGCCCGGGACCAGGTGAGCCCTCCGCCCCCTGTGCCCGGGACCAGGTGAGGCCTCCTCCCCCTGTGTCCGGGACCAGGTGAGGCCTCCTGCCCCCTGTGCCCGAGACCAGGTGCGGCCTCCTCCCCCTGTGCCCGGGACCAGGTGAGGCCTCCTCCCCCTGTGCCCGGGACCAGGTGAGCCCTCCGCCCCCTGTGCCCGGGACCAGGTGAGGCCTCCTCCCCCTGTGCCCGGGAACAGGTGAGGCCTCCTGCCCCCTGTGCCCGAGACCAGGTGAGGCCTCCTCCCCCTGTGCCCGAGACCAGGTGCGGCCTCCTCCCCCTGTGCCCGAGACCAGGTGAGGCCTCCTCCCCCTGTGCCCGGGACCAGGTGAGGCCTCCTGCCCCCTGTGCCCGAGACCAGGTGCGGCCTCCTCCCCCTGTGCCCGGGACCAGGTGAGCCCTCCGCCCCCTGTGCCCGGGACCAGGTGAGGCCTCCTCCCCCTGTGCCCGGGACCAGGTGAGGCCTCCTCCCCCTGTGCCCGGGACCAGGTGAGCCCTCCTCCCCCTGTGCCCGGGACCAGGTGAGCCCTCCTGCCCCTGTGCCCGAGACCAGGTGAGGCCTCCTGCCCCTGTGCCCGGGACCAGGTGAGGCCTCCTCCCCCTGTGCCCGGGACCAGGTGCTTGTGGCTCCTCACACGCTAACGGGAAGCTAATTCTGGAGGAAGCCTCTGCTCAGTTGTGGCATCTTGAACAATCCACTTACAAACATTTGGGGCAGAGGGATTGAGCAAAATAGAAAGAAAAAAGAGAAAGAACTCCTGGGGGGGAAGGACAGAGAAGGGCGTAGGGGGAGGTGGAAGAGGTAGAGGGAGAATAAACAGTGATGGAAGAACATAAAGGGAAAAAAAGAGATATGAGGAGGCAAACATAACAAATAATTAAAATAAAATTAGTAAACCAAAAACCAAGTAGAAAACCCCTGTATTGTGGCCCCTACTTTTCTCATCACGGATCGCACCAGGGAAGGCGCTTCTTTCCCACCTCAGCTCTGTGTTCTTTGCAAAAGGTCAGCCACAGAAAGGCAGCCTTCCCCGCGCCATCGCTAACAACACGGAGGCCGTCTGGTGGGTGTGCACGGCCACTTTGTTTTCATACCAGTTTCTCATCCCATACCCAGAGGCCTGGTGCCCCATACCAGTGCGAGGGCAGGACCCCGCGGCCCCCGCAGCCCCACGGCCCCGCCCCCGCCAGCACCCACCTGGGCCTGGCGCCGCCTGCGTTCACCTACATATCCCCCCCCCCCCAAGTTCTCCGGTTCCTCGGAGCCCTGAAATCCATCGCCCTGAAGAGGGTGGCCTGGGCCTCCCTCTGTGGGGTGACTGTGGGGTGATGGCAGGTCCCCCAATCAATCACATTGCACCCGCTTTGGCTGGCCTGGCGCCAGTGCCTGTCATAATGTGATGGTCCAGATGGTTCTGCTGTTCAGCTGTTTGGTTGATTTGCATATTATGCTTTTATTATAGACTAGAGATCCGGTGCATGAAAATTCATGCACTGGAGGGGGGCGTCCCTCAGCCAGGCCTGCCCCTCTCACAGTCCGGGAACCTTTAGGGGTGGGAGGTGACCCGGCGATTAGGGGAAGGTGATGCCTCCATCACACCTTTTCTGCTCTCATTGTCGGCAGCGCTAGCCACAGCGCTAGCCACAGCCAGCCCCGGTTCCCTGAGCCTCGGGCCGGCCCTGGGCGGCCGGGGCACTGAAGGCCTGGGGGCTCAGGGAACAGGCGCACAGGGTGGCTGGGCCCACCGAGGGGCGGGCCCGGCTGTGCTGCGTGCCTGCTGCCCTGGCGGGGTTGAGGGGACTGGGCACTGCCATCTTGTGGCTGTGAGTGCTGCCACATTTGAGGGCGTGGCAGTCAATTAACATATTTCCTCCTTATTGGTTGTGGGCACTGCCATCTTTGTGAGGGCATGATGGTCACATAGCACAGTCCCTCTTTATTAGATGGGATTATGGGTTAAATGCAGGCAATTATTAAAGATGTTTTCATCTAAATCCTGGCACTTAAGATTTTTAGAAAGCTTCCTTGTTTTAAATTATTTTATTTATGTGTCTGTCACCTCTTCCTTGACGATTTCAATAACCATTGAAGAGAGAGAAACATGGATCTGTTGCCTCCCGTACACTCCCTGACCCGGGTGGAACCCACCACACTTTGGTGTCTGGGACGATGCACCAATCCACTGAGCCCCCGGCCAGGGCTTCCTTGTCGCTTCTCCTACAGCCTCTTTATTGCATGAAGCTTGTCTGCTTGTTGCTCAGGCGTGTTGGGCTTAGAGACGCCTTGCTGGCTTTAGCACCCGGTTCTATACGAGCACTGATTTTTCCTTCTGCCCCACTGCATGGTCTCTAGCTTTCCAGTCTCTCCACCGCCTTCTAAAGCCAATCTCGACCCCTTTGTCTCACAGGAACAGCCCTGTCTCTGCTTCTGAGATTCCTTATCTCCATCGCTGTGACCGTCTCCGGACACAGTCCTGGTCGGCAGGCAGAGAGGGCGTGCAGACAGTGAGGACGTGACGCTTGCCTCCGCCTGGACAAGGAGCTCCCACGGCTCTGCGTGAGGCTCCCGGGGCGCCGGGCGGGTGGGAGGGCGGTGAGCTGGCTGGTGCTCTGGGAGCTGAGCAGAGGGGAAGGGGGCTGTCCACCGAACACAAGCCCCGGGGCCGGACCCCAGCACCGTCAGTGGTGACCTGAGCAGGCAGTGGGGAGCTCCCACCAGCCGTCCTGCCTCAGTCTCCTCCCCGCAGTGGTGACCCGGGACCCTCAGTGAGCCATGCTGCCTCAGTCTCCTCCCCGCAGTGGTGACCGGGGCCCTCAGTGAGTCATGCTGCCTCAGTCTCCTCCCCGCAGTGGTGACCAGGGCCCTCAGTGAGCCATGCTGCCTCAGTCTCCTCCCCGCAGTGGTGACCCGGGACCTCAGTGAGCCGTGCTGGGCCTCGTAACCACCCACTTGGCCATCCTCATCACGCAGGCCAATGTCCTGCCCGAGAGACTCAGAGATTCTTATGCTCTTATAATTCACCACAAAGCAAACCCTGAGCCAGCCCAGGGCCGGGTGAAGAACAGGAGGATCGTCTGCAGGGTTCCCCCACAGAGCGGACAGGGGCCAGGGCGACGCCAAAGGCCAGCGGTCACTCTAAGACCCGGAAGGACGGGAATGTAGGAAAAACTCACTTCTGCCACTGTAGTCTGAAAAGTGAAAGAATAAGTGAAAGAAGGAACGTGCTGGAGACGCAGGCCCCTGGGGGACTGCTAATCAATCTAAACCCTGGGAACATGATTACTTGGCAGAATACCCTGGTTTTTTATGTCCTCTGAGGTTTTTATAAGGTAATTGTTCTGTGAAGAAAGTAATTGATTTTACCTTTCCTGAGATTTACTTTTAACAGGAAGTAGGCAGTGAATTTAATGCTACTCATTCAGGATCCACCAGAATTATGAGTAGAATAAGATAAACTTCCAAAACACAGGCGCAGTAGACAAGTAAAAGAGAATGCAAAATTTAAATAGATATTGGGCTAAAGGATTTATGACACTTTGTGTTTTACAACAACAAAGAACTAGGCTGTATTTACTGAGGGCACAGCATCCTTCAAAATGCTTTATACATGCTGATTTATTTCAGCAACATGACGCCCACTCTCTGAGGTGACCCCAGAGACCGAGGCCACACAGCCAGCGGGTGCTGGAGGCCCTCCCCTCCCCTCCCCTCCCCTCCCCTCCCCTCCCCTCCCCTCCCCTCCCCTCCCCTCCTCTCCTCTCCTCGAGACCCTAGCCAGGCGAGGCAGCCGCCTCTGGGCTCCGTGGGCAGCAAGGCGCTGGCGGCGGGAAGCCCGGGCCGCACGGAGGGGTGGGCAGGCGTGGGGACCACGGGGGCAGACGCAGAGCTGCGGGCGTGGAGTGCAGCCTGGGGCAGTCAATGGTGTCACCCAGCTAAGGGGCAGGAGGGCCTGGGAGTCCGGGCCGCCCGAGGAGCACACGGTGTCTCCCAGGCGGCGACCTGGCCCCGGTCCGGAAGGACGGAAGGAGGCCCGTGCCCGCCGCCGGGGACAGTGCTGCAGGCCGGCAGGCGCTGCAGGGCCTTCCCACGCACCGCAGCCCGCCTGGGGCGCAGGGCCTCGGGGCGCAGGGCCTGGGGCGCAGGGCCTCGGGGTGCAGGGCCTCGGGGTGCAGGGCCTCGGGGTGCAGGGCCTCGGGGCGCAGGGCCTGGGGGCGCAGGACTTGGGGCGCAGGGCCTGGGGCGCAGGGCCTGGGGGCGCAGGGCCTCGGGGTGCAGGGCCTCGGGGCGCAGGGCCTCGGGGTGCAGGGCCTCGGGGCGCAGGGCCTGGGGGCGCAGGGCCTCGGGGTGCAGGGCCTCGGGGCGCAGGGCCTCGGGGTGCAGGGCCTCGGGGCGCAGGGCCTGGGGGCGCAGGGCCTCGGGGTGCAGGGCCTCGGGCGCAGGGCCTGGGGGCGCAGAGCCGCCAGAACCCCGGGCCGGCCCGCCCCAGCCCCGAGGCTGCTGTCAGCGCTGAGGAGCTGGTGACCACGGGCAGCTCTGGGTGCGGCCAGGGGAGCCATCATTTCCTAAGAGCTTGTCTGCTCCGGGGCCAGAGGGCAAACGTTTTCATTTTTGTGTCAATTCCGGCTAATTGATGGGGCTGCCGGGAGCAGTGCTGCCGGGAATCCTAAGACCCCGCAGGCCTGCGGTTCACGTGGGCGCCTGCAGCTGGCAGCGGAGGCTCAGGGTGCTGCCAACCGCCCACCGGCTGGTGGCGCTACAGGCGCTTCTCCGCCTCCCCCAGGAGCGGGGGCGGGGGGGGGGGGAAGAGGAGGGGATGGAGGGAGTGTGTGTGTGGGGGTGCTGCAGGGCGCGGCCAGCCTGGGCATTCTGGTGGGTGCGCACTCCACACCCCGTGACAGCCGCTGTTCAAAGGCTGCATTCTCAGCAGGTGGGCACATCTGAGCCTCATCACCGCCCTGAGGCCATCATCCTCTCCGTTTTTTACAGGAAACTGAGGCAGAGAGGATTGGCAGCTTTCCCAAGACCTTACAGCTAGAAGCTCATAGAGGAGAAGGTAACTTAGAGTGTGACCAAAACCTTGAGTTATTTTAAAAACAGGCAGTCAGACATCCCTTTCACAACCCAGGACTGCTGGCTCCCAACTGCTTGCCTGCCTGCCTGATTGCCCCTAACTGCTTCTGCCTGCCAGCATGATCGCCTCCTAACCACTCCCCTGCCAGCCTGATCAACGCCTAACTGCTTCCCTGACAGCCTGATCACCTCCAAATACCCTCCCCTGCATATTCCCTCTTTGTTAGATATGGTTTTTTCTTTAGCATATTGGAAAGTTCTAACTGGTTTGGCTCAATGGCTGGAGTGATGGTCTGCAGACTCAAGGGTCCCAGGTTTGATTCTGGTCAAGGCCATGGACCTTGGTTGGGGGCACATACCCAGTGGGGAGTGTGCAGAAGGCAGCTGATTGATATTTCTCTCTCATAGATGTTTCTAACTCTCTATCCCTTCCCCTTCCTCTCTGTAAAAAATCATTTTATATATATATATATATATATATATATATATATATATATATATATATTTATTTATATGATTGCTCCATATCTGCCTGGCTGGTGTGACTCAGTGGCTGAGACCCCAGTCTGGGGCTGGGACAGGATCGCTTCCTGGGGAGTGAATATGTTTTTGTTTTTTATAAAGGATCAGGAGGGCCTCTGGGCAGCATTCTGCCAGGCCATTTACTCTGCCAGCACTCCAGCAGGGCTTAGAGGACTGGGCGCCACCATCTTGTGGCTGTGGGGGCTGCCATTTTGTCACAGAGTGATGGTTAATTTGCATATTACTCTTTTATTATATAGGATGCTAATCTTGAGAAAGAAGTGTCACCCTACCTGATACAAACTATTTGACGAGGCCATAGTAACAAACACAGTACTGTACTGGCATAAAAACAGACACACAGATTCATGAAACAGAATAGAGAGCCCAGAAATAAACCCGTGCATATGTACTCAACTAATTTATGACAAAGGAGGCAAGAATAATCAACGGAGTAAAGAAAGTTTCTTCAATAAATGTTGGGAAAAGTGGACAGATATGTGCAAAATAAATGAAACTAGACCACCCTCTTACACCCTATACAAGAATAAACTCAAAATAGATTAAAGACTTTAATACTCAAAACCATAAAACCCCTAGAATACCCAATAAACACTTTTTTAAACTAGTATGTGTGAATAGATGTATGTGTGTGTATATGTGTATAAATGAGTGCCTGTCTATGTGAGAGTATTTGCATGTGTGTTTAATAAAATAATCTTATTTTCTCTATATTGTTATTTACTAAACAAATTATTTTATTGATATAGTATTTTAATCAAACTTCAAATTGGACCTAATAACATAAGTCATCTGCCTAGCACATGTTTGGACATTTAAGAGATTAAGGTTTACCTGGACTTAGGTTGGAGTTAAATTTAGCCATTAGCAATTTTGTGGACTTTTGCTGTCTCTTTGCTTACTGCTTAAATGACATCAGTGAGCTTTGGAATTCCTTCTTTAGGACTGTTTCACTTCTTTTGTCCATTTTTTTAAAACTCTATTTTGAACAGAGTTGCATAGAGGTGGAGCTAAAAGAAAAAAATAGTAACTATTTTATCAAAGAATATGAATTATTTACATTGAAACTTGGCCTCAGCATGTTAGGAAACATTTTTAAATGAAATTATTATTTTTTTTTTCTTTTTAAAGGTTCCAGTCTACAGGGAAGTGAGCGGACAGCGAGGCCCTGTGATGCGCCTTACTGCAGACCAGACTTCCCGTGGACAAGACCTGATCAGACTGGCTCCTCCAGCAAACACTTAGATGTCACTCTTAGTCTTTTTATTTTTAATTTAATTTTTTTTATTTATCTGTTTGGATAAGAGAAGCAAACATTAAAAATAAACAAATGAACACTACATCAAACTAAAACATTTTTGCACAACAAAGAAAACCATCCACAAGAAGAAACAATAACCTATTGAGTGGAAGAAGACATTTGCCAATGATACATCCACTAAGGGGTTAAATCCTGCTTTCGAATGGACACTGGCAGGAGTGCCAGCACTGGGCTGGAGTCCATGCCAGAAGGATGGATGCGGTGCAGGGACGGGGCGGCCTTTAAAACCTCAAGCTCCACGAACACCAGAGCCACTCCCAGTGGCTGCCTGGGGGCCAGCTGGCGGGGGAGGGGACACGAAGCCCTCAGCAGGGCAGGGGGAGACGCTGACACTGGAAGTAGCAGGCTCCCAGAAGTGGATGTGTGTCATCCTTGACGCTATAAACGGACACAGAGAGTACATACAATGAACAGCAAGTTCTTGACACATCTCTCAGCGCACAGAGCAAGGGGCTGCAGCACAGGTGTCAGGAGCGTTCCTCCACATTGGTGTCTGCGACTTAACATTAGCTGAAATTAATTCCTATTACTCTCCCTTTTATTCAAGGTTCCAGGGCCATCGGGGCCCCTGAGGGTCTCCTTTCCCGTGATGGGTCAGAGAGCCCGGAGGGCTGACAACAGGCCCAGGATCAGGGTCACGTCACCAGGCTCTTGCACAGCCCCCTTGCTTGGACCACGTTCTGAAGGTTTTTTAATCACTGGGGTTCCTCTGACATAACCCAGATTCAGAGCTAACACACTAAAAGGTATGGAGGTTAAAAAAAATGATGCTACAGCTTATCCTGTGAACTTGAAGTTACTCACAGTGAAAATCTTGATTCCGATGGTCACCTTGTGGGGTGAACAGGTTGCTATGAAAAGCATTGTAGAACGCCATAGACCACATTTGGGAATCAGCTCTGATACCACTGCCAACAATCAGCTCTGCTACACTGTCAGCAATAGCTCTGCTACACTGTCAGCAATAGCTCTGCTATACTGTCAGCAATCAGCTCAGATACACTGTCAGCAATCAGCTCTGACACACTGCCAGCCAGCAATCAGCTCTGACACACTGTCAGTCAGCTATCAGTTCTGACACACTGTCAGTCAGCAATCAGCTCTGACACACTGCCAGCCAGCAATTAGCTCTGACACACTGTCAGTCAGCAATCAGCTCTGACACGCTGTCAGTCAGCAATCAGCTCTGACACGCTGTCAGTCAGCAATCAGCTCTGACACACTGTCAGTCAGCAATCAGCTCTGACACGCTGAAAGTCAATAATCAGCTGTGATACGCTGCCAGCCTTGCTCACATCAGAGGAAAATTCTGTTTCCTCTCCAAGCAGAGGGAAACCACCACCCTTCTCCTCGTTGAGTGATGAGTTAGTGCATTGGGACTGTGTTTGTGGGGAGACTCACTTCCTGCGGGAGAATCATTATTGTGGACACAGTGATGGACACAGAACGTTGGAAGCAGCAAGTTATCCAAGGTCACAACATTTCCTCAGAGGGCATTTGCTATTCACCATTATATGAGGTCCGATATTTATGAATGTTCACAAATGGCTAATTACCTTTCCTATACCAATAGCTTCGAATGAGAGACCCTTTTATTACCGGTGCTATTTTCATGAATTGTCTGTCTTTATGAATTCATGTCAAAGACAGAAATCATTACTTTTGCTCCCTTCCTCCGACCCTGTGCCCGAGCCACTGTCCCCCGTGAGCCTGAAAACCGAAGCCGGCCCGCCTTCATCTGATGCGCAGGCCTAGAGGGCGGGGAGAGCCTGGCCACCGGTTCTGTGGTCTTCTCCAGTGGCTGATCCTGCTCCCAGCATGCCACGCTCTCCTGACCGCTGTGCGGGGCGGAGTCTGTGCCTGGTGGGCCGCCCTTTGTCTGCCGGGTGACCGTGTGCTCGTGCAGCAGCCGCCAGGCTTTGTGCCTGCCCCGTGGGCAGCACTGCTGTCTTCCCTATCCCTATGTACTTATGTTCATCCACGTTTCTTATCTACATGTACACCTAACACATGCACCGGACAGGAAATGTTTTGCAGCTATACTAGGTTTTAAAATGTTTGTGTCTTCTCTGTAGGCCATGTTAATTCAGCATATGATGCATGATCAGTGCAGCCTGGCTAAGTCAAAACTCAGTCACGAGAAGGGGCAGGCACGTGACGCTTGCGTGGATACTCCATTAGGTGCTGCTCTGGGTGACGATGGGGAGGAAATGGACATAAGAGGAGAGGAGAGTGTGATGGCAGACCCTTCCATCCCTGCTGAGATGGACAGACACAGAGACAGCACCTTAGGGCATGAGGAAACCGAGGCTACCTGTAACTGTGACATCATTACTTTACTCATTGTCTTCCCCGTGCCCTCAGCCTTGCAGTTCCCTGTGTCACTTGCCAGGAAGACCAGCTGTCACAGTGCCCACACTAGAGTAACCACACAGTGAATCTGTTGTAGGAATGAATGAATGAACAAATGAAATCATTCCAGTCCTTTCATGTGACAGTGAGGAAACAGACCCCAAGGTGCGAGCTGCTTCCACGTTCACATTCCCGACACCACTGGGCGCTTGGAAGAAGCAACCAATGAATGGGTAAATAAGTGGAACAACAAATTTATCTTTCCCTCCTCCTCCTCCTCCTCCTCCTCCTCCTCCTCCTCCTCCTCCACCACCACCACCACCACCACCACCACCACCACCTCCTCCTCATTCTCTCTCTCACTAAAATCAATCAATACAAATTAAGAGAAAACCAGCTTTAAGAACAGTACACAACTATGTGTGAAGAAGGACTTGAAGCAACGTGGATAGGAGGTAACATGTATTCTCATGTCGCACGGAGAGGAATGGCCTCGCCTGTGGCTTTGGCGGCAGGAATCTGCTTGTCATAAGCCATGCAGCTCCATGGTGGCAGGTGGAGTGGCCATGAGCTCCCAGCAAGGTCACCAGTCTCCAAGGCTGCACCAGGATTCAGGCTCTGATCTTGTCACCTGACTCCAGGCAAAGCCTGGGTGTCTCCTAGGCTTCCTTCCCCACCTGGGAAGCCAGGCGCACAGCGCGGGTGGAGGAGGAGCATGCCAACAGCTGCCCCGAAGAGGAAGACGGAGGGCGGGGACCTCCAGCTCCAGGAGGGGCAGCGCACACAGGGCTCCCTAGGTGCTCTGCTCCTGTGGTGACCGGTTGGCAGTGCCAGCGCACCCAGCCCTCATTTGTGTAAACACGGAAATCACATAAAAACACTGTGGTCTGCCCGCAGTGTCAGACGGAAATGGCTCTGCTTCTGATTCTTTTGAGTTCACAATTGAAGCAGCTGAGCCAAGAGGAATGACAGCTCCAAGCGCCCTGGGTCTGCTCACAAGCTCTGTTCTCTAGGAAAACGGAACCACCCCGAGAACCTAAGGCACGGGCAGCGGACCTGAAGAGCCAGCCTCTGCAGACTGCTTTCTAATGACTGGCCTGGCTCTCCCCGCGGACTGCTTTCTAATGACCGGCCTGGTCCCCGCGGACTGCTTTCTAATGACCGGCCTGGTCCCCGCGGACTGCTTTCTAATGACCGGCCTGGCTCTCCCCGCGGACTGCTTTCTAATGACCGGCCTGGCTCTCCCCGCGGACTGCTTTCTAATGACCGGCCTGGCTCCCCCCGCGGACTGCTTTCTAATGACCGGCCTGGTCCCCGTGGACTGCTTTCTAATGACCGGCCTGGCTCTCCCCGCGGACTGCTTTCTGATGACCGGCCTGGTCCCCGTGGACTGCTTTCTAATGACCGGCCTGGCTCTCCCCGCGGACTGCTTTCTGATGACCGGCCTGGTCCCCGTGGACTGCTTTCTAATGACCGGCCTGGCTCTCCCCGCGGACTGCTTTCTGATGACCGGCCTGGTCCCCGCTGCCCCTCAGCTGCAGGGCGCCCCGCACCCAGCCCACGGGAACCAGGGCATTTCTCAGCGTCCAAAGCAGGCTTCGCTGGGGACGGCTCCTGCCTCTCACGTCCACCCGCCCGGACCAAGCAGCACGCTGTGTGGAGTCCTCTAGCTCTCCTCCTTACGTTAAAAACCTCAGTGACAACTCAATAAGCTTGCCCACGACACTCAGATCAATCAGACACACTTCCAACGTCTTCCCAGCTCTGTGGCCGCTCACCCAGGGCCCGCAGTCCCAGCTCTGACTGGTGCTCCTTGGACCGCCCTGGAGCCAGGCTGTGGGTGGGGCTGTGGGTGAGGCTGTGGGTGGGGCTGTGGGTGAGGCTGTGACTGTGGGTGAGGCTGTGGGTGAGGCTGTGACTGTGGGTGAGGCTGTGGGTGAGGCTGTGGGTGGGGTTGTGGGTGAAGGTGGGGTGGGGCTGTGGGTGAGGCTGTGGGTGGGGCTGTGGGTGGATCTGTGGGTGGGGCTGTGGGTGAAGGTGGGGTGGGGCTGTGGGTGAAAGTGAGGTGGGGCTGTGGGTGGGGCTGTGCGTGAGGTGGGGTGGGGGAGGGGAGGCAGATGCAGGGGTGGCCAGGGACTCGCTCAGAAGCTGCATGTCAGCGGCTCGGTCTGTAAGAGGAGAGCAGCGTTGCTGTGAAAATTAAGTTAAATCAAGCGCCACGCCACGTGTGAGCCACCTACAGTGCAGGCATGCGGCCATCACCGAAGGTGACGTCCCACCACCTGCCAGCGCCCCCGCGTCGCCAGGTGGGAGGCTGTCTGAGAGGCGCCGCCAGGCCGGAGGTCCGAGGCCCGCCGGCCGGGGCCGCCCACTGCCCGTGCTGGCCGCTCCCGGCCGCCGCTCGGTCACCGTGCTGCCTTTCCGAGGCACCACACTCACCTGTACAGAGCGGAGAGGGGCCTCTTGTTCCCGGGTTTTGGTCTGTAGGGCTTGGGTTCTCCGGCCATGTTGATATCTAGAAGCAAAGATAAATAGAAGGATTAGGGAACTATGAAGCCATTTGAGGAAAGTAAGCCATGAAGTTTTTTTAGGTTCTTCTTGCCATTTGTCTATGCAAATGTTATGTGTCCCGCACTCATTCATCAAGGATTCCCTGAGCACCGCCTTGGGCCATGTGGCCAACAGGTTAGACACACCTGTGGAGCCATCTTCCACGGCACAGACATGTAAGTGAGGAAAATGCATGGCAGATTAGAAGCCAGTAAGTAGTATGAAAAGTGAAAATGTTGAACAGGGTAGGGGGAATTAGGAATGCTAACTGAAAATGAGAGACAGAAAGAGAGGAGAAGGGAGGGAAAGAGAGAGAGATATTAAGAAGAGAGCATATTCTTTGCTTCAGGAATGACGACTCTAATAAAGTCACTAAGATTCAACAAGAAGATGCTTAGATACATAACAAAAGAGTATCTGCATGCAATTGACCAACTCAATTTTTTAAAAAATGTGTAAAACATAAGAAATTGCAAAGTTGAGTGGAAAGGTTTGGAAAAGGACATAACCAACTAGATTTAATACAGTTAAAACTTCCAGGAGATGACAAAAAGGGAAATCCAAAGGAGGCAAACTTGAAGAACAGTTGGGAAGAAGTGAGGGACATTATTTCATAAGAAAAAGGGAAGACTTCCATTTCTGTGGGGTGGATCCAGTACGCGGTGTTAGGGATGGATGAGCACATTGAAAGGACATTAATTAGGAGGTGTCGGGGCTGGGGGTGGGGGTGGGGGTGGGGGTGGGCAACATGGGCCAGAAACGCCCTGGAGCCAACCTCCCGCGGTCCCTCCCCGGCGGGCAGCACCTGGGAGGGCACGGCTCAAAGGGTGTCTGTGGAGTGAACAAAGTCCCTCTCGCAGGTGGGGTCCCTCGGCCTGGCCTGTGGGGATTGGGCCGAAACCAGCTCTCCAACATCCCCCAAGGGGTCCTGGATTGCAAAAGGGCGGTTCTCAGGTGACATACCCAGAAATCTGACTCCCTCCTCTCTGATTCCAGGGTACATCACCTGAGAATCCGCTGCTGCCAAGTCACCCCAGCTCAGCAGCTCCTGCGTTGAGCATCTGCCCCCTGGTGGTCAGTGTGTGTCATAGCTTCTGGACAGTTGCTTGGCCTTTTATATCTATACATAGATATGTAAATATATATGTTCTACACTGTCTTAGTGACCATTATCTGAAATCTAGTTGTTGTGCCAGGGGTGAGGGTGAAAGGCGTTGGTTGGGGACAAGGGACAAGGGACAGTGGGCAGGGAGCTCAGCTAACCAGTGAACAGAAAGCATTGCAAAGGTTCGTATGAGCAAGCACTTCCTTCATATTAAACTTTATAAGTACAAGATTCAGTTGTGTCTTGAGAACAACCCAACTTCTGTGGAAGCCAAAGCTCAGGTTTTTATGTCTCAAGGCTGTTGACCTTGGAGTGACCGTACCTACCAAGTGAATGGCATCTTAACAGTACCCTCTGTGGTCAGTGGCAGAGCAACCTCTGAGGCCTTCTTCCCCGATTGCCCGGCAGTGTGCCAGTGACACACAGGTAGGGCAAGAAGAGGGATGACCAAGCTCCCATTTTAGGCCACTCTCATAAGATATGAGCTTTGGAGCAAAATATTAAGATACAGAACATAAAGTATAATTTCTTAAGTTCTTGAGTTTACAAATAAATTCATACCAAATACTAATATTTAGGAATCTTATAGTGTCCTCAAGAAAGGATTTAATAGAGTTGGGTATAGAGTTGGAGGTATCCTCAACAAATATTTAATTATCCTCTACAAATTCTTTTGAGATAGTCCTCAAAATCCTAGTTGCAATCCTACTTGTGCAGAAGTACCTATGGAGGTGTCTATGTACCACGCCGGTGGACTCTAGTCCCTGAGTATGAGAATCATGTTGTTGTAGAGAGGGTTGGTGAATCTAGGTAAGTACCACCAAAAAGCAGTCTCTTGAGGAGTTTCTGTTTGGGTTCACCTGTGTGGAGGAACTCCCCTGATCCCTTCCCAGACACAGGGACAAAGCAGAGGAAGCTAAGGCTTTACCCCAGGCCGGGAGACTCCTGGACACAGGAGACCTCCACACAGGGAGGGGGAGGGGCCTGTGACATTGTGAGCCTCTGTAAGGACCTACATTATATAATGGAACCATATCTATATTTTATTATTTTTATTTTGTTTCTTAATAGCTTTATTTATTTATTTATTTATTTTATTGATTTTCCACAGAGAGGAAGAGAGAGAGATAGAGAGCTAGAAATATCGATGAGAGAGAAACATCAACCAGCTGCCTCCTGCCCACTCCCTACCGGGGATGTGCACGCAACCAATGTACATGCCCTTGACCGGAATTGAACCTGGGACCTTTCAGTCCACAGACCTACGCTCTATTCACTGAGCCAAACCGGTTTTGGCCATATCTATAATTTAAAATAAATTTTATTGATTTTAGAAAAAGAGAAGGAAGAGGAAGAGAGAAACATCAATGAGAGAGAAAAGCATTGATGAGAGAGAGCCATCTACTGTATCGGCTGCCTCCTTGCATTCTCCCTGCTGGGGGTGGAGCCAGAAACCAAGGCATATGCCCTGTCTGGGAATCCAACTGGTGACCTCTCCGTGCATGGGATGATGTCCGACCAACTGAGCCACACTGGCCAGGGCAAACACATGTCTATTTTGAGGTTTCAATATTTCAAGTAAGCATCAGAAATACAGAAAAGAGAAAATTTTATCCTTCTAATACTACACCAAAGATCCAAACAATTGAAAAATATTCTGTTGGGCCACTGACTTCATTGAAATATATTCAATGTTCTAAAATATGTAATGAGTTTTCTTTTCTTGTTTAGTTTTCCACTAAATAAGCTATGTCATTATACCACGAGAGAAATAACTGGAAAGTTACAGAACTGGAAAAAGTCAATGAGCTGAACGAGCACCTTTAGATTTGAGGCACACGATTCGCGGCAGAGGGAGACAGGTGCCATTGCAAAGTGTCCTCCTCAGAAAGGATGGCCTGCATGCGGAAATGTTCTCACGGGTCCAGGTCCTGGCAGCATACCACTAAGCGTGTTAGTGGCTGCATTCTATGGTTTTACGCTTTGAGTCTTGGGAAGATACCTCCCACTTTTGGGAAGATACCCAAAAGGCATGGCTCTCCTCTCTGCTCCCACCTCACTCACAACTTTGTTCCAGCGGTGCTGACTGCTGACTGCTCCTTTGCCCCGGGATGTCTACCAGACAGGCATCATTTAATCCCCTGCCTGTCTGCCCACGGGTGTTTGTCCAGCAGGTGCTCAGTGAGTCTGCCAGCCAACTGGCTTTCCTCAGCTCCGCACGGCTTGCGGCAGTGTGGCCAGCTCACTTGGTCAGCACTGGCCGGGTGGCTAGTTACCTGAAGAATGTTTTTGGATATGCTGCCAAACACATAAATCACGGCAAAATAAGTTTGGCAAAATGCCATCTTCTATCCATATTTGGCAAAATGCTATCCCTTTCTTGGACATCTGTAATGGATATTAAAGCATAAGGTTCTGGAAAAGAACCACTCAGTTATGTTCCCGTCAGTGCTTTGTACAGATATGAACGTGGAGACGCTTTGGAAGGCACCCCCGTGAGTATCCAGCCACACAGAGCGCCCCTGAAACTCTGGTTCGTGAGACAGCCAGAAATACTTAGAAAAGTGTTTTTCATTTATTTATTTGCATGTATTCAACTGGGAACATTCTCCTTTAAAAGTGAATCGAATGTTTGAAATCACGTAATATTTACACTATTACAGTAAACACACACTTGTCGCCCACCTGTACCACCTGTGGGCATCCATCGTGGTGAGATTATTTAACCTTGATATCAAAGTGATGCCGACCTCATAGAGTAATAAGGCATCCACATTACTGATGTGATCTTATTAGATGGGAAAACATTTACAAGAAGAAAAACAACTTCTAAGTGAATTAAAGAAAAGTATCTCGTTGTTCTTGGGATCGTTTTGTTCACTCCCTCCCCCAGGATTAAATAAAGTTTAAATACAGATGCTGCCGGGAAAAGCCACCCAGGCTTTTATTGTTCACCTTCGGAAGACTTAGAGATTCGCTCCTGTTTCAATGAATAAAAACCCAGGAGATGAAGAAAAGAGTCTGCTGGGTTTGACAGGCCAAGGCGTGAGACCATCTGTCACCGCACAGGCCACCTTCCGCGGGCGTGCGGTCACTGTGAGCTCCTCCCAGCTACCCTGGGAGACCCTGGGCGGTCCCTCCTCCCACCCCCACATACAGATGCCCGAGAGACCGAGACAGGCTGAGGGCAGGAGGCAGCCAACACAGAGGCCGTCCGGCTCCCATGAAACTCACGACAACTGTCTGGACGGTGAGCTCGGTGCCATGCTAGGCACTGTCCTGGGAGGGAGGGCAGCCTGAGCCCCACAACAGCCAGGAGCCACAGCTCCACCAGCCTCAGCCAGAGCCGCCTGCCCCACTGCCCCTCCCTCTCAGCCAGGCCAGGGCCTCACCTTCTCCGCCCTCAGGCCGGCCAGGCTGGGGAAGCAGCTGGACGTCCTGGGCCGGGTCCCCAGGAGCCGTGGCACCCGGAGGCTGTGGATTGAAGGGTGCTGGGGGACCACCTGCCAGTGGTGGGGAAACACACCCGAGTCTGCTGAGCTGCCCGGTGGGTTCCCAAGGCCAGGTCAGCGGGGGCTGCCCGGGTGCTGCACCTGAAGACAGTGCCCCAGTCTGGGGAAGGCGAGCCCCCCACCCGAGCTCTCCAGTGCCCACTCGGGGGCATTTCCGTCTTGAGGCTGAGGGAGCGCGGCCGGTTCTGTACACAGCGAATGGCTTTCTCATCTGTTCCTCTGCAGAATCAAAGCCAGCTTCACCCCGGAGCGAGGCCCTAATGGTATGTAAGACAGTCACTGTGTGGGATTGCAACTGCATCTCATTTTACCGGCAGCCGCTGGGTTGTGAGCATTTTAATGAGCGCTCGGACCTAGTTCCATAGGTCAGCTCTGATGCTGCACCAGGGACCGGCCTCCTGTTAGGACGCTAATGCAACGATCACTGCCTGGCCGACCCCATTGGTTACCAGACAAGCTCTGCCTCGGCTGTCTGCAAGCACAAGTAAAGTGGAAATTCTGACTTCCTGCTAGCACCTGGGAAGCGGGCGCTGTCTGTGACTGGGCCTCCCCACAGAGAGGGGGGAGGACATGTGCCCAGCTGGGTGCCCTTTTCACTGCGGGCTCTGATCTCAGCGAGGGCCTGGCCCCGGGGAGGTGGGTGTGAGCCGTTCCTCAGGCTGGCATCATCAGCAAAGTCTGGTGACGGGTTTATCTTCTTTTGTTTGTTTTATTTTTTTCTTCATCGAAACTCCACTAGCTAATTGTCAACATCCCTTTGATTAGCCTTGAGGTGTAAGTGGCCACGAAACTTGATAAAGCTCTGTGGGTCTGGGCACGGATAATCAGTGTCTAGTTTAAAGAGATTTAGCAGCAAGCACAGCACACCTCTCTCAGGAGCATTTATCAAATGTGAATTTACTTAACCCCTGAAACTTGTATCATTTCCCCCCATCATGTTGTCTCTTATTTTATCTGGAATATTTTTCTTGAAGATTATCCTATCTACTAAAAGAGTAATATGCAAATTAACCACCACTCCACCACACCCACAAGCCACACCCTCCAGCCATTCAGAGAGAGTATGCAAATAAACCCGATTAAGATGGCTACAGCCACAGAGAGCAAGAGGGAGGCATGGGTTTCCCAGGCAACAGAGGAAGCCAAGCTTTCCACCTGCCCTTGCCAGCCTAGGCCTCCACTCAAAGCTACAAAGTTTCAATTATAGAAGGTAAACAAATCCAAACAGACATGGCTGCCGGCCATGGAGTGAGCAGGAGGCTTGGCTCCGTTCCAGGCTACAAAGTTTCAGTTGTAGAAGGTAAATAAATTCCAGACCAGGGACTCCACTTGGGTCGCTAGGGGACGTGGCCAGCCTGCAAACCACCACAGGCCCCTTGCCCAGGCTGCCCCATGCCCCAAGGTAACCCCACCCTGATCTGGGACACCCTTCAGGGCAAACCAGCTGGCCCCTACTCATACACCAGGCCTCTATCCTGTCTAATAAAAGAGTAATATGCAGATTGACCATCACTGCAATACACAATAGCTGCCCCCATATGGTCAAATATGGCTGCCCCCATATGGACACAAGATGGCCACCACAAGATGGCCAGCAGGGGAGGGAAGTTAGGAGGCACCAGGCCTACAAGGGAGGGCAGTTGTTAGGGAGAAGGCCTGCAAGGAAGGGCAGTTGGTGGTTATCAACCTTGCAGGGGAGGGCAGTTAGGGGTGACCAGGCTGGCAGAGGAGGGAAGTTGGGAGCAAACAGGCTGGCAGGAGAGCAGTTAGACATCAATCAGACTAGCATGGGAGTGGTTAGGGGATGATCAGGCTGGCAGGAAGAAGCAGTTAGGGGCAATCCTATCCTGGATTGTGAGAGAGATGTCCGACTAGAATTGGGTCTAAACTGGCAGTCAGACATCCCTCAAGGACTCTCAGATTGGAGAGGGTGCAGGCTGGGCTAAGGGACCACTCCCCCTCCTCCCCTCTCCATGCATGAATTTCATGCACTGGGCCTCTAGTTTTTCTATATTTCATGAGCATCTGTCAAATCTCTACAAAGGTCAAAATGAAGGACATATTTATTTATTTATTATTTATCTTTATTGTTGAATGTATTGCAGATGTCCCCCTTTTTTTGCCTCCTTGATCCCTTCTAGCCTATACCTGCCCCTCTCACCAGGCCTTCACCACACTATTGTCTGTCCCCAGGTTATACATATATACGTCCATATTCTTTGCTTAATCTCTTTCCACCCACCCAACCAACCAACCAACCACCCCCACATTCCCTCTGAGATTCATTAGACTGTTCCATGCTTCTATGTCTCTGGATCTATTTTGTTCATCAGATTATTTGTTCTTTAGACTCTACATGTGATATCTGCCATTCTCTGACTGGCTATTTCACTTAGCATAATGTTTTACAAGTCCCTCCATGATGTCTCAAGATATTATCTTTTTAACAGCTCCTTAATACCCCCATTGTATGAATGTACTCAGAACTACTTTACCCACTCATGTACTGATGAGCACTTGGGCTGTTTCTAAATCTTACCTATTGTAAATTGCACTGCTATGAACATAGTGGTGCATACATTCTTTCTCATTGGTATTTTAGGATTCTCAGGATATATTCCTAGAAATGGTATCACTGGGCCAAATGGCAGTTCCATATTTAATATTTTGGGGAAACTCTATACTGTTTTCTATGGTGACTGAATCAGTCCACATTCTCTTCAGCACTTGCCATTTGTTGATTTGTTGATGTTAGCCATTTTGCAGTATGAGGTGATACCTCATTGTCATTTTAATTTGTATCTCTTTAATGATTAGTGATCTTGAGCATTTTTCATATGTTTCCTGGCCATCTGTATGTCCCCTTTGGAGAAGTGTCTATTTAGATCCTTTGCCCAGTTTAAAAATTGGATTGCTTCTCTTCCTTTTGTTGAAAAAAGAGGTAGGGGAAAATATAAACAACTGGAAGAATATACCCTGTTCATGGTTGATAGAACTGACATAATTAAAATGTCAATACTCCTACCCAATAGCAATCTATAGATTCAATTCAGCACTACTAAAATTCCAACAGCATATTTCACATATATAGAATAAATACTCCAAAAATTCATATGGAACCAAAAAAGACCCCAAATAGTCACAGCAATTTTGAGAAAGAAGAACAAAGTTGGAGAGATCACAATACTAGGTATCACGTTATACTACAAAGTCACAGAAATCAAAACAGTTTGGTACTGGCACAAGAATGAGCATATAGATCAACGGAACAGAACAGAGACCTCAGAAGTTGATGCAAGCCATTATGCTCAATTAATATTTGACAAAGAAGGCAGGAGTATATAATGGAGTTAAGACAGTCTCTTCCATAAATGGTGTTTGGAAAATTGGACAGACACATGCAAAAAAAAAAAAAAATGAAACTGGACCATCAACTTACACCATACAAAAAAAAAAAAACCTCAAAATGGATAAAAGACTTAAATATAAGCCATGAAACCATAAAAATCCTAGAAGAAACAATTGGCAGCAAAATCTCAGACTTCTCTCATAGCAATATCTTTACTGATATATCTCCTAGGGCAAATGAAACTAAGGAGAAAATAAACAAATTGAGCTACTTCAAAATAAAAAGCTTCTGCTCATCAAAAGAAACCATCAACAAAACGAAATTGGAGTCCACTGTATCTGAGAACATATTTGTTAATGATACATTTGATAAAAGGTTAATATCCAAAATATATAAAGAACTCATACAGCATAACAAAAGGCCATGTTTTGTTGAAATAAAGACTCTAGAAACCAAATGAGTCAAACATAAAATTTGAATAAGTGTTCACCAGCAGTGCTGTGAATATGTTTAGGACCATAAACATATCCTATGGACAGATAATAGTGCAGGGAAGGCCTGGGTGGGCTGGAAGCCAGGTTGAGGGGGGCAAAAGGAGGAAATGTGACCCCACTTCTAGGAATATATTTGAAAAATGAACAATTTTACAAATACACTGAGTGATCTATTAACCTCAACAAAAGAGATAACTCCCATGATAATTACCAAGAATACTCAGTGTAAAATAATCTTAGCTGTACGTTCATTATTAATATGTAGACTTACTGGTAATGTTGTTAATTTCTTTGCAGCTCAAGTGTCTACTGGTTTCATACTTGAGGACACAATGCTACTTCAGGAAAGTGAAATTCAAACAACAAGGAGTCCGGATGGCCCATCGCCTTGAGAACCTCAGATTCCCATCATTGAGGCAAGGTCAATCCCAAGCTTCGGCTCTTGCTTCTGACTGCTCCCTTCCATTTCTATTTTCTCTTTTCCTATGAGCACATACTGACTTATTTTCTCAGTCTTTTTGGGGGGTCATTTCACATGCAATGTATAAAACACCAAAGTTCCAGCACTAGACATTTATAACTCATAAGAATAATTACATGTCAAAGCCAATGTTAGGCAGCTGAGTGCATTCTATGTGGGGAGTAGTGTATGGCTCCACCACTCAAAGTGGGCTTCGCACACAAGAGTGTCTGTTTCATGCAGGAACCTGTTGGAAATGCAGAGTCCAGGGCTCAGGTCTGCATTGTAATAAGACACCTGATGACCACTATGTGCACTCAAGTTTGAAAAGCACTGACATGTAACACATTTAGCACAAAACCCTTCCCTTAGTTACTATTATTATGACTATTATTGTTGTTGAGAGTATTATAGATGTCCCTGTGACATTAGGCCTAAACCAGCAGTCAGACATCCCTCTCACAATCCAGGACTGCTGGCTCCCAACTGCTCGCCTGCCTGTGAGCCTGATCACTCCCTACCCATTCCCCTGCCAGTCTGATTGACGCCTAATGACCCCTACTGCCCTCCCCTGCCAGCCCGATTGTCCCCTACTGCCCTCCCCTGCTGGCCTGGTTACCCCTAACTGCCCTTCCCTGCTGGCTTGGCTGCTCCTATCTTCCCCTGCAGGCCTGGTCCCCCACAACTGCCCCTCCCTGCAGGTCTGGTACCCACCCCCAACTGTCCTCCCCTGAAGGCCCGGTTGCCCTTACCTGCCCTCCTCTGCATGACTGGTCACCCCCAACTGCCCTCCCCTGCTGGCCTGGTTGCCCCCTAACTGTCCTCCCCTGTTGGCCTGTTTGCTCACATCTACCCTCCCTCCTGGCCATCTTATGGTGGCCATCTTGTATAAGGGCATGATGGTCAAGTTGCATATTACCTCTTTATTATATAGGATACATTCTTTGGTTAATTTTTACCCCCGCCCTCACTTCCCTCTAAGAATCATCAGTCTGTTCCATGTTTCCATATATGTGGATCTATTTTGTTCATCAGTTTATTTTGTGCATTAGATTCCATATATGAGTGGGATCATGTGATACTTGTCTCTCTCTGACTGGCTCATTTCACTTAGCATAATAGTCTCTAGGTCCCTCCACGCTGTCTCAAAGGGTAAAAGACCCTTCTTTTTTACAGCTTCTTAGCATTCCATTGTGGAAGTGTACCACAGCTTTTTCATCCACTCTTTTATTGATGGGCACTAAGGCTAAGGATTTTCTTTTTTAACTGTTTTGAAAAGGAATTAGTGAGGATTTTGAGCAGTAAATTGAAGCTTTCAGGGAAGAAACCTGAAAACATTTAAGTTTAAATTTAAGTTTTAATTTAGTGTAAAGGCTCAAAATGAAATAATGCTCCCCTAAAGTCACCTTTGATGACAATAATAGCTGCTGGCATTTGCATGTCATTTAATAGCTGGTCACATTTTCACACACATTTATAAAAGTACTTTTCACATTCATCTGGTACAGATATCTCTCGAGTCAGTGTTTTTATTTCCTTTGGATAAATACCCAGAAGTGGAATTGCTAAACAACCTGGGAGTTCTACTCTCAAGAGGAAATCTCATGTCCAGATTAGGTGTCTCCCAGGGGCTCAGGGGCACAAATCATCGGTCGGAGGTCAAGAACACGACTTAAAAAAATATTGTTTATTAGTGACATATGGGCATTTATGGAAAAAAGTTAACATCACATGTGTGTAGTGGGGTAAATAGTTGCCATTTTATTAAAATAGACTAGATTTTGGACAACAGAGAAGACTAAAGACTAATAAGTCTGAGTTATAAACTCACCTGCACATCTCTGCAATATCCATCTCACTGTCCCTAACTGATAGGGCTAAGACCTCAGGAAACAGAGACAGAAACTTGCATAGGCTGTCCAGGTAATTTCCAGTGAGGAACCACGTTCAAACTACATTCCCTCGGACTCCAGAAGCCTGCTTAAGGGTAGAAATGTGAGCCACTACCCTTGGCAGCCGAGCCTGCCTGAGGAAAAGCAGGTAGGGGTGTGTGTTTCCACTGCCACTGGGTGATGGGTGTGGGCAGTCTGTTCATCTTCTAACGAGCACCCTGCAGGGCCAGGAGCATGAGTGTGTGCACTTGGGAAGGAGGCAGATCCTAGGAGCATTATTTGATAGCAACTGATTAATGTGGTGGTTTACGAAAGATGTCCACAACTCTTTCATGCTGCACTTGGCAGAATAACAGTCCCTGGAAGACATGCAGGAACCTGTGGCGGTGCTGTTACAAACAAGGGGGAAGTTAGCTGGTTTTAAAAGACGAAGATTGTCCTAGGTCTTTTGGGTGGGTCCAGTGCAATAACAAGGGTCTCCCCATCTGGAAGAGGCAGGAGGAAAAGAAGGTCACTGCGATGCCTTGTGAGGACTCAGCTTGTCTGTGGGGTCTGGCGATGGGAAAGGGGTAATGAGCAAAGGGCAGTGGAACCCTCCAGAAGCTGTGAAAGACAAGGAGGCATCTTCAAGAACCTCCAGAAAGAAACATGTCCCTGCTGACCTTGACTTTTGCCCAGCAAGACTCGTGTTGGATGTCTGATCTACAGAATGCTAAGATACTAAATTTAAATTATCCTATATAATGAAGAGGTAATATGCAAATTGACCATCACACCATCACAAGATGGCTGTCAATGACCAGGCTGGCAGAGGGGTTAGTGAGGGATGACCAAACGAATGAATAAGCAGGCTGCATGGGGCAAACAGACTGGCAGGAGGGCAATGAGGGGCAACCAGACTGGCTGGGGAGGGGTAGTTATGGGTGACCAGGCCAGCAGAGGGGGACAGTAAGAGGTGACCAGGCTGGTAGGGGGGCAGTGAAGGACAACCAGGCTGATCAGGTGGGGGGGGGCAGTTGGGAGTAATTAGGCTGGAAGAGGGAGTAGTGAGGGGTGACTAGGCCAACAGAGGGTGGCAATTAGGAGTGACCAGGCTTGCAGGGAGGGGGCAGTTGGGGGCGACCTGGCCAGTGGGGGGGCAGTTAGGGGCAATTAGGCAAGCACGTAGATGCAGTGAGGGACGATCAGGTCAGCAGAGGGGAGCAGTTAGGAGCAGCCAGGCAGGCTGGCAGGTGAGCAATTAGGAACCAGTGGTCCAGGATTGTGAAAGGGATGTCCCAGATTAGAGAAGGTGCCGGCTGGGCTGAGGGAACCCCCCATCCCCGCCCCAATGCATGAATTCCATGCACTGGGCCTCTAGTTTTATTTATAAGACACTAAGTTTAGGGTCATTGTTATAGCAACAACAGAGAACTCACAGGATGCCATTGCCTCTGCTTGAGTGAGGGCTGGACTAAGTGACTCACTTCTAATGAGCACAAGGTACAGCAATGGGACGCCACTTTCTGGATTAGGTCATAGAAGACTGGGTCTCGCATCGTGGGTGGGTTCCTGCTTTCTCTCTTGCTTTCTCTCACTGGGAGGGAGCTGCTGGCGCATCACCCTGTGCAGTGGCCACGTGGTGAGGAGCAGGGCCCACAAGCAACCACGTGGGTCTTGAAAGAAGATCCTCCCCATCAAACTTACAAGATGAACCCCATTGTCAGCTCAAAAGAGACGCCAGGCCTGACCACCCAGGTGAGCCGCACTTAGATGACGTTTTGGGAGAACTTATTACTCTATATTTTATTTACCCACCAAAAGAGAGAAAAGAACCAGGAAGGAAAATGATAATTAGGAAGGTATTGCTCCATATGTGCACATTCCAATGAAAATTGTCAGAAAATATCCAGTATTTTCAGTGTCACAATGTGCACACATAAAAGCTGACACCCCTGTAAGTACAGTGAGCTTTTATCCAGGTTATAAATGGAATGAAAACCTGAATGTTGAGAACAAAATTCCTCCAAACATGCAGTCTTACTCAGAGTACTTTCATCCACTTTCACACACATTTTAATAAATCTGAGCTGTCAAAGCCACTGTGCGGCCACAAAGGCAATTAACCTCTACTTTTTGTCCTGCTCTTTCTTCTTTACATTTTTGCTTTTCCTGTGAAGTCTACCTTAGTGGAACAAGGCATTGCACAAACTGAGATTAATTGATGGGCTTTCTACTTTGCTATATAGAATATTTTCTAGACTGCAAGTTACAAAGCCTAATCAACTTTCATATGTATAAATATCTGCACATCTGCTAAATGAAGAAAACAACTGTTCACTTCATAGTACTTTTATGTTGAATTTCAGCTTGAAAATGATTATTGAATTAGAGCATATTTTTCTTTTTCCCCTTTCTTAGTGTAAATTGTGTCAGCCAAGCAAATATATGTACTAGCCACATTATAGTGCCTGAGGACCAGGCAGATCTCTCCCCACGTCTTATTTAATTCCACTGACATTCAGACCCCAGCTTCTTTTCAATGGAAGTGTTAGCTGGTCACTCCATGGCTCCTGCATGCTAAAATGTAATTCCCCAAGTCTAGCTTTTACTGACTGGTGTATAAATCATCTCCATGGACAAACATAGAAGAAAATAGCAAATTACAGCCTGGGATTATAATTTTGTTTCCCATGAAGTTGAATGAATTTCCTTGCCTAAATGTTGCAGTAGAGAAAATTGACTTTTTGTAAGGTTGTATCCATTTTATTATTTTCTCTGTGAAATCAGAACTAGTTTTATCTTTTAAAACTAATGGCCAAAGTAATTTCCAGCGGATATTAGGTATTTTTGTTTTGTAATGGCCTTTTGCTATAGTGACATTTAATTTAACAGCTGATCTGAATTTAATTAATAGCATATAGTCCAAAATTGATAAGTTTTCAAAAATATTTCTGAAGTCTACTTATATTCCGCAGTGAGAGCTTAGGTGTTTATTGGTACACAGAGGAGACGGACGTCTCCTCACCCCAATCCCCTTTCTCCTTCGTTCACATCCTCCAGTCAGACACCCTCACTGCCTCCGGAGCGGGCACAGAGGGCACCGCACAGAACCCACGTCCGGGGCGCCCTGCACTGAGCCTCACTCAAGCAGGAACTGGTAGGGAAGAAAAATAAGCTTTGTACATTTAACAGAGAGAAGAATTGGTTTGAGTCACAGAGTAATCAAAACATGCCTCCCTTCTGCAGAGGAAGTGGGCTATCTCCACCGCAATCGGTTCTGCTAACGAAACGCTGGCACAGCCTTTGGGTGTCTTTGTAACGCTGTTGCCTCGCACAGGAAGCGTGGCTAATAAATCACGACAGGAAACACCATCGGCAATGCGGATATGAGAACGGGAGAGTGGTTAATTATGCACACATAATTAACCACTCTCCGGAGTGATTAGTTATGCACACACTCCGCTCCGCTCCTGACAGCGCGCAGCGTGTGCATCGGGCGGTGGACACTTGGACTGGGGGGACCGGCGAGGGTGGTCAGTGGCTCCTAAAGCATGCCCACCACGTGGCCTTCGCCGGCAGCATTTACCCCGAGGAAGGGGACAGTTCAAAGGTGGCCAGGCGAATGCTTTTCAGTTGTAGGTTTGTGAGGAGGCTGTGACGGTCACTGAGTGTGTTACCCGGGCCAGCTCTGTCTACAGAAGAAGGGACCACGGCTCATGGAGCTTGTCTGGGCAGTTTGGGGGGCTGATCCCATGATCACGTCCCCTCGTTTTGGGGGGCACCTACCAGTACCTTTGTATCTCCCTGCCTCGAGCCTGCACTTGCTTTATTCTGTGCCGTCTCTGCTCTGTTAGGGGTTCGGCACCTGGAACACGTGTCACTCCATGTCTTACATGTCCCTCTTGCTCCTCTGGGTGGGCTGGCTGTGGGGGCCACTGAGGTGATAAATCCGTGGTATGTTGATCCAGATAGTGTCTGTGCCTTATGCTTTATGTTTATGGTCTATCACTCATCTCCAACAGTCAGAAAAGTGTCCGCGGCCTCTATTTTTTCAGGGCAATGAATTATAAACATTTCCCGTAAATCTTCCCTGAAAAGTGCAGCTTAACCGCGGCTCACAAGCTATAGAACTGTCCCCCGCACTTGCAGCTCCACAGCATTGTCCAATGTCACCGGCACCCTGCAGAGCTTTTGGGGTTCTTTTCTTCCAGGGGCGCCACAGCGCCCCGATGGCAGTGGGCAGCACTGCAGGCTGCGCGGCACTCGGTGCATCGCTGGTTCCCCTCAGGGCCCCGCAGCCAGAGCGGCTGGCGCTCTCCCGAGCCACACAGCCCAGTGGCCTGTGTGTGAGCTCAGCGCAGCGTGGTTCAATGCTGTACAGCAGTGCTTCCCAAACTTTTGACATATGTGTACCCCTTCTATAATTTTCGTAATGCTGAGTACCCTCGTAAAAAAAAATGGATGTATTTTAATAACAATCAAAATATATTTATTTTTTCTTATTTTGGTACATACACAAAATAATAATAAACTAAAAATAAAATTATTCATAATGATATAAATAAAAGTTATATTGTGAATAGCATTTATTTGCACACCAGACCATCTCACGCCTCACAAGACTGTCTTGACTTGACACATGAGAACGCAGAATTAGGCACAGCTAAGCACGGTGCAATGCACATCCCCACCAAACTCCGGTGCAACGCGTACCCCCACCAAACTCTTCCCGCACCCCTGGGGGCACTCGGACCACGTTTTGGGGAACACTGCTGTACAGCAACCTCCGGCTGACGGTACCACCATTTCCTAAAGGGGCCGCTTTCTCCCGAAACAGCGCTCACACACGTCCAACCCAACCGGGTCACAAACCTACTGATTCTGTAAACACAACTTGGCCAATTATCCCGAGACAATGTTGAGCGTTTTAGTTCGACGCCACATGAGGGAGGCCCAGTTTGCTTATGGTGCCTGAGTAGGCGCTTCTGTCCGCAGCCTGTGATGCTCGTGTGTGGCTGACAGAAGACTGAGGCTGTCAGCAGGGATCTGCACACGCTCCACACGGGGAGACCGCCCCCTCAGTGGGACCACAGCGTCTGAGTCTGACAGGCCCCCCTTAACCCTAACCCTAACCCTAACCCTAACCCTAACCCTCCCCCCGTGCCCCCCCCCACCCATCCCCTTCCCACTGCGCTCCCCACAGGGGTAGGGCACACCTATGAGCTTTGCCGGGTCCTCAGCGCTGCACCCTCTCCCTACGTCCCCTCACCCCCCCCCCCCCCAGACAGTGGCACCTCATTGTCCCTGTGGCACCTCTAAGTTCACTGTGTTCCTAGCCGGTCTCAGAACCAGGCTCGGGCGCCGGCCTGCCTGCGATCAGACCCCAGCTCCAGGACTTACTGGTCAGAGAGCTGGGCAAACTGCCTACACTCGTTCGTCAAAAAAGCCCTGTGCTTCCACCGAGCACTTGGGGGAGGGATCCAGTCAGCTATCAGTGTAAATCTCTCAGCCTCCATGGAACGTGCTCACGGCTCGCTGTGTGGCTGCTCTTACTCTGACGTCACCTGCCTCCCCACGCTCCTGGGAGCCATCTCGCCTTCCCTGCTCCTCCTCGTCTCTCTGTCCCCAACTCAAGACAGGGGCAGGGGTCGGGACGGGGAGAGCTGGTGCTTGGGGTGTGCTGCTCTAGTGAACACCGAGGAAGGAGAGGCTGCTCCCCAGCTGGTGGTGTCTCTCACTCCGGGGGCAGGGGGTACAGACAAGCACTCGGCCAGGGCGAGGGTGGCAGCGTGAAAGGAAGATGGGCATTCAGCTCCCACCTTGGACGACCACGTGGTCACTCAGCTGGTCTGCTCTGCCTGGTGCCGCCTGCAGAGACAGGGGTGGGAGGAGCTGGACGGGCCCTGGGGGAGGGCAGGAAGGCAAGAACACCTCTCCGGGTCACATTCCCACCGGGTTCTTCCTGAGCTGCCCAGGAAGGGCAGTGAGTCCGGCGGAGGACGGCCTGTGACAGCGGGAGTCCCAGCAGGAGACCCCGGGGAGTGGGCGACCCCAGGGTGCCTGGAGAGCTGCGGGGCGCTGGGCACCTCGTCAGGGGCACTTTGAAAAGTCCTCGTTAAGGGGCAGCACCGTCTCACACGTGCGGGCGCAGACACACAGTGATGGCGCTGGGTCCTGAGGAAAGGCCTGAGTGGGCTGTGGATGGGCCGCGGGCCTGGAGGGGCAGCTGGCAGGTGTGTGGGGGGCGGGGTCTGAGGCATCAGCTGGTGTGACTCCAGCTACCGATGCAGATGCACCCGGGGGCTGCTGACTGAAGAGGTGGTAGGTACTCAAGGTGTATGTGTGTGTGTGTGTGTGTGTGTGTGTGTGTGTGTTTGGGGGTGGTGTGTGTGTATTTGTGGTGTATATGTTTGTGACTGTGGTGTGTGTTTGGGGTGGTGTGTGTGTGTTTGGGGTGTGTGTATTTGTGGTCTATATGTGTGTGTGTGGGGGGGATATGTGAGGCTGTTTGAGGGGCTTTGTACTCCCATGGCACGTGGCTTCTCTGAGTGAGCCAGGGTCCCCTAAGGTGCCCTGAGACTCACGCTCTGCCTGCCTCTGGCTGGGCCATTCCCTGAGGGCCACGGTCAGCTGCCCAGGCTCTGCTCGGCACTGCCTGCCCCGCGGCTCCGTGAAGGTGAGCCGCACCACGCCCGCTGCCGGCCTTTGCTGCCCCACGCCGCCGGGCTCCACCGGCAGCACCAGCCAGCGGAAGGCGATCCTGGACAGTTAGCCACGCCGTAAGCCCGCCAAAGGCCGAGACCTTGTGGCCCAGACGGGTGACTGTGCACAGCCCGGGCCGGTCCACGCTGAGCTGCGCAACCGGCGACCCTGGCTCCGGGCTGAGCAGCAGGAGCTCCGTGCCCGGCCCAGCCAGCTCCCGGTCCCCACAGCCCGCACCGCTGGCAGAGGAGGTGTGGCCCGGCAGCAGCACTGGGTGCCCACGGGCTCAGGGTGTCCCACGGGCTCAGGGTGCCCACGGGCTCAGGGTGCCCACGGGCTCAGGGTGCCCAGGGGCTCAGGGTGCCCACGGGCTCAGGGTGCCCACGGGCTCAGGGTGCCCACGGGCTCAGGGTGCCCACAGGCTCAGGGTGCCCATGGGCTCAGGGTGTCCCCGCCAAGTGAGCAGAGCAGCGGGCCTGCAGCTGGGCCCCAGGTGTCTGCGCTGGGAGCTCAGGGGTGGCGGTGCGGTGAGCAGCAGCCGGGAGATGGGCCCGCCTCTTCCTCCAGCCCGCACAGCCCTCCCATACCCGCCGCTTCCATCTCCTCCTCCTTTCACCCCAAACGGTGATAAAATGCACACAACCAAGCCGCCGTTTTAACATTTCCCATGTGCGGTGAGGAGCAGTGAGTCCCTCACAGCGAGCGCGGCCGCCCCCTGGGGAGGTGTGGTGTTGCACTCGGCCTTTCCCATAAGGCATTTCCCACAGGCTCCCCAGCGTGTCCACACTGACGTCTGTAATGGACAAGGTTATCAAGGACATTTGAGCTTTGAACTCCTTAACAATTAATCCTTATATGGCATCAGCTTCTTTTTTTGCATCTTTCCACCTCTTCTTGATATTCCCTCATCTTCAGCAACTCTCCTCCCCACTGCACACACTGCCCCACCTCAGGCTCAAGAGCAAGAAAAGGAAAATGGAAAAAAAAATCACATGGCCTTAGATATCATTGGCCAGGCTCATTGCCACACCTTCCATGATGTTGGCCCACATTTTTAGTCAGTTAGCAATGAGAACACTGTGAAACGCTCATTAAACTAAGCGTTTCCATTTGAGAGTGAGAGCTACGGGAAAGGCCGTGTGCTGTTGTACAAACTCTTACTCTTTTCAATGTGACATTCTCTCCTGTGGGTTACAAAGGCATTCTGGGTAAATCACCAGAGGCACAGACTGTGGGAGTGGTGAGATGGCCCGAGGAGACCACAGCCCATAGGGAGAGGTGGGAGGGGCTCACGGGGCTGCCACTCACCTCTTTCCACTGACTACCCGAGACACCACCTCCTTTCTTCTCCAGCCCTTCCCCGCGTCTCGCCTGGGGTGTGAAACTAAGCGCTATTAGCAGGGGGTTGGATCCTGTGTGTAGCCAACCCTTTCAGGCACTTAGGCTTGATGAACTTAATGATCAGTCTAATTATCTTGGAATTACACATGATCATTTAATTTGGGCAAGTCCTTTATTTGATATGCATGGCCTAATGTGCTTTTTTTTGTGTATATCCTACCAAAGTCTGAAATAACTTTTCTATAGGAAAATCTGCTTGAATTGAATATTATTCAGGTTGAAAAGGGAAAAAACAAGGTCATAAAATATCCCTTAAAAGTTTGACTGTCGCCGAAACCGGTTTGGCTCAGTGGATAGAGCGTCGGCCGGCGGACTGAAAGGTCCCGAATTCAATTCTGGTCAGGGGCATGTACCTTGGTTGCGGGCACATCCCCAGTAGGGGGTGTGCAAGAGGCAGCTGATCGATGATTCTCTCTCATCGATGTTTCTAGCTCTCTATCCCTCTCTCTTCCTCTCTGTAAAAAATCAATAAAATATATTAAAAAAAAAAAGTTTGACTGTCAGTGGTACATAGGTTAATATTGAGCAATATTGTACAAAGGTCAATGTAATACCAATGTAACATTCATATTTGTTAACGTACTTTATGAGTTAAGATAAAATTTAGCATTTGTTTACCATTAACAAAAATGCTAATAATAACAAGTCATAGTTCCCAGGGATTCAGAATTTTAAAAATATTTTTACCTAACATATAATAATTCAGATCATGGTATTTGGAACCAGACATAAATTTCACTTCAGCTTTTTCATTCTTCCCCTTTGAGCTACTCACCCTCTGTATGCCACAGTTTTCCCCATCTGTAAAATGGAAATTGCCTAGTATAGAATCGGGCACCTAACTACTCCCTGGATGCAGTCTTACTTCAGTACTATAGAGTCTCTATGTCTTTCAAAGATTGTCAAAGAAAACACAATGACAGATGTTTTATATTAGGGGTTGGTAAAGGGACATATGATATTTGTCATAGAGCAGATAACAATACGAACAGTAATTGTGAGGAGGAAACTGGTCTTGCAGAACTTGTTATCTAAATTCAGAGGCCAGGGGAGGACTGAGAAGGTGGGGCAGTTCTGTACCGTGCTGCCTTCCACTGGTTAAGACCTCCAAGAGCAAAGGCCTACCGAGGTGAGGATGCCCCTACTGTCACTTGTAGAGGGGCAGCACTGAGCTGGCCAATATTTGTGGTGGTGCTGCTTGTCCTGGCTCAGGGGAGGCGTTCCACTAAGTCTGAAAGACTAAGACATTGCGGGGACTCTCCGCCACCGCTCACGACCGGCTCGGCCCTGCCTTTTCACCACACCCGCGGATCCCTCAGCCTCCACCGCTGCCACCGCCCGCGGCCTGCTCTGCCAGGCCTTTGCGCGCGCTGTGCTGGCGCTGCACCTTCCGTTGGCAGACCCAGAGAGTCCTCTCTCCGCTGCCGCATGGCCAGGCCAAAGCATCAGACACTACCGCCATGCGGATTTTAAAACTACAGGGGAAATTGAGCCACAGGAGCTACCATCGCTGCCGCCCCCGCCGCCGCCCCCAAGAATGGGAATCCACTGAAATCAGAGCTCACTACGCCCCGGGCTCACAGAGAGTGTGACTTCAGAAATTAACCTCTGCATCCACAGCAGCTCCACATCCGCACCAAAGAGGACACCATTGAGGGCGGACTCTCCCCATGCAGCCATCACAGCCCGCCCACAATCTTCCCAGCACACCCACCATGCTGGGAGGGAGATGGAGCGCGCTGGTGAGGAAATGGCACGGCGCCTTCCATTAGCCGCCCAGGCGAGCCCTTCCTCCGATGCCGCATGGCTGAGCTGAAGCTCTCGCCACCACTGCCATGTGAACTTTAAAACTACAGTGGTAATTGAACCACAGGAGCGACCATCACTGCTGCACCTGGCACCGCCACCCACCACTGCCGCCGTGAATAAAGGAAATCCACCGAGAACAGAGCTCACCATGCCTTGGGCTCAGGGAGTGGGCGACCTCAGAACTTAGCCTCCATGTCTGCAGCTGCTCCGCTCCCACACTGAACGAGATACCTTTGAAGGTGGTCCCCCCGCCTGCAACCATCTCAGCCCAACTGCAGCTGTCCCAGCCTGCCCACTATGCTAGCAAGGAGCTAGCGCGGCGCCTCCAATATGCGACCCCAACACCCTAAAGGGGCCGTGTGCCCCGGGTGAGCCGAGTGTCCCAGGGGGCCGTGTGCCCCGGGTGAGCTGTACCCCCCCAAAGGGGAAGGGTGTCCCGGGTGAGCCGAGTGTCCCAGGGGGCCGTGTGCCCCGGGTGAACCGAGTGTCCCAGGGGGCCGAGTGCCCCGGGTGAGCTGAGTGTCCCATGGGGCCGAGTGCCCCGGGGGAGCCGTGTGTCCCAGGGGGCCATGTGCCCCGGGAGAGCCGTATCCCCCAAAGGGGACGGGTGTCCCGGGTGAGCTGTATGTCCCAGGGGGCTGTGTGCCCCAGGTGAGCTGAGTGTCCCAGGGTGCAGTGTGCCCCGGGCTAGCCGTGTGTCCCAGGGGAAGCAGTGGGACCCAGGGGAAGGGGCGGTGAAAACCAGAGGAGGAGCGGACTTTATTCATATGGTCCTGAGATAGTCACCATAAAACAAGCAGACTGCCAAATGAGGAGCGGATTCTATTCATGGGGTCCTGAGATGGTCACCATAAAACAAGCAGATTGTCAAATGACAGCGGGGAGGGGAAGGAAACCTGGGGGGAGATAGGAGAACAACCGAGGGACTGGTATGCATGAACATAAGTACAACCAACGAACACAGAACTCTGGGGAGGGAGGGCATAAATGGGAGGTGGGGGGGGGGCAATGGTAAGCTATGTACACAGATAATACCTTAATAAAATAAAATAAATTAAAAAAAATAAATGCAGAGGCCATGGAGCTGCAAACAATGCACTGTCCTGGGGTGGGGGTGGGGGGTCATTATCACTGGCCCCAGGACAGATCCTCGGATATGGCCTGGGGACCCCCAACACCTGGGGGCCTTCCAGTAAGCCCACTAAGGGGACGGAACCATATGTGCAAGACAGAGACCCCAGAAGGTTATCAAAAGTGAAGTCCTCTGCGGGTTTTTTCACTGATTTGGAAATTATTCCCGGAGTCCACTAGTGTTAATGAACAGAGCCCCTCCCTTTCTCTAGGAAGCCTGCTTGGTATTTCTTTGTTCTTCTGTAACAATTGCTCTAAATATTAGGTGAAAAAGCATTAGCTTAGACATAGCTAGCAAGTCTGGACACTAAGCGACAATAAAAATGGTTTCTTAGAAGAGAGAAAAATTCTGCATCAATGATCATAGTCGGTTGTAAATTACCTCAGAATGGACCCCTAAGCTTTTCATTTGGGGGAATTAAAGTTCCATGGGAGCATAAATGCTTACCTAATAACATCCACAGATGGCAGATAATAGGGAAATCTAAGCCACTCGTACACACTTCGCAGGTCTCGCTCACGTTTTTTCTGACTCAGAAAGTTTTTTTTTTTATCTCTTAGTTCCTATAACACAGAAATATTACTAAAATTTCCACAGGTATGTAGTCTGTCTTATACTGTCCTTTCCTTGTTTGAAGCAATTTCCCAAATTGTACTTGCTGGGAAGAGAAGAAGAGCTTTTAGATTGTCTTATCATAAAAGATGCAGCAGTTGGCTCCAATATGAGACACCTACCCCTCAGCTGGCTGTCAAGATGCTTAACACATAGTTTTTGGGCTGATGTGGAATTCAGGCATTTTTAGAAAGAATTTGAACTCTTCCCACCATATAAGTATACTTACGGCATTGAGAAAGCAATTATATTGGAATAGTGTGCTAATTATTGTAATTCTTTGCTTCCTATGAAATTAAAATTAACCGCTATCACATCCACCTCCTATGTCTCTGGCATTGCTAGGAAAGTCTGTCTAGAGTAAGTGTTTGAGTACTGCGATTTTGGGAGAATAGTGTAGGAAATAATGTGTCATCATTGCATGTGTTTGACTGTGGTATTTTGGGACTGGCTGATAGGCTTGTCTCCAAGGAGAAGGTCAGAAATAAGAAATGCGGTGTCTGAGAGACATCCTGAGAGACATCCTGAACTTGTATTCTCTCTCTCAGTGTTCAGGTCTCAGGGAAGGGAGCAAGCTCTTTGCTCATCTTGGACAGCAACATCCTCCTTTTAGGAAGGTTGTTTGAAATTCGCCCAAAGCTTAGCCATGGCTGGAGAGAAGCTCCTGGTCTGGGTCCTCATGCGAAGGGCAGGAGGTCAGTGTCCAGGCCAGCACTGCAGCCCGAGAGGGAAGGCAGCCTCAGGAGATCCCGTGAGAGCTCACCCGCTTAGATGAGCACCGCTGGTGGGCCGAGGCTCTCCGGGAGATGGCACCCGGGAAACGCCTGGCAGGGGCCGGGGTGCCTGATACATCGCTCAGCTGGGTTCTCTTGGGTTTTAGGAGCCATGGGTGGTAGACTCTATGGAATATATTGAGAGAATTTTAAAATATTCTTTGTCTGTAAGTTGTACTGGTTTTTAACTCAAGAAACTGTGTGACGAGTTGGACAGGCTTTCTGCCCCTCATTGATTTTGTTTCACGTCTCTGTGACAGGCATGATACAGGTGAAGAACGTGCAACAGCATCACAGGCCCAGGTACTGGGAATTCCTCACCCAGGTGCTGTCATCTGGGCTAATTTGAGGGTTATTGTTCCTCTTAGTTCTCAGACTGTCTGAGGTGGTGACGAGCAGTCCATCAATGTGACAAGTGAAACTCTGCTTCTGCCCATTTGCAGCCAGTAAAAATGTCACTGAACTTCCTGATAAGTGAGGTGTTTTACATGCATATCTCACGTTGGTCTGTTTCCTGTGCTGTGAGCAGCATGTCTGCATCAGTCTTCTACAAGCCCCAGTGTTCTGTTTAAAACGAACATGGTGTATTCTGCCTCTCATTTATATCTTTCTCTGTCTCTTTCAACGTCCTGTAGTTTTCCGAATACAGGTCTTTTACCTCCTTGGTTCAATTTATTCCTAGATATCTTAATTTTTATGTTGCAGTGGTACATGAGATTGTTTGTTTAGCTTCTCATTCTAAGAATTCATTATTGGTGTATAAAAATGCCATTGATTTGGTGGTATCTTGCTACATTACCCAATTCCTTTATTAAATCTAGTAGGTTTATAGTGTAGGGTTTTCTATGTATAATGTTATGTCTTCTATGAATAATGACAGTTTTACTTCCCCCTTTCCAATTTGGATGCCTTTTATTTCTTCTTCTTGTCTGTTCTCTGTGGCTAGTACTTCCAGCACTATATTGAACAGGAGTGGTGAGTGTGGGCATCCCTGACTTGCTTCTGTTCTTAGGAGAAATGGCTTTAGTTTTTGCCCATTCAGTATGATGTTGGCTGTAGGTCTGTAATATATGGCCTTTATTATGTTGAGATAAGATGCTCTCTTTGCTGAGAGTTTTTATCAAAAATAGGTGTTGGATTTTGTCAAATGTTTTTTCTGCATATATTGATATGATCATGTGTCTTTTGTCTTTTAATTTGTTTATGTGATGTATCACGTTTATTGATTTGTGCATATTGTACCAGCCTTGCATCCCTGGAATAAATCCTACTTGGTCATGATGTATGATCTTTTTAATATATTGCTGGAACTGATTTTTTAGTATTTTCTTGAGGATTTTGCTATTTATATTCATTAGGGAAAATGGCCTCTTTCTGTGTAGTGTCTTTATCTGGTTTTGCAATTAGGTTAATGCTGGCCTCATACAAAGAGGTTAAAAGTGATCCTTCCTCTTGGATTTTTTGCAATATTTTAGGAAGATAGTTGATAGTGCTTCTTTGAATGTTTGGTAAAACTTCTCTGTAAAGCCATCTAGGCCAGGAAGTTTTTTTTTTTGTTGTTTTGTTTTTAATTGCTGCTCCTTTTCCTCAATTGTTATTGGCCTACTCAGGTTTTTTGATTCAGTTTTGGAATATTGCATTTTTCTAGGAATTTGTCCATTTCATCCACATTGTCCAACTTGTTGGCGTATACCACGTTCCCCGAAAATAAGACATCCTCTGAAAATAAGACCTACTTACAGGTTTCCTTCTGAGTGAAATATAAGGCATCCCCCCCCCCCGAAAATAAGGCCCCCAGGCTCTGTCTCAGAATGAAAATGAATTTACTGTAAACTGGTCACTAGGGCCACCCCGACTGGCATCTAGCAACCAGTAACGTTACACAGAGTCCTGACGTCACTGCTGTGTGAATGGAGAGAAATCAGGGTGGAAACTTTGTGAAACCTAAACTGCAAGAAGTTGTGACTTGGGTGAAGAATTCATGGGAGAAAATCACTGACAGTTGCATTGCAAATGCACTGTGAGCAGGCTACCTTGACAAGAAGTACTCATTTAAAGACAGTGTTATTGCTAAACATGAGAGATTGGGTCCACTGATTCTGAAAGAAATGGAGCCACAAGAAATTCACCAGGAAATTCAGGAATTGTATTGTTATGATGATGTTCCAGAAGATGATGACATGATTGTCATTGAATAAATGAGTAAATTCTTGATACTGTAGGATTCACAGTTTGTCTGGTTTGTGTTGACAACTACCGTACTACCATACCGTATACAGGTAATAAATTCCCTTTATTTTCATTTAACAATAAATGTGTACCATATTCTTCTTCATGGAAAAATAAGACAACCCCTGAAAATAAGACCTAGCGCATCTTTGGGAGCAAAAATTAACATAAGACACTGTCTTATTTTCGGGGAAACAGGGTAGTTGCTCATAGTATTTTCTTACAATCCTTTGTATTTCCATGATGTCAGTTGTTACTTTACCATTTTTTTTCTGATTTAATTATTTGTGTCCTTTCTCTTTGTTTTTTGATGAGTGCACAAATTTTATGTCCTGGGCCTCTAATGTACTATAAAGAAGATGTGATACATATGTATGATGGAATACTGTTCAGCCATAGAAAAGATGAAATACTGTATCTGTGACCACATGGATGAATCTTGAAATATGCTAAGCGAAATAAGTTGGACAGAAAAAAGTCAAGATCTATCAATTTTATTCATATGTGGGAAATAAAATTGAAAGCAACAAATGGACAAACAAAACAAACTCATAGACACAGACACCAGAATGGTGAATATCAGAGGGAAGGGGGAGGGGGAAGTTGGAGCGGGTAAAAGGCGTCAAATATGTTGTGATGAAAGGAGACTAGACTGGGTGGTGAACAAACAATGCAATGTACAGACAATCTATTATAGAATTGTACATCTGAAACTTATATAATGTTATTAACCAATGACACCACCCAATTTAATTTTAAAAAAGTATATCCTGAGGTGTGACACGCACGATATACAAACACCAGGGGTAAGGCTGAGTATAACTGGTTTGTTGCCCTACACGGCTTCCTGAACTGGAAGTTAATGGCTCATCCTAATGCTCTTCATAACCTCCATTTCCTCAACAACAGGAGCATCCATACACCAAAGAAGGTAACTTAGTGTATGGTGGGTGGGCCACCGTCCATTTTTATTGATCTTCCCCAAGCTCATATCTGACTCTGGACCCTAAAAGGACCAGCATAAAAATATGTTAATTTATTAAAATAAGCATTTAAAAATCAAAATGATTTAATTAGTCTTGTCAAGTAAATTATACCCTTTTAAGGCATTACCTAAACATTAAAATGCATTTTATTTTTATTAATTTATACTAAAAGACATTTTCCCCTCAATAAATATTACATTTGTTCTTCGGTATCTTTGATGTTTTTGTAATATAATACTTTTTTTTTTTTTTTACATACCCTCTCTACAGTTAAGCACTTCTCATGAACAATTTTCAGCAACAGAGGTGAAAGCTATATAGCAAAAGGTTGCTGTTAGGGCCTGGGAAGGGAGAGCACCTCTGCTCTGGGCATCAAGGAAGATTCCTGAGGAAGTTACTTTGGGTAAGGATCATAAATGGGTGCTCGATATGACAGAGTGGAGGGGGTGGGACAGTAGGAAATAGCATCAGGGTGGCTGAGGTGTGACAGCTACCTGGACAATGGGTGATGGTGCAGAGGTGGTCACGTCTACCGTATGAGGCACCTCCTAGTTTGTTGAAGGACATTGGCCATTTTCTAAGGGCTATAGAAAGTCATGAAAGGTATTTTATATTATTTTTTATTTCACCTCTGAAACCTGATGTGAAGAATAAATGTGGGCTTTAAAAACATGAGTATAAGAAAGGCTTCCAGGTGAGCCACCAACACTGTGGGTGGATCTCAGCTTCACGTTCTATGGGCTCTGTGGCCACAGGTCAGCAAGGCTTTCCGAGCCTTCACTTCCCATTCTACAAGCTACATGACAATAATATATGACTCATGGGCTATCATAAAAAGTAAATGAAATATTCCATTGAGCTTACTTCTTTAGTTTACTTTTAAGCAAATGATACTTTCCATAAAACTACTCCTGCTCATTCTCCTGACTTTCTCTTCTCTACTGGCTCCTGTTTCTTCTGCACCCTGGCCTCCTGTACATCTGTTCTCCTTTTCTTTCTCCTCCTCCTTCTCCCCTCCCCACCCACCATCATTAGCACCCAGCTCCTCCACCTTCCTTTCCCCTTCTCCTTGTTCATTAGCATATTCATTCATCTCAAGGTGATTTTTTCATCTCCTTCTTTCTTCTAGCCCTTTGCTTTCCTTTCCCATTACCACCAACAACTATTGGCCTGCGTTATTTCATTCCTCTGTTGAGATGAATTGTGTGGTCACTTCTAGTCTTGCCACTTCCAATCATGGGACACCTCCTCCCCGTCACATTAATGATCCTGAAGGACTACCTTATCTTGTCCTGCTCAGAACCTTTCATAGCTCTTCCGGGATGCTGTGAATGGAAACGTGGTGAGGAGTGAGGCCTCTGGAGTCAGAAGGGCTGATTTTCCATTTCTGTTTGGGGCTCAGGTGCTCACCAATTTGGGCATAACTTATTGCCTGTCTCTCAGGTTTGCAATCCTTCCTCTTCTATAACTCAGAGATCACAGTTCCTTGGAGGCTCCTGTGAAGATCAGCTGAGAGAATGTGCTAGATGCCTAGGAGACACTCAGCAGTTGGCATCGTTATCTTCATGGATGAGGGTCACACCTGTATGTACACCATTCAAGACCTTCTAATCTGATGTCTACTTCTTTTTAAAAAATATATTTTATTTATATTTTACAGAGAGGAAGAGAGAGAGATAGAGAGCTAGAAACGTCAATGAGAGAGAAACATCGACCAGCTGCCTCTTGCACACCCCCTACCGGGGATGTGCCCGCAACCAATGTACATGCCCTTGACCGGACCGACGCTCTACCACTGAGCCAAACCGATTTCTGCCTGATGTCTACTTCTATTGACATCTCATGACCCCTCTAAGTTGGAGACAGACGTCAGCCCTTATCATCCTCTGAACACACAACTGTCTCCCAAGTCTGCTTTTCTGTTTCATCCCATAGGCTCTTCCCTACTTCCAATGGCCACAGTCTGCCTGTCTTTCAAGCTTTAACACCCAGGCAGAAGTAATCTGGGAGGGAATTTCGTGCTCCAGTTTGTATTGTATCTGTGTAAACTTCTTGGGGATTAGACCACCTGATGTATATTCATAGGCCCTATGAGGCTGAGCAAAACACATTTCTCATTGAATAAATGTTTGTTAAACAGATGAGTGAACGAAATGCTTTTATCACATACAAGCTGAGAGGAACTTGGGCTGGAGCCCTAAGAAGGACTTGGAAAAATCTAACTAAAGCAGAAAAAATAGAGCAAATTTTTGGAAATTTGCCATCTTATACCATAGTAATAAAGATATTTTATATAATTGTGTATGTTTTATTTTTAAATATGGATTTAAGCCAATTTCTATTCACATTGCTGTTTGATGTTGCTTAGAGCTCATTTATCTCTATGTTTTGAAAGTCTAAGTATAGTTTAAATTATTTTAGGTTAATTATTATCCTTTCCTTATAGTCCGCAAAAAATCAAATAAACTGCTAGGTAGTAATTGAAACCCTTCTTTTGAACTTTCCCTAGTTTTACAACCATCATTTGCAAAAAAGGTATTACAAAGAACTATACCTCCAAAAATAGGGTTACATGAGTGTGATCTTGATTAATTATGTTACCCATGAGCAGGCTTAGCTATATATGCAGCTATACATGGTTGTTTAAGGATTTCTTGATTTTATATATTTAAAATTATTTAAATCCTCAATTCACCTGAGGATATTTTAAAAAAATTGATTTTAGAGAGTTAGGGAGAGAGAGACACATCAATGTGTGAGAGAAACATTGCCTTCCATAAGCCCCTGAACATGGATTGAACCCATAACATAGGTATGTGTCCTGACTAAGAATAGAACTCACAATCTTTTTGGTGTACAGAGTGGCAGTCCAAAGAACTAAGCCACCTGCCCAGGGCTAAGGATATCTTGATTTTATAGATATAAGTTGCTCCAAGGCAATTTTACATATCTGGGTTTTCTTTTATAGTAAATACTGTAGTCTTAAAATTTTGTGAAGTGGTAAAATTTTATTTTCCTATATCCACTGAAAATATAAACCTACATGCTTGTAAAGCACAATTATTTTCATAATCCTCATTTTAAATTTAAAGGAAACTGATTATTTCAAACAAAGATTGCTCAGTGTTATTAAGTGTGTTTGCTACTCCTATATGCACCGAGGAAAGAAGCATATGCAGGCAGGCTGTTTACACTAGATTAAGCTTTTCTTCATTTCCAGTGTTTATGAGCAGAGTACTAGGAATCTGTATCATCCGTGATGAGCTTTCCATGGCTGGGTTCCGGCAGCTTTACTATCTCTCATAATAACTCATATTTCTAAATTAAGGACTTTTAGATATATTCTATATAACGTTCACACTCAACTAGAACATGGTGGATGCAAAAGTCATTGTTATTAAAGGAAAAGAACATTGTGATTTTTAAAGAAACATCATTCTTTCTTGTGTGAACAGATGTATTACCTACTCCAGGACATGACAGCACGGCTTTGATTAAAGCACGCACCGAACTCATTCATGTCTTTTGGTAACCCATTCCGATGGCACCCAGGTTCTTGTTTAATACCATCCCTTTTCCTTGGTGAACTGGATAGACTGATTGGGTCCATTGTTCAAAATAATTACCCACCATTTTCAATAATCACATTTCTACAGCAATAGGAAGAGAAACAAGTGTGTCCTAGATCCATTCTTGGCTAGTCTCTGCCATGAAAAGGTATCTTCTTACATTATCCAATGACCTTGGCAATTATGTTATATATAGAAAAGGGAAAACTGTTCTTAAGCCACTACCTAAAAGATGAAAATGACATTTTTTGACAAAATATACTTTAATAATATCAGGACTCAGATGATTAAAAAATACTACTGGTGTAAGCAGATCTTAGGCAGGGAGAAATTCTAGACAATTCTTTACATACCTACAATCGAAGTATATACAACCACCACAACTGCCATGAAATTCAGAGCATACTAAACAGGAGGTTGACTACTCATCAAGAAGAAAAAGGAATGAAGCTAAGCTATATAATAAATAGGTAATTGCAAACTAAAGTATTCTTAAATCCCATAATACTGTTCCCATTATGAAAAAGATTATTAAACTGTTCCATTGGAGAAGATTAACTAAGGATTGTAAAATATTAGAGTCCTTCTACTTAGAGGTTAATTATAGACTATTGATTTCATCCAAGCACAAATTCCAGAAAAATGGACTTATAGACTATGTAATGTACATAGTGTGTGGGGGGAAGTGAGGAAATAGAATCCAAAGGCAGAATTAAAAACTTTGGTTATTACATAGATAAAATGTGGAGGAGAAGTTCTTTGGCTTAGTTTTAAAAAGATTTGGCAAGGAATAGAGAAGAGGAAAAGACAAGTTGCTTGAGAATCCTCCAGCAAAGCCCGTAGCTTTGGGCCAAAATAAATCAAGGAGATAAAATCCCAAATGTATGTCAAAGATGCTACTTTTTCAGTTTGTCAGAAATTGGAGCAGTAGGTCAAGAGTGTTGGACATTTTTCCTAGAAAATAGATGGCTAACTGAATATCTTTAACAAGCATGCTTAGCACTGTAAAGTGGTGAATAAATGATGATGAATGATTTCTAATTCAGATATGAAACCTGCCTTTTATATTGGCACTGAAAGACAGACAATGCAAAGTTTTTGAATAATGAATTTGCAATAGTCATTAGATGGCCAACCACACACAAGAGTGTAGGTTATAAGCTTTGTGCATTTTTAGAAACTGTCAAGGATATTGCCGAAACTGGTTTGGCTCAGTGGATAGAGTGTCAGCCTGTGGACTGAAAGGTCCCGGGTTTGATTCCGGTCAAGGGCATGTACCTTGGTTGCAGGCACATCCCTAGTAGGGGGTGTGCAAGAGGCAGCTGATCGATGTTTCTCTCTCATCGATGTTTCTAACTCTCTATCCCTCTCTCTTCCTCTCTGTAAAAAAAAATCAATAAAATATATTTTAAAAAAAGAATATTGTGGGACATTTGTATTAGAAAGGTAATTATATGCGTTAATTTATCCAGGTTACTGAAAGAAATCAGAATAAGTTAAAAAATACAATGAAATAGAAGATAAACAACTAAAGCCAAAACCTTAATAGTATGAGTGAATTTATTCATTTACTCATTCATCAAATGCTCAGTGAGATCCTACACTGAGCCAAATAAGGTGGTCTTCGTTCTCATAGATTCCTGGAGAGAGCTATGCAAAGAAAGAAAAAGGATTGACAGTATGATAGGCAACTTAACAGAGTCAACAGGCGATGGTGAAGCATCTAGGAAAAGGTGATGTGGAGATGGCTGGGAGGAGAAAAGGGGCTGAATAGGAAGATAGAATACTGAAACATAAAAACAGCTACTTGAAAACTGGTTTTAGTTATTTAAATATATGAGAAGAATATTGTCATGTGGATTTCTATTAAACATTAACTTTTCCAAAGCAAGATTATTATTCCTATTTTAAAAACAAATAGTGCAGAATAAACCCCCATCTCCCAAAGAAGGAGGCTGGGCAGACACACTGATCTGTTACACTGTTTGGTGGGCAATAAAACAAATCCTTCCCTCCTCTATGAAAGGCAGCAGTTAGCCTGGATGGCTCTGCCATCTCTCTGCCTGGTTCTACGTCATTGACAGGTCACACTTATTATTCAATAGTCCCATCCCTGGCCGGTGTGGCTCAGTTGGTTGGAGCGTCATCCTCTGCACCAAAAGGTTGCTGGTTCAATCCTGGTTGGGGCACGTACAGGAGGCAACCAATGGATTTTTCTCTTTCACATTGATGTTTGTCTCTTTCCCTCACCCCGCCTCTGTCTCTAAAATCAATAAAAATATCCTCGGGTGAGAATTAGGGGGAAAAAAAGAATAAAGAAATTGATGTAAAAACAAAATAGAGCAGCCAGGCTGGTGTGGCTCAGTGGTTGAGCATCAACTTATGAACCAGGACATCAACAGTTCGATTCTAGTCAGGGCACATGTCCGGGTTGTGGGCTGGATCCCAGGTGGGAGGTGTACAGGAAGCAGCTGAGCAATGATTCTCTATCATCATTGATGTTTCTATCTCTTTCTCCCAAACTGTAATTAGGTCCAAATTGTAGTTTGTAGATTGTGGTTCACACTGCCCGTTGGGGTGTAAGCTATGTGCTTAATAAAGAAGATGCCTGGGAGACCATTGTCCCAGCTGATAAGTTTAAGCATTGCCTACAATTTTACTCACAGCAGTCCCTGAGCCCACGCCAATGACACGAACCAGGCCTCTCTCATGGGAAGAAAGTAACATTTTTCAGGGAATTTAGTCACATTCTGCTGCCTGATTAGTCAGTGTCCTTTAACGTGTCTAACGTTTAACATACTCCTGCTAAAATGCAAAGGCGATAATGGGAACTATTAATGGAGACTAACTTCACAGCCTCTGGGAAGCAAGCCCTTCTTGAAATGAAGATATTTGTATTCTGTGAAATTCCAAGTGTGTTAACTTGACATTTGATCAAAAAGTCAGTTAGGCTGGCTGAATTTTCCCACCATCAAAAACTGAAAGGGAACTAAATAACGGTTTCTCCAAAGATATATGTGTTCCATTGTGTACATAAAGGTGACATATATAATATGACACACATCCTATATGTGCATGTCTATTATAACAGATAGAATAGCAAAGACTCTGTGGTCGTGGGGACTGGGACTGGCCCCGTCTGGCCTGCCTTGCCTTGTCCATCCTGTTACCGTCTGTGAAGGAGGCTGGACCGGTGGCACTGTGGGCCCTGATCCCAAGTGAGGGCAAACCTTCTGTGCCCTGAGAGCTCACACCACTGACTGGGGATGTGTTAGCTTGGTGCTCTGACCAGCGCAGGTGAGAAGCTTGAAATAACTTACAAGCATACAATACTTTGCTCTCAATTCTTTGCTTCTCTAACAATGTTATCTTTTTTCAATTTCCAAGTCCAGGAGGTAAATGGCTCCTTGGAAAAATTCTTAGAAAGCTCTATTATACTCAGAAAATAATTTTAAAAAGTGTAGCATGAGATCATGCTTTCAGAGTCTCTGCCTTATTCTAATACTTCTCAAGCATTCTAGACTAAGCTTTTGTATCAGGAATTTGCCAATGCTGAGAAAAAGTTTGTGCACTTGTAAGGTCCCAAGACCCCCCGTGAATCTGACGGAGTGGGCGACGACTCCAAGTCAAACGCCGAGACCGAAACTTGATGCAAAAAGCATGAGGTTTTAATACAAGCGCAGCGCAGGGATTCTCAGGCAGACAGCAACCCGAGGGAAGTGCTGGCTGACTGGAGCGCCGAGTAACTGCAGAACATGAGTTTATAAAGGCAAAAACCACACGCAGGTGGGGTTACACATTGAGTGGGAGGAATGAACAAAAAAATTCCAAGAAGGGGAGCTGGGCTCATTAATTACATGTTTTATGACAGGGTCTATGCTTAGTCAACAGTCCCATCTGGTAATCTTGCAAGCCCCTTTGCCTCCCCCCTTCCCATTCCTCTGGGTAAGTCCTAGTCTGCTATTGAGGCACCTCCGGGCGTGGTCTTTTCCATAATTACAGGTTAGGCTGGTCTCTTTCTGGCAGGTGCATTCCGAGGTGGTCAGCTCAGTTCCCAGGGGGAGAATTCCACAGTGGTCAACAGGATGAAACCTCCCTCGGGACCTAGCCTTGCTTTAATGTTTGTTATAAAATATTGCATTCTGGCTTTTTGCATTTCAGGTTAGGGAGTTTCTGGGGACTGATTTCATTCTTGCCTAATCTTAAAGAACTGACCTCATTCCTGTCTAATCTTTAACCATAAAGGTCACATCCTGGAACAGGCAGTGGGGGAGGCCAATTCCTCAATCTTGGGGCCCTACACTCTAACCACTGAGTCAATGTAATGTGTGGCATTCATTACTGACCCAGATAGTACATCCACGTGCTAGGAACACCAACAGCCTTCAGAGAGCTGCCACCAGCAATGCCTTGAGGCCACTTTTAGTTACAGTTCAAGAATTTCCAGTTGACGCCACTACTGATCAGCAAGAACAATGGAAAGAGGAAGAAAGAAGAGAGTAGAAGGTAGTCCATGAAATTATTTGATGATACTATTCTAATTACATCTCAAAACTTAAAAGTGGCAGAACATAAGAGTCACACAGACTTATTCTATGTCATGAAGTCTTCATTTTCATAGATCAGCGGTATGCCCCGGACTCGGTGTGCATTACTCCTTCAGGCCTATGTCTTTGTGATGCTGAGGCTTGAAAAAATCAATCACTGTGCTCCTGCTGAGATTAATGGCTACAGATCTGCAGGGAAACAAACAGCTTGCTCCTCTAACGGAAGCAAAATTGATGTACGGACTAATGAGACCGAGCAGCACAGCCAGCCCAGAGAGGGAGTAGCTGAGAATGGAGAGAGGCGAGTTTTAATTTTAATGTTGTCAGCCATCAGTCCGAGGTGCTTAACGCACAGAGACATGGCATCTGGAAGATTTAAACTCACTAACTGGAAACCAGCCCAGTTGCCCCATGATTCGTGCAGCAGAAAGGCACCCTCTGTGTTCCATGTGATTTCCTAAGTGAGCCTTAAATTTGGGGTAAACATTGTTCAATTACCCAGGACATATTATCAGGACTTTGAAATCATCATCATCATCATCATCATCATCATCATAAATAGGGAGGAAAGGAGAGAGAGAAGCATTGATCTGAGAGATATATCGATTGCTTGCCTCCCAACCAGGGATTGAGCCCACAACCTAGGTATGTGCCTTAACCAAGAATTGAACCCAGGAACTGTTGATGCACAGAACAACGTTCCAACCAAAGGAGCCACACCAGCCAGGGCTAAATTATTTTTAATACTTTTTATGAAATAAGTAAATTAGAGTTGTTGGTCGACAAAATAACCCCAAAAGCTGAGGCTAAAAAGACCTTAGCAGATGAATATCACCTCTGGATATAGCTCCTGACTATAAAACTGCAGGAGATATTTTATCAATAGTCTATCATAGTGTTTATTTGGAGCAAATGGCTGCAATTTCTAGTTGCTGACCATGGTATATAAGGAAGACAATCTATTCCTTTCAATCTTTAACAACTATTGACAGACCGCACTGGGGATACACACAGTAGATGTCTTCTAGAAGTGCAGCCAAACAACCGGTTCTTTACAACCCACACCAACATGAGGCACATGTAGGCACAAGGAAAACTCGCCTCGTACCAGGAGCTTAGAGAGATTACTCAGCAGGAGGTGCTTATGTGGGCTGGCACCTGAGATGAGCAGGGATTCACGAAGATGGGGGGCGGGGTTCTATATAGAATAGGTAACCTAAGTGGTTAACAATGGAGAACAGAAGGGAAATGCAGTGTCACACACCACACTGGAATTCACAAAGCGGAATGGCAAGAAATGAATCTGCAAAATCAGATAATACCAGGTCAAGAGATGCCTTGTCAGTCTTGTTAAGAGTCATAAAGTTAGGCATGGTTTACTTAAATTTACTTTTGTGCGAGGATTGAATAATCTGTTCACTATGACAACCAAGTTATAAAGTTTGGATGGGTAAATAATAGGAAGACTTTCAGTTAATACTGAGGTAGGCATTGGCCCAGAATAACTCAAAGACGCAACCAAGAAAACTGTTAGTCTATGGCACAAAGTGATGGTGCTTATTAGTCAACTAAAATTACTTGTAGACTCCCTCGGTTTTCCAGGACATTGGGCAGTTAAAGTTTGTTTAAACAAGGACGGGTAATGGAGGTACACTGTGTACCATCATCCAACAAATGCAACAACATTTTAACAATTAGATCATAACATGATTGAAGATTCCTACTAATTTACATTTCTAGATGGAAGATAATAAAAATAGCCAAGAATTCTATGAATGGTAGTCAAACCCAAAGCCACTTGCTCCTTTGACACCAAATAAACAAGGCAGGACTTACTGAATTGGGCTTGAAGTATGAGGCAAATTCCTACAAGAGTTGATTAGTAATAGAGGGGGAATGATATTACGAATGATTAGTAGCTTCCCCAAACAACTGACGACATGAGTTGGTTGTCTCCATAAGACAAAACCCACTTCCAGGGTCTTTAACCTGCAGATCAACTGAGTTTAGTATAAGAGCTGGTTAAGTTAATGTGGCTCCACAGACCTAAAAAAAACACCTCAGCAACCAGCGCCTATGACCTCCCTGACACAGCTACTGTGTTTTACTTTTGTGCTTGCTTATTTACTTCTTTCTCAAAGAGTCAAGTAACAACAGTATTTCTAAAGTAGAATTTTAAATTGGCTTTTCTTTCCATTTCAAACGAATTTTTCATGTCTGTTCAAATAGAATCCTCTCTCAAAATCTAGCCAGGGTTCTGATAAAATCAGAAAACTACTTCTGTCTCAGAGGGAGTAAAAAAAAATGACTGCAGGAACCTGGATGGGTGTCGCTGCCCCAGCCTTGGTGGGGAGAGGGGGGAATTCGGAGTCGTTGGACAATGGAAACACACTCGGAAAAGCTAATTCCAGTGAACAGCTCTGTGAGGACAACTTTGGCGAAAGAACTTTTATGTCCACTTAGAACATTGCTATGGTCATTGCTCTCTTGTTAGCTTACCAAAGCCAGACGTGAAGGAAAAAAAAGTAAATGAAAATTTCCTTGTACTCCAATTAGAAACAAATGTTTTTTTTGATTCTGTGTCAGTGTATTATTTAATTGTGAATCAGCCCCGCACTAGTTACTGATGCTGTAAATGAGCTAGAACTAAAGATTCCAGGTGTCCTGAATGCGTTTACAGGGGTTGTGTGTGTTTGCTATCCGATTTTATGTTCCATTTTATGATGATATAAAATAAAATGCCGAAATGTTATAATCGGAGAGCACAGTAGAGGTGGGTATAGCTGTGTGCTTCAGTTGAAAGATGCCTTTCAAGTGTGGGGGAATGCAGGTGGGAAGTGGACCTCCACTGGCACCCAGCCGTGGCCTGTGGGGCACCTGGAGGAGACAGATACCATGTGTGTTTGTTTAAGGAAATGCATCCTCTGTTCCTCTAGGGCAGTTTCAAGTTCACTAGGGGTCAAAAGAATCATATAATCATAAAAAATATACTTATAGCACTTGCCAATGATAAGCAGCCTAAGGGATGAGGCATTACAAAAATACATACCACACTCTGTCTAAGGAGTTTAAGGAAATTGATGTGGATTTTGTCTTTATTTTTAACACAAATGAGGTTCTAGAGAGAATAGGATGTCAGTGATAAGAGACCATTAAGACCTTGAGCCAGTGTTAAGGCACATGTAATGTAGCCCTATATAACTATAGGGTCAGCAATTCCATAGTCAGAAGGAGAGTGCAATTCAGAAAACAATGCCAAGAAAATCGATAACTAGGGAAAGGAAAAGGAAACAAAGGTCACACCACACTATTCAGCTGTTTAGACCGAGAAGGGGACAGCGACTCGTTCTGAACGAGCCTTAGCATCGTGCTTGCTTTGGGAACTTCTGAATCCTTGCATTCTTCTGCGGAGAGAGCAGTGCACTTTCAGTGAGCATTTCGTTTGCATTCATGTCTGTCAGTGTTTTCCTCAGAATATTTTTCCTGTTTTGATATGATTCAAATAATAGGGATATGGGTCAAACACTATATTTTGACTTATAAAGTTAATTTCTTAGTTTCCTCAAGAGACACAAATGCTGATGCTTTCCCTCAGGCCAATGGCATATTTTAATTTAACGTAGTGTTTGATTTCCTAGAGAGTAGATATCAAAATTATGAGTAACATTTGGAAATTGCATTGAAAATTAAAAGGGTCATAATTACTAGATTAGTGCTTCTACATGTTCAATGATTGCCCTGTTACATACATTACATTAGTTATATATAACAAAGTGCTTATGATAATACCTGGCATAGAGTAGAGTTCAGGAAATGTCAAATGCTACTTTTATCATTTTAGTATTACTATTAATTCATTTATAGTTGTTCCAAGTGGATGAAAGCAAAGTTCTAGTAATAAAACCATGTAGAATTAGAATTCACATTTTTATAATAACTGCTTTGTTTGGTGGGAGGTAGGCAATTTCCCAAAGTTTTGATGACCTTTAAAGCCTGGTTAGAAGGATTAATAGCTAAAATGTCATCTATTTAACCTACGTTGACATGTCTGAATGCACTTCTGTTCCCTCGTGGCTGCTTTCACCTTCCATGCCCCAAACAACAGTGCGTACATTCCCTTAGTTAATTATACACTTTTAGACAGCCAGTGCTCATCCTCAGCTTAACTATAAATGCCCTTGACATGTTTTAGTGCAATGAAATGAAAACTCCTACAATGACAGTGAAAGGATGCAATAGAATGCACTGCAGGCAATGGCACAGTTTAGCATCATTATCAAGGGCTCTGAGGCTTAGTCATGTTGAATAAACAGTTAAATTAATGAAGGATGGTCACCACACCCTCAACTTTAATGCCAACTAGTGTTGGTGCGATGGCTTTCCATCTGCCTGCTCCCCTTTCATCGCCAACTTCCCTGATAGCTGGTGTTTAGATGAACAATATGAAACTGTTAATTTTGCTTGAAATGACAATTTAATGTGGCTCAACAAAAGAGACAGACTGTCCAGAAAGTGTAATTACAGCAGATCACGGCTTTTGAGAAAGCTGCTTTCTAAGCTCCCAACAGCAGGACGTGTTAGACACTCCGAAGACTCCTTTCCACGTCCTTTCTCCATCAGTGCGTTGGGGTGGCCATCTTGTCCATCACCATGTAAAAATCTAAGAACTTATAAGCATACTAGAGGCCTGGTGCATGAAATTTTTGCACTTGGGGTGTGTGTGTGGGGGGTTCCTTAGCCTGGCCTGTGCCCTCTCACAGTTCGGGAGCCCCGGGATAGGTCTCCCCAAAGAGGTAGGCCCTGTCCACCCATCCGGGACTCCGTGATAGATTGCCCCAAAGAGGTAGGCTGGAGCTGGGAGTCCTGCCCCGGGCATTGCTAGATAGAGCCACCAGGACTCACCCCCACACCTCTGGGTGAAGACGCTGGGATAGCATCTGCACTGTGTAGAGCCAGGGGACCCCCATGTCGTCACGCGGAGCCTCAGGGACCATGCACCCCTTCTCACCCCCACATCACTGCACAGAACCGCAAGACCCACCTCCATGCCACACACGCTGTGTCAAGTCCCTGCCTGCACGCATGTGCCTGCTGCACATGTAGCCTCCTGGTGGAGGACTGTTTATCATGGCGTGAGGGCGTGATAACTACATAGGCTTTTATTAGTGTAGATATGCACATAACCCATGGACACATAATGTACCGAAGGCCCCAGGGAAGGGGCTGGCGGGGTAGGGCGGGGTAGAGGGAGTCAGTGGAGAGGAGAGGACAGGACATCTGTAATACTTTGAAAAACAATGACTGACATCACACACACACACACACACACACACACACACACACACACACCTACCTGTGCATTCACAGCAGAATTGTCAAAAGATACATTGAGATCTACTTCAACACCAATCTGATGTAGCTAAGAATCTAGTTGCTTAGCATGTATCAGGTGTTCTCTGAGAACAAAACTCCCATCATTCGTCACTGTCACCTTCTTTGAGCCGCCAGCGCCACTCTGTGGAGAACATTTGTCTGAACAGCTGGGGCGGCGGGGGGGGGGGGGGGGGGGGGGCACTCCGGTTTCTGTTTGGTCTGGACAGGAACGCAGCCCAGGTCCTCAGAGGAGAGAAACTAAATGAGCAGGTGGTGGATGAGAGCCAAGTTCAAAGAAAATGGACAAACGGTCACCTTCTACGAAAGTGACCTTTTACTATGGGAGCACTGAAATAGAAAAATACCAGGGGGGGAGAGAGAGAGAGAGAGAGAGAGAGAGAGAGAGAGAGAGAGAGAGAGAGAGAGAGAAGCATTTCTTCAGGTGGATCCAGTCGCAGCCTCAGACTGGAGCTTGAGAAAGCAAAGCACAGGGAGGGGGAGAGGCAGACCCATGTGCCGGGGCGTCCTCTGCCATCCTGCCTACACCCTCGTTCTCTGCAGGACAGCCCCGGTGAGCATGCTCTGCCAGGCATCCTGGCGCTGGCCACTAGCCGCAGACAGGAGTCCACGTGGGAAGTGCAGCACCACGTGGCTCACTCTAGGCCCGCTGTAGACGTCACATCAAGAACCAGAGGGAAAAGACTGGAGAAATTTCAGATGTCAGCCAGGATTCCCAACAAGTGTTTAATAACAGAAAAATCAAAGGTTGAATTTAATAGTGTCTTCCAGAGAGCCTTACTTATTAAACGTCAAGTATATAGTATTTTTTAATGTAAATTAAAAAAAAAATTTAACCTAAATCACATGGCTCTTCAACTAGTTCTGTAATAAATAATGTCAACATTTGAGATATGGCCTAATTAAGGGATGAAGAGCCATGCCTGCTTCCATCTTTACAGTCACATATGGCATCAATATAAATATTTGTTTTGAGTAATAATCCATTTTTATATTTTCTATCCAATTTATATTAATTTCAAAAAATATTTCAATAGCGGTTTATATAAGACCAAATGCAGCAATAAAGACGTATATGCCAAGTGAGACAGCGCATGTTCTAACAATTCCAGAACATTGAACCAATCGTCCACTTGACCACTAACTCTCCGGATTCTCCACCACTAAGAATGGCAGCCGCGTTTCTTCCTGCCAGTCCCTTAGAAACTGGACAGCATTTCCACCAAACAACTAATGTATTTGTTTCTCATAGCAAGATTTTTAAAGAGAGGGAGGGTTAATCGATCAAGAATATAACAATATTCATAAGAATATATATCAGAAAATATTCTTGTTCAAATAATATCTTTCTGGCTCTGAGAGACCACGATTTGATTCTCTCTCATTTAATGATTGGATGCCTTGACTAGCATAAAGTGTAGTGATTTCTAAAACATCATTCTTATTATTTTCATTTTATTAGAACTATTTCACAAGTCACTTTGAAGTACAGTGTTTCTTAAAAGTCAGTAAATACATATATCTGACCTCAGTTACAAATATAATACATTGCTACATTTAATTCTATGTCCTACTTACCCCTCCAATGCCTCTGATGTTTTTGTATCTCATATCTGTTTATTAATTCTAGTTTTCTTCTCTATCTTCCTCCAATACCCCAAGTACCCAGGGGCTCCGCACATGCCGTGTACTCCTGGAACTAGGCGGGAAGGAGAGATTGCTCCCTCCCTTCCTCTGGAGTCTGATCAAATGCCACCTCACTCACAGGGCTGTTCCTGCCGACCCCATAGAAAAGAGCAGTTCTCCATCCACCTTCCCAAACTCTCTTTCCCTCTCGCTTGCTTTATTTTTTTCTCCATAGAAAATAGCATCGCATGGCATATGGCATATTGTGCATTTATTTGCACTTTGTTTTCCCTTCCCCAATAGAACTTCGTTCTGTACATTGCTACCGTCTTAGTGTAAGAGCCGTATCTGGAAAGTAATGTAAGGGGTGATGAATAAATAGCTCTTTCTGTGACTAAACTTCATTAGAGAGTTATGGATTGTTATGAGTGAGGCATTATATTATGCTCTGAGAATACACCCAACAAGAATAAGAGGCACCTCATGTGAAAGAAAATGAGATTGATGGAATAAGCAGATAAATGTCACTGTATGAGACAGAACATAGAAAGTGTGAGCAAATTATAATTACCTGAAAGAGAGAAGAGGAAGAGAAATTTGACTTGGAAACAGGAGAGACCTTTGTGAAGGAGGTGGCCCTTGAGTGAAACCCCGACTAGCGATGGTTTCTGCCTGAGAAGATGCTGGTGAGGCCGCCCACCTATAGGGGGGGCATGGCAAAGCTGGGGCAGTCGGAGCCTGATCAATCCCAGAACACGTGGTGTGAGGAAGGCGATGGTGAGGATGACTCAGATGTCTGTGACATGATGTCACATCTGTTTTTTCATTTTCCAGTTCTGTGATTCCCAACATTTGGGAACATGAGAATACTTTTCTTTAAACATTGAACATAATTATATCCAATGTGATATATTTTTAAAATAACATATAAAATAAATGGCAAAAAGTTTACAAATTTAGTATCAGCTTTTAAATATATTTTATTCATTAAACATACCACTTTAGAACCCCAAATTAGTATATGTTTATATATGTGTGTGTGTGTGTGATTCATATGGGTAATATGTACATACTTTTTCATCATTACACAGGCAATAACGATTAATGTTCTTATGGATTCTAGGGCCTCTTGCATTAAACCCAAGGTCACGTGGCTATGAGCACATGCGCCCAGAGAACTCTCCAATGCCTTTGAGGAGAATGAGAGGAAACTATGAGGTTGGAAATGGAAGACACTCCAAAAACCATATTGCACTGGTCACTGAAGGTATCGGAGAAATCACAACCCACAGACATGGGACAAGATCACGGGAGACTGACGGCGGGAATCAGCTTCCTGACATGATCCCAGCAGGTCTTCCCACAATGAGGGGGGTGCCGTCACCCCAACGCATCCTCAGCAGCCAGAGAGCCACATCCGCTCCCACTGGTACCCACAATGCGATGAAGCGTTACCCTACAGTGAGAAGGGCGCCGTTTTCTCGCTGTGTGTGAGGTGGTAGGATGTTCAGAAACCCACACCTAACATCATAGGGCCCTGCTCGAAGGTTTCCCTACATATGTATTTCAAAAACATATTCAGCTTTAAGATTTCTCTCTGTCTTTTTAAAAAACAAAACACATGTTTCCTCAAGGTCATTTGGAATTCCAATAAGGGAGGTCGCTGGTATTCCTTGTTTTACACACAACATGAATTTTGAGAGTTTAAACATAAACGTCACACTTTAATAAATAGACAAAGGCAATATGTGTGGAAAATCTCTATTTAAACTCCAAAGGAAAAGGCTTTACAAATGATGATCCGCCCCAACCTAATTTGTAAAACCAGGTTTCATCTATTAAAGTTCCTTGAAGTGGTTTCTACGTGTTTGGCCTGTTAGACACAGGCAATCGTTTGTAATGCCCCCCTCCCCCCCCATTCATGTCTGACGGACAGTCATTGTGCAGTTACACCCCAGGAAGACCTGCTGGCGAGTGAGCTGCAGCCTGTTTCCTTTTCCAGGCAACTGCTCCCCCCCTCCTCAGGGGATCACAGATAACCAGCCGCACTGGGGGGATGTTTAAAAACCCCACAGGAATTCTCAAAGGCTTAGCACAATTTCTACTTTAAACATCTTCTCTTCTCCCTCCCGCCCCCTCAGGGTGCTGGCGCTGCCCCTCAGCCCTGGGGCTCAGACAGCTTCTGCCCTCTCCCCGCCTCTCTAAGGGAGTCACATTGTTTCTGCTGGAGGACATTATAGTAAATCTTTATGGAATGAGAAAATTAAAAACTTTATTTATGTACTTTTGCAATTTTAAAGACAATCATAGAACACTCCTCTCCTCCCCCACACTGGGAGTTAAGCGTGCAATTATTGCTTTAATTGGATTACAATTGCCTCTAGCTTCCTTTATGCCTTTACATGATCAAAACACATAAACCATGCGATTTAAAGCGGAACTGCACTGGGTGCCGGTGAGGGGATCATCCAGATATTATGTGCCTGCTGGAGAGCAAGCAAGGGCATTGCATTCCACTTTTGCAAAGATGATTGGCGTAAGATAGACATTCATTTAAGGATCCCATTTGCTTTCATTGCTAAGGTTCCTAATACTTTATTTTACTGCACTCCTGCTCTCTGGTCCTTATCTGGTTAGAATCTAGAACCGTTGGTGCAGTAGAATCCAGCCAATGGTGCAGGTAGAGGAGACACACCGGCTCTGAAGACCCACCGTTCAGCCCGCACCTGAGTCTGGCTGCGCAATCACACACCGCGGGCCCCCCTGTGATTCCGTTTCCCTGCTGCTTCCCGGACGCCAGCAGCACGTCTCAGGGAGGGATAGTTTTCCTGAGAATCTCTTATTTGCTTTTGCCGTGTGCATTCCGGCGATGGCACAGGGGCGTATGAGACAGGGGCAGCGGGCGTGCAGGTTTCAGTCTGTGAGCCGCTCAGAGTGACTCTTGTTGAAGGAAATCACAAGGAGACAACCAGCAGCCGACTTGTCGGCTGTGTACGAACCAAGTTGATAGGGAAAAGCAGCTGCTGTCCCACACTGTTTCTCAACCCCAGGGCAGGAATGGAACCCAGAGCAGGGAGCACTGAAATGCGCCCGAGGTCTCAGCTCACTGGCGAGCCATGAGCACCAAATTTCCTCCAACAAGAGAAACGTTCGCGTTCAGCTCACAGGTGACTCGGGACCGACGACCACATTACCAACGTAATCCACATCGTCACCCCAAAACCACTGTGTTCCTGTCGTCCCGGGCTCTGATGGAGGAAGGCTGCAGCCGCTGCTGCTGAGTCCCCTATTCGCCACCGCCCGGGCGCCAGGTGGAGACAAGCCGGGGGCCCGGACCACAGAACAGTGGTCACCTGCCTCGGGCGGAGCGGTCAGTGCCGGCCACGGGCTCCATGGCTGCGCTTACTTCAGACCGGAGGAGTAAGTGGCCGGAGCCCTGGCCCGGGGGGGGGGGTGGGGGTCACCCGGACGGACGGCAGGGCTCTGCCAGGAAAGGGCTTCCACCAGACTCGGGTTTCCAGCGAGTCCAGCGGCTCGCAGCCCCTCCCACACCGCGGCTGCTCCGGGCGAGTGGCCAGAGCGTTGTCAGGCTGCTTCTCTGTCAGAGCCAGCCCTTTGGGGTCGGTCACGGGTGACGCCTCAGAGCCCTGGCCATGCTGCCTGTCCTGAAAGGAGTCACGAATGTGGCCGGGACCCAGAAGTTTGGCACCAAAGACGATACTGTTAGGTGTCCGCAATGAACCCTCTCCCCTCCATCCCAGCGTGTAGAGACTGAGAGTCACTCTGGAAATGGGATGAATGAACAAACAGATGTGCCAGGCTCCCTTCCCCGCCCCTCCCCTGGACTCCCGGGAGGAAACCCCTCGCTCCCAGTAAAGAAGGGGGAGAGAGAGAGAGAGAGAGAGAGAGAGAGGCGGGAGCGAGCGCTACCCAGCGCTCTGCTTGGTGAAGGGTGCTGAGCTCCACTGAAATTGCATTGAGCTGTTTCTCTGTTGGTTTTATAAACCTTTTCAAGGGTTTCCATAGTAACAGGCGAACTCCCCCAGCTCCTGCCCCCCACGTCTTTCTGGCATGTCACAGCAACAAAGATAAAGGCGAGGGGGAAAGAGCTGCACCCCCTTTGCAGCCCAGGAAATGCCTGAGGAAGTCACGGTTAGTCTCCTAAGAACCAAGCCCCTCTGCCACGGCGGTGGAAAGTTGGTCGGAATGTACTCACGTCTCTGATGCCGGCGCCGGCTCCGGTACATGGTCATCCCGGGCCGATGCCCCCCGGAGGAGCTCTGCCCGCCAGACAAAGGCCGGCGGGCGCCTGCTTCGCGGGAAGACTGTTGCTCACTGACAGGAGGCAGCCCGATCCCGGCCGAGCGGGAGGAACCATTCTCTGGGATGGCGGGGGAGCCGCCGCCACGCTCTATGGGCGCCCGTCTGCCAGCACATCCGTCTCCTTCCTGGACAGCAGTGCGGCCCTGCGGGGCCGGAGCAGCAGCGCGAAGAACGGGCTCGGTGTTTAGCAAGAACAGGAAGACTGGGAAATCCAAACCCCAAACCTGCACTCCTTTGATCTGCCCAGAGGGGACAGCCAGGCTGCGGGGGCCTGTCTCTCAGCCCAGGCTGGGCTTCTGTTTGTGTAAAGACCTGCCCAGGGCCGCTCCGAGCCCCCTGCCCTCTGCATGCTCAGACACCACAGTGGTGGCTCTCGGTCTGTCTGTCTGTCTGTCTGGACAGACTGTTCTCAGGCAAAGCGGGAAAGCCGTTTTCACAGGACAGGTCACAACCAGGAAGCAACATCTCCTTAGTAAAAGCCGCCAATGCCTTAAGACCAATAAAGCACAAAACCTTAAGCCATGGTCCAGCGGATGCTGAAAATGATGCTGGATGATTATCAACATCCCATTTTAGCATCCTCATCCTCACTTTATGTTTCTGTAAAGTGAGGCTGAGGGGCGAAGGCAGCGGCGAGAGTCCCGGTGGGAGCAAGAGGCGAGGTCCTACGAGAGGGGTCACAGGCCACCACACCTGCTCTCCACAGTGCCCTGGCCCTGTCCTTTCCTCCGTGAAGAACACTCAAAGGATGATGACCAGCCACCCAAGAGCATCAGATGATGAGCTGTCCAGAGTGCTGACATCCTCCTCTGGTTTCAAATTATAATCTACTAGAGGCCTGGTGCACGGATTCCTGCACCGGTCGGGTCCCTCAGCCTGGCCTGTGGGGGTCAGTGGATCTCCTTGAGGCCAAAGGCTGGCCTTACCTGCTGGCTCATCGGGCTCCAGCCCACTGTCGGCGTACATCCTGCACAGCATGAAGTAGTGCGTGAAGCAAGCAGCAGGTGGCCTGGGAGGACCAGAGCCTGGGCTGGGTGCTGCTCCCGCCCACCCGGCCCCACTGCTCCTGCCACCACCACCCGCGTGACCAAGGGGAATGTGTGTAGGAGAGGCTCACGCCCTCCCAGCTGCGCTTGTCAGCTGAGTGGCGCTCCCTCTGTGGGAGCACACTGAACACAAGGGGCAGCTCCTGTGTTGAGAATATGCCCCCTGGTGGTCAGTGCGCATCATAGCTACCAGCTGGTCATTCAGTCGCCTGGTCTCTTGGGATTTTATATATATAGACTAGAGACCCAATGTACAAAATTCATTCACGGGGGAGGGGGTGTGTCCCTCAGCCCAGCCTGCACCCTCTCCAACCTGGGACCTCTTGAGGGATGTCCAACCAGCCATTTAGGCCCAATCCTGCCTGGTTGCCTCCAACTGTCCTCCCCTGCCAGCCTGGTCACCCCCACTGCCCTCCCTGCAGGCCTGGTTTCTCCTCCCCCTACAACTGCCCTCCCCTAAAGGCCTGGTTCCCCCTCCCCCCAGCTGCCCTCCTCTGCTGGTCTGGGCACCCCTAACTGCCCACACCTAACTGCAGGCCATCCTGTGGCTGCCATGTTGTCCACATGGAGGCAGCCATCTTTGATCACATGGGGGTGGCCATCTTGTGTGTTGGGGTGATGGTCAATTTGCATATTACTCTTTTATTAGGTAGGACTAGAGGCCTGGTGCATGACATTTGTGCACGGACGGGGAGGACCCTCAGCCCAGCCTGCACCCTCTCCAATTGGACATCCCTCTCATAATCCAGGACCACTGGCTCCTAACTGCTCACCTGCCTGCCTGCCTGGTTGTCCCTCACTGCCCCCCACCCTGCTGGCCTGGTTGCCCCCAACTCCTCTCCCTCCTCCTCTTCCCCCTCCCCCCGTGCTGGCCTGGTCACCCCTCACTGGCCCCCCTCCTGCTCACCTGGTCACCCCCAACTTTCCCCACTGCAGGCCTGGTTGCCTCTCACAGCTTGTTTGGTTATACATCTGGTTGTGATGGTCACTTAGGCTTTAAATATATAGATGTTGACTTTGATAAAACATTAAAGAATTTGATCAAGACATGGAACACAGACTGTGTAGAAATATTTAACTTGAATTATGTGATATATTTCAGAGAATTACCAGAACATTCAAATGTTAAAACTAAAAAGGTGTGAAGAGGGGGCACTGCCCAGACTCCTTGTCTCCTGACGTCTGGAAGAGGACACACGGCTCTCACCAGGTTTCTGGGAAGGACTGAGGACCAAGGGCCAGGATCTCATGTAACCTAAACCAGGTCCCCCATCTGGGGCTAGAGTTACCCAGAGACTGTTTCTCAAACAATGACCTGGAATTATTTCCTTACATGATATAGTGACACCTCCACTATCCTTCAGTCATTTTTCTCAGCTTGGACAGAATGAGACCCTTCCTGTGATGCCATTCTCTGACGATAAGTGGACAGAGCAAGCCTCCTCCTGCTAACAGGCCAGCTGTCCCTGTGGACACTCGGCCTTTTCTCCTCTCACATGTGAACTCTGTTTTCTCTATTGAAACAAAACCCATACATTCCTGACAGTGGTCTTTCACAAATCCTTTTAGGGACAACTGAATAATTTACTATCCAGCACAATCACCAACCCATCTTTTCAACAGTTCAAAATGTACCTCTGCATTTTACATGTCTATGCAGAGTTGCTGTCTTTCCAAAAGCCTCTAGAACTGCACCCACATCTGTTTGCCAAAGTCAAGTGCCCTCCTATTAGTAGATAATCTAAAAATAGTCATTAATTAAAGTATTCAGTGGCTATCATATTGACATAACAAATTACCATTGAAATGAAATGTGTTTTATTTTAAGGATAAAAGTTTTGTTGTCATGATCCTGGTCAGGGAGCTCAGTTGGTTAGAGTGTCATCCTAATGCACCAAGGCTTTTTAAAAATATATATTTTATTGATTTTTTTATAGAGAGGAAGAGAGAGGGATAAAGGCTAGAAACATCAATTATATCAATGAGAGAGAAACATTGGTCAGCTGCCTCTTGTACACCTCCTACTGGGAATGTGCCCACAACCAAGGTACATGCCCTTGACTGGAATCGAACCTGGGCCCTTTCAGTCTGCATGCCGACAGTCTATCCACTGAGCCAATCCAGTTAGGGCAAATGAACCAAGGTTTTGGGTTCAGTTCCCAATCAGGGCATATACAAAAGTCAAGCAATGAATGCATAAAGTGGAAAAAAACAAATCTCTCTCTTTCTCTCTCCCTCTCCTTCTCCCCCCCCTTCTCCTCTCCTCTCCTCTTCTCTCTTTCCCTTCCTATGTTTCTTTCTAAAATTAATACATAAATTAAAAAATTAAAAAAATGTTTTCTTGTATCTGTCCAATACATGAAAAAAAAAAAAAAAAGAAAAGAAAGAGACTAGACCACCAACTTACACCATTCAAAAAAATAAACTCGAAATTGATGGTCTTAAACATAATATGGTAAATCATAAATTCTTAGAAGACTCCATAGGCAGCAAAATAGCAGATACACGTCATAGCAATAATTTTACTGATACAGCTCCTAGGACAATGGAAACTAAAGATAAAATAAACAAATGGGATTACATCAAAATAAAAAGCTTCTGCACAGCAAAAGAAACCATCAACAAAATAATAAGAAAGCCCATAGCATGGGAGAACATATTTGCCAAAGTTATCTCTGTTAAATGTTTAATCTCTAACATTTAAGGGGATGCGCCCATAACCAAGTTGACAAAAGGAAGATAAACAGCCCAATCAAAAAATGGGCAAAGGACCTAAATAGACACCTTACAAAAAAGGACATACAGAAGGCCAAGAGATATATGAAAACTCACTCAAAGCCATTAATCATCAGAGAGATGCAAATCAAAATGACAATGAGGTACCATCTCACACCTGTCAGAATGGCCAGTGTTCCTAGTGGTCAGATAGATATCACATGATTAATGTCAACAATAATTGATGAACAAAAATAGATCCAGAGACATAGAAGCATTGAACAGACCATTCCACCTCAGAGGGAAGGCAGAGATGGGTGGGAGAGAAATAGGGGAGGTGTGGCGGGGGTGATGTAGTTGAAAGGTCAACCAAAAGACTTGTATGCATGAATATAAGCTTAACCCATGGACACAGTCAGTAGGGGGGTAAGGGCATGTGCTGGGGGAGGTGGGAATGAGTGGGGAGAAAAAAAACGTCTAAAGTTTAGTCCAAGTCTTCATTTGTAATATTGTTCAAATTATGGAAAGAGGCCTCATTCTGGAATGTTTTTCTTTCCCACAAGTAGTTCATTAAATGTTTTCATGGATCTCAAAAAGACTTTTCTAAGTGTTTTTTGTTTGTTTGTTTTTTAACTGCAATTGGCTTTTACTAAGTCTTTATTCATTTCTTTGGACTTTCTTCAGTTCCTTCTGCTGTAGACTCAAAGAAGTCTTTGAAATCATTAACACTTTGAAATGTTTAATGCTAACAAGTATTAAACACAGTTGAAATGTTTCTCCTCTACAACTCAATTTACACTGGATTGTAGCTCACTGAGTCAGTGGTCATTGTTTTTGGGTGTTCTCACTTTATTGCTTCCCTTTTTTGTGTGGTTTCCATTCCATCTTATCTTACTTTCATCTTTCCTTTCTATTGGCCTAACTTAGTTTTATCTTCTTGGGAGTGATAGTTTCCTATTTATATCTGGATAAATTTGCATTGTGCCAAAGATGACATTCTATTTTTTTAATGACATCCTTTGGATGGGTCTAAGTATTGCAGGCTTAATAAAACAAATATTTTTTAAAAAGAGGAGTAAGTATATAAAATTAAATTAACATTGAACATGGTACAATTGCACAATGGAATACTACTCAGCTATAAAAAATAAGGAAATCTTAGTTTTTGAGACAGCATGGATGGACCTAGAGGATATTATACTAAGTGAAATAAGCCAGTTAGAAAATGACAAATACCATATGATTTCACTTATATGTGGGATCTAATGAACAAAATAAATAAACAAAATAGAAATAGGCTCATAGATACAAAGAACAGATTGATAGCTGTCAGAGGGGAGGAATTTATGGGAGAGAGGGAGGGATATGGGGGATGGATGAAAAAGGTGAAGGGATTAAGCAAAAAAACCAACAACCCACACCTCATAGACAGACAGAGTGTGGTGATTACCCTAGGAAAAAGGGGGTGGGGAAGGTAGGAAAGGGTAAAGGGGAATAAGTGATGACAGGAGATTAGACTCTGGGTGGTTAACACACAGTACAATGTACAGGTGATGTGTTATAGAATTACACCTGAAACCTACATAATCTTGTTAACCAATGCCACCCCAATAAATTTAATTAAATTAAAAATGTATAATATATAAAATGGACAGAGAGAAACCAAGATGGCAGCATAGGTGAACAACTGGTCTACCACCTCACAAAACAATTCCAAAATTAAAACTAATATAAAGGACATCGATCACCCAAAACCACGGGAAGGCTGGCTGAAAGAGAAAGGAGTGCAAGTGCTGAAATGCTGAGAAGCCTAGGTACAGAGGCACGTGAATCAGGCTAGTGGTGGGCAACTGGGCGGGTGGCTTTTTTTTTTTTCCAACCTGAAGGGAAACCAGCTCCCGATCACTTAGAAATCCAGTTTCTGAGGTCATGTGAGGGACCTACATGTCTACGGAGAGAAGCTAGTCTGTCGGCCATTGGGTCTGAAAGTGAGGGTGACTCTCTTGCAGAGGTGAGCGCAGCAATCATTGTTTACTTTGCTGGATCAAAGGGAAGTGGGGACTTGGGATTGTGGAGAGTTGGAAACACAGAAGGGCAGGGAAGGTGGCAGCCATTGCTGTTAGCCACACCCCAGCCTATTGACATCCTGAGACCCCGCCCCACCCTGAGTCCCCGCCCACACATTCTACAGACCCGCCCAGGCACCAAACAGCTGCTTTTGGATATACATGACCTGTATTGTGTCAGCTTAGAGATATAAACTGTAGCTCCAAAAACAAAACCACCAAGTCCCAAGCAAACAGGAGAAAACTGTAGTTCTTGCAGTAGCTCCTACAGGGTGGCCTCAGACAGTAGCTGAACTACATCCCATTGAAGATCCAGAAGCCAGTGTTCCTAGTGGTCAGTTTCAATCCTTCACGCCCATAAGTGACACATTCGGGAGATGGACTCAGTGAGCACCAAAGCCCTGCTGAAATAAACCGTGTTTCCAGCACAGCAGTTCTTCCTTTATAGACACAGCGGGTCCTCACAGAAAATTGGCCTGGAGATTAATTCCTCCCAGTGCACCAACAGCAACCAAGGCTTAATTACACCAAAACCTTGCACTCAGCCCACAAAAGGATATACCAAAAGCAACCACCTTAGGTGATTGGGAAAGCTGAGCTACTGGCCCCTATAGGTCACCTACCACACAAAGCCACTCCATCAACACAGGGAGGCAGCCAAAATGAGGAGACACAGAAGCATGTCACGAATGGGAGAGATGGAGGAAAGTAAACTACTGGACGACACAGAGTTCAGAATCACATTTATAAGATTACTCAAGAATCTTCTAAAAACCTTTGAAAAACTTGATGAGACCACCAAAAAGATTTGTGAGACCTTCAAAGACCTTAATGAGAATACAAAAAAAAAAAAAAAGGAAAAGGACCAGTCAGAAATTAAGCATACAATGTCTGAAATAAAGAATATACAGAAACTCAACTATAGATCAACATAACCCAAGAATCAAACCAAAGATCTGGAATACAAGGAAGAAAAAATTACCTAATCAGAGAGGCAGTAGGAAAGAAGAATCCAAAAGTGTGAGGGTAAGGAGCTTCCTGGATGGCTTAAAGTGTACCAACATTCGGATTTTGGGGATGCCAGAAGAAGAGAGCGAGCAGGATATTGAAGGGCTATTGGAAGAAATAATGAAAGAAAACTTTCTCTACCTGGTGAAAGAAATAGACTTAAAAGTACAGGAAGCGCACAGAACCCCAAACAAAAAGACTCCAAAGAGGACCACACCAAGGCACATCATAATTAAAATGCCAAGGGCAAAAGACAAAGAGAGAATCTTGAAAGCAGCAAGAGAAAAACAGCTACTTACCTACAAGGAGTACCCATATGACTGTCAGCTGATTTCTCAACAGAAACTATGCAGGCCAGAAGGGAGTGGCAAGAAATATTCAAAATGATGAACAACAAGAACCTACAACCAAGATTACTCTACCCAGCAAAGCTATCATTCAGAATTAAAGGTCAGATAAAGAGGTTCACAGACAAGAAAGTTAAAGGAGTTCATTATCACCAAATCAGGATTACATGAAATACTGAAGGGTATTCTTTAAGAAGAGGAGGAAGAAGAAAAAGGTAAAGGTAAAAATTATGAACAACAAAAAGACATCAAATACATACCTACCAAAAAGTGAATCTAAAATTCAAGTGAATAAAAAATCTGAAGAACAGAATGGACTGGTAAATATAATAGAACCAGGGACAAAGAAAGGGAGTGGACTAATAATTCTCAGGGGGAAGGGGCTCTGAGGGGTGCGGGAAGAGATTGGACAAAAATCTTACACCTGTGGATGAAGACAGGGCAGGATAAGGGAATGGGGTGGAGTTGGGAATCAGGTGGAGGGGAGCTATGGGTAAAGAGGGGGGAAAGAGGAACACCTGTAATAATCTGAACAATAAAGATTTGTTATTAAAAAATAAAATGGACAAAGACTGGTGCTAAGATGTATGACTTCATGGACTTTGAAAGCCTACTAGATAAATGTACTTTTTTATTTATGGCTCACATTCTGCATATTTTGGTTTCTAATGATTATTCCATAATTGTCACTCTAAAATGTCTAATAATTTCCAATGTATAATGTGCATAGCACATCCTGTGTATATCAACCGTGTTCGTTTCAGCTTGTGGGCAGGGTAGGCGCCACAGTCCCATCCTCCCATCTCCTTTGCTGTCTGTGTTTAGTCATGATTATTTCACAGAACAGCTCTCTCCGCCTCCGGGCGAACAGACTGGCTTTCAGGTGTAACTCAGCGTGGCACCGCCCAGGGCTCAGAAATCCTGCTCCGCTCCTCCTCGTGTTGTTAGTGAGTGGCAGCTAATGGGCTGGAAAGCACCTGGCTAGTCCCTGTGTTCAAAGACAAGCACTGGAACAAACTCTGCATCTGTTTCACCAGCACCGCAGCATGTGGGCAGGACACGAGTAAGTGAAATGCACCCTTCCCTTACGGTTACAAAAACCATTTCTAAATGTTTGCCTAAGCAGCCCTGGATACAGAATCAGGAGCGGTAGGTGGAAAAGAGTCGATTTTATTTCCCAGACTGCCCTGTAGAGGGTGAGTGCTAGCTCTCCATCATCTGTAACTCATGCCTCCGGAAGCTGTAGGAAGGCCACCTGGACCGCACACGACATCGTTCAATGCCATTACTGGGCCCCAAAACACGGACACAACGTGGCATGTGAAGAGGTTTAGAAAGCTTTGCTACTGGCCCCTATAGGTCACCTACCACTCCATTTAGAAAGCTTTGGTTCCCAACTTCTGAGACAGTAAAAGAAACTTCTGTAGGAAAACAGTGTAACAGACAATGCGCTGAAATACCCGTTTGTAATGGCTTGATCTTGATTCTTTTACTATTTTCTGGTTAAGAGGGTCAGGGTGAGCAGATGGTACGTGTTTCCAGGAACACAAATACCTCTGTTTCCACTTGGATCAGGTTAGCCTGATTCTCTGTTGTAAGATTTAGGACTCCACCTATGATTCCTCACTGAAACGAAATTAATGCGGCTTTATGTTTTTCATATATCCAACACCTATACTTTGTGCGTTCACACTGTGCACTTGGATAATGTAATCATGTGGCTTTTATGTTGCTGGAGAGCGCAGGCAATAGTTGGGTAATAACATGAAAGAATATTTCTGTCAGCCCCAAGGTGGGTGCTCTGAGAGTCTGTGCAGTCCCGGCGGTGTGCAGAGCGCCCCTCGCTCTGTGACCCGGTGCTGTGCACGGGGCGTGGGAAGAACAGAACCAGTTCGCCCGGAGGCTGTGCACGTCCCTGAGCTCAGTGGGAGGCTCAGAGGAGTGTGCTCGTGTCTGAATGGACGAGGATACACAACTGGTATTCAACACACCAGAGACGTTACTTTCATGTTGCTGTGACCAATTTTAATCACACTCCAAACACTTGTCCATCCCTCAAATGAAGACAAGAGAGTTAATAGAATTCTATGTCACCTTGCTCCAATCCACAAACACCTACTGAGCACATATTATATAAGATACAGGGGGCAGAGGAAGCTAGAACAGCATGGTCTAGTCTTGAAGTTTTATTTACTAATAGGTATTGTGAACACAAAAGCTTAAAACTGTTTTTGATGAAAACAGCAGCTAAAGCATCTGTCCACAGCAGGGAGGGCAGATGTGCCGGGCCCCGTCAGTCATGCTGGCTCTTGTGCGGAGTGGCAGTGAGCATGTCAGAAAGTCATGGAATATTGGGCAAGTGCCTGAGGAGACCTAATTCCCTGGGGATCACTGGGCAAGACACCTGGGGAAATTTCAGAGAAAGCAGAAAAGCTCTATTGTTGTAGGTAACATCACCGAAATGTGAGCCAAGACAGATGGAAAGGGACTGATGGCAGCTCACATTCTGTCTGGATGTCTGGGGAGGTGGGGCGGTGGTGGTGTTGGGAGACCCACTTCCTCACCTTACTATAAGCTGCTGACATTTCCTGACCATGGCTTCCTCCTCCACCTATGGGTACATCACTTCAACAGCGGGTTCTATGGTCATGTCTCCATCTCCTCCCTGCCCTCCTGCCTCCATCTTACAAGGACCGTTGAGATTTCATGGCCCCATCCAGAGAGTTCAGGCCCAGCTGTCCCCATCCCAAGATCTTCAATTCAACCACATCTGCTCAGTCTCTTTTGACCATTAAGTTCAGCTGCTGACAGGTTCCGGGGATCAGGACATGGAGGACCCAAGGAGAACATTGTTCTGTCTCCCCGCGAAGGGAATGTGTTGGTAAATTAATATTGGGACTAGTTATGAGTGAAGGAGCATTTATAAACTTGAATGTGGCATATCATTTCATTCCCTAGTCCGGGATTATTAGAAACAGCATTCTTATGTATATACTAGAGGCCCGGGGCACAACATTCACAGTCCAAGAGACCTCGCCCATGGGGTGTCTGACTGATGGCTTAGTGGGCCTAAGCAGGCAGTCGGACATCCTTAGCACTCTTGCGGAGGCGGGAGCCGCTGCTGTGCTTACCAGCCATCAGCCTGGCTTCTGACTGAGTTGCACTGCCCTGTGGGAGTGCACTGACCGCCAGTGGGCAGCTCCTGCATTGAGCATCTGCCCTCTGGTGGTCAGTACGTGTAATAGTGATCAGTAGTTCCACCTTTTGGTCGATTTGCATGTTACCCTTTTATTATAGCAGATTTGCACAAATCCTTTGGTAAGTGGTTACATATTTACACCTAGGAGATTTTTTTAGTTCATAAGGCAGTGTGTGACCAGCTTTACAGATAGGAACAACACCTTGCTTTTGCTCTTGTAACTGCACAATGTTTTTCAAAGTGCTTAAACCAATTTTCCCCCTGGCAGTGAGCATGAGAGTTCTAGGAGTTCCACACTCTCAGCAACATTTGTCAGTGTATTTATTTTAATCATTTTGGTAGGTGTGTACTAGGATATCACTAGGGTTTTAATTTGTATTTCCCTAATGAGTAATGAGGTTGAAATTGTGTTTGTGTTTTTGTTCATTTGTAAATCCTCAATTCTAAAGAGATATTTTAAGTTTCCCCCCATTTCTCTGGGTTTTCAGTGTTGTTGTTGTTTCTAATTAGATTTATAGAAATTATTTTAAATTCTTGGTAAAAGTCCTTTGTCATATATATAATCTTCCACTTGTGGCTTGCTTTTCACTCTCTAAACACTTGATAAACTCAAGTTCTCATGTTTAACGGGGTCCAAATTTTCAATTTTTTACTATTTATTATTTTCTTGTGCTCACCTCAATAATGAAAACGTGTTCCTATAAGTACTTATAGAAGTTTAATTATTTTCACATTTTGATTTCCAATTAAAATTATTATTTTTTTGTATGGTATGAGGTAGGGGGTCAATATTAGTGCTTTTAAAAAAGAGTGGTGATCCACTTTATCCCACACAATTTTACCTTTTCCCTCCTGCAATGAGTCAGTTGACCATATATTAATCTATTTCTCAATTCTGCATTCAGTCCCGCCTCTCCGTTGGTTTATTCAGGCTGCAGGACCACATGCACTGCTTAACTATTGTAACTTTATAGCATACAAAGTCTTCATGTACAGTGGTGTAAGCCTACCATTTTAAATTTTTTAAATTGATTTTAGAGTGAAGAAGGGAGAGGGAGAGGAAGAAGGAGAGAAAGAGAAAGAGAGAGGAGAAAGAGAGAGAAACATCCATTGCTTGCCTCCCATATGCATCCCAACTGGGGTTGAACCTGCAACTTGGGCCTGTGCCCTGACCAGGAATCAAACCGCGACCTCCTGGTTTATAGGTTGATGGTCAATCACTGAGCCAAGCCGGTCGGACATCAAGAGTGTTTTTGTATCCTTATTCTTTTGTATTTCCGCATTAAATTTTAGAATATGATTGCCAGTTTTTACTTCAAAAATGTTGGGGATTTTGATTGAAATTGCATTGAATATGAAAATCAATTTAGTGAGAAGTTATATCATAATAGTACGTCTTCAATTCTATGAACAGGGTTTGTAGGTTTCAGTGTAGAGGCCATCCACATTTGCAATTAGATTTATTCTGAAATATTGGAGCTTTTGAAAGCTATGTAAAATGATGTGCCTTTAAAATTTCATTTTCTGCATACTTACTGCTTTTGATGGTATGTAGAAAAAGTATGACTTTGCATTTTGACCTTTTAGAATTGCTAAACAAATCCTAGTATATTAAATTAGTCAATATTGTTTTATATTTTCTACATATCAATCAAGTTATTTGTAAATACAGTTTTTATCCTTCTCCCGTGTCATAGTGGACATAAGTAGAGTAGGCATTCTTTTCTTGTCTTAATTTTAAGGCAAAAAGTTTCAATAATTTACCACTAAGTATGACTTTGTTGTTGTCTGCATATATTTTATTTTCAGAAACTCCTTATTACATGAAAGACAGACCCTTCTTTCTCCAAGAGTTTGCTACATGATGAGATCTTGAGTTTTTTCATCTATATTTCTGTGACTGCTAATTCCTACGGCCTTTCCCCAATTGCTGTGAATGTTTGGGTTGACTTTTCAACACTGCATCAGCGGCATTTGGAGAAGAAATCCAAAGAACTGTCCTGACCGGCCATCCCTCTGGGCTTGCTGCAGGGACGTGCTAACATCTCTCTCTTTAGGTGTCTGCATCCACGCACACAGCGTGGCCTGGCGTCCCCACTGCACTGGTGCTCGCATCCACCAAGCTTGCGCTCGCTCTCTGTGTGGTCCACGCTCCCAGGAGAGCCCACGGCCCTGGGGGGTCCCTGTGCCAGGCCCCCGGCCCCGCTGTGAAGGGATAACCTGCCAGGAGCTGTAGCTTAGCAGGTGGCTACTAATCCCCCTTAAATTAACTCGGGCTGAGGTGAATCCTTAGGGATATATTCAGATAATAATTTGGAGGACTTATTCTTCCCTTTTGAATCTTATAACCTCTCTCAGTTCACTCTCACTTCAGCTAACTGTTCTTATTAAAACGCACAATTTAATTTTCCTCCGGCAGAGAGATTCAGAACGCTAAAGCTTAATCTAGACTCTCAGCGGGCCGGGGGTGTTAGGACGTCCCAGACCGGACCCAGGAGAGCTGTGCCGTGCCGGGAAGTATGAGCCTCCGGGGAGCCAGGAGCGCCACACTCACCGCTGACAGGAGCCAGAGGCCCCGGCTTTCCTTAGGTGTCTGCATCCACGCACACAGCATGGCCTGGCGTCCCCGCTGCACTGGTGCTCGCATCCACCAAGCTTGCGCTCGCTCTCTGTGTGGTCCACGCTCCCAGGAGAGCTGGAGCCACACACGCTGCAGCTTCTCAGCGCCCGGCACGTCAGGTTATCCTGACACACAATAGAGTGTGTGTGTGCAAGTGATTGTCACGCTGAGGTCTGGTCACCACCCGACGTGGACCCCCTCCAGCTGGCGCTTCCCGGCCTGGGAAACGCTGTAGCCGTAACCTGCGTCCGGGTGGCTTTCCCTTAGTTACCACCGGGCCACGTGGCAGGGAGGGGCCTCTGGCAGCCACACATTCAGAGCCCCCATTCCCCCTCCTGCCTCTCCCCCTCACTTAGCTGCACCCATAGTCACAGAAATACAGGAGTGACAGGTGCTGTCTCCAAACACTGGGTCTCTCCCCTCCCCAGGTTGCAGATGGCCACGCCCGGCTTTGTGACACTTTCCCACGCCTCTGCTGGTCGTGACGCCGTGACTTTGTTGCAGTGTGGCTGACACAGGCCACCGTTGCCGATGCGTGATTCCCCCTGAGAAACACAGGTGAGTTCACAGACGCACCGCGGAACCGGCGGGGTGGGACCCGGCCACGCATCCCACACCCCACACCTTGGACCTCACCCCTCCCTCAGCTCCGATGTGACTCAACCTGTCCCCTCTCCACGCCCCTACCTGTCACTCACCTTCACCACCCTCAGGAGCCAGTGCGGGTTTATGGAGGCACCCTGGAGCACTTATGCATTATTCACGCATTTCTTAACTATTTATACAGCAAGTGCCTGGTGCCTGCTGACTCCTGGGAGCCTTTCAGCATTCACCTCCAATTCTGTTTCCGCATTTTCTCTTTGTTCTTTGAAAGGTGCATCCCTGGGGGTGATGTCCCAGAAGTCAAGGCACCTGGCTTTGTGTAGGCTGAGCTGCCAGGCAATCAGTTCAATGCAAATTAGGCCGGTCTGGGGGCTCCGGGTTGGTGGCTGATGAAGGCAGGGGGAGGGACATCAGCTCTGAGCAGGCCCCTCCCATTGGCTTTGGCCAGGCCACAGGCTCACTTCAGAGAGGTCTGTGTAATGACAAGGTTTATGTCTAAAAACAGAGGAGCTGTTTCTGTGAGACTATACTTTTTAAATAAAGATATTGCGAGTGATAAAAGACGATTGTCCTGTCTGCCAGGATTATTCATTTTGAGGAGAACGATGATAAGAAGGACCTTTGTCAGTCCCTGGAAGTCCTGTGCAATCACCTGACTGCACACGGGCCGTGGAGGAAGCCGGAGGACAGAGAGAAGCAGAGAGAAGGCGCATTGGACGGATGTTGGAGAATGTGGCCGGAGGAGAGCCGTGGGCGGAACCAGCAAACCTGCCCAGGCCAGACCTCACCTTTCTGCAGGCCTCGGAGCCGTCACCGAGGAAGGCCAGCTCTGACTGTCCCACGTGTAAGAACGCTTCCCATTCTGAAAGTTCTGTAACTCCTGCCCCCCCCCCACCTTTTTTTTTGTTAATCCTCACCCAAGGACCTTTTTGCAAATGATGTTTAGAGAAAGGGGAAGAGAAAGCGGGAGGGAGAGACAGAGAGAGAGAAACATCAGTGTAAGAGAGACACATCAATTGGTTGCCTCCCTCACCAGCCTGGAAGTGAACCTACACCCAGGTACGTGTCCTTGACCAGGAATTGAACCCAGAACTTCAGTCCTCAGGCTGATGCTTCAACCGCTGGTCACACTGGCCAGATTGTAGCTCCCTTCTTTTTTGTTTTAAATTTCTTTATTGATTAAGGTATTACATAGGTGTCCTTGTCCCTCCAGTATTAACTCCCTTCCTATACGACTAGAGGCCTGTGCAGGAATTCACGGGTGGGTCCCTCTGGGTGGCCTGTGGGGATTGGGCGCCAGCTCCCGCCCCCGCCTGTAGCCCCGCAGCCCTGCCTGGCACCCTGCCTTAACCTGGTGCTGCCCCCTCACCTGCGGGGTATCAATCAGGGCCCATCCCCCCACCGGCTCTCTCAATGCCTGTGAGCCAGGTGCGGCCCTGCTCCCCACTCCCCGCTCCGCTCCTCACCACTGTTAGGTCGAGGCTGGGGGGAGCCCAGAGACATGCCCCTGCCCAGAATTTCCAAACAATGCAAAGCCCAGACTTCAATTTTTTTCTAAATATAATCAAAGAGTCTGGAATGAAAGGTTATCCCCCCTCCCAAACTGGTGGGCGGAGTTTACACATGACCAGTGTAAGGTTCCCCCCCCCCTCAAACTGGTGGGCGGAGCTAACACATGACTGGCACCTGCCACAGGGACATCTCCAAGACAGTGAACCACCAATTAGCACGGGCCAGAGTGCCCTTGGGGTCCATCCCTTCCTGTTCCACCATGGGCCCAACCCCCTCCCTTTCTTTCCTATAAGAAGGACCCCAAGCGAGACACATGCCGCTGTTGGATGTGGACTGCCATCAGCCCGACTGGGTCAGATTTCCTGTCCCCTCTCCCCCCAATTCTGATCTCTTTACCTCGGTGATGGCTTCCGCCCATTACCTGGGAATAAACCCTACTTTAAAACTCCCTGTTGTTCTCTTTCCTGTTTCCTTTCAAACCTAACAACCACCTCCACTGGTTGCCGTCTGCGGGGCGATTGGTGGGGTGATTGGGCCCCAGCTCACACCCATCTTGTCCTGGTACCACCTGTTCGCCTGCTCCACCATCTTGCCATGCTTCCGCTCTTATTGGGGCCCATATGGGCCAGCAGCCAGTACAATGTTGCTGGAGCCCGTCATGTTCTGCGCTGCCCCCTGGTGGTCAGCGCCCATCATAGCGATTGGTAGAATTCCCAGCTGAGAGGACAATTTGGCTATTAGGCTTTTATTATAAAGGGAATCAAGTAGGTAAAGCAAGGTCATTGCAAATTTCTTTGAGAGCATTACGTGAGAACACATTTCTAGAAACGAGAACTTTTTGGTGAGAACACATTATTAAAATCTTCACATTGTTTTGCAATGTTCTCTCTAAGAAGAGTCAGATTTCTGAGGTTTTCTTCTGGAAGGACAGTCCCGCTGTGAATGGCTAGCTGGTTGACAAGCTTTGTGCTCAAAATGAATTGTGGATAATCTCAATTAGAAAACAAAACAAAAGACCTTTGACCTCCTTTCTGTGTCTTCAGGGAAGAAGAGTCAGAACTGCTCCTGGGCCGGGATCCCGAGAGCAGTGGGAAGTCGGGAGAAGGTGGGAAGGTGGGTGACTGTTTTCTCAGTGGAAACTGGAGAAGATGCTGGAGCGTGAGAAACTTAAACCCTGCAGAGGCGCCAGCTCTGCAGAATGTCCGTGTCAAACAAGCCAGCGGCAGCCCCCGCACCGGGGGTGTTTCCAGACGAAACCAGGAGGGTGAGCGTGAACAGGGAGGGGAAGAATCAGCCTGGGCACACCTCCGGCTGTGAACGGCTGTTTACAGGGTTACATTAAGGAATACAGAGCTTACAGTCAGCCTCTGAGGGGCAATGAGTGAAGTTACGCCTATTTAATGAAGGCATCGTTTCCTGTAAGGAACTCGCAGTTGCTAGTCTGTGGTGAGGAGCAAACCTTAGACACACCTGCAGCACTAGTGATGGCAGTGCTCCCTTACAGGCCTGGGCGCCAGGTGATGAGGCCTGGGCTCCAGGTGACTAGGCCTGGGCTCCAGGTGACGAGGCCTGGGCTCCAGGTGACGAGGCCTGGGCTCCAGGTGACAAGGCCTGGGCTCCAGGTGACGAGGCCTGGGCTCCAGGTGACAGGGCCTGGGCTCCAGGTGACGAGGCCTGGGCTCCAGGTGACAGGGCCTGGGCTCCAGGTGACAAGGGGTGGGCTCCAGGTGACAAGGCCTGGGCTCCAGGTGACAGGGCCTGGGCTCCAGGTGACGGGGCCTAGGCTCCAGGTGACGGGGCCTGGGCTCCAGGTGACAGGGCCTGGGCTCCAGGTGACAAGGGGTGGGCTCCAGGTGACAGGGCCTGGGCTCCAGGTGACAAGGCCTGGGCTCCGGGTGACAGGGCCTGGGCTCCAGGTGACAGGGCCTGGGCTCCGGGTGACAGGGCCTGGGCTCCAGGTGACGAGGCCTGGGCTCCGGGTGACAAGGGGGGGGGCTCCAGGTGACAAGGCCTGGGCTCCGGGTGACAGGGCCTGGGCTCCAGGTGACGAGGCCTGGGCTCCAGGTGACGAGGCCTGGGCTCCGGGTGACAAGGCCTGGGCTCCAGGTGACAGGGCCTGGGCTCCAGGTGACAAGGGGTGGGCTCCAGGTGACGAGGCCTGGGCTCCGGGTGACAAGGCCTGGGCTCCAGGTGACGAGGCCTGGGCTCCGGGTGACAAGGCCTGGGCTCCAGGTGACGAGGCCTGGGCTCCAGGTGACAAGGCCTGGGCTCCGGGTGACAGGACCTGGGCTCCGGGTGACAGGGCCTGGGCTCCAGGTGACGAGGCCTGGGCTCCAGGTGACAAGGCCTGGGCTCCAGGTGACAAGGCCTGGGCTCCGGGTGACAGGGCCTGGGCTCCGGGTGACAGGGCCTGGGCTCCAGGTGACGAGGCCTGGGCTCCAGGTGACAAGGCCTGGGCTCCAGGTGACGAGGTCTGGGCTCCAGGTGACAGGGCCTGGGCTCCGGGTGACAAGGCCTGGGCCTCAGGTGACAGGGCCTGGGCGCCAGGTGACGAGGCCTGGGCTCCAGGTGACAGGGCCTGGGCGCCAGGTGACAGGGCCTGGGCGCCAGGTGACAGGGCCTGGGCTCCGGGTGACAGGGCCTGGGCTCCGGGTGACAGGGCCTGGGTTCCAGGTGACAGGGCCTGGGCTCCAGGTGACGAGGCCTGGGCTCCGGGTGACAAGGCCTGGGCTCCAGGTGACAAGGCCTGGGCTCCAGGTGACGAGGTCTGGGCTCCAGGTGACAGGGCCTGGGCTCCAGGTGACAAGGCCTGGGCTCCAGGTGACGAGGCCTGGGCTCCAGGTGACGAGGCCTGGGCTCCAGGTGACAGGGCCTGGGCCTCAGGTGACGAGGCCTGGGCTCCAGGTGACGAGGCCTGGGCTCCAGGTGACAAGGCCTGGGCCTCAGGTGACAGGGCCTGGGCTCCAGGTGACAAGGCCTGGGCTCCAGGTGACGAGGCCTGGGCTCCAGGTGACGAGGCCTGGGCTCCAGGTGACAAGGCCTGGGCTCCAGGTGACAAGGCCTGGGCTCCAGGTGACAGGGCCTGGGCTCCAGGTGACGAGGCCTGGGCTCCAGGTGACAGGGCCTGGGCTCCGGGTGACAAGGCCTGGGCCTCAGGTGACAGGGCCTGGGCTCCAGGTGACGAGGCCTGGGCTCCAGGTGACAAGGCCTGGGCGCCAGGTGACAAGGCCTGGGCTCCGGGTGACAGGGCCTGGGCTCCAGGTGACGAGGCCTGGGCTCCAGGTGACAGGGCCGCAGGACGCAGATCTGTTCCTCTCAGGAGAACTGGGTCGAGGCAGGGACAGGCTGTCCTTTCAATGGCAGTTCTTTTTGTTGTGAGAACACCTCCTTTTGGTTGTCAATGAAAGAAAACAAACTGGACAAATGGACAGGCATTTAGTAAGCAACTACTAGGTACCAGGCACTAGCCTGGACAGCTTTGAGGGTACAAGAGACTGAGAAAACCTAACTCCAAATAGATATTTTGAGGAGGAAACCACCACTGAAACAGCACAGCAATTCCCACTGTCCCCGATGGTCAGGGGACACTGCAGCTTTTCCGTAGGCTTGACAGTTGATGTCTGGAGTAGTCATTAAGTAAAATTGGGATCAGCACCTTTTCACCACGTAGAACATTAGCCATTGCCCTGTGGGTTTCAGAACGGTTCAAGCTCAACATGATAATCAGGGTCCAGCGAAATGGGAGCGAAAGCCTTCCAGCCCCTGCAGGTCTTCCGTGGAAATGGTCGAGGCATTTGTCTCCTGTGGTTCCTTACACCAAGTGCATGTTAAGGCATAATGATTTTATGATTGAATTTTGATCTTATGAGCATTGATCTTATGAGCATTTAAAGTATATTTAGAAGTATATAGAAAATGTTTTTTTTAACTTTCACAATTTCTCCTATTTATAGGAAACCTAGACTCAATTTTGGATATTTATATGTTTATATTCATTTTTCATGCACAACAGTAGCATCTTGGAGCCCTAAGGGATAGTGAAGGAAATATAGCTGCTAATGCCCATCACTAAGCCCCGTGGAGCTAGTTTCTATAATAGAAGTCACATGTCTAGCTTCCCGGTGAACTGATGCTACATCGAATTGATAAAATCATCCTGGTTTCTTAGGTGACCTAGAGTGACCATGTGATTTATCACCCAAAGTAGGGAACTTGGGTGGAAGACACATGGGAAAGCACAAGGCCATAAATCAGGACAGTCCCAGGCACCGGGACGGATGGGCTGAGCTGGGGCTTTGGCAGATCTAGAATTGAATCACAGCGTACCTCTCACTCTGTTTGCAGGTCAAACACATCACATGGGCTGTCTTAGAACCAGAATGTGAAGTAATAAAACCCGCTCATGATGGCTGGGGAGTATTCGTTTAGATGAAAACATGTCCGGAACAGAGGGGTTTCAGAAACGAGGTCTAAGCAAAGATGGGGGTGACAGGAATTCTGGCCCATGACTGCGGAGGTTATGGAAAGGAGCTTTCCCGGCTACGTCACTCTACAGCCATGTCCGTGTGGAGCTACAGTCACCTGAGACTGCTGAGGGAACCAGTGGTGGTTCTGAGCACACCCTGGCACAAACAGGGTTATTCCTTATTTCTTTAACTCAAATAATGACCAGTGAAGTGATACAATCCTGAAATACAGTATTCATTTGTCATGGTATTAGAACAATGAACCTTATCATAGAGAAATGATTTCTGAAATGATTGATAGGTATCAGATTGATTACTTCAGTGTGCTAACTTTTTGTTTTCAATCCTCATCCGAGTACGTTACATTGATTTTTAGAAAAATGGTAAAGGAGGGAGGGAGAGTGGGAGGGAGAGGAAGAGAGATAAATCGATGAGAGAGAGAGAAACATTGAACAGTTGCTTCCAAAATGCTCCCTGACCAGGGACTGAACCCACAACCTGGACATGGGCCCAGAGTGAGAATTGAACCTGCAACCTTTTGGTGTATGAGACGACATGGTAATGCTTGATAACAAGAGTTTCCTTGGTGGAGAGATTAAATGTTTCCCTTCCTCTTATAATAATAGTCCACGGTTGAATCCACATTGGCACCAAGTAGCCTTCCCCTGCAGATTCCCGCAGATCTCCACAGAGACTGGCCTCCTGGTGGGACACTCAGCCCTGGCGACCTTCAGGTCTCATATCAGGTACAAATTTGAGGATGTGGGCTAAGATCCCAAGATGCTTTCTATACAAAGACTTGTTGAATGTTCTCATTTCCTGAGATTCAGGGCAGGCAGACTCATTCTCTATTCTTTCAAGTGACTTCAAACCAGTAAAGCCACTCTGCTCTCCCAGGCTCTGTCCACCGAATTGGATGTCATAACTATTTTTCATATAGCATACAGTGTTTTATGAAATTATCATAATGTCCAATAGTTATCTTAACAGTCTTCCATTGACATGGTCTGTAATGTATTTCAAACGACACATTTGCATATTCTGGTATGTATTCCTGACATGTTGAACTTTTTTCAGACAAAATAACTTCAGGAACTGTCTTCATTACAAGGAGAGCTTTTGCTCCCATCCCTAAACTCAATGGTGCCCAAGTCTGGAGCCTGAAGGACATTCCTACATCTCAATAAAATTTCCCATTTGCCTTCAAATTAGAATACATTCAATGACATAGATATTTTTATCTGCACAGCTTGTGTCTGGATATGAGCAATCTAATATTATGGTTTCGTACATGTTATTAATCACATTACAACTATTAACTACATTGATGATATTAACTATATTAATGATAGTAACAACATTTATACTGTGCTTTCCCCATTATTTGGCCCTACTCTAAGTGAATTGAACAGTTTTACTAATTCCTATGCTCCATGATCTATAGAGACTTGAAATCATGTGCAATAATTATGTATATATAAGAAAAGATTGAATATTATTAATGAATAAACTGCTTATGAATCAATACAAAAGGTGGGAGGTCTTAGAAGCAAGTGATCACTGTAGGAGGAGAGCTGTGTCATGTTACTAGGAAGGACGTGGTAAGGAAATCTCCCCAGAAAAATACACAGCAATGCATTCTTCTTGCCATTTTGTCAAGCTAATCCAATATTATTAAAATATGTATGTGTGCTATATGTTTGTACACACACATATTTATAATGAAGTTAAATATTTTGGACATATATTCAAATAATGCACACACAGACAGTATACACTGTTCCTACTAAATTGATGCCAGTGCTCCTCTTACAACTGTAAAACGTTAGAATTAGTGCTTTCCCAACTCATTTGAAATTTGGAGTGCTGAAATACACGTTTTGAAGACACTAGTAAGTATCTGCTCCATGTTCAGGAATGTGTGTCTGATTTTTCTTAGGTTAAGAATCCACCAAGCATGAGAAATGCTCACCGGAGTCAGAGAAAAGGAGTTAGAATCTTGCACCAGGTGCTAACACTGCCGTAGAGCAGATGGTGGTGTAGGTAAATGCGGTCGGTACTCACATCCTCCCACAGCCTGATCAAAATTACAACAAAAATACAGAACAACCATCATCCGGATCTGCCAGAAGTCTGGCTGAATGGAAGTTCTACAACTAGAGAAGCAAAGAATAAAGTGCATCAAGACTGGTCGGAGGGGCGAGGGGCGACAGCCATGAGATGTGTTTTAATCGGGAGGAATATCTCGGCTACAGAGGCTTCCTGTGAGGAGCAAGGGTCCTAGCCCCTCACCAGGCCCCAGCCCAGGGTTCCAGTTCTGGGAAGAGATGTCCCCATAACTTCTGGATGTAAAAGCCAGTGGGGCCTGTGACCCAGTGGGACAGAGGCTGCTGGAGACCAACTCCTCTTAAAGGGCTGGTGCACAGACTTACTGGGACTACTCGCCCTGTGCTCCAGGGCTGGGGCAGCAGCTTGAAAGGATCCAGGGACATACGAGGAGGAATTGGATTGTCTGGCATCAGGACAAGAGCTGGAGGGTCACTTTCTCTCAGACAGGGGTGCTCTCAGAGGACATCGCTCCTGTGCTAAAACCTCCCCTGTCACAGAGATGCCTGGCAGGGGCCATACCTGAGTCTCCGTCAACCTGGCTCACAGTTTACCCCACCCTGATGATTCCCTGAGGCCCCACCCCACCCAATTGTCAGCCCCACCCCAGCAGTTTGTAATGTCTTTTCCATATGAACGGCCTGTCCTGGCTCAGCCTTCAGACTTTTCTAAAATCTCTCAAACAAGCAGCACCTGGACTTAATGCGCCCCATTCCTCTTGATAAGTGGTCCCATGCCCAGCACTAGCAGCAGCCTGCCTTGGGTCACAGTTTGGCCTCTCTGGGGCACTTCTAAACCCAATTCAAGTAGCATCCATCTGCAGATGGCTCTGTAGCTCCTTACAGGTGGCCCCAAGCAGGGGCTGACTTTATATCTCCCAGGAGGCCCTGAGCCAGTCAGTGTACCCACTGGACAGCTTCAGACCACACCAGTTTACAACTCTACACATCCATGAGTGACACACTCAAGGGGCAGACTTGGTGAGCACCAAAGACTCACTGAAACAAGTCCTGCTCTATAGGGGTACCTCCTGCACAGCAGCTCTTCCAGAGTAGTTGCATCAGGTCCTCACAGCCAATTGGCCAGCAGGTCAGGACACAGCCTTCAAGTCTCAGCTACAAGAAGACTGTGCTCACAGCCCATAAAGGGGTGTACCTAGATTTCCCATCTCAGGTGACTGGGAAAGCTGAGCCCCTGGGCCCTAATGGGCACCTCCTACACAAGGCCACTCTACCAATTCCAGGAGACATAGATGCTCTACCCAATACACAGAACAAAAACAGGGAAGCAGCCAAAATGTGGAGACAAAGAAACATGTCACAAATGAAAGAATACAAAAAAAAAAAAAACACAGAAAAAGAAAAAGAACTAAATGAAATGGAAGAAAGAAAACTACTAGATACAGAGTTCAAAACAATGGTTATAAGGATGCTCAAAGATCTTAATGAGAGCTTCAGGGGACTTGGTGAGAATTTCAATAAAATGCAAAAGGACCAGTCAGAAATGAAGGGTTCACTAAATGAAATGGAGAATAATTTACAGGGAATCAAGAATAGAGTAGGGGGTGCTGAGAATCAAATCAGAGATATGGAATATAAGGAAGCAAAAAACATCCAATTAGAAGAGCAAAAGGAAAAAGAATAGAAAAATATATGAAGTTAGTGTAAGGAGCCTCTGGGACGTCAAGTGTACCAACATTCACATAATGGGGGTTCCAGAAAGAAATGAGAGAGGGCAAGATATTAAAAACTTATTTGAATAAATAATGACAAAAAACTGCTCCTATCTGGTGAAAAAAAAAATAAGCTTACAAATCCAGGAAGAGCAGAGAATCTCAAACAAGAAGAACCCAAAGAGGCCCACTCTAAGACATATTCTAATTAAAGTGCCAAAGTTTAAAGACAAAGAGAGAATCTTAAAAGCAGCAAGAAAAAAGCAATTACCCTGTTTCCCCCCAAATAAGACAGTGTCTTATATTAATTTTTGCTCCCAAAGATGCATGAGGTCTTATTTTCAGAGGATGTATTATGTTTCCATGAAGTAGGTCTTATTTTCAGAGGATGTATTATGTTTCCATGAAGTAGGTCTTATTTTCAGAGGATGTCTTATTTTCGGGGAAACACAGTAGTTACCTACAAGGGAATGCCCATACGACTCTCAGCTGATTTCTCACCAGAAGCTTTGCAGGCCATAAGGGAGTAGCAAGAAATATTCAAAGTGATGAATAGTAAGTACCTACAACTAAGATTACTCTACTCAGCAAAACTATTATTTAGAATAGAAAGTCAGATAAAAAGCTTCACAGAGAAGAAAAACCTAAAAGAGTTAATCACTACCAAACCAGTATTACATGAAATGTTGAAGGGTATTCTTAAAGAAGAGGAAGAAGAAGAGGAATATGAGATCAAAATCCTATATGATAGAAGGCTATTATGCCTAATAGACCTAATGGTGAAACAAGCAAACAACCGAACAACCAGTTGCTATGATATGCACTGACCACCAGTGGACATTGTCTGTGGTGGGATGGCAGGACAGGTGAGTGGGGATGCCAGAGCAAGGCGGGGCACCCGTCACTGTCATTGGGGCCCCGAGGACATGGTGGTTATTGAAAATTCTTTGCTCCCGTGCCACAGTCTGGCCCAGCACTCACACCCGCTGCTGGTGCCCAGCGCTAGCCCTGATCACTTGGCACCATCAATGGATGTGAGAGGTGGCTGCCGGCTTTGATTGCCCCTCTGGGCTTCTCCACCTCCCCTGTTACTGAGGGGCAATTGGGACAGCAGCTGCTGCTTATACCCGCTGATGGCAGGGAGCATTCGGGGCCAGCAGCAGCAGTGGGTGTGAGTGGAGCTGGTGCCATCAGCGCATGGGAGTGGTGGCACTGGGAGAAGGGCTACAGGCAGACAGGAGACTGGGGGCCTTGGTGGGAGGGACCAGGAGAGAGCATGGAGGATGAGCTGAGACCTGCCTCTGTGCCCACAGCAGCTTCATGGCCCACAGTGCCTTGTCTTTCAAGGTGCACAAATTCATGCACTGGGCCCCTAGTATAAACAATAACATGGATATATGGATATATATATATATATATATATATATATATATATATATATATAAACAATTGAATCTCAAAATCAAAATAAATGAACAAGGAATCTAATAAACAAAAATACTTATGAATAAAATGGAACCAGAGGCATGGAACAGACTGAGGACTCTCAGAGGGAAGGGGGGAGGAGAATGTGGGAAGAGGTTAACCAAAGACCTTGTATGCATATATGCATGACCTATGGACACCGGGGTGGGAGCTGGTGGAGAGGGGTACTGGGGCGGAATGTGAAATCAGCACTACTCTCAGCAATAAGGATCCGAAAAGGAGCCCTTGCACCAGCAATGCCGACAAAGGCCTGTGGGCCCTGCAGTGAGAAGCAGTCCTCGCACGCCCTCTGCTGGCAGCATTGCAGCATTGCTTTCCTTCCTAATCCGCACTGAATGAGTAAGACGGGTTTTCCCACACTTCTTCATGGTTCATGATGCAGTGGATGGGCTCAGGGACCTGCCCCCTTGGCGTCCGTGTTGCCTTTTAATCACTAATGAGAACTCGTCTTGGTGACGCACAGGGCCGCCTCCCAGGTGCGTCCTGCTGCAGAGTCTACTTAGAGCCACGCTGCCCCCCAGGGTGACTGGCTGTCAAAGGCCTTTTTTCAAGCATTTAAACTGCGGGAGCCATTGACACCACCTCTGCTGTCCTGACTTTGACCCCTGCCACCGAAAAGACACCTGCGTACAGAGACCAGGCGGCGACGTGACAATCCAGCCCTTTGACACAGGTGCCACCGCCTCCTCCCCCAGATCACAGTGCGAAGCGTGGACACCTCAGAGCGAAGCCCTCGTGTCTCTCGGGGTGTAATTGGAGTGCCACGCTGGCAGTAATGGCTTCCCGAGAGGCCTACGGTTTTGACACAGGCCCCCAACACTTCCCGCCCCCTCACACTGTTTAGCAATTCTTCAACACCCGATACGCCACACACGCATCTTGTTTCTGGTCTGTCTCTGTCCACAGCAACAGCTCATGTTCGCTGAGGACAAGGCTGTGTTTTCCTTCAGTTCCTCTGAGTTCACTAGAGGAAGGGCAGCTCCCGTGCCCCCTGAGAAAGGCCCCCTGTCCAGGGCTCTGCAGGAGGCAGCGAGGGAGGCCACAGCCCATGTCCTCCCATGGACACCGGGGGTCAGGACGCAGCGGCCTGGCTTAGAGCACAGGGCCCCTCGGCTCTCCACCAGTGAACCCTGCTCCGGCCCCCAGGCTGCTGGAATGCTGGGTGGGAGTGGAGGCGACTTGAACTCCATAGTGAGTTCACCAGGCCAGCACACAGTGCCATGCCTACCTGCTGAAGGGCGAAGCCTCTTCAGCCGTGGGCAAACTATCCCGCGGGCCGGATCCGGCCCGTTCGGCAGTTCTATCCGGCCCGCGGAGCCGAAAGAGCGGAGGGTTCTCTTGCTCTCCCCTCCGCTCCTTCCCCAGCAGCCCAAGAGGAGAGTGCCAGCATGGTCAGGCTGCTTTTGTTCCGGCCTCCGGTCCAGTGTAAGAACCCATGGTGGCCCTCGAGTCAAAAAGCTTGCCCACCCCTGCATCTATCTTCTACTTTGATTCTCCCCCGGCTTCGCCTGCGACAAGGAGCAGGGAGCGGCCACAAAGCCAGCACAGCCCGGCCTCGCGGTGACCGGGAGAAACGGCGGTGAGGGTGCGTCTCTGCCGGCGGCAGAGGAGTCTCCTGTTTTGAGTGGATGTGAAGACGCGCTTTGGTTCTGTCTATGTGTTTTCCTCTCGCTTTAAGAGCGGCGTGTCTCCAGAGGACCGGCTTTCGGGCAGAGAGGCGCAAACCCCCAGCTCCCAAGAGGACGATCTCCTGGTGCCGTCTGGTTCCTGGAGAAGCCGCTGTCCCCCACGCCGGCCGCGCAGGCGGCAGCAGCGCCCCCGCTCCTCCTCCTACTGGACCCCAGCCGGCCAGCGGGCAGCAGCCTCCCCGTCACAGGGCGCTGGTCTGAGCCAGGCTCCGGGCGCCGCTGTGAAGTGTGTAACTGGGTCTCTCACTAGTGACACCCACTCAACACGGGGCCGAATCTCTCCAAGACACGAGGGACGTCCTTTACCTATAAGCCGAACTCTCAGATCTCCTACTCCAGAAAGCCCGTTGGAGGTCAGGAGAGCTTATTCAGGCTGACTCATCGGTGTACCGTCCTCCGTGGCCACCCTGCTGTCAGGGTGGCAGACGTCCCGCCCTGTAAGGCCGAGCACTCACCCGTGTGCGGATGTCAGACCGTCTTTGCCATCCACCCACCGAAGGGCATCTCGGTCGCGGCCCTGCTGGACACGGCCTGACGCCACAATGAACACGGCAGTGCAGATAGGTTTGGACAAACCTCCCGCTGTGAGGTTGCTGAGTCTCGGGAGTCCACCCTGACTTTTTAGAGAATCTCCATGTGGCGGTGATAACGGCTGCCCCATACCACATTCCCCCCACCCCCACCCCCCGTGCAGAGGTCACAGCTCTGACCCCGCCCCGTCCTGTTTGGCTGACACTGGCCACCCTAAGGGGTGTGAGCTGACCCCTCCTCGGGTTTCAGGGAGCAGTTTCCCCGCTGGCCGTGTGAGCACCTTTGCTTATGCCTGTGGCCGTCTGTCTGTCCTCCTCGGAGAACAGTTCACTCCTGTTTTGTAAGTGGCTTCCTTGTTTTTTCTATGGGGTTTTAAACATTTCATTTCCAATATGAACCCTGTCAGACATGTGCCTGCGAGCGTGCCCCTCACCTGTGGGCTGGCTCCTCTGGGGGTAACGCCCTCGCTGCGCACAGGCTCTGGCCTCCCGGCTCCCGGCTGTGGCCGCCGCCGCCCCGCTCTGGTGTCAGACCCGGGAGAGCGCTGCCAGGCCGGCGCCGGAAGCCTCTCCTGGTGCTTCCTCTGGGACCTTCATAGCTTCAGGCCTTACGCTTAAGTGTGATCCACTTAGAGTTCATTAAAAAACAAACAAACACTATGTTCTCATTGATTTCAGAGAAGAAGGGAGAGGGACAGAGAGATAGAAACATCAATGATAAGAGAGAATCATTGATGAGCTGTCTCCTCACTCCCCCTATGGAGACCGAGCCCACAGCCTGGGCACGTGCCCTTGACCGGAATCAAACCCAGGACCCTTCAGTCTGCAGGCCAGCGCTCCACCGCTGAGCCAAGCCGGGGGGCTTGCGTTCGTTGTTGTGTGAGTGCGGAGTAGGGTCTCACTCGTGCTTCTGCGGTGGGACCGGGCTTCCCAGTGTTTGCTGAAGAGACTGTTTTCCCAACTGTGTCTTCTCTGCCCCGTGGTGGAGGTGCGTTGGCTGACGGGTGTGGGTTTAGTTTGGGGTTCCCTGCTCTGAACCACTGGTCTGTGTGTCCGCCTCGCAGCCCGTTCTACACCCTTCATATAGACTGCCTAAAGGAGACTAAGAAAGTCACCAGATTCATAATGAAGCAGAAAGGATGACATACATAGGAATAAACTTGTGAAGGAGTGAAAGACTTGTACACTGAAAACTACAAAACATTGAAAACTTTGATGAAAGAAATTAAAGACACAAATGAATGGAAAGGCCACCAAGTTCATGCAATGGAAGACTGAATATTCCTGAAGTGCTCACAGAGCCCAAAGCCGCCCACAGGTCACCCGCTGTGCTGACTCACTCCCAACGGCACCGCTCAGGGAGGCTCAGGGCTGAGCGTCCACCTAGGAACAGGAGTCACAGTTTGATTCCCAGTCAGGGCACAGGCCCGGGCTGTGGGATGTGCAGGAGGCTGCCAATCAGTGATTCTATTTCATCCTCCTCCTCTCTCTCTCTCTCTCTCTCTCTCTCTCTCTCTTTCTCCCTCTTTCTCTCTCTCTCTCCCCCGTCTCCTTTCCTCTCTGAAAAAAAATATTTTCAAAAAATCCCAATGGCAGTTTTTACAGAAATAGAAACTACAGCTCTAACACTCTCTGGGACACCAAAGGGCCCCAAGGAGCCAACAGCCTGAGTAGGAAGAACCAGCTGAGGCATCACTGCCTTATTTCGGCACATCACGAAGCTGCCATCATTAAAATCGCATGCACGTTTGCCCGAGCTGGTGCTGCTCAGTGGATAGAGCACAGGCCCTCAGACTGAAGGATCAGGGTTTGACTCCAGGTCAAGGGCACACATTTGGGGCTAGGAGTGGGGCTCACCAAAGGCGTCCCCCCCTTCCCCCCAGGTCAGAATACACCCGGGAGAGGAGCCTGCACAGCTGCCAGAAGCCCTCGCGGGTCATTGGATCCCGCCCAGAGCCCGCAGGAATGACCTGAAGGCACTGACACAGCAGCAGTGAGGGCGGCAGGTAAAGAGCGGGTGCCCCGCGGTGGGCAGGCACCCAGCTGAAGGGAGAGAATAGCACCCATCCCACTCTGTCCGAGTAGGCACGTCCGTGGATTCTCCGGAACAAGGCCGGGAGGGCCCCTCAGCGCCACAGGAAGCAGAGCCGCCAGCATTCCCTCCGCACGCTGCTCGCCGAGGCCCAGCCTGACGTCCCCGAAAACACGCTGCCACGGAGCCACGCCGGCGGGGTGACACTCGTGGTACATCTGTGCACAACCCTCAACTGTTTACATAGGTTAAAACATCTGTGCACAGCCCTCAACTGTTTACATAAGTTAAAACATCTGTGCACAACCCTCAACTGTTTACATAAGTTAAAACATCTGTGTACAACCCTCAACTGTTTACATAGGTTAAAACTGGTTCAAAGAAAGCTCGTATTAAATCAGTCACTACGAAACAGAGTTCTCAAGCAGTTACAGGTTTCTGTTTCACTGACTCTCCAGAATCATAGAAAACAATGCTCCTGAATTAATGCATATTTCCCAGCAATCTTGAATTTCATCGGAAATAACCCGAGGCTGGTTGTGAATGTTCGTTGGATTAATTTTCATTATTGTTGTCAAATGGAACCTAAATGTTTCAGAGGAATATCCTGATAGATTAAACGTTTCTAATGGATTTTCTTCAAAGAAAACTCAGAAAGTGGGAATGTGGATCCAGAGCTCACTCTTGTGGCTGGAACACAGAAATACACCAGCAGGAGAGCAGGAGAGTCATTTTCTGTGTTCTCTGGACATTCCTGAATTTTACAGATGAATCCTTCGAGGGTAATGCGAGGCAGAGCTAATACAGTGCATCCGCTTGGCAGCCCCCCCAAACACACACACACACACACACACACACACACACACACACACACACACACTGTGTCACTGCTCCCGTCAGTGATGTGGTTCCTGCCCTCCCGATGCCCTGAGCTTGCGGTGTGTCCCAGAGGCTCTGCCTGCAGTCTGTGTGGTCCTGCTGGGAGCCAGGGAGGATCTCCGCCCGCCCCGTGTCTCCCCAGAGCTGCACCACGTCGGCGTGACCCCAGTGCTGAGAGAACGGAGGTTGGATTTTGCTCACTGTTGGGGAGTTACCACGGGCTGTAGGAGACCGGGGGGAACAGTGTTTCCCAAACACTAAACGGGGACTCACACACACATCTGTCCTCATCGCTAACTTCCCACAGGGACCGAGGCCGGAATTTCCATTCCACGTGGGGACTGGCCCGAAGGAAGGCGTCCGCCTCCAGACTCATATGGCGCAGTGCTGACTCCTCAGTGCTCTACCCAGTGAGCAGCCTTTCCTCTGAGCTGTCAGCAATGAGGCAAAGGAAGGAACTGAACGGCACCCCGCAGTTGAGAAAGGGAACTGAACTGATATGTGAAGGTGGAATAAAGCAACATAGTTCTTCATTTGGGGCCACAGCTAAATCTCAGGGAGACTTGTTAGCCTTTGTCTGAGAGAATCGCATATATTATCACCGTGAATTTCTAAGCTTCTGCGATGTGTCCAATGCCTGAAAAGGAGATTAAATCCACTTACATTTTAAATGGTTTATTTTTTTTTTTTTTGTTAATCCTCACCAGATGATATTATTTTCCATTGATTTTTAGAGGGTGGAAAGGAGGAAGAGAGAGAGAGGGAGAAGAAGAGAAACATCAATGTGGGAGAGACACAGTGATTGGTTGCTTCTGCACACACTCAGACCAGGGCTGGGGATCAAATCTGCACCCCAGGTACATGCCCTCGGCCGGGAATAGAACCTGTGACCCTCAGGAGGCAGGGTGAGAGTCTAACCACTGAGAGACACGGGCAGGGCAATGATTCTTGCTTTCCCACAAAACCTCAGCTCTTACACCGGTGACTCGATCTACTAAGAGTTTTTTTTCACACAGGTAACGACCGGAAACGTGGGTCTGTCTGTTATTCCAAACGGAAGTATTCCTTTTAGTCCCTATGTCCTCACAGACAGCCCCTGACCCACAGGACGGGCGTTACCTTCCCCTGGGGCAGCCAGGAGGTCAGTGGCTCAGATGTATTTCTATATTTTAATCATATTTAAAAATGTTTAAATAATTTTTAGAGAGAGAGGAAAGTAGAGGGAGAGAAACATCAATGATGAGAATCACTAATTGGCTGCCTCCTGCACGCCCCCTACTGGGGACCAAGCCCACTACCCGGCATGCGCCCTGGCTGGGATTGACCAGCAGCCTTTGTTGCACGGACAATGCCCAACCCGCAGCGCCGAGCCCCCTCTCTCCCAGCCTGTAGGCGTCGCTGTGCAGCTCAGCGTATGGGGACCAGTGCCATCACCTCCACCGGACTGCTGTCTCCCCCAGCTCCTCTGTGACCTCAGCAACTCGCTTCACCGCTCTGCACTTCCTTCTCCGGACCGGCCGTAAGGAAGCCAGGGCGGCGCAGTGACACCTGGGTCAGGGCTGGGCTCAGCACTCTGTCCCCCCTGAAGTCAGGAGAGCGTCACACAGGTTCCTGCCCAGCCTTGTGACGGCATCTAGGTGACGTACTCCCGGGAAGAATCAACAGACAGCAAAAAGCTCACGGACGCATGCTTGACAGAAAACAGATCCGCTCTGTTTCTGAGCCGAAATGGACTTATTTAATGGCTTCGTCTTTGGTTCACATGAAAACAGAGGCTTGGGGCGCTGACCGTGATCCCCCAGACCAGCGGCTCTGCCCCTGTGGACGTGTTAGAGGCCCGTCTGCTCAGTGTTGTGTTTTCCGGCATCGACGAGCGGCGTCACTCCAAGCAGCTCCTTCACCGGCCCGGCGCACCCCCATTGCCTGTGACTGTCCTCGGGTGAGCCGGGCACACACACCCACTGCCTGTGACTGCCCTCGGGTGAGCCGGGCACACACACCCACTGCCTGTGACTGTCCTCGGGTGAGCCGGGCACACACACCCACTGCCTGTGACTGCCCTCGGGTGAGCCGGGCACACCCCCCATTGCCTGTGACTGCCCGGCCGGGTGAGCCGCACCCACAGGAACACGCCGTGATCCACGCCTGTGGCTGTGGGTCACACGCAGAGGAGAGGGACCGCCCGCCTCCGGGCACTGAGGACAGCGGCCTGGCCCCGCCTTTCCTCTCAAAGGCCTTCCGTGACTTCTGTGGCTCCCCTTCCTCAAACGCCGCCGCAGTCCTGCCGAGTGCCAGCCTGGGCACCCCCAAGGCGGCATGTCGTCGTCACAGAAGAGGAGCAGCCCTCACACAGGAGCCGGGCGCCCCGCAGGGAACCTGGGGCCTGCTGGTCTCAGTGCCAGACCCGAGGCTCAGCGCGGGGAGGAGTGTGCTGCCTGCCCACGCCACGGCCTGCCCACGCCACGGCCTGTCCACACCACAGCCTGCCCATGCCACGCCGTGCCCACACCACACCACGGCCTGCCCACACCACGGCCTGCCCACACCACGCCCTGCCCACACCACGCCCTGCCCACACCACGGCCTGCCCACACCACGGCCTGCCCACACCACGACCAGAGACCCTCACCCTCATCCCACACCCAGACAGAGACCCACCCAACACCACGCCCCCACCTGGCCAGCTTGCTTTCTCCTCTGCAAAGGCTTCTTTCCCCTCACTGATCATTTTGCCAAGTCAGTATTTGGTTGATTTTTCTCCTATAGGGAACATGAGCTGTATTTCTGAGATTTAAAAATGAGTCTGAAGGTCTGAATTTATATGTAATTACTCTCCAGCGAATAGCTTCTGCGCATGTTCCTAAATTACTGTCAAGTCACTGCAAGTTGTCTGTCCTCTGGCCAGGGGGCCTTACACAGCCGTCTGTCCTCTGGTCAGGGGGCCTTACACAGCCGTCTGTCCTCTGGGGGCCTTACACAGCCGTCTGTCCTCTGGTCAGGGGGCCTTACACAGCCGTCTGTCCTCTGGGGGCCTTACACAGCCGTCTGTCCTCTGGGGGGCCTTCCACAGCCGTCTGTCCTCTGGCCAGGGGGCCTTACACAGCCGTCTGTCCTCTGGGGGGCCTTACACAGCCGTCTGTCCTCTGGTCTGAGGGCCTTACACAGCCGTCTGTCCTCTGGTCTGAGGGCCTTACACAGCCGTCTGTCCTCTGGTCTGAGGGCCTTACACAGCCGTCTGTCCTCTGGGGGGCCTTACACAGCCGTCTGTCCTCTGGTCTGAGGGCCTTACACAGCCGTCTGTCCTCTGGCCAGGGGGCCTTACACAGCCGTCTGTCCTCTGGCCAGGAGGCCTTACACAGCCGTCTGTCCTCTGGTCTGAGGGCCTTACACAGCCGTCTGTCCTCTGGGGGGCCTTACACAGCCGTCTGTCCTCTGGGGGCCTTACACAGCCGTCTGTCCTCTGGTCTGAGGGCCTTACACAGCCGTCTGTCCTCTGGCCAGGGGGCCTTACACAGCCGTCTATCCTCTGGTCTGAGGGCCTTACACAGCCGTCTGTCCTCTGGTCTGAGGGCCTTACACAGCCGTCTGTCCTCTGGTCTGAGGGCCTTACACAGCTGGCCAGAGGGAATTACACAGTCAGTCTGTGAGAACGTCAGACACGTGCTTCTCTACCACATGCCATAACTTTTCAGGGGAAGGAGAGGCAAGGTAAGGGAAACGGGAAGAAGAGGTAAAAATACTGGGAGACAAGAGAAGGGATAAAAAATGAGTCAGAAATGCAGTTTTAGTTTTACCGAGTTAGAAATTTAACAATAATGATCGCAGATCAACTAAAATGTAGCAGCTGTGTATACAACACTTCAGATTCATCGTCATTAATCACACACATGTGCACATGAACACACACACACAGACATTCACACACATAAACACATATACATATACACATGCACACACAGATATACAGACACACACACATATACACATACACATAACACACAGGTATACACACATAAACATGCACACACATGCACATAGATATACAGATATGCACACAGACATGCACATAACTACACACATCCGACACACATGAAGATGCATCGATATACACACATACACATGTGCATAATGCACAGACAAAAATATAAGACACACACATGCACACACATACCCACAGATATACATGCACATACAGATAAACATAGTAACATGCAGATACACACGTACACACAAACACACAAACACACAAACACTATACGCATCCACATTACACACATATGTATGCATATATACATGTATGCACACAGGCACTGATACACACAAATAAACACATATACATACAAAATACACAGATAGACACATACTCTACATATATACACACATCACATAAATGCACAGTCATATACAGACATATGCAGACACATACAGAGACACACAGATACATATGCACACCTGCACATGCATACATACACAGATAAGATATACTCACATAGACATATGCACACACACACATACACACACAAATACATATGTATGTGTATACACATGCACACACTACATACTTATACATATAAATACAAATACAACTCCACAGTTAATAATAATACACATGAATGTAAACATATATATGCACACATATCCAATAGATACACACATACACACATACCATACACACACATATGGGCATACACAGACATATGCAGATACACACAGAGCACATACGCACATGTACACATATGCATACATATACACATGCACAACATTTACATGCATATATATGCACACATGCACACACAGTGACATACATATATACTCACACTGCACACATACACACATACCCACAAATACAAATACAATACACACATGCACACAACACACATGCATATACACACATCAATTCACTCATGTGCGCACACTGACCTACATGAACACACACAATGCACACATGAACATATACATAATATGACACACAATGGCACACACATGCACACGTGTACATACACAGCACTCCAGGAGAACATTATGTTCCCGGTTTAAGAGTTTCACTGCGATAAGAGGCTGGTCAGTTGGGCAGAATGAGGACTGGGCCCGGTGAGCCCCCACTGCCCTCTCAGAGTCTCCCGCAGCGGCCGGGAAAGTGTGAGCTCAGGGAGCCGCTCTTTACACTCCGGTTGGCCTCACACAGACAGCCCGTTCCCGGGCCAGCACCCTTGGGCGGGGGAACATTTAGAAACACACGACAGCCGTGGGATCACGTGTGCCATGCAAGGATCTGCACTTCCACCGAGAAACAGAAACCCTGGGCCCCGCGGGGACGGTGCAGAGAACACCCTCCAGCTAAAGCACGGGGCTTCCCGAGCCAGTGCAGACGGAGCACTCCCGGCTCCCGGCTACATGGTGCACTGCTCACAGGAAAGCAAAATGGACACGCGCCAAATTCCTCCTCCTCCTCCACACCTCCCTCCCAGACCTGCAGTCCTCCCTCCCAAACCCGCAGTCTTCCTCCTCCCACACCCCAGTCCTCCCTCCCACACCCCAGTCCTCCCTCCCACACCCCAGTCCTCCCTCCCACACCCTCAGTCCTCCCTCCCACACCTGCAGTCCTCCTCCCACACCCCAGTCCTCCCTCCCACACCCCAGTCCTCCCTCCCACACCCCAGTCCTCCTCCCACACCCGCAGTCCTCCTCCCACACCCCAGTCCTCCCTCCCACATCTGAAGTCCTCCCTCCCACAACCCAGTCCTCCTCCCACACCCGCAGTCCTCCTCCCACACCCCAGTCCTCCCTCCCACATCTGAAGTCCTCCCTCCCACAACCCAGTCCTCCCTCCCACACCCGCAGTCCTCCTCCCACACCCCAGTCCTCCCTCCAAGACCCACAGTCCTCCTCCCACACCCACAGTCCTCCCTCCCACACTGGCAGTCCTCCTCCCACACCCGCCGTCCTGTCCTGGGTCCACACCCGCAGTCCTGGGTCCCACCCCTGGGCCCAGGAAAGTTGGGGGTCAGGACGGCCTCGGCGCACGTGTGCGGGTTCATTTGCCTGTGGCGGAGGAACCCTCAGAGGCTCTGTGCCCGCAGCGGAGCGGGCATCAGGTCTTACCGGGCCTGGGTGCCCGGGGGAGCTGGCGGCCTGGGTCAGGGCTGTGCCTGAGGGAGGGGGGTCCCCAGCATGCGGGAGCTGGGGGCGGCGGCTGGGCTCTGCGAGGCCCGGGAGGACCTGCAGGCTCAGAGGGCACCGTGGCTGTGGGCACCGTGGCTCTGGATGGCTCTGTGGACACCTTGGCTCTGGGCACCGTGGCTCTGGGCACCGTGGCTCTGGGCACCGTGGCTCTGGGGGCACCGTGGCTCTGGATGGCTCTGTGGACACCTTGGCTCTGGGCACCGTGGCTCTGTGGGCACCGTGGCTGTGGGCACCGTGGCTCTGGGCACCAGTGGCTCTGAGGGGGCTCTTCCTGGTCAGCAGGAATGGTCCTCAGTGGAACCGCGTGGAGGCCGCGCTTGGGTGAGAACGCAGATGCCCGAGGCTGGCACAGGATGGAGCCGGGCCCAGGACGACCACCTGCTCTGGGCACAGGGAGCTGGGCTGGAAGGGGTGGCACAGGGGGCTGGGCTGGAAGGGGGGCACAGGGGCTGGGCTGGAAGGGGGGGCACAGGGGGCTGGGCTGGAAGGGGTGGCACAGGGGGCTGGGCTGGAAGGGGTGGCACAGGGGGCTGGGCTGGAAGGGGTGGCACAGGGGGCTGGGCTGGAAGGGGGCGCACAGGGGGCTGGGCTGGAAGGGGGGCACAGGGGCTGGGCTGGAAGGGGGGGCACAGAGGGCTGGGCTGGAAGGGGGGGCACAGAGGGCTGGGCTGGAAGGGGGGGCACAGGGAGCTGGGCTGGAAGGGGGGCACAGGGAGCTGGGCTGGAAGGGGTGGCACAGGGAGCTGGGCTGGAAGGGGGGCACAGGGAGCTGGGCTGGAAGGGGTGGCACAGGGGGCAGGGCTGGAAGGGGGGCACAGGGAGCTGGGCTGGAAGGGGTGGCACAGGGGGCAGGGCTGGAAGGGGGGCACAGGGAGCTGGGCTGGAAGGGGGGGCACAGAGGGCTGGGCTGGAAGGGGTGGCACAGGGGGCTGGGCTGGAAGGGGTGGCACAGGGGGCTGGGCTGGAAGGGGTGGCACAGGCATGGAGCAGGAGAGCAGCCTGAACAAAAGGGCCAGGAGGGCATGGAAGTCACCAGTCACCACCGGGGGGCAGCCGAGAGCTTCGGATCCCTGTCACCGGCAGCAGCACAGGCAGGCCTCACAGAGGGGCAGGGCGCCCGTGGCAGTCTCCTGGGAGACACCCGAAGGGGACGCACCCCAGATCCCACCTGCGCTGCAGGGAGGGGGGACAGGGGTGGGGAAGGGGCCCCGTGGCACTCCACACCCAGCCGCCTCCTGGCCGTGGTGGCCTCCGGTGGCAGCACATTTGGAGACAGCACGGCGCTCTGCAGGGATTCCCATCAGCCCTGAGATGGGGAGCGGGGAGACCCCTGCGGCCCGTGGCCCAGGGCACAGCTGCGCCTGGCACCTCACAGGCCCCTGTGCCAGGCTTCTGGGTGCCCTCCCCGTGGCAGAGCCCAGGTGGGGCCCCAGCTGGCAAAGGCCTCCTGCCGCTGAGAGTGTTTGCTGGTTCTCGGGGCTTAGGAGCAACCACAACAGAGCAAAACAGTGGAGGGGGGAGGACGGGGACATTCACCTTTCTTTAAGAAATATTTAGTTATTGATTTGAGAGAGGGAGGGAGGGAAAGACAGAGGTAAATGGAGGGAGGGAGGGAGGGAAGAAGGGAGAGAGAGAGAGAGTTGTTCTTCCACCTGGGATCCGGCCCAGCAGCTTGGCCTGTGGGTGCACACTGGACATGGGGTTTTGGGGTTTGTGGTCAGAGGGCTGAGCGCATCGCTGGCTGCTGTCGGAAGGGCGCTCTAGTCCTGGGAGGAGAGGCGTGGAGGAGAGGAGGGACGGGCTTGTCACTCAGCCATGGCTCCAGAGGGGACCGCGTTCCAGGTCCTGCTCTTATAAAAAGCAGGTGGGGGGGGGTTTGACATGTTTAGGAAAAGCTGGGACAGCGGGGCAGAGGGCTGACATGGGAACAGGGCCTAGGGAAGCGTTTCTCAGGAGGGACACCGCAGAGCCCGGGGTGGGGGGTGGTGACAGCGAGCCACACAGGGCAGGTGTCCGGTCCGTGGGAGACGAGGGTGCGCGGTGTGAAGTCCAGTTTCCACAGTGAAGGTGGCATTGCTTCCCGCCAGAGGGTGGGCCACCTCTCCACCCTCCCCCTGGCAGGCGGGCGGTGCTCCCGGGCTCTGAGCCTCCCACCTCCACCCTGTGAGCCTGTGACGTCACCGCAGGAGTCCCCCTCCCGCCCGCCTTCCCCAGAGCCTCCTGCGGTGTCCTCAGCTCCGTTCGTGCTCACAGCACACTGTCACCGCCCTCCATTCACCGCCCCCCCCCCTCAGCGGGCTCCTCCTCTGTCCAGGCTTCCTGCTGTGCTCCTCGGACAGTATGGAGGGTCCTCCGATGTCAGGACCAGCGTTGCCATGTGACCCAGCACCCCGCGCCTGGGTGTCCACCTCCCACATTTGGAAACATTCATCCACAAAGTCATACGCGCCCTGTGTTCACTGCGGCACTGTGCACGGTGGCCACGACATGGACACTACTAAGTGTCCTTCCGTGGGTGTTGGTAAAGAGGGGCTGCACACGGACTGGGATGCCCCTCAGCCACCGGCGAGCACGGAGTGCTGCCATCCATGACCGCCTGGATGGTCTGGGAGCACCATGCTAAGCCAAATAAGCCAGAGAGTCAGGAACCACATGATCTCTCTCATGGGATGTAAAACTGAAAGCAACACATGAGCAAAGAAGAAACACAAGCAAACACTCGTGGACACAGGCCACCGTGTGGTCCTCACAGAGGGAAGGGGGGGGGGAGGTGGAGAATGAAGGAGGCCAGCACACGGCTACAGGGACAGTGACTCTGGGGGGCCAGCTCACAGTACATGTGAGGCTGTCATAGGATCGCACACTGGACACCCACACGGTCCCATTGACCAATGTCACCCCAACACACACAACTCAAAAATAAAATTCCAGGGTCAGCTAAAAGGGTGAGCGTGGGGAAACAGACGGGTGATCGCCGGAGACCAGTCAGTCGCTCCCGGTCACTCCCGACGGCAGCAGGCGGGGAGGGCCTGCCGGGGGCGCCGTGGCCGGGACCGCGCTGTCCGTGGAGCTGTGAGGGGTGCGTGGCCTCCGGACCCGGGACCCTGCTGTGGGCACCTGCCTTGTGCTCTGACTGCAGCGTGGCCCACCCGCCGAGCCTGGAGCTCCTGAGGGTCCCCCGCAGGGCCCCCATCACCTCATAGGAGCTGGCCCAGGCCTCTGCCCCCTGCTGGTCTCATCCGGTTCCTGGGGGTGGCCACGCCCGGCCGGTGAGGACACGGGAGGCCGGCTGGGGACAGAGCCCTGAAGCGGGGACCTCACACCTGCCCGCCCCACATGTAGGCGTCTTCCCCACATTCACACTGCCTTCCCACACCCGGATCGGATCGGATCCGATCGGATGGGATGGGATCGGTGTGCTGGCTCCTCCGGGACGGGCTGTGGAGCCCGTCGGTGGTGCCCTCCCTCGGATGGGCGGGCAGAAAGAGAAGGGAGCGACGGGACCCTCCTGGGAGAACATCTTGCCTCCAGTGCCACCCCTCTGTTCTGCTTCAGGAGCAGACCTTTCTATGGAGACAGCGCGGGGAGCCACAGGCCGGCAGAGGGCCCATGCCAGGTGACCAGCCGGCGGGCAGGAGGCAGAGCCCAGACCGCAGGAGCTTGTGCCGGAGCCAGAGCCGGGGGGCAGCGACGGGGCAGGGAAGGGAGGACGTGCCCGCCCGCCCCCCCCCCCCCCCCCGCCGGCCGGGGACAGTGCAGTAAGTGAGGCTCCGCTGGCTGCTGTTTGTGAGAAATAATAGGGCCGATATTTAAGCAAACTAATAACACAGTTTCAATGAGGAGTTTCAGGACTAAACAAGTCAAATAGCAAGAGAGAACACCGGTAGCTCACAGGTTAGGATATCACCCATCCGTCTGGCGAAGATTGGCGACGTAAAATTAGAACATTCCTGAGAACAGGAAGCGAAAGCATCCTCGAATAAGGTGAGGCCTTGAGAATTACTGGGGGTGAAGAGGCGATGACGGGAGAAAAGCTGTCTGTATACCCGTGTCCCAAAATGTGGGCACACCAACAGCTGACGGCTCAGTTTTGAAACCGAAATGTATTTTAATAAACACCGCCTTTATGAGTATTCAGGGTATGCATACATTTTTTGGGGACACCCTATACATTCCACTAAACCCCGAGCCCATTCCTCACATCAATTGCTACCAGGGGAACAGAGTATTTGGAACAACTAATGTGAAGAAACTGCTTCTTTGTTGTTGTTAATCCTCACCGAGGGAATTTTTCCATTGCTTTTCAGAGAGAGTGGCATCAACCCAAGGCTTTTTTAGGGGATGATAAAAGCAATGGATGATTAAAATACTTGAAACATTAGAGGAATCAAAGGAATAAATTCCTTTTTATATCTCATTAATTAAGAGGAAGTTCCACAGATATATATCTTAGGCTTTTAAAAAATGACACTTAATTGGTATTTAAATTGTGATATATTTACTGTGATTATTTGACTAACTTTTATGGGAGGAAGCAAATTATGTTGAAATATAGTTTCTTGATTTACAAAATAAATGCAAGTATCATCTGGAAACAACGCTACCACACTAAATCTTCCTCCTAGCCAAGACTGCATATGAATTATTCCAGCCACATGAGGTTCCCCCTGCTTATAATAAGACATTTTTAATGGTCAGTGGCACTTGGTAATGAGGGATAATGGCAAGGTGAGCTGTTTAAAATATTTATTAATTGTGTCATTTTAATTATGATGTGTCTTGGTGTGGTCCTCTTTGGATTCCTTTTGTTTGGGGTTCTGTGTACTTCTTGGACTTGTAAGTCTATTTCTTTCACCAGGTGGGGGAAGTTTTCTGTCATTATTTCTTCAAATAAGTTTTCAGTATCTTGCTCTCTTTCCTCTTCTGGTACCCCCATAATTCAGATGTTGGTATGCTTGAAGTTGTCCCAGAGGCTCCTTACACTATCTTCATATTTTTGGATTCTTTTTTCTTTTTGCTTTTCCAGTTGGGTGTTTTTTACTTGTTTGTATTTCAAATCTTTGACTTTGTATTTCAAGTTTTGCAATCCTCTAGTCTGCTGTTAGGTCTCTTTATACCATTTTTTATTTTAGTCAGTGTATATTTAATTTCTAGTTGATCCCTTTTCATATTTTCAACGGTCTCACTAAATTTATCAGCCTTTTCTAGAAAATTCTTGAAAAACCTTATAACTGTGGTTTTGAACTTTATATCCAGTCATTTGCTTTCATCCATTTCTTTCATTTGTGACCTGTATTTTTGGCTCCTCATTTTGGCTGCTTCCCTGAGTTGATAGAGTGGCTTTGTGTGCTAGGTGTCCTATAGGGCTCAGTGGCTTGGCCCTCCCAGTTACCTGAGGTGGATACTCTTGGTGCACCCCTTTGTGGACTGTGTGCACAGTCTTGTTGTCATTAAGCCTTCATTGTTGTTGGTATCACTGGGAGGAATTGACCTTTAGGCCAATTGGCTGTGAGGATCAGCTGTGTCTATGATGGGAGAACTTCTGTGCTGGAGACAAGACTTGCAAAAACCTCTGTGCTCAGCTTGGATGGGGCCGAGTCTCAGGGCAGAGAAGACAGCAATGACTTCCCATCAGCCCTGCCCTAAGAGGCCCCTGGGTCTCAGTGTCCTGCAGTAATTGCTGCAAGCACCTCTGAGAGAAAGCTGCTCTCAAGTTTTACCCACTTCCAGACAGTCCAGTTTCTCCCCAAATGAGTCTGGGTCCCCAGAGAATCACCTGGAACTGGAGTTCAGAGCTTTTGAGAGCTTTTGTCTCTCTCTGGGTTGAGAAAGCCATCCTCATACTCTGTTGCCGGCCCTCTCCACACGTGTGCCTCAGTACCTCTCTTATGCAGCTCCTCTGAGTCTCAGTGTGCTTTTCACTTTCTTTCTAGTTGTGGAATCTCCACTTAGCCAGCCTTCCTGTGGTTCTGGAAGATTTTCGTTTTGTCTTTTAGTTGTAGTTTTGAAATTGTGCAAGGTGGCAGTTTAGGTGTTTACCTATGCCGCCATCTTGGTTTCTATCTTTAAGTACATTATTAAATACAACATTATTATATTGCTCAAGATATCCTATTTCATCTAGTTTATTATAGATCATACTGTGATGCTTTCCATCACTGTCAAAGAGTTAAGTTATTGAGAATAAACATTTCAGAGGTGGTTTTGTTTTTTAGGTGTTACTGTTGATTGATAGATGATACTGAAAGGCTGGGGAATTAGAAGCCTGACCTATGAACTTACTGGGGATAGGGGTTTCTACATAGATGTGAAGGATCCTAAGAGGACATCTGTAGAAACCATGACGGAGCTGGTGTAGAAAGAGCTATAAGAGGCATTAAAACAGACACAAATGGAACTGTGGCTGAGACAGGGAGGCACAGCCCAGGAAGAGAATAGAAACAGCAAGAGATGGTGCATTGATATGTGTGTTCGATCTGGGAAAATTCAGAGAGGACAGATGTGTGCTTAGGCAGGCCTGAAGGAAGACACTCACTTTGCAAAGGAGAAGTTATATTTCAAACCAAAGAAATCTAAGCAATATTCCCCTACAGGCCTAAGGTAAAGGTGAAAGATCTAGTCTGGCCTCTGCTTGAAATGAATCAGCTTGAAGACAAAACATTGAATCTATAACATTAGATCTGATCCATGTACTGAGATTTACACTGGACACATAAAACCGCAAATGCCTAGCATGTGGACGCTTGCCTTTACCATGTGCGTGACATCAGCCCTGAGGCACTCCTGGCTACCTGTTAGTTAGTAGCCTAAGTGTGCAAAGCCTGTTTCATGCAAACCCCACCGGGGGTTAAATGCGTGATGTTTGCACCTTTCCTGGAGAGAAGCCCGTTGACAAGCTGCCAGGGATCTTTCCAAATGCTCTGCCTAGAGCACAGTCTCAGGGCCAGCCAGACCCTGCTTTTCATGACTCTGCACTGGGGATTGAGGATGCAGGAGGAGGCTTAGCATCTGAGAGAACACAAGCCAAGAATCCTTAAGACAGAACACAGATAACACAAAACAGCCAAAAACTGAGCTTAAGAAATTATGAAAAATTAGGAGTTATGAGTAAGCCAGATTCATGATAGAGAGATCAGATATACTGGGGAGAGAGTGAATTAGGTTGTTGGTAATGTAAGAGCCATATAAAAAGAAAAGAATAAATTTGGACCCCTATCTCAAACCATATACAAAAAAATAACTCAAAATGGGGCCAAAGATCAAAACATCAGAACTAAAACTATGAAACTCTTAGAAGAAAGATGAGATATAAATCTTTTTGATCTTGGAGTAGGCAATATTTTCTTAGATATGACACCTAAAATGCAAGCAACCAAAGAAAAATAAACAAATTTGACTTCATGAAAATTTTGAAAAATTATTTTAAAGGGAATCACTGGGAAGTAAAAAAATAAACCCACAGAATGTGGAAAAAACATGATACAAGTAAGCATATTCCAAAGAGGACAGACAAATGGCCAATAAGTGCATTGAAAGATATCCAACATCATTAGCTATCCAGCAGGAAAATGCAAATGAAAATAATAACGAGATGCCACTTCAATCTACTAAGATGGCTACAATTACAAGCAGACAATAATAAATGCGACATGGAATGAGAAGAATTTGGAACACATACATGGCTAGTGGGAATGCAATAGGGCTGCACGTTGGAACACAGTCTGGTAGTTCCTCCAGAAATTAAACATAAAGAACCATTAGATTCAGCAATTTCATTCCTAAGTGTGTACCCAAGAGCAATGAAAACCAACGTGCACAAGGAAACTTGTACACCCACGTTTATAACAACATTATTCATAATAGCCAAATAGTAGAAAAACCCAAATTTATGTCAACTGATGAATGCATAAATAAATGGACATGTATGCACATACTGTATCATGGATGAAACCTTAAATATAATGCTAAGGGAAAGAAGTCAGTCACAAAGGTCACATTTTGTACAATTTCAGTTATATGGAACGTCTAGAATAGGCAGGTGCACAGAGATGAAAAGTAGAGGAGCGATTGGCTAGGAAGAAGGCTGCTGAAGGTCTGCTGAGGTCTCTTGCTATGTGATGAGAATGCTTTAAAGCTGATTCTGGTGGTAGCTGCACAAAAAGGATTGAATTCCTACTTTACATGGATGAACTACATGGCATACAATTATACCTCAAGTGCTGTCAGCAACAGCAACATCAAAAAACTGGATTCTATCAGTTTCCTAATGACTTTTTTTTTTTAACATTGCTCCCTTGCTGTTTTATTTATTTATTTTTTAAAATATATTTTCATTGGCTTTAGAGAAGAAGAGAGAGGTTAGAGAGAGAGAAACACCAACGATGAAAGAGAACCATTGATTGGCTGCCTCCTGCACACCAATTGCTGGGACTTGAGCCTGCAACCTGGGCATGTACCCTTGATCGAAATCGAACCCAGGACCCTGCAATCTGCAGGCCAACACTCTATCCACTGAGTCAAACCAGCTAGGGCCCTAATGACTTTTAATGTCCATAATTAATAGCACTATGCCTTTTCCCATTTCCTTGAATTCTGGGTTTGTGACCTGTCGACCCATTTCCTCCTCTTGCAATACAAGAATCACCCTGTTACCACGATTATTTGATTCATGTTTGTCTCTAGTATATGACTCTAGAAGATGCCTGGAACCCACAGATTGTGCATAAAGAGTGTGCAGGCCACAGTCTGCCTGCCTGAGCGAGTCACAGAGGTCTGCATGGCAGAGGAGCTGGAGGAATTGAAGGGAAAACCTCAGACTGAGGAGCAGAGGCCAGCTTTCCTTTGGTGTCAACCATGGATGCCCCACAGCAATCCACAGGGTTGGCCACAGAAGGACTTGGTTCAAGTGGAGAGTTATTATTATTATTATCATCGTCATTATTATTATGTAATTTCAAAATTACATATTTCCAAAGTTACACAAGCCTTAAAGTGGAAATTTCATTATAGTTATGTAATTTCCAAATTTTACTTACTAAGAAAGAATCAATGTGTCCATGTGTATTATAAACATCTTTCTGGACTTCATTCTTAACTAATTAAATGTTGAAAACTATAGAAGGGCTAAAGAAACTAGCCTGGGTTTCCATATTCATATTGTCAGCACCTTTTACTGAAAAATAAGTATCTAGACCACAACTTCAATTATCTTCCTATTAATTCATTTAAATGATCTTCCTGTTTTAATTCATTTAAAACAGTGTGTGTGTGTGTGTGTGTGTGTGTGTGTGTACAATGGGTGCTGTGCCCAATTGTTTCCTAGTACAATAGGGACATGCCAGCACACACACACACACACACAGAGAGACACACGCACACCCAGACACACACACAGACAAAAGTCCTGAAACACCCCACAGTACTTGGTAGCGCAGTTCACTGTGAACTTCAGGAGGCGTCTGCCTGTCTCTCCAGCGCTGGATTTACAGGCGCTGACTCAGCCTTCTAGAGGTGCGAGTTCAGGGTTCACCTGTGTCCTCCAAACACATATATTTTATATGATGGTATGCTAAGTCTGATTCCTAATGCCCATGAATGGAAATAGGGGCTTTGATGATGTAATGAGGTGGGAGCAATGGGGGGCCCCCAAGGCTCATGGAGGCCCATGGCTGTCCTAAAGGGGGACCCGGTCTCCCCATGCTTATGGATCTGGCCCCTGGGGGGGAGGCAACCTGTGAGCAGAAGGCCATCTGGAGTTGGGGGTTTTAGGCCCCTAACACCACTTCAGAGGTGGGGAGGTAGACCCCTGTGTAATGAGGTTCAAATGAGGTCCTCAGAGTGAGCCCCAATCTGTTATCACTGGCGACCTGGTAAGAAGAGGAGACAGACCTACACAGAGGCTGCTGTGGGACCTCAAGGCAGAGGCTGTTTGGCTGCATCTACACACCAGGCAGCGCCAAGGACTGCTGCCAGTCCCCAGAACTCAGAGGATCCAACCTTGCTCACACCTTGATTTCACACTTCTCACCTCTAGACCTGTGAGAAGGTAAAATCCTATGGTTTGCAGCCACCCAGTTTGCAGCCCGAAGGTGACGTATCTGACATGCACAATAAATCCACCGTGGCCTCACCCTTCTTCCCAGGACCCTATCTTACCTCGGGGTCCTGGGGTTTACAGCTGCATCATTTTTAAAACTACATTATCAAAGGTAACACAGGTAAAGGTCTATTATATACTTATAATTTATGTGTGCACTTTCAAAAAACAAACTACGAAATACCAAACTTTGTTCAGTAAATGATTTCTCTGTCCTTAGTATACAAATCATTTAAGATTCAGAGATGAATTTTTAATTATGTGGCATAGCCAAGAATACGTATTTCCCCAAGCAGATATATTCTGCAATCTCATAGCGAAGCAATCAGACAATTCTGAAAAGAGCAAAATATCTCTTTCCCTTGGGAATGATGTGGGAAGGGTATCAGAGGAGCTGGTCCCTTGGGAAGGATGACTTGTAGATCACAGCTTTTAAAGAATTCTATTCTGTTCAGTTTCCATTGGGCTGGACACCACTGAGCCGAGAGAGGCTGTGGTTTGCTCACCTTCTACACTCCGAAACCTGCTAATGTACAGGACCCAGGAGGGTCTCTCATTCAGACACAACCGGGAGATGGCCATCATTGGTTAATTGGGTAATCTCCATTTTAACCAAAAAGACACAGGCAAAGATAACAGACCAGAGTACAAACTGATGACAATTCTAACAAGAGTGCTTATAAAATATTGTAAGCTTAGTGAGGACACTTCAACTAACAGTGGCTGGGGAATTTCAGGAGAGTGTTGCGAAGATTTTAGGAAGTTCTTGGAGAAGGAGGGTGAAGCAGCGAGGTGGACCACCTCGCTTCCTGAGGAACACGGAGTGGTGGAGATAGCAGCTGCTCAGGGTATTTTGATTATAACTAAGGAAAGGCTCAGTGCTATTCAAAGGCACCCAGAGGTCCTGACTTCAGAGGGCAGACCATCGAAGGTCCTCTGGAAGACCCCAGCCAGCTTTGTAGGATTTACGGAGATACTTTAAGAGACCCTCATATATTCACTTAAGAGATATTAAAATGACTTTGAAATTTGCAGATCAGTAGAGAAAAATCAATGTTTAACTGTATCTTGTTCAGCATACATTGCTCATTGGCATGGATGATGTTATTTTATATGTTCTGTTAAATCAATGATTAAGACATTATCCTTTTGTCCTATCAAATAAAAGAGTAATATGCAAGTTGACCGTCACTCCAACACACAAGATGCCTGCCCCCATGTGGATACAAGATGGCTACCACAACATGGCCAGCAGGGGAGACCTGCAAGGGAGGGCAGTTGTGGGTGATCAAGCCTGCAGGGGAGGGCTGTTAGAGGTGACCAGGCTGGCAGAGGAGGGAAGTTGGAGGTGACCGGGCCTGCAGGGAAGGGCAGTTAGGGGTGACCAGGCCAGCAGAGAAGGACAGTTGGGTGACCAGGCTAGCAAGATAGGTCAGTTTGGAGTTACTGGGCCAGTAGGGGAGGGAAATTAGGGACAATTGAGCCAGCAGGGAGAGCAGTTAAGCATCGATCAGGCTGGCAGGGTGATCAGGCTGTCAGGCAGAAGTGGTAAGGGGAAATTAGCCAGCAGGCAGGCAAACAGTTGGGAGCCAGCAGTCCTGGATTGTGAGAGGATGTTGGGCCTAAATGGGAAGTTGGAAATCCCTCAAGGGGTTCCAGATTGAAGAGGGTACAGACTGGGCTGAGGGACACACCACCCCTGTGCACAAATTTTATGCACCAGGCCTCTAGTATTGTAATAACTGTGTATGGTAGCAGGTGGTTACTAGACTGATTGGGGAACTCTTTGTAAATTATATAGATGGCTAACCACTGTACTGCACAGTGAAATAATATAAAATAATTATAAATCTAAACTGTAATTAAAATAAAAACAAATAAACAGGAGGAGACTTAGGATTAAGTAATGGAGTGATTAAGTAATTCTCTGTAGATCACCCAAAAAATTAGGGGTAAACTCAGGCTTCCATTTCTGTCTCTGCTCCAGTGCCTGTGTTCATAGCCATCCTGCTTTACTGAAGGGATGGGATAGTTGTAGGTCTCAGGAACCTCAGTCTGGCCTTTAAATCCTCCATTTGTTACTCCTGAAATAGGATATTAATCTTACTTAATAAAAGAGCGATATGCAAATTGATCATACTTCCGCTACACCCACTAGCCAATCAGAGCAAGTATGCAAATTAACCCCAACCAAGATGGCTGAGGCCACAGAGGGCAGGAGGGAGGCTTGGGTTTCCCAGGCTATGGAAGAAGCCAAGCTTTCCACCTGCCCTAGCTGGCCTAAGGCTCCACTCAAGGCTATGAAGTTTCAATTATAGAAGGTAAACAAATCCAAACAGAAATGGAGGCAGCCACGGAGAAAGCATGAAGGTTGGCTCTGGCTCTGCTCCAGGCTACAAAGTTTCAATTGTAGAAGGTAAATAAATTCCAGATACCAGGGCCTCTGCTTGGGTCTCTGGGGGTGGGATGGGTGGGGGGCATGGCTGCCTTCAAACCACCACAGGCCCTTTGCCCAGGCCACCCCATGACCCAAGAGAACCCCACTCTGATCTGGGACATCCTTCAGGGCAAACCAGCTGGCCCCCACCCATGCACCAGGCCTCTATCCTATCTAATAAAAGACTAATATGCAGATTGACCATCACTCCAACACACAATATGGCTGCCCCCATGTGGTCAAAGATCCTGCCTCCATGTGGACACAAGATGGCCACCACAAGATGGCCAGCAGAGGAGGGAAGTTGGGAGGCAACAGGCCTGCAAGGGAGGGCAGTTGTGGGCGATCAACCCTGCAGGGGAGGCAGTTGGGGTGACCAGGTTAGCAGAGGATGGAAATTGGGGGCAAACAGGCTGGCAGGGGAGCAGTTAGACATCAACTGGCATGGGAGTGGTTAGGCGGTAATCAAGCTGGCAGGCAGAAGCAGTTAGGGGCAATCAAGAAGGCAGGCAGGCAGGCAAGCAGTTGGGAGCCAGCAGTCCTGGATTGTGAGAGGGATGCCAGATTGGAGAGGTTGCAGACTGGGCTGAGGAACACCACCTCCCCCCATGCAAGAATTTTGTGCACCAGGCCTCTAGTCTAATTATATTTATTTAAAGTAAAAGGATAAGATCCAAACAAATCCACCTGAAATTTGAATAGTACGAGATGCTTTGCAAAGCAGCCCATGTGATAATGTGACTTGGGGAGTAGTGCTGGAGCTCCCAGAATAGTTCTGAAGTTCAACTACAACTCCTTTCACTGGGGCATGGCCAGTGATTACCAAACATCCTGTAGCTAAACAGGTATCTATTAGATGGAACAACGTTATTTATTATTCTTGGTTGAAAATCAGAGAATGATGAAAGCAGAGATGACAAATGTAATAAAAATATAACATTCAATTATTGTTATGATTGGTGGAAAATTTTATGCAAGTTATCATTTCTATTGTTTGTCCTCAGAAACCCAGTCTACTCAGTTCAACCTGAGTTATTAAATATATTTCCTGTGTTTCAATACTATTGTGGAGAATATATCTATTATAATCACCTAGTATTTGATTTTGGTATGCATTAATTACCTTTGTTCAATAGTATTCAAAAGCTCACTTTCAATTAAGTACGTCATTAATGGCATTTGATGTTAATGGTGATAGATTCTGTGAGATTAGAATTCATAATTATTTATAGCAAAAAGTTCCATGGCATTTAAGGAAATTTAAACTAAACACTTCAGACATCATAAATAGACAGATCTATTTCAATTTACAAAACTTACGTGCTACAAAGGGGGAAAAGGAAGCAAAAGGAATACAAGCCTTAGTTATTTCTGAATAAACACTGTTATTTTTAAACAGAAACTTACTGTCTCTAAAACTTTTAAAGCAAAAAAAGGTCTTGTCCCAGTATATTTGCATTATAATATTTACTACATCTTCCTATGGGTTTTGAATATAATTGCTGGCCCCTGGGTATGGAAACCGACCAAGCTATAGGAATGTTCCTAGAAGACCAGAATTTTTGAAAATTGTGTTCTATAGGTCATCTATATGAATAATAGAGAAATATGCAAATTGTCTGGGACACGATCACAGTAACAGTAACAACTGAACAGCAGGCTCTGTGGGGCAACTACGCCAGCAGGAGGGGCAGTTGGGGGTGACCATGCTGGCAGGGGGGTAAATAAGAGGTGACCAGGTTGGGTGGGCAGCTGGGGCAACCAGGCCAGCAGAGGGAGTAGTTGTGGTGACCAGGTTGTCAGGTGGTTAGCTAGGGGCGATCAGGCCAGTAGGCAGAGATGGTTAGGGGTGATCAGGCAGGCAGGCAGGTGAGAAATTAGGAGCCAGCAGTCCCAGGTTGGGGAGGGTGCAGGCTGGGCTGAGGGGACCCCCCACCCCGTGCACAAATTTTGTTCACCAGGCCTCTAGTTTTGTTTTTAAGTCTTTGTTCCTGGTTTGATCATTATCCTCCCAAAATGTACTGGTTTGCTGCATTTGTTTGGGCAATGAAATAAGATGAGCATAGATACAAAAATAACAATTGAACAACCAAGAAGAAACAACCAAATGTGAAAATAGCAACAGGCATTCAATAAATAAAAGCCACTGATATCATGTGAGTTAGTCAATAGCTGCTGTCTCTACACCGGGCAGACTCTTGACAAGAGGAATTCATAATCTCCAGGTCACATCTAACACATTGGATCTGCAAGTTTCACTTTCCGCATCCTTTCCTCTTCCCCATCACTGTCACACATGGAAGTCAGGCGCAAACCCTGGCCTTTGGAGTTTGCAATGCAGAAGCATTGTGTTCGTGAAAGTGTCAGCAGACCATGCTCAGTGTGTTGCTCGTGTTTCTGTGTGTCTTGTGAGACGCACTAGCAAAACTGTCTTTGAATTATATTTTCTAAGATATTTGTATGACAAGCAACCTAGGAAGAGGGAGATATTTTCTTCCTTTGGAGCAAAGAAAACATGGTTAACTACTCATTATAAAAAATTTGGGGTTCTCTATGCACGCTCAGCATTCTGTCCTGTAATGCAACCCACCAGGCCTGCATGCACACTCTCAGCCCACCTGCACTACTTCTGAGATCCTCAGGCCAGGGCCACTGACTCACATCTGCCGATGTCCACGCTCTTGGCTGTTATGGTGAGTAATAAAGTCCTTTGTCTCTAACCCAGGAGTGTTGGGCCTTCTGTTAACATTCGTGACGCTGGTATTCTCTGACCCAAGAATCTTGGTGCTTATGTTAGGTGGGCTCACTTGTCAGCATGCGAGTTTGGTAAAACCTTATGCTCCTCAGGTCCTGAAAGCTCTCTCATAGAAATGTTATTTTAATATTATAGCAACTATTTCTCTTATATGTCATTCAAGAAAGTACTATTGTAGCCCAACCAGTGTGGCTCAGTGGTTGAGCATTGACTAGGAGGTCACAGTTTGATTCTTGGTCAAGGCACATGCCCATGTTGTGGGCTCAGTCCCCAAGGAGGGACATGCAGGAGACAGCTGATCAATGATTCTCTCTCATCATTGATGTTTCTATCTCTCTTCATTTCCCTTCCTCTCTGAAATCAATAAAAAAATATTTTTTAAAAAAGTACTATTGTATATTGCTATCATAACTCATTCCAATAGTTTGGGTGCATCTCTCTGTTCAAGGCTTCTAGACCTCCTGAAGAGATAAAAGTATAATTAAAATGAAGTTACTAATCTTATGGAATTCACTGTATCAAAAAATCTAGCAAGAAATTATATATATATATATATATATATATATATATATATATATCAAAAAATCTAGCAAGAAACTATATATATATATGCTAGATTTTTTGATATATATATATATATATATATATATATATATATATAATTAATAAGATAAGATAAATGATAAATGTCAATGAGAGAACTATCAAATTATATAAGTGAAAATACAATCCAGAAATCTTAAAAGCAGAAGGGGCCTTAGAAGTAACATCATCATTTCTTCCAGATTTGATTGCAGAAATTTCTTTTTTTATAATCGGCTTTCCTGACATGGTTATACCATCATTGGAGAGAAATAGCCAAGGACACCAGTGAGAAAGCACTTGCCACCTTCCAAAGCAGTCATTTCCATATTTTATAGTTCTGGGTGTACACATGTTATTTCTTGAATTAAAAACTGTAAAAATTCACTCTGTAGTTTCATCTGCCCAAAGCTCTAACCCTCCTTTACATGAGTTTCCTTCAAATGTTTCCCACTCTCACCTCCACTGGGCTCCCACTCAGACATTCATGCTCAGCAGTTGTCTCCCTGAGCCGCGTTTGCACGGAGGATCACTGAAGCCCAAAGCCCATTTCCATCCCCCTGTTAAATTTCGTCTCACTGCTTTCAACCCTGAAGTCCAGCCTGTTGAAATAATTTTGTATCTTGATTCTCTTTCAGGCTATAGAAGTCTACCAATTTTATGATCACAAGAAGTTACTGATGATGTTTATATGTTGAACCAGTAATTATCCATCAGCTTATTGTTTGTTAGGCTTAGGAAGATCAGCAACAGAAGGTCCAGGAAAAACTGAACTACAAGACCTGTGATCACTGTTGAATGGTGCCTCCTTGGGTTTCATGTGATGTCCCTCTTGTTAGCTTTAGGAGGATGATGCATTTAGTATTTGACCTGTCTCTAAAGAAATCAATTAGGACAACAGTGTGCTGTAAAATGCACAGAATAGGAACTAGACCTTACAGGGTTAAGTGGTACTTCCAATGTGAGACCACTGGTGCTAAAGAGTTTTTTATGTCTTCCTCATGTCTCTAAATAATTGGATCCTCTCATTAGAACAAAATCAATTTATTATGTTCAATGTAGAGATAATAAGATATTCAATGTCCTTCCCACCAGTTATGTGATACAGAAACATTATATATGACTTTTTAATAATTTTATAAAACTGAGTGTCTGGGTTTATTTCACATTCATATGTTCTCCCCCTCTTTTAACATTCTATTGTTCTTCTAAAATTTGACACAGATGGTTAAGTTCAGTTGCCTTCAGCCTTCTGGTTCTAACATGACTAGATATGATGAGCTGGTTATGAATATATCAGAACTGGGCCTTTAGGCATGAATTCTGATAATAAAATACAAGACTAGATGTTTAAAAGTATTTTTCTGCTGTATCTGATGTTCCAAAATATATAATCTCACAGTGAACTGTATTCATTAATGTTTAACAAACTATTAATAAACTAGATGCCCAGTGCATGAAACTCATGCACTGGGTTGGGGGTGTCCCTCAGCCCATCCTGCACCCTCTCCAATCTGGGACTCCTTGGAGGATGTCAAACTGTTAGTTTAGGGCCAATCCCACAGGGAATGCTGGCTTCTAACCACTTGCCTGACTGGCTACATGATAGCCCCCTAATTGCTCCCCTGCCGGCCTGATTGACACCTAACTGCTTACCTGTAGGCATGATTGACACTTAAATGCTTCCCTACTGGCCTGATCATCTCCAACTGCCCTCCTCTGCAGGCCTGGTCATCCCCAAATGCCTTCCCCTGCAGGCCTGGTTGCCCCTAAAAACCCTCCCCTGCCAACCATCTTGTGACAATGTGGGGGCAGCCTTTTTGTAATGACATGGGGGAAGCTATATTGTGACAGCCATATTGTAATGATATGGGAACAGCCATCTTGTGACAACATGGGGGCAGCCATCTTGTGGCAGCTATCTTGTGACAACGTGGGAACAGCCATCTTGTGATGACATGGGGCAATCATCTGTGTGGCCATTTTGTGATGACTTGGGGCAACCATCTTGAGACAACATAGGGTGGCCATATTGGATGATGTGGGGGTGGCCATCTTTGGTGATCATCTTGTGATGATGTGGGGGTGGCCATCTTGTGACAATGTAAGGGCAGCCATTTTTTAACACAAGGGCATAAGGATCAATTTGCATATTACCTCTTTATTATATAGGACAAAAGGCCCGGTGCACAAAACTCATGCACTGGGGGGTATCCCTCAGCCCTGCCTGTACCCTCTCCAATCTGAGACCCCTTGGGGGATGTCTGAATGCTGTTGTAGGCCTTATCTCTAGCCTAAACTGGGAGTCTTACATCCCTCTCACAATCCAGGACACTGGTTCCAAACCGCTTGCCTGCCTGCCTGCCTGATTGCCCCTAAATGCTTCTGCCTGTCAGCCTGATCACCCCCTAACTGTTCCTCTGCTGGCCTAACACCTAACTGCTCCCCTGCTGGCCCAATTGCCCCCAACTGCCTTCCCCTGCTGGCCTGATCTTGCCCTCAATTGCCTTTCCTGCCAACCTGATCTCACCACCTAATTGCCCCTCCCCAGATAGCCTGGTCTCTCCCCCAACTTCCCTCTCCTGCTGGCTTGGTTGCCCCCAACTGCCCTCTCTTGCAGGCCTGGTCCCCCCTAACTGCCCTCCTCTGCCTGTCTGATGGCCCCCAACTGCCCTCCCCTGCGGGTCTGATCTTGTCCCCAACTGCCCTCTCCTGCTGGCCTGGTGGTCCCTAACTACCCTTCCCTGCCAGCCTGATCTCACCTACAACTACCCTCCACTACAGGCCTTATCTCATCTACAACAGCCCTTCTCTGCTGGACAATTTGGTTCTGATTGGTTGGTTTCTATGCCAGACAGATTCAAAAGCTCCACCTCCTAGGCAGCCATTGGCTCCTCACAGTTCACCCAGATTTGGTTCTGATTGATCAGTTTCTATGCCAGTCAGTGTCAAAAGCTCCACCTTCTAAGCAGTCATTGACTCCTCACAGTTGACCAAGATTTGGTTCTGATTGGTCAGTTTCTATGCCAGTCAACATCAAAAGCTCCGCCTCCTAAGCAGTCATTGGCTCCTCACAGTTGACCCAGATTTGGTTCTGATTGGTCAGTTTCTATGCCAGTCAGTGTCTTTGGGCCTATTAACAGGGCTCATCAGAAAGGCAGGGCTGATCAGCAGCCATGGTGGAGGCCTGGAGAGAAATGGAGGCATGGCTGATGGTCAGGCTCAGAGAGAAAGAGATACTAATGACCTAATCAATAGCTTCCACAGAGGCTATGTATCAGACCCTGCTTCTCTCTTCAGGCCTCTCTCCAGACCTGATTCGCAGCCATGGCAACTCAGCGCTGACTGCAGGACTGACTTCTGGATGGTTGAGCCTCTGGTGGTGACAGACCTAGGGTTTTTATATATTAGGGTTATGCACCTATATGCACAACATATGCTACTTCTAAGTTTGTGGTATAATTAACTTCACCTGAAGTTAATGTTTGTATTATTTTAGTTAATTAATATAATAACTTGATAACACAATATTAAAAACAAGAAAATAAAACCCAATGTCTGTAACTGGCATATTGGACAGGCTGAATCTAGCAGGACACAATTGGTAAAATGTTTAATTTTCTTCAAATACAGGCATTCCACCTGGCCTTTGGGAACTGTTAGTTCCCTCGAAGGCTCTCCCTGGAATTTAGACATTGGTGGTTGGTTGCTGTCAATCATTAGAACAAGTGTCACCCTGGAGATGGGGGTCCACACACAAAAGCCACCCTTAGTCATTAATCTCTAGTCCTAAATAATCAAACTTGCACAGACACGCAGTTCAATCTCCTTATCCCCCTCATCTTCGGCCCGAACTCTGGGTCTGCACCTCTAGGGGGAATGCAGTGTTTCTCAGTGGTTGGTGCCCCTGTGCCCCTGCCTCTGATTTTCCAGGGTCAGTGCCAAGGGTAGGGCCACTTTGAAAACTCTGTCCTTGCTTTCCTGCTGTCCCCACTCCCTAGCACTGGCTGTCTGTCATGCCCTCCATGATGATGTGTCTACAACACTGGCTTTTGAGGGGACATTTGTGGCTTTTGAAACCCACTCCCTGTGCTCAGGACTGCCTGCCCCCATCACGTGGGCGAGGTCAGCCTAAGGCACCTCTCATCCCCCGCACTGTCCCAGGGGCACAGCTTCTTCATCCTCAGCAGGTGATCTGTGCTCACAGTCCTGGTACTTGCTAGGTTCCCAGGCCGCTGCAGACTCAGGCTGCACCATGTCCTGGGAATGCAGATACAGGCCTCCTTCCTTAGCCTGCCTGTTTCCTGTAACTGCCCGGGCTTGGAACATGGAGGCCTAAGAGTCAGGTGCTGGTCTCTGTTCCTTAATTTAATGACCAAGATCGATATCTCTCAGGAAATACCTTGCAGAGCATTTCTCCCAAGCACCGGCTGGTCTGTGTGCTCCTATAGCTCAGCACTCATCAATCACAGAGACCCATGCTGCCGGACCCCGGAGCAGATCTCAGCATTGGAGATGGGTCCCTTGGCTGAGAGGATGGAGCAGCAGCCCCCTCCCATATGTGTGCAGGTGTGTTTGTGTGCATGTGTATGCATACAGCATGGGAAGGGAGTAGGGGAAGTGGGCCTATAAAGTGACATATTTTCCATGAAGCTGACAACTCTACTTCTGTGGTTTCTGACACCATCCTATTGAGTTTCTGGCCTCATCATATGTGGCTGGAAGAGAATTAGAAACTTCTGTCATCTGTACTCAGTTATCAGGAGCCAGCCTGCTGGCCATTCTTGTAGATTGTGGACTAGTTATAATCTGTTGCTCTCAGTTTTGGATTTTCAGCAATAATCTGAGACATCTAGTAATTCCCACCCAACTGGTCCTTATGTTTCATTTACGTGTAAGCACTTAATTGAAAATTTCAGTTAGTACACATAGCACATGATCCATAATGCAGTGCTTAGCCTGGGAAGTCCTTACTTTTGGAGTTTAATAATAAAAGTTTAAATCAGGTTGGAAATGCTGCATATAGTTCCCTGGGAGGGGACAACTTCAAGTGTTACAGACCACCCCCCCAAGCACACACATGCTTATTTAGTTTTGTTCACCCAACCAAACATTTTTCTATGTGAACTATTGTATCTTATGGGACAAGTATATTTGGGGAACAGACACTTAAAGCTAGCACCTAAAAGCCAGTATAAAGCATCCTGAAATTCAGTGGGCTCACTCTGAAGAGAGCAGACTGTAGGGTAAAGTCAGTCAGCAATGCCCTAGATGTCAGCAGCTCTCCAGGACCTACCTTTGTGCTATCTCAAAGGAGCTTGCAACCTCAAGTAACCTAGACATTACTACAAATCAGATACTCCAAGGTTTAGCTGTAATGCTGTATTTCAGTGTCGCCATCAGAATGAGTGAAGGAAAGGTCCCGTTTTACTGTGTCTCTATTTCATAAGCCTGCTTTCCGTGGACAGGTCCCAGGATCAGCAAATGAAAACAAATGTGCAGTTAGCAGGGTTATTTGTGTCCTTTCCCCTCCAGCGTGAGTGCTGGGCCTGGGGGAGTGCGCTGAAGTCATGGCTGTTGTGTGTAATGATATGTTCAGTAACAATCCATTTCCAGCCTTGGACAGCTGAGACACTGCTGTCGCCCCATCACCCAGACAGTGAACAAAATGAGTCATATAATTTTCCTAGCGTGATGTAGGGATCATAAAAATGCATTATGTGGCACCTAACAATGCTGGGTCACAGTATAAAAAAAGCATGCCTCTCCCAGAAGTCCAGGTTGCCATCAGCCAGGAAGCGTTCTTTAAAAATAAGAATATGAGATTTGCTTCTAGCCCTAGAGCCACACAGAAACCTTCAATGGACAGTGTTTCAAAGAAAAGAAAGCACTATGCACTATGATTTTTCAGCTCAACTTTAGCAGATTAGCTTGAGAATAAGCATTTAAATACTACTTGCTAAACTAGGGATAATAATTATCAGTAATTCACATGACAGTTTCATTATTCATCCATTTTACTTCAATGATGGCAGGCTTCCTAGTTGTCTAAGTACTTGGAACTTAAGGCCTTATTTAGGGTGTCGACCTGCCGACTCAAGGGTCCCAGGTTCGATTCGAGTCAAGGGCATGTACCTTGGTTGCGGGCACATACCCAGTAGGGAGTGTGCAGTAGGCAGCTGATCAATGTTTCTCTCTTATTGATGTTACTAACTATCTATTCCTGTCCCTTTCTATCTATAAAAAAATCTATAAAGAGTTTAGGCTGAGGACATGGCAGACCTGGATTCAAATCTCTGCTATGTGACCTTGGGCAAGGTAATCACAAATCCCCCTAAGTTGCAGAGTTCTTACATGAAAACAGTAATCATACACCTCCCCAGGTTCTTTGAAGCTTAAATACAGGGTAGTTCTCTATAAAGCCAGTCCCCTCTGGCATCAGGAAACATCCTAAACAGCAAAGCTAAGTGATCCTCCACACCTTTCCACTCTACACCTACTGCAGCCCAGCGTTCAGCACCACGGACAGCGAGCGCCTGCTTTCCTACCTGCCCCTGGTCAGTTGGTATCTACCTCAAAGACAGGGTCCCTTCCTGTTTCTCCTTTGTCTCCAGTGTGCAGCCAAGTACTCAGTGCGCTTGGCATATAGGGTAATGTAAAAATAAAAGGCATTTATGACTAACTCAAGTGTCAACTCAAACCGCATTTACATGTATTTTGCTTACTTTCACAATAATCTTAGGTTAAAGTATATTTAAATGAGGTGTAAAATATTCATCCAATAAATATTTTCTATTACAACGTGGACATGAATAACAATAATTGCTGAATATATGCATATATGTTTACATGTGTATGTGTGTGCATATATATATATATATATACACACATTAACTGCATTCCAGTAATAATGCATATTTTAAAAAATATATTTTATTGATTTTTTACAGAGAGGAAGAGAGAGGGATAGAGAGAAACATCCATGAGAGAGAATCATCGATCAGCTGCCAAGGTGCATGCCCTTGACTGGAATTGAACCCGGGACTGTTCAGTCCTCAGGCCAACACTCTATCCACTGAGCCAAACAGGTTTGGGCAATAATGCATATTTTTATTATTACTACTGTTATTCAATAACATGAACTAATAATGTTGACAATATTCATTAACAAGTACTTGTTGAGCTGATGCAATGACTTTAGAATGCACACAGCACTGAGTCAGACTTTTTCCCAAGGGGATTTTCTCCCAAATTAGACAGAAGACCAGACACAAACACAGAGAATGAAGGTTAATGCACTCAGGGAAGAAAGAGTGGCCTCATGGCATATACATCAATACCCGATGCTGAAGAGCAAAGTGAGGGGTTCTAAATAGCATGATGCAATTTCATCACCATTATTGAAAATACCCACATCAATGCAAGGACTCAAGCTCACATTCTGAAGGAACGTGGGCCAGAATGTCTCAAGTCAGGGAAGGACCGGATGCAGCAACCACCAGGCAGCCAGCTCTGCAGAAGCAGGTGGAATTGCTTGTGGAAAGCTGTGCATAGAAAGCGTTCAGGGCAAGGACAAAGTCACTCGCTAGTAGCTCCTGCAGGATCCTAAGAAGGTATGAGCAGATGGAAAGGAGCTGGGTGGGTGTTAGTGGCTCCATTCTCTCTACACGATTGTTATTGTCTTTATTTTCAACTCACAAATCATAGTTCTTTACTACAAGCTAATTACAGTTTCTTTTGCTTTTGTACATCTCAGATGATTACAAAATGACATTATTTTCTGGAAAAAGAAATTTGAAAGAAAACACACTAGAAGATTCATAACTTTAAAAACTAATAACAAATAATAAAAATTATTGAATTCCTATTGAATTAAATATAAAGATTAAAAAACATAAAAAACAAAACCCCAAAATATACCAATTATTATCAAATACATGGGTAAGCTACACTTTGCAATCATGGGTTGTATTTAGGCTCTAAACCTTTTCAGCTGAATAATTTCACCATTTATACGCTTCTGTTTTCTTGACTTTTCAAAAATAACTTACATCATCATTTACTGCAAGGATTTAATAATGCAAGGTGTTTTAGCCTCCAAGCAATACCTGGCATATACTATGCCTCAAAAATGTTAGTTTTTTTTTAATGTTAAGCATCTCTATCCCCCCCTCTTTTAAAAGTCTTTATTGTTGAAAGTATTACATATGTCCCATTTGTCCCACCCCAGGCCTACTGTCTTATGGCCTACTATGTCCATAAGTTATACATATATGCATGTAAGTTCTTTCTTTCCATCCTCTCCCACCTTACCTCTGAGGTTTCACAGTCTGTTTGATGCTTCTGTGTCTCTGGATCTATTTTGTTCATTAGATAAGACATCTAAGTGAGATCATGTGATACTTATCTTTCTCTAACTGGCCTATTTGACACACTCCAGGTCCCTCCATGCTATTTCAAATGGTAAGATTTCTGTCTTTTTTACGTTGCATAGTATTCCATTGTGTAGCTGAACACAGCTTTTTTAATCCACTCACTTGCTAATGGGCACTTGGGCTGTTTCCAAATATTAACTATTGTAAATTTTGTTGCTATGAACATAGGGGTGCATATATTACTTCTGATTGGTGTATCTGATCTATTAGGTTATATTCCTAGAAGTGAGATTACTGGGTCAAATGGGAGTTCCATTTTTAATATTTTGAGGAAACTCCATACTGTTCTCCACACTGGCTGCACCGGTCTGCATTCCCATCAGCAGTGCACAAGGGTTCCTTTTCTCTGCATCCTCACCAGCACTTGTCATTTTTGATTCATTTGGTAGCCATTCTGATGAGTGAGAGGTAACACCTCATTGTCATTTTGATTTGCATCTCTCTGATGATCAGTGACTTTGAGCATTTTTTCATATGTCTCTTGGCATTCTATATTTCCATTTTTGAGAAGGGTCTATTTAGGTCCTTTGCCCACTTTTTAATTGAATTGTTTGTCTTTCTTTTGTTAAGTTGTATGAGTTCCTTATTTATTTTGGAGATGAATCCCTTATAAAATGTAACATTGGCAAATATGTTTTCCCATGTAATGGATTCTCTTGCCATTTTGTTGATGGTTTCCTTTGCTGTGCAGAACGTTTTTATTTTGATGTAGTCTCATTTGTTTATTTTCTCCTTAGTTTCCTTTGTCCTGGGAGATGTATCAGTAAACATATTGTTATGCGAAATGGACATATTCTTAGAAAAATACATTCTTCTAAAACTCAATCAGGAAGAATCAGAAAACCTGAATAGGCTGGTAACTACTGATTAAATTGAAGTAATAATAATAATAATAATAATAATAAACTTCTAGCAAACAAAATCCCTGGTCTGGATGGCTTCATAGGGGAGTTTTATCAAACATTTAAAGAACTAACACCTATCCTCCTTAAACTATTCCAAAAAATTTAAGAGGAAGGAACACTTCTAAGTACTTTCTATGAGGCCAGCATCGCCCTAATTCTGAACCCAAATAGGGACACTACAAAGAAAGAGAATTACGGGCTGATCCTTGATGAACATAGATGCTAAAATCTTCAACAAAATATTAGTAAATCAGATCCAACAATGCACTAAAATAAGTTTTTAATTTTGTAGATATGTTTCTTTTACTCTTCCAGACATATAATACTAATGACAATATTAATGATTGTAAGATCTAAAAGTAGATCGAAATAAAGTTTACAGATTCAGCTTTCATCAATTAATTGTATTACTCATATTCAGGAATTCAACAATTAATTGGGAAAACCTTCAAACTCCACAGCCTGGAAGCACTCTTAACCTATTCAGTCACAAGCCTGGGGTCAGTAAGTTCACAGGTAAACTGAAGGGTAAACAGCACATTTTATTTTATGAAAACAACATTGTTACTTGTCAGAAGATGAGGAAAACATTGGACCAATTTTTACCAGGAAAATAGAAGGTAAGGACAAGGAAGTCAAAGAGCAAATCAGTGTCATCAGTCTCTCTTACTAGGCAGCACACTGTTTGTGAGAAATGTGTACAGACATGGAGTCAGAAAATGAGACAAGAATGTCATCAATTATCTATAATAATAAAAGCGCAATATGCTAATTAGACCAGACGTCCTTCTGGATGAAGCCAGGACTTTGAGGGCAGCCCTGGTCCCGGGTGCCTGCTGGTGGCCAGAAGGAAGCCAGTGCTGGCATCCAGGGGAAGGAAGGCCTACTCTTGCACGAATTTTGTGTATCAGGCCTCTACTTTAGGAATAAAGGAGATTTAAATCAGTGTCTCAGGGTATCCCAAACTGTATATGGTTTTTAGGCTATAAAAACTGTACCTTTAATATTGGTTATTATGATGAGACACAAATCTATTGCATATTTTATGTACTCAAAGACATTTGTAGGTAAATGCCATGATAAATTCTGGACTACACCAGCCGCAGCCGTTGTAAACCAAGCCAGCTTGGAGAGGCTGGGACACACTCATGATCAGCTGCTCTGCTCACAGGTAAGGGAGGACAGGGGCACTTCTTCAGTCACAGGCAGAGGAGGGAAAGGGCTCCAGCCTAACAGACCATTTCCAACCTGGCGTGACTGCTCCGGAAACGAAGGTGACACGTGAACAGAGCCCGAGGTCCAGTCACTGTAACAGGAGCTGTCGTTGCCGTGAAAGCACTCCTCAACATCTGCTGGTCAAGTTAACCGGCTGCAAACTCTGAGAGTCACCACAGAGATGCACTTCCGGTTAAACACATGTGAACACAATCATTGGCACTTCCTTAGCCACCGAGGAAGGACCAGAGAGACTGAAAGCTATAGGTCGGGAACCTCAGGCGTTTGTGGAACTCTCTTCTTCATGTTCTGCACTAAGGTAAGAATAAGTCACGTTCAGAGACCTCGTATCCGCATTTTCTGTAATTACAGACGTTTTCAATAGAGGCCCAGTTACTGTTAATATCAACCTGGAAATGTACTTGATTTGATTGCTCTTTAGACCATTTCAAGAACACAAATGACCTTATATAATAACATGCATCATAATTAACAATCTTATATCATATCATGTACCATAATCAATCTGCTCCAGAATTGTCCTCTCTCTATGGATTGAAATAGGAAACTTTCTTCCTCCATGGTGTTCATAAAAAGTCCTTTGTCCATGGAATAATCCATAGAGACATTTATCAGAGTCATGGACAGATATTTGTAAAATACTTGGCTGAATGTGTGCCAGACACGATCATAAGTATCTTACATAGATTATTCCATTTAATAATATTAATATCCTATTAAGTGAACTATTAATACCTTCATTTTACAAAAGGGAAACCGATACTTAGAGAATCCAAGTGACTTAATCGAGGGAAAACGTGTCGCAGGTGTTGGAGCTGGAACCTAAGGATGTGTCGTTAGGGTGACTGTAAGCACCAGAGTTAACGGCTACTGAGCACCACTGCGCCTCGCTCTGCAGACACCCCGCCTCCCGCGTTACCAGCCAACGCAGCCTCACAGCTCTGCACCTGCTCTGGGCGCATGGTGCCGCCTCTGGGCATCCACAAGTGATAGTGCCCGCGGTTATCTGCAGGCCCAGCAGACAAGACGGAATCACAGTAACGGTGGACATGGCAAAGCGGAGGCTTCAGAAAGCAGTGATGTGGCGCTTTTCAAACATCTCCTCAGGTCTTGGACGCTCCCATAGAGAGGTGCGTTTGGACTGAGCATAAGGACGTGCCGGTCACCAACAGCAAAGAGCAGAAACGACACCGGGACTTATAAGTCCTGGAAAACAATGGCCTGGAGTCCTGGCCCCGGAGAAAAGCCAGGCTGCGGGGAGCCACGCCACACAGGACAGCTGGGGTGCTGTGCCCCCAGGTTAGGCTCCAGACCCGTGACTGAACTAAGGTTCCAGGGGGCTCTTGGGGTCCAATCTCCCACTCAAGGCCCCAGACCTTGGGAATCAGAGACAAGACCCCGCCCTGCCCTTTTGAATACTGACCGGGAGATCTGAGCACATTGACATGGTTGTCTTGTCCTGACAAAATTGGGGAAATTGTTCTGCGGAGGGAACACTTTTAATAACTGTGACGATATTCACAATGAGAAGGTGCACCTGAGCTATACCTGCCACAGCGCACGTTCTGTAGCTGAAAGGAGGGGTTTTCCAGAAAGAACTTGAAAATATTGCTTAGCATAAATAGACTATAAAAACACTTCTGCTATTAATTAATATGTTAATTATGGATTTCAAGCACTCAGTAAATGAATGAGTGGAATGAAGGTAAAATTATTTAAGTTTCTGCTGTTGGTTGTGGCTGCTGATGAAAGGGAGGAGTGTGCTAAGTGTAAAATACACACCAGCATTGGAAAACTTAGTATGAAAAAAGATTTAAAGAAATCTCATTAAATTTTTACATTGATCAATATTTTGGATATTACCTCATAGTTTTTATATTGATTACATGGCTAAAATGATAATATTTTGGGTAGTGGTTAACTAGAATATGTTACAAAGTAATTTTATCTTTTTATTTTTTACTTATTTTTGTTATTTTGACTCCTAGAAAATTTAAATTTAACTGTAGTTTACATGGTGTCCCTGTTGGACAGAATTGGATGAAACTATTATTCTTTCTTAAAAATTATTATACTATCTAATAAAATAGTAATATGCAAATTAGCCATCACTCCGCTACACCCACCAGCCATGCCCATCAACAATCAGAGCGAGTATGCAAATAAACCCAACCAAGATGGCTACAGCCTCACAGAGCAGGAGGGAGGCTTGGGTTTCTCCGACAACAGAGGAAACCAAGCTTTCCACCTACCCTCACTGGCCTAAGCCTCCACTCAAGGCTACAAAGTTTTAATTATAGGAGGTAAACAAATACAAACAGAAATGGTGGCAGCCACAGAGCAAGCAGGAGGCTTGGCTCCACTCCAGGCTACAGTTTCAATTGTAGAAGATACATAAATCCCAGATACCAGGGCCTCTGCTTGGGTCACCAGGGGGTGTGGCCGGCCTGAAAACCAACACAGGCCCCTCACTCAGGCTGCCCCACACCCCAAGGGAACCCCCACCCTGATCCAGGACATCCTTCAGGGCAAACCAGCTGGCCCCCACCTGTGCACCAGGCCTCTATCCTATCTAATAAAAGAGTAATATGCAGATTGACCATCACTCTAAGGATGGCTGCCCCCATGTGGTCAAAGATTCTGCCCCCATGTGGACACAAGATGGCCACCACAAGATGGCCAGCAAGGAGGGCTGTTGAGAAGGATCAGGCCTGCAAGGGAGGGCAGTTGGGGGCAATCAAGCCTGCAGGGGAGGGCAGTTAGGGGTGACCAGGCTGGCAGAGGAGGGAAGTTGGGGGTGACTGGGCCTGCAGAGAAGGGCAGTTGAGTGGAACCCAGGTCTGCAGGGGAGAGCAGTTGGGAGGACCAGGTCTGCAGGGGAGGGCAGTTTAGGGGTCACCAGGCCTGAAGGGTAGGGTAGTTAGTGGCAAACAGGCTGGAAGGGGAACAGTTAGGCATCAATCAGGCTGGCAGGGGAGTGGTTAAAGGGTGATCAAGCTGGCAGGCAGAAACGGTTAGGGGCAATCAGGAAGGCAGGCAGGTGAGCAGTTGGGAGCCAGCAGTCCTAGATTGTGATAGGGCAGTTGGACATCCCTCAAGGGGTCCCAGATTGGAGAGGGCTGCAGGCTGGGCTGAGGGACACCCCATGCCCCATGCACGAATTTCATGCACTGGGCCTCCAGTATATTTAATAATGAAAAACAGAATCTTATTAATGATTCTCATTTTGTCACAAATTTCTCCAATTCTGAAAAGAAGAGGACTGAGTTTAGTTTTCCAATGATTTCTCTCACCCAGGTTGGTGTTGTATGGCTTCTAATGGCTTACCATTCTAAGACAAGGGGAAAGGCTTGGTGCTAGAAACCCTCAGAGAAGCCACCACTGTCCCATTAGCGCTGTGCCTCCTGGGGTGTGGCACTCGCTAAGATTCTGAGTGTTTTAAATTCTCTCCTCATTTTCACACTAAAACACAATGTAGCCAACTCTTTCGCAGAGTTTCTTTATTTCCTCGCTAACTTTAAATGTATTTCCTCATGAATATAATTCATTTCTGTTTCCCTAGATTTGACACCTCTTGAAGCAGAGAGTTAAGTGATGAAAATGCAATAACTAAAACCATCTTTAAACAAAGGCGCAGTAGCGTGGGGACTGTTCAGAAGCGGGAGGGCTCTATATGAACATTTCCAAAGTAGGAAGATTTAGTTTTATTTCGTAAAGACCGTGGCTTTAGTTTGGAAGGTTGGAACGGCTGTGCACTCCCAGGTGAGCCTCCCACTCAGCTGAACCGCTGCACAGACTCAGGTCACGGCTTCCGGCAGCTCCGGCTGCTCTTCCTCCACGCGGCGCTGGCCCTGTGCCCACCGGGATGTCACGCCCCTCGGGCTGCGGGCCCTGCCCCAGCCTCACCCCCAGGCCTGGCCCTCACCCTTCCTGCTGGGCTCCTCCCATCTGCCTCCGCCTCGGGGCACCGTGCAGGCCAGGCGGACAGGGATCGCAGCCCTGTGATCGGCTGTGTCCTCCCAGGAAGCGTGTCATCCTGCCCCACGCAGCTGCGGCCTGATTGTCTGGCGGCCTGGAGGCAGCAGGTGGCCCCTGAGGGCCGCACCTTCAGCGGGCGCAGCAGAAGCGGGGGCAGCAGTGGCCGGGGACCTGGGGGCCGGAGGTGGGGAGCACCGGGGTAGGCCTGGGTCTCTGGGCCTGACTGAGTTGGGGGCTCCTGCCACGGATTGAAAGTCCCCAGGAGCCGGGCGGGTGGAATGGGCTGTGAGGAGAGCAGCCTCATACCTGCGGCTGAGGCCTCAGCATGGCCGCTCCCTGCACTGGGTGTGTCAGCAGCACACATGCGCCAGGAGTGTCAGCAGCACACATGTGCCAGGTGTGTCAGCAGCACACGTGCACCAGGTGTGTCAGCAGCACACGTGTGCCAGGTGTCTCAGCAGCACACATGTGCCAGGTGTCTCAGCAGCACACGTGTGCCAGGGTGTGTCAGCAGCACACAGGGTCCCTGATGGCAAAATGCTGGGAGCAGGGCTGTGCTCCTCTGCGTCTCACAGGCTCACAGCGGAGCAGAGAGCAGCCTGCGGCTCACACAGCGGCGTGGGCAGGTCTGCTGTCCACCTGAGATCTCTCAGCCTCAGCCACACTGTCTCAGGGCTGGCAGCCCCGTCCACCTGAGGAGCCTGGAGACACAGTTTCGGTCACAAAACCATGCATCTGCCATCACCAGCCGCTGGCTGCCCAGTCGCAGGCCAAAGAAAGGCTGTTTCTCCAAGTCCACCACGAGTTCTCGTGTGACCTGAGGTTACACGCAAATATCTAACTGTGGGGCGGAATTCAGTCCTAGTAATCAAACACATCCTTAAAAAGTCCTCCCTGTGCTGAGAGCTTCTTTACAGTGTCCATGGCAACTGAAGTCCAGGAATGTTTTGTTTACATGCCTGGGATAAGGAGAAGCTGCCACAATGTCACAGGAACATAAAGGAAAGCTGTTCATCACGCCCACAGTCTAAACTACAGCGTTGTAAGGTGCCTTTGTTTTCAACCAACAAGTGCAGGACTGACAGAGAAAGAAAGCGATAGCCTTCACAGGGGTCCTTTCTGTCGAAAACTGTGACTCTGACACTTCACTTTTTCATACTAACAATTGCACCTAAATAGACACTTCCCCCTGTGGAAAGACACACATGGCACTTTTCCATTAGGGATGTGCGGACACACAGACAGCCAAGAGACACATGAAAAAATGCTCAAAGCCACTAATCATCAGAGAGATGCAAATTCAAATGACACTAGGTATCGCCTCACTCCTGTCAGAATGGCTACCATCAACAAATCAACAAACGACAACTACTGATGACGTGAGAAAAGGTACCCTCGTGCACTGCTGGTGGGAATGCAGACTGGTGCAGCCACTGTGGAGAACAGTATGAGTTTCCTCAAAAATTGAAAATGGAACTCCCATTTGACAAGTGATTCCACTTATAAGAATATATCCCAATAAACTAGAAATACCAGTCAGAAAGGACATATGCACCCCTATGTTCATAGCAGCTCAATTCACCAGAGCTAAGATTTGGAAACAGCCTAAGTGCCCATCAGCAGATGATTGGATTAAAAATCAGTGGCACATCCACACAATGGAGCACTATGCAGCTGTACAAAGGAAGGCTCTCTTACCATTTGCAACAGCATGGAGGGACCGGGAGAGCATCATGCTAAGTGACCTAAGCCAGTCAGAGAAAGACAAATATCACATGATCTCATTCATATGTGGAATCTAATGAACAACATAAACTGATAAACAAAACAGATCCAGGGACATAGAAGCATGGAACAGAGTGCATACTCTCAGAGGGAGGTGGGAGGTGGGGGGTGGGGAGAAAATGACCAAAGAAGCTGCAAGCATCTATGCGTAACCATGGACACAGACAATAGTGGGGTGGAGGCTGGGGCGGGGTGGGGATGTAGGGGTGGGCAAGAAGGGATCAGTGAGGGGAAAAGGGGACGCCTGTAATTCTTTCAATAAACGTTTAAGCAGTAACTATCTTTCTTCATGAAGGACAAGTTTTAAGAGAAACAATGCTTTGACGGCAAATGAGTGGCCATGGAAGACAGCGGCTCCCACTGAGGTTCGATGCCACGGCCTGGGTCTGCAGAGGCGGCCACAGCTGGATTCCTCGTTGCTTTCTTACCATCAGTGCGAACGTCAACACTGAGAAAGGCATGCCGTGCTATGAATTACAAAGGAAAAGGTTTGGACCTTACAGGCCACATCCATCCCTGCAAAGGCTCCCGGGCCACTGTGGGAGAACAATAGACAGTGACCTTTATTATTTCTACATAGAACCACCCAATGGCCTTCTTGTGCAGTCACAGGAGGGCGTGATGGAGCCATCACGTGTTTCACGCCCAGCGTTTCCATTTCTGAAGACCACAGGGGACCCAGGCAGGCTGCCTTGGCACCTGTCCGCCCCCTGGATGTGGGGCCTGGGGCCTCTCCCCCAGAAAGCCCGTTAGGGGGAAGGGATGTCCACGTCTGGGTCCCTGGGGCACGCAGGCGCGTGGAGAGGCCTGCGCATTAAGCAGGAGCCTTTGCTGCCCTCAGCAAGACAAGCCCCAAATGACCCTCCATTGGCTGGGCCGCCCTCTGATTCCCAGGAGGGGGAGCACTTTCCACGCTGCACCAGCCAGTTACCGACCCCACTGAAGCTCAGACGCGTGAGTAGACGTTTCCCGGAGTAATTCACTCTCAACCCAAACTGAAGCGGAGCATTGGCCGCCCTCTGGGACTCTACAGACGGAAGCAAGTCCTTCAAACTACCTTTAGTCACACTTTTAAGAAGGAGCTCTCACTGCTTCCTACAAGGGCATGCGTTGCAAATACAGCATTTTATGCTTATATTTGATTATAAACAAACCATAGACATGTTTTTAGGTTTGACTTACAAACAAGCAACAGACATATGCAAGATTTTAGTGGGAGATTAACTAGGAGATCCAGAGGCACTAAAACAAGTAGAAAAGGCTTCTAATCTCTGCTGCATGATACACATGCCATGCTATTATTTTAGAACATAGCAATTTTCCCCCTTTTTAATTAGCAAATCAGAGCCTTCTGCATCCTAAGGGAGTGGGATGAAAGCCAAACACGTTAGAGGTCTGGTTGAGGGGCCTTTTCTATTTTGCTGGAAGTAAATGATGTGTCTGAAGAGTATGTAGCTTGACATTCTGATATCTGTTTAAAAGCAATTCAGCCGGCCAGGGGTCCACCAGACTGATGGTGCCAGAGAGCTGATGGGATTGTACTTGAAGTAAATGATACAGACTAAACCCAGGAGTAGACATCTGCCCCAGAATCCCTCCGAGATCGCGGTGTCTGTGGATTTTGCCTCTGAAGCCTCTCCGGCTGCAAGTCACTGAGTATTCAGGGTCCCAGCCTCTTCCGGGGACCCAGGCACATTCCGAGTCCTCACAGGGGCCAGGAGCACTGCTGGCTGTATCGCCTCCCTCGTCCTCAGCTCTCCGGACCACAGGGCTGGAGCTCCCTCCTCGTGTGTGTGTCTGAGGCTCAGGTCTGTACCAGGTCTGCACGCCTGATCCTTTAGATAGGAGCCCTGGTGCGGGCACGGCGCTCTACCCCAAACCGAGCTGCCCCGCCAGGTAGAAAACCCCGGCTTCAGGATTGAGTTCCGTTTCTAACTCAAGAACAGACCTATTTTCCCCCATTGTCCCCACCCTGCTCTGCCTACCCCTTTTTGATAGTGTGGGTTTTTTGGCATTTGTCACTTTTTGGTTTCCAATATAGCAGCCCATCAGCAGGGTATGGTTTTCAAATGTTCTCGTTGCAGAAGGACTTTCTGTTAAAAAGGCGAAGAATGAAGGCCACGGCACGGAGGGCAGGAAATGTACTGTGCGAGTCATCATTCTTCCTCTTAAAGGCCCAGACGGCTCGCCGTCTAATGGGCCCTGTGCAAAGACACACACGGCACGTCCATTAGGGACGCATCGCAGAAGCCAACTGCCTGCACTTCTGCCCGGCCTCATTCAGATGAGCCACTTTTGTGTCCAATGGACTACGGCACAAGACAATTAATCCTTCCCACCTTCAGTTCCCGGAGGAGGGTGGGACAAAGGAAAAGCGAAAACCAACCATTCGGGACTGTTCCATTTGGTCTACAGCAATTATTTAATTGAGCCATGATAATCCTGTGAGGTGGTGACATGACCCACATTCACAGGGAGGACACTGAGGCAGCTCAGAAAGGTGCTGTGAGGGCCCAATATTCCAGCCTGAGTGCACAGCCAAGTTAAATCTGATGTCAGTAAAGTGAGGGAGGGGTTAAAGGCTGCTGGGGTGATGGGAGGAAGGGTTAAGACCAGCTGGGAGTGATGGGAGGGAAGGGTTAAAGGCTGCTGGGAGTGATGGGAGGGAAGGGTTAAGACCAGCTGGGAGTGATGGGAGGAAGGGTTAAGACCAGCTGGGAGTGATGGGAAGGAAGGGTTAAGAGCTGCTGGGAGTGATGGGGGTCTGCCCTCTGGCTGCTTGAGGCAGGAAGCCAAGGCCCCTCACCAGCAGCCTGAGGGGGGCTCAGTGCTCCTTGGTCCTGTGTTCTGTTCCAGCTGCTCTCTGAGGTCCGCAGTGAGTTCCAATCGGCCTGGTCCACGCTGCGGAGCCTGGAATACCTGCTCCAGCAAGTGGCTTTTCCTGCCAGACATTCCTGGGCCTCTCACCCTCACCTTACCTGTCCCATTTGAGTGCAGGACAGAGGACTCCTGCCTGGCCCAGCCTCCGTGGAGGGTCAGACACTCAGTGGGCGTTAGCTCTCTGCTGCAGGGACACCCACGGTCTCAAGGTTAGGTGCTCAGTGAGCAGGGCCCATTGCAGACCAGCAGCCACTTCTCCACAGGAGGGCGCTATCTGCACATCAGGCCTCTGGATGGACCGAGCTGCAGGTGGACCCAGAGGCTCCACCCAGTCCTCTGTGCCACGGACACCTCAGGTGTGGTTTCCAGACCTGCCGGCTCTGCCACTCGAGGTTGTCTGTTTCCTGTGTGTCCAACAAGGACGTACATTCCAACATTCACCCAAGGCCCTCACTTTCCACAGGAGACCTTCCTGAGGCTGAATTCAACCAGCTTTGTAATACAGCAATCCCCACATTGGCATTTGTGTTTGATTTCAGCAATATCAACCCTGCAGCTATGGAAGTGAGAGCTTAGTTCAGGCTACTATGGAAGTTCTCTGATTCTCAGATAGTGGGTGACGCTGAGAGTTGACAGGCCTGAGCTTGTCATTTACTCTTGGTCCCTCACGTGCTCTCAGGGAAGACTCCACCCAACGCCAATCCTCCTGGTCCTCCTCGCTGTTCCAGGGGCCAAGTGCTACCTGGGAGCTCAAGCTGCCTGCTCCAAGGGCCCTTCATTGCCATAAACTACAGGCCCTCATCCACCACACATTAATTCCATGTGTGTAGGGAGCGGCTATAGGGGTAAGCACAGCCCTCTTAGCATCATTAAGCTTGACCTTATGAGGCCCCCTAGATCCTAGCTAGGTAGCTGATGGGCTGTGGGAGGTGCAGCAAGCGCTGCCAAACAAGTGAGTTCATGGGCATTCTAAAATCTCCTGATCCGCACGTTGAATGCTAACTTCCAGAAAAATTTTAGAACAGATCATTAGTAAGTAGATTTTTTTCAACCATTTGTAATCCCTTACAATGCATAGTATTTTTAAAGTTTATGTAACTCTTTCATATATGGCATAATCTTATTTAATCATAGAAATTATCTCCAGAAACTACCAAGAGTTTAGGAAGACTAATTGATACTAAAATAAATATTTCCCATTTTGATACTAGAAATGGTTATAATTTTAAAAGCTTCAGAAATTTAAAATCTTAATTTTTGGAAGGTATTTTATGAACATTTCTCTTCTAGCCAAATAGGCAACATTAAAGAAATGTGGCTACATAAGTATCTAGTTTGTCAGAATTATGTCTTGAAATTATGCTCTCAAATAGTATTAGTTAATTAATCTATTTTATCATTATTTACATATATAACATATAGTCATGGAGAATATTTTTAGAATATATTTTAATATTTTTTCCATTTATTGGTCACTAGAAGGTAGTGATGCAAGTCTGGGCGAAGCTGCTAGTATATTAGAACACAGGATAAAAATGTTAAGAGAATTATCTATAGGGAAATTATAAAACAAAACGAACAAAATGAATGTCAGCATGAACAGAGTGTGAAAGGACACTTGCCTAAACAGGATTTTGCATGAATGAGATCTTCATATTTTTTGATAAAGAAATCTCTTTGAGGTGAAATGAAAGCATTGCTCAGAAGGCATCCGGAAGACGCCGGTCACATTCACAGAAATATGAGGAAGCGTAGATTGAGAGAGTTGGGCCTAGGAAACCTTCCTCCTAGCTCTCTGACAGAAATTGAAACAGTCCTGTACATTCAAACTCCCACTGTTTGCAACAGTTACCGACACTGTAGGGAGGATTGCTGCAAAGAGAATCAGGAAAACAATAAAAGGTCTAGAAATCATCCACAAGGAAAATGTTGTAAGGACAGGGGCTGCTTGGCTGAGAGAATAAAAAATAAGACTTTCATGGGATGGCGATGGCGGTGGAAGTATCAGAATCGGTATTTTGTTGATAAAATGTCAGGCTTCTGGAACAATCCATATGGTGAGTGTGAGACCAGAGTAAACATTACGAAATACGGACTTAATCTTAGTCTAAGGCAGTCCCAACAGTCGTCATGCGTGAAAGTGCTCACGAGAAGTGTGATCACCACTGCTGACAGGTGTCCTGCAGGCAGGTTCTGACTGAGCCCCAGTGGGTGGGCGGCCGGTGTCCGCTCGCTCAGATCCATCATCCTGAGCATACAGCTCAGGAGATTTATATCAACAGACCACTGAGAACGGCAGAGCTATTTGACCTGTATTTTTTGACCACTTTCCCCATCCCTTCTATTGATCTAAGCGCTGGGACTGATAGCCAAACACCGGCAGGTTGCGGAGTTAAATCCGCGGATGACAGCGATAGGGTAACTCCCACGGAGAGGCTCTTCTTTTGATCGTATGGACACACAATGTCTTCCCAGGGACCTTACAAATCCATGTTCACGCGTGAACACCTACGGCCTTCTAAATTCAGACTGGACTCTGTTTATATTGTTAAAATTATGACCCTCAAATATAAAAATAAAACACACACATAACATTTGGCAAAAATCTATAATAAGGTACATATATCTCTTAAATATAGCACATAGTATCATGTTATTAAAATTAGCAACTGATTCATAACGCCATAAGATGAAAAGGTGAAATAACAGAGAGGCAGCCCTTTAAAGCAGGATCTTTACCCACAGATTAAAGGGAAAATACGCTTTATTGCTAGGGAAGCGATTTCCCACAGATAAAAACAACCACGGAAAGACGTTAAGTTCACAGCAGCGCAGTGGCGGCTGGGAATCAGAAAAGAAGCTGCCCAGTTTACTCACTCAGGGTTTGCTTCCACGGAAGCCTCTGAATCTGTCCCAGCTGCTGGTGTTTCTAAGCTAAAGCTCAGAGTTTTCTCTGAGCTTCCCTCGGACCCGAACTTGCATCTCTGCTCAGAACTGCTCTGAGAGTGAGGGAGACTGGAGAAAGGCTCTCCCCTCTATGTGCTCAGCAACTGGTTCCAAGACACCCAATTAGAGGACAGTTACTTGTGATCATATATAACTAGAGCCCAGCGTGGTGCTGCCCACCCTCAGGTCGCCGGGCACTCCTGGGGCCCCACAGCAGCCGTGGCCACACCTTGCCTCCCTCTCCGGCCCTTGAAGCAGCTGCTACTGCTGATCAGGCCCTGCCGCCGCCCCTGACACTGCGTGTGCAACCTCCTCCTGTCCCATCGGCCTGGTACAGCTTCCTGGTTAATTAGCACATTTCTCTACTATATATATGTATATAAGATAATCTATAGTGGATAGATTATCTTCCATTTCCAAGATCAGTTTCCATGAGATGATAGTTGTAGTTTACATTTTCCGGGACCGGAGTTTGTTAATACATAGTTGTGTGGAGATGCTGGATGCCATGAGGACTCTGGGAACTGTGGGGCAAGAAGGGAACATGAGGATTCTGGGAACTGTGGGGCAAGAAGGGAACATGAGGATTCTGGGAACTGTGGGGCAAGAAGGGATTTCTGACTGTTATCAACCAGGACCCGTCCCTGTCCCCAAGCCTTCCACGTGGTTTTTGATCTGTGGCAAATTTGTGGATAAAGGGACCCACTCACCATGCTTGGGTTTTCTCCAATAAAGACATCTCTTTCTGTTCCTGGGCCGACTCCGCCAGGATGGGACACAGGCACGGCCCTGACAGTCCTGCGGAGGAGGCCCTCTCCTGGCCGGGGCCTCTGAGAGAGCGACAGGAGCAGCTTCTGAAGGGAGGACACAGTCTGACTCAGACGCCCAGGGCTGCTCACAGCAAAGCCATTACTCCCCTTTTGTAGATGAGGAAGCTGAGGCTGCGATGAAGATATTGTGATCACATGCACTCACATCCCATTGGTGTGCACACCAAGTTAAACGGCCAGGTTAAATGTCAAAGATTTACATCTGGAAGATTCACAACCATGCGGAATAACAGGCTACCATTTGAGAAGAAAGGATTTGGACAAGCGCATGGAAAGTTGGAGTCATTTCAGGTGTGTTCAAAGTGAATTTCCATCTGGTTTGTGTTGCTCGGTGGTTAGAGTGTAGGCCTGTGCACCGAAAGGTCTCGGGTTCAATTCCCAGTGCAGGTTCAATCCCCAGTTATGGTCAAAGCGAGGGAGGGAGGCAACTGATTGATGTGTTTCTCTCACATTGATGTTTCTCTCTCCTTCTTCCCCGCCCCCTCCACACTAAAAATCAATGGGAAAAAATATCCTTAGCTGAGGCTTACAAAAACTTCAGGTGTGGATGCTAAGCTTCAGCTATAAATGTGAGTGATAACCTCTGGCAGATGAGTCACCCGGTGACGTACACTTCTAAAGAAGGCCTCCGCTCAGCGCCGGCCTCCGGACATGGACTCGGAGGACGCTGTGGGGAGAAGCCCGAGAGCCTGCGGAAAGAGTTCTCAGGCTCAGGCCTTCAAAGTGCCCGCGTGCTCTGCCCCTAACCTGACCAAGGTGGTTCCCGAGGCAACCAGCTTTGCAAAGAAACATGGAATGAGTGTAATTTGTATGTATGCTAATTTTTCATCTACATGAGCCATTCCCTTGAGATGTTCTTTTGGTATTCATATTTAGCTAGTGCTAATGTGTGACTATAATTAAAATTTTAGATTAGCTACTTATTCGTTAACTTTGGTATTTTCAATGAGAGGTTTTCATAGTCTTTGTTTTGTACCACAACTATTTATTAAGAAAAATGCAATGGGCAGCACACAATCCTAAATTCTGCTATTGTTGGGTGCCTGGCCTAAGAAGGATTAGATTTCTGGCAAATGGCACTCATTGACGTAATGCCTGACCTACTGTAGGCATAGGACAAAGACTTAGTAAAGAAAAAGAGCAGAATCTTCTGAAAGATACAATAAAACTTATAAGACTTCAGAGTTTCCTAATTGCACTCAGTCTAAAAGATGATTCCTTTGCTGCACATTCTCAAATCCGGCAGAGAGGAGAAAGCACCCATCTGATGAGAGACAGACACACAGGGAAAGAGAACAGCTAACTGGTCAAGCCAAGAGCGCCGAACGTCTCAGAGGGACCTAAACCCTCTCCTGGAACGTCCCTCCCAGCAGATAAGCAGGTGACAGGCATCTGTGCCTATCTTATCCTCTTTCTTCTTGACCTGGAAATTAGGCCTCCAGTCTCACTTACCACCACACATGGTTTAGCCCAGTGGTTGGCAAACTGCGGCTTGCGAGCCACATGCGGCTCTTTGGCCCATGAGGGTGGCCCTTCCACAAAATACCATGTGTGGGTGTGCACAAACAGAAGTCAGTTTTCGGCTCTCAAAAGAAATTTCAATCGTTGTACTGTTGATATTTGGCTCTGTGGACTAATGAGTTTGCCGACCACTGGTTTAGCCTGTCTGTATTACCCCGAGACATCATCTTTATGAATGTAGAAGAGGTGAGGAGGTGAGTTTACCAGAAGAGAATTCTCTGGAAAGAGGAGCATTAGATTTTAGGGCGAGAAAAGCATTGCTACAAATAGTAATCACAATTAGGAAATGGGAAAAGCAGTGAATGGATGAATGAAGCTCGTAGGTGTCTACAGAATGAGCCGCAGCCCTAGGCAATCGCTACCTTCTGGTGCCATTATTACTATTATTTGTCATGTTGCTGTTTAGTATCAATTTCTCCCACTTTTGATACCTGCCGCTTTTGAGAAATTATCTCTTCTATTCTTCATAGCAAGGTAGGAATTCACTCAAGTGCATCGCCTTTTCTACCAATAAGTAGACAGGGAACCCAAGTTTGGCATTTGGAAACTGTCCTTATAAACATAATTGTGCGTGAAAATGATAATTTAAACGTGTCCCCATGAGTCTAGGAAGGACGTTTTAGATCCGGGAGTCACTCAGGACTCATTGTTGTCCATGTGTGGTTCTCCAATCTTCTCATGGATGCTGTGAACTCTCACACGACCTTTTAATCCGTTCTGCTTGCTTAGATTAGCCAGAGTTAGGATCTATTTCCGGAAACTTAAAAACACAAAAACAAACAAACAAAAGCACACACCCTACTGCACTGCTTGTGTGTGACTGGAGCTCAGAGCTGTCACTCATGAAGCCTCTACAGCTCCCTTGGAATTTGTCCCTCAACCCAGCAGCTTCCTTTCCCTCTGTCCGGCCCCTTCAGAGCTGACACGTCTGACCTCCCTGCTCTCGCCTGAGTCCATCTGTTGTGAATACCGACCACAGCCTGGTCACATCCTGAGATGTAGCTGTTCCACACCTGAGCCCTGTATCTGAAAGAAGTCATCAATGTATTTAACGGTATTTTCGTTTTTGTGTCAGATCTTCGCCGTGCACTCTTCCCTCGGTATCAGATGCTACTTTCCCATCGCTAATGCTGCCATGGCTGACCAAAATCATAAGTAGCTCTATTTAATAAGCTAAAGTCACAATCATTTACATGGAAAATAAATCAGCATGAGATACAAGTTTAATTCCACCACAAATAGGTATTTTCTGAAATAGCAAAGGCTATGTTATGGCTTCAAATGGAAAAAAAAAAAAAAGAAAGACAAGAAGGCTCTTATCTCTGCTTTTCGGATCATGCTGACTGTATTTGTGGTTGCATAGGATGCTGAACAAAACTCCTGCTTGCTTCTTACGAAAACTCCACTCCCAATTCTGTAAGTGCAATTACTTCCTGTATGTCATCACACTGTGCATTTCATGGCTTTAAAATAACCCTTATAGTAAAATTTATCAATGTGCTACAAAAAAACACTTCATTCATTGACCTGGTAACATAATGATAAAAATACTATTTTATTGTTTTTCCCAAATAAATAGAAAATATTGCTCAATAATTTCCACACACACACACACACACACACACACAAAGGTTATATGAAGAACCATGCAGATGAATGAAAAAATGCTACTTGGGGCCTCAAACAATTAATATTCACTTATTTTTCAGGAAAAAATTGGGTGATAATCACACAAAAATGTGGGTGATGTTTCCTGTGCTCTGATTGTGCCGTTTGCAGCTGGCATCACGGTGGGCGCGAGGCCCAGGGCGGAGGCGTCTGGTGGCCCGCAGGGAGGAGGCAGGGTTCCGGCGCTGCTGCGCCCGCAGATGGCACAGGGCAGTCGGGGGCCGGGCAGCCACGGGCACCCCGCTGAGAGGAAGCCCACCCAGGCCGCCTCGTTACTCCACGAGAGAGCGTCATCTCCAGCGACCAGAGCCCAGTGTTCAGATCTCAGTGTACACGAGCAACACAGACCAGAGAGAAGAGCACGGGGCATCGCAGCGCTGGGGAATGAATCGGAGCCGCAGACGCGAGTGCAGCTAACGGGTGCAGCAGCTTCTGTCCCGGAAGAAAGCTTTAAGACGATTCTCCGCTGTCACACAGAGCTGCTGTCACCTTCCATCACACGGGGAAGTCCGTGAACAGAACACCAGGCCGGTTCGCAGCGGCCTCCTCACCTCTTAAATGTCAGCTCTGCGGGTCCTTTCACAGGAACGCCCGTCTCCAAGAATCACAAGGTCAGCTGGAGGAGGGGACGGGGGGGGGGGTGCTCCCGAGGGAAAAAGGCTTGGGTCACAAGGGGAACGTGGCCAGGGGCACGGGTGCTGTGCCTGCATCCCTTTTCTGATAGAAATTTCCTTGCTTGAGTTCCCGGATCCAATGCCACTTTGAAGTGACGGACTGAGCACTGGGCTGTTCACTCACCAGGTACTCACTCAGGCGTTCCGCTGACCCGCCCGCAGAGGCCAGAGGGACGCGGAGGCTGTGGCCCGCCGCGCCAGGCTCGGCAGGAGGGAGCGTCACAGGGCCGTGCTGGCCCCGCTGGGCAGGAAGGAGGCTGTGGCAAAGCCAGCCTGGCCTGAGGGCGCAGCATCCGCTGTGCAGCAGCCCGGGGGGCAGGAGGAGGGCCGGGACCTGGGACAGACAGCAGGCCTCCGCCAGCAGGAGCGGGTCTGCACTGGGTGAATGCAAAGTCCTCGGAATCCCCCGGGACGCGCCTGCCTTCCATTGCTGCTGCTACATCAGATGGAAGGCTGGCCTTTCGGGGATTCTAAACTCATCCCGAGAGGTTTCTGGATTTCAAACAACAAGCGTCCTCTCACCTGCCTGTCTCTGGGTTAGCCGCTGCCATTCGCCACCGCAATTCACATAAAATTAAGACGCGGCCTTAGGGAGAGAAGCGTGTCAGCAACGTCTCGAAGGGGAGTGGGCTATGGACTCAGCTCTCCCCCCCTCGCTCTCTAAATCCCATTCACCCCCACAAGGCTGCTGGCTCTGCGCCTCAGAGAACGCTGACAGGGGGAGCCCTCGAGGACCCCGCTGGCCGTGGCGTGGTGCTCTTTGCGAGTTTGAGAATATCTGCGCTTTGAAAACAGTCCTTGTAACAAGTGTAACTCTAAAGCAAAAGCGAAATTCTTGCAAGCCCTTGCTGAGTACATTATATTCGTTACACTTAAAAACAGGAGGGCGTGAAACCAGCTGTGCCTGGGTCAGGGAATTAGGTACAGACCTCTCTGCTTCAACACGGAGCCGAAACGGACGTAACTAAACGAAAAAGCAGAGTCCGAGTGAGGCCCGGCCTGTGCCCGGGAACGTGCCCGAGGCCGGCCGGCCGCAGCCTGGGCCGCGCTGGCAGAGCGGCTGCAGGTCCTTCTAGCTTCCAGCCTCCCCCACGTGGACAGAGGGCCCCGAGTCCGCACGTCTTCCTTCCCCATCAGCCCCGTCCAGCCCCGACTCCCCCCTGACTTCCGCCCGAGGCCGGGACAGGCCCTTAGGAAGGTGGTCATTCCTGCAGCCACGTCATGCAAGCATCATTCTCGTCCCCACATGCTAACAGATGTGTTAACATAATCACGGTGTGCATGAGCTCAAAGAATATACGTACTTGTGATGTAAAGCGGTCACAGTTGTGTAAGCAACCATGCCCGTCCAGCCACGGAGACAATCGCCTGGACCAGCACAGGCGCCGCAAGCACCTACTCGGAGCCGGTGACTCTGAAAACCAATGGCTCCCCGTCGCCAGCGCACTGGGCACGTCTGTTCCCACAGAGGCCCTCTCCCTCATCAGGGAACAAACCACAGGAAACCCAGTATTCTGTGTTCAATAAGCGCATTTTTCCAGAACAGTCTCCTGCCTGCCCGGGAGCTGTGACACGTGAGGCTTTCTAGTGTGATTTGCTGCTGATGACCCGTTAGAGGGAGACGCTCTCCTAGGGGCTCGCCAATGATTTCAGGCAGATCTCGCCAATGATTTCAGGCAGATCTCGCCAATGAGATCGATCAGGCAGATCTCGCCAATGAGATCAGGCAGATCGCTCGGATGCTGTTAGCCGCTGGCCCAGGACACCAGGGGCTTCAAGGTACCCGCCTCCTGTGCTCTGTTGTGGCCGCCGCCGCCTGCTTGTGGCTGTGGCCAGGTGCTCGGTGCGCACACCTCCACGGGTGCGTCTTCTCTCACTCAGGCTCTGGGTGCCCACCCAGCACCCACCATCTTCCTAGCAGAGTCAGGAGCCCAGGCCGGCTTCTCCGTGGCAGCACAGGGTCCGGGCCGCCTGTGTGTGGTCACATCCAGGGTCGTTTGCCGCCCTGACCTCAGGGTGGCCACTCTCTCACAGCGACAATGTGCAAGGAATCGACACTCAAGGCCGACGTTGCAAAAATGACCGCCATCAATGGCGTGTTTGGGATGTGACCATAGGACCCAGGCTGTGGGGGTCCCCGGCCGGCGGGGGTCGGGTGGGGGGGGCGGGGCTCTGCCTGGGGAGTCAGGCAGTCCTGCGAAGACTCCAGCTCGGGCCCCAGCGTGCTGAGTCTGGACGAATGCTCTCTGCCTCAGTTTCCTCACGAGAAAAGTAAACTAGTAGCAATTTTCCTAGTTTTATTCTACTACTAAGAGGAGTCCTTCTTGTGAAACTCTTGCATATCTTTCCGAAGCCCGCAGCTGCCGGACCCTAACAGATTCCCACCACCACCCATCACCCCGCACATCACTCCGCTCGGCTGTAACCCCGGGAAGGGGGCCCATGTGCACCTCAACGTCGTTCTTAATGCTACTTTGCATCAATCACTGTCCTTCATCAGTCAAATGACCCTTTTTGTTACCATTTGTCACCGAGTTCCTGCAAGTGTATGTGATCTGAGGGCCATTAATCTGGGGAGCGGACGCAGGCATGCTGCGGGGCGAGCCGGGAGCAGGCCCGCCGGCTGGCCCCGGCTGCCCCTGACCGCTCACAGCGAGGCCCCAGGCAGGGACCGTCCACACCAGCCGGGCCGATCTCCTGTCTCCCTGGTTGTACGATCTCACTCTCCACTGTCAGCCAGTGGCCTGACTCTTATGAAAAGAAGTTATAGAGTCTACAGTGACCCTCACATACCCAGAAGATGGTCTGAACACTGAACATGGGCCTTTTTTCCAGAAGAAAAGAAGCCGGACTCCAGAAGCTAAACTTATTTCCAAAATGTTAAAAGAAACCTTAGACATACTCTTAAATAAGATTTTCTAACCCAAAACTTAGCAATATTTTTATTCATCCAAATAGAATTCTATACTTTTTAAATCATAATAGGATTATGATTTTAAATTGTATACTTTAAAATCATACTAGAATATGATTTTATTAACCAATGCCACCCCAATAATTTTAATAAAAGAGAAAAAATAGCTCATTGGTGAGGAAGACGGTTCCTGGACTGGACTGACCCGGGCGGCGAGGGGAGGGGAGTCCCTGTGAGTCTGGGCCTGGGGCAGCCAGAGCGGTCCTTGGCGGCTGAGAAGCGTCCACAAACGAGCGTCACCCCGGCCGGCGCCCCTCCGGAGGCGCTGCCTGCCAGACGGACAAGCCGCGCTGCCGCGGAGACACTGCTCACAGGGAGGAAGCGCGGAGGCTGGTCACGGGGGGTAAGCGGGTTGTGCAGGGTGTGGGCCAGAGACAGCACACAGAGGCACTACACGGCACAGACTCAAAATTACCCCCAAAGAACTCCTAACTAGACCATAAACTAAGCACTCACATTGTGAAAACCGCCCGCGAAACAACTTACCGAGACTTGTGTGCAGGCCTGCAGGATGCCTTCCACACTTGGCCTCACACACACACACACACACACACACACACACACACACACACGGAGTGAGGGAGGACTGCTCCGCCCCGGGGCGCGCTGTGGGCTCTGTCTGAAAGGGAGTGGCTGAGGTGTGGTTGTGGTTAGGAAATGGAAACGTTGTGCCGGGTGCTGGAGAAACCCCCTCTGAGAGAACGGGCATCCCGCCTACCGCAGCTGCTGGTCTCGGGTCTCTCTGGCACTTGATTGACACCAATAGTGACTGGAATATAATTTGCAGAATTTTATATTTTGGCTTCTTTGGGCTGTGTTTATTTGTAAATGGTCGTTGCGAAGACAAACACACCTGGTAGCTGGGTTGGCACTATTTATACTCATGTGCAATAGGAGCCCTGGCCGGCAATTGGCACAATCACTGTGACATTGTTTACTGTTGAAAAGAGGCACACTCAAGTGGAATGAACACATTCCGGCTGAAAATCCAAACACAACGAATCGTCAGAAATTGCAATAACGCGTTACATTCCGTTTCTGCACTGTGTGACGGTCTAATTAAGTTAAGACGAAAAATACCAAGATGATTTCAGTTAATGATAAAATATTGTTGCCTACAAACATGAAGAAATGTCTCTGAGCCATCATTACTTAATTTTGCAGGGGATTTTGTTATTATAAAAACCACTATTGCATCATGATAATCAAATTTCTAACAGAAACCTATTAAGTTTTAATTCAGTAAGAAAATTAAAGGAATATGAGAAAATAAAACTCTATTAAGAATGTGATTGTCACATTAATTCTTTGCTTTAAAGGTTTCTTTAGAGTCTAATTTAGTATTCTAAAGTAGTATTTAAAATAGTTGTGAGTATGGAAAGTTGATACAACTCACAGCAAATGTTTGTTCAATAGTTCCTTTTTCTGCCTCTGCCACTTTGCAGTGCTAAGCTAATCTATACATATAAAAGGCTAAGTGACCGACCATCCATCCGACCGACCGACTGACCAACCGGCCAGTACACATGATGTGCACTGGCAATTTAAAAATCAACATGGACTTGTGCGTGCACAATGCATATAAAGCTCTCACTGGTGCCAGTCACATGCATGTTTTAATTTTATAATACTATGTTATATATACTATTTTCACATGTAATTTTTTGCAGTAACATAATTACTGCACAAATCTTCCTTCTAATTAATTTCTTTTCAATGTGCATGAATCCGTGCACCGGGGTAGTATCTAAACATCTTCCAATAAGATACACATATAAAAAGGGAGATAGGCAGCAAAGGCCAAGGGCATTAATTTTCTTAAAAGTCTGTTGTCGCCCCGACTGGTTTGGCTCAGTGGATAGAGCGTCAGGCTATGGGCTGAGATGGGTCCTGTGGACTGATGGGTCCTGGGTTTGATTCTGGTGGAGGGCATGTACCTTGGTTGTGGGCTTTATCCTCAATAGGGGACATGCAGGAGGCAGCTGATCAGTGTTTCTAATTCTCTCTCTCTCTCCCTTCCTCTCTTTAAAAAATTAATAAAAAATGTATATATTTTTTAAAAGTTGCTGTCACCTATAGCTTGATTTTGCTTGGGTTTACATCCTGATTTTTATTAAACCCTCATTCATTTTTTCCAGGCACAGGAAACAACTAATTTCCATGGTGTTCTAACTACCTCCAGAAAAGGTTAAGCTGCCTTTCTTTAGAGTTTATGGAATGATTTAGTAAATTATATTTGGGGAACTTCCAAGGTTTAGTTTTGCACCTCGCCTGGAATGCCCACCACCTAAAGTCAAACCTGTCGCCATATATTTGACCCCCTTTACCCTTGATTGCCTCCCCCAACCCCCTTCCTTCTGGTGAGGACCATCCCTATGGTGGCCTATGTCTGTGAGTTTCTGTTTTTTTCTTCTTCTTTGTTCATTTGTTGCTTTCAGTTTTGTATCCCACATAAGTGAGAGCATATGGTTCTTAACTTTTTCTGTCTGACTTATTTTGCTTAGCTTACTTTTCTCCATGTCCATCCATCTGTCTCAGACGGCAGTGTTACATCATGGCTGAATAGTATCCCATAGTATATGTGTACCACACCTTTATCCAGTTACCTATGGCAGGGCACTCCAGTTGTTTCCATGTCTCGGGTACCGTGAATAATGCTGCAGTGAACACAGGGGCGCATGTATCTTTGCAAATAAATGCTTCTCTCTATAATTATCCTTCCTTGTTCTCCAATCTTTTCACTGACTATCTTTAAGTACTTCTCTATAACATCCACTTATGGATTTTCTTTCCTTATAGCTCTTTCTTGCTTAAGCTATTCCTCTTAATTAGAATGCACTTACCTATCAGCTCTACCAATCACATTAGCTGCTTAACATTTCAATTCAAAAGTCACCTTTTAGAGAGGAAAACATTTCCCAAATTTACCAACTTCTTCCTTAATTTATACCATGTTCATCCGGCACATATATATATCAAGTAATCTATTTATCCCAAGACCATACCCTGGTCTGGACCTAAATGATATTGGGGTAGAAACTGTCTTAGTATTTCCATCTTCCAACCAGAAACCACTGTGCTTATCAATAAACCATTTTAAAATTAATCTTATTAATTGAAATAATGAAAAGTTATATTTAAAAAATCCTGATATTTCTGTAATAATTGTTTTAAAATGCTGATTTCATGTAACATCTGTATTCTTCTCAAAACTTTACCTGGTAGAAACCTAAATTTCAAAAGGTAAACAAAAAGTAGGAAATTACAATAAATAAAGTAAATTTAATTTTAATAAAATTCCTGTGTTAATAAAGACTAGCCATTTGTTCTGGCCTGTGTTTCTCAGTGGTTAGAGGGTTGACTGCATACTGAAGGGTTGAAGGTTCGATTCCTGGGCAAGGGCATGCACCTGAGTTTCAGGTTTGATCCCTGATCCCAATAGGGTGAGTGTAGGAGGCAACCAACTATGCCTTTCTCAAATCAATCTCTCTCTCTCTCTTCTCTCTCTCTCTCTCTCTCTTCCCTCTCTACCTCCTTTCCTCCTTTCCATTCTCTCTAAAAAATCAGTGGAAACAATATCCTCTGGTGAGGATTAAAAAACAAACAAACAAACCACCAGTCATTCTGGGGAAAACTGCCATTTTTTTTTTCTAGGAAACTAGCTCAAAGCACCCATGTAAACTATGAAAGGATGTATCACAAGGCTATGTGCTGAAGCACTACTCATGATCGGAAAAGACTGGGGAAACTCAAATGCCCATTCAAGAGGCCTGAGTGAATAAACTACAGTACATGGAGCATGTACATGATAGAGTATTATGCAGCTGTAAAACATAACATGACTATCTTAGACATTTGGAATTGTTACCAGAATAGACTATTAAATACAAATAATATTTGGATACAAGTAATTTTAGTATGTGATCACTTATCTATAATTGAGGTTGTATATATGTAGACAGATATGATTGTAGATGAAAGATGAATAGCCAAATCTAGATACATAGGTAAGTAATTAGCTATTTTTATCAAAATTATATATGGGGGCATTGGTTGGAGGGGGTAGAGATAAAAACTAATCTAGTTTGAATATACCTTGTTTTTAATTTCACTTGGCATCTGTACATATTGTACAGAGCTATGATACAAAATAAGTTTAAGAAAAGCAAAGGGAAGGCTTCCCTTCTTTTTTAAGGCTGCCTAATATTCCACGTTATATATATACCACATCTTCTTTATCCATTCATCTATCACTGATAGCCAGTTGTTTCAACAGTCATTCAGCAAATAATGCTGCAATGAACATGGGTGTGCAAATATCTTAGAATTCTGAGTTTAATTCTTTTAAATAAATATCCAGAAATTGGATCCCTGTACTGTATTTTAATTTTTTGAGGTTATAGTGGCTGCTTCATTTTTCATTCTCACAATCAGGGTTCCAATTTCTCCATATCCTCACCAACAATCAATCAATCTCTCCTTTTCTCTTTCTTTTAGAATTGTCACATTAACGGTTGTGAGTTGATAACTCATTGTGGTTTTTATCTGCATTTGTCTGAAGATGAGGGGTGTTGAGCACTTTTCTGTACACCTGCTGGCCGTTTTCATGGCTTCTTTGGAGAAAGGTCTATTCAATTTACATGACCATTTTTAAATTGGATTTTTTTCTATTGAGTTGTAGCAAATTCTTATATGTTTTAGACAGTAACTCCTCAGATGGATGGTTGGGAAATATTTTCTGCCATTCAGTAGGTTGCCTTTCACCTCTGTTGACTGTTTCCTCTGCTGTACAGACGTTTCTAGTTTGACGGAGATGGATCTTGAAGGTATTATGGCAAGTGAAATAAGCCAGAGGCAGAGGGACAAATATTGCATGATTCCACTTATGTGAAGTATTTAAAATAGTGAGACCCACTGAAGCAGAGTGGAATAGCGGTTGCCAGGGGCCAGGGCTGTGGAATGGGGAGTTGATGCTCAATGGGAATAGTCTTTTACACAAAGTGAATGCATCCTAGAGATCTGAGGTACCACACAGTACACACAGTTAGCAATACTGTGCTGTGCACTTGCCACAAGAATAACACTCATAAAACAAAACAATCCTATATAATAAAAGGCTAATATGCAAATCAACCAAAAGGTGGAATAACTGGTCACTATGACAAGCACTGCCCACCAGGGGGCAGATGCTCAGTGCAGAAGCTGCCCCCTGGTGGTCACTGAGCTTCCCCGTGGGAGGCAGAAGCCTCAGCAGTACCACTAAGAACCCCTCGGGGCATGTCTGACTGCTGGCTGGGTTCACGGACTATGAGAGGGCACAGGCTGGGCTGAGGGAACCCCCCATACCCCAAGTGCATGAATGGCATGCGCCGGGCCTCAGGAAAATAAATAAAACTACAAGGAACGTGAGTAAAATTTTGGAGGAGATGGATAATGACATCTTGTTGTGGTAATGGTATGTGTATACCCATATGTCCAAATCCATGATGATGTATATATTAAATGCATGCAACATTTATATCAATTATGCTTCAATAAAGCTAAAAAATGCAATCTCTCATCATCAAGCACAATTGTATGTGTACTTAGTGACATAACCTCACAGAAAAGAAGCACTCCCAGGGATTTTCTGAGATTCACATGTGTATTATTGGATGATCCTATAAGTAACTGTAAGGCGTAGCTGAGAAGAGAGACTTCTGACAATGTTGAAGGGAAATGTTGATGTAAGACTGATGAGGTTAAATTCCAGTAGTCCTGATTGTTAAAAGATTGTGTGTGTGTGTCTGTTTGTGTTTGTGTGTGCGTGTCTTCTAGCTCCTACTACTGAAGCAACTGAGAAGCAATAACAAACTCAGTAGCACCCAGAATGTTAGATCTAAATAATATTTCCAACTAATTGGTGGAATGGGCTAATTTCCAGTACTAAGCCAGAAGTTATGTTTCTGCAACATTTTTTTTTATATCAGAAATGGTATCTACCAAAGAATACTAGACAGAATCTACAAAGAATATCAAGACAACCTAGGAAGCAACCTTAATATGATGTCACAATGCAAATTCAGGATAATTTGATCATTAATCGAAATTACAAGTGCAAAGGGTGGAAATATAATACTATCATTAATTCTTAAACTCAAAATTCTAAAGTTTTTTTTTAAACACATTTTAAATATTTAGTGAAGGCTAGGGAACAACTTTATGAACATTAGTGTAAAAGTAAAAAAATAAATGTTATCCTCTTTTTTCTACACAATAATAAGGTAGGGTAGCCACATGCATGATGAAAGAAGTATCTCTTTTTAGAATAATGACAGCTAATAAACAAAGAAAAGGTGATAGAATTAGAAAGCCACTTTCAGTGGCTATTAGGAGAGAAAACCAGCCATGTGCCTTCTGATGGATCATATGTGAAGAAGTCTTTTAAAAGTCCACTGAGTATGATCAGGCCTCTAGACATCCCCAGCCATCTTCCAAGAATAAAAGGAAGAGAGAAGCACACCAACAGCAGGACTTGTGAAACGTCACAGGTCAAATGACGTAGTTCTTTCAGTAGATAATTGCAGGGGAAATGGGGAATCTATAAGGAGGGCCTATGAACTAAGAGAATTTAGGGACATATCGACAAATCTCAACCTTTTTACCTTCTTTGAATTCCAATTAAAATAAATTAATTTTAAATTAAAATATAGAAGAGGGAATTGTTGAAAACAGGGAATTACTACTAGATGGATATTTTTAAAAATATATGTTTTATTGATTTTTTTTTACAAAGAGAATGGGAGAGGGATAGAGAGTTAGAAACATCGATGAGAGAGAGACATCAATCAGCTGTCTCTTGCACACCCCCTACTGTGTATGTGCCCACAACCAAGGTACATGCCCTTGACTGGAATCGAACCTTGGACCTTTGAGTCTGCAGGCCGATGCTCTATCCACTGAGCCAAACCAGTTAGGGCTACTAGATGGAAATTAAGGAATTGTAACAATTATATTTGGTGAGATCATAATATTGTGGTTATGTTTTCTTTAAAAAAATTCATGGTTTTTACATTTAGAATGGAATATCTGAACAGATTAAGTTATCTATCAGGGACTTGCTTCAAAACAATTCAGGGAGCAGAAAGGAAATAGCTGAGGTATAGAAAAAAGCAATATGCTTGTTGGTTGCTAATTGCTAAGATGGGACATGTATGTATCTAGTTTGTTATATTATTCTCTTTACTTTTGTATATGCTGGAAAAGCTCCAAAATACAAAGTTAAGAAATGAAGCAAAATACAGGCAAAATTAAAATTCATGACAATTGTAACACAAAAGGTGTATTTTCTCTATTGCATATTTGTTTTTGTTCAATTATTCTGTAATCTTTTTTCTACTCTGGTTTTGTTCAATAATCTTTCCATACTTCATGGATAAAGACTTAGATAATTAATTTTTAGGTTTTCATGTTTACTAAAAAGGCACTTAATTTTTTATATTGAACACAGCTTTCACTTCATTCCACAAGCTCTAACACTTCATAATTATATGTTCAGAATACAGTAGTTGATAAGTATTTTCTAATTCATATTGATATTTTTTCTTTGATCTATTGGTTATTTCCAAGTTTGTTACTGAATTTATACTTTTTAATTTATTTTAGCTTAATTGAATTGTAAGTAGAGAATAACTGAATTAAAACATACTGAGACCTTTATTATAGCTCTGTATATGGTCAATTTCATACTGTCCATGTGCAGTGGTAAGCAGCCCATGCAGTTGGCTGTTATTCTTTGCTGACTTGTTATGTGTTCAACAAGCAATAACCGCTAATTAAATTTATCTGCTATTATCATTAATTTTTATATTAATTTCCATCAATTATTAAGAGAAGTGATTTTGATTATGGATTCATATTATCTTTTTAGTTTTTTAAATTTTGCTTTATATATTTGAATGAATAATATTTGGTAAAGACACATTTGAAATTATTGCATCTTTCTAATGAATTTATCCTTTTATCAGTATGATATATCTCTCTACAGTAATTATTTTTGTCTTAAGGTAAAGCAGTGTCTAATCTTAATATAGTCAAACTCTCTGCCTTTCTATTAATGTTTTCATAACGTATCATTTTTCATCCAATTTAATTTCAGTGATTCTGAGTCTGAATATTTAAAGCATGCTTGAGAGCAACATAAGATCTTTTAAAATACAGTCTGATAGCCTTTGTCTTTTACTTATAATAATCTATTCACATGTAATTATGATATACTTGAATTTATATCTACAAGTTTGCTATTTTTCTATAGATTGCATGTTATTTTTTTCTTGCTTTTGTGAGGTCATTTTTCTTTTATTGGTTTGTACTTCCTATTCTACTAGCTTGTGAATTACACAGATATTTACTGTTCTTGTGTTGTTACTCTAGAGATTGCAACAGATATCCATGATTTATTAGTTTAATGTATATTACCCTTCTACTATTTTCTTGAAATCCTAGGTGCAGAGAACACTTGTGGGATGAAGCAAAAGCTGTGCTTAGAATCAAAGAATAAAATGCCTCCATAGAAAACACAAAAAACTGAAAATTAATTATCAAAGTGTTCATCCATGAAGTTATAGAAAGAGTAGCAAACAAAACCAAACAAAGTAGAAAAAAATAATAAAGATTACTGATTAATGAAACAAAAAGAAATATATGATAGAGAAAATACACAAAGCCCTAGTTCAGTTATTTGAATAAATTATTAAACTGACTAAAGAAGAAAGATTTAACTAAAAAATTACAACATTATGATTAACAAAGACATAATTTAAAGGTCCTGATTATAATAAAAATGAGAATACTATGAACAGCTTTAAGTCCATGCACTTGAAAATATATATCAAATTAGCATACTCCTTAGAAAACTTCTCTTTCTAAAGCTAGCACAAGGATAACTTTAAAAATTTGAATAATCTTATGATTATTGAAACAACTGAATTGCTATTAAAGATATTTCCACTGGCTTAAATGACATCATTGATTAATTCTCCAAATATCTATGAAAGAAATAATATCAATCATACATTAACTTCCATAGAACAGGGAAAGAAGCAATACTTAGTTTGTCTTATGAGGCCAGCATCTCCTCAACAGCAAACTTGGTAAGGACATAAGGACAGAATAAAAATGCCGGGCCAATCTCTAGATCTCTATTGTGAACATAAAGATATACATTATGACTATGTTGTGTTCATTCCAGGTGTGTGAAATGGACATAACATTCCAAGATCAATTGTAGTTCTTTACATGAACAGAAAAATGAAAATATAAAATATTCATTTCTATATGTACAGGAGAAGTATTGAATAAAATTCAGTAAAATTAAATTACAAAAAATAAAATCCTGTGGCAAATGATAATAGCAAAATATTGACAGATTTCTCATGTAACAAGAAAAACATATCTGCAGCCACTGCAGCTCTTCAGGATTACTTCAGAGGTTCTAGCCAAGTGACAAGGCAAGAAATGCACACATATTGAAAGATGAGAAATAAAACCGTCATTGTTTCCAAGAGATGTGGTTGTACACATGAAATACCCAAAAACACAAAGAACAAACCACCAAAAAACACACACGCAAACCAAAAAACCACCTACCAACCAAAAACAGAAAACACCTAGTGCGGGGAAGGAGGGGAAGGCCTGGGAAGGGGGTAGGGGTGGGGGGAGGGGTCAAAGGGAGAAAAAGGGGACATCTGTAATACTTTCAACAATAGAGATAAATTTAAAAAAACATAGCAATAACTGATCGATGTTTCTCTCTTATCAATGTTTCTAACTATCTCTCTACCTTCCTCTCTGTAAAAAAAAAATTAATAAAATATATTTAAAAAGAAAGAGAGAAAATGAATACAAAAATGGTGCATTTATTGTTTTATCAGTACTATTTATAATGTATCTATTGCATATCTGAAATTATGTAGAAAAATTATATTAAATAAAATTATATATCATAACATACAAAATATGTGCTATAATATATACAGGTACATATAAACATATACATTTTATATATGTAGTAGATGTTCAAGATGAGTCTTCCCAAAATGTGCCACTCCCTAGAATGTAGATTATTCTGAGCTGAGGACCATTGAGGCCTAAAGATTCAAGAAGAGCTTTGTCCCTCCCTTGAACTGACTAAAAGCACTTGGAGAAAGGCCTCGTCCTGGAAGGTCACCGCCAGCCGGGTAACTGCCAGCATTAGGGGTAGACAGTGGGCTGACTGATGGGCGTGGAGGGCAGGGCCTTCTCAGGCTCACTGTCCGCGGGCGGGCGGTGCCGGTTCCCCTCCTCTGCGGGGAGGAACCCCCCCTTGGTGCCCAGCCCTCCTCTCCTGTCCCCATGGCAGTAAGCCACCGCTGCCTGCCTACCTGCGCGCCTCTTCTTATAGAGTCCAACTTTGTACAGAACCAACATCTTTCCTGTTAATCAGTCCTAAGTTCCTTTGGCTATTAGCCCCTCCAAGGAACCTGAAAGGGGAGAGAAAAGTATTTCCTCCCCAACAATATAAGTGTATGCAACATACCACCTGTTCTATATCCACCCACATTTCCGGCCAGCGAGGAACGCATCGTTTCCCCCGAAGCAGAGCTGATTGGTGTGCAGATACAAGCACCGGCCGCGACGGTATGAGGGTCGGGGCCTGCAGCCGCAGTCTCACCAAAGACACCGGAGCCGGAAGGTGAATTCCTCGGGGACCAGGGCGGGACCCAGGCCGCTGCCTTCTGGTCCGGAGGGGAGGTGGAGAGCATCACAGCCGAGTTAGCGGGAGGTGGAGTCCCTGATCCCTTTGGTCTTTACAGCACTTGGTAAGGCCCGCGCAGCATTGTAGGAACTTTGCACACATGGGTGCACTTATGATAACCTCCATTTTGCAGATAAGAAGACAGCACGGAGACCTTTCCGCAGCAAAAAGGACACAGCTAGGATTCTGGCACGGGAAGCCTGAGCCCAGAGCCTGAGCTCTTAGCCACCAACTTTCACAAACTTTTGACAAAAATGCCCACTGTCTTTCCCACTTTGTAGTGTGTGTTATATCATCTGTGCGTATTTAAAAATATGTTATTGATTTTTAGAAGGAGGGGCAGGGAGAGGCAGACAGAAACTTCAGTGTGAAAGCGGAACAGCCACCAGCTGCCTCCTGTTCGCCCCGCTCCCTGCCCGCCCCGGGGATCGGGCCTGCAGCCCAGCCACGTGCCTGAGCCAGGGTCAGATCCACAACTTTTTGGTTTACAGGCCGACTCTCAACTGAGTGAGCCACACTCATATTATGATATCATGCTTTATCTTGTATTTTGCAAATCCCATTTGCATGTTATTTTGTGCATACATGTTCTACTCCACAATTGGGATGTTTTCCAGGGGAAGCCAGCTCCTTTGTTCACTGTACGAGAGGAGAGGCCGGGGCGTGAATCTGAGCAGGAGCGGCCTCCTCCCCCGGCACCCGGGACCGGCTTCGCCCGGCTTCCTCCGGAAGGTCACCTGGTCTAACTAGCATATTACATTTTTATTATTATTGATTGTTTTACCTTGATTTGGTGGGGCTTTGTTTTTCTAGGCGCCTTCAGTGCCTAGCACGCTTTGGCAAGCATCTAACACAGTTCCACACACAGGGCTAAAATAATAAATGTTCCCATTAGTACAGTTTCCCGAAATTGGTTCCCAAGTGACTCCTGGGCGTTTTGTCACAGGACTGAAGGTAACTTGAGGCGCCGTGTCTTACACGCACCACGCCAGCCTGTTCTGGCTGCGTGAGAGCAGGTTAGCGCTAATGAGCCTCCTAAAGGCTGCGGGGAGCTCCGGTGACGTGGAGAAATGGCTCAGGGACGCATCTGCCTCCTCGGCTTCTGCTAATCGAGGTTCAGCCACCGAGCCAGTGACCAGTCCGAGAGGCGCTGAGAAGGCCCGGCTCCGTCACGCGCGGGCCGCGCATCTCCCCGGCTGCCGGCCTCAGTCCCCACCCCCCGGCCATGGAGGCTCCCTAACTAACGAGCGTCTGTGCAGAGCCCAGAGGGCTGTTCCGTCACAGAAAGCCAAGCCGGGTGCGGAGTGTGAGCAGCAGGGAGAGGGTGAGGGTGGGAGGCCACGGCCCTCCAGCTGCCCCCGAGAGGAGAGGACACGCACGATGTGGAGAGTAGAGCTGAGGATAATTTACAGTAATTTTGAAAAATATTAGAAGGACGTTTCCAAGACTGTTATCTTCATGAAAACACGATCGCTTTAAGGTTATAGGATTCCTTCTCTGTACAATGGGATGAATGAAACCTGTTATCTAGCTTTCATGAAGGACGTGGGAAAGATAAGTTTTGAAACGAAACAGAGTGTGTACTGAGTGTCTTTGAGGAGTTTCATAGCTGAAAGTAATCTATAAATCAGTGTTATTTCTAAAAATCAACCACATAAAACGGGAACAGATCTCTGTCATCCCCAGAAGAGGGGACCTCACAGTAACTTCTCCTGAATGCTGCGTCCTAAGCAGCTCTTTACCCACCCCAATGAGGAGAACGGAAATGCTGCTGCTGAACACCCCCATTCACGGGACGGCCCCAAACGCCAGGCCCGCCCAGGGCAGGGAGCACTGCCGAGGGCAGGGAGCACCGCCGGGGCAGGGAGCACCGCCGGGGGCAGGGAGCACTGCCCGAGACCCGGTGCCCCACAGCCCGCTGCACTGCGAGCCAGAGGCTCCTTCACTCACAGTCATCACAGCCCAACAAAACAAGTCAACATAAAACAAATGGCTAGTAACCAACCCACTCAAGGTTTCTACTCCCCCTGCTCACAGGGTTCCCGGGGGAAGGGGTCCACCCCACAACCTGGGTGTGCTCAGCGGGGCGGCAGACGGTGAGCCCAGCCTCACTCTTCCCCGCTGCTGCCCACCAGCGGCCCAGGCCCCGCCATGGCTGAGGCTGTCAGAGCCCTCAGCCCGCCTGGGGGAGCACTGCCCGCATCCGACCCCCGCTCCTCAGCGCCCGCGGCTTCCAGGAGGGAGGAGTCATGTCTGTGCTCAGGGCCAGGGCAGGACAGCTCAGCTGATCCCGAGGCCTGTGTGGAGGGTGTGTATCTGTGAGGAGGAGGAGGGTATGTGCAGAGGGTGTGTGTTTGTGAGGAGGAGTGAGGCCTGTGCAGAGGGTGTGTGTCTGTGAGGAGGAGGAGGGTGAGTGTCTGTGAGGAGGAGGGTGAGTGTCTGTGAGGAGGAGGGTGAGTGTCTGTGAGGAGGAGGAGGGTGTGTGGATGTGAGGAGGAGGAGGGTGTGTGTCTGTGAGGAGGAGGAGGGTGTGTGTCTGTGAGGAGGAGGAGGGTGTGTGGATGTGAGGAGGAGGAGGGTGTGTGGATGTGAGGAGGAGGAGGGTGTGTGGATGTGAGGAGGAGGAGGGTGTGTGTCTGTGAGGAGGAGGAGGGTGTGTGTCTGTGAGGAGGAGGAGGGTGTGTGTCTGTGAGGAGGAGGAGGGTGTGTGTCTGTGAGGAGGAGGAGGGTGTGTGTCTGTGAGGAGGAGGAGGGTGTGTGTCTGTGAGGAGGAGGAGGGTCTGTGCAGAGGGTGAGGAGGAGGAGGGTGTGTGGATGTGAGGAGGATGAGGGTGTGTGGATGTGAGGAGGAGGAGGGTGTGTGGATGTGAGGAGGAGGAGGGTGTGTGTCTGTGAGGAGGAGGAGGGTGTGTGTCTGTGAGGAGGAGGAGGGTGTGTGTCTGTGAGGAGGAGGAGGGTGTGTGGATGTGAGGAGGAGGAGGGTGTGTGGATGTGAGGAGGAGGAGGGTGTGTGTCTGTGAGGAGGAGGAGGGTGTGTGTCTGTGAGGAGGAGGAGGGTGTGTGGATGTGAGGAGGAGGAGGGTGTGTGTCTGTGAGGAGGAGGAGGGTGTGTGTCTGTGAGGAGGAGGAGGGTGTGTGTCTGTGAGGAGGAGGAGGGTCTGTGCAGAGGGTGAGGAGGAGGAGGGTGTGTGGATGTGAGGAGGATGAGGGTGTGTGGATGTGAGGAGGATGAGGGTGTGTGTCTGTGAGGAGGAGGAGGGTGTGTGTCTGTGAGGAGGAGGAGGGTGTGTGTCTGTGAGGAGGAGGAGGGTGTGTGTCTGTGAGGAGGAGGAGGGTGTGTGTCTGTGAGGAGGAGGAGGGTGTGTGGATGTGAGGAGGAGGAGGGTGTGTGTCTGTGAGGAGGAGGAGGGTGTGTGTCTGTGAGGAGGAGGAGGGTGTGTGGATGTGAGGAGGAGGAGGGTGTGTGTCTGTGAGGAGGAGGAGGGTGTGTGTCTGTGAGGAGGAGGAGGGTGTGTGTCTGTGAGGAGGAGGAGGGTGTGTGTCTGTGAGGAGGAGGAGGGTGTGTGTCTGTGAGGAGGAGGAGGGTGTGTGTCTGTGAGGAGGAGGAGGGTGTGTGCCGGTGACGGCCTGCTTCAGGACACACTCACAGACCAGAGGAGGGAGGACCACTTTCCCCCGGGGCCTTCTGGTCTGAGGCTGATGCAGCACCACTGTTACCAGCTTCCCTCCGGGGCAGGCTCCCCGGCCTGGCTGTGAGGCACAGGCACCCCGATGCGCTGGCAGGAAAGGCATTGCCGGTGAGAATGAAAGGTGGAAGGGTCAGGTCAGCGGGTGTGAGCAGCACTGGGGCCGCCCTGTGGGCTGGGGGGAGCTCCCTCTGAGCTCTGAGCTCAGCTCCTGCCCGCACCGCCCACAGCACTGAGCTCATAGGTGGTGGCAGTGCCCTCAGCACCCGCACCCCCATACTGAGCTCACAGAAGGCGGGGGCGCCCTCAGAACCCGCACCCCCACACTGAGCTCACAGAAGGTGCAGCACCCTCAGCACCCCCACCCACCACACTGAGCTCACAGAAGGCGGGGGCACCCTCAGCACCTGCACCCCTGCACTGAGCTCACAGAAGGCGGGGGCACCCTCAGCACCTGCACCCCCGCACTGAGCTCACAGAAGGTCTGGGCACCCTCAGCACCTGCACCCACCGCACTGAGCTCACAGAATCGGGGGCACCCTCAGCACCTGCACCCCCGCACTGAGCTCACAGAAGGCGGGGGCGCCCTCAGCACATGCACCCCCCGCACTGAGCTCACAGAAGGCGGGGGTACCCTCAGCACCCGCACCCACAGCACTGAGCTCACAGAAGGCGGGGGCACCCTCAGCACTGGCAATCACTGCTCTGAGCTCACAGAAGGCGGGGGCGCCCGGGGGAGCAGTGACATGAGACGCCGGCCACAGCCACCGTTGCTATAAGCCACGGGAGGGCCACGTTCAGGAAGGAGAGGGAGTCTCCATGACAAACCTTCCTTTACACCCGCGTGTCCTAGCTGTGCCTTTGAATACATTACCCCAGCTTAACCCTGGATGCGCTGGGTCTGGGCTCCACGGTAACCACAGAGCTGGGCAATGCTGCCAATGGTGCTCTGGCCTCGTAATGGCCTCTCTGGCGCAGCCTCCTTCCTTCCCCCGGGCACATGCCCTCCCACACCCTCCTGCCAGCGCTGCCACCCCTCCCTCCTGAGCGGGCCTGGGGTGCCGGACTCACTTTAAAACCGCTGTCTGCGCAGCGTGCTCCCGCCCAATGCGCCGCTCCCCACGCGGCTCCATTCCCAGCGGCCTTCCTTCAGAGATGCCGGCCCGGGACAGCTGTGAGGGTCCGGGCCGGGCAGGCCGCTCCTTCGGGGCGCTGGAGGCTGGTCAGGGAGAGGGAGCACGGCCGCAGGAAGGAGGAAGGCCAGGGGGTCGCTGGTGGAGGCCGGTCTCCGCGCAGAGGGCATGGCCAGGCCGGAGCCTGAGGCGGGCCTGGGAAAGGCAGAGGCCCGGGGAAAGGTGGAGGCCCTGGGAAAGGTGGAGGCCGGAGCTCACCAGCATCGCCCACGGCCGAGGGCGCAGGGCGGCCCCTGGGGTGGAGAGGAGGGGGTCAGGTGGCGGTGGGACAGCGTAGGATGGAGGGAAGACAAATCTTACTCCGGGTGAGATGGGAAGGCATTGAGGGTTGGGAGCACTTTCTCATTGATGTTTCCAGAGGGACTGGTGACAAGAGTGGGAGCGGCAGAGCCGTGGGAGGCGTCCGGCTGGCCCCCGAGGCTCGGAGGCTGGGGCAGGTGCCTGTGGGCGGAGCTTTCACAGGTGACTGGCTGGGGATGTTCAGGGCCAGAAGGGTGATGACGAATTACATCTGGAGTGCGGGGGAGGAGAGTCAGGGCTGATGTCTAGGTTTCCCCCCCCCCAAATAAAAAAACTGGGTAAATGAGGGTTCCGTTTATTGGGATGGAGAGCAAGGGGGTGACACAGGTTGGGGTTCAGGAAGTCAAGAGTTTGTGTGGGCATTTGAGCTGAGATACCTGCTCTCCGGGAGAAGATGTATGATCTGGTCCATAACTAGCATCATCTGGTCCTCTTAGGAGCTCACTCATGTATTCAATGCACTTTTCCCTCATGTAGAATAGATTGATTTTTACTTTTTAATCTATATATTAATTGCAAAGTAGCTCCTAAATATTTTCATTTTGCTTCAGATTGTATTCTTCTCCTCTCTTTCGGAAAGCTACACGCCCTGTGGACATTAGGCATAAATCTGACCACTGCGCACGGTTCACAGGCACGATTCCTGACTCATGAGAAAGGGCAAGTTCTGTTCCTTTTCAGTCCTGAGAATTCGCCTCCTTTTGCTATTTTTCTATCCCTTCTTCCCAAAAAGTAAACCCAGAAAGTGAGAAAACCACAGGAGCCCCTAACGAGCAGTGTGAGCACGAGGGAGGCGGCTCTGTGATGAGCCTGACACGTCCAGCGGTGGGGTGGCCTCGCAGGGCCATCTGCTCATGGCTCCTCCGGGCTTGTCCCCGGGCCCATGGCTTCCGGCCGAGAGGCCTGCACCAGGCCTCGTCCCGCTCCTGTGGCCCGCTCACCCACAGGCAGGCCAGGGGCCCTCCTTTCAGAACCTCGGGTGTCACCTCCCTCAAGGAAAGTCTCCTTAGCGTTGGGACCTGGCTTTCTCCACCTTCATGCCATCTTCCGCACAGCCCCACCTCCGTCCCACACGTGTAAACACCCGTGTAAACACCCCGTAGAATGTCACTCCCAGCGCAGTCCAGTCCCTTCCCGGCACATCCTCCGCTGGCACCAGTGACCTAGACACACTCTCCGCAGGTTTCCATTCGTGCACCAGCGGCGCATGTTTTACTGGTTTTACAAAAACGGTGTCTCCTGGAAGACGGAGCCGCTTCCCATCAGAGCCCTTACTCACAGCTCCTTTCCGCTTGCTGCCTAGGTTAGGACTAGCGGCGGCAGCAAGTTTCACAACGCACCTCCACCCCAAGTTGAAAGGTGCGTAAGGAAGACAAGACACATGCAAATAAACCATGAGAACAGAGACGCTGCTGTGAGTGTCAGACAGCAGCCCTGCCCCGGGTTACATCGGAGCTGCCAGTGCTGTGCTGGCTCTCACACCCCCACCCTGCAGAGAAGCTGCTCTCCACCCCCACCCCACCCCCCTGCAGAGGAGCCGGAGCTGCTCTCACACCCCCGCCCTGCAGAGGAGCCGGGGCTGGGGGCACCTACCGAGGGGCTGGCCAGCGATGATCCTGGCGTTCTCCCCGGCCACGGCCGCCCGGGCGTGCCGCTCGCTCAGGTACTGCACGAACGCATAGCCTTTGTGCACCGAGCACCCGACGATCTTGCCGTACTTGGAGAAGATGGCCTCGATGTCCGCCTTCTTGACGATGGCCGTGTTCAGGTTGCCGATGAACACCCGGGAGTTGATGGACTTGGGGTCGTTCTTGTTGGTGACGTTGCTGGTCTGCGTCTTGCCGGTCATGGTTGGTCACGGCGCTTTAATCCTGGAACAGAAGTGAGAGCAAAGACAGTTGAAAGGTAAGTAGTCAGGTGGCGTGGACGTCACTGGCTCTGAGCAGCTTTTCAATAATGAACCGGTAACCTCAAATCCCTGAGTCTGACTTCTTCCTGGGAAGAAAATTCAATGCAAAACTGCATCGCATTGAGAAAGGCGGGGGAAATACTATCACTCAGCACAGAGTTAGAGATGAGCCCTGATTTCTTTTCCTACAACGGAGCCCTGTATAATGACTAAGCCTTTGTATTTTTAAGTCCATCATTTTTTTAGAAGCAAGTTTGAGGAAGAAGCCACCTTATTTTATCAACAACAGAAAACGTCCAGCGCAACTAGGATGGGAATAGGAACGTGACCACCTCCACTCACTGTTGAGAACACGCGTTTTTATCTCTACATTTTTCATAGCAGGCAGACATGCTGTTTATTTCAGACTCAGAACCCTTCTATCGGAACCTAGCGATCCATGCCATTAAGTGCTGCAGGGAAGGGAAAAAGGCATTAAAAATAAAAGTAAAAATTCAATAGAAAGCTCAATATCAAGAAAACATAAAGAAATGGACCAGAATGAATTCTGTACATCCTCTTTAATTGAGCCGATATCACATGTCAGCTCCCACCCCGGACCCTCAGAAAACAGTTTGCCTGCGGAGCTAGTTTTCATCAACCACCAGCAAACTAGTGAATGGGTATCTGTGTTGAAATTCCTCTTCCCAACCTCATTTTCAATTCATTTAACGAAAGGTCCCTGTGTTGCCTAAATACAGCTAGTTTTTCCAAAAACTGTTCTTTGAGTCTGGCATGGTGCTTCCTTGTGCTTAATTAAGCTCAATGAAACATTTATTCCTAAGTACTCCAGCACTACAGCATTGGTTTCCAGCTTTGCAAATTCACTCATTCATTCATTCATTCATTCATCCATCTATCCATCCATCCATCCATCCATCCAGCAGTGTTTATTAAGCACCTATTTTTAACTGCCTGATATTCCCTCCTAAAGTGCCTGTCCACTCAAAGAAACCAGTATAAGGAAACTCAAGTTCCATAAGGACACAGAATCTGACACTGACAATCATTGCTGACCATTAGCTAATACATTTTATCCATAACAGATATATTTGTATCTGAAGAATCTCTTTTACCGTCTCAGAGTTAGAAAAATAATTAAAGTGCCTCATTTAAAAAATAATTTAAAAAATAATTTTAAATGACATTTCTCATCTGAGCATTAAAGTTTGGAAGTGTTAAGGGCATTCAAGTTGGATCTGCTAGAAAACTTGCTCCCACTGAAACCAGCCACCTCTGAGATCAGGAGCAACTGGGTCACAGAAAAACGTTTCCCATTACGGAAGCATTATTACAGCTCCAGTGATAAATTTTTACTAAATATCGGACCATCCACATTACATGTGCTCCTTATACCGAAGGTGAACATCATAAACAGCCACTCACACACAGTGAAGAGCATGGCGTCATTTAAATAAGGACTCACGCTGCCTTGCCTTGCTCTAGCTTAGCGACATTGAGGAGGTTTCTTTATGAGTTATGTGAAGCAGTCACGGTTAGGATCGAAAGGATAAAAACCTGATCATTTGTTTACATTTTTCTAATCTGAGCTATTGCATATCTTAAGACAAATGCTCTGAGAACCAATGGAAACAAGAACCATCAAGGTGCGTGTGTATGTAATGTAGCACTTACTTCTTCACATACCCTCGCACACTGTAATCACACGGAGGAGGCAAATTAGGCTAATTTGGGCTCTGGATGGATTGATGGCTGCCTTTGTTACCCCTCCAGGCCAGCATCAATAATATAATCCACAGAACTAAGATTTTAGTTTTGCTCTTATGTGATATTTTTGGAAATACTGTAGAGCATTTCCAAAAATATCACAATTTGTATGGCTAGCATTGAATTCCCTGGACAGGGATGAGCTGGTTAAGGTGCAGACAGGACTATTAGATTAGGTCCGATCCATGGTCTGAGAACCCAGTGTTCATCTCTGACAATGACCTGCATCAGATCTAATATGAGGGCACAGGGTACTCTCACTTCTTACTCTAAGAGTCACTGTACCCCGGGTCTGTGGCTGCGTTCTTAGAGAGAATAGTGTTGTGCAGAAAAGACCCGGAAACCGTCTCAGCAGCCCCCGAATGGGTGCTGACACCTGAGGTCTGGGCAAGGGTGACTGCCGAGACTGGCTACAGGCACTGGGCAGCTGTCAGCTGACGGGTTCTGACCCACAGAGGCCAAGGACCGTTCAAGCTCCCAGCAGCATCAGGGGCGAGTCCAAGGCGGTTCCTGGTGCACAAGGTTAGGGGCTGCAGGGCCCGGCTTCGCTAAGGACCACAAAGGTCCCCACAGGGATAGGTACACAGGAGACCCCCGAAGGAAATCCACAAACAAGCGTCAAGATGATCACACTAAACCCAAATCATCTCAATGTCCATCCGAGCAAAGCACACCACTTCTTAAAAAAATCACAACCCAGATACTCAGCAACATAAACTGTCAAATCTATAGCATCGGATCCAAAACTCCTAGAGACCTTCTGAATCAGAATATTGACCCCAAACCAGGAGAGAAATAAAGATATAAGCGAGAATCAGAAGAAAACCATATCCAACGTACAAAAATGCAATTGGTGGATATGTTAAGTGATGAAATTCTTCCAAAGAACCAATTTGTGAATTTGAAGTTGTAGAAGAGAATAAATATCCCAAATGTGTCATGGTGATAAAACATGGGAAAAATTATAAACAGCATCTGTAGCCCCTGTGACAAGGGCCAAGCCTTTAACATACATGTATGTGGAAGAGCAAAGGGCCAACGTATGTTTTAAATGGCACCTCATCTTCCCAATGGGTAAAGATTATGATCTCACAGACCTCAGAATCTCACTGAGCCCCAATCGGAACAAGCAGAGGAAAGCCCAGCCAGACAATCGTGACCAGACACGGACGCCAGCGATCGGAGGAAAGCCGGAGCTCCGGGCATTGGCGGTGCCCGCCTCCAAAGGAGGAAATGCAAACTATGTGCAGGAGATGCTCCAACTAAGAACAAATGTCACAGAAAAGTGAGCTATTCAGCAAAAACACAGCTAACGGCAACTTGTCTGCTTTTAAGAAGACGTTTGAGTGGAGCTCGGTGAGCAGTCGGTGGGAGCTGCCCGGTAATAAGAGGCACTGTGACCCGCTGCTCCGCGAGCTTCCTGTGGCGATGCAAACGTTCTGCATCTTCACCGTCCATGACCCCACTGACCCTGAGGGCCTGAGAGGTGGCTAGTGGTGCAGGTACCGCATTTTAATTTTACTTCATTAAAATTAAGGCAACATTTCCCTGGGTTGCTGCACCCACAAAGGCCAATAGGGTCTGGTCCTTTGAATCTAATAAACAAAATAAATTGACAAATAAAATGGATCCAGAGACACGGAAACATGGAACAGACTGAAGAACCGCGGAGGGAAGAGGACAGGGTGGGAGGGAAGAGATTAAGCTGCCATCTGAGAAATAATTTACGAGTGGGGTTTTCATTATGGGAATATCAGATTGAAATGATGAATGCTTGGTAAAATAAAAAAGAATGCTTTTTGAATAAATATAGCCTTTTTCTTTGTGTTTGAGATTCCCACCCTTGAATCTAAAAGATATAATTATGAAATAAAGGCAAGGTTTAAATGGGCTTTAGAGAAAACACTTTTGGAGAAAAATTATCAGGGCATTATATTTTATCCTTCTCTTAATTTAAGCAGTCATGAATTTCTGAGTTAAATTTTAGATTCACTCAGACATTCCTACTGAACAAAGAATGAGTGACAACAATAACAATAACAGTAACAATAACAACAGTGAGAAATGCCCAGGTGTGCACAAAGTCAACCAATATGATGCACTAGAGGCCTGATGCATGAAAACCATGCACGGGTAGGGTCCCTAGGCCTGATCAGCAATCAGGAATGATCTGTTGGGTGATCAGCGAGAAAATTGGGGGAACCCTATTGGCACTTGCTTGCTTTGGCCAGCCTGGTGCTGCCTGCTCACCAGCCCTGCCCCCTGCTACCACCGTTGGTCACCTCCCTCTGTGGGGAGACCAGTGGGGCAATTGGGGGTCCCCCTGGCACACGCTTTGGCTGCCTGGGGCCTGGCAGGCTGGCAGCAGCTCCTGCGTTGAGCATCTGCCTCCTGGTGGTCAGTGTGCATCCTAGCCATCGGTCGTTCCAATGGTTGTTCTGCTGATTTGTGTATTAGGCTTTTATTATATAGGATACTACATTCTAGAACCTGATAAAATGTTAAAGGAATAAAAGTGAATAAAATGTTATCACATGAGGTCTGCAGCCAGCAATCACATAAATGTTGTCATATAAGGCACAATCTGTCAAATTCTGCAATATATACAGCACTGTAATTTCTGAAAAAAATAGAATGTTTATATCCTTTTGAGGAGAGCAGATAACACTTCTTAAACAGTTGATATGTAAATTAATCTTTAAAATATATTGTAAGAATTCAACTGGCATAGTAAATTTCTCAGTGTGCTCAAAAGGACAGTTTTTCTAATATTTTAAACTCATCTAATTGTACTTGAATACATTTTTGTAATAAGACAAGTTATATAATATTTGCTTAGAATCATAATTAGAAAAAAAGGGGAAAACTGTCCTGCAAGAAAAAAAATGCATGTAAGTATCTCTCTGTGGATAAAATAAACCAAAGGAACATAAGAAAGCCTGAATTTATTTTTAAGAAAACCATCTACAATTTAGAAAGATAGAACTTATATCTACCCCAGCAGTGACAATTCTTCAAGAGATTTTATGCATCATAAACATTATTTTGTAAAAAAAAAATCTCCTGATGCCATTTTTCATGAGAAGTCACCAAATATATTTGGTATAGAATAAAATGAATATTGCAGTTAAGATGGAGGTTCAATCTTAAGCCTCAAACAGCTTCCTAAAGTAAGCCAAATTTAGAATATGAACACCTGAGAGGTAATACATACAACAGAAGAAAGGAAAAAACAAAACAAAAACAAAACAACACAATGTATGTAGGGCAACTGAAGACAACTATACTAATAAAAGGGTAATATGCAAATTGCTCAGGATGCCCTCATAGTAATGACCGAATTGCAGGCTGGGTGGAGCATCAAGGCTGTCAGTGGGGGTTAGTAAGGGATGACCAAACAACTAAACAAGAGGTGCATGGGGCAACCAGCCAGGCATGGGGGGGGGGAGTGAAGGAGTGGGGGGAAGCTGTGGATAACCAGGCCGACAAGTGGGGATAAGTAGGCAGAGGTGTTTAGGGATGATCAGACTGGCGGGGGGAGGGGAAGAGGGGGCAAGCAGGCAAGCAAGCAGGTGAGTAGTTAGGAGTCAGTGGCCCAGGATTGTGAAAGGCATGTCTGACTCCCGGTTTAGGCCCAATCCCCAAGATCAGGCCTAAACCAGCAGTCAGACATCCTCTGAGGGGTCCTAGATTGTAGAAGGTGCAGGCTGGGCTGAAGAGACCCCCCCCCATGCACGAATTTTATGCACCGGGCCTCTAGTTACTATTAAAATGCCATATTTTTTCTGCCATTCCATTCTAGTTTGTAGAAAAAAGTTGTAGCCGAAACCGGTTTGGCTCAGTGGTAGAGCGTCGGTCTGCGGACTGAGAGGTCCCGGGTTCGATTCCGGTCAAGGGCATGTACATTGGTTGCGGGCACATCCCCAGTAGGTGGTGTGCAAGAGGCAGCTGGTCGATGTTTCTCTCTCATCGACATTTCTAACTCTCTATCTCTCTCCCTTCCTCTGTGTAAAATATCAATAAAATATATTTAAAAAAAAAAAAAAGGAAAAAGTTGTAAATTAGAAAAAAAAGTAATTACAATCTACATACCAAGTGCCACTACCTATCATTTGAAATCTCTTTATTTTGTTCTGAAATAATATTATTGGATATAACTTAGTGGCATCAGAATAAAACTATAGCATTACTTTCTTCATTCTCTTGATGAGCGTTTAGCTTGTTTTCAATTTTTTCAGATTGCAAATGTATCCCAGATGAACATTTTAACAAACCTGTGAGGATACATTCCCGGTCCTGAAATTCCTTTGGGGAAACCCTCTCGTTTAACTAAGGATCCTCAGCTATTTCCAGGACCCTCCAACCCTTCCCGTCCCACCATCAGAGGGGCTTCCAGCAGACACAAGGTGGATGTGGCTCCTCCCTAAGGTACAATCAGTGCTTTCTGATCCATCAGGTAGAAAAGGAGAGATGGGAGCAGGAGACCTTAAACTCAACGGGAGAGGGAGCTGGGATCTGCAATCCTGAGTGGAATTTGTTTACGAGGTCGTCCAGGCTGGTGGTAATAACAGAGACAGCACAATTCCCTTGTATTCAGAGAAAAATGAATTTGTGTTGGGAGCTTCCCAGGCATAGCTCCAAAGGCATTATTATTTAAAAGTATAATAAAAGCGATTCTAGTTTCCTTTGTTAAATTCACTTTGCTACATCTACAGATTCTATTTTAATATGTTGGGGTGCTACAACAGTATGTGGCCAATGTTATTAAAAATGTAATGGTTGATTAAAAAGAAATTAAAAACAGCATATTAAAATTATTTCCTTTCCTCAGCCTTTCTGTCTCAAAATTCAGTAACTACAAATATAAATAACATGCAGAGCAAAGGTGAATGTTCTTACACATAAAGTTCTTGAAAATATGTGAATCAAATCATTATTTTTATGTTCATAGCACTATGCGCTCAGACATTGAGTATAGCGTTGCATTAACAGCACCAACAACCTAAAAACTAAATTTCCATTTTCTTTTTAAATTAACTAACTCATTTGTATGTAAAAAAATGTAAAGGTATAAAATAATTTGCTATAAATAAGGACCCACTGATAATAAAGCAGCATGATAAATTTTACAGAAAATTGATTAATATGAATGATTTTAGAAAGAAAAGTGATTTAAAATACCACTTCATAGGATATAGAGAGATTTAAAAATTAGAGAAACGATAGTATTTTAGTCAGTAGCTCCAGGTAGAACATAAATGTGAAATAAAATTAGTTAAACAATAGAACAATAAATTACTATATAAAAATATGAATATCATTCATTTTGTAAAGCAAATAATGCTAGCTAAAATGTCTTTAAAATAGTGGTTAATAGAATCATTAGCTACAAAGAAATAAGTGTTTTCTATCAGAAGATTAAGATTACATTTTTGAAGAGCAAAGGTACATAAATATAAATACATAGGTATAGACAATTGAACAACTATGGTAGCAAAATGTTAATGATTTTGTATTGATAATTATAAACAAAATTGAAAACCAATGAATATTGTTCAGTCAACATTTCAAACTTAATTAAGAATTTAGCTATTTATCAACTTCTGTGTTAAAACCACTTTGGAAAATGTAAGTTAGTAAATGAAATGAAATTTTGTAAACAAGTGTTGAACACTCTTGGGAAATGTTTAGCGATGAGCTGTAGATCCAAGCACTATCTGGCAAAGGGTTATGGTCTCCAAGGGACCATCACCTGAGTTTGTGAGGGTCAGACACGTCCATGTGGAAATTGTGACCAATCTGGAGGATGCTGCTGCAGTCCAAGCTTCAAGAGTAGGGAAGGAAACAAATAATCAGCAAACCCTTTCTTTGTTTGTGCATTAGTCAACTCCAACTGTTATAACAAAACTAGAGGCCCGGTGCATAAAAATTCATGCACTGGAGGGGGGAGGTTGCTGAGTGTGGCCAGCCTCCTCTCACAGTTTTAGAGTCCCTAGGGGATGTCCTACTGATGGGTTAGGCCTGCTCCCCATGGGACCTGACCAGCAGATCAGGGAAAGGTGCAGCCCCCATCACCCCACTCCTGCTGCTGCCACTGCTGGGGCTCATGACTGCCTGAGCTCACTGCTTCCTGAGCCCCCGCCCTCGCAGCCACTGAGCCACTGTGGCTTTGTCCAGAAGGGTGTCTTATCTAATTAGCATATTACCCTTTTATTAGTATAGATATCCCAGCCTGAGTGACTTCAACAGTGACAGTTATTTCTTAAAGTTCTGGAGGCTGGACATTCACCATCGAGGTGCCACCCGATAGAGTTCCTAAGAAAGATTTCTTCTGGCTTACAGATGGCCTCCTTCTCATTGTGTCCTTCAGGCATTATCAGGAGAGAGAGAGAGAGAGAGAGAGAGAGAGAGAGAGAGAGAGAGAGAGAGAGAGGGAGAGCCCGAGCCTCTTTTCCTTCTGGGAGGTGTCACCCTGCCATGACCTCAGCTAACCCTAATTACTTCCTGGAGACCCTATGGGAGTTAGGGACTCAACATATACACTTCAAGGGGACATAACGTGGCCCACACACCCAGATCATCCTCTTGGGCTTGGAGTTTGGGGGCATGGAAGGAGCTTCCCCTGAGACCTTAGACTCTGGGACTGATCTGAAATCTATTCCATCCAGATCTTATAACCATTGTCAGATCACTAAGTTAAATTCAAAAGGTTTAAAAATGACATTGTTTCAAATAAGGAATAATAATAAACTTTAAATTTAAAATGAGATTTTAAGAGATAAAAACATATGGTGATAAAACTCAAAAGAGAACTTCATGGGATGATACTAAAGTATACTTATAGAATGTGAGCAAAGTGATATAATCCTAGGAAATTTACTGAACTTGAAGTTCTTAAAAGCTTTTTTCCTTTGCAAGACAGAATGGTGAGTCACAGGAGTTGTCCCAAGATGCCGACCGTAATTATGCTTCCAAGATAACTTTCCACTGGTCAACACGACTCAGAAGAAGATTGTTTTGAGCTGTACAGAGCAGTCAAATCAACAAAAATAGACTCTTCCTACTTGACGTGGGAAGACTGGTTAATCAGGTTAGTTCCCACCTGTGTCTTGGGAAATGGAACAATTAAGGCATGTGCTTCCTCTGAGGCACTGGAAACAAGGTGGCTGGTGCTCTTAGGGGTTGGGCACTGAGAGCAGACACAACCCTGTGGCGCTGACTGCACTGGGACTGTCACTTAAGGAGGCCCCAGACAATGAGGCAATGTTACCTTGGGCTGTGACTGGCCAGGTACACCCTGCAGACACCGACACCTATTGGGAAAGGTGCCTTCTGGGCTGGGACCAGCATCAGAATGAAGCAGGACTGAATAGTCTGTGCCACCTCAAACTTCATCACCTGATCCTGTGTGCAGATCCTACCCAATATTAGACAAACATGTAAATTGACTATACCTCTGTGATGCCTACAGCCAATCAGGAGTGAGTATGCAAATTAACCCAACAACGATGTGCACAGGTGTTCCGAGTGGCTGGGGTGCAGCGGGATGCTGGCCTCCTCGCTTGGGCAACAAGGTCCAATGGTTTGCTCGGTTTGCTCGCTGTCTCAGCCTCTCAGGGTATGCCTGAGCCAGAGGCTCCTACATGCGGTTCCAACCCCTGAGGAGCGGTCTGACCCCAGGGCCACCATCTGCGGAGAACCAGGAGGCCGCTGCCCCAGGCCCAGGTGAGAGCAGGCCCTGCCTCCCGCTGTTCAGACCCGGCGGACCCCGCAGACCGGCCTCACAGCCTCTGGAACAGCCTCCGGGCGGTGAGCAGCTGGAGGCCATGCCGGGCTCTGGGCCTTCCCGCGGCGGGAGAGGCAGCTGGGCTCCTCCTCCTCTCCCACCCCTCCCTCTCCAACCAGGGGCCTCCCTGGAACCAACTTTCTCTGTTAAACAAGGGGATTCTGGACGGTGATGTCCGACCTCTGGAGCCCAGCAGGAGAGCAGCCCGGCCGGTCCCCTGTCCTCCAGGAGGACGGCGGCCGCTCAGAGGCTCCGGGCAGCCGCCCCGGGCAGCGCCGGCCTCCGGGACCGCCGCCTGGGGAGCGGGCACGGGAGGAGGGGCTCCTGGCCACCCTCTGACACCCCAAAGGCCAGGTTTCCCAGGGAAACCGCCACGCAGGACGAGGCCCCCCGTCCTCCCAGGAGAGGCCCGCCCGTCCTCCCATGGAGCTCCCCGAGAAGCCGGGAACAAGGCTCCGAAGCTGGGCTGCGAGCTTTTCACCAAACCGCACGCCCGCCCCGACCCTGCCGAGGTCCTGACCCTATGGTTTGGCTCACTGACCCTATGGTTTGGTTCACTCCTCTTCCTCCCAGCCCCCTCTAGAGACCAGAAATTTTATATATAATCATCTGAAGAAATAATGATGCAAACATTTCCAAATTTAGCAAAATAGAGTAAAAAATATAAACCCACAGATCAAAGAAGCTCAGTGCATAGCAAGGACAGGACAGACATAAAGAAAGCTACATCAAGACATAAAGTCACATTGCTCAACACCAATGAGAAGAAAACTCTTAAGTAGTCAGAAGAAAAGAGACACACAATACCCAGGAATAAACATAGGATTACAAAGGTTTCCCGTCAGAAGCAGTGTGAGGGAGAAGATAGGAGAGCAGCCTCATTAGAGCACTCACAAGGGGGAATCTTCTCAATTTATAACTCTAGGCTGAGTGAAAGTATTTTTAAAAATAGTTAAAATGTATTTTTCATATATAAAAGATTGATTTTTTTTTAAATCACCAGCAGATTTGTAATGTAAAAAATGTTAAAAGAAGTCTTGCAAGCAGAAATAAAATTTTGCCGGATACAAATAACTATCTGTACCAAGACATGGAAAACACCAAAGGCAGTAAATGCATAGGAATAAATATAATAGAATTTCTTATTATTTAAAGACGATTAACTATTTAAACAAATAATAATGTAATGTCAGTTTTATAACATCTGTGAAAATAAAATACATGACAACAATAGCACAAAGATTGCCCAGGAAAATGAAATTTTGTAATAGTGAAGTTTCTATACAAGATGTGAAGTGGTATAGTAGCCACTTGAAGATAGACAATGACAAGTTAAAATCCTATATAATCAAGAGCTAATATGCAAATAGTCATCACACCCTCATGCCATCTCACCATAGCGGCTCAGACACTCAGCACAGGGGAAAGAGGAAGGGGGACCAGCCAGGCTGCAGCAGAGGGACAAGCCACCTGCCCCAGGGTCCTGGGTGCCGGCAGCTGCCCCTGCGCCTCTGGCCCAGGAGAGGGACACCCCGCTGCTCTGCAGTGCTGGGCACCGGCAGCGGTGTCTGTGCCTGTGGCCCAGGAGAGGGACACGCCGCTGCTCTGCAGTCCTGGGCACCGGCAGCGGTGTCTGCACCTGTGGCCCAGGAGAGGGACAAGCTGTACACCCCGTGGCCCCTGGTGCCTGCAGCTGCAGCCTGGGCGGAGCCACCCACCAATGGTCCCGTGTGGCTGAGGTCAGCCTGGGTGAAGCTGGCCCAGGCCCTGGTTGCCTGTGGCTGGCCAGAGGGAGGGAAGCCCAGGTCCCTGGCACAGGGTGAGGCAGAGGCAGTTAGGGGCAATCAGGCCAGCAGGAGAGCAGTTAGGAGCCATCAGGCAGGTAGACAGAGGAGTTAGCGGCAAGCAGACAGAGGCAGTAAGGGAAAGCAGGCAGGCAGGCCAGTGAGTGGTTAGGAGCCCGTGGTCCCAGATTTCGAGAGGGATGTCCAACTGCTGGTTTAGGGATCGGGTCTAAACCAGCAGTCGGACATCCCCTGAAGGGGTTCCCAATTGGAGAGAGTGCAGCCTGGGCTGAAGGAACCCCTCCTTCTGTGCACGAATTTCATGCACTGGGTCATTAGTATATGCATATATAATTTTGAAATTTTATTATTGATTTCAGAGTGCAAGGGAGAGGCAGAAAGAGGTAGAAACACCAATGATGAGAGAGAACCATTGATCGGCTACCTCCTGCATGCCCCACACTGGTGATTGAACCTACAACCCAGGCATGTGCCCTGACCGGGAATTGAACTGTGTGACCTGGTTCATAGGTGATGCTCAACCACTGAGCCATACTGGTCATGCTGATGTTTCTGTGTTTAATGCCTGTTGTAAACATCACTAAAAGGAGCTCCATTTAGGATATTTGAATTTTAAAAGGCAATCTATAAATTATTAAAATGATCTCAAAAGCAGTTCTGCAACTTTGTATTTAACAAGCATGGCACACTTATCCTGCCCACCATTAATTTAAGTGCTTATTAAATATTCATTCACTTACAGTAGTATGGAGAGAGTTCCTCTTTTTTTTCTTAATTTCCTCTGGGATTGGGAAATTTATGGAAATGTGTTCCAAGTCACTTACGGAAGACAGTACCCCCTAGTGCTCAGCGGTCTTCACTGAAAAACTGCCATGTGACCCTGAAGGGAGCGGGCACAGCTGCTAGACATTGGTTCTATGAAGAGAGGGTGTCCTGGGAACGCCCCAGACTGTGCCTCAGAGATTATAAGATCCATCTACTGACCAGCTCCACCTCATTTCCCTGAAATCCTATAACATGGAGCAGAAAACGTCTACCTTTGCATTCGTCTCCTCTGTGAGCCACATAGGTAGTAGAACAGGGGGTTCATGTTAATGATGTTTAATAAGGTGACAGGAGAGTCAGAGCCCAGTCAGAGAGAGTCAGAGCACCACACTCCCTTCCTTATTCCACTGCTTTTACCAGCGCTGTTTACTGTGCTATTAGGCTAAAGGCGATGGCTGCTAAAGTAAAACCCTGATGTAGGAATCATTTCTATTCCAGGAGGGAAAATTCCATCAAGACATTTCATCTGGGGAAAGGGAGAGGAGGTAAAACTGTAATTGCATAGGAAACCAAAATTATATTGTTTAATTTGGCCATTTAGAACTTCCATAAAGTACACCAAGACCCTCTCTTGTCAGGCAGGTACAGAGACAGCGTATTGCAGGCACAGCTGCTGTTTCAGCTGTCAGGGGAGTAGGACTGTCCAGGCCTCCTGGGCCCTGCCAGCTCTTCCCAGAAACGGGGTCTACCCCAGAGGTGCTGAGGCCTGAGGCCATTTTGAGGTCGGTTTTTGTTCTGTCAGCTCTCCCATCCCTTGTAAAGAATGTGCTAAACAAGCGTAAGCATTTTAAAAATGCATCTTTATTGTTGAAAGGATTGCAGATGCCCCTTCCCCATGGACCCTGGCCCCCGCCCGCCTCCCAGGCCTTCAGTGCACCGTGGCCAGGACACTCCTCTAACTGAGGCCGCGAGGCCGGCGTGGAGGAGCGGGCAGAGGGTTCTCCGCTGCGTTCAGTGGCCTCCGGAACTCGCTCTGGCCTCCACATCATCTACTGATTACAACACTTGGCCCCGAAGCTAGATGCTCTGGTCGCTCAGAGCTAAACTGCAGGAGGCAAAGCTGCGGTGCCCACGGGAAAGTCCTCTCACTCCCAGCGAAGGGTCCCCTCCACTCTGGTCTTCTTTGTTCCAGCCTTCAGTCAGGGCTCTTCCCCAGGAGGTCCGTTCGGGCCACTGAGTGGTTTCAGGAGGCTACTGAGCTGTCTGCAGAGGTGAACAACCTTCAGGCATCATCCACACGGCTTTGAGAAGCCCTGCAGTCAAAGGTCTAAAATCCCACAGCCATGCCCTGGAGGACATGTCCTCTCCTATCTTACCTAATAATAGACAAACATGTAAATTGACTGTACCTCCACTATGCCGCCAGCCAATCAGGAGTGATATGCAAATTAACCCAACAAAGATGACGGTTAATTTGTATACACAGGTGCCAAGTGATGGCGTGGTAATGATGCAGGCATTCTGTCCTCCCCCCCCCACCCCCACCCCAGTCTCTCAAGGCCTCTGGGCAGTGTGGGAAGGTGAGGATGGAGCAGAAAGAGGCAGCTCTGGGGCCTGAGTGGAAAGGGGCTGGGCCGGAGTGGAAAGGCGATGCCAGCGGCCAGGGAAAGGAGAGCCCATTCTAGCACGAATTGTTGTGCACCAGGTTTCTAGTAATGTGCATAAGTGCCCCACGGGGGCGGGGGGGGGGAGGGGGCGCGCAGTGCTGAATGTCTTGTCACACACTGCGATGTCCAGGTTGTATTAAGTAGCAATAAAAATGATATAGTGAAAATGTCTATTGTATGTCTGGATCAGATAAAAGTCCTATTTGCCAATTCCTCAAGCTCCACCCATGAACGAAGATGCATGCTATAAAGGAGCGCATCTGCAATCCGTGTACTGTTAACAACAGACTCAGAACAGAGAACATAGCTATCCTATCTCTGTTGACACAATAGGCTATGATGATATCCAAGGCTTCCTAATTCTCCCCTCCCCTTTGCTATGGAAGGCAGAATCTCCACAAATGATGAGAAAACCAGACAATGGAGAAATGTCAAATTATGGGTGCCCTTTCTGAGTGAGAGTAATGCAGTTATTATTAATGCTCACCCTAAGTTAAGATTTGTTAGGATCTTACCCCAGAAATAACAGTACAGACAGGGCTGGCTGTCTGTGTGAGATAACGATGCCACTCAGGCGTGTGAATTCCCTGGGCAGCTGTGGCCTCCACAGACGTGGCCTAGGCCTTCGCAGTGGCACCTCCGGCAGGGCCCGTGGTCTGGGAGGAAGCTCCGTGGTTTCCAGAATGCTGTCCTTCCGGGAGACCCGGATCCCGCCTCGGCTCTGCCGTTTCTAGATCGGTCACTGAGCAGCTGCTTAAGCTCTCGGTTACTCAGTGTCCTGTCTGCCTTGAGGCACACTGACAGAAATGGCGGCTGCATGGCTGTGAAGAGGCTTAGATGAGATGCAGCAAAGCACCAAGCTCTGTATCCGGCGCAGGAACTGTGAGCGTCGCTGTTTCTCGGGGTCACGGAGAGGTTCGAAGTGCTGTCCCCCCCCACCGGCTTTCTCCGGGAGGATCACAGCAATCTCCTTCAGGACATGGAGACGCCCCAGGGGCTCAGGCAGCTCTCCGTGATCTGGTGACCTCTGCGCTGGACCTGGACACTGACTCCTGCTCTGACAGCAGGCCCTTCCCAGAGCGCTAGGCAGGGCTCGCTGGAGACGGGCACAGGGTCCGCAATGCTCTGGGAGGTCTTTGTAGCTGGCCGGCAGGGTTCCTGTGAGCCCGCCCAGGCCCAGAGAGGCTTCACCGAGCAGGTGTCAGACCGCAGCCACGGCTGGTACTGCTGGTCCTGACCCAGCAGCGGCGGGATTCTCCAGGCTTCTTGCCTTTGATATTCTGACTCAGCCCCCGAGCGTCACCGGTGTGCACGTTGTAAGAAGCAATAGTACAGCTTAACAATAACCCGCAACTGTCAGATGTTTCTGGCTCTCTATCCCTCTCCTTTCCTCTCTGTAAAGAAGAAGAAGAAGAAGAAGAAGAAGAAGAAGAAGAAGGAGGAGGAGGAGGAGGAGGAGGAGGAGGAGGAGGAGGAGGAGGAGGAGGAGGAGAAGGAGAAGAAGCAGCAGCAGCAATGGTACAGAAGCCAGGTGTCTGACTCAACATGTCCACGCTCAGAAATGACCCTCCTGCTTTACGCTTCTTCTCTGAGTCTTGATTTCGCAAACAGAGGCTGTAGTGTCCTTGGGCCTGAGGGATGGGGCAGAGCTAAGTCACTGCTCTGCACACCCACCAGCTCGGGGACAGCGGTGGCCGGGGCTCCTCGTGTACATCTGTGTTACAAATGTCTCTCACAACCTGGCACACCGGCACAAGCCATGCCGAGATCATCGCTGCCGCGGATCATGAGGGGTCTTGGGGCGGCGCCAGGAAGGGGCGATGCAGAGATGGGCCAGTCGATGCAGGCGCTGCGGGAACAGAGGATGGCTCCTCGCTGAGACAGCATATTCACGTGAGCAACTGCACAGGGCCTGGTGGCAATGGGTTATAAGTTACAAATGCCCACACTGACCCTCCTGGCAGGATGTACTCAGAGCAGATCTGGGTCTCAGGGTGACATGAAGCCTGCATGGACAGCCAGAGGGACGCCCCCGCAGCCAGGCCAGGGCCTAGCGGGCGGGAGCTGAGGACTGGATCACAGGGCCGCTGGCACCTGGAAGAGCAGGGGGTGTGGAGTCCTCTAGTCTGCACCCTGTCTTGCAGTTCATGTCCTTTATCCTCTCTTCCCATTAGAGAGGCTCTTACCCTTCACTGGGTTACTGACGTCACTTGCTTCAATGGGGTCGTCACCGCAGGGTTTCAAAGCGAACGTCACATGTAACTTCGCAGAGCGTGCTATTATTAACCTGTTTGAAGGGCAGTGCTGAGCTAGCCCATGGCACCCCAAACACGAGCAACACAGAGCTTCTCCGGGGTAGCCCTCACTTCCGATGTCTGAATCCCGGCCAATGAATTATGGACCACGTGGCAAGGAGTAAACTGCATTTCCATTTGAATTTTATAGATCATGTCAGGAAACACGGAGGAGCAAAGTGAGGTCTGTATGGCCTATATCTCCCCTTTCAGATGTACCTTATTTGCATTATTTTTCTAAGTTAAATGCAGAAATAACACTTATTATACCTTATATGCACGCATGGAAGCAGTATAGTTATTTTTGTTCCTCATCACCATTTCCCCCCTCTATGCCCTCTTTCACCTCCATGCCCTCCCATCAAATTTTTTTTATTGATTTTTTATTTTAGAGAGAGGAAGGCAGAAGAAGAGAAAGAAACATCAGTGTGAGAGGGAAACATCAATTGGCTGCCCCCTGCATGACCCCTACTGGGGATCCAGTCAACAACCAAGGCATGTGTCATGACCAGGAATCCAACCAATGATCTTTTGGTGCATGGGTAATGTTCAACCACCCCAACTATACCAGCCAGGGTTGTAATATATGTTTTAGTTCCTCAGGGTTTGAACAAATTAGGTGCTTAACTCATTCTAATGAATCCATTTATTTGTTGCAACCATTAAGAAATTAATGACTAGATAAATAGATATCTAGCAATCTTTTTAGCTCTCATCGATAATACTATTTGAATTAAATATATACATCTACATCAACACTATCCCCCCCCCCCCAACTTCCAAAAAGGTGAAATGCAACTAAATTGTTTTCTTTGGATAATATATATGCAAAGTGTTCCCTCAGGAGTTGGACCTACAGGGAGTTTGATCGCTTGCTATGATGTGTGCTGACCACCAGGGGGTGGCATGGAATGAAGGGAGGCCCCAGCAGGCGGCTGGCAGCTAGCAGCAGTAAGGATGCTACTGTGCATGAATTTCATGCACTGGGCCTCTATTTTGAAATAATACAAGACTCTATGCATTGGTAAATCCATTGTTTTCAAGGATGGTAGGATAACTTTTACTGGGAATCAAAGTTTCCAACAGAAACAGAGATTCTGTGGGAGGAGAAGACCTTTCTGATTTGCTAACATTTGCAACAGACTCTGCCATGGCTCAAGGGAAAAAATAAGTATTTTCCTGTTGTGTCAATAAAAAAAATTATATATACATCCTATATAATAAAAGGCTAATATACAAATTGACTGAACAGCAGAATGACCAGTTGCTATAATGTGTACTGATCACCAGGGGGCAGATGCTTAAAGCAAGAGCTGTCCCCTGGTGGCCAGTGTGCTCCCACAGCGGGAACACCGCTGAGCCAGGAGCTGGGCTCATGGCTGTCAAGTGCAGTGGTAATGGTGGCAGCACTAAGGCCCCCTCAGGGGATATCCATCTGCTGGCAGGGAGTGAGCCTAAGCCAGCAGGGGGACATTCCCTGAAGGGTCCTGGACTGTGAGAGGGTGCAGCCCAGATTGAAGGAATACCCCCTCCCCCAGTGCACAAATGTGCACTGAGCCTCTAGTAAATATATAAATATATAAATATGTATATAATAAATATATATAATTAAAAATTACATATAAATATAAAAATATCTTATATATAAACATATATATATATAATTGACTATTTATATATGACTATATAATTTGAATATTTACATACAAATATATATCATTTGAATATTTGTGTGTGTGTGTGTGTATATATATATATATATATATATATATATATATATAATTTGAATATATACACATATCCTATATAATAAAAGTCTAGCAACCATTACGGCGGAATGACCAGAACGACCAATGACCAGACGACCAGTTGATAGCTATGACATGCACTGACCTAGACCTTGCTATCGGCACCCTGACAGTCCCAGATCCCATTCACTTTTACTTTCATATACATTTTACAAATTTTCTTTAATTTCTGACACTTCTATTATAGGAAAAGGGTGAGTAACTATATTAAAAATATTTCTTCTAATTAATTCCATTTCAATCAGTGTGCATGAATTCATGCACCGGGCCACTAGTGTATATATAAAATGCAGAGAGGGATCACTGTTCTTCCCTGGTATGACTAATCATCTAAATCAAACAGAAGAGCCTACATAAATTAACTTCATATGTAAATTAACTCCATATGTAAATTAAATAGGTTAACTCACAGAGATTATCATGCTTCTGGAAAGGACAGAAACACCATTTTAAGAAGGAGAGAGGTAAGGAATTCTGTTGGCTACTGTTGTTAATGGTGCAATTTTCAACCTCTCACAATCTCTGTGAACAGTGTTGAAAAGAATATATGCTCAGCACAGCATTAAGAACAGGCTATTCCATATTTGGAATGGATCTCATTATTTTAAAATGGTTTATAAAAATACTTCTCTCTAAGAAAACATTTTAACACCCGCAGTGCACAACAGATTCAGATAAAAAGAAGAGCTATTTAAAAAATGGGCAGGATTGTTTCCCTCCGTTTATAAAAAAAGCTAGTATTTTACTAACGTATATTTAGAAATAATACCTCTCACTGTGGAGCTATTGTTTAGTGAGTAGCTGTGGATCTTATTCAGTGAAATAAAACTGAGTGTTGCGAAGGGTCATAAACACAAACAGTAATGACCTCAACAGTGCAAAGACTTAGACAGAAAATCATAGGTTGTTGCAACTACCTAAGTAGGTTTTAAAGGCTTAAGCATCCAGAAGCCAGAATGATTTTTGAAAGAATGCTAACGTGTTCTTACCCGCTGTTTATTCTGCTGGCATTGATTGTAGTGTTATCTGATTATCTCTAAGTTTCCATAAAACACTTTACATATAACAGCCGCTTTAAGGGTGCCATCTGCCACACTCTCAGCCTTTCCAAGGACTTCCTCCTCTGTGGTAACACCAGCACCTCCACGGTCCTTCCCAGGGAAGCCCACACCTGTACCCACACCTGTACCCACACCTGTACCCCACACCTATAGTCCACACCTGTACCCCACATCTGTACCCACACCTGTCACTCACACCTATAGCCCACACCTGTACCCAAACCTGTACCCCACACCTATAGCCCACACCTGTACCCACACCTGTACCCCACATCTGTACCCACACCTGTCACTCACACCTATAGCCCACACCTGTACCTACACCTGTACCCCACACCTATAGCCCACACCTGTACCCACACCTGTACCCCACACCTATAGCCCACACCTGTACCCACACCTGTACCCCACATCTGTACCCACACCTGTCACTCACACCTATAGCCCACACCTGTACCCCACACTCGTACCCCACACCTGTAGCCCACACCTGTAGCCCACACATATAGCCCACAGCTGTAGCCCACACCTGTAGTCTATTATCCACACCCAACACAAATGTTAGTACAAATGTTAGATTCCTGGATGAGGACACTGTCTCCTGTCAGTTCTCCCGAGGGGTTGCCAATAGCTGTGCCAACACTTGCCAAAGTTTGTGCTAGATAATTCCTAAGCTATCACTGAACTTAAAACCCCTGCAAGCAAGCAGCATCATTCACATTGCAGGAGATACTGCCCACTGGGGAAGCTGGTCCGAGATGACAGTGAAACAGTGTAGTCTGGACTTGGACCAAGGTCTGCTCATGGCAGCCTCGGGCTGTAGCAGAACTCCCTTCAACATTTTGATGCTGGGAGATCTGCCAAGGAGCGGAGCCCCTCAAATGCACCTAATCTCATTCCTTCTCATCCTGGAACAATCCCTCCTTCAAAGCATTGATGCTCCGGCATCGCCGTAGTGGCCTGTCCATCAGAAGCTGGTCTGTCCAGATGGTCTCTCCATAAACTGTAGCAGACACACACTGTATTGATTTTAGGAATTTCTCTCTCTATAACCAAATACTTTTTATGATAGAATATATCTGTAATCAACATACTAGGTATATTTTTTTCTAAAGTAATTAGGCAAGCAGATGTGTAAGTAGAAAATATTTTTAGAATCTCTAAATTAGTTACTTAAGAGATAGTCATTATCATGTTCATGGATATTTACCCTACTTGAAAAATCTAGTTATAATTAATTCTTGAATTCTATAAAGATGTGTATCCAAGTTGAATAGATTTGTTTGAACTTCTTATTAGAATTTTTATGATGTGCCATGAGCCAGGAATAACAGCACTAGCAGTCAACAGAATCACAGGGCAAAATGCCTAGTCCTTGCATTCTTGATTTCCTCCAAGCAGAATGGTTTCTACTTTTTATAGGATAAAACCCAAGCACAAGTGTTTCAAAACTTTGCAAAACTCAGCTTTAATATTACAGATAATGTGCACAGTCTTATCATATAGTTTAATAAGTGCTAATGGTCATCATATCTGTAACACTAAAGATCTTTTCAAAAATCTTTATTTACCGTATTTGCCGGCGTATAAGACGATTTTTTGGCCCTGAAAAATATGCCTCCAAGTGGGGGGTCATCTTATACGCCAGGTACACTTCAGATAGACTGCCCATAGTGCTTGCCCCGTGCCATAGTGGCCTCCCGATGCCCGCCCACTTCATTCCACATACCGTTCAGGCATCAGCAGCGCTGCTGGGTGTATGCTCGGCTGTTATGCGATTTTGCTGTTATGCGATTTTGCGAGTGTGGTAAATTCGGGATGATGAAGAGGAGTTTGAAGGCTTTTAAGGGGAAACTGTCACGCCAGCAAACTTGCTAGGGACTTGCCCGGCACTTGCTCTCTCCCTCTATTTGTTATCTTACTTCTATCATTGACAGTCCCTCTAGGTTGTGGGCTGCTTGCCTATGTTCCTGAGAAGCATCTACAGCACCAGTCTATAGAGTGTGTTTTCTTTAGTGAATTACCGGTATGTTTACCGGTAATAAACTTGCACAGTTTTATGTATATGTTTGATTACATACAGCCTTGTGACAGTTTTCCTGCATGTCATAAGCATTTTAATATAAATTAAAATGTTGAAATCAAATCTGATATTGTTTTACCTTTTATTTGGTGTGTGGAAGGTGTGCGGAAGAGGGGGTAGTCTTATACGGCGAGTATATAACAAACTCTGTATTTTGAGTGGAAATGTTAGGGGGTCGTCTTATACGCCCAGTCGTCTTATACACCGGCAAATACGGTAAGCTGAAACCGGTTTGGCTCGGTGGTAGAGCGTTGGTCTGCGGACTGAAAGGTCCCAGGTTCGATTCCGATCAAGGGCATGTGCCTTGGCTGCGGGCACATCCCCCGGAGGGGGTGTGCAAGAGGCAGCTGGTCAATGTTTCTCTCTCATCGACGTTTCTAGCTCTCTATCTCTCTCCCTTCCTCTCTGTAAAATATCAATTAAAAATATTTAAAAAATTTATTTAAATTGTTTTGAGTTTGTACAGCAATTGGAAGGTCACAAAAGGCTTACCTGTTATTGTTTTGAGTCATGTAGTGACCTGGGCAGTAGAGGGACTCCTCATAGGTGCTGCTTGCACAGACAGCACCGTCCTTTCCTCCAAGGTCGAAAGATACTGACCCCGCAGCTACAGGCTGAGAACCAGGCCAGCCACACCCAACTCAGCACTTATATGACCTACATGCTTCTTTGCGATGCAATAAGTAAAACCATTGCATTTATCAACCCTGTTTATCTTCATAAAGGCTGAGATGACTTGGGAAGTGTTTACTGTGTTCATAAATTAGAGGATCTTATGTCCTCAAGGTGTTTGAACAAGAACATTCCATGGTATGAAGATTCTGCTGTGAGGGATGGTAATCTTAAAACTTGTGTCTCTTGTAGAAACAGCACTAGAAGGTCTGTCCATGGGTCTAATACACTCCCATTATTTTTTTTTCTGAATCGTTTCCCTTTCCAACCCAAGCAACAGAAGGACACTACTTTAATGCAGCAAATTAACAAGTGGATTTAAATTTTCGGTGTAGACAAGAGAGTCTTAGAAATGTCAGTCATTCACCTATGGCCAGGTGTCCACTCATGAAATGTGTCCTTAATTTTCCTCCTCAAGAAAGGATCCACACTGTAAGCAGGCTACCAGAGCAAAACACTACAATTCCACATTGTCCCCAATAATTACTCTACACTAGAAACTCAAGCCAATGGCTTGTCATCATCTACAGACCGTCCCAAGTCAGCAGCCAGAGCTCACCTCTGCCAACGCAGAGAGAGACCTCAGTGCCAAGCGCCTGCCTGCCACCAGCAGGAACCACAAGCCTCTGCCTGCTGCAGTCTCGGCCTTCCCTCCTGTGTCACGGAGCTGGAAGAGGCCAATAAGAGCCCCATGTGTTCAGTGAGACTCCACAATCCTTCCTCGAGGGCAGATGGCTATCCTCTGTACTTTCTTTTCCCCTGATGGTTAGATCCTACAGATGCCGCAGCCTGCACTTCCGCCTCGCAGCCAGGGGGTCTCTCCTGTACATCGCCCCCTAGGGAACGGCACAACTGGGAAAATACAATTACATTCTGCACCTGATAATTAAAGAATTAATCAGAATAATGCGAGTTACATGGGGACCAGTGATATCTGTACCTTCTGATCTTAGAATTATCCTGAATTCAATTCCACACACCTGCAGTCAACACAGATCAATCAAAGCAAAATCTCACCTGCAAGTAATTCTGTTTCTGTGTGGGACCAGTGTGCTAGTAACTGTAGAACGTCTCTGCTTTTCTTTCAGAAAAGGAGGCGGGCAGGGGAGGCAGGAAAAGTGGGGAACAATGCAAAACCCACCATCATGACCTTAGCTGGTCAGTGAAAAACCCAGTTCATAAGCATGTTCTAGAGGTGTGGGCAAACTACGGCCTGAGGGCTGGATGGCTGTTCTAAACTATTGAAAAAAACACACACAAAAAAACCGTACCCTTTTATGTAATGATGTTTACTTTGAATTTATATTAGTTCACACAAACCCTCCATCCATGCTTTTGTTCCGGCCCTCTGGTCCAGTTTAAGAACCCATTGTGGCCCTCAAGTGAAAAAGTTTGCCCATCCCTGTTAGACTTTCCTATCAAATACAGTGGTTTCCAGCAAAATACCAGCTAGATGACAGCTTTTCTCTGGTTACACAAACACGAACAATTTTTTGGCTAAATTGAGTGCTGCTTTGTGACAAATTTCAGATGTAGAAATTTATATTATCTCTCTTACCTTTAGGAGAGAGCAAAATGTTGGGTATCATGAAAATTTAAAGAGCCCATTGATTTAGGCTGACAGTATTCAATCTAAAAATGATATTTCCCCCAGGTAAAATTTTACTTGTATTCTAGCTCAATTAAACTTCTTAAAAGTCACACACAGTATGGGTACTTATAGATGTAGATTAATTTTTATCTGCTGAATAATCTAAACCACATTTTGAGATAAAATACAAAGTAACTGGAAATTAGTCTACTGTGACCTAATATATTATTTTACTTAAATTTCAAAACCATCTTTAATCCTAATGAGATTTAGAAGAATGAAATACTTTCCTTTCTTTTCACAAGAAAAATCATTATTTCATTTAGCATAACTAAATATATTTCCAAACATAAAAAATCTAACCTAATACTTCACAAAACAGTTTAATTATTAGTGTTTTAGAAAACAATAATTAGAATTATAAACTTTGTAATAATTAATTACAGAGCTAGAATTTGGAAAATACAATTTTCTATTTAATTACATTAGAGAGATGGAAGCAATAACAGAATACTGAAAGCATAGAACCTGGAATTGGGCAGCCTTGGTTTGAATGGCCCATTTCCTCTGAGCTTTGAGAAAGTTATTTAATTCCCTTCATCTTCATGTATGGCTTTGAGAAAGTTATTTAATTCCCTTCATCTTCATTTGCCCTACCTGTAAAACCAGAACAATGCTCCCACTTTTCTCACAGGCTGGATGGAGACCAAGGCAATTATTTCAAAAGCTAGGCACACAGTAAGCACTGAAATATCAGCGACAGCACAGTGATGTAGTTGGAACAGTTGGTGGCTAAGGAAAAGTTGCAATGGTGGGTGGAAACATTCAAGAAGCTCAGCGAACAGCACCACCCCAATGTCATGGTCATGATTACCAGTGTTAACTCTGTCACCGCTGCCACTGAACTAGCAATTACGAATTCTGGTCACAGTATGATAAAAAATTCTCATAAGATACACACAAAAGAAAAACAAATTTTAACACATAATGATAGTTACACCTGAGTAAAAATGACAGCAGACAGTATGCGTGTAAATAAAAATAGCCACCACACACACACACACACACACACACACACACACACACACACACATATATATATATATATATATATATATATATATATATATATATATACTAATAAAAGGGTAATATGCTTACTAGAGTGGTCATCTTCCAGACAAAGCTGCAGCAGACAAGAAGGGCTGAGGCTCAGGCTGGCAGTGGCAGCAGCAGCAGGGTAATGGGGCCGGTGCCTTCCCCTGATCTGCCAGGTTGCCTCCCAAAAAGGGAGGCTAGACTGGGGGCCAAGGCATCGGCAGTTAGGGGTGATCAGGCTGGTAAGGTAGGAGCAATCAGTCTGGCAGGCAGAGGGGTTAGGAGCGATCAGGCAGGCAGGCAAGAGTTTAGGAGCCAGAGGTCCTGGAGTGCAAGCGGGATGTCTGACTGCCAGCTTAGGCCCGATCCCACAGGGTTCCCAGATTGGAGAGGGTTCAGGCTGGGCTGAGGAACCCCCTACCAGGCACAAATTTCAAACACCAGGCCTCTAGTATGTAGAAACCGGCAGTTGGATATCCCTCTTACAATCCAGGACTGTGGCTCATAACTGCTCTCTTGCCTGCCTGCCTGATTGTCCCAAATGCTCCCCCTGTTAGCCTGATCACCCCTAACCACCTCTGCCTGCCTGCCTGGTCATGCCTAACTGCCCTCCCTGCCAGCCTGGTCTCCCCCAACTGCCTCCCCCAAACCCCTCCAGCCTGTTCACCCCCAACTGCCACCCCTGCCAGCCTGGTTTCTCATAACTGCTCCTCAATCAGCCTGGTTGCCCCCAACTCCCCTCCCACACTGGCCTGGTCACCCCCAACTGCCCCCCCCTCTAGCCTGGTTGCACCTCACTTTCCCCCCTGCCAGCCTGGTCACCCCTCACTGTTCCCCCTACTGGCCTGGTTGCCCCCAAATGCTCCTCCTGCTGACCTGGTCACCCTTCACTGCCCCCCTCTGTTTGTCTGGTCACCCCTCACTGCCACCTCTGCCAGCCTGTTTGCCCCCAACTTCTACCCCTGCCAGCTTGGTTGCCCCTCACTGCCCTCCTCTGCTGGCCTGGTTGTCCCTCACTACCGTCCCCTGCCAGCCTGGTAGCCCCACGCAGCCTGCTGTTCAGTTGTTACTGTGAGGGAGTTATGACCAATTTGCATATTGCCCTTCTATTAGTATAGATATATATGAAAGCCCCCATGTACAATGGATTCTGCCTACATTTTTATGAATCTTATCCATTTAACCCTACCACCTAGTAATAAATATTAAAATTAAACAAATTTCCCTTAAAGTTTTTTTTATTTCTTCTATTTTAAGGTTACCACATTAAAACTATTCCAATGATATTCAATTTTAGATGTTTTTTGTTTGTTTTTCCATCAAAATCCTATGGTGGTACCAATTTTTCTATTCCCACAAAAGCATTACATGTTATTATATGCTTAATATTAATTAAAAGTTTAATCTTAAAACACCATTTACTGAACAATGGCTTTTATCTAAGGATGTGCAACCCTCTGTGTGCTTATAGACATAGAAGTCATGCTAACCACTGGCTTCCCGGTTGTGTGTGCGTGTGGTTGCTCTGCTCACCATATCCCCTTTCCAATGGCACACACACGTCACCATCTGAGCTTGGAGGAGAACTCCGAAAGCACTTGTCATCTGCCAAATTGTTGAAAAAATGGCTATTTTGATCGGATTGCTATAAAACTATAAATTTATATGGAAAAATAATCTACATCTTTACAATAGTCAATCTTGCTTTCTAGAAACATGGATGATAGATTTTCATTTGCTTAAAACTTTAAAAGCAGTTCTTGAGTTTGTAAAATATAGGTGAACGTGCTGAACCTGAACGCTGGCCGTGCTAAAGGACTGGCCAAGGAGTTTTGTTTTGTTTTGTTTTGTTTTGTTTTTAGTGACACCTGAGAGTCATCCCCAAAGATTTTGATTTTATGAGAGAAAATAAAAACAGACACAGATCAATATAACCTAACTTTCTTGAACAGACACAGATCAATATAATCTAACTTTCCAGTGATTTTTCAGTTTGTACATTGGTTTTTATGTGGCCTGCAAGAAATAATCATTCTGAAAAAGTATTATGTTTTATTACGTTGACCATGGACTTACAGGATAATGTGAAATGGAAGTATTTTCATAATTTTAATTGAAATATCACCAAAGTTTCACCAATTTATAGAGGATTTTGTTGGCTAATAAGGACATGTGTGTATGTGTGTATGTAAAGACACAAGTCATCATTCTCGTGTCCTGGAACGTCCGTGAAGAAAGTTAAGTTGGATATGCAATGACACCTGCAGGACAAAGGGCATTTTTAAATGTTACCTAACTTTGGAGAGCAAGATAAAGACATAGCTGCACCATTTAAAGAGCTTTAGGATGTAGTATATTAAAATTTGAATACTGGCTTTCAACTAAGCTCCTGGTACAGTGCAGTGTTTTGTAAACACTAACACTTACTGCATGTCCCCCTCTTCCTCCCCACCCCACACACAGGGCGCATCCAGAGGCTACAATAAATATTCCAGACACGAGTGGCATTATATGTGATGACTTACATGCTACCTTCAAGGTTATCCACATGAATCTCAAAAGCACAGGAAGAAATGATCTGATCAAGTTTGACAGCCAGAATGGAAGGTTATTGTTTGATATCATCTTGTCATTCTAAATAATTATAATATATGTGAGCTAGGTTGCATTTTCCCAATTTAGTCCTGTCAACAAAATTAATTTTTGACAGAACTAATTATTTTGAGAATCAAAGTCTGCTCGGCGGGAACAGAAATGGCACTTGTACATGCAAACCCGGCTCCCCGGCCACACTGCCGAGTGTGGCATCACATTTGGTTTCCATTAGCAAAGCCAGTCATTGTTTTAATATAATTACACAGCGTTGTAAAATGTCCCTTTTTTATGGAAAGCAATTAATTTTCACTTAGCAACATTGTGGATGCCAAGAATTTAGAAGTGACTTCTTAGAATGTAGTTTTTCCTACAGATATTGGTATTAACCCCCAAATTTGTATTAAATGAGAGACAAGGGAAAAAAAATGAGCATAAAGCCCTCAATTTTAATTGCCTTCATTAATACCACAATAATGTTGAATATTCTCATTAGTCAGGACATCCATAAAAAAAGCACTTTTTTAGTTCCAAAGCTACATAGTTCATTAAAATATATGCAGAGAAATGAAATAAGCATGTGTAAATGTGTTTTCATCAGATTTGATTACATTCTGATTGTAGATGCTGTAAGTTATCCAGCCTTGATTATCAGTAAAGTTCACTAGATGTCTCCAGAGAAGGCCAGGAGAAGATTGTAAAAGAAACATGGCAGCTCCCCAAGACACTGAAAAGCAACCATCTGCAACGTTTTGAAAATTATGTTTTTTAAGTCATCATATTTCAGTTTTACAGAAAGTTGTTTATGTATTCTGTATGTGGTGATACATTTATACAGTTCATATCATCCTGAGTGTAGAAAAAGCAAAATTAGTTACACATTGTCTTATCTATACTCTCCTCATATCAGGAGAAGTGGCTGTTTCTCAAGAAATGCCTTCAGTAAAGTCCAAGATTAGATCTTTATCCTGGAAATGTGAGGAAATACTGCTCTTTCTTCTGGATTGGCATTGTCTGTCTGAACTTCTGAAGTGACACACCTGGTGCCCCCTCCACAAGAGGTCTCTGCCATCTGTGTTCAATGCTTAGAATACACAACTACTTACTGCTTGAAAAATGGTAGCATAGGTAAATAAATTTTAAATAAAACAATTCTCAAATCTTAGTAGTGATTTTTAATGTCTTCCCTTTTTTTTCTTTATTGAGGTACTAGAGACCTAGTGCACAAGTTCATGCACAGGGGGTGGGGGGGGGAGGGAGGGCCCCTCAGCCAGGCCTGCACCCTTTCACAATCCAGGACTGCTGGCTTCTAACCACTAGCCTGCCTGATTGCCCCTAACCACTCTGCATGCCTGCCTGATCACCCCTAATCACTCTGCCTGCCTGCCTGCCTGATTGTCCCTACCTGCTCACCTGCCTGCCTGGTCACCTCTAACCACTTCTGCCTCGGCCACTGCCGTGGCGGCTTCACCCCAAAGGTCACCTGGAAGGACATCCGGAATGACATCTGGAAAGTCATTCAGCTGTCTGGTCTAATTAGCATATTATGCTTTTAAGTCATCGTATAGATAACTGATAAATAAAAATAGAATATATTTAAGGTGTACAGCTTGGCATTTTGATATGTGTATGCTTTGTGATTCTCACTTATACTTGGAGTCTTAAATAGTCATGCTCAGAGAAGCAGAGTGGAAGGGTGGTTGCCAGAGTCTGGAGGGAGGGGGAGGAAGAGATATTGGCAGTGGGTACCAAGTTTCAGCTATGAGGATGAGTAAGTTCTGAAGAGCGAAAGAATAGCATCCAACTATGGTTAACAGCATCATGTTTATACTTGGGATTTGCTAAGCTTCTCAAGAGTGGCGGGATGGTGTCTCTGTGAGGTGATGCATATCTTAAATTTCTTGATTGTGGTGACCATTTTGTTTAAGATTTGCTAGTAAACCTCACAATTTACTAACATTTCCCCTAACTCAGTATTCTTTTGGAATTATATAAAGATTTAGGAGAAATGTCAATAAATTGAGGAAGAGATAAAAAAATTATTATAAGCTCCTTCATCACAGTATAGTTACTGAGGAAAGCTGGCTGCATGTTCTTCATATTGTATTTCTAGCTTTTACTCATAAGCGTTCCCACAATAATACTCATACAATCTGCCTAATAAAGCATGCATTAGATAGTTTGCATGAAAGAAGAAAAACATTAGCAAAAATCCTTTTATCTCCTGAATAAATAATAGTTCATTAATGATAGGTAAAAGGAAAAAAAAGTTATGCATATAATTAGGTAACTTTTGGCCTTGTTCTTTTGGAATTCTATGAAGTTTTTTCCTGTCCTCTTAGGAAATATAACAATTCTACTTTTTTAGTGTCGTGGCTGTGCTTTTCTTTCACGTCTTTGAGTAACAGTCTATTGAAAAAGTCATTATCACTGTTCCTCTTAAAATAATATACAGGTATCCTCATATTTTCAAAGTCTGTAAAAGTTTTAAAAATTTTGCTTTTACAAAAGCACGGTTTTCACTAACTGAAAAAAAAAACCCACAGGAGATTTTGCTTTTATGAAAACAATAACAAAACAAAAAAGGAAAGTCGTACTCAGCGTTCGTTTCACAGCGAGCCAGAGCCTGAGAGAGCGGGTAGGGTGGGAGTTAGTGCAAAACTGCATGTAATCAGCTGTTTCTGCTGCGGCAGATGAAGTGGACACACACGCAGGCACTGGGCTTGGGGTCTGGGAATGCTAAAACATTATTTCATGTGAATCATGGAATGCCATTTCGGCTTTTGAGCAGTTTTATAGGAACACTCTGCTTTGGGATAACAGAGTATTGTTCAGAAGCTTTGATGATGCGACTGAAGTGGACCGCAGTTCCAGCCTCTCACCCTTTCCTCGCGGGGCTGGAGTGCTGCCGGGTCCTGCACACCAGGAGCCAGGGCGTCTTCCCTCAGACCCGGAGCGCTTCAGTCAGGTGCTGTGTCCACACCCTCTAGGGCGTCCGCCAGCAGCTGCAGTGAGGCTTTTTAGTCAGTCAGTCATTAATGGAATTATGAATAATGGATATTATTCCACCCAATCACAGAAAATGGCTCTGAATATGGAAGGAAGGGCTTGCTGCTGCTCATAAAGTAGCTGGAATTGTGAAGAGCTAATCATGTAATGGATATAATCTCCTGGGTGAGGACACTCTGTCCACAAGATGCGAACTCAAGAGCTTATTCCTGTGGAGCACAGAGCTCCTTCATGAATCTCTAATGCACAAATCTGGCTGTTACATGATACTAGCCTCTACAGGGCACATGGGAATCACATGTCTCTTCATTAATAATGACAACAAAGGCATGGGGGACTTCTTCAAGAGTCAAAAGTAAACTAAAAATTATTGATTTCCTTTTCTGAAACTATATGCTATAGATGAAGAAAACATTGTTAATAATCTGTACATTAGTAACCATACATATACGAGAATTTAATCTATTTTGAAAGGGTAGAAGGTTAATGCCTTTTCCCAACCTCCACTCTTTCCACTCTACACATATGTACAAGTCAGGAAGGAGGCGTTAAAAGGGTGAGCCAATTCTGAGCCAGCTGATGAGCCACTGTTACCAGCAGCCCCACTGGGAACGGTACCAACGCAGGCGTGGCTCCCTGCTTGCGGACCTTCGTCTGGAAGTTGGTTCAGGCCTCACAGTCCTGTCGGTTCTCTCTGCCCTGTGCTGCCTCCACATACATGTTGAGCACAGTGCTCATGGGACAAATTTCTATACCCTGCTGCAGTACATGCCAGTTCTCTACCCACTGCCACGGGGCAGTAGGCTCCCGAGTCCTGGACACAGGTCCCAGTGGGTGTTCAGAAGTCCCATCTTAGAACAAGAGCCAAAGTGGAATCATGGCCCACGCTTCCCCAGAGCTTTGACTTTGAATCCTGAGCACTCGGCAGCTATTGAGAAGGCATGCCTGGGTTCTTTACCATTTTCTTCATGTGCTTAGCGCCTTTGGGAATTCCAATGGAAGTGAGAGAAAGACTCCTTTCCTTTTCTCCTTTTTTCTCTCTTTTCTCCTCTCCTCTCTCTATTTATTATTTTGTTTCAAGGTCATATGGGAAAAATATTAAAACTGTCCTAACACTATACTTATTGCTTATAATAAATGCTAAAAAGCAGGAAAAGTTTGAAGATGAAACTGCAATTACATTACTTTGTATGTGATTGGAGCTTGAAGTGTTCTTGGAAGTCTAGGTCAGGTCTGGATGTGTGTGTGTGTGTGTGTGTGTGTGTGTGTGTGTGTATTATATATACTTATTTTTTTAATATATTTTTTATTGACTTTACACAGAGAGGAATTGAGAGGGATAGAGAGTTAGAAACGTCGATGAGAGATACATCAACCAGCTGCTTCTTGCATACTCCCCACCGGGGATGTGCCCACAACCAAGGTACGTGCTCTTGACCAGAATCAAACCTGGGACCTTTCAGTCCTCAGGCTGATGCTCTATCCACTGAGCCAAACCGGTCTTGGTGTATTATATATACTTAAATATATGTATTGTATATATATTTAGATACACATTTACAGATATTTATATATAAGAATATACTATTTTTTCATGGATATAGATAATCTAGTACTTGCTTCCTTAGGAGAGTTCATTCTGAGAATAATTATATCTTGACATGAATTAAGCATATACTAAATAGCATAATTTGTTTGGTTTGATAATTGTGCCAATCAACTAACTCATGGTGATGAGTTGATTGTTATTAAGCCAACAAACAACCCAGAAAGGACAAGATCCTGTCAATCTGTCCAGCTTCCTTTTTAAGGTGGTTCTACAGCATTCCAGATGCAGCCATCCAATCTAAATGGAAGACCCGCTGCTACTACGCCCAGGTCTGAAAACTCTGGACTGTTACTGTGACAGTTCGTATACACCCAGTCCTTCACTACCTTCACTAGGGTCTCGGTGGTTCAATAGTAGCTAACGTGATGACTAAACCGGAAATAAATAACACAATAAAAACGATGATTTCAACCTAGTTTTCTTGTTTTGCTGCTATTAATAATCTCACTAACTGAAATAAGCGGAAGTAAGCCCGAAAGCATAGAGCTAATGCTTTCTAAAGTGAGGGGTGGCAAGGTCTGTTTATCTGTATATCTTCAAAGTCAACTTTCTTTCCTCTAAAAATAACTGGTAGTAACTAGTAATTGGCAGCCCAATGGCTTCTCATCTCTGCTTCGGAAGATGCCTTATGTCTGTTTCTATTCTTACTGTTGAAGAGAGCTGAAGGTTACAGAGAGAAGAGGAATGTGAAGTTTTGCTTGATTTTTTTTTTTAAGTTTGTAAAAAGTAAGACAAAAAAAGATGAGTGCCTAAAGTTTTCAGAGTGAAGATAAGTAGAAATAATAGCTCAACGAAATAGTTAAAACAACTCCCAAATGCCATCTACTTTATGTGCATGAATTAGTGACCTGTTGTTCCTAAAAGCATCCATATGCTATATAAATGTGAAAAAACTGTGAAATAATATATTTTTGTTTTAAGGTACATTTCTTTAAAATATTATTGTTTGATGTATATTTTCAAAATCTAAAGAATAGTGAGTCCTAAATAGAGAAAATAGTTTTTAAATTAAGAGAACCTTTTTAAAAAATATTTTTTATTGATATTTTACAGAGAGGAAGGGAGAGAGATAGAGAGCTAGAAACGTTGATGAGAGAGAAACATCGACCAGCTGCCTCTTGCACACCCCCTACTGGGAATGTGTCCGCAACCAAGGTACATGCCCTTGACCGGAATCGAACCTGGGACCTTTCAGTCCAAAGACTGACGCTCTACCACTGAGCCAAACCGGTTTCGGCTTAAGAGAACCTTTAATAAGTGAACACAAAATCAAATTGACACTTTCAAATTGATATCTCCACATATTTTACTCTCCTCTGCAGTGTCCAGTCACCCCAGGAGGAGGCGGGACTGCACTCTGTTAGGGACATCTACCAAGGGCCTGGGAAGGAGGCACCCTTTGCTAATTCACAGGTCAGATTTTTAACAAAGATCTGTTCCTAGAGGAAGAGCTGAGTCTTCATTGCATACATCAAGGGTGAATGTATGCCGTCTCCACTCTAAGCACGTGCTCTGGTATGGAAAATAAATACTAATCGGGCCCCTCTGACAGCTTGGAATCTATTGAGGGGCAAATAGAACCGTAATCATGAATGTAACTATAACACAAACAACTCTATTACGTGACTGCCTTATTAGACACATCCACGCAGAGACATAATGTGTACCCATTGGTATATTACGGGTATTCATAGCGAGAAAATCATCATGTGTAGGGTATCCAATGCACTTTATGGAGATAGAGCCATTTGAATGGTGAGTTTGGAGAAAAGGTTTCAACAGATTAAAGAAACATGAGAAGCTTCATGAAATATTCCATTTGATGACTGCCCTACATTCATAAAAAGGAGCAATTGGGGAGCAACTAAAGAAATAAATTGAGGTCAGACTTCAGATTTTTTAGTGCTGGCAAGAGGGTTTAACTGTAACTCAGAGAACTAGGGGGATGTATTGAAATTTTTGTTTGCTTTTGGAGCACAGATCTCACATTATACCTAAATATTTGCAACAGCATTTGTAATCTGATCTTGCACAGCTCTGCTGTGGTTACGCAATTGGATGATAGCTGTAAGCCAGGCTTCGAGAGTGGTCTCTTGCATGGTCAGGGGTATTGTTCTGGGCCTGGAATGGAAAGCTATCTCTCATTATACATAAATTATCTTTAAAATATGTTTTATTGATTTAAGAAAGAGAAAGGGAGAGGGATAGAGAAAGAGGAACATTGATGAGAGAGAAACATTGATCAGCTGCCTCCTGTGCACCCCCAAGCTGGCAACCTGGGCATGTGCCCTGACTAGAAATTGAACTTGTGACCTCTTGGTTTTCAGGTTGATGCCCAACCACTAAGCTTAATGGACTGGGCTACTTTTATTTTTTTAAAACTATATAGCTTTTGCAATAAAAGAAGCAAAAGGGGTGAAGCCTTATTACAATACACAATGTATACTTGAATATCACATGATCTCACTCATGTGGAATGTAATGAAAACATAAGCTGATGGACAAAAATAGAACCAGAGTCAGAGAAGCATTGAAGAAACTGCCCAACCTGTGAGAGAAGTGGCGAGTGAGGGGGAGAGATCTGCCTGTGTCCATTGGTCATGCTCAGATGCAAAGGACTTGTGTGCATGCATCTGAGCATGACCAATGGACATGGGTAAGTGCTGGGGGGTGGGGGCGGCCAGAGAGAGGTCAATGGGAGGGGGGAGGAGATTTATGTAATACCTTAAACATAAAGAATTAAAAAAAAAAAGAATGAGGCTCTGGGAAGAATGTCCAGATAATCTCTTCTGATTGCCACCTACAATTCCTTCAAATGCTCTTTCCAGGAGATTCCAGAGCCCTCTGTGCGTGTGCCTATCAATTAATAAAACACATGTTATGCTGGGCAGTAACTCGCTACTTGTCAGGTTCTCCAACGGGGTTGCACACTCCTGAGGGACTTGTGTCTCATATGTTTGACTCCCATGTACTTTGCCACAAGCATTTACTGCCCCATGAATGTTTGCTGACACTAGGATATGAATGTCAGATACAATATGAATATTGAGAATTTGACTGATGAAATTTCAAATCTAAACATATCCTGTCATGTCAGAACTAAGTCCCCTTTTCAGAGAATTAATACCCTAGTCTTCATTGGATATCATTCTTGGTAGCATCAGTAAAACATGAGTTTCTGAATGGGGTTCCAGACTTCCTAAAAGAAGGCATGTGAAGGAATAGATAGATCATTTCTACAATAACACAAAAGCTACGGGAAAAAAGGACAAAAGCCAATAGTTGCTCGTACTGCTTAAGCTTACACAGTAAAGACGGAGGTTAAACATTTATTTATACTCATGTTTGATAGGAGTTTTCCTATTAGACTTTGTATAGAGAGCTTGGATGTACAAACAACAGAACTCTATGCTATATACATACAGACAGCAAGTGGGAACAGTGAGCACATACTGGACATTTGTTAAACAAATATATCTTCTCACTCAGCCTGTACATGCCTTCCTTTATTTTAATAATTGGGCTTATTATCAGTGTTTCACTCCAAATTACTGAAGTCATTCTTCTTAAATGTTTTGGTGGTGTTGTACACAAAAAATCAGGTGGTATTTACAATTACCCTTCTTATTAATACCATTTAAAAATGTACTAGGATAGCTTGTGAGGGAGGTAGTCAATATTATTCTATATAATAATAGGCTAATATGCAAATAGAATGGCAGAACTGGTTGCTATGACATGTGATGACCACCAGGGGGCATTCACAGAACACGGTGGGTGTTGGCTGGGGTGGGATGGTGCAGCGGGTGAGCAGGGGCACCAGATCAATGCAGGGCACCTGTCACTGTCATCAGGGCGAGCCTCTGGTGATTACTGAAAATTATTTGCTTCTGCATGCCATGGTCCTGCCTGGCGCTCCCATCTGCTGCCAGTGCTGGCTCCACTCGCACCTGCTGTGGGCGTCAGGCACTGGCCCCGATCGCTCATCGCTGTTTGTGGGTGTGAGCGGCAGCTGCCAGCTCTGATCACTCCTGTGGGCTTCTCCACTTTCCCCTGCTCCTGAGAGTCGATCGGAGCAACAGCTGCTGCTCATACCCACTGCTGGCACTGGTCCCAATCATTGCACCATCTGCGGGTGCAAGGAGAGCCATTGCACCTCAGGGGTGCAAGTGGGACCAGTGGTGGCAGGAGTGGGGCTGCTGGTAGACAGGGGACCGGGGCTGTGGTGGGAAGAGCTGAGCAGGGGCTAGGAGGATGGATCGAGACCTGCCCTGAGCCCACTGTAGCCTCGTGGCCCATAGCTCCTTTCAAGGTGCATGACTTCATGCACTGGGCCCCTAGTTTTAGAAACAAGAAGCTGTTGCCCATGTCTTGCCAAGGTGGGCCCAGTGTGACCTTGGAAATGTCCTTTATTCGACTCACCCATGGGCCTTCTCATGGATGGGCGAGCCGGGCAAGCATCATTGTTCTGAGAACACGGACAGGGGAAATTTGACCTTTTGTGTCTGACCAAAGCTGCCCCAACTGATTGTCCTTGGTAATGAAATCTTTTAAAGGAGGAAATAGGTCATTTTAAAGAGTCTAAGGAGCTTCCTGAAAAGAAAGGGAGCAAGGCTCCGAGGCCCGGAGAAGAGGGAAGTTTCATTCTCAGGGGTGCTGGTGGCGGTGAGCAGGGACGGCGCGAGGAGTCAGGAACCCTCTGGGCTATTCTCTGGGCTCCCCAACCACCCTCTCCGTGTGCTTCAGACTAAGAATGCCACTGAGTCCAGAGTGGTCCAAAGGGTGAGGAGGCCTAAAATACCTGACCACAAGCTTTTACAAAATGGATCGGTGATTACTCATGCAATTAATTGGACGAGTACAATATTCAGCCATATTTCTACCACTGAGCTTGTGAAGCAGGCGATATGACTTATGCTGAGGGGGAAGGAGAACATTTGTTACAATCATTTCAAAATATGAAGTATTTGTACCATGAAAATATCTGTCTCTACAAAGTGAAGTTATAAATCATCTCATGAGAAGTTATTTCGTGTTACTCTACCTCGTACGGATGCTAACACTTCAATCATTCTTTCTCCACAAATGCTATTTTCGCTCCAATATTAATGCAAACACAGAGTCACTATTTCATACTCTCATGTCTGGGATATAAACATTTTTCATGGGTTGACTTCCCAGTCAAGCTGGAAAACACTATTGCCTCAGTAACCCTTTCCTCCGGAAGCAAATCGCTCACTGCACACACCCTGCAGACTAAGCCCCTCGCGTCTCTCATTAACACAGGCACTAGAGAAACTCACTACAGAATAAACCCGAACACCAAATCTTTGTATAAAATGTAATAAGTAAAATGTTTGCAACCATTTTTTTTTCTGCAACAGGTCAGATAGTAAAAATGTTAGACTTATAGGCCATTTGGTATATGCTTTTATAAATTTCTTTTTATTGTTGATATCTGTTTTAATGACTCAATTTTACCCCAAAGCTTCAAAGCAGCCACAGACAACATGTAAGCTAATGGTCTGGGATTTATTCTAATAAACTTGACTTACAAACATGGTGGCAGCCCAAATATGACCTGTGGGCCACAGTTTGTTGACTCGTGCCTTATATTAATTGCTGAGGGAATAATTTCACACTTTAAAGGACTTTCTCCATTGAACCACCATGGGTCCAGGGTGTGTATGTTATATACCAATCATTCAGCAAAACAGAAGTGCACTGAAGCAGAATGTGGTTTCTGCCATTGTATCTAAAGAATTCTGATAAATAAATATTTATCTAGTTTCCTTATTATCCAATGACCCAGTTGCCTCTCAGGGGTAGAGCAGTCAGCACAGCTCACCAGAATACTGGCAGATCTAACCAGTGTCCGTGGAAAATCCTTTCCTAAAAAAATTCTTCATTGGTTTAATTTTAAACAATTGCTTTGGTTATTTTTAAATTTCAATGCTTTATTTGTAAGTTTCTAATTGTTCTGTTTTATTACTTAAAAGAAAATAAATGACAAAAACAAAGGCAACAAAAGTAAAAATAAACAAGTGTGACTATAGCAAACTAAAAAGGAAACTATCAACAAATGAAAAGGCAACCCAAAAATAGGAGATATTTGAAAATCATAGGACTGGTATGGGGCTAATATTCAAAATATAAAAAGGACTCCTACAATTCAACAGAAAAAAAATCTCATTAAAAATGGACAAAGATCTGAATAGACGTTTTATTTTTTCAAAGAATACAGGGGTGGAGGCAGGCTAGAAGAGGTTGATGGGGGAAAAGGGGACATGTGTAATAACTTTCAACAAGAAAGATTTTTTTAAAAAGAAGACATAGGAATGGCTAACAGGTATATGAAAATGTGCTCAACATCACTCATCAGCAGGGAAATGCTAATCAAAATAAACACCACAGTGAGATCCCACCTCACATTGGTTAGAAATGGCTGCTAACAAAAAGACAAGAGCTAACAAGTGTTTATTAATTAGAATGTGGAGCAAAGAGAACCCTACCTCCTCCTCTCCCCTCACCCCCAACCCACACTGCTGCTGGGAAGTGAATCAGTGCAGCTACTACAGAAACTATGCGGTTCCTCAAAAATTAAATAAAACTTCCATGTGACCCAGCAATTCCACTCTGGGCATTTATCTGAAGGACAGGAAATCACTATCTAAAAAAAATATCTGCATCCCATGTTCATTTCAGCATTATTTACCACAACCAAGACAGGACCAATGTAAGTGTCCACCGGCGAATGAATGTATAAAAAAGAGGTGGGATATATACACAATGAACTATCCTTCAGCCACAGAAAGAGGGAAAGCCTGCCATTTGCAACAACATGAAAGGGCCTTGAGGGCATTATGTTCAGTGAAATCAGTCAGATGAAGACAGACAAATACTGTATAATCTTACTTATATGTAGGCTCCAAAAAATGAGCTAATAGATACAGAGGAAAAAGCACTCACAGATGGAAGGTTGCCATAGACGGTGGTGGTGGTAGGGGGTGTGATACGGGAAATAGGAAAGGTGGTCAAAAAAGAAAAAAGAAAAACCATTGTGTCTACACGGACATTAATTCAGAAACTTCGTTATTCAGTCTGTGCAGGAAACACGTCCCAGCTTCCCTTTCGGGAGTCAGCGAGTGACGCGCTGGGTCATGGAGCCCACAGGAGGCTCAGGGGGGTCCCTCGCACCCCTGCACTCACAGCCGGTCAGACGCAAACAAGAATGAGGCTGGTATCACCAAGAGGCAGAAACCAGATCTGTTACTTCATGTCTATCATTGGATGTAATTACTTGATTTTTTTTATATTTGAACAAGTTAGAGTTTATTATGCATTTCTTTCAAATTTAGTCTGATGTTAATTTTTTTTCTAAGTTGGTGTCTTTTTTCACGCGAAAGAAATCAAAACTAATAAAACATGTTCAACAACTATATTGTCTACTGACCTGAATACACAAATAAATTAATTTGGACACAGTCACTGACAACTTACAAATTAAAGCTGGAAACAGAATGTTACTAATTATTGGTGCAACCACTAAAATGTAGGTAGAAAATTTTCTCTTTAAAAAATGTAATAATATAATTGAGAAGTGTTAAGCATCATTCATATTTTGCTTTTTTGTACTAAACAATTGTTTTATGTTTAAAAATTCTTTATATTTACTAGCATGAATATGTATATAAAGTTCAATATAAGGAAATTTTCCTTGGCTTTCTTTTCTGGCTGTTAGGACTGTTCCATTTAGTGATTGTCACTAAACATACGGTGTGTGCAGAGGGGGTCTGATCCACTCCACCGCACGTGTCTGATCTAGACACAGGCCGCCGGCTCCATCAGGGAGAGTCGGGGCAGGTCATGGGGGCGGTCCCACAGCTCTTGTCAGAATTTTGACTGTTACTCAGAAATAAATAAACAAAAAAAGCCTTTTTCCCCCTTTTAAATTAGAAGAGAGACATAACATAACTTACATGATAAAATCACCACTCTGGTCTTCCTTGAGAATATATAGTAAGAGATTAGAGAGAGCACGTGTGGAAGCATGAACCCTGCCTCCCAAGCTCCTGAAAAACACAGAAGACGTGACGGTGCCAGGACGAGATGGCATGAGAAGAGCCTGCGAGAGCAGGCTGCCTTCTGGATTCATTCTGAAGGTGAATCTATTTTAGTTTCTGGAGGATTTTGGATTTGAGAGGAGAAAAAAAATAAGTCAACAACAACAAAAACCCCCAAGGTTTTTGCCCCAACTAACTGTAAGAATAGGATTGTCATCAACTGGGTGATGAAGGCTGCCAAAAGAACAGGTTTGGTGAGAAGACCAGGAGTTTCAAATTTGGGTTCTTGAGTATATGTCTATGCACCCTCCCCCACCCCAAGTGGTGATGTCGAGTTTGTAGTTTAACACAGAACTTCAGAGTTTGGGAGCGAAGGCGGGTTGGACATGGATGTGATGGTTTCTAGGATACAGAGAGACAAGGAATTCGTGGGCCCTCATGAGGTCACCAAGGCCTGGAGATATGGAAGCAGGAATGGGCTCCTCAGCGCCCCCCATCAGCAAGCAAGCAGTGAGGATAACTGAGCTACGGTCCTGAGTGGCAGGGCCGTGAACTAGGATGTGTGGGCAGCGGCTTGAAAACATCTCTGCAAGCACGCTAAGATGGTGCCTGAGAACAAGCCAGTACTAGGTGTGGAATATAATTAGACTCATAACTATCCTGATATCATATTTTGAGATATGCTTCCATTGATGGGTCCATCCAAATTCACAGATCATTGAGAAGCTAGTTAAAAAAATGAGTTCACCATGCTCCACAAAACACTTCCATATCGCTTTAAATTAATGCTGATAATCAACTTTGAATGGGTTTTGCAATTCTGGTCCTTTTTAATGAATCGATATGCTATAGACTGTTGTCAAATGAAAGAAATATTACATCTATAAAAACAACAACGGAAATCATTTGCGCTAACACTACCGACCGGCAGGCGAGTTCTTCCCTTTGCAAGCTGTGTCCTTCCTCCTGGGAAGGACTGCTCCACACACACGCACACACACACACACACACACACACACACACACACACACACACACGGCTGCAGCCAAGGACTCAGCCTGCACACACCTGGCGTTCGCACTCCCAGCCTCTGTCTGCGTCCGTCCTCCTGGTACCCCGGTGAGTCCTTCCTCCTCTGACCACCTCCAAAACCATCCACGCCCTCTTCCTCTTCCCTTACCCTAGCAAGCATGTCAAACTGGCGGCCCGTGGGCCGCATGCCTGGTTCATTTGGCCCGTGTTAGCCTTTGAGTTTGACATGCTTGCCCTACAGCATTTTAAATACACCCGCATGAGGCTGCCGGTTCGCTTACTGGGTTGTACTCCATTTCACTGTTTTATACTTATTTTGCCGTTAAGAGCTGGAGAGGACGGAAGCCTCCTCTGTCCTTGCTGTGGTTTCTGAGCAGCGGCCTCACCCTGAGAGCAGGTGCCCAACACCGAGCTCCTGAATGAGTGCGCTCATCGAATAACCCTTTTCCTTGGTTTCTAAGGTGCTGTCTTTTTCAAGAAAACCTGCCAACTCCCTGACAGTATCTTGGGAAAGAAAGCTGCATTAAGCATGTACCAATTTAGTAACATATCTCAATTCAGAAACATTAAAATGGAGCAGAAAGCTACATCGCCAAATTGATGTAACCCAGTGATGTCTATCCACAAGGAGCCCGAGCCGGCAGAGCAGGAAGAGAAAACATAAAATGAATGAATGAGAGAACATAGGAAACATTTCAAAATAAAACTGTATATTCTGCCTCAGAAAATGATATTGCATTTAAAATCGGCAGGCTTTTGTTCAGAAACGACTTTCAATTCCAGTCCAGACTCCCTTGTCTCTTAACGACTTTGTAAGAATATAACAGCTCCTGGGTCTGCTCTTTCCTGATGATGACGCCCTCCCAATTAACCATCTCTTCTCCATCAGCATCCCATGTCCGGCCCTCGAGTGGCTGATGTCCCTCCTCGGTTGCACAGAGGCTGAATTAACCTGAAGGACAATGGCACATGATTTAAATGGTCCACAATCACCGTGTTATTGCTACACGGAGAGCAGACGACGGTTAAGGTGACGCTGAGGTTTTCAGAGTATTAGCATCCTAAGAAAGTGAAATCAGCTTCGGCAGCATGGCCTGAGGCCGAACGCTCAGCGGCCTGTGATGACATCAGGTCTGCACCGCATCTCCAGGAGAGGAGAAGTTGCATTCCCACTCCAGCGTTTGAGGACCTGCTGTCCGGTCTCCGAGGGGAAATGGTTCAGCTCGGCCTTTCCAGAGGATTAGCGGATGTTGTCTAGGCTTGAAATTGGAGGGAACTCACACCGCATTTCTCGGTGAGAGCATCTTCAGGAATGAGGCGCAGGCAGTGGCAGGCGGATGGGCTCTCTGAGGTTGTGAACTGTGGGATGGAGTTTAAAAGCTACTTGCCCGTAAGTACAGATAAACAGCTTAATTGTTAAATAGTAAAACAAAAGAAAACACAATTACCCTTTGAGCATAAGTGCACACACAAAGAAGTCACACACATAATAAAGCTGATTGAGCTGAGTATTTGTTAAACTGGCCAGCAAGGCGCTGGGCCTGCAGACCGGAGGATTCGAGGACGGAAGGTGGGCACACCGTCAGGCAGGGCATTTTCTCACACGGCCCTTCCTCACCCGGACATAAGGACAAGAGGTGTTTTCTCTGTTCTATTCACTGCTTTTTAATTTCTCTTTTTGTCAGGTACTAAAGTATAAGCATATGACAACTGAAGAAAACCCACGCTGGAGTAAACTTCCCCATTTTCCTTATGGAGTTAGGGACATGTCTACAGAACAAGATTAGAACACAGGTCCTTTTTAAATGTTCAGGTTTTCGTTTTCTTAATTAGGTATTATTCATATACATTAAAATTAGCACATATATTTAATGTTATGCAGATTGACAACTGTATACATTTACGCAAGATACAGGGCATTTTTACCACCCAGATTATTCTCCTGCCTTTTTTTTTGTGTTTCCATGGAAACCTCCAAGGGCCTGGATTGTGCCCAGTGTCTGGACTGTCAGTGGGGGAGTGGAACTTTTTTAAAAGTTTGTCTCAAACAAAGCAGTTTGAGGAGGCCACTGCCCTTTTGAATCAAAGGAACTGTTTTACTTAATGGGTTATCTTGGTATCATATATTCACAGCAAGTATTTTAAGTTGTAGAGTCAAATTTCATTTTGGCTAATGCTCAAGAATTGCTATAAGTCTAAAAGAAATAAAATAGAGATTATCTGAGGATATATAATTGAATTAGTTCCAATTTCAAACATTAAGCAATTGAACTCATAAAGTAGTGCCAAAATCAGGTTCTTAATTTTTTTCTTAAGAAAGTAAGCATATTTGTGCTTGGAACCTCACAATTTGCAAATGTATTAGTTCTGAGAATTAGGGCCCAACAAGAAAATCACTGTACACTCTTCTCTTTTCAATTCCCATTCAAGCCCTACTTCTGGCCTCAGGAAATAATCTTTTTAACTTCTAATTCAAAAAATCAGATTTACATTTCCAGGTCATCATACAAGTGGAATGTGGCATGAACTCTTTTGTACCTAGCTTCTTATGATTTGCATGATTCTGTAAATTTTATCCATGTGAGTACATGTTAGCGGTGGTTCCTTTTTTATAGTAAAATATTATGTTACATGAATATATCATATCTGTTTTTATCTATTCACTTTTTTACACCCATTCTCTTCTAGATGGATATTTGAATTGTTTCCAGGTTTTTATTATTAAAATAGGACTTCTTCTTCGAACACTGATGAAGGTATGTTTTTGATAAAATAAAAATGGGAAGAGAGGGGAACTTCCTCAATCTCATAAAGGGCACATTGGAACCTACAGTATACATCATACAAAATGGTAATATATCAGCCCTCATGTCCATAAGAGAAGGATTTAGAAAAATATATCTAATATTGCCATTTCTATTTCAACACTGAAATCACTAGCCAATGTAATACTCTAAGAAAAGCAAGTCAGAAGCATGAAGATTAGAAAGCAAGAAGTGTAATGATTATTATTTGTACATACCATCATTGTTTATGAAATATATTCTATAAATATTACAAAAACATAGAAAACTAATATTTAAATTTCATAATGTTATAGGATGGAAGGTCAACATGCAAACATTTTTATATAATCTAGTGAACAATTGGAAAATGAGATTTAGAAAAATACAATTTGTAATAGCCATATATCTCTTTTTTAAAACCACCTTTTTGAGGTAATGATTGACACAAAATGCTATACATATTTAAGGTACATAATGAGTTTTGGAGATAAGTATAACAAATTAGGAGTGTAGGAGGAAACTTTTAGATCTGATGGGTATGTTTACAGCACAAATAATCTAAAAATATTCTGTTCTCAAATTCTAATTGTCCTTACATGTTGCTCTGGCCAAGCCTTCTATACCTTCTGCTAACACACAGGACCCCATTTCTGCTCTTCCTAATCATGGGCTATGTTGACAAACCATCTATTCTGTAGGAAATACACTTGGAGATCTGTTAACCCAGAGGATATTAGACATTATCCTAATACTAGAGACTTAGTGCATGGATTCATGTACCAGTCAGTGGCCTGGCCTGTGAGATTGGTCCAAAACCAACTCTCCTCCAATGGGTACTGGACTGGAACTCCCTTCTCTCTGGTTCTGGGTGTGTCACTCAAGAACCACAGCTGCCAAGTCACCACAGTTCATCAGCTCTTGTGTTGAGCATCTGCTCCCTGGTGGTCAGTGTGCATCATAGCTACCGGTCAGATGGTCAAACGATCAGACATTTGCTTAGGCTTGTGTATATACAGATAAAAATTTTTTTAAAGGAATATAGAAGTATTCAATTATCTCTAAACATTTTTTACTGTGCACCCCTATTTTACTAGCTCCTCACTTTATAAGGTCATCTGTCAGCTTCAGAGGAAACTAATTACAACCAAGATTATTAAATCTACATTGGGCCACTTTCTTGGCTGTGCTTCAATGCTCATAATCAGCAATGTGTAGGGACATAAAAGTCATTACTGTGATCATTGGTCCTCTGCCTCCTGGTAAGATCTCCAGAAAAATGACTTCTCATATTGGACCAGGAAGAACTGCAACCCTCTCCCTTATTCTAAACTCCAGCCTAGAACTACATTTCTCAATTTTCTTCTCCCCATCTTTTCTTAACTTGCCTCCATCCTACAAAAGTCTGAAGCCACCTGATTTTCTTCTTTATCCAACAGAAGTCCTTAATTACAAAGCCTACGGCACTCATTAAGGTGCATTTCTAAACAAAGATCATTGTTTTCCTAAGGGAATCCAGTCAACAGTTCTTAAAGTTAAGCAATGTCCCTTCACAGAGGCAAGATCATTAGCAGCACAAATGTGCAGTCAAACTCATCACTAATGCATTTTAGTTTTCTTTTGGTAATAATTATGAGTCATAGTCGGGATATAATTAAAACACACCTCTCTCTTACTTTTTCCAATTAACTTCTAATTCAAAAAATCAGATTTACATTTCTAGGTCATCATACAAGTGGAATGTGACATGAACTCTTTTGTGTCTAGCTTTTGTGAAGAGTACTTCATAATGTTGCACATTTGAAATATGCATTAGATTGATATCTCCTGAATAGTTCAGAATATCATTATTGTTTACAGCTAGCTTTAAACATATTGACTTAGCAATCAAAATCTATTTATTTGAAAACAATAAAAGCAAGGAGTCAACAGTAGGGCCCCCCTGATCTATTAGTTTAAAGTATTACATGATTAATTAAAAAACACTATTAACTATTTCAGATGGGACATATCCTAAATGCTCAGTAAATATCTGTGATTTAATTGATGATAATTTCTTTGGAAACAAAAATAGTTCCTAGCATGCTCTCTTTATCTTTTCTCAGTAAGATTTGGCTATAATCTATAATAATAAAAGTATAATATGCTAATTAGACCAGACAGCCAAACAACCTTCCAGATGTCCTTTTAGATGACCTTCTGGATGAAGCTGGGACTGTGAGGGCTGAGCAAGCCACTGTGGCTGCGAGGGCCAAGTCCCATGCATGGATTTTGTGCACCAGGCCTCTAGTGCTATTATAAAATAGAATCCAATTGTTCAAGCCAGCTTTGAATTCCAAATCCTAAATGTTTTTCCATTCTCCACAGATTCAGTAATTTACTCTGGGAGAGTGACAAACAGAAAACAGCTGGATTTTTCTTAAGAGAATGCTTGAGGATTATGACAAACACAGTTCTTAATGTTCAGACCCGCAGTGGTGGGCGGGATTGTAGCCAGGTAACCTGAAAAAGAGTAAGTGCTGTGTAACGTTTTCCTCCCCCCTAAGAATAATCATTAATGATAACAACACAGTATACATTTCCGGACAAAGACACCCCAAATTCTCAACTGATTTACCACCTTAAAGATAAAAAAATAAAGTGATTTGAAAACAACTACACACTCGTTGCTTCCCTAGATGAAATTGATCCTTAATTTTAGAATGTCAGTCCCTGTATCTTAAATGTGTGCCATTTTTGTGGTTAACAAAAAGGCTGGCCCAAACTTTCTTTTTGTTTGGTGTTATGTTGCAGAAGCAGGAGTGATTTCTGCATAGAAAACAGGACTTTATTTAAGCATCTAGTCCTCATGTAATGTGTGTGTGTGTGTGTGTGTGTGTGTGTGTGTGTGTGTGTGTGTGTGTGATGATAATGAGCAGTCCGATGCCCAGGAAAAAGAAGGTGTGCTTAACACGGGGTAATTCAGGAGATTTAAATAGTGGGCTTGTTCACAAAGGGACATGAGATTAAGAGGAATCTGTGAGGGACTCTTCTCAGCCTACTGAAAGCTCTTGATTTTTAAATAACATTATAATCCATAGCATTAATATACAGTCTCTCTCACAAAGGCTTCTGAGATCATCTTTCCCAAGACTTGATGCTGGAAAGACATGAAAAGGGAGTGTTGAAATAAGAAAAAAAATATGTTAATTTATCTGTGAAATTTTTTCAAACTTCATTTTTCAACAATACAATATACAGATGAATTTTATATCTGAAACCTATTTAATTTTTTAATCAATGTCACTTTAATAAATTCAATATGATATAAATAATGAAAAATTAATAAAAACTATTCCTCACCTATGAAAAAAGGAGTTTCTATTCTGATCTTCTTTTTCTTTTCTTGGGATGAAGCAATTACTATTTTGTCCTGACAGGTAGTACATCTTCCTCTGAATCCTGAAGGGTGGTAGTCATTTCATAAGAAATAATGCTAGACATCTTATTGTCTTGGTTCTGAGAACCAAGATGAAATGTTAAAAAATCACTTTCTGGGAAGCAGCAATCTAATGGTTTTCACTGAAATTCAACTTTCAAACACTGCTGAGTACTTTTGCCCTTGATAAAGTATGAGAGGGAACTGGATGTCACAGTATAAAATGGAGGCAGAGAGAGAGCACTTGTGATGAAAAGACACAGGGTTGGGTACTAAACCAGGAGAACACTGTCACCCCCACTTAACAATTCAGTTAATAAAAATCAGTTGCAGAGGCATGGAGGACACGGGAGCCAGGAGGCCGTCTGTCAGTTAGGACAACTTGACTAATGGAGCCTGATGCAGACAACGGAACAGAAAGGGATGAGATCCGGAAAACAAAGCATGGCTAAGATCTGTGCTGGACAGAGAGATCATGGATCAGACAGAAGCAAGGAGTGTTCTACTAGGATTCCAAGATGTGTATCACAAGGTCCATGGAGCATGGAGGTCACCTTGTGATCTTTTTCTGCTATGTCATCTCACAGAATCACCTTCCCATCCATGCCTTCCTTACCACCCAAAGTCTGATACTTTGGAATCAGTTTTGCTACCAATATGGGTTGGAAGAATAGTGAATATGAGATGACAGCCTTCAGGTATCAGGATGAGAAAGATGGCCCCAAACCGTTAGAGATTATTAGCAAGAAAACCTCTCTGTTTACCTCAAGGGAAGAATGATAAGAATCATAGAAATCAAATTTGATGAAATTAAAAAGAGAAGATGAAGACCAAAATACTCCAACTTTCTTGATTGTGATCTCTTTGGAAAGCAAGATGGGTTTTCCACAAAAGGGTTAATGCATTGTGTATGGAAGTGGCAGCTTGAAAATGTTTTTACTATTTCATAGGTTGTTTGTGGAATATAAAGCTATTATCTAGAAACTAGAAGCCTGGTGCATGAATTTGTGCATGAGTGGGGTTTGGCTGGCCCACCTGATTGAGGCTGATCAGGGCCAATCAGGGTGGGCCAGTTGTGGGGGATTGGCTGGCTGGCCTCACCCCTGGTTGAACTCCCAGTAGAGGGAACAATTTGCACATTAGCCTTTTATTATATAGGATGATTCAATGCTAACTTTCCCTTGATAGACACAATCATACATAGGAAGTAGGATGACATTAATTTCACATTTTAATTAGCATGGACTCTGCCCCCCATCTAGGGACAGGCTTCTGGATCCTTACCATGACCTTTACTTATTGACAATTTTCCATGCAATCTGTTCCAAATGCTGTCTCTCTCTCAGACTGTGAGATGCAGGAAGTCAGGGCTACATCCACTTTCATCCTACCTCTGACACATATTAATAACAACTCACATTCCTATTGAATGAATGCCTGCTATCACTGTAATTTTTTGAACTCTTAAGTGGATGTTCACCTTGTATCATGTAGTCACCTTAGCGTCAAATTGAAAGTTTTCTGTCCTGTAATTCCTTTGACTAAGCAGTTAGTGCTGTTAGATGTCATGGGTTCAACCTAGAACATGCCAAACTATGGTGCTTTCTTGAAAGTTTTTGTGCATTAATGCAACAGACTGGATTTGCCACAAAGTCATGAGGCAAGAGTCCCCTAAGTAGGTTTAAAAACCAACCCTAGAGACCATCACCTTAGAGACCTCCAATGATTTCTCTAGCTGCTGCACACAAACAATATCTTCTTTACTTCTTTGAACATTAATTGTCTAACTCACCAGCTAACAATTTATCATAATTCACAATTCTTATAAGAGAAAATAAGTGATCTTTCCCCCACTTTAGTGAATGTCTAAACACACTTTTCTGTGTCTCTGGCCCTTATATAAGTTTTATATGTGACACTTTTCTAACCTGCCTAACTTGTTTTATATGTTCCAAAACATCTTTAAAAAGCAGCTACCTTTACATGAGCGATTTTTTCCTATTACCTTATTTCAATTAAATACACAGAAGAGTACAGTGTATATCACACTCACCCCACAAAACTTAGTTTGAGTGAATAAGGATACTTCTAAAAATCTAAGATTTCTGAGCCAAAGCATTGGTGGGAGTACATTTGCTGAGGGGTCATCTCCCAAGGCCAGGAGCCTGGGCTCATCACCTTCAAGTAAAATCGGGATAAAGCCTGAGATCACACCACAATCCCAAAGGTGTTTCCTGGACAGGAGCTACAGAGCCTGGAATTCGTTTTAGGGAATTACTCCACACATACAATGCTTTCCACAACTATCAGATACTGGTGCACAAAATTCGTGCATGGAGGGGGGTGTCCCTCAGCCCAGCCTGCACCCTCTCCAATCTGGGACCCATCGAGGGATGTCTGACAGCCCTTTTAGGCTTGATCCCACCGGGCCTAAATGGGCAGTTGGACATCCTTTTCACAATCCAGGACTGCTGGCTCCCAACTGCTCACCTGCCTGCCTTCCTGATTGCCCCTAACAGCTTCTGCCTGCCAGCCTGATCACCCCCTAACCATTCCCACGTCAGCCTGATTGATGTCTAACTGCTCCCCTGCCAGCCTGTTTGCCTCCAACTTCCCTCCTCTGCAGGCCTGGTTACCCTTAACTGCCCTCCCCTGCAGGGTTGATTGCCTCCAACTGTCCTCCCTTGCAGGCCTGGTCCCTCTCAACTTCCCTCCCATTCTGGCCATCTTGTGGTGGCCATCTTGTGTCCACATGGGGGCAGGATCTTTGACCACATGGCATCAGCAATATTGTGTGTTTGAGTGATGGTCTATCTGCATTTTCTCTTTTATTAGATAGGATAGAGGCCTGGTGCATGAGTGGGGGCCAGCTGGTTTGTCCTGAAGGGTGTCCCAGATCAGGGTGGGGGTTTCTGTGGTGTGTGGGGCAGCCTGGGTGAAGGGCCTGTGGTGGTTTGCAGGCCAGCTATGCCCCCTGGCAACCCAAGTGGAAGCCCTGGTATCTGGAATTTATTTACTTTCTACAATTGAAACTTTGTAGCCTGGAGCAAAGCTAGCTCTGTGGCAGCAGCTATTTCTGTTGGGGTTTATTCACCTTCTATAATTGAAACTTTGTAGTCTGGAGTGGAGGCCTAGGCTGGCAAGGGAAGGTGGAATGCTTGGCTTCCTCTGTCGCTGGGGGCAACCTTAGCCTGTTCTCTCCAACTCAGTGGCTGCCACCATTTTTCTTGGAATTTATCTTCTATAATTGAAACTTTGTATCCTTGAGCAGAGGCCTGGGCCAGCAAGGGCAGGTGGAAAACTTGGCTTCCTCTGTTGCTGGGGAAACCCAAGCTTCCCTCCTGCTCTCTGTGGTGGCAGCCATTTTGGTTGAGTTTATTTGCATACTTTCTCTGATTGGCTGGTGGGCATGGCTGGTGGGCATGGCTTGCAGGTGAAGCAGAGTGATGGGTAATTTGTATATTACTCTTTTATTAGGTAGGTTGCTTTGGTGTCATTCAGCTGGTGCAGGGACTAAGCCCATTTTCTGGTTATATCAATAGCTTATAAGCAATTAGCAGACATTTCTAGTAGGGAAAACTAGTTAAACATTGACATTTAAATTTCTAATTACTTTTCCCTAAAAGATTCTTACTACTTTAATTAAAAACATTATTTACTTATTTATTTATTACTCAAGCAGTTCCAAAGATTTCCAAAAATTGGGGGGAAAAACCCCAAAAAAGTTTTACAGGCAGAAGCATGGAACTGCTGAAAGGGAAGGCTGCACTGCTTTAGCCTTTCTTCTTTAAAATAATTGTTAGTTGACACTTCATTTCACTATAAGCCTCCACTTCTTTCCCATTCTAAATATAGTAAAGACGTTGCCTCCAGTGGTGAAACTGGACTGAATCAATGACTGAAACAGCAAGACACCCCTCATCTTTCACTCCATTCCCTACCTCTCAGCAAAGAAGCTGGGGGTATGTTACTTGATGCCTCAGCAACCATAACTCTCTGAGTCAGTAGTCACTTTAAATAATAGAAACAAAAATTTCATATTAATAAACCAAGTTCCATTTCATTATTGAAGCAGACATTTTTAAAATCAATCTTATTATACTTAACATTATACTTAATTATATTTATAACTAGAGGCCTGGTGCACAAAATTCCTGCATGGATAGGGTCCCTAGGCCTGGCCAGCGATCAGGGCTGATCTATGGGGTGATGAGTGGGGCAATCAGGGGGCCCCCACTGGCACCCGCGTTGGTGGGCCTGGTGCCACCCACTCTCACTTTCCTGAAGAAAACACTTGCGGAGCTGTTAGAAGAACAAAGAGAAGATTTGGGAAAAGTTAAAACATAGTTTTCATCCTCTTCAAGCTCCAAACAGCGATCAGCCTAATTTCACTGTGAGTTCTACACACACCTCTTTCTTTTGGAGGTGAGGGAGAGCTACAGGAACCTGTGTCCACAGATGAGTGCTCCCTCACCCGGGCTGCCTGTGCTCCCTTCTCACTGGGTCCAATACCACTTCCCGGCATTTCTCCATGGGCGTCACCAATTCCCATCAAATGGTCCAGGTCCCCAAACACTGGACTTTCCGTCACCTCTCAGCTCTCAGAGTTCTCTTGGCCCGAGGTTTTCTCCCAAACGTACCATTCCTCCAGCCCCATCGCAGCCACCCACATCCCCCCAGGGACACCAGTGGCTCGCTCTCCTGGACTCCTTTGAGTATAAATAAGGCTTACATGTAAACTATGTCTTCATCTTCCTTCTGCCCTCGGATACCGTTTTTATTTTATTTTTTTAGGGAGAGTGCAAGGGCAGGAGGAGGAGGAAGAGGAGAGAGAGAGAGAGAGAGAGAGAGAGAGAGAGAGAGACATATCAACTGGTCACCTCCCACATGCATCCCAACCAGGGCTGTAGGTCAAACCTGCAACCCAGGTATGTGCCAGGGCTTTTTTTTTAAAAAATTGTGCCCTTATCTCCTTCAAGAGCAGACATGAGAGGGAGTACTCCTTATGCATCAGAAAGGAAGGACCATATTGGTCTTGAAGACTGAGTACCTGATGAATGAAAGAATGAACGAATGAATGAATGAATGAAAAAATGAACTGGAGAAAGCTATTTTTAAGTCATACGTGAAAACTTGGCTACTGGATAGCAAGAAGCAGGTCAAGAATTAGCCAAACTTGGGTAAATTATGGTAACATTTGTATAAAAGATAAAGACTGAAGTACTAATCAAGAAAGGCTGCTTCTACAGAGAAGTTTGCCATGGTGTCTAATGACAAGTACAGCCTCTGCTTTCTACGGTTAAGTCATGTCCGCCTTTGCAATTCAATTCACTGCCACGACTACCAGATTTATTTCCTTCACGAAACAAGTACTCCAGAGTGATTTTTACACACCAAGTAAATACCCCAATAACGTTCACCCTTTTATTGTCATGAATCCCGTGAGAAGGAAGCGCATCTCCGCGGTATGGACGCAGCCTGATGCTCCGAAAGCGTAAGAACTTCTCCAGGCCACGGTCAGGACGGCGCCGTCCAGGCGGCATCGTGCGGATGAAGTTCCCCAAACAATGCTTATTTAATCCCGTAGAATTCTGGCCGTTTTACAAGCCTACATGTCTAATTTATGTGACCTTGGGGAGGCCAGGGAATGTCTAATCTTGTTACTGTTTTCTGTCTTTCCTCAAAAAACCTCAAATCAAAAACTTTACTTAAAAAAGTCCATATTCCCATGCTTACGTTTATAGCAATGCTTTTGTAATAGGCTAATTCCATATATTTTGCATGGGTGTAGTGTAACTTGGTTTTCTATGTAATAAACCATTGGAAATTTAACACTTAATTTTGAAAAGACATCATCTTTCTGATACGAAGCCCCTGAGTTTATCCGTTTTAATTGCCTGATAATACAAGAACGTGTCAGCGATGGCGAGGCACCCAAAGGCTCTGTCTGCCATGTCCCGAGGCGGGGGGGGGGGGGGGGGGGGTGCTGGCTGGAGGGAGAGAAAGAGGCAGGAAACTGCTTTTGGGGGGGTAGGGGGGAGCCTCCTAACTGATGGGGATTAGCAACCAAAGCTTCCCAGGCTGCCAAGCCCAGTTCATTGTAATTCGCTGCTGTAACCCTCCCTCCAGCATCTAATCACGCACAGGGCCTAGTGAATGAGGAACCAACAGAAAAGCATGGGACAGCTTCCGGACTTAGAGGGGCTCTGGAGCAGGCTGGCTTCCGGTGGCCCTGAGGGCTCGGGGCCTCTCAGCGAGCCCCTGGGAGAGCAGAGGCATCACACCAGCCGCCCTGCCAGGCCACAGGCCCGAGTCAGAGAGCCTCAGCTGCCAGCAGATTTCATGTCGACGTGTGCAATTACTTTAATTTTATACCTTTCTTGTTCAGCTCAGAAAGGCTTTTTTTTTTTTTTTTTTTTTTTGCAACAGGAAAATAAAAAAACCCACGCAATCAATCACACAGCGGCCTTTCAATCCCACACGTTTCAAGAAAACCACCTCCTATAGGGCTGCGAACATTACAAAGTTAGATTTCCTGAAAACTATGCCGCTGGAAATTCACTTTTCACTGGCAAGAAATAAATCATGGTGCAAGGCATAAGAGAAATATTAAAAATGCTCTTGTCTATATTCTGTGCTAATAGATGTATATCTTCATTCAGCGGAGTAATTTAACAATACTTTATTTTGTAAAAGCAATAATTTTAATTTTGTTTCAAAGTAGATTAATTGGACTTTAATACAATTTTAAAAAATCTCTTCTTCATAGATGACTCCACAGGAACAAACCACTGACGGGTAGGGCAGCATGGGTGAGTCTCAGAGAATGCTGGGACAGTGAGGGAGGCGTGGCCAGGGTGACCATCTGCATGGCATCCTGTCACAGAGGGGGCACAGAGGGCGCTGTGTGCTGAGGGCAGGCGCCTGCTCTCTGGGACAGGAGCACAGAGGATGTACTCTGACATCGTGCACTTGAAGCTTACAAAGTCCTATTGGCCAATGTCGTTGTGGCAAACACAATAAAAAAGACAGGAGTTTGGTGGTTGCTAGGGGAGCACTGGGAAGAGACAGGTGGGACATGTGGGAGGCAGGGTTGGTCTGCCATGGAGATCATGCAAGGTAGGTCCTGCAGCCCTAACTATGCGGCCTGCTAAAGCTAAGAGACCAGCACACCGAAAAGGGCGTTCTTACTGCCTGCGAGTTACTCCTCAGGGAACCGACTTAAATTTTATTTTCAAAGATGTTCTCACGGCAAGTCCTCAAAACTCGCTCAGTCCTGATTGGCCAGATTGGGAAAGAACTGTTATCGTCATTAGCTTACACAGAAGTAAACTGTGTGAAGTTACATTTCTTGCTTGAGGACAATCAGCCAATATGCATCTACCCCAACGCTGGCCTCCCGGAGCCACGCCCGGCATTTTTCCTCACATAAGCACACGGCCTCTCGTGTACTTTATCCACCGCCCCCACCCTCCCACATTCCCTCAAGGCACCTCAGAGTGAGATTTTCCATCCTCACCAAACAGGACTGAATATGAGCACCAGGCACATGCTAATTTCACAATGAGTTTCATATAATGGTGCATTATGCCATTTTGGCAGTAAAGGTACCAATGATTTAAGGCTCAAATAATAGAGGATGCGGACGAGGCCGCATAAAGTAAATGGCTACTGTGCATTATACAAAGCAGATGACTTCTGGAGCAATAGTTAACCTCCGAGTGAAGAGTTCTTTGAGAGGAGCACAGACAATGAAACGGCACCTGACCATTTCTGTGAATATACATCGGGGTGTTGGAAGAACAGGAAAGCGGTACAGTGAGAGATGGCAGGTCCTCTGACAGATGCCAAAGGAAATGCTACAGAAGAGGGAGTAGATGTTTGTATATTGCCAAGAGAATGGAACCACAATCCTGCCATTTGAGGTCAGATACGGGCTAATTGTAGTAGCCCGTATCTGACACATAGAGGGTGTGCACCACACGTTGAATGGACGAATGAATCACAACTTGGGATGCATTGCTTCCTGGCATGGTGCTCTCCTCCTTAAGAGGTTCGGGGAGAGCTTCAGTGTTGCCACAGGGAGACTCCTCCATGGGACAGGTGGTTGGAAAATATGGAAGATTTATTTTCCTTTGGGAAAAGGCTGGTGTTGTAAGGAGAAAAACTGGAGTAGAGAGTAGAAACGAGGTTGGAGCTGTGCAATTTGTGAATGGGATTAGAAAGTCAGCAAATAAAACTGGAAAAAAAAATCTTTTTCATGAAGGCTTTTTCAACAAATAATGCTGGAATAACTGAACATCCATTTGCAAAAAATAAACCTGGACCTTACATATCTCATAAAAATTAACTCGAATCACAGTGCTGAATGAGAAATGCAAAAGTAAACACTCCTAGAAAGTCACATGGTTGAAACTCTGGTGACCTCAGGTTTGGTGTGGACTCCCTACATACCAACCTAATAACATAATCCATGAAAGAAAACAAATAGGTTGGAAGTCATTAAAATAAAACTTTTGCTCAGGGACACTCTCAGAGAATGGAATTAGTCACAAACGGAGATAAAATATCTCACACACACACACACACACACACACACACACACACACGGTCCAGTGCACGAAATTCGTGCAAGAGTAGGCCCTTGCAGCTCTGGCTTCATCCAGAATGTCATCTGGATAGTTGTTCTGCTGTTTGGCTGTTTGGTTGATTTGCATACTATGTTTTTATTATTATACTAGAGGCCTGGTGCATGAATTCCTGCCTGGGTGCCCTCCCTCTAGGTGGCCTGCAGGGATTGGGCTGAAACCTGCAGTACAATGTCACCTGCAGCTTCTACCTGCCACTCCTGCTCATCCCGGCCCCCCTGTGCCTGCCATGGGCTGGCACCCAATCAGTTCCAATCAAGAGAGTCTGGCACTTCTGCAGCCATGAGCCCTGAGTCTAGTGCCCTCCCAAGGGGAGTGGCCTGCAGGATCAGGCTGAAACCAGCTCTCCAGCATCCCCCATGAGGTCCTAGGTTGAGAGAGGGCACAAGCCAAGCTAAGGGAGCCCACCAGTGCATGAATGAGCTGGGGAGGAACCGAGGGAGGGCTCCAGGGCATGTCCAGTCCATCTCGCTCAGTCCTGATTGGCCAGACCCAGCAGCAAGCTAACCTACCAGTTGAGCATCTGCACACTAGTGATCAGTGCACGTCATAGCGAGCAGTTGAGCAGCCTTAGCATGTCATTATCATATTACACTTTGATTGGTTGTTCAGTTGTTCTGCTATTTGGTCTATTTGCATATTACCCTTTTATTATATAGGATCTATATCTATATCTATATCTACCTATATCTAGTAAAATGTATATTAAATCTCCCTCCTGTTAGAGTCAGCTGTGCTTAACGGGGGACCTTAGGCCATGTCCCCCAACCCAGCTCTGGACCAGAAGACCTCAGGCCATGCCCCCCACCCTGCAGAGCTTGACAGTGGAACCTCAGGCTGCATCCCCCAACCCAGCGGATGTTGACAGGGGACCTCAGGCCATGCCCCCACCTGGCACCAGACCAGGGGACCTCAGGCTGCTCCCCCTGCCCCAGCACCAGATCGGGGGACCTCATGCTGTGCCCCCCTCCCTGGTGCCAGGCCAGGGGACTTGAGGCTGCACCCCCCACCTGGCAGGGCTTGATGGGGGACCTGAGGCTGTGCCCCCCCCCCCAGCCCAGTGCTGGACTGGAGTACCTGAGGCTGTGCCCCTCACCCGGAGGGGCTTGATGGGGGTGGGGCCGGCCAGGTCTGGGTGTCACCCAATGGGGATGGGGCCAGCTGGGTCTGGGTCTCCTGCATTTTCTAAGTGTGTGCAGGTGATGGGCGGGGACTTGACTCTAGGTCCCACGGTGCACCCCGGACTCTGACAGGAGGGAGATTTAATATACATTTTATTAATTTTCTTTAATCTCTGACACTTCTATTATAAAGGGCAAATAACAATACTAAAATATTTCTTTTATTTAATTCTATCAGCTGACAATCATATGGGTGCTCCTTTATAGGTAACTACCTGCTTTTCTCTTGCTGCTTTTAATATTCTCTCTGTCTTTTGCTCTTGGCATTTTAATTATGATGTGTCTTAGTATGGTCTTCTTTGGATTCCTTTTGTTTGGGGTTCTATGAGCTTCCTGGACTTGGAGGTCTATTTCTTTCATCAGGTAGGGGAAGTTTTTTGTCATTATTTCTTCCAATAGGTTTTCGGTATCTTGCTCTCTCTCTTCTTCTGGGACCCCCATAATTCTGATGTTGGTTCATTTGAAGTTGACACTATCTTCAACTATTTGGACTCTCTTCTTGCTTCTGTGGAGGAGTGTCCTCTGACTCTTTGTGTTCCAAATCTTTGACTTGATTCTTACATTCCTCTAACTTGCTATTGGGTGTCTATATATTTTTTATTTCAGTCAGTGTATGTTTAATTTCTAGTTGGTCCTTTTACATATTCTTGAGGGTCTCTCTCATATGCTCGAGGGTCTCACTAAATTTATCGGCCTTTTCTAGGAAATTCTTGAAAAACCTTATAATCCTGGTTTTGAACTCTATATCCAGTCGCTGGTTGTCCTCCATTTCTTTCATTTGTGATCTGTTTACTTGTCTCGGCATTTTTGCTGCTTCCCTGAGTTGGTAGGGTGGCTTTGTGTGCTAAGATGTCTTATATGATTCAGTGGGTCAGCCTCCCAGTTACCTGAGGTGGACACTCTTAGTGCACCCCTTTGTGGACTGTGAGTACAGCCTTGTTGTAGTTAAATCTTGATTGTTGTTGGTATCACTGGGAAGAACTGACCCTCCAGGCCAATTAGCTGTGAGGATCAGCTGTGTCTATGCCGGGAGACAGCCTTATTCAACTAGACTTGGAAAATTGCAAAAGAATCTGTGCTTAGCATGGATGGGGCGGAGTTTCAGAGTAGAGCCTACAGCCTTGGCTTCCTGTCATCCCCGCCCTATGAGGTTCCTGAGTCTCAGTGTTCCTCAGTGTCCTTTGGTACTCCCTGCAAGCATCTCTGAAAGAAAAGTGCCCTCGAGTTTTGCCCACTACCAGACAGTTTAGTCTCTCCCCCAATGAGCCCAGAACTGGAGTTCAGTGCAGTTGGAATTGGGGCTCAGCACAGTCCAGAACTTTTGTCTCCTTCCCGCTAGGGCAATCTTGCAGCACAGTCAATAGTTCGTCCTCTGAGTGCATTCATGTGCACGCCTCCGGAGCTCTGCCTTTCGCCGCTCCCCTGAGTTTCCACCTTACAGCCTAGATTCCCTCTGTAGGTGCCTGGGTCCCCAGGGTCTTTGCCCAGAACTGGGATTCAGTGTATTTGGAACTGGGGTTCAGTGCAGCCTGGAGCTTTTATCTCCTTCCTGCTAGGGAACGCCAACCAGGCACTCAGCCACCCCTCCTCCCCAGCTCCATCCTCTCCTTATGTACGCACCATGTCTCCGTACCTTAGGCTTTTACAGCTCCTCTGATTTTCCTTCTGGTTTTCTCTTTCCTTCTAGTTGTACAATTTCCAGTCAGTCAACTTTCCTGTAGTTCTGGATAATGTCCATTCTGTATTTTAGTTGTATTTTTGAAATAGTTGTGCAAGGCTGCAGTTAGGCGTTTACCTATGCACCATCTTGGTTTCTCTCCCGCAACTGTACATTCTTTATGTTGCATTTGAATAAATACATCTGGAGGCCAAGTGTGCAGAAATGGAATTCCCAATTGAATGGCATTTGCATTTAAAATTGGTGGACAGGGACAAGTTGCTTTCATAAAGGGTCTACCAATTTAGACTTCCACAGATATTTTGATTTATCATAATTCACTTAAGCTCTCATATGTTAGTGCACTTCTGAGCTATTTGAAATCATTTGCTATTACTTATGAGGCTCTAAGGAACATCCTAGTGATAATATTTGTGCCACCCTAAATTAATTGGTGGTGAATAAATCCTAGAAGTGAAAATAATGAGCTTCTCTAAGACTTGACTGTTTATTTTTCATTTTGCTCTTTTATAAAATTACTAATGGCCTGGTGCATGAAATTCATGTTCGGGAGGAGGATTTCCTCAGCTCAGCCTCATCCTCTCCAATGGGGGACCCCTTGAGGGATATTTGACTGCTGGTTTAGGCCCGATTGGATTGGGCCTAAACCTGCAGTTGGACATCCCCCCTGTAATCTGGGACCACTGGCTCCTGACCACTCACCTGCCTGCCTGCCAGATGCCTCTAACTACCTCTGCCTGCCTGCCTAATCACCCCTAACTGCTCTCCCCTGCTGGCCTGATATGGCCCCCAACTGCCCTCCCCTGCCAGCCTGGTTGCCCCAAACTGCCCTTCCCTGCTGGCTGATCTCGACCCCAATGGCCCTCCCCTGCTGGCCTGATCTTGCCCCCAACTGCCATTCCCTTCCAGCCTGATCACCACTAAATTCCTCTGCCTGCCTGATTAGCACTAACTGCCTTTTCCTACTGGCCTGATCTCACCCCCAACTGCCCTCCTCTGTCGGCCAATTTGGTTCTGATTGGTCAGTTTCTATGCCATTCAGTGTCAAAAGCTCCATTTCCTAGATAGCCATTGGCTCCTCACAATTGACTCATATTTGGTTCTGATTGATTGGTTTCTATGCCAGTCAATGTCTCTGGGCCTATCAACGATGTCTGATTAGAAAGGCAGGGCTGATCAGCAGCCCCAGTGGAGGCCTGGAGAGAAATGGAGGTGTGACTGCTGGCCCAGCCCAGAGAGAAAGAGAGAGGCAAGTGCTGATCAGCAGTTGCCACACAGGCTATAGATCAGACACTGCTTCTCTCTTCAGGCCTCTTTCCAGGCCTGATTCACAGCCCCCTCAGCAGTCAGTGCTGGGTCACTGCACCTGCAGCTGCAGCAGTGAAATGAAATTCCATTGGCAACCCAGCACTGACTGCAGGACTGGTCAAGCCTCTCTCCAGTCATGAAGGACCCGGGGTTTTTATATATTAGGATATCATTGTTTCTAGTAGTTTTTCAGGTGAATTTCTTTTCAAGAATTTCTCCATCTTTAGAATTCTAAGCTCCAATATTCTACATTTTAAACACACTCACTACCTTTCCAAGATTCTCATAGCCTTGTTTTTTGCTGCATGTGTCTGAACTCCTTAGCTTTAAATATCTAGTGTTGATTCTGCTCCATCCTATTCCCACTCCTGTATCCAGTCAGGACCCCAGGGTTCATCACTTGGGCTGCTCTTCAACCTCCTTCACCCGTTCCTTTTCCTGTATTTCAGGTCCACCACACCATCTAGATTTCTGTGCAGGGGGCACATCTAGTCACTTCCTCATGAGTTCTCTGGCCCATTTTCCCACAGGTGATATTTAAGTCTTTGACCATCTCTACCCTCCCCTTCCTCACTCACAGGGATGACCTCAGCAATTTATTTACAGAGAAAACAGATGCCGTGAGAGGGTCCTCTCCAGGATCCTGCCCTGAGTCACCAGCACCTTTGTCTCGGTACCTCCAGTGACAAGGCTGTGAGAGGGACACTGCCCTTCTGCTTGCCCTCACTCAATGACTCCCTCTGCTTTTAGGGTGAACTCCTTAACATACGCTACATGCCTGTGGGGTCTGGGCACTCATTTTCATGTGTCTTCACTTCCACTCACAGCTATTCTCCCAGCCAGCCACTGACTGCCAGGCTGGCTTCATCTCCTCACCACTGGTTTGGAACACATGACCCTTTCCCCCTCTGCATCTAGTTATGCCTCCTACTTTTTCAGGACTCCACTCAGATGCAGCATTTTCTAGAACATTTTCCTAGACCCTCAGTCTTGGTTAAGGGTTCCTTTGTTAGGTGTCCCTTTGTAAGTTGTCTCAGGACCCTTTTGTAGACTTTCCTCTGCATTTATCACACCACATATAATCTTATGGAGACTTTACCCCATTAAAATTTATGTGCAAAGTGGAAACATTTCAATGTTATAAGCGATTTATAACATATTGACTTGAATTGTTTTGGTTTATTATCTTTTTTTTTTTTAACCTCTTACTCTTACCACATCTCAACAATTTTTAATACAAGGTCTTTCAATTTGAAAACAATCCAATTAATTCATCATTCTTTATGTTATACATCATACTTCTGATCACTTATAAACTTAATATAAAAACTAGTATTATTAAAAAACTTAATATAAAAACTAGCATTATAAAAAATAGTATTTTCCAACTTTGACCCACTTTTCCTTTTTTATATCAATGTGAAACAAATTTTATGTTTTCTTAAATATATTTTATTGATTTTTTTACAGAGAGGAAGGGAGAGGGATAGAGAGCTAGAAACATCGATGAGAGAGAAACATTGATCAGCTGCCTCCTGCACCCCACTAGGATGTGCCCGCAACCAAAGTACATGCCCTTGACTGGAATTGAATCTGGGACCCTTGAGTCTGCAGGTCGATGCTCTATCCATTGAGTCAAACTGGGTTTGGCCATATTTTATGTCTTAAAGCTGTTTTACTGAAAATAAATTATAATGGAGCACCTCTATGTTAAGAGGAAGCATAAAACAGTGTCATGAAAACACAAACTTTAAAAGAGAAATGAATAACTGTTTTAAGGTTGAAGATTCAATACAATAAAAATAAACATAATAATAAATTTAGATATAGCACAGAAATTTAGCAGCTTCCTTTGTAACGAGAGGTGAAAGCCACTTTGAGTCACGGTTGGAAACCTAGAATTGCACTTTTGTGATCTTGCGGTCTTACCTGTAGGGAAACCTCTGCAACTCTGTACTTGAACAAGTCATGAAAAGGCAGGCTCTACACACATATCCCCACCACCCCTGGCATTTCAACAGCAAATATGGCAATTGCCACATGCAAGAAACTATTGGAGAAAAGAACAGTTGAAGTAAATTATTTAAAACTATCCAAATGTCATTTCCCCACGAACGAAAGTAGTAAGTTGAGGTTAACCAAATATTAATTTATCTGGCTATAAAAATGTATTTTTGAGCCCATACCTAAGGTCTTTTGTACTATTTACAATTCAACAGTTTTTAAAAAATACTTACAGAGGATCTGCTATGTGCCAGACACACCAAGGTTGTCACAGCGGCTAAAAACCTAAGTAAGATAAAGTTTGATATTTTGTCAGCACGTAATTCAGAAGATAGTGACCTAAATGAGCGCAACACAACATGGTAAGTGGCCATAACATAAGAAAACAAAAGAGTTCTAGAAACACCAGGAAGGTCATCTACCCTTGTCTGACTTAATTGTCAGTTCAGAAGGAAGAGTAATTCATTAGTTCAAGGTGAGCAGAACCGAGAGAGGCACATGCAGGTAATGGAGAGGATTAGAAGAGCAACATCTGGTGACCACAGCACTGGAACCCAGCCACGGTCCTGCTATTCTGTGTGCATTTAACAAGGACACTCAGCCAGGCCCACCGTTAGCCATCACTCACTGATTCCTGAGTGCCAAGAACCATGATACATACCTTACTCAACTAACTACGTTATTCACAGGAAGGTGAGATGATAGACAGATGGATGGACAGACAGACACATAGAGCTGAGTAGTGAGTTAAGCAACTTCTCAGCAACAGCACAAATGCACACATCAATTACATTTTAATAGCATAAATCTGAGCACAAACGTAAAGCCTTTTGTCTTGTGAGTTGCCACTCAAAATCTCAAAATATAAGCCTTTGGTCATTATTAATAAGTTTCAATCAATGATTTAAAAGAGAGTGCTGACACAGCCAAGGCTCTTTTTTAGAAGATTTCCTTTAAAAATCCATTTTTTAAAATATCAAGTAATGAGTAAATTATGAAAGAATTATAATTGTACTTTGGCATAAAATTGTTATTTTAAACAATAAAGGGATGGGTGGCTCTAGCTCAGTTTGCAGGGTGTTGTCCCAACACTCCCAGCTTGCAGGTTTGGTCCCTGGTCAGGGCACATAAAGAATCATCCGAGGAATGCACACATAAGTGGGACAAAAATCTCTCTCTCTCTCTCTCTCTCTCTCTCTCTCTCTCTCTCTCTCTCTCTCTCTCTCCTCTTTCTCCTTTCCTATCTCTAAAAACCAATAAAAAATAAACTGTTAAGAAGTTAAGGAATGGGATTAATTTAGAGATAAAAAGACCTTATGAATAAGATGTAGCTGAGTGATTAACAGCTGGGCAATGAGACAAGACCAGGCACAGAATATAAGGAAATGCGCTAAATGCACGCAAGCTGCAAAGTTCTGTAAACCCACAAGGATGCCACCCACAGCACACGCACCTCGTGAGTCAGGTCTTGTGGAGAATGTTTCTAGACATGGACGTGTTAATGCATCTGTTGTCTGGCACAATGTGAAATAGCACATTGTAAATAGTGAGACTTCAGGACAGTTGGTAAAGAGTGAAATGGCTACAAGATTAAAGTTAACTTAAGAAAGGGAAATGCTATCAATGAAAGCCACTCCTGGCCACCACGGAGCATGACAAATTTAAACATATATTCCAAAGTGTGTATTATTGAAAGGTGGGCTTAGAAAAGCAGTGTGAGGTGACATCATGTATCACTGTTCTTTCAGTCTTTGCTACATCGTTTAGGAATGGGAGAAAACAGCTTTGGTTAACACTGAGCAAATATACGTCCAAACCTACATTTTATTCATCTTTAGGATGACTATTGCAAAGAAAACTAAGATTCTAGAAGTGCCATATTGTACTTGGCTATGAAAAGAGAATAAAATAAGAACTTTTCAGAAAAACATTTGCATCCTAAGTATAAAAATAAAAGAAATTCTTAACTTTAGATTAGTCCTTTTATTTTCTGATAGTTTTATAAACTATATAGTAGAAAGATGCATCAATGCTCAAAGCAACTCCTAAAACTGAGCATTTATGGAGAACAATTATGCTAATTCACCACAATATGTAACTTAGTATCTTTGTCAGAGTCAAATGCCTAAACCAGTGGTTCTCAACCTTTCTAATGCCGTGACCCTTTAATGTAGCTCGTCATGTTGTGGTGACCCCCAATCATAACATGATTTTTGTTGCTACTTCATAACTGTAATTTTGCTACTGTTAATAAATTATAATGTAAATATCTGTGTTTTCCGATGGTCTTAGGTGAACCCTGCTAGCGGTTCTCAGCCTGTGGGTTGCGACCCACAGATTAAGAACTGCTGTAGTAGAACCTAAGAAAACAGTAGTAGATGACTGGAAAACAGACTAGCAGGGTCGCCTAAGACCATCGGAAAACAGATATTTACATTATGATTTATTAACAGTAGCAAAATTATAGTTATGAATTAGCAACAAAAGTAATCTTATGATTGGGGGTCACCACAACATGAGGAGCTGTATTAAAGGGTTGTGGCATTAGGAAGGCTGAGAACCACCGGACTAAACAATAGAGAATCGCTCTTTAAAAACTTCTTTGAGTACTGTATCTATACTAGTAGTTCTTCTAAAATGAATTAATGCAGAACAAATATTTCTATGATTCTAAGTTAACACAATGCAGGATGTCAGTAATATTATTTTCTCTAAGAATTTCAGTCACCTGTAGTTGGTGTTATTTTATTCATTTGAGTATTCCCAGTGGCTGGCTCATAGTAGGGGTGCAATAAATATTTATTGAATTAAGACTAGAAATTGGTTGGTATTCAGAGCATGCACAATGAGCAATAAGCCATTCATTCAGTGTGCTCTTTGGAACCAGGTCACTAATTCTGAACGAGGTTACACCTTCAAACTATAGTCGGGTCACGGAATGGGACATAGCAAGTACCCGGGGTCAGTATTGTGATTGCGCCCCCGAGGAGCTGTCTGAGCTTAGGAAAGCAGCATAACCCACTAAACTACATGAAGTGCATATGGAGACTGTCTTTCCTGAGGCAATAAACGTAAAGGGTTTGGAACAGGCATTAGGTGGGAACTTGTACTGGAAACCCTCTGACAATTTTCAATGGTCCAACCTCTGGGCCAGACACAGAGAATAAGCCATCACAGATCTGTCTCAAGAGGCCAAATTGTCAGACAGGCACCTGCATTTTGGTGCTGTCTACATTTTGCTCAAAAACAGATAGCAGAGACATCCAACTTGGACTGAGAGAGGAGAGAAGGTCTGCTGAGCTGACTGGAAGGGGTGAGTGAGGGGGATAGTTATGGAAGTTGAGGTTGACGGCTGAGGTCGGGATTCGGGCATCCAGAAGTAGCACAGAGGGACTCTGGCTGGGCCACCAACAGATGTTAAGCAATGCGATCAGTTGAACTGAGCGTGTATAAACTGTCACATAAATTGTTTGGGGGCAAATAAATGTCTATGCTCACAAGTATGACAATAAAACAGATGAGGAGATTTATGTGGAAACTTAAGTTTATAGCTCGTAAAAGCAAGAGAGTGAATAACTGAACTAACTTATTAAAGTTTAAAAACAAGGCAAATATAATGAGGCCTTTGGCATTTGATTATCATGGTGTGTGTGTTTTTGCGACCAATTTCATTTTCTTTTAGGTTTAGGTTAAATCTAGTTCTTTTGTATTTAAATCCTAAATAGAATTATTCTTTGATATGGAGGAAAATGGTTCAGAATCCTATAAAACACCTGTGTTAGTCACAAATACCAAGACCTGAGCAACTCGGGACTACTTAGAGCAGCAGCGGTGCTTGCGGAAGGTGGCTACATCGCACATTTATTCGATTTGGACGTGTTTGTCCTCACTCCGATAGGAAAGGAAGACATTCTCGCCCAGGACACTCCTTTTCCCCATTGGAAGAAAATAATCCCATCGCTGTGATTTCACATTCCAGTGAAGGCCTTATCTCTGATCCCGGACCTCAGGTGCGCCTGGCCAGTTCTCACCACCTCACCAGGGAGGGAGGGGTCAACAGGAAAAAGGCACCGCTGGATGGGGGGACGGTAGCAGGAACAACCAGGGTGCACTGAAAAACTCCGCTGAGACTTTCTCACATAGCAGCCCTCCCCCTGAGGGTGGCTCCCAGGCTCTGCACCAGCCTGCCTCCTCTTTGTCTCCCTCTGCAGTGGCCTTTCGCACCACACTCCCTATCCTCACCCCCGTGAGTCCCTCCGAGACAGGCTGCTTCGGCCATGGGAACCCCTTTGTGTTGCTTTCTTCTCTCTGAAGCTGTGGACTCTCCTAGTTTCTGGCCCAGAGTGAGGCCTGCTGGACACAGCAGTTGGCTTTGATTCATTCATAACAATACAGACTCCCCACGTACCTCCCAGGGGCGGCACTGTGTGGGGATGGAATCAGAGATGAGCAAGTCCTTTTTCCAAAACAGCTGCGACTCGTTCGGGGAGAGGTGGATGGGGGAAGGTAGCCGGCACTGGAGGTTAGGAAAGAGCTGCCGGGCACTTGGAGGACATTTCTCCCACCTCTGCCTCTTGTGGTTAGTTTTAATTGATGTTTTAGAGAGAGAGGAGAGAGAAAGAGGAGAGAGAGAGAGAGAGAGAGAGAGAGAGAGAGAGAGAGAGAGAAAGATAGATAGGTAGATAGAGAGAGAGAGAGAGAGAGAGAGAGAGATTTGTTGTTCCGCCTATCTGTGGATTGATCCTCCCTTGGCTGATCCTCAGGTGTGTCCTGCCTGGCCCAGCACAGAACCTGCCACCTTGGCTGCCGGGGACGATGCTCTACGTAGCCGAGCTGCCGGCCAGAGCACAGCCTCCTGTCTGGACAGTGTATGATGAGGTGTGTTCATCCGTCTCTCTCATCAGAGTCTAACCTCTGTGGGCACAGACTCTGGCCCGCTCTCCTTATATGCCTTACCCCTAAAGTGCATATTGGTCTCTAGCTTGAAAAACTGAGCAGAACAATACAGAAATTCTGGGATAAGATGGTGCTTCCTCACCACTCACCACACTCCTCCTCCCTCGGCGGCACTTCCCACGGAGCGTGTTAGCCGTGGCTCAATGGCCAGTCTGGGTTTAGAAAACTGGTAATAAACATCCCTTGATATTGAACTTTTAAATAGCCAAGAACTCCAATTGCATGTGTATTGTACACACAAACAACACAAACATATTGACATGTGTGTACCTATATGTGTGTATGTATAAAACAATACCCACTCATGTAATGTAATATAATATCACATTTCAAAAAACTGAGCAGAATTCATAGCAATCAGAGCATCACACTCTGGCAGTCAGGTAGACAGTGTGGGTCCTCACTGCACCTGTTTTAGGCAGCGCCTCAAATGAGATGAGGGTGGTCCATAGAGCAAGTGCAGAAGACCAAGAAATGGACTGAATTTTGCTCCACGGAAAGATGTCCAATGATCTATATCTTAAGTACAGAGATATACATATACAGAAATACAAAGAAGATTTTTTTCTTTCTCTTATATATTTTAATGAAATTATCTATACAATTTTGTATATAGAAAAATAAAGGTCAAAATAAAGTGGAGAAAAATACATAAAAATTTCAACCCCCAATCCAACAATGTCTGAAAACAATGCAATTGTTAGAGCTGTGGCAAGATTCCTTCAACTCTTGAAAACCATTTCTGCTGGATAAGATTATAATGAAAATCCAAGGTCTATAGTGTCTTCTAAGAAGTTCTATTAACAGCTGAGTCACTTATCAGCACACCGTGTCTAGACTGATAACACATGTTTTCTTTCTTTATTTTCTACAGACAAAATAATTTAATAATATAGACAAAAAGATACGGGCTTTACAATCTTGGCCAAACTCTAACCGCATGTGCCTTTTACCTCTGACTTGTGGCTGATGCGTTTCTTCACTTCCACCCGGTGTGCTTGCTCTAGGACAATCGGTACTGAGGTGCGTGGTGAGGAGTGAACCACAACCCTGCAGACCGCCGGGGCCCAGGGGATGGCACAGCTTCCGTCCGCGCTCCCCTTAGCACCCGGGAAAAAGCAGCGTCAACGACCAGCCACTGTCACCGGAACAGAGTTGGAGAGGTCACTGGGACACGTTGAAGTCAGACAGAATGCCTTATGGGTAAGGCCCTTTTCAAAGAGCTTCTGCAGGAAAAGGGAGCACTGCCCCTCCCTGTCCGTGGGAACCATTCCCTCGGTGGTCAGGGAGCACCCATTTCAGGGGCCACTGTCGGCGAACAAGAGCACAGACTCCGCTGTAACAAACACAGCCTGGCATTTGCTGAAATAGCAGTCAGGGATGCCCTTTGGAATATTGATCCGGCTACAAGGACGGTGCAGCCAGAACACACCGGGCGCTCTGCAATTCTGTGACATGATCAGCAAAGTGCCACGTAGAAAGCCGGAGTGACAGGCCAAATATTCTTTGTGTTGAGAAACCAGCTGAAATCTCTTAGCTGAGGCAAATGGGTCTGGTGACGGCCACTGATACTATAAATGCTCATTGTCTTACATTGAGCAGAGGGGGGACCAAATACTTAAAGAGACTTGCGCAATTTGTTATCTTGAACATCTTGTTGCTCCCTCTCATCCTGAAAACGACCCAGTTTTCTTGGCATCCATCACAACGCCGCCGCCACTTTTCTGTTGGCTACTCAGAATCCACGATCCCAAGGTAAATAAGGCGTATCTTTAAATCAAATCGTCACTCATCATGCCACTCAACCTTTTGGCAAATCTGTCCGCAGAATTAACCCCGATTTATTTAGCATACCATAATATCAGCTTCCTCTCCCTGACTTACTTTCTTACCACTATCTTAAACTAAAAAATAAGTGTTTGTGAAAAAATGACAAATTCATTAAGGCATTAGCCACCACCCCATGACAAACCTAGCAAGGTAGCTGGGACACGGGAACACTGGGGCAGGAGGGGGGTGGTTAGGGGCGGGGGTCAGTGGACTCCAGAGGGCTGTTCCAGGAACAAAATGTAGCCATAGCAACGCACCTCTCCTTTCTCAGCCCAGAGTCAACTGGATCTGCTCAGACAGGGAGAGGAGACACACAGACCCTTCCTCCAGTCTGACAGCCATCGCTTGCTGGCAGCGGGCATCAGGACTGGCCAGGGTACCCAGCTGGCTCCTCCGGCTGTTGAGAAAAGCCGCCCAGGCCACATAGACTCCACGGAGCGGGGCTGCAGGAGGAGCGGACAGGCGGGAAGGGGGGTGGCCGGCGCTCAGTGTCTCTCTGGAATGTGAAATTCCCCAGCTGTGAACTTGAGTCCCTTGATAGACTCTTTAGAAGTTTAAACCCTTTTTGCCCACAAAAAAAATTGGAAAAAATAATCATAACAGAACAGGACTAACATGTTATTTTCCTGCACTTTTAAAGTTAAATAGAATTTCAGAAAGGGCCAAACTTTTGCATGAAATACATGTGGGGGAGGGAAAAGCAAGGATTTTTGCTCTTCGGTAAGTCTTCGAAAAAGCAATTTAAAACTGAGGAAAGGAGAAAGATATTATCTGAATGGTAAGTATTGTGAAAATGGGGCTGTGAAAATTAAAACACTAGTTTGTGCCGGAGCCATAAATTACTAAACTAATTACCCAGTCACCGCGTCAGGGAATCATTCAGAGGGGTAATTAGCAATCAGACGTGACGAGTCCCGCTCCTGGGGCGTGCTTCTGCATTTAGCCTCCGGAGCCGCGCACTCCCTGCCCTTCCCAGAGGGCCGCACTGCCGAGCGGTGTCAGCCCGGCCCCGCAGGCCGGGAGCTGGGTCTCTGAGGTCCCCTGGCCAGGCTTCCCGCTCCCAGGCCCTTGAAAAGCCATCACTCCTTAATAAAATGTAAACTGCGCCTCATCCAAATTACGTATTTCCTGGAGTAATACCTAAAGTTTTACTTATATGTATACATTAAAATACTCTAGCATTTTCCATATGTATTTTACACAGGCATGCGAACTCATCCTTTCACTCCCCCCCCCCCCCCCCCACACACACTGAATGCCTTGCACAGGTTTAGACAGGAGCCGCTGTCCTGAGGCATCCGAATGAGAAGACTTGGTCCCTGTGTAGCTCAGAGCTCCTGAAGGGGGCAGCGGTGGAGGCGGTAGGTACTTGAGTGTTTGCTCTGCAATGTGGCAAAAGCCAGACTGAGGCGAGTAGGAGGGAATGCATGTCCACACCCCACCCTACAGCACTTCCCTCGCACCTCCTCCTATGAGCAGATCCAAAGGATTAGGTGGAAGGATAATTTTAATCATGCAAATCAATCAGGGGAGAGAGTAGATGCTGGAGGAAATTCAGTCCATTTTTAAAATTCAGTTGAGATTTATTAAACATCCACTTTATGTAAATGCAGCTACAAAGGCTGACGCTCTGAGAAATCCCGAGGCGGAGAGGCCTGGGGACCAGGTGGGGACCCGAGAACAAAGCATAGAACCCCTAACGCAGCCAAAGCCACGCTGAGCCCCGGCCTGAGCCAGAGAGCCGGAGGGCATCACCCTGAACTCAGAACTGACCCAGAAGAGGGCCAAGCGGAGCAGACGCTGTGCGGACAGTGCTCGGGCTCAGCTCTTCCTTTCCCAAATCCGCCAGGACGGGACGCCCCTTCCCCCCTGCTCAGGGGTGCCCAGCGCAGAGCATCCTGGGAGAGGATGGGCTTCCCGCCATCCTGCTCTGGCCTGAGCTGAGAAAAGCAGATGCGGACATCTTTGGGACAGGCAGAGTCCTGCTGTGTGGACTTACTATTGGTTTATTTTTAAATTTATCTTTATTGTTGAATTTATTACTGATTTCCCCCTTTCCCCCCATTGATGACTCCACCCCCCGCCCTGGCCTTTTCCTCCTATTCTGTGTCCATGGGTTATGCACTGGCGGGTAGAAGTTCTTTGGGTGGGTGATCTCCCCTCCCCTTCCATCACCTCTGAGATCTGTCCGTCCGTTCTAGGCTTCCATATCTCTGGTCTATTTTGTCCGTCAGTTTATTTTATTCATTAGAGTCCACATATAAGTGAGATCATATACATTTTTAAACACAAATAAAAATCAAATATTGGTATTATTTTAAAAAATGGAAGAATTAATTATCAGAAAAGTAGTAATGATTAGATAATTTTATATGTAATATTATTTTAAAACTATTAAAGGAGCATAGATAGATGATGTTATTTGGCATCAATTTTTTAAAGTCATTGGTTTTGTCACAAGAGGGAGCCCATGTTTTCCAATGAATGCAAACACACATTCTTAATAACTGAAATAAAGGAACATTGACTGTATATGAAGTTGTGAATTTTATGGTGTAATCCACTACTGATAAGAAAACAAAAGTTAGTATTAAATGTCAGCAGTCACCTCCCTCTATTTCAGTGCATCTGACTAGAAGAGGAAAAGGCATTTTCAAATGATTCCTTTTCCAAACAGAACTAGAACACTGTGATGTGATGGAAGCAAACACACACGCATTAGAATACAGTCCAATATATGGAACTACTAACACGATACACAGAAAAGAGCAGAGGCTAGTGTCTTCTGCTTCATAACAATGTACTAAATATTTCTACATTATCTTCAACCTGTCAGAACAGCTGTTGGGTGGAGAAAAACACTAGGAAAACACTGATTATAAAGTCACGGAGCTTCCTGGAAAAGCAAGGTTTCCCAGGCCTCTTGCAGGGGCGTTGGGCTATCTTTGGGAGAATTGATGAGATAGAGGCACTTAGAAATGGCATTGGTAATGGTTAATAAATGGCGGCTTCCTCTGTCTTTGAGTAAACATTCCATAAGCATCTCTACTAATAAATATTTCCAAGTCTCATTCATAAAGACACACCCTTTCCTGACCTGTGATTCCTCTTCCACCCCAACTTCCCACCCCGCCCTCCTGGGTACCCGGCTTTGCACAGGGGAGCTTCTCAGGCCGCTCCAAGCTTCCACTCAACCCAGCCCCGCCTGCTCCTCGCACAGTGAAGACCTGACAAAGCAAATGCCTTTCAGCCGGAACGGTGCCTTCCGGGCCTTTCTGCAGCCGTTGCTGCTGTTCCCTCCTGCTGTCCCCCTGCCTGATCCACCCTGGGACTCCCATGGTCTCTCCGGAGTGAGGTTATGGCCAGGGCTCCACTGGGACGCTGTGCTCCCCTGGGTCCGTCTCTGGAGGCCCGTCTTCCTTCCAGGCTTCCCGGCGCCTCTGGCCGAGGGGGGACAATGGCCCACCCAGCGGGGAATCTAACCATCCCCCTTCTTCTGAAAGTCCTCGGCTCTCCTCCCGCCTGGACAGAGGTCGGCCTGGGAGGCCCACAATGTCCCTCAGGCTGGCTCCCACGGGCTGGCCCATGCATGCCTTACTTTCTATTGTAGTTACTTATCTGCAAAAGGAAATGTACAAAAAACACAAGTTCCCCTCCTCTAGCTTCTGCCAGAGAACTGAGGAAATGGAGACATTGGGTCCTCGGCCATCAGCGATGAGGCGAAGCACACAGAACGATGGGCCCACCACCCCCAGAGCCGGGCATCTCTGCCCTCCTCTCCCCGGCCTGGCTCCGGGCTCCCGCCTCCCCAGGGGCGCCGGGTACAGAGGGCCATCCTCCCTCCCTCAGCTCGGGTCCGAGCCCCCCAGGGGCGCCGGGTGCAGAGGGCCATCCTCCCTCCCTCAGCTCGGGGTCCAGCCCCCCAGGGGCGGCCGGGGCATGGTCCTTGCGGGAGGGATGGGCCCTGGCGCCGGCCCCTCCCGGGTGGCTGGCATCGCGGGGGGCAGGCTCAGGTCCCCGCTGTCCGCAGGGATGCCCGGCAGTGCACTCAGACCTGTGAACGTGAAGCCGGTGAGAGGGGAGAGCCACAAGGCACCCCGGCTTCCCGGGCCCCTCCCCCGTCTCCCGCCGTCCCTGTCCGGGCCCCGGCCCCAGCCCCATCCCTGTCCCTGTCCCCGTGGGGGAGGAGGCGCGTGCTGAGCCGGCGGGGCCGCAGCTCTGCGCTGGGTCTGCGGCCGCGGGGTCCGGTGTGGGCAGAGCCGCTGCTGCTCCGAGTCCGGCCCGGGGCCTTCAGGGCTGGAAGGCGGCCGGCCTGGGCCTCGGGAGGGCAGCGGACGGGGAGGACCAGGCAGCGTGGGCCCGGTCACAGTGAAGACCGGGCCCCACGCCCGGCCCTGGCGGGAGACCCCCTGGGTGCTGTGGGAGACCCCCTGGGCGCTGTGGGAGACCCCCTGGGTGCTGTGGGAGACCCCCTGGGCGCTGTGGGAGACCCCCTGGGCGCTGTGGGAGACCCCCTGGGTGCTGTGGGAGACCCCCTGGGCACTGTGGGAGAACCCCTGGGCGCTGTGGGAGACCCCCTGGGCGCTGTGGGAGACCCCCTGGTGGGAGACCCCCTGGGCGCTGTGGGAGACCCCCTGGGCGCTGTGGGAGACCCCCTGGTGGGAGACCCCCTGGGCGCTGTGGGAGGCCCCCTGGGCGCTGTGGGAGATCCCCTGGGCGCTGTGGGAGGCCCCCTGGGCGCTGTGGGAGACCCGCTGGTGGGAGACCCCCTGGGCGCTGTGGGAGACCCCCCTGGCGGGAGACCCCCTGGGCGCTGTGGGAGACCCCTTGGGCGCTGTGGGAGACCCCCTGGGCGCTGTGGGAGATCCCCTGGGCGCTGTGGGAGACCCGCTGGTGGGACACCCCCTGGGCGCTGTGGGAGACCCCCTGGGCACTGTGGGACACCCCTGGGTGCTGTGGGAGACCCGCTGGTGGGAGACCCCCTGGGGGCTGTGGGAGACCCCTGGGCGCTGTGGGAGACCCATGGGCGCTGGCAGGGAGCTGAGCTCCAGCATAGGAGGAGGACGCAGCAGAAAACCCTTCTTTTTAATACAAATTTTATTAATTGTTATAGCCGAGTAAGTCATCCCACGCACTCGCCGCGGTAAGGTGCATGGAGCTGAGGGCTGTGGTTCTCTGCTCGATTCTCTATCCTGCAGCTCAGCCGAGGCCCCAGAGCGGATCCATCGGCCTCTCTTCAGCCCTGTCGTCATTCATCGGTGCTGACCAATGAACCCACGGCCCTCCTGTGGCTGCTGGACGGACCACAGAGTGGCAGCCTGTGCTCAGGGTCTCACCACAGAAACCCTAATACATTGTGAGCAACTTGAAGAGGACCGGTTCTTATGAAATGTTGTCTTCAGATATCACACAGCGCTGTGTAAAATGCCTTCCCCTGCTGGCCTGATCTTGCCCCAACTGCCCTCCTATGTTGGCCAATTTGGTTCTGATTGGTCAGTTTCTATGCCAGTCAATATCAAAAGCTCTGCCTCCTCGGCAGCGATTGGTTCTACACAGCACCCACATTTGGTTCTGATTGGTCAGTTCTTATGCCAATCAATGTAAGAAGCTCCACCTCCCAAGAAGCCATTGGTTCTTCACAGAACCCACACTTGGTTCTGACTGGTCAGTTCCTATGCCAGTCAGCATCTCTGGGCCTATCAATAGGGCCTGATCAGAAAGGTGGAGCTGGTCAGCAGCCCCTGTGGAGGCCTGGAGAGAAATGGAGGTACAGCTGCTGGCCAGACTGTGAGAGAAAGATAGAAGTAAGTGCTGATCAAAAGTTGCCACAGAGGCAATAAATCAGTCCCTGCTTCTCTCTTCAGGCCTCTCTCTGGCCCTGATTCGAAGCCCCCTACAGTCAGTGCTGGGACACCTTGCCTCCAGTGGAAGCAGTCAGTTCTGGGTTGCCACGGCAACCCAGCATTGAATGCAGGACTGACTTCAGTTTGTTGGAGCCTTGGTCCTTACTGGTGGTTACAACTCAGGGTTTTTATGTAATTCCATGTCGTTTTGAAGTCTGTTTTTGTAATTCCATGTCCTTTTGAAGTCTGTTTTCTACTGTGATATTGTTGAAGAGATATTATCCTGCACCAGAAATATGTATACTGCACAAATATTGGGATTGCAAAATGCAAAATTGTAAAACTACTTCATATAATCACCTACCACACCACCTAGTATTCCCACTCCTAGAACTTTAACCAAGATAAATGGGAAACGATGGTCAGTGAAACCTTCCAAAGGTATTTACAGTGGCTTTGTTCAGCATTTCCCCAAACCAGATACAAGTAAATATCCCTCCACTGGGAACTGACAGACAAGCTGTGGCATGTCCGTGCAACGGAATCCTACACGGTGTTCCCGATGCCGGGAAAACAGTGGGTGGAGACTGCTAAGGACTTTAACGGCCGACATGCAGCCCATCAGTTTAGGCAGCGTTCCTGCAAGAGGAGCCCCAGGGGTGGGCTCTGTCCCGCAGCGGCGGCCAGAGCACTGGCCAGCTCCCACTGCCTGCTCAACCCCAGCGCCATCTCCTCTGCTCAGGAGACACTGATGGTTTAAAAAGCCAGAATCTGAATCCAGGCTCCCCTTAGTCAATCCGATACTGTCTCCAATCAGAGTTTGTGACACATCAACATTTCAGATGTCACGGTGACTATTAACAAAATCAATCTTTTCTCTCAGTCCTCGAAGAAAGCATGCATGCAGTGTTATGAAGATAAGCATCAGCAGTAATTGGCCAATGAACACTCCAAATTGTTTGTCACCTACCGAAAACTCGGAAGTCACTCATATATAAAATGTTGTAAGCATTTTCTCTCTCTCATAAAATTTCACAGTGAGTTCCTATATTCTACTTTAATTATAATGATTTACAAATGTAAATAACATAGCTTAGAGATATTATAAGTTAACAGCAATTCTATTATATTCCTTTACTGATTTAAAATTTGTTTCTGAAAGTATTTATGACTGCATGTGACATTATCCATTACATTATTTTAAAATGTTTGAAATTTAGGCTACACGGTGAAGGCCATTGGTATGCATGATTAAAGGATTATCAAGCATAAATCCAGCACAGCTGAGCAAATGACTTTTTTAATTGCAAAGAAATCCAAATATTAACACATTTTCAAACATTTTTATCTTAAGTGTGACCCTAAGAATCTGACAAGTTATTAAATTTGGTTAAAAAAATGCATGTATAGTCATCTGTGTTTAATTATTAAAATCAGGAACAGAAATCAGATGGAAAATATTATCAAAATAAGATTACAATGCGTGAAAACAACAACATATCAACCCCAGTCAATCTAGCTCCATGATGCAGAAACATGGGAAAGACAGAAGTGCAGGCGACAGAGCAGCCTGGGAGCACGCCCTGGGGGAGATGGCAGGAAAACACGCTTTTGTCCTGCCTGTAGCTCAGGGGGTCAGCTCCCCACACGCCCAGGACGGGGTTCCACCCGCATCAGGGCACATGCCAGAGTCAGCACTGAACGCAGACACAGTGGGGCAGCAAGTTACTGTTTCCTTTTCATGCTCTCTCTCTCTCTAATCAATTAAAAAAAAGAAAAACCCTCATTACTTCGTAAAGTATAAAAATGTCTAACCACTATGCTATGCACCTGAAACTAATATAATATTAAATACTAACTGTAACTGAAAAATAAGAAAAAATAAGCATCAGAAGTAAAAATGAACAAAAGCAAGTAGAGAAAAAGCAAACAAACAAAAATGCCAACTAAAGCAAAGCGTCCTCAGAGCACACAGTGAGAAAGCGCTTGACTGGAGTTGGGGACCTCTAGACCCACCTCTGGGGTCAAGCAAAGCAGTGGGGGTGGAGTGGGGAGTGAGGGAGTTGGGGAGGGGAGGGGGGGCATAGTTGCCCACAGAGGCTGTTTCAGAGAAGAAAGCATCCTGTCCTGTCCCTCACTCTGTGCCTCCATCCCAGAGGCTCTCAGGGTGTGGGCGGGGACAGCAGGGGGGGGGACAGGCACCACAAAGGGGGCCCAGACTTAACCCCGCGGGGCCTGGTCTCCCGGAGGGACAGGAAAGCCACCCCACAGCTAAGCTGCTGGGCATCGGGCGGCTGGCCTGCCTCCTTGGGGGGGGGAGGTATGGCGGCCACTGCCCGTGTACCCCGCTCCTGACTGCCGGCGGTACCACACTGAGATCAAAATGATGCTGTCTCAGCAGAGCTCCTCCTGATGTCACCTGTGATTCTGTGTCTGTTATCAAGCCGCTGAGGCACGGCACTAATTCTGTCATATTAATCGGTGTATCTGGAGCCCATGAAAAAAAATCCCTTCTGAATAAGATACTTCCTTTGAAAATTCTGAGAACTACAAGTGTTCGTTTACCAGTCTTCTTTCGAATGAGTTGACAGACTCACATGAGTTGATATACTCAGCACCATAAATTTGCACTTTGAGAACAAAATTTTCACCCAAGGTTTGTAACATCTCAACCAATAAAAAGGTGATAATACTGTGTTCACAGGAGGTGTTTTTAGAAGTGAGAATGCTGTTCCCGCTCACGTGCAGCCATACGCTGGAGTCACAGGGAGCCCCGGTTCTAAGGCCTGTGTGGGTGCAGGCCTGGGCAGCAGCAGATCCAGCCTCCCGGACCCAGACCCGCCGCTCAGGGCCGGGCGCCTTCTGGCCACACTCGGCCTCTCTCCCCGGAAGCTCCTCAGGCGGAGGGAGAGCAGCTCGAAGGGACGAAGGCTTTGGGCTCCACCCGAACCCCCCTGAAGAGCTCGCGGCGTTTTCCTGGAGGAGTCCTGTTAGTGCCTTCGAGTCTTGGGCGTCTCCTTCTCACCGAGCCCGTAGCTGGTGGAGGGAGCAGACTCAGACAGCGCCTGCCCTGCCGTCGGAGGGATGTCGATTACTTCAGTGAGATCAAGGTGCGCATGGCGGTTTGGGGACCGCATTCCATCAGAATGAAGCCAAGAAAAGCAAAGCCCAGAATCTCTCCCAGAAGGTAATCATATTCTTTTCTTGCCTCAAAAAGTGACCACGTGGACAGGGTACTACCTTTGCCTTTGCAGAACAGTGCCAGCTGCCCGCCGTGCGGAGTGCACATTTGAATCTGGCGCAGGGTCTCTGTGAGCGCCCCTCGAGGGGCTCTTCCATGCCTGCTGCTTGGGGCTGAGTTGTGATCCCAAATCCACAGAAAGGCGCGTGGCTGCCTTGGAGACAGCGCCTTCAGGAGGCAGGACAGGTAAGCCGAGGCCATTTGAGCGGGGCCTCACCCAGGCTGGTGGCTGTCCTCCTGAGGGCGAGGCCGGCCCCGCTGCGCACAGAAGCACGTCCGTGTGGAGGGCAAGGAGGCAGCTCCAGAGGTCGCTCCACACCCAGCACCCAGCACCCAACTGCTCCACACCCAGCACCCAGCACCCAGCACCCAGCTGCTCCACACCCAGCTCCCAGCCGCTCCACTCCCAGCACCCAGCACCCAACTGCTCCATACCCAGCACCCAGCCGCTCCACTCCCAGCACCCAGCACCCAACTGCTCCATACCCAGCACCCAGCCGCTCCACTCCCAGCACCCAGCACCCAGCCTCTCCACACCCAGCCTCTCCACACCCAGCACCCAGCACCCAACTGCTCCATACCCAGCACCCAGCCGCTCCACTCCCAGCCTCTCCACACCCAGCACCCAGCACCCAACTGCTCCATACCCAGCACCCAGCCGCTCCACTCCCAGCCTCTCCACACCCAGCACCCAGCACCCAACTGCTCCATACCCAGCACCCAGCCGCTCCACTCCCAGCACCCAGCCACTCCACTCCCAGCACCCAGCACCCAGCACCCAGCACCCAGCCCTCACCCCGGCCTCAGGCTGCGGCCTCCAGCACGGAGCCCTGAGCCTCGTGGAGCCGGCAGCGCCCGGGGCTTTGCTAGGACAGCGAGCAGCCTCTCTGAGGGGGAAGGCGTCATTAAACCCAACGGGGGCCCACAGAGCTGCCTCTTCCAATGGCACGGGTTGAAGTAATAGTTCTTGTGATGGTGTAACAGTTGAAAAGATATATATTTTACACCTTGTATAAACACCATCGTTCCGGCTGTTAACATATTTTCCAAACATATAAAGTATAACCTCTTGCCCTTTAAGAACCCGCAAGGTAAACACAGAGAGAAAGGACGCAATGAGGTAAAAGCGGCACCAAGGAGGGCGGCCGCTCCGCGGGCCGGGCCGGGCGCTGCCGGGGTGACGTGGGCCCGGGCGCCTGCTGCTCGGAGAGGAGGGAGACCGGTGTCTGGGGAGACATGTGGTCTGTCTCCTGGGGGAGCGGGCAGGGCCCCGAGGTGTACAGATTATTCCTAACTCCAGAAAATGCTAGGCAGGAAGAGTATTTTTAAAGATTTCCACAGCACAGATCCCGATACTACTGATCTATGAAAGGGTATGAATACACATTTACTGCGCGATTGTAATGTCTGACACTGCTCATCCCTATGATCTCTGAACGCGTAATAATCTGGCCACCCAGTGTATATCCTATGTAATAAAAGGCTAATATGCAAATTGTACCCTCGACCAGGAGTTCGACCAACAGGCAGACTGGCCAGCTGCCCATGTCCCCTCCCCCTGGTCAGGCTGGCCGGACCCCACCCATGCACGAATTCATGCACTGGGCCTCTAATATATATGTATTACACACACACTCACACACACACACACACACAGATTGGCCAGATTATTATGCATTCAGGAATCATAATAATCTGGCCACTCAGTCTGTACAATTACTATATATAATGGGATATAAATATTAAGCATTAGGTATTAGTTCTCCAGAGCTGCCATAACAAAGGCCCGGAGCTAAGGACAATCTAAGGTGGCATAAAACCACAAGGACGCAGGGGCTGGAGGTGCCGGAGCGCAGGTGTTTGGAGTGAGTATGCGGGGCCTCTGCCCCTGAGACTGTCCCTCGCCGACCTTCCAGCCCCTGGCCGCTGCTCTGCCTGCGGCTGCAGGGACGCCTGCGCTCCCCCTGCAGGTGAGTGTCCTCTGTGCTCGCCCGGTCCACCCACAGGACAGCGGTCACCGGGCGAGGGCCCAGCCTGCTCCGTGTGGCCGCACCTCACCCTCCCACCTGCAATGACCACAGCCCAGCACGGCCACAAGTGGGGTCCTGGGGCTGGGGTTTCAACCAGTTTCAACCAGTTTGGGGAGAAAACTGCCACGCACACCGCTGTGTGGCTACACAAGTACCCAGACAGAGAGGTCTCTGAAGCAGGCCAGTGCGTCATGGGCGGGGGGGTCAGCAGCCTGGCCGGCACTCGCTTTGGTTTATGGGGTCACACTGGCATCAGTGCTGGTCCTGGCACTTCTGGCGGTGTGACCCCCTCTGCCTGCAGGGGGGGCGGGGGGAGGCAGCACAGACATGCCTGCTAAGCGAGGGACCAGATGTCCCGCTTTTGGCGGGACAGTCCCGATTTCTAACAATTTGTCCCGTGTTCCGTGGCATTTTAAAATGTCCTGATTTTTGGAAAGAATGTACGACAAGCTAAGGAACGGCGGGAGAACGGGAAGGGAATGTTCGGTTTTTGGCGGCCATGTGGCTGTTTAGCCAGGATATGAGTTTTATATTATTTTTGTTAATTTTATGTTAAACTTCGATAATAACAAATAATTTTTGAGAACTGATTATCGAGAACTGCTTATCAAAGTTCGCATTGCTGATCAGTTGTTAGAATTCGACCACCATTGTTTGGACTTAATGAACAACGACATTTTTTTGGGGATTGGCCACGATGAAAACATTCTGTAACTGTCTCTCAGACAATGCACATCGTACTGCGTGCTAGTAAGCTAGTTAAACAGGTGATGTCATTACAAATCAGCTATTCAGATGATTTAGGTAAGTAATTTATTTATTTATTTCATATATATATATACATTTTCTTGAATTTAACAGGCAGTACTCATATTATTTATATTTTATAGTGGTGGCAAAAAGTCTAGCGCCGGCCTTGAAAGTGACACTTACAACTGTACATATTTTTTTTATTTATTATATTTGTAAATTGTACTTAAGTTGAAATTTAAAAAAAATATATTACAATACTATTTTTGCATTCTATGAAAATGTTTGTTGCTCCATATAGACCAAATTTTTAATCCAGAACCCCCTCCCCTCCCCGGTCAATGGTGTCCCGCTTTACCAATGTGGAAACCTGGTCGCCTTAGGCCAGCTGTGCCGACGTGTGAAGGGAGAGGACAGTGGGCACACGGCTAGACACGGGCACGCCAGCCGAACACCGTCACCTCCCTCCCGCCCTGTTCCCTGAGCTGGCATTGGCACCCTCCGCCCAGAGGAGGCCGGAGGCGCCCAGGGAGGAAGGGAGTCCCTGGGCTCACACGGGTCTGCTCTGGTCACCGCCCGGAGGGGGCCGGTGAGCAGTGAGTGGATTAACCCGTTGTAATAGTTACAGGAGAGGCACCTTTCCCTCATCACCAGAATCTGCTTCGAAAGTTAGTAGCTGCCATCTTTTAAATGTATATGTTTTTATTGATTTTAAAGGGAGAGAGAGATAGAAACACCAATGAGAGGGCATCATTGATAGGCTGCCTCCTGCACGCCCCACACTGGGGATCAGCCCGCCACCTGGGACTGTGCCCTGATCTGGAATTGAACCTCTTGGCTCCTGGGTAGATGCGCAACCCCTGAGCCACACCCTGGGGCATCACTGACATATTTTTACTCATATATTCTCAACCCACCCAGTGAGGAGAGTTTTAAATACATATCGCTCCCATGTTTAAAAAAGGGAAACTATTATTATTATTTTATTTCAAAAAGCAAATCTATATCCTGTGATGTGCTTCTTCCATAGCCAAACGACTGACTTTATAGCCCCGAGTATCTGTGACACGTGAGGACGCACAGACAGCGTATTAAGAAGGAGCTCACTGTGTTTGGCGTCGGCTCTCAGTGGTGAGTGCCAGGACGGCTGGTGCCAGTCCGGAGCCTGGCCCGGGGCCAGTGCAGGGCAGAGGGTGGGTTTCCCCATCCGCAGTTCCTCCCAGAGAACCCGGCGCGCCACAGTTTGGAGTTTTTCAGGAGGACATGGGGTGGCCCAGGAGTGCCCAGAGCGTCTCTTACTGTGTGCCAGCCCAGGAGAGGGCTCGGAGACCTTTTTTCCCTCTCTTTGAACAAAAGGAGGGCGTTTGCATTTCAACGTCAGGGCAAAGCATGGCAGTAAAACATCCAGAGCCATGAATATTCCCACAGAGATCTCCTCAGAATAGAACGCCTGCCTCAGCACATGACTGCCTGAGCGGAGACAAGCCTTCAGTGGGGAGGACTGGATCGCCCCTGGCACGGAGTCCCTGCGAGATCCCACCACCATCTGGGGGTCCTCGTGGAAAGCATTCAGTGCAGGATGGGGTGTCTCAGGAGTGGCCGGCACAGGGCAGAGGTGCAGCAATGCCTTCTGAGACCAGTGTCACAAGGAGAAGTAAAATCGGTCAAGTGTCTCCATGAAAATAAAGGGATTTGTCTAGCTAGCTCTCCTCGTTCTACGTCCTATGTTCTGTTGTTTTCTGCTTCTGTTAGAGCGAATGCTAAAATCTTGCACAAGAGCAACTCAATTCAGTTCCTGGAACAAGATGTCACCCATGCTCACGGCTTATGCACTCTGCACGAAGCCCAGGAGAACGGGGAAAGGAAACCGGCAATTCCCCTTAAAACAGGGTCGAGCTTCCTTCCCTTCAGGAGGCCCGTGGATTATGAATCAGAAAGGTGTTTTTGTTGTTAATTCTTACCAGAGGACATTTTACATTTTCCCATTGATTTTTAGAGAGAGTGTAAGGGGGAGGGGTGTGGAGAGAGGAGAGGGGAGAGAGAGAGAAAGAGAGAAAGAGAGAGAGCACATCAATTGGTTGCCTCCCATATGTGCCCAGACCTGGGCCAGGGATGGAACCTGCAGTCAGGTGCTGTCTGTGACCAGGAATTGAACCCGTGACCCTGTAGCGCGGTGCGAGGGCCGGCACACCGGGCTCATGGCCAGGCTCAACCCACGCTCATTTCTTCTCATCCAGCTTCCAGTGTGCTGGACACATGTGGAGATTCCAAACGAGGTGCCAAGGAGCTCGTGTCATTAAAGGGAACTTCCCGTTTACACACGCTCTGTTCTGCGTGCCTTCATGGGATGTATGTGGTGTGTGACTGTGTTTATATGCATCGGTGTGCATGTGAGCATGTGTGTGTGAGAAGACAAGAGAAGGGTAAGTGAGGTTCACACATGAAGAGGGCTGGGGGCAGTGCACCAGAGGCGGTGCGTCCTCAGGACTGCTGAGGGGCGGTTCACGAGCGGTGTTCAGGGGCCAGTGTTCAGTCCCCCGCCCCGGGGCCTCGGCTCTCCTGAGTGGTTTTTAAATGCCGCCTGTCTGGCCGGCCCTCGCCTACACGAAGGCTCGGGGACGCAGGGGCCCTCACCGCCTCAGCAGAAACCTGCGAAAGAAACTAAAAATAGAGACACACACCTGTCCACATCTATTTTCATACGGAGTATAATGTAGCCTTTGGGGGAAGTGCTGTGTTTTCGCTCTGAAAGCATTTAGCAGGTCTCATTTATTTCAGGCCTCTTTGAAGGAATGGGTCCAAAATGCACTGGGACTTTATTCAACAAAGGAATAAAGATCAAAACTACGGCTACAATGTCAAGTTTGTAAAGATGTCAAATCTCAACAGCTCCAAAGCAGGTCTCCATTGTTCCCGATGTTATTCTTATTTTGTAAGTACCCAGCCAGCCCCTGCGATTCTTCGCTGCTTCTTTGCGGCAATGATTTCCCTTTCAATGATTTAAGCAGGCTATTCTCCGAAGCCACGCTCGGAAATCCAATTACCGTGCCAACACCGCGCTTTTGTAAGCCCGGAGCATAAACCGAGGACGCGCCGCTTCTCGCCCCTCCTTACCGCGCACTCGGGAGCTCGGCGTTTCTGTCAGAAAGGGTTTTGGCTTTGTTATGCTTTGCTTGGCTCTCCTTGGATACAGAACAGCGGCCATAAATTACCTTAAAACAAATGTGAAGAAAGCCCCCTGTAAATGTCTCATGTGAAAAGGAGTCCACGAGAAAAGAAGAAAAATTGACATTAGGCAATTCCTCACTTAAAATAGTGTTTGTGTAACCTGCTTTAAGGTGACTTGGGGATGATGAATCATAATGTTTTAGCAGGCATAACCGACACTTAATTTCCTTCACATTTAATTTCTAGTGTGCCAGGTAAATTACCAGATTTAAAAAGAGGGTCCCATGGTAATTTTGTCAAAAAAAGGTAACTTCCCACTTGTATGTGTCTTTTTCTGAATTCCTTCATCTCCTGAACATATTATATGTGTGTGCCTTTATTTCATTTGTGTACATATTAACATGTATGGGGCAGGGAAAAGTAGGTTTACAGGTGTTTGTATGGGTAGTAATACAATAATCTAACCTAATAATAGAGTAAAATGCAAATTAATCATCACTCCAATGCACAAGCCACACCTACAAGCCAATCAGAATGAATATGCAAATTAACCCAACAAAGATGGTGGTTAATTTTCATACACAGAGGGAGGGAGGAGTGAAGACTGAAGGCAGCATAGAAGGAAGAGGGAGGGAAAGTGGAAAGGCTGCAGCTGCTGGAGGGAAAGCACTGGCAGTGCGTGCAGGGTGGGGCGGGGCGGGGCGGAGCAAGGTGTGGGGCAGTGCTGTGAGAGAGGCCTCAGAGGTGGTGGTAGTGGGTGTGGTGGCAGCGGCGGGCACAGCGGGTCAGGCATACGGGGCGAGGTGTGCAGCAGTGGTGGCCGCACGTGTGGCCGCAAGGATGGTGGCAACAGAGCCCACTGCAGCGGGAGAAGTGGCAGCGGCGAGAGGGAAGCCCACCAGAAGTCTTGCAGGAATATTCCTGCAGCTGGTGCCTAGTCTACACAATAACAACCTAAGCGACCGTAACAGCAGAACAACCAGCGTGACTGGTTATTATGATGTGCACTGACCACCAGGGGGCAGATGCTCAATGCAGGAGCTATTCCTTGGTGGTCAGTGTGCTCCTGACAGGGAGACCACTGCTCAGCCAGAAGCTGGCCTCACGGCTGGTGAGCCCAGCGGCAGTGGGCAGTGCTGGAGCCTCTCACACCTCAGCAACAGCACTAGGGAACAGCAAGCCGAGCAGTGAGGAGCAGTGAGCAGGTGGGCGGTAAGGAGCAAAGGGTCCTAGCACCCCCAAGGGCTCCCGGGCAAACACAAAGGGTCCTGGACTGTGAGAGGGCACAGACCGGCCTGAGGAGCCATCCTCCTTATTGCTCTGGACTCTAGTTAATAGGTAACAATGGAAGAACAAACTTTTGTGTTTCACCTACTCACGGTGACACAGTACATCTACTTTTGCCCCACCCTGAAGGTGTGAGCAAATAAAAGAAAGAATAGGAACTGATAGAAGTATTAGAGCAAAACGTAAAATTTAATCTTTGCAGCAATAGGCAGAGATACTGACAAAGGGTCAAGGAAATAATCTTTAATTGGATTAAGTCTAACTAAATCCATTTAGAACAAGAATTCTGCCCTTAAGATTTTCTTTAATCAGGAGCCATTCCTGACCAGCTGTACTCTAAAAAAATGACAAAAATAACCATGTAAACCCAAAATCTGAATCGAAACCAAATACTCAGCCATGTTAGAGTGAAGCCGAGGTACAGAGGGAATCCTTAGAAATGATGGGAATTTTAGGAATGCAGAATCAAAAGCCCTCGTGAGCCAGGACCATCTGGCCATCTGGCTGTCTTAGTCTGGCATGAGCTTTGGGAAAGACTAAAGGTGTTAAAGAACTTATATATTTTTATGCATAGCCCATGGACATGGGCGATAGGGTAGTGAAGACCTGGGCATGGCGAGGAGAGGCTGGGAGGAGAGGGGGAGAGGGGGAAAATGGGAGACATCTGTAATATTATCAACCATAGAAACAAAACAAAACAAAAGAAAGCCTGGCCAGTGTTGTTCAGTGGTTGAGTACTGACCTATGAGCCAGGAGGTCATGGTTCAATTCTTAGGGCACATGCCCACGTTGTGGGCTCAATCCCCAATAGGTGGTTTGTAGGAGGCAGCCAATTGATGTTTCTCTCTCATCAATTTTTTTTTCTCTCCCCCCCTTCCCTTTTCTCTAAAATCAATAAAAAACTCTACATATAAAAGGCTGAAATGCACAGTGTCCCCTGTTTGATCACTCACTATGACATGTGTTGACCCCCAATGGGTGGCAGAGAACAAAGGAAGGGCCTGGCTGGCAGCTAGCAGCTGGGGAAGGGAGGCCCTAGGGGGCAGCTGGAAGGCCTCAACCGGCCCTCATCACTGGCCAGGCCTAGGGACCCTACCTGTGCACGATTTTGTGCACTGGCCCTCTAATATATGTATTTCAAAACAAAAGGCAGCTATTACTATTAAAGGAAAAGCTTACATGTTCTACAGAAATTTCCATTTCAATATAAACAAAATATATGAAAACAATGTGTGTATGTGTACATATGTGTAGAGATCCATGCAGAGTAGGGGGAGGACATGGGAGGACAAGTCATGCATGAGGCTGGGATGTCTCCTTTTATGTGAATACTAGAGGCCTGGTGCCCACAGTCCCTCAGCCTGGCCTGTTCCCTCTCACAATCCTTTACCCCTTGAGGGGTGTCAGACTGCCAGTTTCAGCCTGTCAGCTGAGTGGCTCTCCTGCTGTGGGAGTGCACTGACCACCACAAGGGTAGCTCCTTCATTGAGCTTCTGCCCCCTGGTGGTCAGTGTGCATCAGAGCAACCAGCCAAATAGCCTTTCGGTCATTTGGTCATTTGGTTGCTTCGGCTTTCATATAATATAATATAATATAGGCCTGGTGCACGAAATTCATGCATGGGGGGTGTGTCCCTCAGCCCAGCTGGCACCCTCTCCAATCTGGGATTCCTGGAGGGATGTCCAACTGCCCCTTTAGGCCTGATTGGACATTCCTCTCACAATCCAGGACTGCTGGCTCCCAACTGCTCTCCTGCCTGCCTGCCTGATTGCCCCTAGCCATTTCTGCCTGCCAGCCTGATCACCCCCTAACTTCCCTCCCTTGCCGGCTTGGTCACCCCTAACTGTCCTCCCCTGCCAGCCTGGTCGCCCCCAAATGGCCTCCCCTGTAGGCCTGGTTCTGCCAAACTGCCCTCCCCTGCAGGTCTGGTCCCCCCACAACTGCCCTCCCCTGCCGGCCATCTTGTGTCCACATGGGGGTGGCCATCTTGTGTGTTGGAACTATGGTCAATTTGCATATTGCCTCTTTATTATATAGGATGTTCATTCTGGAGCTCAATGCTTTGCAAACTGTGATTTTTGGCTGCCATGGCAACAGAGAAACAAAGAATGCCTAAGGAAGTGGACACCAGGCCGGCTAGAGCCTACCTCAGCAGGATGTGGTGGGACATCATCATCTGCAAGTTCTCAGATGCTTCCAGGGAGGTGTGAATGTGAGCCACTCCTAGGTGCAGTGTGATGCGGCCATGGCATCATCCGTTTTCTTTATACAGAGAAGATTCTAGGGTCAGTGAGGGGCTGCAGTGAAGGCCAGCTTCTGGCAGAAAGGCCAGTCCTGCTCTGAGGCGATGGGGAGAGGTAACGCCCAGTCTCCGCCCCTACGCCACCCACTGTTTTCCTTTCCGAACATCTCAGGGGAAAGCCCTCTGGGTTCCTCTTAGCAAACAGGCCTTTAAACTTGGTAAGATGCCTCAGATCTCAGTTCTGGAAATATTTTGAGAGGATTTTAGCCGAGTTTGAAGTGAAAGGACACCCCACTACATGGCTTTCTTTATACTTTGCAGAGCATACCTGTCCTTAGTCTAGTTCTCAGTGTCAGCGCCCACGTGAGCTGCACAGATGGAGCGGCAGTAGCAACCAGCCCAGATCTGCCTGTCACCCCGAGGTCTGTCACCTATTCACACACACACACACACACACACACACACACACACACACCCTCCCCTTGTTTCTAACAGCTGATGCTACAGAGGATTCCACGGCTGACGGCCTTCCCCTGGAGCCAGACGGACATCAGTGTGGTATCCGCTGGAGAGAGAGGTTTGGGATCGTTGTTTTGCCCAGCTGGACAGGCCAGTGCTGGAGAGTGTGTGAAAGTTAGGATCACGCATTCGTCTGAGCGTCCCCCGCAGGCCTCTCCCCGCAGGCCTGAGGAGGAAGCAGGGAGGAGGCGGGTGGGAAGGATGAAGGTGCAGGTGCAGGTGCGGAACAGGGCGAGGAGCGGGAACAGATGCTGACACTGACCTGCAGGCAGGACCGAGGAAGCAAAGCGGAGTCTCCTAGAGAAGAATGGACTTAATGGACATGGACACCTGGGGGCCAGGAAGTTCCAGGTGCCCTGGTGATGGCACACGCATGGTGCTGTCCCCACTGGATCTCCTAGGGATACCGTGGGACGGGGCTGGACGCAGCAGCTGGGATGGAGCAGAGGGGAGACGGGGTTCAATGCTTTCTGGGCCCCCACATCCCTCCCATGGAGCTGGGGGAGCACAGACGCCCCGAGAGGACAGCCATCCCGAGCGAGGGACTGGTTCCACTTGCAAGGAGAGCGCTGGGAATTGCCAAGAAGCCACGAAGGCAGCGCAGGGGAGGCCACGGACGGGGAGAGGAGGCTCGTTGGGAAAACGGGAGACACCCACGCTGCCAGCGCGGGCGAGGTGTGGGGACCAGACACGGACCGGAGGCGGGTCTCGGGGAGACAGACTGCTCCCACGGACTCAGGGCCTCCACGGAGCTGGGTTCAAATGAGGCTGCGGTCCGGGTCCCACTTATTCCCGCGAATGTAAGCTTCAGTGAAGCGCTGAACTTGGGTTTGGCGTCTCAGCTACATTTCAGCCACGGAATGAATGAGCCAGTGCTACCGGGGAGGGAGGTTTGAGAACGCTCCTTCTTCTGAACTTACTCCCCAGAGTAAGTTCAGCACAGGTGCTGCTGCCAGAACTTCAACCCCGGAGGGCACGTGTGGGCCTGGATATGCCATGGCCGTGCTGTGTTGTATGATGAGCGTCCCGTGTTCCCATCGGAAGTCTCAGAGAGGCTTGCTCGTCCCCTCTGGCTTACAGAGGCCCAAGCAGATGCACAGCGAGTGAAACTGTGCACCCCAAGTCCGGAATCCGTGAGTGACAGCCCTGACTCGCACCCAGGCTGGAGGGCGGGTGCTGAGCAGACACCTGGTCTCAGACGCCCATCGGAATGTGACGGTGTCAGCAGCTCCTGTGACCATAGACCCCACGCACTGCGGCCTGAGCTCCTGTCCCCGGCTTCCTCTGAGCCCCTCGGTCCTCCCCCTCCCCCGTGCAGCTTCTTAACAGGAAGAAAGAGAGCCCCGTGTCTTTAAGAAACTTCTTTTACTGAGAGAGAGAGAGAGAGAGAGAGAGAGAGAGAGAGAGAGAGAGAGAGATTGAGATTAGTTGCCTGGACTAGGGATTGAACCAGAAACCAGTTATGTGCCTGACTTGGAATGGAACCAGCAACCCTTCAATCACGGGAGGGACTACACTCCAACCTACCGAGCCCCTCCACCCCCTGAATTTCCTCTGAAGAGTCATTATCTAATGTCTCCTCCTTTGTTTGGAGGCTGCTCACATGCCGCTGCTGTCCTCCCTGCCCCGGTCCTTGGTGCCCCCGCTGCCCACACCGGGGTGGCCCCCTGGGCCTCCACACCGGCCCCAGGCTGGCTTCTACCCTGACCTGCTGACGGTTAACACCCGCCGTCACAGTGGCTGTCAGTGTAATGGGGACCAGCAGGAGGATAATTTTGCTTATCTTTGTATTTCCAGCTCTTAGGTTGCATTCGGCTTACAATAAATGCCCAGTAAATGTTGAGAGAATAAAAAGTGAGTGGACATGGGAAGAAGAGGTCTCTTACTGCCAAAGGGGGATTGCACGGTATGAAATCAGGACATGCGAACGAGCAGCACATTTATGATACAAAGATTTCTACAAACTTTAACTCGTCTCAAACGTTCCTTAATCACTCACTTTTGTTGGCGTGGACCAGGCCTGATGTTGGTACCTGAGAGTATTAACAGGTGTGTTTTGGTTTTATTTCTTCTTAACCGAATGAATGAGAATGAAATGTGTTAATAACAGATTCAGTGCATTTCCTATGAAAATAGCGTTTACACAAAAATTCTGTACACCAGGTACACCTTAGGACTAAGTGTTAAGTGACATTCCTAAGGCAGCTCAGCCATGCATTTTTGTTAACATGTGAAAAAGATGTCTCTTCTTTGCTGCGGGGAGCACGCGGCCTCGGGGCCCCCAGGGCTCAGCCTTGTCCCAACTCGGTCTCCGTTGCAGCAGGGCTGGCCGAGGCAGGCGGCAAAACCCATTCCCAGGTCTCAGGTGCAACTGAAAATGTGCACAGACAGAGACTCCTTCTGAAAACAGTCAGCACGTGACAGTGAGGGGGGAACAAAGAGGCCTCACTCTAACCACAGTTCTAGGAGGACACCGTGAATCCCGGCAGCCTGCTCTCGAAGGCAAAGACAGCGCGGTACCAGCGATGGTTTAAGCCGTTAGATTTTTAATTACAATGTGAATATTGGTAGTGGAAGCTGAAACATGCCTGCACATCAAATATGTCCAAAATCACAGATCTTAGATGCAATAAAATCATAACGAAAGCGACAAAAGCTTGGGAGTAATGATAGGTGATCTGTCTACCCAGCAGCCAGCTACCACACGTGGCCCAGCTCTCCCTCCCTCCCCGCACCCGCCCTCGTGGCAAACAAAGGTGTTTAGTCCTGGGAAACACAGGTGCAAAGAAATGCTCCGAGCCACAGCCACAGATGGTAACATGATGATGTTAGCAACCTGTCTCCTGGGAAATTCACTTTAGCGAACTGTGAATAAAATAGAAGTATGACCATCAGAAAGCGGCCAAACATGATTGAAATAGGAGACTGTTAACTTTCCTATGAAAATTACCATTGATGTAGAATTTATATAAACAGGTTAATATGACTTTCTGAAAATTCACCAATTAGAAAAGTGTTATCAGATTATGAGAAAATGATAACCCTCAAGGAGGGGTCACGGGAAAAGAAGGTAAGACTTTTTTTTTTTTTTAGCACACCAGATGCTAAGTTAAAGTATATACTTTTATTAACCCGTATTTATCAGTTTATTTTCATTCATTGATTTTTAGAGAGAGGATGGAGGGTGGAGGGAGGGAGGAAGAGAGAGGGATGTGTTGCCCACTTATCTATGCACTCATTGGTTGATTCTTGCATGTGCCCTGACCAGGGATAGAACCTGCAATGGTGGCCTGTAGGGATAATGAACTAAACTACTGAGCCACCCAGCCGGGGCCTATTCATCACATTTAGATGTCAACTAAGGGTTACACTAAGAAGTGAAGAATCACATGCCAGAAAGAAGTTTCTAACAACTAGAAAGCCCCTCTGACGTATGTGCCGCACAAAATAAATCACCAGCAGAAATAATAAATGTCGGCTCGCTAAACGTGCTGCAGACGTGATGGAGAACTTGGTTCATGACTTAAAATAGCAAACAAGACGCCGATGGGGACGACTCAGGAGCCCCGTTAACAAGACTCGTTCTCCATGCAAATCATGCTGCGGTGACGGTGATTACACACGCGTGCGTCTCTCCTTCGCTGTGAGGGCTGCGTGCTTAGCAGTTGCAAGGATTTGCACTTTTGTTCACGTTCTTCGTGAAGATGGATTGTGCTGGCAACCTCCTAAGGCTGTCCGCAGGAAACATTCCAGAGGATCATTAAAAACAGGCAAAGTGAGAGGATTTCTCTCTTTTTACATGCAAAGCACATGGTGAAGCATGTTGGAATATCTTACTACATTAAGTGGCTCACCGAAAATACATCTAACGTGTAGAATTTGAGTATCAATTTGGCTGTATCTCAAAGAGGAGGGACATTTTTTCCCTCCATCTGTGAGTACAAAGTGTCCGGTCAGAATGACAGCTACCTTTCCCCACCAAAAAAATCTTAATATTCCCAAGTAAATATTCCCAATATTAAATTATAATTATTTACATTACTGAAAATATTGCACAGATATAAAGATAATTCAAAACTAGGTACCTGGAAAATATTAAACCATTAAAGAGAATCTCAATGTTTTTAACTCGCAGAACGTGCTCTCAATAAGGTTAACAGTGGCCTCAGGCTTGAATGGAGACTGTCCATTCTTTTTTTAAAAATATATATATATTATTGATTTTCCACAGAGAGGAAGACAGAGGGATAGAGAGCTAGAAACATCGATGAGAGAGAAACATTGATCAGCTGCCTCCTGTACAACCTCCACGGGGGATGTGCCCGCAACCAAAGTACATGCCCTTGACCAGAATTGAACCTGGGGCCCTTAAGTCCGCAGGCCAACGCTCTATCCACTGAGCCAAACCAGTTTCGGCAAGAGACTATCCATTCTGATGATGTGTTTGAAGAACTAGAAAAATTCATTTCAAATATGTATATAATTCTATAATTAGTATGCATGTAATTAGTGGTATACAGAGTTCATACTATAAAATATCAGTGAAAAGAATGGTAGAAAATACTTCTTTAACAAATCCTTTCTTCCTCTCTGGCTTTGCTGCTGTTTATTCTCTTTTTGTCCTTCTCCCTTTCTGCCCCTCTTCTCTCCGCCCCTTTCAGCGCCCTCGACACCCATCCCCGAGGCTGCGGGGCTTCCTTTCCTGAGCTCACGCACGGCACCGATGCCTGCGGACACCCACCGTGGGCCTTGGGTCACACATGTTATTGTTACTCCAGGCCCTGCTCCAGCCCAGCCCGCCCAGCCCGCCCAGCCGCCGCAGGGGAATGGAGGCTCCCGGCTCAGGGTCAGCTCCCCCTGCCTGTTGGCCTCCTTTCTCTGAAGGAGCCGAGCAGGTACCGCCTAATGGCTTTTAGCAGGGAAGGACTGGAGAGAGATGGCGGTGGCTTTTATCACCAGCGTAAAGGCTGAAATGAAAGGAAAAGGAGTCTGTAATTAGAGGTTATTCAAGGAATAAAAGTGGAACCTTAGCATGCCAACCGCTAATATCACCTCAAAAATGTGCAGAAGCCTCGGGGACAGCAGGGACTTGGGATGCAGAATGTAAGTGAAACTGCAGGAAGATCTCCCAGACCCCGCTGCGCCCCTTTCCTCAGCGAGGTCTGACCTCAGGTCCTGTGTGAACGTCCTGGTGGAAACACAGGGAAGCTTGGCTCTATTTTGCTTTATTTGGAAAAGGAAACATTCACAGTCAGAAAACAGACAGTGAAGTGAGTTCTGGAGACCTCCTCAGGTGGCCTCAGACTGGCTTTGTCTTCCAAATTCAGCCAGCCACCTCCACCCCTCTGTCCGCTCAGCACTTGCCTTCCTAGCTCTTTAGAGTCTGTAGTTTTTGTACTTGTTAGATTAACATTTGCTCCTCTCTAGACCATTTGGGATATATTTTTAATTGCTTTCTTACTCTAAAACGAATCCTTAATTAGCCCATTAACCAATCAAAAATTGACAAACTTTCAATAAAAATTTGCTGAAATAATAAATACCATGAAAAAAGCAATAACTAATATTTTTGAGTGCGAAGCAGAGGACAGAGTTTAGGAGCACTAGGGCTCACTCTTGGCCAGATTTAACTGTGATTTTAACAGATGAATACAGTCATCACTTGTACAAAAGAGAGCTTTTATTCTGGACACATTTTATTTTTATTTAAAAATATTTAAAATGTATTGAGAGAGAGAGAGAGACATGGATGTGAGCGTGAAACATCGCCTGGCTGCCTCCCGCAGGCCCCGGCCAGGGGCCAGGGCTGAGCCCCAGCCGGGCGTGCGCCCAGACTGGGAATGGAACCCGCGACCTTCTACTGAGCCGCAGGGCCGGGGCCATGTCTCCATTCTGTGGCTCCACTTCCATGCAGTCTGCGTTCCCAGTGGGACATGCTCCTCAGATCAACAAATGTGCATGCCATCCCAGTCAGACCAGGAAAGTTCTAAGTCGTCAAGCAAACAAGCCAAAGCAAACACACTCTGGATGGTAAGATCACCAGTGCAGGGTTTTCCCGGAGACCTGTTGTTAGATTTGACTTGTTCACCTTTCTTTCTTTATGGAGCCCACAGCGAGGCTCAGGACGCATTACAGACCTAGTGCAGACGGCTTCTTCTCACAGCCGGCGATGGAGGTGGCTCTCTGGCCGGGTCCCCGTGGGGCTGGGTGGAGGAGAGATGCCCGGGCACCTGCCCATCACCATGCCAGCAAAGCAACTTCAGCACACCGCTCTGTGCCAGGGACCGAGGAAAAGGAGGGACAGCAGGAGGAGCCGGAAATGCCTGAGACTGAGCTTGTGCAGTCTGGAGTCGAAATAGAGAGCAGTCGCCCCCTTCTCCACGTGGGATACGTTCCCAAACCCCCAGTGGGTGCGGGAATCCGCAGACAGTGCGGAACCTGCAGGACTGAGGGGCGGGTGGGGTTGAGCCTTGTCTGCAGCGCTGCTCTGTAACCTGTAACCCGTTCCCACAGTGCCTGATATCGCCTCACACCAGACCTCTGCCGCACGCATTGCCATGACCCCATTGCACAGAGAAGGAAACTCAGGCAGAGGTTGCAGAGCTGCCCCGGGCCACAGAGCTGAATCCAGATTGGAGCACTAGCGCCCGGGGTGTCAGAGAGGAGGTTCCTTTGTTACCACACACACACATTCTTCTCTGCGTCCAGATGCTGCAAATCTAACAAAGCTCTCTGTCTGCACCAGCACCCCTCTGAGACGCCATCCGCAGCCAGTGTAATCTCCCATCATGCCCTTTCTATGCCAAAAAGACAAATCCCAGCAAAATCTGAACACCTGGGGCTCTTTCAGACTCCCAGAGAGCGCTGGCACTCCATCCACTCCAGCAAGCGCAGGATCGCGAGCGCCTCGCAGCTGAGAGGTTTCCCGACTAGATGAACTTAATTTAGGAATCCGGTGTGACGTTCCTGGGTAAGACGTTATGTACATATGTTTGTGTAAACAGCTTATTCAAAATGGTGATATTCTATCAAAAGCAAGTGCCCAGAAGTGCCGCCTCTTATTTTCCACTTACCCAGCGTGTTCTCAGGCCGAATACATTTGAATATGTTTATCTACGAGAGGCCTGGTGCATGGATTTGTGCACTGGTGGGGTCCTTCAGCCTGGCCTGCACCCTCTTGCGATCTGGGACCCCTTGGGGGTCCTGGACCGCCGGTTTTGGCCTGAGGGATGTAGTGATGCACGAAGGGGCAGGTGGCCCGGAGGATCCCCAGCCAGGCCGGGTGCCATGCCACTCCCACTCATCCCGGCCCTGCTGCACCTGCCGCTGCCACCACTTGCTGCTCAGCAGCTCTGCCTCAGAGGCAGCAGAGGCTCACTGCCACAGCTGTGTTCACCAGCCACGAGCCCGGCATCTGGCGCCCATATGTCAGCTGAGTGGTGCACTGTGGGAGCACATGAATCACCAGGGGACAGCTCCTGTGTTGAGTGTCTGCGCCCTGGTGGTCAGTGCACAGCACAGCGACCGGTTGAACCGTTGTTTAGTTGTTGGGTCAACTGGTCCTTTAGGCATTTATATATAGAGACTAGAGGCCCAGTGCACAAAATTCGTGCATAGGGGTGTGTGTCCCTCAGTCCATCCTGCACTCTCCAACTGGGACATCCCTCTCATAATCCAGGACTACTGCTGGCTCCCAACTGCTCGCCTGCCTGCCTTCCTGATTGTTCCTAACTGCTTCTGCCTGCCAGCCTGATCACCCCCCCAACCACTTCCCTGCCAGCCTGTTTGCCCCTAAATGCCCTCTCCTGCAGGCCTGGTCCCCCTACTGATCTCCCCTGCAGGCCTGGGTCTTTGCCCCCCAACTTCTCTTCCCTGCAGGCCTGGTTATCCCCAACTTCCCTCTTCTGCTGGTCACCCCTAACTGCCCTCCCCTGCAGGCTTGATTGCCCCCAAATGCCCTCCCATGCAGGCCTGGTTCCTCCCAATTGCCTTACCCCACTGGCCATCTTGTGGTGCATCTGTGTCCACATGGGGGCAGGATCTTTGACCACATATGGCAGCCATCTTTCGTGTTGGAGTGATGGCCAATCTGCATATTGCTCTTTTATTAGATAGGATAGAGGCCTGGTGCATGGGTGGGAACCAACTGATTTTCCCTGAAAGGTGTCCTGGATCAGGGTAGGGCCTGGGGTGGCCTGGGCAAGGGCCTGTGGTATTTTTCAGGCTGGCTATACCCCTGGCAACCCAAGTGGAGGCTCTGGTGTCTGGGATTTATTTATCTTCCATAATTGAAACTTTGTAGCCTTGAGTGGAGCCAAGCCTTCTGCTTGCTCCATGGCCACAGCCATTTTTGTTGGGATTTATTAGCCTTAAGTGGAGGCCAAGGCAGGCCAGGACTGTGGAAACTTGGCTTCCTCCATCGCCGGGGACAACTCAAGCCTCCTGCTCTCTCCAGCTCTGTGGCTGCACCCATTTTTGGGGGATTTATTTATCTTCTATAATTGAAACTTTGTAGCCTTAATGGAGGGCAGACGGACGGCGTGACTTCCTCCATTGATGGGGAAACCCAAGTTTCCTGCTCTCTCCATGGCCACAGCCATCTTGGTTGGGTTAACTTGCATACTCACTCCTGATTGGCTGGTGGGCATGGCTTGTGGGTACAGCAGAGGTACGGTCAATTTACATATTATTCTTTTATTAGATAGGATTATATTTCCAAAGGTAACTCTGTAACCCAGGCATAAAGCAACAGAATTTTACTTTTAATTATTTAATCATTTATTTATTTGTTTATTTAAAAATTTTTTTTATTGATTTCAGAGAGGAAGTGAGAGGGAAGATACAAACAAAAGTGATAAGAGAGAATCATCAATTGACTGCCTTCTGCCCGCCCCCTACTGGGGACTGAGCCCACAACCGAGATTTATGCCCTTGACTGGAACGCTCTATCCACTGAGCCAAACCAGCCAGGGCAAGTAACAGAATTTTGAAAATTTTAAAACTTTATTGTGATGGGAACCCCCACCCATATGACTTCATATTATCAGACTAATTTTTTACAATTTTTATTTACTCATTTTAGAGAAAGGGACAGATAGATGAGAGAGAGAGAGAGAGAGAGAGAGAGAGAGAGAGAGAGAGAGAGATCAATTTGTTTTTCCACTTATTATGCATTCATTGGTTGATGCTCATATGTGCCCTGACCAGGGATCAAATTTGCAACATTGACCAATCAGGACGATGCTCTAACCAACTGAGATACTGGGCCAGATTTATTTTAAAAGGGGGTTTGCTATCTTAAGGTCTCAAGAAGAAATATAACTGGACTTCCTTAATATAACTTGGAGATTCACACTCTAACTGGATAGAAAAATAATAGTAAGCATCTAGATATACACATAGACACAACACTTAAACACACACACAGAATTCCAAAATATTTGTGAAGCCATATGAGGGTGTGGGAGGAAAATTAATGCCTGGAGATGCCTTAAGTAACAAAAATGTATAAACAACAATCCCTGACTTAAACCAAACGCTGTGACCCAAATCCAGACTGTAACAGGCGGCACAGTTAATTGAGCTGCTTTTCTTTTTCATTTCTTCTTTTAGGTCTTAAATAGAAGAGAACTATCTTTAAAGCCACGCTTCCATCGTGTTTAGTACAAGTGTATGTGTTTCTTACATTGTTTTTATATCTTCTGTCCATTATCCATTGATAATAAAAATATCACCAGTCATCAGGGAAATGCAGATCAAAACCACAACAACATCTCATCTCACACCTGTACTATAAAAACAAGAAACATGTGCTTCATGGAATGCGGAGAAAAACGAACCCTTGTCACTGCCGATGGGGATATAAACTGGTGCAGCCGTTATGGAAAACAGTGTGGAGCTTCCTCAAATGATCAGGAAAAAAGAGAGTTACCTCATGACCCAGTAGTTCCACCTCTGGTATTTCCCCCCAAACCCCAAAACATTGACGTGAAAATATATTTGCTTTCCCATGTTCATTGCTGCATTATTTACAACAGTTAAAATATGAAATCAGCCTGTGTCCATTGATGCTGAATAAATAAAAAATATACACATATACAAACACATACACAGGGAAATATTATTCAGCCCTAAAAAAAGGAACGTTGCTACTTGTGACCATATGTATAAACCTGGAGGGCATTATCCTCAGTATAATAAGTCAGACAAATACCATATGACCTCACTTACACAGGGTGGGCAAAAGTGGGTTTACAGTTGTGAGTAGGAAAAACACAGTTTATTCTCACATTAATATTTATGAATTTTTATATCATTTTCCATACAAATGACTGTAAACCCACTTTTTATAGGGTAGCTGTATATGAAATCGGGGGGAAAACCCAGAGAAAACAAACTCCTGGGTATGGAGGACAGACGGGTGTGGCTGGGGCGGGAAAATGGGGAATGGGGTTTGGAAGTGGGTGCTTTTGGTTGAGAAATGAATATGTTCCAAGGATGTGGTGTACAGCTTGGTGACTACAGCCCACAATAATGTAGTCCATATTTGAAAGTTGCTAAGAGAGACTTGAACATTTCTCATCACAAGAAAAATATATGTTGTGAGGTGACTTACTGTGTTGTTCATTTAGTAACATACACAAGTAACAAAACATTATGGTGTCCACCTAAAACCAATAGAATGTTCCATGTCAAACATATCTCAAAAGAAGAAAAAGAAAATGTGTGAATAATCAAAGAAACCACTTACAGGTCACACACCAAATTCATGGAAATTAAAGAACAGAGACCTTAAATAGCTTATCAAATTAAAGTTGTCTGCTGCGATGACAATGCCAAACTACTAGAGATTTTTGAGAAATGATAACTTAATTAAATGCATCCAGAAATAGTGTATTAATGTAAATGTATTGCATAAATAATCAAACAAAATAACTGTTTTCCTTCCTTTCTCTGTGAGTTGGCATCTGGGCAATGGAACTCTCCCACGTGGACGTGCACCCCAAAGAGACCCAGGCACCCACGTGCTTCGCCAGAGATCCTGCTCAGAGGGTTGAAACACTGTGTATATTTAAATATTTACAGACACCTCATCCAATTTCTCTGCAAAATGACCCATGTCTGCCTTACACCATGGCTTAGACCAGCAGTTCTCAATCTTTTTAATGCCGATGACCTTTAATACAGTTCCTCATGTTGAGGTGACCCCAACCATAAGATTATTTTTGTTGCTACTTCATAAATGTAATTTTGCTGCTATTATGAATCATAATGTAAATATCAATGTCGTGACCCTGATAGAGGTTCTCAACCTGTCACGACCCACAGGTTGAGAACCGCTGCTGTAGAGCCTAAGACCATTGGAAAACACAGATATTTATATTATGATTCATAACAGTAGCAAAATTATAGTTATGAAGTATGTAATTTATATTACATACTTCATAACTATATTTTGAAAATAATTTTATGGTGGGGTGTCACCACAACATGAGGAACTGTATTGAAGGGTCACAGCATGAAGGCGTAACAAGTCCAGGCAGTTCTGTTCACAGGAATGTGAACATTCCCTCATGAACCTTGAATAAGGTGGAGATAAGTAAAGGAAGAATTATGCATATAACTGGATGCTTTTGAAAGCAGTGTGGCTTTGTGTACAGTTAAAAACCAGAGGCCTAAAGATGACTACAGTTGACAACTATGTATTGGTTGCCCAGGGAGCAGTTTACATGGATAAGAATGGAAATTGTGAGCAGTTTTCCACAGTCCCCACCACTCCATATCGCCGTACAGTGGGCACCTTCAGAAATCTGTGCTCTGGCGCGTGCTGCAGTGTGCCATTGCTGGGGAGTGTTGAGGTGATGGGTTTTGGTTAGAGATTGATGTGCAAGCATCTTTCCAGCTGCCAGAGGGGATACTAGCTGATTAAGCCTAGACTTAAGGTGAGCGTGGACTTATATAATCATGCCAGGTGGTCAGCACACTAGTAATTAATAAGTGCTAGTCCTTACTATTCTTTAGCAAAACAACACTTCCTGCTGCTGTGAAACTGGGTGTGAGCAGAGGATGTGAATAAAATGCTTTGGCACCATCTCCTGGGTCTAATTTTATGGAGTGTGCTCCAAGGAAAACTGACATTAGGAAAGTGAGTTTCAGCAGATGACTGAGCTATAATAAAACTTCCTTGGATGGCTTTTAAACGTGCTACATTGCACTGAACCAACTCTGCCCATTAACTCCAGAGCAGTGCAGTTTCCAGCTGTGTCCCATCGGCCCCTCCATCAGGTGTGAACGCCAGAGCTAAGTGCTCCACAATTTAAACTTAAGATGCAGAATCCCAGGAAGAGATGACCAGCATGACAAAGAAATTGGGCTTACTGCGTGTTTTAGGAAAGTGCAATGCCAAATCCTCTTAGCTTTCACATTCCTGTTGAAAGAGGAGCTCAAACCTCATGATCTCATTTCCTCTTCGAGAAACGTGCGCTGAAGTGTGTTGTTTGGTACATGAGCCCCGGGAAAGCATAGAGCTTAACAATTGACCACGGTTGACGACAGCAGACAGACTTCACCTTGTAAAACCCACAAGTGCGCCGCTCGCTGAGGGGAGGGCTGGTGTCGGGAGTGCCTGGGGAGTGAGCCCTGTGCAGTCTGGTTTATACCCAGGAACCCCAGCGCCCGCCACTCCCGAGTGACCCAGAGGCCCATGCTCGGGGCGGCAGCAGCCCCAGCGCATCACGCAAATGTCTCCCCTTCATAGTGAGTCTGTGCCATCTCCACACTCACAGTTCTGAGCATTTAGCACATCTTATTGCATCAAAATTCATATACAAAAACCCTCAAATCAAACTATTTACCTCAACTGAAGTCTGCCTTGAACAGTTCATAAGAAGGGGAAGATGCAATGAAGAAAGCCAAGGAGAGTTTGAATGAACTTGAGTTGTTATGGAGTTTCCTCTAGAAATTAAAAATGGAATTCCTGTTTGACCCAATCATTCCACTTCAAGGACTATATCCCAAGAAGCCCGAAACACGCACCAGAAAGAATGTACGCACTCCTATGTTCACAGCAGCACCATTTACAATGGCTAAGACTTGGAAACAGCCTACGTGCCCGCCAGCAGATGAGTGGATTAGAAAACTGTGGTACATCCACACAATGGAATACTACGCTGCTGTAAAAAGGAAGGAACTCTTACCATTTGCAGCAGCATGGATGGAATGGGGAGGGCCAGGCTGAGTGAAATAGGCCAGTCAGAGAGCGGTAAGTAGCACATGGTCTCTCCCTTATATGGACTCGAAAGAACCAAACAAACCAATGATCAAAAATAGACCCAGAGTCATAGAGCATGAGCAGAGGGAAGGCTGGGAGGGTGTGTGGGAAGAGATCAACCAATGAACTTGTGTGCATATATGCATCACCCAGGGACACGGACAATGGGGTGGTGAAGGCCTGGATCGGGGGAGGCGGATAGCAGGCTGGAAGAGGTTAAGGGGGGGAAAAGAGAACCTATGTAATATTTTCAATAATAAAGATTAAAAGATAAAAAATAGTGGCATAGACACTCTCTCAGCTTAGCTCCCCCCACACACCCCCACTGAACAGGGGAACTGGCCTCCCTGACCAGGAGTGCCTGAGGCCAGAGGAGCCATGAGTGACCTGCTTGTCTGCCGGTGAAAGCCAGCAGCCTCACACAGACCCGCCAGGAGCGGCTGATGGCTTGTGTGACCCTCCGGGAGACGTCTCTACTGAGCAGTCACGTGTTCATTCGTACACTGTTCCCGCTAATTCCAGGGGAACCGGAGACTCCCTTGGAAAGAAACACTGGCCGTCCATGCAAGGAATGGCTCCTGCCCAGGCACACCAGCACTGCTCCCTGTGGCACTGAGCCCCGGAAGACTGGGTGTCTGATGGGGAGAGAGCAGGGACCCCTCCCACCCTACACACACACTTCTCTGGAAACCAGGAAAAGGCACACTTTCTGCTCTGACCCAGCAGCGCTGCAGCGAGTCGTCTGGTGAAAGAGCCGGAATTCTTTTAATACTTCCATTGATTTCAGAGAGGAAGGAAGAGGGAGAGAGTGAGAGAAACATCAATGGTGAGAAAGAATCATTGACAGGCTGCTTCCTGCACGCCCCCCACTGGGACTGAGCCTGCAACCCAGGCCTGTGCCCTGACTACGAATCTAACCATTGACCTCCTGGTTATAGGTCGATGCTCAACCCTCTAGCCATGCCAGCTGAACCTGGGATTAAATTTCCCAGAGGCCATGGGAAGGGTTATCATTGTGTAGCTTTGCATTGGGTTCCTATGGCTGTCCTAACAAGTTACCACAAGCAGTGATTTAAAACAACAGGAAAGCGTTTCCTTCAGGCTGGCAGCACTGTCCAGGGGGGCTGTCCTGGGTCCTGGCAGAGCTGTCCTGGGTGCTGTCCTGGGTCCTGACGGGTCTGTCCTGGGTGCTGTCCTGGGTCCTGGCAGAGCTGTCCTGGGTCCTGACGGGGCTGTCCTGGGGGGCTGTCCTGGGGGGCTGTCCTGGGGAGCTGTCCTGGGTCCTGGCAGAGCTGTCCTGGGGGCTGTCCTGGGTCCTGGCAGAGCTGTCCTGGGGGCTGTCCTGGGTCCTGACGGGGCTGTCCTGACGGGGCTGTCCTGGGGGCTGTCCTGGGTTCTGACGGGGCTGTCCTGGCGGCCGTGGGGAGCAGGAAGGGTAGCAGTTTCTCACTCCTTGGGCTGCGAGGGGACTCGGATTCCTTCCTTTCCCGCCTTCCACAGAGCATCATGCCCATCTCTGCTTCTTCATCCTGCCTTCTTCCGCCCTTGGTCTTCTCCCTTCCCTCTTATAAGAACCCGTGGTTACACTGGGCCCCACTGGACAATCCAGGACCATTTTCCCATCTCAGAATGCTTGATTCAATCCGCCAGCGAAGTCCCTTTTGTTCTATCTACAGGAGCTGGATGAGGAACTGGACATCACTGAGGGGCACTATTCTGTCTACAAGGCTGTGATAACTGAGCTAAGTTTAACAGACATTAGAGAGTAGGCCTCAGATATCTTATTAATATGACCAGAAAGCAATCTGAATAATTGCAATGTGACCAATATTTTGAAAAATAATATTTATCAAACCATAATTCACAAGACTTTAGAAAGCTTACTGACAACCTTTTAAATATATAAATTTCTGAGTTGCTATTTTCTGTTAATTAACATTAACTGGATATTTCCAATATAGGTAAGATCAAAGTATCCATATCAAAGCCGTTCCATTAATTTCCCATGCCTTTTGGCCTGCAAGGGCTTGGCTAGTCAGTACCTACAACAAAAGGAAGTGCTTTTCAATGTCTAGTGAATGAATGAGCAAATGAATGAAACTATTTCAGGTGGTTCTATGTTCAAAGACAAAAATCTGCTTTTATCTTTCCAGATTTTCAAAGCAAAGTAACATTGCTGGTTAAAATATTGAGTGCAGACCTGAGTTTCCCTCAACCGCTGAAAACTCTGGAAGTTTTACACAGTCCTCATTTCAAATACCCTTCCTGCTCCCCAGCGCTGCCAGGACAGCCCCCAAAACAGCCCCAGGAAAGCCCCCAGGACCCAGGACAGCCCCCCAGGACCCAGGACAGCCCCCCAGGCCCCAGGACAGCCCCCAAAACAGCCCCAGGAGAGCCCCCAGGACAGGCCCCAGGACAGCCCCCAGGACAGCCCCCCAGGACCCAGGACAGCCCCCAGGACCCAGGACAGCCCCCAGGACCCAGGACAGCCCCCAGGACAGCCCTCTCCACAATGTCCTCAATAAAACAGGCCAATCATCGGAAGGAAACACTTTCAGATACAAGTGACGCCTGGCTGTCATTGCAGGAAGCTGGGACGTGTCCTGATCAGGCCCTGACAGGTGCATTTGACAAGCACAGACATGCTTCTAACAACTCGCTGTCTGAGAGCTGGTAGTACTGTTTGCAAAAATAACTATGGAAACATGAGAAATACTGTAATTGGTAAATAATATATGTGCAACAAATGTATATGAAATAAAATAAGTATATTTTATGTTAACTTAATATATTAAGATACATACATTTTGTTTATATCTATAAATACTACACATTTTATTTGTATTATATATTTATATATTAAACAAATATTTTTATAATAATTTAACATGTTAAATAAAATGAGATGTTAAAAATTTAAAAACATGATTACTTTAAAGCTGTCCAATTTCCCAGTGAAAATGTGATCCTATTAGTGAGCGCCTGCTTCTCTCAGGGCGGGCCCTCCCAGGGGCCGGTGCGTCACACTGGGTCTGCAGTCACAGGGAGGATGTCCCAGGATGTCCCCTTTTTAAGTATGCCACCCTAATACCTCTCACTTTAGAAACTCTTACCAGGGCTTACATTTTAAAATCAGTTTCAGTAAGGATAGAGCATACATTAAAATAAAATAGTTTTATTCTCCTTCTCAGAAAGTCCTGCCACTAGACTGGACTGCAGGACACCACTGTGCCTCCCACTGCGAGGAGGTACGGCACGCCAATGAGCATGACGATCTCTGTCACGTGTTCAGTGCTGTTCAGTAGAAACATGGTGAGATGTCACTGATTCTAAGTTCCCGTGTTCTCTGGGGGAACGCGCACTTGCTAGGGTGCTCTGTTTCACATGCAGATGACACTGGAGGTTTGTTAGAACGCATTCTCCTGGCATTTCTTCTTCCAAAAAGAAAACCAGTTTGATCACAGGGACCCTCACTTTTTGAGTAAGAATCAATGACTTAAGTAAAAAGTCTTTAGATGTACTTTTACCTTTTTTGTGAAAATCCTTTGCACAAAATAGTAAATTATCAAAGAAAGCATATTTATTAAGTCAAAACATTTCTAGGTCTTTCTTTAGTAAATAAGGATCATATTTATATCTGGTAATGATTTCATTGTAACATATTGATAAGCATTGCATACTTATAACAATAAGAAAAGTCCTATCTGAAACAAGATGTTAAACACTTTTGTCCAGTGACATATTTTATTCAATAGATAGGAAATATTAGCATATTTTCCTTTATAGAAGGGAAAAAATTTCAATTCAACACCTGGAGTTGCTTTTAAATTCGTATTCATATTGAGTAATGGTAGAAAGTAGGATTTTTACTCTGTGTCCTGATGTTATTACTGCTGGGCCCTGTGACTCAGGCCACAGCAGAACCAGGGGAACTATTCTCCTGTGCTTGTTTTGCAGCTTCAGTTCCTGTCTGTCTTGATGTATTTCTATTAAACTGAGGAAAGCTAAATATCAACAACTTGAAATTGTTTGGTAGTTATAGAATATCTATGCTATAAATAATCTATTTATCTATAATTTGTTTATCTATTTATTTAATAACATCCCATTTTGCATGGATTAGACTACTCCTGAAAGTATTACTTGGTTTTGTGTGAAGTCTCAGAGGTAGATTATAAACTCACAGGCCTGGGAGAAGAGTTTGGCCTGCAGGCTTGAATCACATTCCCTATGGCCCACCTTCGGGCACAGGAGAAGCCTGGAGTGCCAGGGGGAGGGGGCGAGTGGGGCACACGTGCCCCATCTTCTGAGGTGACTTCAAGGCAGGGCTGGCATTGGAGGTATGACTTGATCAGTTTTCCAACTCAGTTCAAGAGAAAGACGTGTCAGAGACCTAGATATCTGGAACTTCTACTTGTAGAGGTCAGGAGTAAGGTTTGTAAAAGGATAACAACAAAAAACAATTAATACTCTTTGAATGCTTACTGCTTGTCAGATACCAGGCTCAGAGCTTTATACTCCTTATCACGATTAACTGTCACAGCACTTTATCATTCTGTGCCATTTGTGTTGAGTGAACTGATGCTTAATGAGTCTGTTACTTTCACACACATTGGCTCCTGAGGAGTAGGTCCTGAGCTTGGAAGACTTGATTGTGAAACCCCTGCTCTTTTTATTTATTTGTTTATTTTTATTTTTTAATTTCTTTATTGATTATGGTATCACATAATTGTCCTCATCCCCCCATTCCCATCTCAAACCCCTCCCCACGTATGTCCACTCCCTGTTGTCCATGACCTCTGGTTAGGCTTATATGCATGCACACAAGTCCTTTGGTTTATCTCTCTCCTTTGCCTCCACCCTCTCCTACCTTCCTTCTGAGGTTTGACAGTCTCATCCCTGCTTCTCTGTCTCCAGGTCTGTTTCTGTTCATCAATTATGTTGTTGATTATTTCCCCTAGATGTGTTAGATCATGTGATACAAGGAATTCCCTTATAAGTACCAAAACTGAGCCAGGCCATAATGGTTATGCTGAGAAGCGAATGAATCAGCCTGTAGTGAGTTCCTTTCTGGCCCAACAGTTCTTTTGAGACTCAATTTCAATGTGAAACAGCCCCTGCTCTTAGCCCTATCCCATGCACAGGGAGGATCACAGTGCTTGCAGCTGGCTGCTTGAGGGATGAAGGCTGGATCGTGCTTCCTGTGGTGAGCAACCTTTACGACGCGTGCCTGTGAGCCCAGCTCCTGGTGTTATTATCATAATTAGCTATTTTTATATTAATAATAGGATTAGAACAATGGAGAGGCCACGCCTACAGCATAGTCATCTGGGCAGCTTCACCAGGAATCCACCGCCTCATATTCCCCAGGGAACCACTGGCCCGGTCCCTGCAGATCACTGGGAGAAGAGAGCAGATGAAAGCAGAGATGGGTGCCTGCTCAGTGAAGCTGGGAAACAGTGGATTGGCTAGAAGGGCGGAGCCACCGGAAGTGTGCAAAATCTTGGAAAGTAAAATACCCAACAAAGAATTTCCTCTCTCTTGCCTGCTCTTGCCTTTTGGTCTCCCCCTTCCCTCTTGCTCCATGACCCGTGCACTTGACTGCCATGAAGCCTTAAGCAGCTGCATGTCCCAGGGCCATTCAGACCCACATGCAATGGTCTGCAGCTGGGAGCACAAGCTGAACCAGCCACATGCTGGGCTGGACTGGACTCGATCATGGAGGAGAAATCCTGAGCAGTGATCTTGCTTCTTGCCCTGCTGAAGACAAGACTGTTCTCCCATGGTGGGATGACAGAGATGGGACTTTGGAGGGAGTCTCCCTTCATTTCACATCATCAATAAAACTTCCATGGAACCTCTTCTCCCCTGGAGGTGTCAGGAAGTTCTTTTCCCTGAGGCACCCCAAGAAGTCCACCTCCACCAATAACACGGTGCTGATCTCATTAATTCCTTTTCTACACTAACTTGTTTCTAACCAGCAGTACATGGCAATGTTGAGTAGATGGCATTCCTGTGGCTGGTTATAAAAGACTTCACTTTCCTAACCAGTTCTCTCTACAGCCTCCTCTGTCTAATCTGTTTGATGAAGGGGTGGCCTCACATTGGACAGGGTCATATGACAAGGAAATGAGAGCAGCCTCAAGCCCACAGCCTGCGTGGAGCAGAAGTTCAGGTCCAATAGCACTCAGGGGTGAATCCTGGCACCAATCCATCAGTGAGCTGGGGAACAGATCCCTCACCAGTTAAGCTTTCAGATGAGACCCCAGAACTGCAGCCCAGGTAAGAGGGCCTGGATTCCTGACTTACAGAATTGGTCAGATGATGAATGGGCTTTGTCTCACACCACTAAATTTTGGGGTAATTTGTTACACAGAATTACATAACTAGAACTTTTAGTGATTTATCAATGTTAATCATGGCAAGGACTACACTTTATTTGACTTCCTGTATCCAGCAACTAGAAAGCAGCTAACTTAGGCCACATGACTAAGTGAAGAGTAAATAGAAGATTAGAAAAATGACCTGTAAGATCATTTGAAACTTGATATTTTATTATAATAACATGTAGAATATTATTAGATTGCCTGACATGGTCCTATACACTTCATCCAAATAAAAGATATTACAAGTAAAATAGCCTGAACTAATTAACAAAGATATCCTCCCTATCCCCTCCACCCCCACCCCGCCAATAAGCCTTCCGAGGTGTGTTGAGATAGAATACAGACACAAAAGATCCACCCATTGCAAATATATCATTTTATTCATTTTGGCAACTGGGCAATATTCATGTAATCAACACCAAAATCAACATACAGAGTACTGGCAACTCTGGAAAAGTGTCCTTGTGCCCTTTCAGTCAAGTCTCTTCCTTGCCCTCCTAGGATGTTTCTCACTTTAATTTCACATGTTCTAGAATTCCATATGTGAAGATGTGTTTTTATATGCTTGAACTGTTCTGCAAATGCAGTAGATGTAAATATATCAGATCACATAAAACAGCTGTAGTAAAATTTAATATTTTTGTTTTTGACTCATAATGTCACATGTAAATATCTTTAGTAGATTCTCTTTATTTTCTAAAACTCCTCATAAACCCCAATTTCTTTTCCCTGTGAACATGGAAAGGAAAATAAGAATAGCTTTTGTACTAAACTCTTCAGCAGTGGCCATTTATCAGCATGTTTTTTAAGCTGAAAGAACATTGGGGCTATAGTGAAACAGAAAAGGATTTTACATTTAAAGTTAGAATTGTCTAGATTTTGCTACAACTTGGCCCCTTTACATTGGTTCTCGCTGATTAAATTTTCAACCGCAACACAATCAGGCTGCTTTCAAAAGCCTGGTCTTTCTTCCGGTGGCCTGTCAGAGACATGCCATTCCAATGAAAATGTTACACACATTTCCTTTATTGCAGGGCCGATGACGGTGGATGGACAGCACTATGGACACACTGCACAAAAGCCCACAGTCCTCGCTCTTTGCTGGGAGTAGTTGCATCAGCCGACTTTGAATTTGGGCAGCCTTTCATTTAACAAATGCTTATTGAATTCTCAATCCCAGAGAGCTAGGCATTGTGCGAGCTCTATCGGATGTTCCTTCCCTGCCTGGGGAAAAGACTAGCAGTTACCAGCGCACCTGCAGGAGCAGCTAAGTTGGATACGCCTTGTTATGCCCGCAGCACCGAGGCTCCACTTGATGTTGATGGTTTCAAAGTAGAGCCCAGACGGTGCCTCTGTTGTCCACCCCAGTTCGTGGACGCCACAGCTAACTACCTGCAGTCATACTCACCCCCAGTGTGGACAGGGAAATGGAAGAGGCAGTCTACTCCCAGGAGCTTACATGAGCACAAAGGTCCATGTGCAATCAGACTCGGGGAGGGGTAAACTGGATTTGGACTTGACTAAGTTCAGTGGCCATAGGACAAATAACCCAACTACTAGAGTCAGGTTTCCTTCAAATGTAAATGAGTCCTCTATCTATAAGGAGACAGGAAGCAGGATCACTCCCCTCACTTCAAACATTTCATCTAATGTCTTAATTGAGAGCAACAACGGAAAGATTGTAAGGAAAGGCAACCTGACTCCACCTCCTCTGGCTTCTCAAAAGCAGACCACAGAGTGAACCAAGAGAGAGAGAGTTATGGAGGCAACCACATGTCTTCCAGGAGGGGTATGGGAGATGGCTATGTCCTCACCTCCACACAGGCTCCACACACATCCCCGAGAAGCAGCCCCGAGACCTGGAAGAGGAGGGAGTTGGGCCCTTCCCAGACAAGACTCTAGTGTCTCACTCCAACCATGACCCTGTGAGCTACAGAAATGTACAGGCCAGTTTAGATCATGACCACAGTGATGGAATTCTGGAATAATCCACCACGTGGCCCCTGGAATTTGGGGAAATATGTGAACACTGAGTTACTGCCCTTTCCATCCCAGAGTGTTTGAAGGCAGGGTCCTGGCTGCCACAGCCTGTCCAAGCAGAGCAGAGAGGACAGCAGACAGGCACACTGCGTTCCCTATGCCCAGTGCACCCCACAGGAAGCAGCTTGCTGTTTTGGGGGGATCCTCCTAAAAAGAGCCACCTGACAAAGGAAGAAAGTCCCAGCAGATGGAGGAAGAAAGTGGGCGGCTGACGCTGGGGAGCTAAAATGCACAAGCTCCTTGTCAGACACCTGAAGCCACAATAGGGGTGGCTTGGGGGAGGGGTAGGATGGCTTGGGGGAGGGGCAGAGCTGTGATGAACCTCAGGCCCCAGACAGCTGCTCCTGGGGACAGGGGCCCAGGAAAACCAGTCAAGCCAAGGGTGATTTTCAAATGCAGACCTGGACTGAAGGGAAGAATTTTATTAGAATTCAGGTCAGCGTGGAAATTTTAAGAACTGCAAATAAATTTTAATTATTGAAATTAAATTTTATTTATAACTGAAGGCCTGAAAATCAATGGTCTCTGCCAAATGTGTATCAAATGACAGGACCCAGAGGCTGGATGGTGTGGCCGAGAAAGAAAAGGAAGCCTGTGTTGTGCTTATACCGGCTTTGAGTTCAGGCCAGTGAAAGAAATAATTGCATAAGGATTACAGATAATACACGTTAAATGCCTACCATAGTACCTGGCACCCTGGGAATGAGTTTAATAAATATGAGTTATTGTTCGTTTTATTACCATGTCCCTGGCACTGTTACTTTCCTGACATACATTACCTCTAATCCTTCCAATAAATCTACAAGGTGCCTATTACTATATTTAGTTTGCAGAGGAAGAAAAAGAGGAACGGAAATGGAAGAGACAGTCTCTACTGCAGAAGCTCATCAAAGGGGACCAGATGGCAAGAACATCTCCAGTGGAGATGGCACCAGGTGGCACGGGGCCAGCTCCCAGCTCCACCTCAGCACAGGCTCTCCTGGAGGCCCTGGCCCCAAGGAGGAGTCAGCTACTCAGGTGCAGAGGAGGGAGCTCTACAAAGGAACTCGTGGCTGATGGAGAGCCAGGGAGGGAGCAGCAAGACCAGATCAGTGAAACCCTGGGGCTACGACAGCATGGGGCTAAGAGATGTAAGGAAGTGAGCAACACAGTGTAGGAATCACAGCCCAGGGCCCGGAAGTGAGGGATCTCGGCCCAGCAGTCCCCAGTGTCTGGCCAGGCACACCTGTGAGCTCCCTGACCTCCAGTGTCCTCACCTGCAATGCCCCTGAGCGTCCCCACCTCGAACATGGGGAAAGGTAACGCCTGCCTCATGGAACTACACTCAACTGCTGAGTCACAGAGTGCCACCTGCATCTCCCACTAGGAACCCCAACACTTAATATGTCAGTCATCTCTTCCCCATGCTTGTGAAAATGAACAACTACTTATATTACCATCAATTAAATTTCCCCTCTTCACGTTGATGTTAGGCATCAAATTTAAAAAATGTTCTTTGCACTACTCTAAAGACCTTCAACTGGATGTTAAGATTTCTATTTCTGCCCTAGCCAGTTTTACTCAGTGGACAGAGCCTTGGCCTGTGGACTGAAGGGTCCTGGGTTCGATTCTAGTCAAGGGCATATGCTTGGGTTGCAGGTTCGATCCCCAGTAGGGGATGTGCAGGAGGGAGCAGATCAATGATTCTCTTTCATTGTTGATATTTCCATCTTTTTCTCCCCCTCCCTTACTCTCTGAAATCAATAGATATATATATATTTAATTTTTCCCTATTTCCAGTATTCATTCTAACAAAGGCAAAGGTGGAAAGATACAGTAGGGATGTCAGGCTGGAGAGGGAAAAGGCTGACTCTGGAGGCTTCATATGAAGTTCCTGGCGACAGTAATTACAGGCTTGGAGCTTCTTACAATTACAGCTCAAGTAAATCTGCAGTGACATGGGGACCTCATCCAAGTATCAGAGATGACCCAGCTCTGGCAGCATGTCCTCTTCCCCTAAGTGAGTGTTTGCACTTCTTTATAGAAATGGCAAGAAAGAGAGAGGGAGAGAGAAGAAGAGTTAAGGCTATGGGGGGAAGAGAAGGAGGTCTTCTTGAAAGGCAGCAGAATGATGCAGAGGGAAGGGTCCCGCTTGACCTAGGGTCTATTCCTCACCTGGTCTTCCATGGATGAGGTGGATGGCCAAGCTCATAGGGCAGCCACGGAGCAGCTCTCCACCAGTGGGCTGTGCGATTTATCTAATACCAGAGGCCAGCTCTGAAGGAGAAGCTGGGGAAGCCAAGTGCAGAGGCCAAAAGACTTCCTGAACTTACGAATCAGCCCTTTAATCAAGTTCTAATGCAGAGAGCGTCTATCTTGAGCAGCAGCATGGGGAAGGGGAGCCAGGAATGAAGATGCTGGGCAATGGTCCAGGACAATGGGCCCACTTCTCCCAAGGAGGAGGAAGCTAGAAAGAAGCCGTTCACAAGCCAAGACCGACAGAGAGTGGAAGAATGGGGAATGGGAGTCCTTGCCTGTCATTCTAAAAGAATCCCTTCAGAGAGGATCTGAAATTTGGCTTTTCCCAAAACCCATTTACATGGCTCTCAGAAGTCAATTGAATTTAAATGCTTGCTTTTAATAATGGAATCAGCAATGCTTTTACTCTCTCTTTTAGAGGTTTGGGAAGTAAAATTAGTCCAGTATTATAATAACCCCCCCCTCCAAAATACCAATTTTGAAATATTTCAATGGAACATTGACTCCTCATATGTGTGTTATTCTAACACATACTATGCACACAGAGCAGTTTACTGAACTGTTTTCTCTCCTTGCCTAGGTGAGATGGGCAGGAGGAGATGTGTTTACCCATGGGATGTGTCACTCTTGTCATCAAATGTCAAAGGCCAAGGCATGGAAGCATTAAGGCAGAACTACATTGATGATGGGAAAAAAAGACAGAGAGAGACTCAATAACATTAGAACTTTGAAACAACAGCTTTTGGTTCTGGTTGGTACCAAGCTCCAATTCCAAGCTACACTACATAATGGGGCTGATAGTGCTACCTTCTTCGGGCGCCTTTGATATCAGGCTTGAATCACAGGACAGACAGGTGCTAGCAGTAGAGCCATGGGTGGGGTGTGTCTGAGAATTCAAACTCACAGAGTGGGAAACAATGAAGTCGGGAAAGAGGGAGGGAATGACCGTTACATTTTTCTGTGGTGCTTTACCTGATGAAATCATTTCACAGCATCCATGGAATACAGGGAGAAGGAAGCTATAAAATGAAATTGGAGGAAAATTATCAGAAATATAATGGCCCTTGAAATGGGCATCAGTTTGCATCCAGAGTTCAGAGAACATCTATTATAGAAACAATATTATGCTTGCATGGAAATGCATTTGTCGTTGATTAGAACAGAGTCCTCTGATAAAATCTTGTGGGACATGCTCTATAGGAATTTGAAGAGTGACATGATCGATGAAAATTGAGAATTGTCTCAGGTTCACACAGAGGGCACCCTATAATCATAATGGTGATGGCTTGCATTTGTAAAGGATTTTAGTTTTCAAAGTGCTTTTCCGACATCATCTCTTCTGATCCCCACAGTTGCCCTCATCCCCATTTGAGAAAGATATAAAGAAAAGAAAACTTTATATCTTTCTCAAATAAGTGATCTGTATTTGAGAGGGTTGGGATAACATTTCACTTTTCTTGATACCCACACTAGTCTACTGGCTTACAGCATTTATAAAATGATCTCTAAAAGTGAGAGCTAGTGAAAACTAAATAAAATTCAGAAGATGAAAATGTTCTAGAAAAAAAATAGACACAGTGAAAGAATAAACCATGGAATATGTATATATTCTTGGTAAGGGACGTGAGACAGGGAGATTATTTTGCATAATACAGTTTAGGTAGCTTCCTTATTCTTGAAGATATTTCATTTGAACTATGTGGCTACCATCTCAAATTGCATGTGTCAAAAATAACCCTCATGTCTCAATTTTCTGTCTCTAATGACAACTTAGTTTGATTTTGGCCACCTCTTTTGACTATAGCTATAAAATCAGTCACCTATCTTTTTTTTTTTTAATCTTCACCTGAGGATATATTTTTCCATTGAATTTTAGAGAGAGTGGAAGGGAGAGGGATAGAGTGAAACATGGATGGTAGAGAGACACATTGATTGGTTGCCTCCCATATGCTCCCAACCAGGACCAGGAGCCTGGCACCAAGGTATGTGCCCTTGACCAGAACTGAGCCCAGGTCCCTTCAGCCCACAGGCCACTAAGCCAAGCCGGTAGGGCCAGTCACTTATCATTTTTCCCATCCCCTTACAGCTATCTCCACCTTATGGGGGCCTGCAAGTACTCAGCGCACACTGTCCTTCAGTCTTTCTGATTTCCAGTACACCTCAGCTCCTGTAACACACCATCAGGGGCTCTTTTCCTCACAATATTCATCAGATTTCTGCTTTTTGTCTTCCCAACATAAAAAGAACTTCACCCGCCTTTCAGAATCATGGAGGGCACCATATAATCACAATGGTGATGGATTGCATTTGTAAAGGATTTATCATTAAAATGCAATGCCACCCAAGTTCTGAACAACCTTTTTCTTTTTCAATGAGCCTGGTCCTCCAGCCCCTCCTATGTTTAGTGATCTCTCCTTCCTCAAGCCCCCTGCATGTCTTTCCATTTTGGTTCCCTGTTGAAGGCCATCCTTTATCAATACTACATGGCTTGGACTCTGAGACATTCAGCAGAATCTTCATTGCGAAGTATCTTGTACTGATCCACAAACATAAATCAGTATTTTGTTATGTATACTGATGGCCTCTGACCACCCTGGAGCTCCCAGCAGTGATGAAATTGAGTAGGTCACTTTAATTAATAACTATACCCAAAAAGACATTCAGAATTGAAGGTCAGATAAAGAGCTTCACAGACAAGAAAAAGTTAAAGGAGTTCATCAACACCAAACCAGGATTACATGAAATGTTGAAGGGTATTCTTTAAGAAGAGGAAGAAGAAGAAAAAGGTAAAGATAAAAAACAAAAATGCATCAAATACATACCTACCAACAAGCTAATCTAAAAATCAAGAGAATAAAAAAAATCTGAAGAACAAAATAGACTGGTAAATATAATAGAATCAGGGACATAGAAAGGAATTGGACTAACAGTTCTCAGGGGGAAGGGGGTCTGAGGGGTGCGGGAAGAGATTGGACAAAAATCTTACACCTATGGATGAAGACAGTGGCGTGGTGGGGGGTAAGGGAGTGGGGTGGGGTGGGGTGGGGAATCAGGTGGAGGGGAGCTAAGCAGGGGTGGGGGGGACACCTGTAATAATCTGAACAATAAAGGTTTAAAATAAAAATAATAAAAAAGACTAGAAAAAAATACACTCCTTCATGGGAACCACTCATTATTTCAGTGCTGAGACTGTGAAGGTGAGTAAGATAAACCCACTGCTGAGCTCATTGTCTACCCCAGGGAGAAAACACAATAGACACCCTCAGTGGAGGATTCTACCACCTTTTAAAGTCACAGAGAAAAATGAAGTAGGAGAGTTGATCAGCCTTGATAAGGAAAAAAGCTCACAAATGAAACAACGCCTTTGGCTTCGTGGAAAGGTGGATGAGTATTTCAGTTTCCCATGTGGTCTCACAGGAGCCAAAAGTGGTCCAGTTTGACATGAACTAGGGAGATCAGGGAAATGCTGGCTTTTCAAGTGGGCAGCTGCAGGCAAGAGGATTTATAATTCAATGATATATATTTTTATATTCATCAAACACTGTATGCTTAACATCATTTGATATTTAAATAAAAATAATTGCAATTACCCTAATAAGCATATAAAATAGCTGGAAGAACTTTAAAATTTTGGTTATTCGCTAGCAGAACAAAAAATTATGCTAATTTCAGTCAATTCTTTAAATTTATACAGTAATAATGAATTTAACTTGCAAATGTTTGGTAATCCAAACCATCACAGAAGATCTGCTTAGTGGATGCATTTTCTTTATGCATTAAAATGCATTATGTACAGATTTTTGCAAGATAAAGACTTATTTGGGAATGCTAAACCATAGGAAAAATAAGAGACAACCTTAGAATAATAATTTCGAAAGAGCTATGCCAGTCACATTTCACTTAACAAAAACTTCACTGTAGTATTAATACCAGTTCTATGTTGATAAAGAACAATGTTTAACTCCCATCCCAAATGTAAGTATTTTAACCAGCCCATGTTCATTTTTCAACATTCTATGCACCATTTTCCTAATCACTATAGAGACAAAAAAGATGAAAGCATCTCTAATGCAAAAAAATATTAATTTAATCATATAATTAAGTTAGAGGCATTCAAAGGTCACATTAAATGGAGGCTATATTTCCAATCATCAGTAAAACAGGCAATCAACAGACTTTTAATATTTCAAAAGATGACTTCTTTTTTCCTGTGCACACATTGATTGACATTTAGAGGGGAGAAGAGCAAGAAAAACCATCACTGAAATAATGATCAGGTATATAGAAATTAAGTAAAGTGAAAATAGTCTCATAGAAATGAGTGAAGAAAACTGTATCAAAAAGAAGCAAGCCATATTAGATGTATGAAGAAGGTTAAAATGAATAGACAATGTAAACAATAGACTAAGTAATCAGGTTGTAGGTAAATGGTGCAGTTTGGAAAGAGTGGGGAGGGAGCTAAGGTCCTAAGCACACAGCCTTTTCCATCCCTTCAAAAGACTGGGTGTTAAATAAACAAAATAAGGGACCATCGTGAGGGTAAATGTAGATCAAAGGAATTGCAGGGGACAGAAGTATAATCATGTTTGAAGGCAAAGAATAAAAATAGTAGGAAAAAATAAGTTGTAGATAAAAAATAGAATAGAATACATAATGCAGGAAGACCTTGAAGAAGGTTGAAAGATGTGGAACAGAGAACGGGTAAAGGGGTGAGCATTAGAGGGACACCTCTTACTTTGAGTTCAAAAGGAATTTAGAAGAAGGAAGAGATGCATGTGCAAATTCTCAAGTGAGGAAGAAGATGAGGACAAGATCAAATGCTGAGAAACTGGGGGGTGGGGGTTGACAAGTTTAAAAATTCATGGTTCCCTGACCCATGTGGCTTAGTTGATGTGGCATCACCCTGTGCATCCAGAGATCACTGGTTCCATTCCTGGTTGTTGGCTTAGGAAAACCAATTGGCTGCCTCCTGCACATGCCCAGGCTGTTATCTTAGGGTGTGCAGGAGGCAGCCAATTGGTTTTCTCATCAATGTTTCTCTCTCCCGCTCTTTCTCTCTCTAAAATAAATGAAAACATATTTTAAAAAAAATAGTACGGCAGTACACAGAATACACATGGAAATGTGAAAGATGATAAAGTAATCCTGTTACCAGAGTAAGATTCAACATAAGAAAGTTGATAAAGTAACATCTCATTTATAGGTTAAAAAAGAAAAACTATGGAACAATCTCAATAGAAAAGAACACTGAATAAAATACGATGTCTACTGAGTAAAAATTTTCTTAGAAAAGAAATGAAGTTAAATTCTTTAACTTGATAAAGAATAGATATCAACATGTAAAGTAAGTATAGTAATTTATGGAGGTATTTAAAAGGTATTAAAGTATTGCCATAAAGTCAGGACTATAATAAAGGTCCATCTATCCAAACTTCCATTAATATTAAAATTGATTAGGAAGAGACAGACTGTATTTGTAAAGTGTAAGTTTGCATACACACACTCACATGAAATAAGTCTGACAGAAAAGGAAAAAACCATATGCTTTCACTTACATGTGGGATATAAAACAGAAAGCAACAACCAAACTAACTAAACAAACTCACAGCAACAGACAACAGTGTGGAGGTTATCAGAGGGAAGGGGAGTGGGGCGAGGATGAAGAGGGTAAAGTGGGGGAGGTCATATGTATGGAAGGTGATGGAAGGAGACTAGATCTGAGGTGGTTGGCACACAGTGTAATGTATGTGTTATATTACGAAACTGTGCGTCTGAAATTTATGTAATGTTATTACCCCATGTTACACCAGCAAATTTAATTTAAATAAAAGATTAGAGAGGAAGAAGTAAAAATAATCCCAAAGAATCACTATGAGAACTTCAGAGATGCTTTGTGTAATATCAACCTACAAAATCAATAACTGCCCTTATATGAAAAATAACTGATTTGAGGGGAAAAAAGTGGGAAAACCCCCACTCTTTTATAATAGCAAAATACAAATAAAGTACCAGAATGTTCAACAGAATATGTGAAAGCTGTCCTTCAGAAACCAGAAACAGCCCTGAGGGGCTGTAGCAGACCAGGAAAAGCAGAGTGCAAGAGTGTCCTGCATGTGGTTGGGTGCAGGACAGCCGATATCGCAATATGCCCATTGTCCCTGAACCAATCATAAATTGACTTCAATTTCAAGCAAAATCTTAAAGTTTCCCACACAACTAGAGAACTTGACTCTAAAGTTTATAACAGAGTAAACTTTGAAGAGTTGAGTTATACTTCCATTTGGAAGGAAAGAACAAAGATAAGGCTTACCCCCTACCAGAAACTACGGTTAATTTAAAATTGTGTCAATTGAGTTATATGGAGTTGAACAAATAGATCACTGGAATAGATTAGAATCCATAGATGCATTAGATAGAAAGATAGATAGATAGATAGATAGATAGATAGATAGATAGATAGATAGATTATAAAGACAGGTAAATAGATAGTTATATCTCAGAAACATCATGCCTCTTATGTATTTTAGAGGAAGAAGTTACATGGCTCCATATGGAGTAGGTGTGAGGAGTGAGGGCACCTGTGAAGGGAAACAGGCATCATTCTTCCCATTTTAGATATGAGTAAACTGAAGCTGGAGAGAAATTAAGTAAGCCAAACAACATTAAATAGGGCGAAGTCAGAATTCTAGCAGAAACTGGACGCCAAAATACATATTCTTTCTACAATAAGAAATGAGCTAATACTTTGAGAGACATATAACTACCAGCATTGCATTCCTTACCACTGGACAGAGTAATGAATATAATACAATTAGCTAAAGATCTTGTGAAATCAGGTTATTCATAAAAATTCTCAATATAAATTTTCTAACAAGTGAACAGCAGTTTTGTTTTGTTTTGTTTTTTTTAAAAAAGGCCTATTTTCCTAGATCTTGAGGAAGGGTATAATATAGATAAAAATGTTATTTTATAAGCTGGCACCTGTGTGATATTTTTAAAAGTGTCATTAAATTTATTTCAAATCTATTTATTGTTAAAGCTGACTTGAGAAATATCTATTAATATGCTATCAGAGTGATATGAATGCTGGGAAATATTACTCTTTCATTTACAAATTCTTTGCAAGTGTAGCTTTAATAACTATTGTCTTCACTCTGAGTGACACCAGAGAAGAGCACTTTAGTCCTAATTGGACCATCTCTCCCCACTGCTATTATCCATAATAATTACAATTAAATAATCATCATTAGCTCATCCATTAGAGGATTACTAACATTTTAAGAATCTGCCCAGTGCCTCCAACAATGAGCTTCCCCACGGAGGCAACTGGAATTGTGTGTGTTGTTTTTTTTTATTGTACTGCTCAAATGGACATTTCCTTTGTCCAGGCTGGGCCTGAGCTCCATGAGAGAGTGATATGGGCCATCCCCACAGAACACGGAGGAGGAGTCTGGGACAACTGGCCACAACCAACAGCAGAGCAGCCCCCAGAGCACCACTGAGTGAAATGCACAACCACCAATAGCAGAGCAGCTTCCCATAGCCCCACTGAGCTATGCGCTGCAGGCAGCAGTTCCAGGCACAGAGTGAGAGCAGACACAGAGCTAGGGTGCTGTAGGCAAGGTGAGCACTCAATAAATAAGAAGGACCGGAAGTCACCTGAAGCCTGAAGTAAGATGCAAAGTGGTCCTCGGCCATATACCAGCAGACTCAGAGTATGACACTAGGCTCAATTTTGCTCTGGAAATCACTGGAGGTGTCTCAAGGACAGAAATTACCATCCCATCATGGCACCCCAGCTAGCCTAGTGGGTACCACAATTCTAACTTGGCTCACTATTACAAAAGGTATGAATTTTGAGTGAAGCATTTTGCCCATTTTATAAATAAACTAGAGGCCTGGTGCACGAATTTGTGCACAGGTGAGGTCTGGCCCATCTGGCTGGGCTGGTCAGGGGGAGGGGCCGAGGGCAGATTGGCTTGCTGGCCCCGCCCTTGATTGGGGTGTTGGAGGCCAATGGAAGGCTGGGGTGGCGGGGAGAGAGAAGCAGAGGCTGATCAGGCCCTGGATCAGGCTAGTTGGCTGCTGCAGTGTGCATCATAGCCACCAGTAGTTCTGCCATTCAGGTCTCTGGCCTTTTATACATATAGACTAGTGACCCAGTGCATGCATTCATGCACTGGTGGGGTCTCTCAGCCTGGCCTGCAGGGATCAGGCCAAAATCAGCTCTGTGACCTCTCCTGAGGGGTCCCAGATTGCGAGAGGGCGCAGGCCAGGCCGAGGGACCCCACTGGTGCATGATCAGGGCTAGGGAAGGACCAAGGGAGAGCTCCAGGGTGTGTCCGGCCCATCTTGCCCAGTCCTGATTGGCCAGACCCCAGCAGCAAACAAACCTAGTTGGAGATTCTGCTCCCTGTAGTCAGTGTGTGTCATAGCAACTGGTCGAATGGTGGAACGAATGGATAGGACAGTTAGCATTCTAGGCTTTTATTATATAAGATTGCTGGACGTCACCTGGAGGGAGATTTTATCAAGGCCAGTTCCCCAGCCTGTCTATTGCTCTCAACGGTGCCTGAGAAACTGAATTTTAAATGTGCATATATTATTTATTCCTGTAGTTATAAAAAGACAAGAAATACTAAAGAGAGAAAGAAATGAAACCCTCAAATGTACATTTATTTTTTGAAAGAAGACTTTGTCTGATCTACAGGCTAAATGTATTGAAAGAGTTAAATATAACTAGTCATGATCAATGTTATTTTCATCCATTGAATTAAAAGCACCAGAGGTGGGACCAAATGGTTGACTTCATGATATAAATATTTAAACAACATTTTAAAATGTATGTTTCAGGTTATAGAGAATTAAGAAGGTGTAAAGGGATATAGTGGTAAGCATTGTAGCTTTAGCTTGAAAATAAAACTATTAGGTAGAAATCTATTTTTTATTACAGTTGCTTACAGATAATTAAGAACAGAACACAGTTCGTCCTTCTAGGAAGGGGCTACCTCCTAAACAGTACCTCAGAGCACCGATAGGCAGCACCATTCAGTCAATGAGGTTATTGCTTAGTCGAATTATTTAAGTAAATCATAGGAAAATAGCTCCCATTCTCACATCGTATTATTACCTCTTCAAGACAGTATGTGCTGACAACCCTATAAAATCAGTGATTGCAATTCATTTGCACCTTGAAAACTTTGGGAGCTCTGGGCTAAGCCAAAGACTGCCAAATGGGTTTTATGGACTTAGAACTTCACATTTCCTTGAAAAATGTTGAATTCACAGCTGTTCACAGGAAAATGATCCTAGTCCCCTAGTTCCTAGAAGGAGTGGATGTATCTGAGGCATGGAAAGATAAAGTGCAACCACGCTTAGTATGAAAAAATTCCTCATCACCCGAGACCATAAAAGGTGGTATTATCTACAAAGAGAAATGCTTTGTTGGAAAACACAGTTGCCCTTCTTTTTGCCAACACGATATGTGCAACTTCCCCGGATACCCTTGTGGATAGAACTATGGAGTCCATTAATTTCCCTAAAGTCTTCAGGGTTCTGTTTACTGTTCAGCCAGCACCCAGTCTGAGGGTACGAGATCCATGAAGTGAACACACACTCTGTATGTCAGCATGCCCCCAACCCGCCTGCCACTGGGACTCACTCACGGCGTTGGTCCAGGCTCCAGACTCATCAGAACCCAACTTCCAACACACCACACCTGACACTTAAAATGAGGAGTCTAGGATGCATTATTTTCCACAAATGAATCCGGGGTTTGGAGAATGTGCCTGTGATTAGCCCGTCAGCACCAGCCACAAGTTGGTTGACTTTCTCTGCCTCTTCCCCCAAATACTCATTTTGGATTCTTTTTGCATCCTTTTTGCATTTGAAAACCAAGGTCTGTTTTTCATTTCAGTGGTTCCCTTTCAGCTTCACCATATTTTCCTCCAGATCTGAGGTCTGAAGTTGCTGCCTGTTCCAGGCAGTGAGCTGTCTTGCATGGAAACACCCCCCCCCCCCCACTCCTCATCCCCGCATCACAGTCTGTTCTTGTGGCCCATGGTGGTAAGTGGAGCATTCAGTTGCCCCTCAGGTCAGACACCAGTGTGAACTTTAATAAGAAATACAGGAAGATGCTCTCAATGAATAAGAAATGAAGAAATGCATGGCCACGGGGGGAAGAGAATTTGCAGTGAGTTTGTCTCCAACCTTGGTCCATTTCTCCACTGACTTGGCTCTGCCGTGTCCAAGTTCCAGTAACGACATTTCTCTTATTCCCACCACTTGAGGCGCAGTCTTGACAACTTGCCACAGCCCTGGCTTCCTCCCGGGGAGGAGTCCTGCCAAATAGGGGGAGCCTCCCCAGCACCTCGTTTCTGCCACTGACTCGCTGTTTGTCACAGGCCCACTCTGGACGTGCACATGGCTGCCTTCCCCAGCCTTACTTTCCACGTGTGGCAGTAAAACTCACATGCCTATTTCTTTTTCCCCACTCGGCGCATCTGACATATACCCAACGTCCTTGGATACCCTTAGTGTCATGTGCCAAGTCACATGTTACCCGGGCACATGCTCTTGCCAGATCTTAGAAAAACAGAAAATGAAAGTCTCCCCAGTGCTGAGCTTCGCTTCACTTTCCCTATGAGAAAAAGAGCTGGTTTCCTCCCTTGCCTGTCATCCATTCTCTACCAGTGACAAAAGACGCCATTTTACGGTGACAGAGATCTTAAATGGTCTTTGGCATGTGGCCTTTAAAAAGGGCCTCTTAAAGCTGCAAATACATTACACACAGCACATTATCCTTCTAGACATATTTCTCTATCCTTTCAGAGAGTTCTGGAAGCTTTCTCTTTCCAACTCTGGTACGTTTCTCAGTCTCTGCTACTTGGTTTAGTTCACGAGTTTGCAAGGTAAGAATATGGGAATCACTGGTGATTTTTGGTGCCTTGATGGATGCTGATCACACTGCTTAGCCAGCCAGAACTGCACTACTTGACCACTGTAGCATGGATACATCTTCACTAAGGACATCACATTTCTAAAAATATTTTTTTACTGATTTCAAAGAGGAAGGGAGAGGGAGAGAGAGAGAGATAGAAATATCAATGAGAGAATCACTGATCAGCTGCCTCCTGCACACCACCTACTTGGAATCAAGCCCGCAACCCTGGCATATGCTCTTGACCAGAATCCAACCTGGGACCTTTCAATCTGCAGGTCAACACTCTATCCACTGAGCCAAACCGGAAAGGCCTTACACATTTTCAAAGTCCATTTTTGGATGACATTATCTTTATAAATTATGTATATCAACTTTAGCAAAGTGGGTTGAATATTCATTTTGTTTATTACAATACTAGAGGCCTGGTGCACAAAATTCATGCATGGGAGAGGGGGATCCCCTCCACCTAGCCTGCACCCTCTCCAATCTGGGACATCCCTCTCACAATTCAGGACTGCTGGCTCGCAACCACTCACCTGCCTGCCTACTTTCCTGGTTACCCCTAACTGCTTCTGCTGCCAGCCTGATCACCCTTAACTACTTCCCTGCCAGCCTGATTGATGCATAACTGCTCCCCTGCTGGCCCTATTGCCCCTAACTGCCCTCTTTTGCTGGCCTGGTCACCTCTAACTGCCCTCCCCTGCAGGCCTGGTTGCCCCCAATTGTCCTCCCCTGCAGGTATAGTCCCCCCAAATCCCCTCCCCTGCAGGCCTGGTCACCCTCAACTGCCCTCCTCTGCCGACCAGATCATCCCTAACTGTCCTCCCCTGCTGGCCATCTTGTGGAGGCCATCCAGTGTCCACAGGGCAGCCCTCTTTGACCACATGGGGGCAACCATCTTGTATGTTGGAGTGATGGTAGATTTGCATATTACCTCTTTATTATATAGGATTTATCAGCACAGTGGTTTAAAATCATTAGCAATGCATGTTCTTAGCATGTGGCATAAATTTTCTAATATCCCTGTGCCCAATATTTACAAAATTGTAATCAAGTAATTCTTTCTATGACCTCCTATTACTGGCTATTATGTGCTCTATAAAATAGCTTGAATACAGTGGTATCAAAGATTCACTGGATTATGCATAAAATGCCTTTCTGCCATGGCTGGGTAGCTTAGTTGGACAGAGTGTCATTCCAATATGTCCAGGTTGTGGGTTTGATCCCTCATCAGGGCACATACAATGAGTACATAACTAAGTGGAACAACAAATAGATGCTTCTATTTCTCTCTCTTTTTCTCTCTCTTTCTCTCTTTCTCCATTCCCCCCTCTCTCTCTCTAAAAAAAATCAATAGATAAAAACATTTAGAAATTCCTTCTTCATGTTTGCATTCTAAAGGTGGCATCACTGTATACTATTTGCTCTCTCTCAGGCTGCAAATAGTACAATTGTGGCAAATTACCTTCTAAACGCTAAGGAGCTCATGAGAACAAAGCATTTTCAGTTCACCACAGATCTGGCTCACGGGGGACCTGGGACAACTAGTTTTGATCACAGTATTTGGGTATCAGATGTGAGTTGGCGTCAATGTTCCTGATGACAAAGAACAGGAAATGACTCTGGATGTCTTGATCAGAAAATGACCTTCAAGGAGAGGTGATGGGTGGCAAACAGAATCAATGGGGAAGAGGGTGATCCAGGCTTGAATATGTTCAGCAATCCAAGGGAGCCTGGTGGTTAGAACCACAATCACAGTGAGCTCGCCAAGACTGTTTTAAACTGCTTCTGGACTGTCCCGCTCCTTCATGATTCGGCCACAATCAATAACCCCAGAGGCTGCTCAAAGGGCTGAGAGGAGGGCAATGTGGGCCCCTCATCCACCAGGTTCGCAGAAGGGAAAACATGTTTCTGCTCCTGTAGTGGTACACTCCGGTCACAGGTGTCCTCAGAACCCGGCCCAGTGACAGTTATTTGACGTGGATCTGTGAGACACTGGACTTTCTCCATCTGCGTTTGAGAGTACCATGTCTCCCATCTTTCCCTTCCTTTAAACCTTGACATCTCTAGTATGGCTTATCAATTACTTCAGTTGTCGCCAAGGACTTTGCAGTTTTTTGTTGTGGTTTTAAATTTTACAGTTGATGTGGAAGACTTCCTATCCTGGCCAGCAGGCTCTCCAGGTGGTCATGCTATTGTCCTGTAACCCGGATGCAAAGTTCTCAATGTCATTCCCCATGTGCAGGATTCTCCCAGTTCATCAACATTAAAATTTCCCAGCGTTAAGTTTTTCTGCAGAAACATTGTCCATTAGGGCAAACGTCTTCAAAGGATTTCATTTATAACGTTTTTTACTGCTCTGAGGCAGTTTCAGAATGTAGGCTCCTTCTGACCTTGGGCATCAATGTCCAGTAAACTCACTTACATAAGATGTGAGATCCTAGACATTTCCTCAATAAACCGGCGTGATCACTACAGACTGGGTCTCCATTTCTCCTAAATTTGAGCTGCAGAGGTTTTACGTGGTTGTGTTTTCTCTGTAGTTACTGTCACAGGTATAGAAGATCCAGCGTTGAGGAAAAGAATAATGTCAATACCTTTTTATCACAAATTGTTTAACCAGATAACATTAAATACACCAATGTGTTCAGCCGGCTCCCAGCACACACAGACTAAATGGGAACTGAGAAATTTCATTTGGCAGGAAAGTAGAGACAGTCAGTGCAGAATTTCTGGGGGACTCTTAAGGACAAAGCCTGACGCAGATTGCGCGGGCTTCTGGGAGGAGGCGCAGAGAAACGGGCCAAGAGCAGCAACTCCACTGGTCCGCGTTCCCAGCGTCAGCGCTTAATCTCCCAAGCTAGAGCTCTTTGAGGTTTCGAGCTCTTTGAGATAAGCACGATCATCTCATTAGTGAGACTCTCAGAATTCTCTGGAATCGCGATTCTGCGGGGCCTGGATGCCTGGTAATCTGAGGCTTCCTGTGCTCACCGGCCCCATAGCAACCCTCACGTCCTAGTCCAACGACGCGAAGGAGCGCCCTGCGCCCGGCTCTGCAGCTCGGCGTGTCCACAGTGAGGACTACATTTTTACCTCCTATCCATCGGCAGCTTGCACAATCACCGAGTCTCACACGTTATGTAACCACCACAGCCAGCTACACGCAAGATGCCCCATCACATACTGTCTCACAGCACGGAGCCTGCTCTGGTTTCCATTGTCCTTGTCCTGTCCCTTTCCGCTCCAAACACTGATTTTACTGCACAAATCATACGCTTCCCCATTTGGAAGACTCATGGCTGATGCATACTCACACACAAAACCGCACTTCATGCATGTGTGGCTTGTGGAGGTATGTAACTTCCACAGTTAGTTCTAGCTCCTCTGAAAAACCTTTCACTTTTGTGGAAGCAATGGCTTCTTGTTCTTGAGCACTGAGTTGTTTCAGCAGTTGGTTCAGAGGTGAGGTAAGTCATCTTAGTCTTCTCCCGGAAGCCACCGGTTGCTCCTAGCCTAGTTAAATCAGGTAAGTAATACTCCCCTTTCTCACCGTGACACTAAAACTCATGGCCTCTTAAAACTTCGTCAATACCCACTGGGAGACGTATTGAGTTTTCCATTCTAGCAGAGAATGTAAATGCATACCCTTAGAAACAACAGGATGGCAGAGACCCACATTTCTCCGGAGTTCCAGGCCTGCACAGAGCACTGCTGGAATGTTCTGAGCCCCGTTGCTGTTAACAAAACTGAAAACGGATGGCATTAAACGAAGAAAGGCTAAAGAGACTCCCCGCTGAAACCATCGCCCGCGCTGAGCGTTTGGTATCTGCACGTCTCCAACCCTCTGTTTTGAAAGTCTGCCAGCAAAATGCTGTTCTATTTTAATCCAGTATATTAATTGATTGAATGCTTAGTTTTCTTTGGGAAGAAAAGGATTTATTAGAACTCCTAATGGTTTGCTATAGGCTAATGCATGATAATGGAGAGCACTTTCCTATAACTACTTAACGGAAGCTCGTTCCCTGAGTGATGGCATTTTCTGCTCCCCGGAACACTTGCCTCCCTGTGTTCCTCATGAGACGCAGTCAGTTCATTGCGGCGTTAAGGGCTCCAACTAATGTCCCCTGGCTGAAGAGGTCCCAGCAGCTTGCTCCCCTGCGAGGGAAGCCAGTGATGAAAGGAGACTGCGATGCTCGGAAATGGAGATGTTTCCTCCTCCCCATCCTCCTCCCCCAGGCCGTCCCTCTGTCCTCTGCCCTTCGGCTGAGAGCAGACCTGGAGGGAAGGGGTGGGCCGGAGGGAAGGGAACACAATCAGACAGGAGACACGGTGCCAGGGACCAGGCTCGGGTCAGCACTGAGGGCCCAGGCCGGCACGGGCTCCGACAGAGGCCACTCTCAGACAAGCTCAGTCCCCGTGGCTTCCAACAATTAAATTCCTTTAAAGCAAAGCATCTGTCCACCACCGCGGTCCCTGCAGGGCTGGTCCTCCGTCCTCGGGGAAACCTGGCCTCCGGGAGGACACACGGAGGCTCGCACGCTGTCCCAGTGTTTTCTGCTCTGGTCACTCAGCCCCCCTTTGCCATCGCAGTCCCCACGCTTTCTGGACAAGAGTGGGCGCAGGGATGGCGAGACCCCTCCTGCGCCAGCTGGGCCCCCATCGCTCCCCACAGCGTCCGGGGCTGTGGGAAACAGGGAGGACCTGGGAACCAGCGCTCCCTGCAAACTGGCTCAGAGGAGCTCACTTTAAACAAGAAATGCACTTCCGTTGCGTGAAGCAAAGGGGGTCTGGGGCTCAGGGCTGGCACACTGGCTGGCACACTCGGCCTGTGCCTGCGGTAGAGTGAACGCTCGTGGCTCCGCAGGGCTCTGCCGGTCGTGGTCGGGCGGCTCTGCATGCTGGGCCAGCTGCACAGGGGATGCGTGAGGGTCCAGGGGTGATGGCCACACTTTCTCCCACTGCAGGCCCGGCAGGTGCCGGCCTCCTGGACACACACATGCCTCCGGGGTCGCCAACCCCGGCCGCCAGGGGGACGTGGCCGTTAGCAGCCGCGGGGAGAGGCCTGCGCTGGGCGCTCACCCCCCGGTGGGCAAGGAGCCGCCGGACCGGCAGGCCAGCGGGCAGCACTGCTTCGCTAGGAACCGGGCGGTTGGAACAGAAGCAAACCCAACATTATTTCCCAAAAGAGCAGGTTTCTGGACAAAGCACTCCCGTGCACGCTCAAGGTCCCTCCCGCGCAGGCCTGCTCCACCCCAACAGTCTCTGGAAACTCGGAAACTCGGTGCGGGTCTCTAACCGGAGGGCACACCTGCGCTGCGCCGCACCAGGGTGTAACCCAGGCTGGTCACGAACCCGGTGCCACGCTACCGGAGTTAATCTTTTAATCTGAAAACACCCACGTTTTACTTTCTAAGCATAATATTCTGCTACTTAAAAAACAAAACAAAAACACAGTATTTTTGATTTTCAATGCAATATACACACGTGCTGAAAATTCAAATACAACCTTTGTGACTATTAAATACACTTTAATATAGAAATATTAATTTGTTTCATTATGAGTTGCTGCCCACATGCTCCTGGGGGTGATACATAAAACATGATACGCACATTACATTACTTTTCTAATTATAAATTCTGGAACACGCCTCTAAGGGCTTTAGATAAGAAACTGTGCATCAGAATTGTAGTAGTGCAAACAGAAAAACCCATAAAAATAAATCCTGTGTACCCTGACTTAAGAAAGAGGGCACATAGCTACCCGGGCATCTGTGTTTCTTTCACTTAACTTGCTGTTGTCCACGGCAGATGTAAGGTGGGACACCCCCCTGGACGCCGCTTCCTCCAGGGGCAGGCCAGACCTGCGGCGCTGGGGGTGGGGGTGGCGGAGCGGAGCCGGGGACTCAGGGGAGGGCGGTCTCACAGCCATTTGGACGCTCCCAACCCCGCCCCCTGAGCAAGTTAAACAAGGAGGAAAGTGACATTTCTAAGGGCATGGAGTCGGTGGGAGCATATAACTGGAATGTTTTTTTTCTAAAACTTTGCATCAATGAATGATGTCTTTTTGAAATTCTAGTCTACTGTGGTTCGAGTGCTCTCAATATTAGTTATTTACTCACTTGATGAGATACAGCGGAAGGACGGGGGAGTTATAGTCATTCTGATGTGGTCTGGCATGAAAGGTGTCATCAGCGTTATTTCACTTCAGAAGAAAAGCACGAGAGAGCCTGTTAGGTCTTGTCAGGCAATTGCTAAAAATCAAAAAAATCCTGAAAAGCATTTGAGTACTTCTACATGGAGCCTGACCTTTGGACCTTTTAAGCCATCTGGAAAATAGCCATTTTTTCTGACAGATGTAAACTATATTGAAAGACAGAAAATGTATTATAAATAACATAGTGCGGCATTATGAGAAAATGAGATACATCTCTCTCCGGTTGCTTGGTAGAATTTCCAGTGTTTTCCCCAAACTCTGTTGTGAATTAACAAAAAGAGCATCTGCCACATCACGTCTATTTCCTGCTCTTCCCGTCTCTCATCCCGTTTGCCATGTTGGAAAATGGTTTTAAAGTAATACTAGCCCTGGCCAGGCGGGTCAGTTGGTTGGAGGGTCATCCTGTGCTCTGATGGGTCTCAAGTTGGGTTTCCATCAGGCCACGTGCCCAGGGTGGAGGTCCCATCCCAGGTGGGGGTCCCACCCCAGGTAGGGAGCAGCAGGGGCCAGTGATTGGTGTTTGTCTCTCATTGATTCCTCTCCCCCGACCCTGTCTCTCTCCCTTCCTCTCTCTAAAATCAATGGGCGTATCCTCAGGTGAACCCACCTGGCTGTCGTATGGGTCAGGGATATGGTGAACAGCGCCCAGCAAGCAGTCCCCAGGTTCAGAGTGGCCCGCCCCAGCTCCCACACCAGGTCTGTCAGCTTCCTCCTCGTCTCCCCTACAGAACAGTGAGCAATGCTCCCTCGGCTCTCATTCCGACCCCCGGGCTCTGACTGCCACTCGCCGTGGGCCACCGTGGGCCTGCTTCATACTCCCACGGAACCTCAAACCTCTGCAGTTGTCAGGCAGACACTGCAGTTCTCTCGCTCTTCCACCTGAAAGTCTCAGCCAGAGGAGTCGCCCTGTGACCACCCAGCATGTTAATGGCACGCGTGCTCATCAGTCACGGGGAAGCACAGGGGCCTCCTCTGCCTGCTGGGGACCCGGGGCCCTGCATGTCCCCCTGAGAGGTGGGGTCTCCTCTCCCACGGAAGAATCCGACCAATCCCGTTCATTGTCTCTCCGCCTTTGGACGTCGGAGCAGAAACATCAATTCTGATACACAGTTTTGGGGAGACTCAGCTCGGTCCTGGCAGACATCCCCTGGGACCTGGTCCAGATCACGTGACCCTCAGAGTGCAGGGCAGGCGAGAACCGGTGGCGTCCCAGCCACTGTGTCCTGGGTCAGCGCGGGGTCCAGCATGGGGCGGGGGGCATCGTGGCCATGGTCCCAAAGGCGGGGTTCTGCCAACGAGATGCTTTGGCCTCCAGCCATTTCTAGGGCTGTGGTTTCTGCCCAGTTCCCATCCTCCCATTCAATTCTATAAGCTAACCCCTGCCTCCCCCAAATCCCCTGAGTTTAAAATCCCCAACTGCTTTCTGTTGCTTGCAACCAAACCCTGAGTGTTGTCACGTGGGTTCTGAGCGCACAGGCTGCTCGCTGACCTGGGAGCAGGCTTCCTCCGATGTGTGTTCCTCCCTCGTTCATAGAATGCACTCACTTTAATCTTCTAGACACTATCAGTGGTACCTTTCACTGCCAGTAATTTCCTTTTAATTGTTCAATATTTTATCCTTTTAGTTATGGTATAAATTGGGTTATAATGGCTAGCATAATTTTATAGACGTTTTTGTAGACAACAGATTCGTGTCTGTGGCCAGCATTCATTTTGCCACACTATCTGTTTCATCTTACACGTAAGGATTGCTTTCTAGTGCACTAACGCAGCTAGCAAAGGAAAAACAAGTAGTGTCTGGCTGGAAATGAGAAAAATATTGGATGCCTACATAAACAAAATTGTTGCATCTTGCATTCGAAAAGACTGGTGGGGCCCTCATGACGTACCATTCATGTATTATACATGTACATTGCAGAACTCCAAACAGCTACGTATTTTAATAGCTTACTAGTAGATAGTGTCCCATGAAAAGGAAGACTGGGCGAACAGCCAAAAGGCAGAGATGGTTCCTGTGTGTGTGCTTCTTTCTGCATGCATTTGTCTGTCTGCAAACACTCGGAGGCACCAGCAGGTGGCAGCCGTCCCCCTGGTGCACCGGGCCTGCCGGCCTGAGAGGCTTGGTAGGGAAATATGCCTGTGCGAGTTAACACTAATTTTCAAGGCTGTCAGGTGGCCCCCAAACACACACACTGTGCGTAACTAAAGGCAGTGTTCATGGAAATACATTTCATTTTCAAAACTGAGCTATCAGCTGTTGCAGTATGTATACATTTTTGGGGGGTCACTCTGAATTTATTTGGATCTAAAAATATCATTTTCTCTAAATTTCCCTGTCCCATGTACAGTAGACTTTTCTGAATCATACCTCATTACCTCTTGAGCTATATTCAATTACTTTTCTGGTGAAATACTTTAGTAACATTGAAAAGCTTACTCTGAACAACCTGAAACATTTTGAACTGAAAAACTAGTTAGAATATATTTTTCTAACAAGTATTGTTTTTTAAATAAAAATACAACATTTTATAAGTTAGCATTTATGAAAAAGTGTTTATCATAACATGTAGAATGTTTACTAAGAAATCACTAATTTGGTATCATTTACTCTTTTATTAACTTAACTAGGGGCCTGGTGCACGAAGTTCATGCACTGGGGGTGGGGGTCCCTCAATCCAACCTGCCCCCTCTCATATACTCGGAGCCCTCAGGGCATGTCCTACTGATGGCTTCGGCCCGTGGCCCATGGGGAACGGGCCTAAGCCGCAGTCTGGCCTCCATTTGTGGGAGGCAACCAGGCCGATCAGGGGAAGGCACCAGCCCCATCACCCGCTGCTGCAGCCACTGCCAGTCACCACAGCCGCCAACGTGTTTTCATCAACACGGACTTCAGTCTCTTCACCAAGAAAAATGACAACTTTCTTTAGGCATTTTCAAGATGTGTTTTGCATAGGATATGCATTTCTTTAATTTTTTTAAAAAATCCTCACCTGAGGATATGTTTCCATTGACTTTTAGAGAATGTGGAAGAGAAAGAGAAAGACAGAGAGAAACATCAAAGTGAGAGGAACACTTTGATTAATTGCCTCCTGCATGAGCCCTGACCTGGGTCTGAGCCAGAGAGAAGCCCGCAACCTAGGTACAGGCCCTTGATCAGAATTGACCCCGGACCCTGCTGTCGGCAGGCAGAGGCATTATCCACTGAGCCAAACCGGCTAGGGCAGGATTTGACATTTCTTAGCCCTCCAGCAGTGGACTTTGATTTTTTCCAGAAGTGTGGTGGAAAAACCCTAGATCACACTTTTGGATTCTTATACCCAAGTCACTAAGAACATTACCAGTGGCATTCAGGGAGCTTAGCCAATGTGCAGTCAGAAAAGGTGTTTTCTCCATAGTTCACACCAATCGCGGGCTGTGCCCTGCCCAGCCTTAAAGCCTCTGGCCGAAGCTTTAGGTCTGAACTGGGGTCCTCCAGCTCCTTCTGATCACCGGCTCCGCCCCTGCCCAGGCCTGCCCAGGCCGAAAGCCTCTTGGGTAGGAGTAGACCCCAAGCTCCCTGCCATCAATCCCAGGGCGGGGTCTGCTCCTGCCCAGGCCGAAAGCAGACCCCCAGCTCCCTGCCCAGGCAATATACTGATTGCAGGGGGTCCGCTCCTGCACTAGGCCTAAAGCCTCTGCCACAGGCTTTTGGCCTGATGCTGGAGTGGACTCCCAGCTCCCTGTGATCGATCGCAAGTGGTCCGCTCCTGCCCAGGTCACTCAGAGTGACCTGGGTGCCAGGATGTTCCTGAGACACAGGCCCTGAATGCCTGTGTATGCAAATTAACTGCCATCTTTTGGGGGATTAATTTGCATACTCACTCTGATTGGCTATAGGTGTAGCGAAGGTACGGTCAATTTACATGTTTGTCTATTATTAGGTAAGATGTAATTATAGTAGCAGGTGGCATTGTATTCATCACCAGATCACAATCACACTTTTAATATCATTGAACTGCTAATATTTTATTAGTTTTGAGGAAAGAATAAGCCAAATTATATATTGATACACTTCTTATTTTCTCTTCAACCTAATATGTTTCAAAAAACATATTATCTTTAGTAGGCCATATGATCCTTCACTTTTCTTTTTAAAAAATATATTTTATTGATTTTTTACAGAGAGGAAGAGAGAGGTATAGAGAGTTAGAAACATCAATGAGAGAGAACCATTGACCAACTGCCTCCCGCACAACCCCCACTGGAGATGTGCCCACAACCGAGGTACATGCCCCCAACCGGAATTGAACCTGGGACCCTTCAGTCCGCAGGCCTACGCTCTATCCACTGAGCCAAACCGGTTTTGACCACTTTTCTTTTTTATTGATTGATTTGAGAGAGAGAGAGAGAGAGAGAGAGAGAGAGAGAGATTTGCTGATCCACCTGTTTATGCCTTCGTTGGTTGATTGTTGTATGTGCCCTGACTGGGAATAGAACCCACAGTCTTGGCACATCCTCTAACCAACCAACCACGCTACCAGGCCAGAGCTTCACAGATGAGAAATGAAGGTCTGCTTGGTCAGAACAGAATCACAAGCCAGTGGGTGAGAATAAACCCCGTGTCTCACCCAAAGCCTGCTCTGTGATATGCTTCCCTCTCCCGCCCCGGAAGGCTCACAGGGCGCACCCCAGTCCCCCCCACCATCTCCTGGCCGGTGTGCTCCCCCGCTGTCCTTCTCCCAGTCTTCTCTGTGGGCCGGGCCGGCTGCCCCCGAGGCCGGTTTCTGCACATTCAGAACGCCATCTGCCACCCGCCTTCCATCTCTGCCTTCCCCAAACCTTGCCTGAGAGTCTGACTCAGCCCCACCTGCTTCCGCTTCCCATTTTACACCTGGATGAACATGACATCAGTGGATTAAAAATAGTCCCTGGCTTTGCCAGCGAGTGAGACCTGCTTTGGGTTCCTTCTTTGATGAGTAGAACATGTGACTCAGCAGCCACGGCACCCTCCCAGCAGGGGGCTCCCCCTCTGTCCAGTTTGCCCTGACACCTCCGGTGAGGGCACCTGGGTCCCTCCCCAGGGGCCTGGTCCCTGTGGCTCCGTGATGGGCACCCACCCGTGCCAGCATGGCCACAGGCTTGGGTCCTGGAGCGCTGGGTGGCTGGAGCACAGAGCTTGGGCTACTCCGGAATGTTTCCACTGGCAGTGGCGCTGGCAGCCTAGGATACACATCTAGTTTTGTCATCCAGATCAAAGGCAGAATCATAATGTCACATGCATTTCCAAATCACAGTAAATACAACTTTCCTTCCACTCAGAAGGTGATAGGAATTGGCGAGTTTCCACGCAGGTACTTAGGGGTTTGCCCTGGGGCCTGACCCCGCTTCCCAGGGGAGTGCCGATCCTCACCAGGAAACTGCTTCTTCAAGGGCAGAGCTCGGCATTCACGTTTACTTTTTCTTTCTGCTATTTAAAAAGTTGTTGAGTGGAAGGCATATTTAAGCGCGGGTTTGCCACCAGGAAAAGGAGCCTGGGAACCTGGCCCCTGAGAACACAGTAAGAATTACCCAAGTCTACTGTCTCCTACAGACCCACAGACTTGTAGATGTGAAAAAGCCATGGCAATGAGTGCAATTCACCCCACACCCAGTGCCTGCAGGCATTCCGCATGCCCCACAGAAGAGACTGACATGTATTGTATTTTTAAAGGTTTCCCGGAATCTCACAGCCTCCCTCAGTAAGCCTCCCGGTGCTCCAGGAAGCATGGCCTCCATCTGAGGGAAATCTGTTCTACTGCACCTGGCGCGCTCTTGTCCTGTTTGTGCTCAAGGTTAAGAATGGGTGCTTACTGTATTGTCTTATTTACTGGGCATCAGTCTCACTGGAAGAACTCTGAAAAAAGGTCTTGAATATTTCAAGGTCTTTTACAAGTAAGGAGTTTTTAAGTGAACTCGATGTCTGAGGTGAGCCATAAAGACAGTTGTAGGGCGACTGCACTATGTTCAGATTCATGACAGCCACGGTGCTCACCGGGGAGGGCCTCGGGAAAGATGTTTTGACAGCTGGTAGAGGTGTGGCTTCCACAGTCTAGCCTTCCCTTCAACAGGGAAGCTCTGAAAGGATCAGAGTATTCGAATATGTGCTCCATAGCAGGGGATGGAGCATACTGTTTTAAACTGCATCTCGTTTTCATTAATTTCAGTTAAAGGAGCCACTTGTGGTCTGCAAGGCACAATACAGGGGTGGTAAGTACACTCAGAAAATTGTATAATAGCACCAAGATGGGTGCTGGACGTATAAAGGGATCACTTTGTAAGATACATAAATGTCATATAACTCTGCTGTACACCTGAATCTGACAAAATATTATATATGTCAACTGTAAATTAAAAACATTGCAAATTACTACATTTTAGAAAAGTGAAGAATTGAAATTTTCCTCTTTCAGAGATTATCTTGTTTCTGTAGGTTTTAATTCATGTTCTGAAAGTGTCAATTTATTATATACAAACTGCGAGAGTTTTTCTTTATCTTATTATATAATTATTTTAGTAAATTTAGTATTTTCAACGTGATTAGACAATATAAAGGTACTAGAGGCCCGGTGCATGGAATTTGTGCATGGGAAGTGGTGTGTGTGTGTGTGTGTGTTCCTCAGTCCAGTCTGCATCTTCTCCAATCTGGGAGTCCTGGGGTATGTCCGGCTGCTGATTTAGGCCCAATACCTCTGTGATCAGGCCTAAACATGCGGTTAGACATCCCTCTCACAATCTGGGACTGCTGGCTCCTAACCACTCATCTGCCTGCCTGCCTGCCTGATTGCCCCTAACCACTCTGCCTGCCTGATAGCCCCCTAACCATTCCCCTGGCAGCCTGATTGATGCCTAACTGCTCCCCTGCCAGCATCTCATCCCCAATGGCTCTTCCCTGCCAGACTGATTGCCTCCAACTGCCCTCCCCTGATGGCCAAATTGCCGCCAACTGCCTTCCTCTGTGGGGCTGAGGGAACTGGGGGACTGAGACTGGATGAGACAGGGCAGAGAGGGCTGGGGGACTGAGGCTGGATGAGGCCGGAGGCTGTGGGGTCTGAGTGAAGTGGGGCTGAGGATACTGGGGGAGTCTGGCTGGATGAGGCGGGACTGAGGGGACTGGGCACCACCATTTTTATGAGGGCATGGCAGTCAATTAGCACACTCCCTCTTTATTGGCTGTGGATGCCACCATCTTTGTGAGGTCATGACTGTCAATTAGCATATTCTCTCTTTTCTAGATATTATGATAATTAGCCATGACTGAAAATGTTTCTTTTATTTAATTTATTTAATTTTATTTTTCAATTACAATTTACATTCAGTATTATATTATACTAGAGGCCTGGTGCATGAAATTCGTGCATGGGGGGTGTCCTTCAGCCTAGCCTGCACCCTCTCCAATCAAGGGATGTCCGGCTTCCCATTTAGGCCCAATCTCAGTGGAATAGGGCCTAAATGGGCAGTCGGACATCCCTCTCACAATCCAGGACTGTTGGCTCCCAACTACTCACCTGCCTGATTCCCCTTAACTGCCCTCTTCTGCTAGCCTGGTCACCCCTAACTACCCTCCCCTGCTTGCCTGATTGCCTGTCCCTAACTGGCCTCCCCTGCAGGCCTGGTCACCCCCAATTGTCCTCCCCTGCTTGCCTGATTGCCCCTAACTTCCTTCCCCTGTCAGCCTGTTGCCCCCAACTACCCTCCCCTGCAGGCCTGATCCTCCTCTTCCCCCAGCAACTGCCATGCCCTGCTGGCCTGATAGCCCATAACTTCCCTCCCCTGCCAGCCATCTTGTGGTGGCCATCTTGTGTCCACAAGGAGGTGGTCATCTTGTGTATCGGAGTGATGATCAATTTGCATATCACCTCTTTATTATATGGGATTGGAGTCAGGTGTGCAGCATCTTGGTGAGACAATTCTATACTTTATAAGTGGTCTCCCAATATTTCCAGTGCCTACCTGGTACAATACAGTTCTTACAAAATGCTTCCATTTTAAACTAAAATAAAAGAATTCCTGGAACTAGTTAAGGACATTAAAGATTAAATATAAGTACACAGGGTGAGCAAAAGTAGGTCCACAGTTGTTCATATGTAAAATAATACAATAAATAATGAATAATAATACAATAAGTAATAAAGAATAATGCAAGAATAAGCTCTGTTTCACATACTCACAGCTGTAACCCTGCTTTTGCCAACCCCTGTACTATAAACATAATGCTTAATTACTTCCCTACAATAAACTTACTTTTGAATCCACAAGCAAATCTTTACTCAGCCTGCAGCTAATTCAGTCCCACATTCCACCCACTTCACAAGGGTATACGGTTAATTTAACAAATGTGGTTTATGCTGTTTCAGTACCAACTTGCAAGGCAATAGTGCTCAGTTATGGAAATATATATGTGGGCTTGTTTGCACTTTTAAAATCATGTGCCAAATTAATTTAAGGATCTTTACCTTCACGAACCCCCTTCCCCCAAAAAATAAAAATAGGCTTATATGCTATGAAATAATGGAGAAACATAATACTTACTCAATCCATGGTTAAGAAAATTGATTATTGTGATTAAGTAGTGTACATGCACACTATTACACAAACACACACACACACACACACACACACACACACACACACACACTGTTCCTCACCCAGGTTCTATCTCTATGGATATTCTGCCAGCAGTCTAGACACTGAGCCCCCAGTCCCTCCTGCATGCACTGCGTCAGCATTGCTGTGTCTGCAGGCTCCCCCCACCTCCCTGTGGCTGGGAGGCACCAGGAAAACCACTTCCTCTCTGGCTCTTGTACCACCACCTGAGTCACTGAAGTACCTCTGGGAGAATGTGACATGCTTGTCATCTGAATCTAGGGCATTCCATCAACCACATCTCCTTCTTTCAGCATTCCTGTTCCTAAGCATTTTTGACTCCTCACTAATGCAGGGTCCCCTGTGCAGCCCCACCTTGCTCCTCACATGCCTTGTTCAGGACTGCCTTCTTTTCTCCATCCTTTACTCTGTCTGCAGCATCATCTCAGTATCCTCACCACTGGACATCTATCATGTCATTCAAGCCCCTGGAAATCCATGCTCATCATTTGCTAATCCATTGCCTACTAATCTTTTCTTCAATCTTTTTTAATCAATCTGGCTTTATAGATCCCTTATGTCATAGTAATAAGTTACATAATTTCACACATTCATAGAGGTATAATTTGTATTATTTATTAGAGGCCCGATGCATGGAATTTGTGAATGGGGTATGTGCCCCTCTGCCCAGCCTGCACCCTCTCTAATCCCTAACTGGGCAGTTAGATATCTCTCCCTCCCATAATTCAGGACTGCTGGCTCCCAACTGCTCACCTGCCTGCCTTCCTGGTGCCCCTAACCACTTCTTCCTGCCAGCCTGATCACCCCCTAACCACTCCCCTGCCAGCCTGATTGCCCCTTATTTCCTTCCTCTGCAGGCCTAGTTCCCCCAACTGCTCTCTCCTGCAAGCTTGATCCCCTCACAACTGCTCTCTCCTGCAGGCCTGGGTCCCCTCAACTGCCTTTCCCTGCAGGTCTGGTCACCCTCAACTTCCCTCCTCCACTGGCCTGGTCCCTCCCAACTGCCCTCCCCTGCTGGCCATATTGTGGAGGCCATCTTGTGTCCACATGGGGGCAGCCATCTTGTGTGTTGGAGTGATGGTCAATTTGCATATTACTATTTTATTAGATAGGGTAAGGCACACATGTGCACCCATACACATCTTTGTTTACCTGCCAAAAAGCTATAATTCTGAGATAGTCTCTAAATTCCACTATAAAGCCCTGCTTCCACAATGTTTCATGTTTGCTTGATAAATTAATGAAATGACCGTTTCTTACCTAAAATGAATTTTTTAAGTGAATTAAGATATTTTATGACCAATGGCCTCATTAAAAGATTCAAAATGAAAAATAATAAAGTTCATTTAACTCATACTTGAACAATTATTTCTATTTGATCCTTAAAAGGGCTTGACTTGGTGTAATAGTTCTAATTTACCTTAAGTGCAAAATATAATTTGAATGGCTACTAAAAATACTAAGGTGTTTTCTAAACTAGTCTCCCTGCTCTTACTAGGCTGCCCATGTAGAGGGAGAGCTAGTCATAAGGATCAATTTATTCCTTTCATGTTGCAGGGGGGAAAAACGCCAGCATTTAAACTGTAACGAAAGCAACCTCTATTACACCAATTACATTTCTCTTGGGTTTCAGTTAACCATTTTTAAGATTAACTACTTTTACCTTTTGATTTTCAATGGCCAAATGGTCATCAGCAAAATGTACATCAAGTTTGACTAGAATGATTAATTGGAAACAAAAAGTTAAAGTCTGGTTCGGGAAAGAATGGTAAAATATAGGAGCCAATAACTTAAAAGAAAATATCCTTAAATGATGGGGAAAAAATTTAGGCATAAATTATAAATTAGGCATTTCATTGGTATAATATAAATTAGGCATTTCATTGGAAGTCCTTAAAATAAGGATTATAAGTGTATGTGTTTTGTTTTGTTTTAATGCACTTGAAATCACTGGCATGCATTTCCCCAGTGCCTAAGGTACTGAGCAAGATTTTCCAAAGAAACTTTAAGTTTACACTTAGTGTTATCCTGGACGGAACTGATCACACTCCTCGGGGAAAGACACATAATGAGAATTAGTGAACGGTGACCTTTAATTTAGCTTTCAATGAATGCCCATACCAGCTCTAGGCAGTATGTGGGAATGTGCCAGTTGCCACTCAAAGGCAGGAAAACCCATTTTTCTTCGCCTTCAGTTGATCTCACATTTCTACTCTGATCTATAGCATGTCAGTTACTTCTTTCCTCTCGGTGTTCTGCTTGTCGCAGTGAGCAGAGGCACTGCTGACGTAGGTTGAGGAGGTCTGGGGAGTGTCTCCTTGCAGAGTGAGGGGGAGTGCATGTGGAAGACTTGTCTTCTCACCACTCACCCTTCAGTGGGCCGCCAGGACCACGTCTAGCTTGTTCATCAAGAAAACAGCATATTTGTGTTGGTCACAGTTCCCAGGAGTTGTTCAGCGTTTTAGAAAAGATGATGGCAACCCTTCTCGCTGTGTGTGACACCAACGCAGCCTAAATGCGTGGGTCTGTGGCAGCACCGCTGAGTTACGGTGACTGGACTTATTGCTACAAGAAGTCACTTACCCTGTTTTCATACACATGGTTGCAGTCATCCAAATACCTCATTCTGAATCTGGCCCGAACACTCACGAATTCTTCTATTTTTCTGTTATGATAAACAGAGCATTGTACTTTTTTTTCCTTGTGAGGGTAGGTTATACATGGAAGTAAATTATATTGCTGTGAATGTCATTTCCAATTACTAAAAGAGGTTTTGGTGTGTCACAGGGTGAGAAGCTCTGCTTTTAGCCAGTTCTGATGGCCTCATTTTTTTTACCAAACAACAACCATCCTTGCAGTGGGGGAGGCCTAGGCCCACGGCACAGGAAACTAGCCTGGTGGTCTCCGGGGGAGACGTTTGCGGAGTGTTTATTCAGGCAGGTGATGAATATGTGGACAGACAGCTTTCTCTCCTACCCGCACACCTTCGGGGAGAACGTGGCATTTGCTGTGGTCATTTTGTGACAATGAGGCTTAACAGGGGAAATGTCATTGAAGCACTGGACCACTTGGGGTACTCTCTCAGTCTTCTGGCTATGTGGGGTAAGAGAGTGTACGTGGTTTAAGTGGCATTGCCGAGTTACACAGCCTGAGCCTGTGCACCTGGTACACACTGAGCTTCGCAGCCTGGTCCCATGCCTGCATTTACTCAGATGTTTATGCCAATAACTTTAAAGGTGCCTCTATCACTGTCACCCCCACATCTAATCAGTCTTAAATATTGTTGATCTGACTTCATGGGGAAATCCACCTTCACATCTCATTTTCCACTTCCAACATCTGAAGCCAAGTCACCTTCACATTCTATGTGCACCTTCTGCGGTAGCCTCCTAATGGGCCTTACTGAGTTCCCCTCCTGCTCTACCACATCCTCCACCACAGCAGACTCACCCTTTTAAATATAAATCCAGTCATCCTAGTCCTCTCGGGAAAAGAAGCTGCCACACAAACCCCCAAATCCCTCACCGGCTATGCAACAGAAACTCCATGATCAATTCCCAAGTCACGTTGAAAGCCTTTCCTTGCAAGGACATCGCCCACACCCCAGCTCCCTTCCCATCGGTGCTTCACACGTGGCTTGTGCTGAGGTCAGCTTTAAATAGCACTTCCTTGGAGTAGCCATACCGTCCGTAAGCCAGGAGGTATTTGCTCTCACTGAGCACTGGTTTTCCTTTAAAACCAGGCTTCATATTTCTTACTTTAGTGCTGTCTCCACCACTAGCCTGAGCACCATGAGGGCAGCGGGGTGACAAATTTATCCTAGTTCCTTGCAGAGCCCTGTCTCACACTAAGTGACTAAATGACACTGGTAGAAGGAATGGAAGAATAAACTATTTAAAGCCCTTGTTCTGACTCTAGACAAAGCAAACAATTATCCTAGAATAAAATTTGGCTCTCTCCCTAAGTCTTCCTCCAGTGGGAAATGAACTAGGCATATCAAACAAGGAGCTGGTGCCCTATAAATTTTACTCACTAAAATAAATTAAAATATTTTGTCTTTACACACTGGTCTCCTATAACGGTGATTGATTATAAGATGGAAGCACTCTTGGTAGATTGACAAAAATGAGGATTCATTACAAAGCTGAGAGCTTTTCCTTGAAGGTGGTAAATTTATCCAAGCAAAGCCATCTTGTGAGGCCTTGTGAGGACTATTAACCAAAAGTAAATTGAAATTTTAAACTCACTGTGACTAGGACAAAAATACCAAAGTATAAATAAATGGAAGCTTTCAGCGATCCCGCACCTTCTAAGGAGGACTTGTCCCTTCCTCGGTTTGGCCCAAGGCCTCTGGAACTGAGTTAGGAATTAAATGTAGAAAAATGAGGTGAAGCCTCAGAGGCTAAACTGATTTGCACAAGAATGAATCACATGCTACAGAGAAAGAAAAGTTAGGAATGCAAGAAAGGGGTCAGAATGGAATGAGAAGAGCCTGGAGCAAGGCTTCTGAAATGAGGGAGGAGAGAAGACTGTGCTGGCGTTGCTCTGGGAGCCTCTGAGGAATCGGACTCTGTGGGGAAAGAGGCCAGAAAAACATTTCTTAGGAGGCTTGCCTCACGCTTTGTGGTGCATAATCTCCAGCTCACCCCACTCCCAAAGCATTGAATAAAAACTTATAAGAACTTTCTAGAGTTGGTTTTCTATTTAATCTTAAGGATAAACATGCCTGAGGGCAGAAGTGTAAGTTTTTCCAATAAATTTAATAAAGTGCCTTCTAGACATAGAAGATACTAGCAAACTGGTTTTCACCAGAATGGTTTTCACTGAGTTGAGTCAAAATTATCATTATATGAGATTATAATTCTTAATATTTTTTGGTAACTTTTTCAGGTAGCTACAATGAACTCTCTTTCAAAGGACCATGTGAAATAACAAAGATCAGAGCAGAAATAAATGACATAGAGACTAAATAGACAATAAATCAGACTAATAAAATCAAAAGCTTTTATTTAAAAAGATTTTTAAAAATAGAAATACCATTAGCTAACTTACCAAGAAAAAAAGAATGAAGGAGAGAAAATTAAAAGTGAAAGAAGATATTATAATTGATACCACACAAATACAAAAGACAATAAGAGACTACAATGAAGAATCACACTTAAAAATTTGGACAAACTAAAAGAAATGGACAAGTTCTTTAAAACATACAACCCCACAAGTCTGAATCATGAAGAAATACAACATCTAAACAGACCAGTTACAAGTAAAGACATTGAATCACTAATATAAACCCTTCCAGCAAAGAGTCCAGGACAAGATGATTTCACTAGCGATTACTACCAAACATTAAGAGGAATTAATATCAATCTATTTTCTCAAACTCTTCCAACAAATAAAAGAGGAGACAACATTTTTAAAACTAATTTTATGAGGCCAGCATTATCCTTATACCAAAGCCAGAAGAATATATTCCAAGAAAATAAAATTGTAAGCCAATATTCTTGATGCAAATTCCAAAACAAAATATTAGCAAACCTATTCAACCCTATTTTAAAGGGATCATACACCATGACTAAATGAGATTTAATTCAGGGATTCAAGGATGGATCACCATCCACAAATCAATCAATATGATCCACCACATTAGCAAAATGAAGGTAAAAAATCATATGATTGTCTCAACAGATGCAGAAAAAACATTAGATAAAATTTAATATCCTATCATGATAAAAAATCTCAGCAAACTGGGTATTAGGGAACATACCTCAACATAATAAAGGCCGATTATGACAAGCTCACAGCTAACATCATGCTGAATGGTGAATGTGAGATCTTCCCTCCCCCAACTGGTGGGTGAAGTTATGACATTACTGGCATCTGCCAAAGAGACATCCCCAAGACATTGAACCACCAATCAGCTGTGCCAAAGTGCCCTGGAGCCCACCCCTTCCTGTTCTGCCCTGGGTCCAACCCTTTCCTGTTCCTCCCCCCAAAAGGCTTCCCCACCCCTCCCTGTGCTGCTGTTCTCTCTGGTTCTGTGGAGTCAGCCCGGTTGGGTCCCTCCTTTCTCCTCTCCCCCCTCCTTTAATTCTGATTTCTCTACTTCCATAATGAGCCCACTTGTTACTGGGGAATAAACCTTCCTTTAATATGTCTTGGTGGTCTCCGACTTATTTCCTGCGCCTCAAACCTTACAGTAAAGAGCTGATCAACAGCTGCTACAGTCCCTGCTTCTCTCTTCAGGCCTCTCTCTGGGCCTGATTCACAGCCTGCTCAGCAGTCAGTGCTGGGTCACCGCACCTTTAGCCATAGCAGTCAGTGCTGGATCAGCATGACAACCCAGCACTGACTGCAAGACTGACTTCCGGTTCGTTGAACCTCTGATAGTTGTGGATGTGACAGACCCTTATATATTAGGAATGAATAGGAATAAAAATATTTATATATAATTTTAGAAGACTGTATTTAAAAAAAATAAACATTTACTTGGTCCCATAACCCGGCTCTGAGGAGGAACTGTTCTCCCTGAGGGAGACTCAGCCCATGTCCAGCCTCACGCCTGGTCTCCAATCCCAGGTGCCCACTCCAGAAAATACATCATACTTTCCGAGTGACTCATTGATTAACAGCCAATTTACCTGTCTCAAATTAATAGATATTTGACAAAATTTCAGGCTACATGAAATTATAACCATTGTCACAGCTGGAATCCATTTTTGTGGAGGATAGCATTCGTGAAAAGATATTATATGCCTATGATTTTAAAAGGCCTAAGAGAAGGCGTGCCTTGGGAATACTGTGGTGGTAGGAGTGTGAAGGAGATACAAGACTTCATAAAACACAGCTTCTGTCCCAAGGGGGACCAAGAGCAGCAGGAGATGGATGTGGAAATGCCTCATCCAGCTGGCATTTCAAAGGGCTCACTGCATTTCAAAGATATCTATAAACAACAGCCTTTTATACTTTCAAAGGGCTCGCTGGGATAAATGGTTATGAGACAGCAGGCGCTCCCGCAGGCTCTGAATGTGGCCTCTGTGTTCCTCCACACCTAGAGGATGGCCTGGCGCATAGTAGGTGCTCAATAAATGTCAGTTAAGTCAATGCCAGCATGTGGCATTGATGTGTCTACGCACGTGTGTGTTAAAGGGGAGTGCCGGACATTGTGTGTCACCGGAATGGCTTTCAGAGCAAGGCAGTGTGGGCCCTTCCAAGCCCCTGTTTCCCAGGCAGAGCCCGGCCTGGACCCAGGGCCTCGGCAATCAGCACGTACCGAGCCTGGGACTTTGTAAAACGGTTCATTCCAATAAAAGATTTTATCCTTTTCTACTTTAGAGTAAAGGGCATGGGCTTTATACTCAGACCCCAATGCTCCAGTGCTGGCCTGCTGCCTGCCGCATGGGTAGGGAGGGGAGATGGCTGACCCTCGGAGCCTGCGCTTCATTAACTGCAAAGTGGCCATGAGGGTATCCAACCACAGGGTGGAGGCGAGACATAGTGAAGCCAGGGCTGGCGGCAGCTTGTCAGAGAGTGCGTGCCACTGGCAATCCTTCCCGTGCCCTCTCCCAGCTGTTCGCAAAGCAGGGTTGATATTGGCAATGACCACCAATCAGTCCCAAGGTGTTTTTTTTTTTTCACTTAGAAACACAGCTAATCTTTGCCTGCCACCTTGGATAAAATCTACTTTCTGACTAACAGATCTTAACATCTTTAGTTCTCTTTGAATAATTCTTATTCGCCGTGCTTCCATGTTTCTGTAGAGTCAGATGAATGCCTCCCTATCACATAGAGAAAATCACACTGTATATTAAAGGACAACGTCTACTCTAAGGCCCCATTCTGACCACACTCATCTCTCCACACCTTTCCTCACAGGATGGTTTGAAAAGTTAGTGTTCTAAAACTATTCTTCCAAGTTTTATAAAAGTTGGAAGGATGTAGTTTCTTTTATTCTCTAAAAATAATTCATTTAACACAACAACAAATACATGTTTTTCATGTGAACAAACTTTAAAGAATCCAATTTCTTGGTGCTCTCATTTATTATTTTAGCTAATGCATAGTTCACTTTTTTTTTCTTTGAGCTGATTTGAATTGTAATATTATCCAATGGATGGTCTATGGTACCTGGAGTGATGCTAGAATTTATTAAGCACCTGGTGAATGCTATCCTTTCTCTATATTACCTTCCCCTAAAAAACAAAAACAAAAAACAAAACAAAAAACAAAAACAAAAAACTTGATGGTAAAACTTAAGAGGAGAACATTCCATGAAAGGTGAGCTGAGTGTCTTTTACTGACTATGCAAGGTGTATCATGTGCCTATTTACAAAAGCAAGGAGACTGTCAATGTGATGAAGTACAACTCACAACTCATTAGCATTGAACACAGAAGTATTGCACATCAAAAATGACTGTGGAAATACTCACAATTACTGGCTGCTCAGAAACCATTTCATATGGATAAAAACATGTCAAATTTAATTTATCAGGTGCTTCCTACTGTCATACTCCCCTTTCGTTCAATGTACTGAAAAGTTATAAAATCAACCTGAGTCTGTCTCTCACTAGCCATGTTCAGACATTAAGAGTAACACAAATCCATTATCTACCACAATATAATTGTACCGACATGGGTGAATAACCTTGTGCAACTCCCCACACTCAGCTCGGAATTAAGTTTTGCTTTAAAGATATCTGCGTACACAACCTTCAGTATGTCTAGTAGAAAAACTGCCATTTCAATAAAAGGGAAAAAATCATTGTTGAAGCTGCATTCCTCGAATGAGCAATTATTAGCCCCATTTTTATAGTGGCTATAATGGGAAATATAAAAAATGCTGAATTAAATTTCTAACAACATTGAAATGAGTCAAATAGGCACTCAGACACTTGTGAAAGTAAAATAGCTACAACCTAGCTTTCCACTGTGTGTAATCCTGTGAGGAGGGCTTCAACTAGAAACATACCATAGTCATCCCTTGGTGTCTGATCGGGAGGAGTTCCAGGACGCCCACGGCAGAGAACAGAATCTGAAGGTGCCCAGGTCCTTATATAAAATGGGTAGTACTTGTTTACACATCCCCCTGTATAATGAAAGCAATCTCTAGATAGTTTTTAATGCCTAATACAATAAACGATATGTAAATAATTATTTTTACTGATTAGGAAATAATACAAGAAAAAAATTCTGTACATATCCAGTACAGGCACAACTATCTTAGACTAAATGCACACACACATCCACAGCAAGGCCGCATTGATTTTGAATATTTTCCATCTGAAGTTGGTTGAACCTGAAGCTGGATAATCCATGGATAAGAAGGACCTACTATGACTGAATTAACACTTTTAAGATGATTGCTGTGACATACGCTACTTTTGAAAGCCCAGCAAATAGGCACAGGACCCAAATAAACACTTCTACAAAGAGGGCATACAGATGGCCAGTAGACATTTGAAAAGATGCTTAATGTCACTAATCATCAGAGACTCACAAATTAAAACCAAGTAAGATATCACCTCACACCTGCCAGAATGGCTACCATCAATAAATCAACAAAAGAGCAAATGTTGGCAAGGATGTGAGAGAAGGGAACCCTAGTGGACTGTTGGTGGGAATGCAGATTAGTGCAGCCACTGTGAAAGTAGCATGGGGTTACCTCAAAATGAAAAATGGAACTGCCTTGTGACGCAGCAATTCCACTTCTGGAAGTTTATCCAAAAAGATCCAAAACACTAATTCAAAAAATATATGCACCCTTATGTTCATTGAAGCATTATTTATAATAACCAAGATTTGGAAGCAGCCCAAGTGTCCATCAGTGGATGACTGGATAAAAAGGCGGTGGTACATTTATACAATGGAATACTACTCTACCATATGAAGGAAGAAAATTTTACCCTTGCATCAGCATGGGTGGATCCGGAGAGTACTTTGCTAAGTGAAATAAGCCCGTCAGAGAAAGCCAAGTGTCATGTGGTCTCACTGATATGTGGAATTGAATGAATAAACTGAACTACCGAGCAAAACAGAGACACACAGAGAGAGAGGAGGCAGGTGGCTTCGGGGGGGGGGGGGGAGCGATAGTGTTGGGGGATGTGTGAAGGAAAGGAGCAAAAAAGGAAGGAAAAGAGAAAGAATTCATGGACACGGGCAACAGTGTGGTGGTTGTGGGGGTAAAGGGGTAGAAATAGAAAGGGGAATAGATGGGATAAATGGTTATGGGGGGAAAAACTCCAGAAAATAATAAATATTTATTATTATATTAATAAATAATTATTGATCAAACTAAAACAACCACATACACACACATACATGCACACATACACATGCATACACATAATTGTCTACAAATATAAACAAAAAAGCAAGCAAACAGCCCACATGTAGGCTAAGTCTCAGATTTGATCCATCATATGCATAGTGGCGCCCCAGCTCCTGTCTGGCTGGACTCTGCAGAGGGGGTGAGCCTTCACCTGTGTCCCAGGCCTGGGCTCCTCAGGTGCGGCTCAGTCCTGGGCTCCTCTAGGTGACCCTCACCCTTTTCCCCATGAGTGTGGTTACGTTCCGGCTCTTATTTAAACTGTTGGCAGAAGCTGTTGAAAACTTGAAAGAGAAATAATTGTTTCCTTAGAGTGCATCATCTAAAGAAACATGAAAATGTCCTAATTACAGATTTGTCTTGTCTTATTTTTAAATGATTGCCCATCCACTATAAAAAGGTATCTATAAACAACAGCTTTTTATACTTTAAAAATACCCTATCCTGGCTGAAACAGGTTTGGCTCAGTGGATAGAGCGTCAGCCTGCGGACTGAGGGGTCCCAGGTTCAATTCTGGTCAAGGGCATGTGCCTTGGTTGTGGGCACATCCCCAGTAGGGGGTGTGCAGGAGGCAGCTGGTCAATGTTTCTCTCTCATCAATGTTTCTAATTATCTCCCCTCCTCTCTGTAAAAAATCAATAAAATACATTTTAAAAAAAGAAAGAAAAAAAATACCCTATCCTGCCCCTAAGGCATTAGAAAGTAGAATGAGTTCTTCCCTGGATGAAATAGAACATTAATATCTATCCTTCCATCAAATTCATGCATATTTTCCTTCGCAGCAGAAGGTTTGGTCTTTCCATGTCAGGATATAAGAAAAGAAAAAAGTGAGAAACGCCAAAGAAAGAACAAAGCAGGAAGGGGCTCGGAGGAGCCTGCTGTGTCTGTGGACATGACGTGGACGCAGCAGTTCTGCATCGAGGTGAGCAACCCCGAGGACCAGTGGACGCAGCGCTGGGCCACCGAGTGAGCAGCATCAGGGGCACGTCCATGTGTTCCAATCAGTGAGCCACTCAGAGTCTGGCCATCCCGGAACTGAGGGCGGCAGGAGGGCTGTGGTCCAGGCAGAGCCGTCGCTGGGATGGGGAGCCTGTGAGCAAACAGCAGCTTCCCAGAGCCGGTGCCCCTCCCTGCACATACGGTAACATACGCTGCATGCCACTCTTCCCACCCCTCCTCCCGCTCCGTCTTCCTGCCCGTGCAGCAGGCTTTCCATCAGCAGTTCAACCTCATGCCTGTCTCTCTCGCTAGAAGGACAGGGCTACAAAGGTTAAGTTAATTGCTTTGGAAGAATGAATCCTCATACTGGCGCTCCTCGGGCCTCTCTCTGTCTTGGATTTCACTGAAGTCCAAAGCAGAGGACATTGCAAAGTGAAACGTCCCTCCCCGCTGCGGGCAGGACAGAGTGTTCACAGAGCTGGGTGTCGGGCACTCAGACCAACGCTCCTCTCTAGGGCACAGGCCACAGAGCAGGAAGGAAGATGTCAAATAAGAACTCGCTCTCTCCTTAGAGAGGCTGGCGGCCCCTCGCCTCCGGTCGGGAGAGAGGGGATCCAGTGAGGGCTCAGAAGGCTTGTGCTGCCCGTTGGAGTTTGGGGGACACATTGAGATAAGAGCCCCCACATATTCAAGGAAATTTAGTGGACCTGCTTGCTCAGCTGCAGAGGAAAAGGAAGCCTCTCGACAAGAAACAGCTTTGCTTTGAAAGGCATCGGGGCGGATGCTGCCCCTGGACCCAAAGGAGGGTGCTGGGCCAGATGCTCGTTCTGGGTTCGGAGACACCGGCATGGAGCGACGCAGAGATTATGTGTTCTGGTTTTTACAGGTTCTTTCAATAGAAAGAGATGAACTCTCCAATTCCACACAGAGCCAGGCTGGAGGACAGCACCCCCAGCTGGGAGGGGAGTGCTGGGAGGGAAGCCCGTTCGCCACGGACCGGTGTTAATTGCGGACAGCAGGAGGGACCAGGGGCCAATGGCCGCGTGATCGATGGCTCTGGTGTCCGGAATGGAAGCATACAGCAGCTCTCACAGGAGCGTCCCATTCATCAACACCGGCTTATTTAAACACACATCGAAAAGAATCTATTTAGAAAACTTGATTAATGCCTTTAACTCTCGAAGAATGACCTAAAATTTTTCTTTCTCAAAATCTCAATGCCCCATTGTACCAACAGCCATTCCAGAGACAATTAATTCTGCAAAAGAGCAGACAGTAAGTCAGACTTCCCATGCATACCCAGGGATCTGTGCAAAGGCATGGGTTTAAGGGAGCCGTCCTGTCAAAACGCAAGTGTCTGCAGCCCGATAGGAACCAAATGCAATCAGCTCCCTCCCCTCACACACCACAGAGCTCCCAGCCACCCGCCAGCGGGCAGAGGGGCTGGAGGAACTCACCCGCCACCCGCCAATAGTTCTCCTGATGATGCAACACACAAATGATTTAAAATGTTTACTATGGTGATACAAAGATGCTAAAATCTATTTTTAAAAAGATAAAACAGAGACTCCTTATAGTTAGCTTCTCTTGTCAAGTTCTAAAAGAAAAGTTGCCATTGAGTTGTTTACTGCAGACGACCTATACCTGAAACTACGAAACCAAAGCCACACAACTCTTTCCAAACAGCCCGGCTCCCGCCCACGCCGCCTGGTTCGTCCTAGAAAGTGAGGCTGAGAGATCCTCGCTGGAGCCTGTCAGCACCGATTCTGGAAATAAGGGGTCAGCAAGCCTAAGGGCACGATTGCTGTTGGCCAGCCAGGTAAGAAAGATGAGGCAATCCTTGTGGACTAATTAGGAAAGGGGGGTGGCAACCAGTGTTCATTCCCAAGACAAAATGCTGAGTCCCTACTAGTGTTTTTCCGTGTTAGCTATTTCTATTATGTAAGCATCATTTTCCTTATTAGGCTGAGCACTTTCTAAAGATAGACTTTGCTTTTAATTTGTCTTTTCAAAATAGCATCTCTCGTTATTATAGCCCACAGGTCCATCTGCAGAAGAGAAAAGAGCTGTGAGCATGCTGTGCATGAACTAACATGTCCACTCAACAAGATGCACCGCAGCAGACACGATGTTGAAGAAACCGGAGAGAAATGGGGGCATATCTGATATTAAAGGTGAAGGTAGCGCCTATCTTGAGGGGTGGGTGGTGATGGGCAGGGAGCCACAGGTTTACTTTGGAAATACTGTGGTTTGGCTCCAGACCGCCACAAAAAATATCAAAGTTCAGGTCTGAATAGTTTGCTGGTGGAGGGTCTTGCTTTCAATTTGTAAAAAAAAACAACAACGCCACATCCATGCGTGCAATAAAGTGACGTGACATAAAAGGAGGCCGTCCGTGTCCTATTTTCTGACCGCGGTGCTGGCCACAGGGAGATGTCCTGTTGTGTAAACGGTAGCCGTGCCTCACCCGTAAAAATGAGTTGGTTTGTGCACTTTCTGCACGTATGCTCCCCTCCAATGGAAATGTCTTTAGAACCGCTCCGTGCCGAGGGTATGTTGTGCCATGTCCATCGTGCCTGACACAGGGCATGCGTTCACAGGGGGACCACGTGGAAGGGCACCCACAACCTGGTGCTTTCACATGCTACCTCACGGATGTTCACGGAAGACTGATCGCACAACTGAACCCACAAAGTTAGGTGTCCCCCGTCAGCACTCAGAAGCGAGGCCGCACTGTCTGACGTGTGAATTCGGGGGGGGGGGGGGAGCGGAAATGGGGGTTAAATCAGTAAATGTGCTAGGATGTAAGTCCCCGGTCAGATATCGCTCCCGCATCAATAGCAACGTGTTATATGCTCACAGTTGGTTGAAAGGGTGCATCTCATGCTGAATGCTCTTAACACAATCTTTTGAAAAGTATTCGTTCAGGTTAGGCTTGAGACCATTATCCTGGCAGGGAACACAAATAAAGCAAAAGCAGTAAAATAAGTAACATAGTGACCCGGAGGTCAGTGGGGTCTGGGCAGCTCTGCGTGCCCCCCTGAAATCTACGGCACTGCTGACGGCCCCCTCCTGGAAATTTGTTCCCTAGCTCGGGACGCTTCAGTCTGCCACGTGGCTAAAAAGAATAGGAGCGCCGATGCACGTTCCGGGAACTCACCCAGGGCCCTCCGGTGAGGTTAATTGTCTGGCTCACTCTGGGTCTCAGTTGGCTCCCAGTCGCCCTCCCCTCCTCGCTCTTCTCTGCGCCCAGGGATGGCCTCCGGGGACCGCCTTGGCTGCCAGATTTGGGCAAACTTCCCGCAGAGCCTCTGAGCTCCGGGCCCTCCTTCTAGAGGTCACCAGGAGGCAGACAGCAGCCCGCAGTAACAGGGGAAGGGGAGGACATTAGAAATAATGAATTTGGAGACATTTTAAGGGGAAATTCTTAAAATTTCCCTGCAATGGGTTTCAGCTATGTGCATAGCGATCACAACCTCACGTAGTGTCATGAACACCATGCAAGCACTTAGGGGTTTCTGCAGATGGCTTCAGAAAGATGTGCTGTCCGGGTCACAGTGTCCTAGAGCCAGCCCAGCGGAGCTCCTGCTTCTAAAGGTAGCATTGCTATGGCATCCCAATGATAAGCGGAGCTCTGTGAAACCGTGCCGCTGCCGGGTCAGGGTTTCACATGTCAGAGCTGTGTGGGACAAGGTGAGGCTTCGCCTGGTGGCTCAGGCACATGTGCTAACGCCTATGATTACCAATGATCACTAAACACAGAGTGAGACTGCTCTTTATCAGACTGTTCCTTCATCACTGTTTGGTTATTTAATTTTTCTTTGATTTTTTATAGCATCAAACCTTATATAGTCCTTTTATTTTCATTTCTCATGCTCCTGCCTGTCTTCTTCCCCTTTGTCCTGTCTTTGCCTTTCAATGGGACTGTACGAAAAAAAACCCCAAAATGATGGCCCTGACCCGGACTCAGAAAAGCCTTTCATTCCCTTCCTCAAGCTGCTGCTCTTCCCTCCCTGGACCTTTCTGTATTTTCTTGAGAACCAGACTCTGAAGATACTTAAAAGAAGGAAAAATAAAAGGTATGTGACAGGAGATCAGACCTGTAAGTGAAAAAAAATGAGATGACACCCCAAGCTGACATTTTAACAAAATGGCCTTCTGTTTTACACACAAAAGCCATCTTTTCTTTGCAGGGAAAGGCATTGTTTGAAAAAGCCATACTGCCTGCAGCACTAGGAGAATGTTAAATCCCATGATGCATGGAAGGCAGAGAACCTATAAAAAATTGATTCCAGAATCCCAAATGCTGGGGGTGGGGGGATTCGATGCAGTTAAATAGCTTCAACTATACCGACAACTTTATGACATAAACATGTAATTTTATATGATTTACATAATACCTGTTTACTACGATGCATTCTATTAATTTACAAATTAGCATGACTTGTAAAATTACAATGGAGACTGAATCATCAAGAGAAGATGGAAGCCATGTGTTAGATTACAGGAGAGTATGCTTGGTAAGTCGGGGCGTGTGAAATACATTTTAGAGTTTGTTCAAACATTGTCATTGATATAGGAAACTAAGACAATGACAAACTGACCAACTCTGCTTCTGCTCTAAATTTAGTCATACCTACATTTACTCCATAACAAATATTTTGGTAGAAAAGTAATTTGCATAGGCTTTTCAGAACTTTCTGAATAAGATTTCTTATTCTGAAAGCCTTCCTTCAGCCCTGCAAAGGGCTCCAGCTATGTGCATAGCGATCACAACCTCACGTAGTGTCATGAACACCACCCACTTACGGGATTTCTGCAGATGGCTTCAGAAAGATGTGCTGTCCGGGTCACAGTGTCCTAGAGCCAGCCCAGCGGAGCTCCTGCTTCTAAAGGTAGCATTGCTATCGCACCCGAATGATAAGCGGAGCTCCATGAAACCGTGCCGCTGCGGGGTCAGGGTTTCACATGTCAGAGCTGTGTGGGACAAGGTGAGGCTTCGCCTGGTGGCTCAGGAACACATGCTCTGGGCTACCGAACCAATAGTAAACAGCAAAGAGAGCTGTTATAAATGCAACAGCCCTGAGAGAACAGTGATGAATATTACCGCAATTGGCTGCTTGAACAGGTCCCAGTGAATTGTTGATATTAGATCAGTCTCTGCAGAGATGTTCGGTGAATTTGGATGTGGATCTCATCCTGATCACCAGGATGGAGGATCTCACCTTAATTTCCAAGATGGAGAATGTCACCCTAGTAATCTTAATTTCCACCTTAGTCACCAGGATGGAGGATGTCACCCTAGTAACCAGATGGAGGATCTCACCCTAGTCATCAGGATATGATAGATCTTACCCTAGCCATCAGGACATGGTGAAATGTCTTATTTATATTCCCAGGAAATGGAACAGATATACACCACTGTTCTTGTGGTTATAAAGACAGTGTATTAATTCCTGAATAACAGTCAGCCTAAAATATCAGTGCCTCTTCACTATTTTCAAGAGTAAATATTCATTTTGCACCATACACAATCCCCTCCATGGCCTTTCTCACCAAGCTCAAATCCTTGAACTTGTCCAAATACATAATGGTTCCTTTTTAAGGAATTTCCTGAAATTCTTGAAACACACCACCCTGTTGGTACCTTTGGCCAGGCTATATCTTTTCAATAAATGTTTAAAATGTTGGTTACTACTCATAGGTTGAATTCATGCCTCAGGACTGAGTCATCACGTGCTCTTTGATTCAATTATGAAAGAGTGTGAGAAAGTAAGTGAAGCTTGGGTAGAACTTTCTAAAATCCAAAATTTATCTTCTAGCTAAAGGAGGACGAGCCCTTAAGGAGAGGCAACATCCACAGGCCTCATAGGACAATGCTGTGACAGAAGCACAGGGAAGAGTTTGGAAAAGAAGGGAACTGTTTAGTTTTACGAGTCTTTTAAAGCAGCAAAATGATATTCATTTCATGAATGCACCATAGAGAATTTTGCCAACTCCCTGCCAGTGATGGTTTGGTGGTTTCTAGTTTATTCTTGGTACCCACAATGCTGTGATGAGCAGTCTTACGCATGCATCGCTATCCCTTTTTCTACAGTTTCCTGAGCATCAGTTCTAATGTAATTACTAAAATGGCTATGCAAATTGCATAACACGGAACTGTGGTGTACACAGCCAAACTCTTCCAGAAAGAGTACAAGCTACTCAGCCAAAGTCTCTTCCAGAAAGACTCAAAACTCTCCTCTGGCACAGCGCAGCTTAGCGAGCTTTTGGCTTCATGGACTCGGGCTACTGCTGGCGCTAACTCGTTTTCGTCTCCTACACAGCCAGACAGGTATAGATGTCAGTATTCCTCATGCTCTCAATATGCGCGTGTGGCTTTTTTATCCTCATGAGGTGATGCACCTCTTCACATATTTGTTAACCCTGTATATAAACACTGTGGATTGAATTTGTATGAAAATTTACTTAATTTGTATGAAAATATTGATTTTTATGAGTCTTAATTATGAAAAAGCTTTAAAAATAAGTCCTAAGCAGATTCATCCAATATGTTTTCCATTTAAGCAGAATTCTGCTGAAAACAGAGACCTGAGGCTGTATCTACATACATCAGATTAGTCCACATCACCACTCCCCAGCACTAAAGGAGTTCTACAGAATGGCTGTCTTTTAAAATCCAAAGACTGATGGAAAATCAAAATATTGTGAGGAATATGGGAGGTCTATCAGAATCTGCTTCATGAATAACAGGACACAGTAATAGAAAATATGTGGCATTTGTTTCTGGGAATATATCCTAAGAATTCCAAAACACTGATCAGAAAGAATGTATGCACCCCTATGTCCATAGCAGCATTGTTTACAGTAAAACAACCTAAGGAGGATATAATTTTATTTACAACTAGAAGCACAATGCACAAAATTTGTGCATGGGGAGGGTCCTTAGGCCTGGCCTGTGATCAGGACAGATCAGGGCCTTCTGGCTGCCAGCCAGGGCTTCCTTCTGGCTGCCGGCTGGGGTCTTCCTTCATTCTGCACCGCCCCTGGTGGTCCCACACATCATGGTGAGTGGTCGAACTCTTGGTCATTCACTCCCAAGGGGACAATTTTCATATTAGCCTCTTATTATGTAGGACTAGTGGCCCGGTGCTTGAATTCGTGCACAGGTGGGGTCTCTAGGCCTGGCTGGTGATTGGGGCTGATCAGAGCCACAGGAGGTTGGCCTGGGGGAGGGGCCACAGGAGGTTGGCCAGCTGGGGGTAGGGGGACACGGGAGATTGGACACTGGCCTGATTGGGGCCATTGGGGATGGCCAGACAGGGGAAGGGCCACAGGAGGTTGGCCAGCCAGCTGGGGGAAAGGGTCGTGGGAGGTTGGCTGTGGGAGCACACTGACCAACAGGGGTAGTTCCTGCATTGAGTGTCTGCTCTGTGGTGGTCAGTGCATGTCATAGCGACTAGTAAACCTGTGGTTCAGTCGTTCTGTTGCTTAGGCTTTTATATATATAGACTAGAGACCATGAAATTCCCTCAGCCCAGTCTGCACCCTTTCCAATCAGGAACCCTTGGGAGATGTCCGACTGCTGGTTTATCCTTGGGGATTGGGCCTCAACCAGCAATTAGACATTCCTCTCACAATCCTGGACCCCTGGTTCCTAACTGCCTCTACCTGCTGGCCTGATTTCCCCTCACTGCCCCCCCCCTCCCCGTTTGCCTGGTCACCCCTCACTGCCCCTCCTGCTGGCCTGGTTGCCCCACGCAACCTGCTGTTCAGTTGTTTGGTCGTCACTCACTGTCCCCCTGCTGGCCTAGTTGTTCCATGCAGCCTGCTGTTTGGTCATTTGGTTGTCCTTCACTAACCCCTCTGCTAGCCTGATTGCCCCTCACAGCCTGCTGTTCAATTGTTTGGTCATCCTTCACTAACCCCCTTGCCGGCCTGGTTGATCCACACAGCCTGCTTGGTCGTCTGTCTGGTTGTTTTGGTCATGACAGCACCTGGCTTTTTATATATATGGATGATGGTATAGGAAAAAAAATTACACAGGTAACACTAAACCATGAAACCCTATGATAAAAGGAGAATATCTGAGGGGAACTTCAGTGCCAGAGTTCATAGCTGAAGGTTTTCCAGTACACACTGGCCAGGTGAGACTTGTACCGACAGACCTCACGTCCAAAGTGGTGGCTGGTAACACGGGAAAGTCAGCTCACAGAGGACAAAGGTAAAGCATCTGACAGCCATTATGTGAAGCAGTGTTTTTCAGGTTAGTGGAGACTTAATGAATGATGTTCATTGTGCTCTAATGGCGTATGACAACTTCATGAAGAGCTCTTACAAAGCTTCAGGGTTAACACAACCTGCTGTGACTTGGCTTTGAAAGAAGCTGTTCCTGAATCTGACATGTCTTCAGGTCTAAGATGCTGAGCTAACTAAGGCAAATGTTCTCTGCCTTCCTCAGGATTTGTCACAGTCCAGCGTTGCTTTTTCCAACAGCTGCCATTGTGTTGGTGTGACTGAAGACACAGCCCCACATTAATATCACTGTGAAAGCTCTGAGAAAGACAGACTCACATTTTAATTAAAATAGCAACCAAAGCTCATCCACTTCTTCAGTGTAAAAGTTTTGGTCTTTAAGCAAACTCTTGGCACATTTTGGCAAGCTTTGTAGTCCCTTGAGTTGCTTCCCCAGAGGCGGTAAACAAAAGTATTTATAGTGCTTGCTCTCATAATTCTTCCACACTTTAATCCCCAAGCAAAGTCTCTATTCACAGCAGAACAAAAATAAAGCAAAAGAAAAAAGCTATTTTATCAAGATATGCAAAGAATATGCCGAGGGATAGTCCACATTCTCCTAAAAGAAAACCCATGTATGTTGTTAAGGCTTTAAAACCCCCAAAGAGAAAGCATCCTGGGCCCCCGGGGGCTGGCCACCTTTTTCTGTGAAAGGCCAGAGAGAACGTACTCTAGGTTTTGTGGACCTTCCTGTATCTGTCACACCACGCCCCTCTGCCACTGTCTTAGGAAGATGGCCACAGACATTTAAGGCAAAAATGCAGTGTCAGTGTGTTCCAGTAACACTTCACAAGAGCAGGTGGCTGGTAGGATTTGGCTCAGGGGCCCTGGTTTGTGGGCCCTGATCTATGGGATGGAATTCAAACATATAAGGCCCTTCACATCCCAACACAAGATACTCCTGTGGTTCACCTCACTCCACGTCCCCCATGAGATCTCCAGACTAGCCCAACTCAGTTCTGGATCTTTTTGTTATTGTTAATCCTCACCCAAGGACATTTTCCATCAATTTTTAGAGAGAGTATAAGGGATGTGGAGCGAGAGAAAGAGAGAGGGAGAGAGGGAGAGAAGAAGAGAGAGAAACATTGATGTGAGAGAGACACATGGATTGGTTGCCTCCTATATGTGCCCTGATCAGAACTAGGGATAGAACCTGCAACTGAGACACGTGCCCTTAACCAGAATCAAACACAGGACCCTTCAGTCTTCAGGCCAACACCCTAGCCACTGAGCCAAACAGGCGATGGCTGTTCTCTGCATTACACCATTTCATGACAATGCTTATTTCATGAAGTATCTCACTACAGTAGGAGAGGAAAATTATTTTTGAATTCTTGACAGGAAATAAAATGGTCATAACCCTCTTCCCTTCTGGGTTCTTGGCAGAGACTCCTGTAACAAATGCAGATACACAAGAGAAAAATAAACAGGTTTATTAAAACGTGAACCTCACAGACACATGGGAGGTCCTCAGACATCAGTGAATAACCCCTGAGCTGCCTTAGAATCCGGATTCAATACCACCTTCGTAGGGAAGGTGGAGGGGTGTATAGACCTTTTGGGGACAGGAAGTAATTTCAGGGAAGATGACTGGGCCTTCAGAAGAACAGAGGTGAGGCCAGAGAGTTTGTGACAAAGTTTGTCTGGCTGCCTGGTCCGCTAGCCTCTTATCCTGGACAAGGGTGCGTCTTGCGTGGGAGATGAAACTTCCGGGGAGGGGCTCTGACCAGCGGCTCCTGGGAGCGTCCGTCTGTACACGGAGTGGAGCTCAGGGAAAGCCTGATCCTGCAACTGCTGGTGTCAGCGGTCTACAGCTCAAAACGGTTAAGGCACCCCAGTGGTGGATTTGGGGGTGGCATATTCTGCTACCTTTACTACCTCCAATTCTTCACCTGGAAAGCTCCAATCACATTAAAATTCACTTACTAATGTCCAGCCTCCTCTGCAGCGTTTCTCATGCTCCCATTCTCTACCCCCCTCCCAAGCTGGGCTACCATGTCCCGGTTCCTGAGCGCACCCAGCGCCATCCCCTGGGCCCACCCCCACCTGCCCACCACCGGTACAGTCTTCGTGGTAAAGCTTACATTCCGCCCACTGTGAAATCCCCAGGGTCTGGCATATGGTGGGAGCTCAAACAAGACTTTTTTATTTAATATGACTTGAGAAATCTTTTGAAGGCAGGAGGGAGAGGACGCCAGCTGCCAGCCAGCTTCCAGGACCTCTTGGATCCCCATTGGCAGACTGTGTACACTCAAGATCATGGCTGCCTAGAAAAATGACATGCTTAAAGCCCCCTTCCATATGAGTCTGGCAAATGGAATTAGCACAGAAGTGGCAAATTGTGGGCCGTGCCCTTAAGTGGAAAAGACACAGATTTTTATGTGAGAAACAAACAAAAACAAAAGTTTTTTTTAATCACTCTAATTTCAGTGTCTGCCAGACATGATTACATTTTTACCTCAACTATACGAAAATAAACTTAATATATTTTATAATTCATGTACTTATTGCCAATGTTTTGATTTTTAAATATGTTGTTCCAGAAATATGAATATATTTATTTATTGGGCTGGTGTGTTAATTTAAACATTTCCTTGCTGTTATATTATTTTAAATAACAGACATCTAAATGTTTAAGGCACCAGCTAACGAGATGAAGTGTTTGTCGGTCTGCCCATTGGACAGGTGAGTTCAGTTCGGAGGAGGCAGGCCGTGGGCTGAGTGACAGTGGGCTGGGGGGGGGGGGGCCAGGGTGATGGCTGAGTTCACCAGGAAAGGGGAAATCGAGAATTCAGTGAACAAAAGTGACTAGGACACAAGGATGTGGGAGGATTGTCCGGTGGCCAAAAGAAGTCTCTGTGGAGGACACTGAAGTAACCACGCCGTGTCTGAGTGGGCTGTGCGGTCAACCACCCTCATGCAGGGGAGAGTGGAGGCAGGCCCGCCCTGAGAGCCCACAGGTTGTGGACACTCCCACGAGTGCAGCGTCCTCACTCTGCAGGGGCGGCCACTCCGGGGCTGGGCATGGGGGACATGAACACAGCCTGACCCAAGCGTCAGAGTCGGAGCAGCACAGGGAGACAGGCTGAGCAAAGAGCTCAGAGAACCCTGCGTGTCCGACTGTTCCCGGTAGAAGTGTGTGCCCCCGGGGAACGCAGAGACACCTGGCAGAGACAACGTGGGCAGATACACATCCAGACAGACGTCAAGTGGCCACAAGCCATTCCCCGGCGAGACCGTGAGGAATGTCACCCACACTCCCCGGGGCAGCGGAGAGGGAGCAAGGCCCAGACAAGCATCGAGGCCCTAGGATAGGAGCGCTGATTAACGTGAAAACAAGAGCAGTGCCAGGCACCAAAAATGGACTTTTATAAATAAAATGTTTATCAAAACACTATTTTTTTTTACTGGAAAAATTATAAACAGGGATCTGGAAGATTCCAAAGGAATATAATTGGTGAGATGAAATGCCCCTGAGTTCGTTCTCAGCACGTTGAGAAGTTTACATGTTTCAGGCACTCCTCCAAGGAGCTCAGTGAGGCTGGTGCCAAACGGAGAAACTGAGTCATGGGGCGGTGGAAAGGTCACTCGCAGAGTCTAAACTATGCGGCACTCCAAGTGCTTCTAGTTTGAAACGTTAACTATGAATAACGTCACCCACAGTGACGGAAGGAAGGAAGGCAGGGAGGGAACGGGGGAGGGAGGGGAAAAAGGAGGGAGGGAGAGAGGGATGGAAGTTAAATATACATAACACTTGGATTGATTCAACAGAAAAATAACTGGTTGACTTAATTGAATAGTTCAAACCACCATCCTACTCATCTGAAACCAGGTAGACGATAGAGAGACCTTTTAATTCACTAAACTACTTGCTTGCTACGTACAATAACATTATTCACAATCCACACACTATTGCAAACACACACTCGTGCACACTTCAGAGTTCACTGCAGCACAGTGCTGTGGGTTCAGTACACTGTTAACTCTCTTGCATGATCCAACTGTATAGCACCAGGGGCTCAGAACGCATGGAAGCAGATGCTCCCTGACTGCTGCCGTGGCATTCACACCCTGAGCACCGGCCTTCCCGCCTGTGATCCCAGAAACACCGCTGCACTGCCCGGACTCACCCGCATGCAGCACTCACCTGTCAGAGGCATGCTTAACCATCAACACACAACTCTTGTTTGATGATGAAGGATGGACATCGGGGTACAGAGAAACTCCCAGTGCTAGTGAGACCCAGGGATTTAGTAGGTGAGGTCACACAAGCAGTCCATGATCTTCCCCAACTGGTTTATTTGAAGATTTTAATTTCAAACTACATTCCAATTGGGGGGTGGAGTGGGGGAGATGTATTTTTTAAAAGAGCTCAGCTCTAGGCCAAGAAATGGAATAACTTTTTGTTTGTTAAGGAACATATATTGTGATAAAAAGAAAACTTTATTCACGGTCCCAAGAGTATCCCTTTTCCAGAATTCAAGTTGATCTAAAACATTCTAACAAACTCTCCTAAATTTAAAGGAACAAGAACATGAAAATGGCCTTTATAGCTAACTTGTTAGATTTGGATAAATGTATGATACAATACAGTTATATTATTCATGCATTGTATGAAAAATATGCTGCATGGCTTTATAATAAGTACTTCATTTTGTAGGCAATGTATTTCTGCTCTTTCCTAAAACTTGAGGCATATATTGATATTTTAAATGATTATGAAGGATTATAATTCACCAAAACTTTATTAAAACAACTATTTACAAAATCCCAACTTGGAAAAAACAAAGATTAGTCTTATGGTCTTTGCCCTTAAGAATCGTGCAATGTATGGTTTTGATTTGAGGGACATGATGTCACAATTTAGAGGGGAAAATGCTTTCTTATTTTACCATATCCTCTATCTAGCTTCTACCCCAATCTTGGGCCCATTACTAAAGAATAATTGAAACTCACAACTGTTATTTGCAAAGCCACCAATCTTATTATAAAAGCCTTGTCACTGCTTTAAGAGTAGGACATGATGGATGTGGGCCACTTGATTGCAGGTCCCTGAAGCACCAAGTTAATCTGCAGAGGAAAACGAGCTTGCAGCAGAGCGGAGGAAAACCTGGGAGCCACGCGTGTCGGCTGGGTCAGGGAGGCTGTGCCTATTAGGGAACCACCTGGAAAAGGGGGCTTGGTTGCCGGGCACTGGCCACACCTGCTCACACGGCTTAATGATGGCTGCATCCACGCTAGAGTTCAGCCATCCAGCCCAGCCTCATAGCAGCAGCCTTAACCCCATAGTTGCAGAATTAACAAAGTTGAATCTTTGATGAAGTAGGGTCTTTAGCTTTGCATCTTGGTCCTCTTACTTACAAATGACCAAACTTCTTTGAGCCTCAGTTTCTTCATCTACAAATGAGGATGACAACCCGTGTCAGAGTGTGAGGATTAAATGAGATACCGTATATAATGAGCTCAGCTCCCAGAGCCTGTGGTTTAACGGGATTTACTGGTGCACTATGGGGTAGCTATTGTCACCTAGTTTTCTCTTCTGGCTTTCTTCTTTCTTCTCTTGTCTCCCAACTATATTTTTTCTTCCTGCTTATATTATTTCCAGGCATATTTCTCCCTCTAACATTTTTTTTTTCTTTCTACACTTTGTTCCTGTCCCCGGTGACCCAGAATGTGATCTATTGTAGAGAATGTTATAGGCGAGCTTGAGAAGAAGGTGTATCCTGCTATTACTTATGTGGTATTTTTCAAATGCTAATTAGATCAACTTAGATGATATGGCCACGTCTACTCGGGTCAACTTTATCTGTACTGCTTCTCTGCTTAATCTCTCCATCCTTGAAGGAGGGTTTTGAAGACTCAACTGTAACAGGGAGTTCACTTCTTTTTCCTTTGGGTTCTGTCAGGTTTTGTGCCACATATTTTGATGCTCTGTTCTCAAGTACAAACAAGATTAGGATCCTTATGTCTCCTTACAAAGCTGGCCCCTTTGTCATTAAGCAGTGTCTGTTTACCCAGATGATCTTCCTTGTTCTGGCATCTGCTTTGTCTGAAAATAGCAATTTCAGCTTTCCTCAGAGCATCATATAACTTTCCCTTTATGGCTAAGTCTGTGTCTTGAAGCCCTTCAGCTACTATATAAAGTGGGAGAAAGTAGATTTACAGCTGTTTATAAGCATAGTAATGCAGTAATTAATAAGTAAAAACAAAACAAAAAAAACCCTCTATTTTGTGTTCTCACAACTGTAAAACTATATTTGCCACCCATTCTGTATATGTATGTATATGAGAATCCTATATAATAAAAGCTTAATATGGTAAGTGTTTGGTTGTCCAGTTGGCCATTCAACCAATCAAAGCATAATATGCTAATGATACGTTAATGCTGCTCAACTGCTCACTATGATATGCACTGACCATCAGGGAACAGAGGGTCAAGCTTGCTGCTGGGGTCCACCAGGTCAGGACTAAGCAAGATGTACCCGACATGCTCTGGAACCCTCTTCTGGTCCCTCCCCTGCTGGCCAACCTCCTGCATCCCTCCCCAGCTCCAGTAGTGCACCGTTGGGGTCCCTCAGCCTGGCCTGTACCCTCTCACAATCCAGGACCCCTCAGGGGACGTCAGAGAGCCAGTTTCAGCCCAACAAAGGAATGACTGGTTGCTATGATGCATGCTGACCCCCAGGGGACAGATGCTCAATACAAGAGCTGCCCCTTGGGGGTCAGTGCACTCCCACAGGGGGAGCACCGCTCAGCCAGAAGACAGACTCACAGCTGGCAAGTGCAGTGGTGGGGGTGGGAGCCTCTCCATCTTCTATGGCAGCCAGACATTCCTCAAAGGCTTTCGGACTGTGAGAGGGCACAGGCTGGACTCAAGGACCCTCTGAGTGCACACATTTCAAGCACCAGGCCCATTATATTATATCTGTATACATAAAAGCCTAAGTGACAAAACTCCTGAAGGATGGGTTGACCAGTAACTCTGATGTGCACTGACCAACACAGGCCAGATGCTAAATGCATAGGATAGGCTCCTCCTCTAGTCTGGATCGGGCCTGCGGGGATCAGGCTGAAATCAGCTACACAACATCCCCAACGGGTTCTGGATTGGTGCAGGCCAGACTGAGGGACCCCATCATGCACCAGACCTCTAGTTATATTACTAGAAACCTAGTGCACGAAACTCATGCACTGGGGTGTGGGAGGGGTGTCTCTCAGGACCAGTCAGACATCCCTTTTGCAATCCAGAACCACTGTCTCCTAACTGCTCATCTCCCTGTCTTCCTGATTCCCCCCTAACCACTGTGCCTGCCTGCCTGATGCTCCTAACTGCTCACCTGCCTGCCTGATCGCCCCTAATCACTCCACATGCTTGCCTGATTGCCCCTAACCGCCTCTACCTTGGCCCCCACCATGGCAGCTTCCTCCATAAGGACATCTGGAATAATGTCCTGAAGATATTTCAGCTGTCCAGTCTAACATATTATGCCTTTATTACTATAGATTTTATATTATCTTTATTATATTTATATATGATTATACTGAAGTGCTTGGGCTTGGTGGGAAGATGTGAGTGGAGAAGCAGAAGAGTTCTAAGATCTCGTGATTAAGTCTCAGTCTTGTAGTGCCCCTGAGACCCTGGGCTGTGAACTTCACAGGGATTCTTAGTTCACCCTGACCCCAAGTGACACATGAAGACCAAAGGGGCAATAGGAGAAACGTCTCCTTCCAGGAATTACATATTCCACACAGATCACTCCTCCTCTCTGCTTCTAGAAGCCTGAGAGGACATTGCTCAGTTCCTAAGGAGATAAAAGCCATGAAAATATGGATAAGTCCTCTGAGACTGTTCCCTTCAGGAGTTGCTCTTATCACTTGCCTGCAGCCTCCACAGTTACCCAGACCACTTCTATGATCTTTAACCAGCCCATGGTTCCAGTGGTTTCTGTCCAGGTCCACAAGTCTGGGATAAGCCTATCAGCATTCGTCTGTCCCCAGATTTGAGCCTGGCAGTTTGCCCTATGACCTCAGTCCTCTGCTGAGGACAGTCCTTGGACAGTCCTCTGTCCGAGAAAATCTATTGGTTTTCTGTTTGTCTGAATTTTTATTGTTTCAATTGGATGGGTGCTGCCTTCCTAAGTCACTAATAACCCCTAACTGTTCAACATAAAGTCTCAAATTCCATTTCTGCTCTTGAATTTCTTCCTTTCCTCTTTACATTCCCTACAACTGTCTTTCTTCCCATCTACTTCTTCTATTACAACCAAGAAACAGATTTCTACCACAATGCAAATGAGTCTTTCTTCACCAATGACTTTTCTTAGAAAATGTGGATATTTTGAGACATCTCAAAATATGAAAAGAAGTTGAAGAATGGTGCCAGAGTAACTCAGCAAAACTAAGTAAGAATTATATTCATGACAAAGTCCAGGGTACAAGCTTTCTTTTTCTTTCTGGAAGTTCCTAAGTCAGCCAATGATCAGAGGTACTGGGGGAAGAGACTGAAGCATCCTACAAATCTTTTTAAAAACGTATTTATTTATTTAATCTTTATTGTTGAGAATATTATGTCCACCTCTTTCCCCTTCATTTCCCTCTTCCACCTGTATCCCACCCTGCACCAGCCTTTCACCACCCTTTTGTCTGTGTCCATTGGTAATACATATATGCATATAAGTTCTTTGGTCAATCTCCTTCCAGCCAAGAGGTGAATCTCCTCTTTTCCTCTAAGATTGTCAGTCTGTTCCATGTTTCCATGCCATTGGTTCTATTTTATTCATTAGTTTATTTTGTTTGTTAGGTTCCTTCTTCATTTATTTTGACTTTTAGATGCAATTACTTATAGATATATATTTATTACCATTTTATTGTTAATGATTTATATATATTTTTTAAAAGAAGACCCTTCAATATTTCATGTAACACTGGTTTAGTGGTGATGAACTCTTTTAGTTTTTTCTTGTCTGGGTAACTCTTTTTAAAAAAAATACATTTTATTGATATTTTACAGAGAGGAGGGGATAGAGATAGAGAGCTAGAAACGTCAATGAGAGAGAAACATGGACCAGCTGTCTCTTGCACAACCCCTACTAGGGATGTGCCCGCAACAAATGTACATGCCCTTGGCCAGAATTGAACCTGGGACCTTTCAGTCCGCAGACCGATGCTCTACCACTGAGCCAAACTGGTTTTGGCTGGGAAACTCTTTATCTAACCTTCAATTCTAAATGATAGCTTTGCTACATAATCTTGGTTGTAGGCCCTTGCTTTTCATCACTTTGAATATTTCTTGCCACTCCCTTCTGGCCTTCAAAGTTTCTGTTGAGAAATCAGTCTTATGGGCCCTCCTTGTAAGTAACTAACTGCATTTCTCTTGTTGCTTTTATGATTCTCTCTTTGTCTATAATCTTTGGCATTTTAATTATTATGTATTTGGTGTGGACCTCTTTGGACTCATCCAAATTGGGACTCTCTGTTCCTCCAGGATTTTTAAGTCTATTTTGTTCAACACCCAGGGCAGGTTTTCTGTCATTTCAAAATCTTGCTCCCTCTCTTCTCCTTTTGGAACACCCATAATGCGAATGTTGGTATGCTTGAAGTTGTCCCAGAGTCTTCTTATACTATCTTCATATTTTTGGATTATTTTTTTCCCTCTTCTAATAGGGTGTTTTTTTGCATCCTCATATTCCAAATCACTAGTTTGATTCTCATTGTTCTCTACTCTACTGTTAATACTCTGTAAATTATTTTGCATTCCAGTTAGCATATCCTTCATTTCTGACTGTTTATTTTTCATGTCTTTGATTTTCTCACCAAGATCTTTGAAATTTTCACTAAGTCCCTTGAAGCTCTTATTAAGTTTCTCCAACATCCTTATAACCATTGTTTTGATTCTGTATCTAATAATTTGTTTGCTTTCATTTCATTTATTTCTTTTTCTGGAGATTTCTTCTGATCTTTAATTTGTGACATGTTTCTTTATCTCTGCATTTTAGCTGCTTCCCTGTGTTTGTTTCTATGTACCAGTATTAGGTAGAGATGCTATGTCCTCTGGAATTGGTAGAGTGGCCTTGTGTAGTAGGTGTCCTCTAGGGCCCTGTGGCTCAGCCTCCCCAGTCACCTGAGCTGGGCACTCTGGGTGTGCCCCCTATGTGAGTTGTGTGCACTGCCTTGTTGTAGTTGAGCCTTGATGGCTGTTGGCATCACTGGGAGAAAATGACCTCCAAGCCAATTGGCTATGAGAACCAGCTGTGATTACAGTGGAAGAGCTGCTGTGCAAGAGACACCCCTATGGAGCAGGACTTCTTTCAGTGGGGCTTTGGTGCTCACCAAGTCTGCCCTTTGAGTTGTTACTGGTGAATGTGATAGAGTTGTAATCTGGAATGGTCTGAAGCAATTCACTGGTTACACTGGCTCTGGGGTCTCCTTAGCAGTACAAAGTCAGCCCCTGCTTATGTCCTACTTGGGGCTACCAGGTACATGGTACAAAGCAATCTGCAGATGGCCATTAATTGTGTTGGGCTCAGAGGTGCCTCAAACTGTGACCCAAGGCTGGCTGCTGTAGTGTAGGGCCTGGGTCCACTTATCCAGAGCTATGGGGAATGCTGAGTGCAGCTGCTACTTGTTTGAGAGATTTTAGGAAAGTCTGAAGCCTGAGCCAGTATAGGCCATTCATAAGGAAAAGACATTGCAAACAGTTTGGGTTCAGCTGCAAATTGGGTGGGGCTGCCCTGGTGTTCTTGCCCTGATGCCCAGACAATTTAGTTCCTCCCCATATGTCCCTGGATCCTTTTAAGCTGGAGCTCAAAGAAAGTGAGTCCAAGTAAGACCATGTGCTGGCCCTTTAAGAGGAACTGCCTGGGTCTCTGGCAGCCTCAGTGACACTCAGCCACAATCGCAGCTGGTTTTTACTGCCCTAAGTTACTGGGACTTCTCTTCTCAGCTATGGAACCAGGGGCTGAAGGGCCGGGTGTGGGTCTGAGACCCCTTGCTCCACACGAGTCTGCCTCACAGAAGATAACCCTCTCAATTGAAAACATGCCACAAGTGGGTATCAGACTAACATGTTCTGTGTCCCTCCTCCCCCCGCCCTTTCCCCCACACCATTCTCAGTGAGGTTTCTTCTTTAATTCTGTAGTTATGGGACTTCCATTCAGGTGTATTTCAGGCAGTTCTGAATGATGGTTGTTCCATATTTTGTTGAAATTTTTATGTGGGAGGAGGGGAGTACCACATTTACCTACACTGTCATCTTGGTTCCTCGCCTTCAGTGTCCTTCCAATCTTAGCTGGAACAATTAAGACCTCTAAGTCATGTTTTAGTTTCATAGATCTATTTTATTTGAGACAAACAAAATTATGGAGAAAGTCTTCAAAAAGGCACTGGGAAGAAAGTAGCCTTTATACCCACAATGGGAAGGAGGCCTCTGTGTTCCTACCCACAACACATACTGAGCAACCATTTGCTGAATGAGAATAAGTGATTCCATCTCACTTTAACTTCTACAGCCACTACAAATATAAATTATGTTCTGTATAACTGGGATTGGCATTTAATTGTATTATGTAGCCAACACACAAGACATATATACATGTAAATCTAAAATTATATATGGAGTGAAACTTTGTTACAGTGAACTAAATTGAGGGTGGACCTACATAGTTTTTCATGTGTGTACATGTGTATATACATACATGAATGTGTGTGGATAAATGTATATGTGCGTAGACATATACACACAGAAGCACACATACACACACAGAAATGGGCAGGGGAATGCATAAAGGAAACATCCATCTTAGAATAGGTATTGGCTACCTACATGACATATTACTCTTGGTTATATAACACACATCAACAGAGGCTATGGTGTACTTCATGCAAAACCAAAGCAAAAGGCAGTCAATCTGAATCTGACATCAGCATTCTGACTTTGATAGATGTGTGTGTTTTCCTATAAAATTAAAACTACCACAGAATTTGAAATGTCAACTACCAATGTTGAAATTCAAATGTGTAAATATCATCTATCCAGCTTATATTTTAAAATAAAATGTTTTAATGACATATCCCTGATACCATTTCTGTATTTTTAAAATAATGGAAGAATTTTATGTATATATTTTAAAACACATTGTAGAACAAGAAAGAGAATAAAGCTAGTGACCTAGCTGAATTCCATTGTCACAGATTTCCTAAGAGAATTTGTACCTTTTGAAACAAATTCCTTTTATGACTAACACAGTTCAAAAGATACATTTTCTTTAGAAATTTAATAGGAATTCATTCTAATGTATTTAAATGTTAAAAGAATGACAAAATGTGTTACTTCAACTCAAATAGTTTCACCTTTTCTAAGATGTTTCTATACACCAATGAGTCAAAAACTGTAACTAAAAACTTTCCTTACATTTGAAAAATATCTTAGTTTCCAAAAGACCTGTCTCCTGGCTGAGATGAAAGGAATGGGGAGTTTAAAAGACAGCCATCAATGTTGCTTCTGCCCAAGGAGACATTCTAGCAACATCTTTTTGGCTATGTCTCCTTGGGATAGAATAACAAAAGCAAAAATGAACAGATGGGACTCCATCAATCTAAAAAAAAAATTGTATAGTGAAGAAAACCATCAACAAAATGAAAAGGCAACCTAGTGACTGGGAGAAATGATATATCTATCTGATAAGGGTTCATTTCCAAAATATATAAAGAACTCACGCAACTTAACATCAATATAACAGTTGAAAGATTAACAGAGCAGAGAAAACAGCATGTGCAAATGGCCTGTGGCATGTAATGATCAAGGCAGTGTGCAAAACTACTATGGCTGGAAAACAGAGCTACAAACAGGACTCACATGTTGTAGATGTTGGTGAAGAATTAGGCTGGTGACATCTGGGATGCTGGTCCTCAGCATGAAACCCTGGGAAGGTCTCTTTGAGGACAAACAGAGGGCAGAGTGAAAAGCTGGACCCGCCTTGGGGGCATGTGGCCTATGCAGTTCCACAGGGTCCCATTCTCAGTTTGCTGCAATGCTGTTGCCACGCTAATGTTTTAGTAATTTTTAAGCCTCACAAGTGGTGTAGTCAATGTTATCACAGGGTAAGCGTGGGCTAAGGGAGACAATTGTCTACAAAAGAAATAACTGGCAGGTTAACATGAGCATAAAGGGAAATTATTTAAGAGGAAAAAAGGCAATAGTTTGTAGTAGATGAGCATATTTCATAATTCAAATTATAATTAATTGAAATAATAAAGAACAAAGTATGGAAGAGGAAGGAGAGTAGAAAGGAGATGCTCAGAAAAGCCAGTTTCCAACCATGGGAATGGCATTCTCTTTCCAGGACAAAATGCGCAGCTCCAATCACCATGCTTATCTCCTTAAAAACAGCGGACATAATAAATTAAATTAAATTGATACATTTATGAAAAAAAATGTCAGATAGTAATAGTTGCCGCAATAAAATTGACCCCTTTCCCCTTCCCTCCTTGCCTGCAGAGACCTTATTTGGTCCATTGAGACCCCCTCCTTACCTTCCCGGACCAGTGAGGAAACCAGGGCAAAGCCTCTCCCTCTTTGGCTCTGCGTTTAGCAAGGGGCTATGCCAATGCTGACCAATATGCTGCGATGGCTGGTCTACTGAAGGCTTCTGGGATACTTCCTTGTTACTGAAGAAACAAGTCTAGCGTCTCCTCTCCTCGTCCACTTGACCTTGACACATGGCCTTGGAATGAAGGCAGCCATCCCGACAGCATAAGAAGAGAGGAGCTTAGGACCTCAGGCAGCAGGGCAGTTAAAACCCGCAATCAGCTGTTGAGTGACAGAGCCTCCGAGCTTCTGCTCCGGAATCCTAGGTTCTCTTTGTTTAATCCCAGCAGATGAACATCCTTGAGGTCAGAGGCTACGGTGTTCATCTTTTTTTTTTTTTTTCTCTGAGCAGCTAACACAGGATCAGAGCTGTATCTTATTTGGTGAAAGATGAGCTAATGCAGGAGCTAGGGAGTATATGTAGCTAAACTATCACTAGGTATTTTCATAGGCAGTACTGACCTACTTGTGTGCCATCCCTACCTTCCCACTATATCCCATTTAACACAGGATCGTTATGTGGAATAGAAAGTGGGTATTTTTGTTTCAATGAATCATAAAAATCTAGCTTTGGAGTACTTTTGAGGATACCTAGTCTAATTAAATGAAGTGCTATTAAATGTTAATTAACATGGGCTTTTAAAAATTAATCAGGTCCATAACCAAAACCGTGCTTAGCAAGTGATCATACACATACACACAAAAATGAAGTTCTCTAGTAGCTTCAAACGATCTATATAAAAAGGCTTCCGTATAGTATTTTTTAAAATTATTAAAAAGGGAGACCTTTACCTGTGCCTATGTTTCCTAGTCAGAATAGAGGTGGACACAGGTTCCACGTTCTGGAGAGATGCTGAGGGTACATGACAATTTACGGGTACAGAAGGAGAATAAACATTTGAATTTGTTGAAATAAAAAATGACTACACCCACCAGGAAAAAAACTTCAGCTAAGTTTACAATGTTAGGTAAACAGTAGAAATGGTACTCATTCAAATGCATGTAAAATGGATAAAAAACACCTAACATAAATTGCCGGGAGCCATAAAAACAAGAGTTCAGTTTCACTTCCTGGTCAGCCCCTCTTCCTAAGAAAGCGCGCCAAGATTGCCCGCAGGCGCCAAGATTGCCCGCCAAGATAGCCAGTGTTCCAACAAAGCCCCTGGGCGCGCCAAAGGCTAGAAGAACCTCCCACATCAGAATAACCAATCAGCTAAAGACATGCCCAGTCCCCAACCAATCACCCCATGACAATCCCTTACCCTGTCCCTCCCCTTCCGAGCCTTTAAAAACAGTTACACTTCAATAAAAAAGCGAAGGCTTGATCGGATTCCTAAGACTTGCCTTCCTTCCTTGCGTCCCTCTCTTGTTTCATTCTCCTAGGATTCCTGCGTGCCCACGTTGTTGCCCCGCAGGCCGGGGCAATAAATCTCAATCCAATTTCTTCTCTCAGCTAATAAAACATGCTAATACAAGCATTAATAATAACGTTGCAGAACTTATAAAAATAAGAGTTTTGAACATGACATTACACAACTGCTTTCTGAGAGTAGTCTGATGAAGGCTCAGAGTGCACAAACACTGTCAAGAAGAACACGCTGACAATTTTCCAGGCCTTCCCTAGCCAGGATGTCTTTAAATTGCAAATGCAAGTTGCAAACTAGGCATTAAGGCAGATTTAGGATAGAGATGCTGAAGATTAAATGTATTAGATGAGAAGTAACAGTAACTTGTGGAAAATTAAAGTAAAAAAAAAATGACTTTCCTAAAGTGATAGAAACACGGGTCTAAAAGACTTTCTAAATGTATGTTATCTGGGTCTATATTAACCAAAAGTGAAAGACATGGGTTTTACATGCATTAGTAATCACATGTACACACAAGTCCCCAAATTGAAAATAACAGTTTTACAAAGTATTAGATTCATTGTATTTTAGTGAAGTAATTCGACTAAGCAGCATCAGATGTATTAAAAGTTAAGTGTGAAGCCAACTTTCAATTAAGTTCTATCAACAAGGCAACCTACAATGTTCATTAGGGTTAAAAACCCAAGGAGATATTCTATATCATTTTAATATTTCTGTCCTTGATTCAGAAAAAAAAAAGTTGTCAGGCAATGGAATAGCAGAATGTAGGCGGTTTCTCACTCAGATTAAATATTCAGAATCGGTTATCAACTCTGTAGCTAATGAACTGTCCGAGGCTCTCGGGTCACAGTCCATAAAGAGGCTATAAGAATCCTCACTGAACTTTAATATGCAGTCTACACAAATGGGTTTAGATTAATAAGAAATTGAGCAGCTCATTCAACCAATGTTGACAAATGTGCAGAATCCTCTGAAATTAATGATCATTATTTGTTTAAGTTAAAGTAATGACATGGTTCAAAATTCAGGAGGCACACAAAGGCCCTATTAGAAAGTCTTAACATGAAATTCTCAGACCGGCAATTACTGCCTCTCCCACAAGACACACGCAGCCATCTCCTGTATTTAAATTTAGGTCTATATTTCCGCACATTCAACAAAGATGTATAAGTATTCTCTGTCTCCCTTTTATACAAATAGTATATACGGATGGTACAAAACCAGTCAACACTGCTGGCATATCGTTTTTTATAATTGGGAGGTTATCCCACAATTGTACTTAGAGACTCCCTCTGTTCTCTTCAAAGGTGCCTATTCTTCTGGAGATCGGGCAAATGCGAATTATTCAGCCGCTGTTCTCTTGGACACCTGGGAATATAACCACAGAAATATTCTTGGATATATTGTGTGCATGGAATGGAATTTAGTTAACTACTGTCTTTTAAAGGACATTGAGTTTGTTTCCAGTGTTGTGCTATCACTAATAAGGAGAGAATCAATGTTACTCTGTGTCCTCTTATACCTATTCCGATGTGTTCATAGGAAAATTCTTTGGGTGCATGATGATACTTTCAGTATTAGCCGCCCATTGCCCTCTGGCTGTGCACGCAAGCACTGCCACACTGGAGAGGGATTCATTGATCACATCTTTAGCCGATTTTTCTATTGAATTCTTTACCTTTTCTCACCAACTTACACATGCTATATATATATATATATATATATATATATATATATATATATATTAGAGGCCCGGTGCATGAAACTCATGCATGGAGTGGAGGGGATTCCCTCAGCCCCGCCTGCACGCGCTGCAATCCGGGACCCCTACACCTTTTTCTTATCTAGCTAACCTCTTCACATTTAAGAAGATTAACTGAAATATCACCTACTCTAGGAAATTCCCTTTGAATAAATGTATTTACAATCTGTATTAAATATTTTCATTCTTATTCTTTAACAGCTACTTAGAGTGGATTCTATGTGGTTTTCATTCTTGTATCTGAATTTTTTCTTCTTGCTCTTATAATAGCAAAGCTTATCCAATTTACATTTGCCCTTCAAGGGCTTATATTTGGTTCAATTTCTAGTTAGCTCCCTGATGTTTTTTTTAAGCAATAAGTTTGGGTAGTTATAGTAAGACTCACTTGTAATCAAGCCTGTAGGTCTTTCTACCTAAATATTTCTATAATACCTATCACTTTATCATACCAGAGATTGTATTCATTTATAGAAAGTAACAATAAATGTTACCTGATCATTTGATCTAGTAATGTTTTATAGTAAGATGTATTATTCTCATAATTTAACTATTACAAAACTGAGGCATACATAAATAAATTACATTGAACAAGAAAGAATGACTCAAATATCAAAGCATAGTACACGTGGGGCCTCCCTGTCCTGTGCCTCAGACATAACAGCATAGCACACAGTTCACGTGGAGCTCAGCTTCTTTAAAATAGGAGGGGAGGCCATACTCATGAAGCAGCTACTTCACACATGGTATTTATTTAATTCACAGCACATACTCTGTACTAATTATTGGAAAATCATCCTAGCAATTGCCTCTATTCCTCTCTGTATTGTTGCCTTACATGCTGATGTTATTACTGCGCTTTTATCATCCACTCGCTCTAATAAGGTTGTGAATTATTTAAATGAAGAGGTGATGACTTGAGCTTGTGTTTTTCTGTCCTAGTGCCTAGACAAATACTCCAATGCCCTCCAGTCCAAGTGGCTGAGATGAGAGGCCGCCGCTGCTGGAGACCTCTGGTTGTTATCTAAGGGTCTCGCTTGTTCTGGGCCTTTTTAGAGGGGTGAGGAGGGGCTGAGGAATTTGAGGAAACCCTGGCAGAATACTCCTCCTAAAAGATTTTGCTAAGCTGGTGACCAGGACCACCGGGCATTTGTTCAATTAAAACCCGGACACACAGCAGTAACAAAGGCACTGTCTCCTACTGCTACTGCGTGGGGATCAAACCCCAGCCTGCAGGAACTCACCCCCTCAGTCAGGACCAGGCTGCTGGGTGGACCTGGGCTGGTGCTCCTAACTCTGGGCAGAGGGAGACTTCCTGTGCCTGCAGGCTACAGGCCCGGACTCTGCACCATATGCCATGGAGGTTGGTTAGTTGAGAGGCTTCTTCTCCTGGGATTGCAGGGGAGCTTGGCCAGGCTTTTCCTGGCCTGTTTGCCCCTTGATCTCGGGGCAGCTTGGCGTGGCCTGTTCACCTGGTGATCACAGGGCAGCTTGGACCCAGGCAGGTGGCATCGGGAGCCACCTGTTCAGGTCCAAGCCACCTGATACTGCCTGCTTGGATCCCCATCTCAGCTTGGATCCATCCCCTGTCCAGGTTCCCACTGCAGCTTGAATCCTGTCCGCAGCACAGGGCCTCTACGTGTGCCGCCTGCATATGCAAATTTACTCACTATCTTTGCGGGGTTAATTTGCATAGCACTCTTGATTGGCTGTGGGAGTAGCGAAGGCACTGTCAATTAACATTTTTCTCTTTTATTAGTGTAGACTAGAGGCCCAGTGCACAGATAGGGGGGGATCCCCTCCAAGGAGTAGCTGGGCCCATGGGGTGAGAGACAGACACAGAGGACACCATTTCACCCAACTATGGGGTGGGCTGGCCTTCACCTGCCTGACCCCACCCAGGAGGGACCGACCAGGGTGTCCATCTCTTCATTCTCCATCCTTCCATCTGCGACACATGTCGCCCTTGCTAGGTGTCCCCCAAAGTGAGTTCAGCTCAATCTCTGATGGAAAAGACACAGGGGGGTGTTCCCCCTCCAGTGCCCCCTGATTCCCAGCCACAGGACCTGGACGCCAGGACCTGGTTGACAGTGGCCACAGCGGCAGAACACCGATCTGTTTCAAGAAAAGCCGGGAATGAAGACTTTCCTATGAGCCCCTGTTCCAAAAGGTGGCAGTTTATTCACACTGTGGCAGAGACCCCTTCAAGAGTAATGCAAGTGTAAAGTCAGGGCCAAACTGGGCCATTTCCTCATCCAGTCTCTCCGAGGCGCATGGGCAGAACCAAGTCTCCGCTCTTCGAAGGACACTTACGGGTTTTATTTAAGCCTAACTGTCTCCATTCCTGTGCTTTGGAAGGTTTTCATAGTCAGATAAAAGGACACACAAACTGGGGCAATCCTCTGGAGATACAATGGTCCAGGTGCACCCATGTGACTAAGACAGTGCCCTCAGAGGACAGGGGCAGACAGATGGGGAGCAGGGAATTCTGAAAACCAAAGCGGTGACAGAAATGCTAAGCCTTCCGTTCACGTGTCTGCGCCCCCATCCTCAGGCAGCCGCAGGCCCGGCATCTTCTGGGGCTTTCCACCGATGCCCGGCAGGCTGCCTGGGCCCTGCCAGGCCCCAGCCACCCCTGGGCCCGCTCCCGCACGTGGCCCGGTCTCGGGGCCACACCGGATGGCGGGGAGATGCCCTCCACAGGCCGTAGCAGCGCCCTGTCCGCACCCGTCCGCGCCTGGGCCTGGCCCTGCGTGTAGGCACCCGGCACAGGCCCGGGCCCCCGGAAGGGGCAGGGGACTGCCCTCTGCAGCCTCAGGACCGCTGCTGGGTGACCCCAAAGCCTTCGCGGCCTCACAGCCAGCAGAACCGCTCCGTCCCTTTCCAAGGTGACCTCCTCGCAGTCTTTGTTCCTCAGGGTGCAGGAGGTGAGCACCCCCACGTCTTTGTTGAACAGCTCCTTGGCCACATGCCTGAGATGCACCAGGTGCCCGTCGGAGCTGGCCCCTTCGTGGAGCCTCACCTCCTTCTCCTTCACGTCTCCAAACAGAGTGTCCACGGCGGCGTCCTTCGAGGCGAGGTCACTTCGCCCCATTGTCCGGACAATTTCACCTGAGGGGAGCCGCAGTCAGCACCCCGGAACTGTGCAAAGCTGTGGGGACGTTTTCTAGAGGGTCTCCAGTGTCTTGTCATAACACAGGGCCACAGTGACGTGGGAGATCTTGTCTGGGGACAGGTTCTCCGTCTGTCAAGGGAGCCTGGATGTGCTGGGGAGACGTGGCCGTGCAGAGGTGGGGGTGATGGGGTGACCTGTCTGCATATCAGACCCAGCGGGCAGGCGGGGGTCAGCATGGGTAGCTGGGGCTCTTGGCAGCCCCAATGCACAGATTCCTTCCAACTCTCCAGGATGCTGACGTCCGCAGCTGTCTTCATGTCAAAGACAGTGCGCCCCAAGGCTTTGAGAAAGCCACAGAGCCTTCTGGATGCATCAGTGACACTGAGGCTGAATTTAGCAGCAAAATAAGGCAGAGACTGAGGACACGCGGACACTGCCAGCACCCTGTGCTGTGAGGTATCATGTTTCTAATTAAGGTTCAGAATAGGAAGAAGTCCTTGGTGCTCTGCTGAGGAACTTGGACTCCTTCCTCTGCGGTCACACAACCGCCACACGCCAGGCCGTCCCTCAGAAATGCCTTGGCATCGGCCAGCTTATGGACTCTCCCTCTCTCCGTCTCCTGAGCCGGACTCCAGACGTTGACTACAGCATTCTCGTGGTCGTTGGTTTTTGGTTTTGTACTGCATTCCCTCCGTGTGCTGTGACCACACTGCATCTGGAGCCGGGCGGCGGGGCTGGCTCCAGTGACCGGGAGAGCAGCCAGTCCCTGCTGGTGCCGCCTGGTGCTGCTGGTGGCATCCTCTCTTCCTTGTGGAGCATCAGGATGGGAAGTGGCTGCAGTGCCCGAGACCGGGCTCCATGAGGCTGGCAGCACTGTGGGGATCATGCTGGCACTGCTGGTCTGTGGTGCCTGGCCTGTCCTCTGGAAGTTGTACCTGCAGGACTACTAAGGAAGCCAGTCCCCAGTTCTGCCCGCCTCCACCACTGACTGATTGGAGTCTGAGGGACGGGAGGGGGACCAAGAGGCCTGCCTTCCAACTGCTCAGCCGTGCCACTCCCTCCGTTTCCCTGTTAGCCCTGACCAATGGGAGCCTGCAGGCTGGGGGAGGGACCACGTGGTCTGCCTTCCACCTGCTCACCAGTTGCTGCTGCCACAGATTCACTGGAGCCTGAGGGACCCTGCTCCCCTGTTAGCCATCCCTGATCAATGGACTCCGGCCGGAGGATGGACCGGTCATCGTTTGGTTGTTATGGACCTGGCTTTTTATATGTATAGACTAGTGGCCCGGCGCACTGATTTGTGCACACTGAAAGGGAATTAATCAGAAGCAATATTTCAATGTCGCTTCGCCCTTTCTCTATAATAGAAGTGTCAACCAAATTCATGATCAACAATGACAGATCGAAACACATGCGTGCAGTTGGTGCCAGCAAGAACTTAATATGTGTCAAACATACACAAGTCAACTTAGCCATATATATATATATATATATATATATATATATATATATATATTCACACACACACACACTGAGTGGCCAGATGATTATAACTCTGAACAAATAATAATCTGGCCACTCAGTGTATATCTGATATAATAAAAGGTTAATATGCAAATTGTCCCCTTGATCTGGAAATCAACCAATAGGCAGGTCAGCCAACCACCCATGTCCCCTCCCCCCTGGCCAGGCTGGCCGGACCCCCACCTATGCACAAATGCACAAATTCATGCACTGGGTCACACACACACACACACACACACACACACACACACCCTGAGTGGCCAGATTATTATGCCTTCAGAAATCATAATAATCTGGCCACTCAGTTCATAAACATGTTTTTACATATAATCATTTTTCTAAATTTTTCTGGTTTCTTATATTTTCTTTTAATTATATATATACTAGAGGCCCGTTGCAGGAAGATTCCTGCAATAGGGCTTCCTGCTGCTGTCACCGCCCAGCCTGCTCCCCTCCTTTCTCCTCCTTCTCGCTTTCTTGCTTTTGCACAGCTTCACTTCCTTCTGCAGCACTTGGCTTTTTTCTACACTGTCTTCAGTCTTCACTCTGGCCTGGATATGCAAATTAACTGCCATCTTGGTTGAGTTAATTTACATAGTCACCTTGATTGGCTGGAGGGTGTGGCTTGTAGGCATAGTGAAGGTACAGTCAATTTGCATGTTTCTCTTTTATTAGGTAAGATAGAGAGAGAAATATATATAACATCTTATATAATAAAAGGGTAATATGCAAATCAACCAAATAGGAGAACAACCATTTGCTATGCCATGCACTGACCACCAGGGGACAGATACTTACCACAGGAGCTGCCCGCAGCCTGCAGTTCCTGATCACTCAGGGCCTGCCAGCCAACCTCTCAATCCCTCCCCCTGGCTGGCCAGCTCTGATTGCCAGAGGGCAAATGGGAAACCAGGAGTGGGTGGTGGCGAACACGGGGGTGGGGGGGTGCCAGGCCAAGGCTTCTGACCCATTGGTCTCCCCACCTACAAAGGGCAACCAGCGGCAGGGGTTGGGGCAGGCGAGCAGGCAGGATGGCCAACCTCTTGGTCCCTCTTCCTGGCTGGCAGGCTCTGATCACTTGATGGCTAAAGGGGAACGAGGGATGGATGGCAGAGGAGGGTGAGGCCAGCTTCTGGCAGCCAGGGAAGATGGCCCTGATCACAGGCCAAGCCTAGGGCCTGTATCCATGCATTAATTTTGTGCACTGGGCCTCTAGTATACTAAATTTTATATATATATATATATATATATATATATATATATATATATATATAATGTTATATAGCATATGATGTTTCTCTATTTATCTATCATCTATCCTATATAATAAAAGCCTAATATACAAATTGACTAACCAGAAGAATGACTAGCAGAATGACCAGCTGTTATGATGCACAGTGACCACCAGGTGGCAGATGCTCAATGCAGGAGCTGCCCCCAGCCTGCAGACCCCTAGCTGGCCAAGGCGGGTGCCAGTGGGCCCCTATGTCCCCATTCACCCATCAGTTGCCCCACAGATTGGCAGTGATTGCCGGCCAGGCCTAGGGACCCATGCACAATTTTCATACACCGGGCCTCTCCTCTATTTGTATCACTCATGTTGGAATGCTGAGGATTTAAAGTATTGCATATACTTACAAGTTTACTTTTTCCAGGAAGACATAGGATTGCTCCAACATCATTTATGGCATAATCCATTAGACTGAAATGTTACTGTCATTTTATACTAAGTTTTGGTATGCATTTGCTCTATTTCTGTTTACTTTTCTTTTGATGGCTGTTATTTGGTTATTGGGTTTTTGATGGTGTTACACCAGTCTATGTGTATGTATTATATTCCATTCCTTAATGACTGAAGCTTCATAATCTCAGTATCTAATTATTAGCTTTCCTCATTACTCTTCACTCTCAGGTTTTCCTTTAAGTTACTCATTGTTTCTGTTACTTGCAAACAATGCCATCAGTTACCACAGCCACCCCAATGGAGTTTTCCTGGGTACATGTCAATTTCAGAGATGAATTTACAGATAAGCAGTCTCCAGGTGGAAACTTGACCTTCCAAGTGCACAGAGTAACCTTCAAACAGGTCCTGCACATTTCTGTACATTTATTTACAATAGTTGGGCTTTGCTAGTAGAGTAAAAAGGAGTATTGTCTATCTTTCTTAAGCAACTGTTTATTTTTTAGTTTATTTTTTAAATATATTTTTATTGCCAAAACCAGTTTGACTCAGTGGATAGAGCGTTGGCCTGTGGACTGAAACATTCCAGGTTCGATTCCGGTTAAGGTCATATACCTTGGTTGCAGGCACATTCCCAGTGGGGAATGAGCAGGAGGCAGCTGATCAATGTTTCTAACTCTCTATCTCTCTAACTCTTTCTTTTTCTCTGTAAAAAAATCAATAATATATATATATATATATATATATATATATATATATATATATATTTACTGATTTTTTCACAGAGAGAAAGGGAGAGGGTAGAGAGTTGGAAACATCGATGAGAGAGAAACATCAATCATCTGTCTCCTGCACACTCCCTTCTGGGTATGTGCCCTCAACCAAGGTACATGCCCTTGACCAGAATCGAACCTGGGACCCTTGAGTCCACAGAATGATGCTCTATCCACTGAGTCAAACTTGCCAGGGCAAGCAATTGAATATTAATAAAAAAGTTATTTATTTGCTCAGTTGATTATTATTTATAACAGCTTTTCTGTGTGTTTTCTTAATATCTTTTCAATTAATTGATAATTTGAAGAGATGATAATTGTGTACTTAGAAAAGATTTTATATACATATATATGTAAAATATGTAAAATATGTATATTTTACACATAAAATATGTAAAATATGTACGTAAATATGCAAACATGTAAATATGTAGCGTGTTTTATATGTAAATATGTAAGTATACATAAATAGCATATGTGTCATCATATTGTTATTTATTTAGGTATATTTTATTTATTTATTTATTTATGTATGTATGTATGTATGTATATTTGGCCAAAGTACATTCTTCTATTAGCTTAGCCAACTTTTTTCTTTCAAAAAACTATCTTTGATATTTCTTTTAAGAAATGTTAATGTTTTTCTTTTCTCAATTCATTACTTTCCAATTTTTTCTGCTTAATGTTTCCTGCTTTTCATTTCATTTTTCATACATTAGATGCTTAAATTATTATCTCATTTATTTCCTTCTTGTATATTAACATACATGTTTAGAACTCTGAGTGATTCTGTGTTTGCTACCTCTATTCCCACAATTTAGATGGTAAGCATATCCATTTTATTAAGGTGCTAGCATGTCTACAATATTTTATTTTAGGTTTACTTTTTTAAATAGATTTTTAACAGGTCATGTTTTAATATTTTAGTATCAAAGTGATTTAAGTCTCACTTTGTAATATCGATTTTGTCCTTCACGTGCTATTAGAGAATGTTTTCTACTTTCCTTGGTTTGTTGGGACTGATTGTCTTGAAAACATAAGATGTTATCAAGCCCTATTAGTTTTCCATTGATATTAAAACAAAGGTATATTTGATCTCTTTATGTTACAGCAGTATAGAAATGTTAATTTCATGTGCCTATGTAGTTATATTATTTAGATATTTTTATTTTTGTTTATTTTGTCAGGTAAATTAAAGTTTTTTCACTAATTTTATGATTTTATTTTATTTAATTCCATCTCTATATGAACCATCTCTATATACTCTGACATTATAATTGTATGTCAATTAGTAGTTATTGGCATTAATTGAACATTTGGTGATAGAACAGTCACAAGCCTTGATATCTGTTACTGACATTTGTATTGTCTATCTTCGCCCATGTCTTCATTTTATGCCCATTTCAATCTCTGAGAACCACCTTATTATGGAAGTACTGTTCAAAGGTCAGTACTGGGCTTTGATTTGTGATAAAATATAACTCGTTTCCTTTTAATAGTTACACAACCCACTTTTATTTATTTATATCACAGATGTTTTTCTTGATTTCAGCAGTCCACTTTAATACATTCTGTCAGTTCTAAGATGCACCTCTTTTCATGTTTTCACATCTCTCAAGTTGGGATGCATTATTAAAATCCATGCAGTAATACAGTTATAAGCTTCTTGTAATTGCTTTTGGTTAGAGGTGGCTACCACCGCAGTGCCTGCCAGTGTTTCTGTGGGATTCTGGGGGAGGGGGTGGGCACGAATGGATATCGCAGGCAGCAAACCCCTGAGGACCATATGCCCACCGGCTGAAGCCTCCTGTGGACCACTTTACAGAGAGACCCAGAATCTGCCAGCATCCAACAAACCAATGGCGTGAGCAACCCTGGTGCAGGAGAAACCTGAAGATTGTTGAGACTTAAGATCTATAATAACAAAAGCATAATATGCAAATCAACTGAACGACCAAAGAGCAGAACCGCCATCCGGATGACCGCACCATGACACACACTGGCGCCAGGCCAGCCAAGGCGGGTGCGATGTGATTGGTTGGGTGGGTGGCCCTGCCATCTCCCAGGCCGCCCTCTGCAGGGCGATCCATCACAGAGCCCTGGCCGGGTGACTCCCTCTGCCCTGTGACTAACCACCCCAAAGAGGGAGAGGGAGGCCCAGGCTACCAGGGGCCAGCTGGTGATCGCCCACAGAGGGGGAGGCCCCGGCCAGCCCAGGGACCACACCCCACGCCCGTGGACTGCAGAGAGAGGCCACAGGTAGCGGAGGGGCTGCAGCACCACACAGATGGCAAGTGGTAGCAGTGGCAGGGGCGGAGCCAGCTGCCAGCAGCTGGGGGAAGGGAAGCCTGATAGGCCCCATCACCTGCCAGGCCGAGGGGTCCTGATTGTGAGAGGGCACAGGCCGGGCTTAGGGACACCCCCCCCCCCCGTCCCCCAATACACAAATTTCCTGCACTGGCCTCTGCTGTAGCAATAATGAGTCTCACACCTTTCTACATATTCCAGGGGTTCTTGCTGCTCTGTGTGTGGTAACTGCTCAGAGATGCAGATTTTAACATTTTTGGCAAGACGGCACATTTTTATCTGCTAGGCTATGCAGCCACATTTATCTTTAGTAGTATTTTTTTTCTGTTTTCTACCTTTTATGTTTATTTCTACCTTTTAGTTTCTGCATTTTTTCTTGCTGATCTATGTGTTTAGGAGAGAACAGAGTTGGGGTCCACGTGAGATTTATTTCCCCCTCCACAGTTTTGGGTTAAGTTTCACTTAGCCTTTAGTTCTTAACAGCTAATGGAGGCGGGCAACTGGTTTTATTTTCATGATCCAGAGATTCCTTATTTCTGCGGAGGAGACAGGTTTCTTCCTACAATATGGCTTAGTGCATCCTCCTGATTTCTCTCACCCGGCTTGTGGGAGACAGACTAGAGTCAGGAAGTGCCTGCCTCAAGCCCATGCCCACCTGAGCGCTGCAGGTGAAGATCGATCGGGGCTGGCACACTTCCCAGGAGACCCTGCGGTGGGGGTACGGAGACTGCAGGGGGGGGGGGCCTCGCTCACCGCCTCCCCTCTGTGCTGGGCCGCCTCTAACTCACCCTCACTGACTTGCGGGGTAATTAGAACTTTGTTTCCTAGTCTCCTTCTGGCCTTGGGTAATTTTCAGAATGAGAAAGAGGAATGTTTGTCCTGACTGTCATTTTTAATTAATCCTGCTTTAACCAATGAAGGAATTTAATTTAAAAACGTATGGTCGTGCATTTTTTAAAGCTGTGTCTGGGAGAGCGAAAAGCACAATTAGAACTGGGAAGGGAAGGGAAGGGGAGGGGGGTTCCGGTTGCTCTTTAGTTTCCTCGGATGCAGCGATGCCAGGACCCAGCCCGCAGTCCCCGCTTCTCACCAGCGGCCTGCGCGGTGGGCCTGGGGTGGGTCTGTCCGTCACGTCGCAGACCAGGGCAAGTGCACCATCCCGCTGAGCCAAAGGGAAGGAGAAAGGCCAGCCGGGTCTCCTCTAAATGCACAGGGTGTTCCTGAGGGAGTGTCTGCCCCGGCTCTGGGAGGTCGCTGTCCCTCCTCTGCACTGAATGGGAACCGGCAGGGCAGCGGGTGGCGCTGGCCGTGCCCCAGGCGCCGTGGCCACAGGCTCCGGTGCCGCCTCAGAAGCTCGGGCCAGTCTGCCTCCACCCTCTGGGGCCCAGCCCCCACGTCCTCAGACCCACTGGGGGGAGCGCCACCTGAGATGCTTTTCCTGTGGATGTGGTCCTTCCTCCCGAGTCACCCCGAACTGAGACGGGACAAGCGTTAGTCCCATAGCTTCAGTGGCTCCTGTCCTCCCCTGAATGGAGGTCCAACCTGCTTCCTGGGCCGCAAGTGGGGTTCCGCGGCCCCCGGAGGGCGTCACAGTGTCTCCACTCCAGCACCAAGCATGCGCGGCCCTTGTTAGAGGGCCATCTGAAGGCGCCACCGGCCCACAGGCTCCAGAGCCCCCAAACCCAGCTTTGGAATCAATAGTCTTCTTTTTGTGACTATTTATTACTGTCCCCAAACTCATCACGATCATACTATTTGCTTGAGAAATCCAATGTGGGCACAGTCACAGGTATCTAAGATGCACTGGGCCATGGCCGGGAGATTTTTGCCACTGAGAAAGGTCTAGTGCAGGGGTGGGCAAACTTTTTGACTCGAGGGCCACCATGGGTTCTTACACTGGACCGGAGGGCCGGAACAAAAGCAGCCTGACCATGCTGGCACTCTCATCTTGGGCTGCTGGTGAAGGAGCGGAGGGGAGAGCAAGAGAACCCTCCGCTCTTTCTGCTCCGCGGGCCAGACAGAACAGCCGAACGGGCCGGATCCTGCCCGCAGGCCGTAGTTTGCCCACGGCTGGTCTAGTGTCTGAAAATCTCCACCTTAAGGCGCTGGAGGCGGGGCTCCCACCTGTTTTCTTCCCCTTCTGATGTTGGATGCTTCCTTCCTGTCACATGACATGTTCCTTCACCCTCAGTGTCCGATTCAGATGGCCCTGGCCCATTACCCGCCGAGGGCCCCTGACCCCCAGGAGGAAGGGCGGAACCAGGTTACCGGACAATGACACGTGGTGAATGCAGAGTCTGCTCCCACACAAACAATAGCCAATAAACCTGAGCAATTCAAGGAAATTTGAAAACGTGGTGTTGTTTTTTCATTTTCTTGTTAGTCATGTGACTCCTATTCCTTTTATTTATTTCACATAAATCTATGCTTTTTTTTCTAATAGCTCCATCCATATTCCACGAAGTTCACTGTGTACCTCTCACCTCTCCCTGGTCCTGAACACGTTCTCTTATGGAAATGCGCATGGTCGCTGACTGAACATCGGCTGAGGGACAGGCAGGGCTGTCAAGAGCTGGAGGTCCATGGGAACCTAGTACTCCGTGTGAGAACTTTTAAATGAAAGCAGTTTGCTCTCTGACTCAACTTTTACATGAGCAGATAGTATATGCTTAATAAATATTGGTTATAGGCTTGGATGAAAAAAAGGAATAAATGAGTATCATTTGTTAAACTCAATATTTCATGGAATTTCCAGGCTTTAAGCTCAAAACAGAAAAACTAAAGCTATGTTCTGGTTTTGTCATCTTAATGCATCGCTGTTAGGTGCAGATAATTGTCACAAGTCAGTTCTGTAACTTCTGTCTCCACAAGGTCATCTATGATAATAAGCATAATATGCTAATTAGACCGGACAGCCGGAGTCCTTCTGGACGACCTTCCAAATGAGGCCTGGGCTGTGAGGGCTGGGCCGGGGCCTGAAGTTCGTGCACTGGGCCGCTAGTGCGAGAAATAATTTTACCGACAAATTAATGCGATTTGACAATAGAAGACTTCACCACTAGTACATACAAGTCCAAGACCAGGAACTGCTTACTGAGCTCAAGCCAGCACCTCGATTCCCTGGAATAAATGTTCTCTCAATGTTCTCGCTGCGAACCTCGGGTTAACCGACCCCACACCATCACAGTCTGCGGTGATGACTTCATTAGATAAAAGATGGTAACAGATGGCAAAGAATCACTAGGTAAATGATCTCCTTATTGCCACATTATGTAAGTAAGAAGCTGAACAAAAAAAAAAATAGATGTAGGTTAAAAAAAATATAAATTTAAAACATGAAAAAACGTGCTGACTCTTATCTAGAGAGAGGGGGAAGGAGAGTGAGAGAGAGAGAAACACTGAGGTGAGAATGACACCTTGGTCAGCTGCCTCCGGCATGCCCTCTGCTTATGGAACCAGCAGCCTTTCAGTGCGTACACTGACATCCAAACGACCGAGTCACACCAGTCAGAGCAAGACATGCTGACTTTTCTATTTTATCAATGTATTTCTAATAAAAAGAGAAGGTGTCAGAATTATATATATATATATATATATATATATATATATATATATATATATATACACATACAGGCCATGGAAATATATATTTATGCCTATTAATTTATGATTTGGATAAAAATTGAAACATTCAAGTAATCATAGATGTAACACATGTGATACCCTTCTCCATCCAATGGGAAAACAAAAAACAAATCAAAACAAAACAAACAAACCAGAAAAACAACAACATTGTTATTCTGAAGAAGAAAATACTAAATGGTAACTATTTTACTTATGATTGATTATTGCATTATACCCATAGTCCTCGGAAGCTCTGCCATTGCTAAGATTCTGTTTCAGGTCACATCACACAGTTCTCTCTTAAATTTCTCAGTGAAGTTTAATAAAAGACTCCTAAATACCTACATCTCTTTCTGATTAGCTATCTTGGAAAACTAATTAAGAAATCAATAAACAGAACGAGTATAAGTCAATAGGACCTCTGATAAGCTTGAATGATCTTCCACCTACAACAGCACCGGAGCCCACAATTCCGGGGAAGCTACATCTTAGCTCATTAACACCCTCACGGGGCTGTTGGATGCTATCTGGCCATCTTCTCAGCTGTTTACAGGGCAGCTCTTTGTTACTAAACTGGAACTTGCACAGTTTATTTATTTTGTGTTTATTCTCACTGGAGGATGTTTTTCCCCATTGCTTTTTCAGAGAGCGGAAGAGAGGGAGGGAAGACAGGAAGAGAAAGAGAGGCAGGGGGGGGTGCCTCCCGCCTGCACCCCAAACAGGGGTGGGAAACAAACCAAAACCCAGGCACCTTGGCAAAGCTCTGACCACTGAACATACCGGCCAGGGCTCACATAGTTTGTTTTTAAGCAAGGTTAGTAAGAGACTACATATTTTATTCAACTTAGTGTAATCTGATTAACAACTATATAGTGTGTCTAAAATTCATTTATTCTTTCATTGAGCTAACATGCATTTTGTTTGTTAAACATGCCTGACGCTGTGCTGTTACAGAGATGGAAACGTCAGAAGTCATTGGATCAGCTGTCACTCAGGTGGCAGTGCCGTGGAAGAGACGGAGGGTGAGGAGAATGATCTAACGTATTATTATAAGTGAGCAGGTGTCCTGAATGTCCCCTGACCTCAACAGAAAGCTGGTAAAGATGAAATCATCATAGTATTAATGTTCAATTTCTCTGCTTAATGGATTCCCACCTGCATGACCACAGTACGTACAATGTCCACCTCCAAGTGTCCTGATTACTTCTGAGGCCCGGCAAGCGCCCATGTGACTTCTCAACCCTCATTTGTTAGCGCCTGCTCCAGCACCCCACAGATGTGAAGGGCCTCGAGGACAGGGGGTGGGGCTCCCTCCGAGGTCCCTCCTGTCCTTGCCTGGCAGAGAACTAACTGTGTCTCTGCCCTCCTGTCTGTGCCCGAGTCCCCAGTGCTGCTCACCCTCCAGCACCCTCCGGCAGGCTGACCTCGACGGCCACAGCGCCAGCACCTGACTCTCCTTTGCAGAAATGATGACAACACCGCCATTGGCTGACTCTCCTTCCCTCTCTCCAACTCCCCCATCTGGTTCTTAATTACGCCCCCTTTGGGGCCCCACTGCCACTTCCCATCCCCTTCCACCTTCAGACCCTATCTAATAAAAGGGTAATATGCAAATTAACCGTCACTCCATCACAAAGATGGTGGCACCCATAGCCACAAGATGGAGGTGCCCAGTCCTCTCAGCCCGCTGGAGTCCCCCAGGCCCTGGGGGGCAGCCCCTGAGAGCAGGCAGCGTGAGTGACCTGGGGAATGCTTGCTTCGTCACCTCGCCCGGCTCAGGCTGGCCCCCCAGAGCCAGAGAGGATGTGGACAGGAACAGGGGGGCCGAGGGCAGGCCTGGAGAGGAGATGGCACGGGTGCCTCCTGGCTCCCTTGGAAGCAAAGTGGTGGGCAGCCTACTGAGTGCGATATCACGAGATGGGCTACTGGTATCTTTATAAAAACTCAAGCTGCTCACCTCATTTCTCTGAGCGGCTTTCCACTGGCCAGTGGGGCAGCCCCAGCTCCAGCTTCTAGTTCGGACACTGGGGTGTGTTATGAGGAAGGATATGGGACCGGCTGGTCTCCAGAGGAAGGTGGCCATGGGCCAGGAGAGCAGAGACGCTCCCCAGTGTGTGAGCCACTCCAGAGAAACGGAAGGAAAGCACCAGGGAGTTATCTATCGGGAAGAAATGACACTTTCTCAATCTCTCTTATCTTCAACTACACTATCCTAAACAAATACAGTCTTACCATTTTCTAATTTCCTTATACATTTACAGTTGAGGGTTGGAGAGTTGGCCGACTTGAGAAAAATGTACAGGTCCCAGAGCAATCAGCATCCTCCCCGGGGGTCTCTAAGATCCTGGGCGCAGTCTCAGCTGGCGCGTTTTCACGGACTCGGACTGCCGTGGGAAGGAAGGAACAAAGGCACTCTCTCCATCCGGAGTCCGCAGCGCTCCGCCAGTCTTCTCACTTCCCCCGCCCGGAGTCCGCCAGAAGTTGCTCATTTACCCCCTCGCTGCACCCCTGCTCCAGAAAGGCCACCGAGCCAGCCACTCTAGGGCTCTCACACAGCAAACCCAGTAAGGACCAGCTGGGGACACTGGGTCCTCAGTTCTCAGCTGTGTGCGGCCTCATTACACGGTTGATGGATTGATCTGTTTTCAATGCAAGATAAACTACAAATTACTTTAGTTTCGGGAAGAACCAGGCTTCAATTCCCCTCCATGTTTACTGAGTGGCTACCTCTCATCAAGCGAGCGCAGGAGGAGGCACTGCTGCCTGGGGAGGGTGGGGAAGGGACGCTTTGGGGACTCACACACCACAGTCCTGCATGTGGCTCCGGGACAGACCGGAGGGAGCAGCTAACATAAGGAGCAGGGAGCCTTTCCCGGAAGGCGCGGGCGAGCAGCGGCCGTCCGGGCGCTGTCCGGGCCCAGCGGAGCGTCTCCTGGGACGTGTGCGGGCCTGGAAGGCTGTTCACCGACACCCCGCGGCTTCAGAATCTCCTGGCTTTGAACTCTGCCATCTGAGTTTGTCATGGGGGAATCTCCATGCCTTGAATTGTTACTATCTCTGCTGGAAACAGATGCTAAATTATGGCTTGGAGAACAGGGCACCTTCAGGCCACTTGGAAGACCGATACCCTCACGTGAAGTGGAGGCTAGGACGAGCAAGCGCTCCTGAACTGGTGGAAGCCAGTCAGACCCTGCACTTAGACAAGATCGGTCTTCTGCCTCTAGTTTTCATTCTTTAGTTAAATACCCAGTTATCTAATCAAATCTACTTTTATCTCCTCCGGCATTGTTACAATAATGCCTAATTGCCCATTTATTATCTTTAACCATTCTTAAATGCCAGTGACATTTTCTAAGTATTTATTTTTGAAAAAGGTGCAAACTTAAGTTAAAAAGTAAAATATGAACTAGAGGAGCAGTCTCTGTGAAGCAGAATTGTAGGTGTCTAATGTTTTACCGAATCCCAGACGCACCGATTCCCCCTGGCAGTGAGCGTGAAGTAGGCGCTCTCTCACCACGGCTGTTCTGACTCGTGGCAAAGGAATCCGGGTGAACTGAAGCTGGGGATTTATCAGGAAAAGCCAAACACTTCCACTTCTAGTCAGCTCTTGGTACACTGTCCTGATTTTTCTCCCACTGATGAACCATTAAGCAAGATAACATAGCATTTTTCTTATAAAATTAATATAAATACTACAAAACAAAAATGTATGCCCCACCAGCATTGCGCAGCGGTTGAGCATAGACAGACCTATGAGCAGGAGGTCATGGTTCATTTCCCGGTCCTGGCACATGCCCAGGCTGTGGGCTCAGTCCCTAGCAGCAGGCGTGCAGGAGGCAGCCAATCAATGAGCCTCTCTCATCATTGATGTTTCTATTTCTCTCTCCTTTCCCCTTCCTCTCTGAAATAAATAAAAATATATATTTTTAAAAAGTACAAACAATTTAATTAAATTCTAATTTCCAATAGAGGAATTGCAAATGAAAAATAAATATATTTAATACATGTCCATTGCATTGTTAATTGAAAGTGTGATATTCCATTTTTCGCTTATATTTGGTCCAAATGAAAAAGAAAAGCTAGAAACAGTCTCCTTTAACAAACCATAGGAAATTAAATTCACACTCAGTAGAGAGAGTATATGTTTAAAAAAATCTGATGGCAATTTCCTCATGAGAATCAAATGTTTTAGAAGCATCCCTGCACTCGCCCAGGGATTCCCGGCTTCCTGGGGAAATCTGAGGGTGCACTGATCACAGCTCTGCCTTCTGCTGCTCGGGGACACTAGCCCTCCCTGAAGCAGTCCGGTCCTCACCCCCTCTCTTAGAGCACCGTGTACCGTAGAGAACTCCCCCCTGGAACGCGCTCTGTGAGAGCCGGGAGATGCACAGCTTCTTAAAGAAGCTGCAGCCAGTGTCACGGCCAGGAAGGCCTTTCCCAGGACCTGAGCACCTCTCCGACCATCCAGGAGCCACGCCGTCTCCCAGTCTCTGGGCGGGGGTGGGGGGTGAGAGCATGACTCTGCGCGTGCCTGGTTCCACATTACAAAACTACCTCCTGTCACGAGGATAAGAGGGGGTTTACTTTTCCTTTGAGTAAAGCCAATTAGCAAACACAGATGGACCCGGGTCCTCCCCCCGCCTCAGCTGTCAAAGTGCCCCTTTGTTAGGCTGAATTCAGTTCTGGTCTCTGCACCGCTGTGATAGCTTAAATAACATCTGCCTGTTTAACTCGGACCTGGCAATTTTTGCTTTGAAAGCATAAAAAGGCATACATTATTATACTGATTACCGTATGATTTGTGATAACAAAAAGTCTAATAATACTAAATGCTGAAACAAAATATAAGAATTGTGAAGCAAATAAAATATATCAGAGAAAAATATTTCCCTTTTACCAATCTCCACACACAAGTTTCTAGGCAGGGAAGGGAAGAAATTGTACAATGAAAATATCTTATCTCTGTTCTCATTCTCGGGGCCAGCATCTTTCTTTGTTGACTGATTATGGTTTCAACTACAGCAATAAAAAGCAATAGGACAATACTATGCAAATGAAATGGCCACGGAGCACAATGTGACATTACACATCTCCACAGAGGCAGGATTCTATGTAACTGATGACTGACTTCTTGCAAATACTTATAAGGTAAAGCCAGCTGTTGAGAAATGAGTCCCTGCCACAGTGTGAACAGATAGCACGTGATGTAGAGAACACCAGCACTGATGACACGACAGATGCATCCAATGGAGTCAATATCCTAGGATCAGGAGACACCAAGGCATGATGGTGCTCAGACTGGGCTGCCCAGTCGAGTCCACTGAGAAGGTTAAAAAATAATGATGCCTGAGTATGGGCTGGCTATCGGAAGTTTTTGAAGCTCCCTGATATTTCTAATGTGCAGAAATATGAGAGAATCACTGCTACAAACAAACTTGGTGTCCTGCATATATCCCTTAAATTAACCTTCTTTCCTTTTATGCCACTCTAGAGGCCCAACGCACAAAATCCATGCGCTCAGGTGAGTGGTCCCTCAGCCCGGCCTGGGCCATCTCCAAGTACGGGAGCCCTTGGAGGATGTCCAACTGACAGCTTGGGCCCGCTCCCGACATGGAGAGCTTAGGCCCGCTCCCTAGCCAGCAGTCAGACATCCTTAGTGCGCTTGCCATATGTGAGCCTGGCTTCTGGCTGAGAGGTGCTCCCCCTGTGGGAGCACACTGACCACCAGGGAGCAGCTCCTGCATTGATCATCTGCCCCCTGGGGGTCAGTGTGCGTCATAGTGACTGGTTGTTCCACCTTCGGGCCAAAACTGGATCTCTGACATCCTCTGAGGGGTCCCAGATTGTGAGAGGGCACAGGCCAGGCCAAGAGACCCCACCAGTGCGTGATCCGGGCCAGGGAGGGACATAGGAGGTTGGCCAGCTGGGTAGGGCTTATGGGAGGGCTCTAGAGTGTGTTTGGCCCATCAGGGTGTCTCAGTCCCGATTGGCCAGACCCCGACAGTGTCTGCCCCCTGGTGGTCAGTGCACATCATAGCAAGCAGTTGAACAGCCTTAGTATATCATTAGCATATTATGCTTTGACTAGAAGCCCATTGCAGGGAGATTCCTGCAATAGGGCTTCCTGCTGTGGTCACTGCCCTGCCTGCTCCCCTTCCTTCTCCCCTGCCTGGCTTGCTTGCTTCTCCACAGCTTCACTCCCTTCTGCAGCTCTTGGCTTTTTTCTATGCTGTCTTCAGTTTTCACTCTAGCTTGGATATGCAAATTGACAGCCATCTTTGGTGGGCTAATTTGCATACTTGCCCTGATTGGCTTGTGGGCGTGGCTTGTGGGCTTAGTGAAGGTAGGATTTGTTGAGTGGTTAAATGGACGACTGGAAACTTAGTGTATTAGGCTTTTATTATATAGGTCTAGAGGCCCAGTGCAAAATTCATGCACTAGAGCGGGTCCTTCAGCCAAGCCTAATGCCTCTCACAGTCTAGGAGCCCTCAGGTGGGAGGCGACCCGGTGACCAGGGGAAGGCAATGCCCCTATCACATTTCTGCTGCTGCCACTGCCAGCAGAGCAAGCTTCACTGGCCCTGGTTACCTGAGGCTCAGGTAGTGGCCCTGAGCAGATGGGAAGCTTGCCTGCACTTTGGGCCTGCTCTGGGCAACAGGGAGGCTGAAAGAAAGTCCAACTGCACCATGCGACTGCCGCCCCCCCAGCGGGGCTGAAAGAACTGTGGGACTCTGAACTGTGGGGCTGTGGGAACTGGGCACCACCATCTTGTGGCTATGAGCACTGCCATCTTTGTGACTGTGTGATGGTCAATTTGCATATTCCCTCTTTATTAGATAGGACTAGAGGCCCAGTGCACTCATGTATGGAGGGGGTCCCCTCAGCCCGACCTGCACCCTCTCCAATCCCAGACCCCTCAGGGGATATCTGAGAGTAGGACATCCCTTCTACAATTTGGGGCCACTGGCTCCTAACCACTCACCTGCCTGCTCACCTGATCTCCCTAACTGCTCTTCCCTGCCAACCTGATTCCCCTAACTGCTCTCCCCTTCCAGTCTAATTGTCCTAACCGCCTCTGCCTCAGGCCTGCCACCATCACTTTGTTTGAAAGGATGTCCGAAAGATGTTTGGTCTAATTAGCATATTACCTTTTTGTTAGTATAGATTAATTTTGAGAGGGAAGTAGATAGAAACATCAGTGATGAGAGAGAATCATTGATTGGCTGTCTCCTGTACGTCCCACACCACCCTGGGGATCAAGCCCACAATCCAGGCATGTGCCCTGACTGGGAATTGAACTCCAGGCCCTTCAGCCCTCAGTTGGAGGCTTTATCCACTGAGCAACACCAGCCAGGGCTACGCTTTCCCTTTCCACTAGGATATGTCTGTCTGCTGGAGCTGAAACACTGAAGCTGTTTCATTGGGGCAGAATGGGGTGCACTAGGCAGCTCAGGGAAGAATGGGGTGCACAGGGTTGGAGCAGGTGGAGCCCCCCAAAAGCTGGAGAGGGGCCTCATTTAATAGCCGCAGTTTCATGGCTGTGCTGCCTTGCAGTTGAGCAGCCACACTGTTGGGCTGTGCCACAGTCAGCGGGAGTTTACCCAACTGAGCTGTCTGCACGGATAGCTTGCTCTTCACCACTCCCCCCAGCTGGGGGCTCCTCTTAGGGTTTACGTGAGACCAACCACCCTCAGTTGGTAGCCCAATAGGCCATCTTGGAAGGAGAAGTGGGGAATCCTGATTTTACCTGACCACTAGCTAGTGCATCCCAATGTGGAAACCACTGGATCTTCTAGAATTCATGTTCAATTATCAGCAAAATTCTTTATCCACACCTAGAATAATGCTTCTCTTATAATTCTATGAAGGTGGTGTTTTCTCTGCCATGGTCCCTGAAACAATAGGTTTTTCCCCTCTTATTGCTTCCAGTGCATTTCCCTCAATTCTAAAACAAAACAAAACAAAACAAAACAAAAAACTCTTTTTGATGTAATCAGACATCACCCATGACTCCTCATCAATTGGTTTATCTATCAATCGCTTGGTTAATTCCCCTCCTTCCTGTAGGGTCTCAGTACACGCCTGTCACTCTCTCCAGCACTAACTCCCACCCCATCACGTCTCCCCTTTTTTATTATCCAGGTCCATCATTATGAAACTGTTTTGGCATATTTAATCAGCTCTTTACCCTCTCCCCTGCCTCATTCACTCAACATGGCAACAGGTCAAGCTTGGTTAGCACTAACTCTCACCCCTCTCTGTCTCTGCTTGCCTGTAACAAGATGTGACCAGAGAAGACGCAGCTGTGCCATCTGATGGCACCTGCACTCTCGGAGTCATGCTTGACTTCCCTCTCCTGTGCCATCAGTTCAGTCATTAGCCCTGTTGCCAGTTACATTGCCAATGCCTATGTGATTTGAGAGCTAGAGGGCTAAGGTGTCACTACTCACCACCCCACTGCTGCCGCTGTGGCCCCCACGACCCCCACTGCTCCTCCTCAGACGGCAGCAGCTTCCTGTTTCCATTCACACAGCACACACAGCTGTCCTTCCAGATAGGACTCAAACTGCTTCACCCTTCAACCAAAACCCTCCGATAATTTCCTTTCTCACTCGACATTGCCCACAACTGCCCCGATGATTCTGTCTGACCCCGCATCCTACCACTGTCGCTCTACACTCATTCCTTTCAAGCATGCTAACCTCCTTGCTGTTCTGCCAATGTGTTTGACGTGCTCTCACTTCTGGGCCGTGGTAGTCATAGAGATAAGGATCCTCTTCCCCACAGAGCCATATAACGCCTTCTCTTTAGGCCTCTATCAAATGCCCTCTTCCCACTCACTCACGTAAAGTGATAGCTTCCCTCTCCCAGCCTCCAGACCCCTTCCACCTCCCACAACATTATATCAGTGCCGCACACCAGGTGGTTCATTTTTGTTTATTTATTATCTGTCTCCCACTAGTATGCTTGTCCTCAGGTTACTCCTACACCTTGGCCCTCTAGCTCTCAAATCACAAGACATGTTTTGCAGTCTCTGAAATAGATAACATAAATAGGCATACTCAATGGTGTTTTAAACCTTTGAGCTCTTGTAAAATATTTTTCTTTTGTAGCACTAAAATGCATTACAGTGTTTATTATACATAGGTCAGGCTTAGTCAAAACTCCTAGCTTGTCAGAGTATAAGGCAGCACCATGTTTGGGGTCTAATCAAGGTGGCTTCCGGCATCATTCACAGTCACATTGCTCTCCTCGCACTGCTCCTTCCCCAGCCTCTGTTTAGCTCTCCCCTCGTGGACTGTTTCAGTGGAAACAGACACCAGGCAGGCCTGGTGTTGAATGTGCTCCTCACATCAGACATGACACTAATTTTAGGTTTCTGAAGTATTATATCTTTCCCTGCAATTAACATAATTCAAAGTACATATGTTAAGATAATGGGGAAAATACCGGTTAGAAGAAAGAGCATGGCCCTCACCCCGGTTGGCCATTATGGGCACTCGAGGGGCTTAGATGGCTTTCTCCGCTGCCCTCGTTCATCTAATGAATCCGGGCTCTTTGGTGCAAAGCTCTCCGGATGCCCGCCCTGCCTGTGACAAGGTTAAATGCTGCTGATGGTCTGCGAGTCCTCTGCATTGAAAATCTCCCCACACGCCTGCCCCTCTCTCCTTCAAGTGGCAAAACCTCTGTAAACTGAATACGATTGAGAGCTGCATACCTGGCCCTTCAGCATCTCTAAGTGCTGTATTTAACAACCCAAACATTTCATTACTTAGCTGGAAAGGCACCGGCTTAACAAAACACCAATGTCACCATTACACGAGAATAAAAATGAATTTTATGCAGCCTGACATTATACATTTCTCGAATGCTGAACCACAGATGACTCCAGAAGCTAAAAAACAATCGCTCAAACAGAGCAATTTTCTGCATTACTGCTTGACTTTCTCAAAAGAGCTAACCTTTTACATAATGGAAAGCCGTAACACAACAGTGTGACTAAATAAGATATCTCCACACCTGGCACCCGGGGAGGCGAGGCTCTCCGCCCCGGGCGCTGAGACTTCTCACCGAGCCTCTTCCTCAGCCGCGTTTCCTCATAGCACAGGGCACACTCTAAAGCCTACGTTGTGGACCATTTCCGTTTATTTACTTTACTGTCCCTCCCCTTTCTTTAGCTTTTAAAGCAAAACTACAAAGTGTATTATAGGATAATATCCTATTGCAATTGATTTTGTTAATACCTTGCCCTGCAATCCTTCCTTAATTGGATAACTGGCCTGAAAGTACTGCTCCATTAACACAGATGACCCACACCCTCCTTGTCCCATTAGAGCATGCACTGGCTGCTGGGTGTGGGTCACTTCCTAACCATGGGAATTATATGACACTGTATGTGCTCCATCCGCACCTCTGAGGAAGCTCTGCATCCCTAAGGTAGGCCACCCCATGCTTGTGGGAATGCCAGAATCTAGGTGATGAGGACTGGGACCTAAAAATCCTCCGATAACATGTTAGCTATACCCCCTCAGTGCCAGCGACAGTCCCTCTGGCTGCGAACTTCTCACCCACACACTTCTCTCCCATCTGGCGATAACACACTCGTTCCCAGAGACATCCAAGTGTGAAACACAGGTTCTCAGCACCCCTGAGGTGACAGCTGGAAATAGAGTGAAGTGAAAAATGTCCTAAGTCCACTCTCCTTTTTTATCTCATGGGATCACAACAGAAAGATTACCGCCTCCCAACAACCTTTTTTCTGTCTGTAAGAGAAGGGATACAGGACTCCTAATACATTTACACTTACGCAAACATACAGGGCGTGTTCACATTAAAGGTAGGCTTACAGCTGTGCCTATGGAAAATAATCCAGTCATTAATAAAAAACAATACAAGCATGCACTCTGTGCTTCACACACTCGCAGCTGTAAACCTGAACTCGCTGTGCATGTATGAAACCAGGAAACCTCCATGAACCCCCTGGAAAATGCACCAGCACCAATCTGGGTGCACAGACGCCAAAACTGAGATGTGAAATGTTCAAGGAGGCACTAGGGCTTTTGCACTATCATGGGCCACCATTTATTGGGTGTGGTGTTCATTATACACGTGGCACTAATTCCCAAAACAAAAGGATATCACCAAGTTTCACCAAGTTTCTTACGGCACTTCCTCTGAAAACTCCTGCTCCTGGTGCTGAAAGCACGCACGTTCTGCAGTGTCAGCCCGGAAGTAAACCAGAGGATCCGTGCCGCACAGCGTGGAGTGTCAGGGGAAGTGAGGGGATAGAGACATCACTGTGCCTGTCACTGTGCTGTTTAAAAGGCTCTTAATAACACTTCTATGTGGCCTGGCTGGCGTGACTCAATGGTTGAGCATCGACCTATGAACCAGGAAGTCATAGTTCAGTTCCCGGTCAGGGCACATGTTCAGGTCATGGGCTCAATCCCAGTGCGGGGCTTGCAGAAGGCAGCTGATCAATGATTTTCTCTCGTCATTGATGTTTCTCTTTCTCTCTCCATCTCCTTTCCTCTCTGAAATCAATAAAAATAATTTTCTCAAAAAACAATATTTCTATGTGGAAAGTTTGGCACGTTGTTCTCTGCCATAGGAGCAATTCTTATGTAACGACCTCAGAGGTCCCATTAGTGGCTGAGATTCAATGTAAATATTTTACTGTGGAAATCTCTCAGGAGCAAAGGAAGAACTACTGTTTATTCATGAGTGAGACATGAAGCCGTAGAACAGGTAGACCCTATCGTCTCATATCCTATATAATAAAGCCTAATATGCTGAGTGTCAGGTTGACTATTCAATCAAAGCTTAATATGCTGATAGGCTAAGGCCAATCAATCAACCACACGCTGTGACGTGCACTGACCACCAGGGGACAGCCGACTGGTCAGCCAGGTGCTATGACATGCACTGACCACCAGGGAACAGACACTCCAACTGGCAGGTTAGCTTGTTGCTGGGGTCAGGTAGATTGGACAGACATGCTCTGGAGCCCTCCGAGGTTCCTCCCTGGCTGGCCAATTTACCACACCCCTCCGGCCCCAATTGTGCACCGGTGATGTCCCTTGGCTTGGCTTGCACCCTCTTGTAATCTGGGACCCCTCTGGGGATGTGGAAGAGCTGGCTTTGGCCAAATTCCACAGCCAGGCCTAGGGACCCCACTGGTAAACTAACTTGTGCACCAGGCCTCTAGTGTACTGATAACTTTTTGTGGAGAAGCCACTGCAATGTGAGTCCCTGAGCTGGTAATTGAGAACCTCACTCACTAGCACAACCATCAGGGTTCAAGCTCTGTTCTCTCTTCCTCCTGATGATGCTCAACCACTGCACCTGGCAATGAGGAGACTGTAATAACAACACATTATGTAGCAATTTAATCAATCCTGATTCTACCAGCAAATGTTGGCCATGCAGTAGGAACATTTTTTTTCACATTAAGGGTAGTTTACCATAGCTCTCTCTGACTTGGCTCAGTGTATAGTGTCGGCCTACAGATTGAAGGGTCCCAGGTTCAATTCCGGTCAAAGACAGGTACCTCAGTGACAGGCTCAATCCTTGGCCCTGATCAGGGAATGTGCACAGAAGCAACCAATCCATAGTTTCTCTTTCTCTGTCGCTCTCCTCCCTCCCACTCTCTCTAAAAGTCAATGGAAAAATATCCTCCGGAGAGGATTAATAATAACAAAAAAAGAGTAGTTTACCAAACATGAATGGTTTAAATACATATTTTCTAGCATTCAGACCTCACTCAACTTTACATAAATAGCCACGACCCTGTCTCTCACATAGCTTCACCGGGAGGCTGAAAAATGCCCTGGATTAACATGTCCAGCACCTAGTCCAAGGCCCTGTGAATGCCATAGTACTTGGCAAAAGGGACTTTGCAGATGAGATAAAGTGATGGATATTGAGATGGAAGATTATCCTGGATTACCCAGATGGACTCCAAATATAATCACAAGGGTTTTTCAAGACACAGACGAGAGGTACACAACCAGTAAGAGACATAAGGATGGGAACAAGAGACAAGAGCGAGGCCAGGAGGAGCCGTGGGGAAGGAATGCAGGGACCTCGGGAAGCTGAGAAGGCAAGTCGGCAGGTATCGCTCTGGAACCCCAGAAACAACAGCCCTCACAACACTGTGACTTCTCACTTCCAGAACTGTCAGAGAGTAAGTCTGTGCTGCTTTAGTCATAATAGCAGTGCCCTTATTTTAGGAAATAGATTTACTTTTTATTTTCTTTTTAAAAATGTATTTTTTATTGATTTCAGAGAGGAGGAGAGAGAAAGAGAAAAAAACATCAATGGTGAGAGAGAATCATTGAGTGGCTGCCTCCTATACACCCCACACTGGAGATTGAGCCCACAACCTGGGGATATGCCCTGACCAGGAACTGAACTGTGACCTCCTGGTTCATGAGTCTATGTTCAACCACTGAGCTGTGCCGGCCAGTTTTTCCACTTTCTTCATAGAACTTATCCTTACTTGATATTGCCATATTTATAAATTTTGCTTACTAAATTTCTTTTCACATTTGAATATAACCTTCCTATATGGCAAAGAACGTGTCTTTAAAAAATAAATGTATTGATTGATTTGAGAGAGAAGAAAGGAGGGAGGGAGGGAGGGAGGGAGGGAGAGAGAGAGAGAGAGAGAGAGAGAGAGAGAGAGAGAGAGAGAAATGGATTTGTTGTTCCACTTATCCATGCATTCATTGTTTGCTTCCTATATGTGCGCTGACCAGGGATGGAGCCCCCAACCTTGGCGCATCAGGATGATGCTCTGACCACCTGAGCTCTCTGGCCAAGGTAGCACTTGTTGGTGCAGAAACTCCAGCACTGGGAAGAGTCCTGTAGGAAGGGCAAGATAAATGCTGAACCTTGAGCAGAAGAGGTCACAGGTGCAGAAAGACACGCATGAACATCAAACCTCGACCTTCTGGCAACTGTGCACTCTCTTGTCTGTGGTATCTGCATCATCTTTACTTCTCAGGGAACAAACTGGTGAGGGAAGACTGGTGAGAATAAACCTGTTTTCATACACATTTGGAATCTAGTAATTTCAGCTGCTTTATTGAAGAGTGTACATTTCACTGGGGTAGAAATATTAGATCATTTTATTTTTTCTCTAATCACTGTGGCACTCACCCTGTTCCTGAAGGATGTCTAGAGCAAGTTCAAGTTGAGTGCAGTGTAAACTTTAACTATCCTACCATCATTTCTCCCTGACCACGGGATCCTCCTGACTTCCTTTTGTCCCATTGTGGTCTGCTTAAAAGGAGTCTGCAAAGTGGAGATGACAGCTTTCCTCACAGCACAAATAAATAGGCTGTGAGATCCCAAAGGCACAGGTTACAAGAAGGCATTTGTAAAATGCAAGGTGGTAGAGAGTGGTGGGGCCAAGGTCGCGTTTGTGGAGCCACACTGTGGGCACAGAGGTGCCTTTCCAATAGTGCACCACCTAGGACTCAGTCTCCAAAGCTTGTCTTTTTTACCAAAGCATCATAAATTATTGACAAAGAAACAAAACAGCTTATTATCAATGGTCTACTTTTACTTCAGGTTATGAAACAAAGATTATATAGAGATGGTACAGTGACCTTTTTATAGCATAATTGCACATTTGATGAAAGAAACATGGTTTCTTATTTCCATTGAGGGTGGACTCATGAGCTGTGAATGAATGGTAAGATATATTTAAAATAAAGTAAACTTAATTTTTGCCTTTCAGAGCTCAAGTTCAAAGACCATGTGAAGGGCACTGACTGCTGGTTGACTCAGGGCAGTAGGATATCTGTGGAAACTTGCTAGGATATTGGCAACACTGACTAGATGGACTATTCTGTCTTCCCAAAGGCCGTCCTTGACAAGCAGTGTTCAGTTGAGAAAAGTTAGCATTGATTTGGGAAATTTTAGCTCTTGTATAAGAATTCTAAATATAATACTGATACCAGACTCAGTACATCTGCTACTTCCCAGTACAGTTACAAGACGGTACTAGCCAGTGGGACTAGATTTCATACAGTGTTTGTATAGCACACTTAACAAATAGCTAAGTTTGAGAAATTTTGAGATGACAGGGCAGGATTTTCTTTGACTTGCCTAGCATTTGTCTCTTCCTTTGAAAATGGTTCCTCCTTCTACTCTGCCTTCTATTTTAATGCAGCATGAAGAACTGAGATAGTGCTTCTTATACTTTTCATATAATTCTCCATAAAAGCAACTCAAAATAATCCTATATAATAAAAGCCCAGCAACCATCATGGCAGGACAGCCAAAACGGCTGCTTGACCAGTCACTATGAGATGCACTGACCACCTCTTGATCCCTCCCCGCAGCCCACAGGCTCCGATTACCGATGGTGAACAGGGAATGAGAGTGAGTGGGGGGGAAGTGGGCAGTGCCAGGCCAAGGCTCCCCGCTCTGCTGGTTGCCCCCCACACAGACAGCTACCCACAGCGGGGGTGGGGCCATCAAGTGGGCGGGAATGGCTGACCCCTCGGCTCTTCCCCCGAGCCGGCAGGCTTCCATAGGGAACTGGGGTGGATGGTGGCAAAATTGCCCTGATAGCAGGCCATGCCTAGGGACCACACTCCCACATGATTTGGTGCGCTGGGCCTCTAGTCAAAATATATTAGGCTTAAAAGCCAAAAGTTGTTTTATAACTTTCACACCTTTGTGTATCACACCACTTGCCGAGTTGCAGCTGATCAGTACTGGAGACGGACTTTAGTGGGGTCAATTTCAGGGTTTTGATCCTCTGGACACAGGTGACGGGTCCCAGGCGGAGAGCTGCCCAGAGCCTGAGCTGTGTGAGAACATCTCTGGATTGTCCCTCTGGGGTGGAGAAGTCAGTGGGAGTCTTGGGAGACTGTCCGTCACGGCCATCTGGGGAAGCTTCTGTGGGAAGACAGGAGGCAGAGCCTTGGCTGGTCCCAGCCATTCCAGGTCTCTCTCCGGTGATATAGGGACCTTTCGGTAAGACATCAATCATGCCTGTGCTCTTCTGAATTGGATTTTCATAACTTATAACCCTAAAATTCCCGAATGATAAAAAAATATCAAGACCCAAGCAACCGTCTCTCCTGGTATCAGCATATTGTATTAATGTTGGCTGTGCCATTTTTAAGAGAAAAATTTTGAATTGCTTTTGTGTTCAAAAATAAATTTTAGATACAAAAGTTGGTGCTTTCAGTTTAGAGAATAAAATGCTATTCTTTCTTCCTAGCTACTGCTCAGAGTGAATACGCTTAGTGTCAGGATGCCCTGTGAGATTACTTGACACAAAGTACTCGACACAGAATATCCCAGGTTTCCCGAAGTTCACCAGAGAACACCAGGTCTCTCTCAGTTACTCTTTGTTAAAAACAATCCTATTAAATGCAAAGGAAAAAAAAAGTAAAGAGAATTTCATTAAAAATTAATGGGAATCATTTTACTCAGACCTGTAAGGTGTTCAATGGCTGATAAACTAAGGCCCACAAAGTATTAAGATTCATTAAAGTTCACATTTCATTTTTATATTTGAGCAACATATAATTTTTGGCATTTGATCATGGCCCTGGATTTGGAGGCTTCACATCAGCTTAATGGGGAAAAATCTATTTCATATCAATTAACCAATCAAAGAATGCACATGAGTTCAGAATGGAAAAGGAAAAAGAAGTGAGGGGGCGGTGGACAAGGGAGACAAGAAGATGTCTCGCCGGTGGTCCCTGTCTCTGGTTTCCTCCTGTCTTCATCAGGCTGATGACAGATAAAAACCGGGTGTACGTGGCAGCAGGAAGGGGGTGCTCTTTTACTTCTCCTTCCTGCCACCGGGCCAAACAGCCCTCTCCTTTCACATCGTCACATTCAGTCTGGTCTCCAATAAAAGGCTGTTGCTCTCCCATTGCTGACAAAACCTTACGCCGACATCGAATTCAGTCTTCCAGCAGGAACCACGTGTCTCACCTTTCTGCGGGTGGGAGCAGGCTGCGGTGCTGTGGGTGCCCCAGAGAGGCCCTGTGACAGCCACCTGGCCAACAGATTGGCTTTCGGTGCTGAGAGATACAAATTCACCTACGTAAGTGGAATAACTGCTCCCCTGAAAGGATTCAGTCTAGTGAATGCATGTAACTGTAAGCTCTGTTTCCACAAACATGCCTGCACCTATGTTACCTACCTAGCCAGTCCTGGCAACGCCGCCCTGCCGGGTAGGGGACTAAGGGAGCGGGCATCCTGGCACCGGCAAGTGTCTACCTTCGGTAACGGATGGCACTAGTGTGAGGCTGTTTGTCAGGCACTTTATGACTATGATGTAGTGTAGGAGCCTTCATATAGGTTGAAATTCTTGCCTTTTTATTTCCCCAAATATCCAATGGGTTTTCATGATAATTTGTACGTGAAACTGTCATTCCGCTTGCTGTGTAGTTCTGTCTACAGTAATGAATAAACTGCGCACATGGACACTAGCCCTGGTCATGTGACAGGGATATTTCTCACTGACCGATAAAATCATCTTCTCAGACACATGGTCCATCACTGTAAATCCACCAAGCTAATGGAAGCCTCTCTCACAGGTAGTGGCCTGTCTGCTCTCCACATGGACGCTTTTGCCTTCGATGTCTCTCTTTCATATACACCCTTTCCCTTCCCGCTAATAACAGAAAGCCATCTTAAACTCTCCTTCTGAGGGAGCCTGTAATTTATGACAGCTCTGAGTTAACTGGATACCATGAAGCCCACCGCTTCCACTGCACAGTTCACGTTCAGCACATTTGTACGCGGTGCACCATCATCACAACGGAATTTACAATCCTCCCATCGCCCAAGTGGCCTCGTGTTCATTCACAGCCAAGCCCAGCCCCGCCCAGCCCGGCAGCTCACACCGGCTTTCTGTCTCACCAGCGTCGCCTTTCCTAACCTTCAGTATAAGTGAGGTGATCTGTGAGGTCTCTTCTAGCCGGCTGGCTTCTTTCCCTTAGAAATAATTTAGAGAGTCATCCATTCTATTTATTACATCATTTATGCAATTATTTATGTATTCTAGTATTACATTATTTATGCAAAGATGTCCTCATAAAAACCTGCGCACAAATGCCTACAGTGGCTTCCTTCCTAATTGCCAAAACTCAGAGGCAAGCAGGAGGAAGTCTACTAGGTGAGTAGATACACAGAGTGGTCCCTCCAGACAACGGAATGCCCATCAGCCTTGAGAAGAAGTGAGTTACCAAGCCAGGAAGAGACCCGGAGGAAGCATAGTAAACGGGTGTTACTAAGTAAGAGAGGCCAACATGGAAAGACGGCCAAAGACACCTGAGAGAGGCAAAGCATGAGAGCGTAAGCTGGCCCGCTTGGTCAGGGTGGGGGTGGTGCAGGAGGTGAATCGGCAGAGCTCAGGGATTTTTCTATCATATATATTTTATAATATACCTACTTATTTATTTCTATATCTACATATGTTAAAGCACAGTATTGAATCAAACACTCAGAGTTGATGACCATGGTTAAAATAGTAATTAAAATTGTTGGTACACAATGACTATATTGCTGATGTCACTTTGATATCACTCAGCCATTACTCATCAGTGGGAACTAGTCCTAAACACAACGGCTCTGTAGTCCTGCCATCAGCAACACGTGGCTTATAATCCCAGCAGAACTCACAGTAAATATCAGATGGGACCCGAAAGAACAGAAATTCAAAACAAGCAGCCCGCATGCAGACCTCAGCTGAGGAAGAGATTTCACAGACACAGCCCTCGGTGGAGAACAGGAGGCAGCGCCGGCCCATCTGCATGCAGGTCCGGGCGGCCGCCAGCCGTCAGTCACTCCGCCGAGAGCCCTGAGTAACGCAGTGCTCACCGGAGCGTTCAGCTGTCAGGGCGTAAGTGGCCACCAGGCCATAAATTTCAAATTAATTAGTTTTTAATGTATCTGTATTCACCAATATACTTCCAGTCTCACTACGCAGTGCAGTCTCTCTTTCCCCTATTAATTATGCAATTCGTACAGAGTCAAAATAAGAGGTCTTGCTTGGGAAGGATCTACAACATTTAGAGAAGGGATTGAAGTCACAGCAATGGCCCGGGAAGCAGCAGGGACAGCAGGTAATCACAGGGAAGGGCAAAGTGATCCCAGGTGACTGCCCAGTACTGGCTGCTTAGTACTCTTCCAGCCTCTGGGGTTAGCGCGGGCAGTAGCACCGGTGTGCTCATGGCTTTGGCCCTGTCCTTAATTTAACCACAGATGCTGCCAGGTTACCGGTGCCATCCCGGCCTTCCGTCCCTCCCCGGGAAACGCAGGCTCCGGCCACAGCGCGACGGACACACTGGAGAGGAGGGACACTCAGTGGGTGCGAGGCGGCCAGCTTTCCCTCCGTGGAGAAGGTTCTGTCACGGGGCCGCCAGGGACGGGAGACCAGCCTGTGGACGGAGTGGACAGTGGCCGGACCGCGTCGGGCAGAAAGGAGGGCGCGGGCGGCCTCGCTGCCCCCGGGACCCGCGTCCTGCTGAGCTGCCGTCGGGCGGTTTTCTCAGTCTGCAAAGCGCATATCCCCACGGCGCAGTGAACCGAGCACAGAAAGGAAGTAAATGACAGGCATATAACAAACTACAGAACTTTGCATTTCTTATCTGTTTCCCTTGATATTTCTATTATTTTACTTTGCTGGATTTCATTTTACTTTCGGCCAAGTTTCCCCCAATTATTCTCAAAAAAAAAAAAAAAAAAAAAGCCTAGTATGACCCTGCGCATTGCACATGTGGTTGCAGACCGCTCCCCACCACCCACTCCACAGAACAGCACTGAGTCTCACTTTAAAACATTCCATCTCCCCCGAACCATATCCCATCACATCAGCATCAGCCTCCGTCCCCCCGACACCCGGTGCCCGGCACCCACTGTCTGCCTTTTCCGGGATTCGCCCGTCCACAGTAGAAGCAGAAAACCCGTGGTGTGTCCAGCTCCTTTCACTTACTATATTGTTCTCAAGGTTCACCCATGTTGCAGCACGTGGCACATGTCAGTACTTCATTCCTTTTTTATGTTAAATATTTAAGTTTCATGCCGTAGAGCTCAAAGGACTTAGCATTACAGCTCATATAGTGAAGGCAGCTCAGGACACGAATCAAAAGTGTCTCCAACCTCATTGATGAGGAGGGACAGATTTCCTCTCTCCTGTGAAAGCTGAGAAGACAAGACCATGGTCATGCTCCTTTACCAGGATCTGGCCTGTCCCGGAAGAGCCCGGGTCGGCCCCAGTGAACAGTGAGTCCACCTGACGCTCAGGCCGCCGGCGAGGCCCGCACTGCCGAGGGCGCCAAGTGCCCGCCTCCCAGACCAGACCGGTGGTGCGGACTGACATTTACCTACCGAGTTATAATGTGATTTCACCAGGAGCTCTCAATCTCTGTCTCAGAGACCGTAATGAAAAACAAAGGGTCAAAACACCCCTGGCTGGAGGGCTAGCCTGGCTCTCTGCCCCGGCTTTGATGTCTGGAATAGTGTTTTCTTTGCAGATTCCCATTTTGAGGTTAAAGATAAAGGTGATATTGGAAAAATCCTAATGTTTTCTGACAGCGCATTTGTAGGAAGGACGGGGATTCTAGTGCTTCTGTTCTCATTCTCTGGGAGCTACGACGTTCCCTTTCCATCGTTATTAACATACAGGCGCACCATGTCGTCCAGAAGCGACGCGTTTCCTAGTTTAAATGCACCTGACAAAAGAGGACACGGGCTGAATAGCCCCGTGCACCAGGGAGCACCCTGAAGACGAAGGAACCACACGAGCAAACGCACTGGCCAGGAGCCAAGAGGTCTATTTGCGGGATTTGGACTGAGCCAAGCTGGCTGGTGAAGATGGTTTCCGGAGAAATATAATGGGACGTGAGGCGTGATAAATGGAGATTGGACTGGGCTGCCGAGTGACTTGAAAGCTATATACCGAGAGCCCAGAAATGTCAGGGAACCGTTACAGTGTGGACTCAGGAAGCAATAAGATCAAAGGGAGTTTAAAAGATAATGGATGAGACTAGATGGGAAGCTGAGAGAAGGAAGACTAAGGTAGCTGGCAAATCAAGACATGATCAGTCCAGGATCAGGACTTAGGAAAAGGGAAGTGCTGAAGATGAGAACTGCAACCGTCTAAGACGAAACGACGGTGCTGACAAAGGTGGACAGAGGCTGGGAGGGGAAGAGTTAGGACAGCCTCTCCAGGGAGGAGGGTGCTCCTATGAAAACCGATCGCAGAGTTATCATCAGCTGCCTGAACTAACAGCCTCTGAGGTCCTCAAACATCAGACACCAGGAACGCTCCTGGGACAAGCTACCCACTGTACATCTACTTTCTCAAGGTGCTTTTATAAGTGAGGTCCTGAACCTTTGTTGGTTATTCTCCCATCTTTCAATCTGTTCTCTTTCTCTCTTCTTTGGCCCAGATTCCTCTTCGGAATTTTCCACATTAAGCCATTCAAACTGGCTTTGTCAATGACTACTCACAGATAATAACCATATCCCATTCCAGCAGTTTGCGTTTTCAATGAAGAAGGCTCCTTTAAATGATCTAAAGGAAGAAGGGGTACACTGCAAGCCTATCTGTGGACTACACCGGGAACCAGATCTCGTAAGGGGCTCCTCCCTCTGCCACTAGGTCCAGGACTGTGAGGCGCCTGCTTTTCTCTGCTCACCCTCCTGACAGGCATCCTCAGGCAGCCCCTGGCTTCCTGCTCTCCATGTTGTCATCTTGCACCTGGGCCATCAGGGACTCAGCTCTGACCTCCATCCTGCTCTTTCTCAAACAACAAACTTCCTGTGTTTATTGTCTAATACAAAATCCAGAGAAAGACTCAGCGAGAATTTGATTGGCCAAGTTTCTTTCATGTCACTGTCTGACCAGAGTCTGTAGACCACTGGCTAGCCTGTGGATTGGGCGCCTTTGGGTCAGGCCCTCACTTCTGAGCAAGAGATGCAAATAGAGATACGGTGGGTTGCCAAACCTCACCATCGGTGGTTAAGAATCTACATTCTGTAACAAACTCCCACACACTCACTGGCTAAGCAACACAAATGATCTTATGGTTCTGACTCTATCAGAAGTCTGGCCCAGGAATCATCAGGCCAAAGGCAGGGTGTATGTGGCTGCATTCCTTCCTGGCAGCTCTAGAGGACCATCCATTTCCTGGCTCATTCAGACGGATGGAATTTAGTTCTGGGTGACTGAAGAATGAGGTCCCTGTTCCCTCCCTGGCTGTCAGCTGAGGAGTGAGTCAGTTTTTAGGGGCATCCACACTCCTTGCCTCATGGCCCCTTCGTCCAACTCCAAAGCAGTCATAGTGGGTCAAGTGTCCCTTGTGGCTTGAATCCTTCCTCCTTTGTCCAGACATCCTTCTAACCATAACCAGAGAAATTATTTGCTTTAAATAGTCAATTTGGTCCCGTGTGGAGAGTCTAGGATCACTTCCCCACTCTAGGTCTATACCCTTAAACATATCTACAAAGTTCCCATTGGGCAACATTCACTGATTCTGCAGATTAACATGTAGACAACTGTAGGGTGCCATTGTTCTGCCCACCACAACACCTGGATATCAAAGCCTACAGAGAAAATTGTTTTCTGATAGAAAGAGAAGGGCCATGAGGCAAGGAGTGTGGATGCCCCTAAAAACTGACTCAATCCTCAGCTGACAGCCAGGGAGGGAACAGGGACCTCAATTCTTCAGTCACCCGGAACTAAATTCCATCAGGCTACAAAGGCAGGCTTTGCAAACATGGAGTTCATGATGGCAGTTTTGTTTATGTCATTTCCTCCCTCTTCCCCCCGAAATCCAGAACCCATTCCTTTCTGTCCCTTAAATTCAGCTGCAGTCCAATCTCCTTCAAAACCTTTTCCAAACTTGAACTCATCTTTTCTCAGGACACATGCCACACTCATGGGCAATGTCCCCATTCCCCCTGTATTGTTTAAATGGATTAAGTCAGTTGCCCATGAATTCAGCGATGCTTCTGAGGTTCTGTTAGAGGAAGTCCTGAAGGCTAAGAGCTGTGAGAATAAACAGACACCACGCTGGCGCCACGGAGTGCCCGGATCTCAGGAGCACTGTTTTGTCTTCTAGCCTCAGGAGGGAAGCATCACATCTTTGAAGCTTTGGCTAAACCATGGCACCATCATGTAATCTATAATAACAAAAGCGTAATATGCTAATTAGACTGGACGACCTTCCAGAGGAAGCCGTGATGGCGGGGCCAAGGCAGAGGCAGCCACCATGGAGGCGGGCTGAGCCCTTGCACACCTCTCGTGTATGGGGCCTCTAGTACATGAACAACCAATGACTGAAGAAGACAACAGTCTTCATTACCAAAGCCATATATTAATCTTTGATTGACAACCACAGACATTAAAAACAGTGATATAAATTAATAAATTCAATAAAATTGCCATTATTTACTACATAATTTTTATATATACATCATATCATTTTCAAAATAACTGATCAGTTCATGATTACATAAAATTAATAGAACGTCATTATTTCTTGTATTAAAACTGTTGTTCAGTCTTGTAAGTCAATACATTTACTATTATCAATGGGAAGTTTTCTGTCAAAATAGTTCAAGAATGACTGATAATTGTTTTGTGGTTAAGAAGAATAAATTGAAAATTTAGAAGTAAATCAGTATATGAATTCTAGACATTTGAATATCAAAGATACACATTTAACACAGAGAGCCAATAGTTAATTAAAATTTGTAAGACCAGAATTTCACACCTTTTGTGTTTAACAGTAGCTCATCTTTAAAGTAATTTCTAGTTCATCAAAATACAGTTGGAGGCACTAAGCTTAGTCCAGTAGTGAGACACTTGTTGTTGAAGAACTAAATAAAGGTAAGCATTAAACTGATCTGACCACAACCTCAAGCTAGAGGCATGTGTTATACTGTAGCCAGCTATGTATAAATGGATAACCCTGAGACAAAGCATTCGGAAAACATCCGTCTTCATTGTGTTCCTACGTGCTCTATTTTCTATGTAATCTCTTGTACTCAAGTTCTGTTCCACTCTTTTAAAAATGCTGAATTTAACCTAAAAATCAATTTGATGGCCCATTAACAGAAAACCAATAGGATGGAAAACTACTGTTCTGTAACATTCTACACAATTCACCTAAGGAATTAGAACCTTTTCTTTTTCTTCTCTTTATCAATTAAAAAAATCTATAAAAATATAACACAGTAGTCATTTTATAGAAGGAGGTAAAGCAATTTGTTAAATTATACTTAAATGTGTTATCTTTTATTATAAGACTAGTTATAAAATTCAATAAATTATAGTTTTATTTATAGAAATGCTTAAGAAACAGATTCAGACTCTGTTCAATATTTAATATTTCATGTCACCAGGAAAATACATGGTAAACATTTTGGTAAACACATTGGAAGGCAGCACGTCTTCAGTTTAGATTTGTAAATACTCTGGGCTCCTAAGTAAACTGGAAATGTTATTTTGAGTCTCCAGTGTGAATCAGAATAAACATTCTTATGCATATTAACGTCTCAATTTAAAAAGTTCACTATATTTTTCCACTAATGAAAGAACACAGTTGCCAGAATGAAATGCTAAATCAGCAGACTAAGGCTTGAACCACTGAAATTAACAACTTCTACAAAAAGAAATCCTATCAAGAACCTCTGAACTGGAACCATGATAGTGCCCTCCCTGGGGTCATGGAAATTTCTGTCAACAGAAAAAAACTGAGCCAGGCCAGTGTGGCTCAATGGCTGTGGTTTGATTCCCTGTCAGGCACATGCCCAAGTTTCCAGCTCAATCCCCAGTAGGGGGCATGCAGGAGGCAGCTGACCAATGATTCTCATCATTGTTTCTATCTTTCTCTCCCTTCCCCTTCCTCTCTGAAATTAATAAAAATATGTTTAACAAAAAACACAGAAAAGAACCTATTTTATTGCCATAAAAATATTCTAAATATGTTACTATGAAATACTGTAGAAGGATTTTTTAAATATAGATTAGTGAATGACGAGACAAAACTTATTCTGTCAACTTTGATGTATAAAGTATATTGCCAGATAATTAATTTTTAAACATTTACTAATTTTATTTATTAAAGTTGTGAAAAGATGAATTAATGCAATAAAATTTGAAAAAGTAATCTATATAACTTAAAAATCCCTAAGATGGCTATTTTAATACCATGCTTAAATAAAGCAATAAAACATTTTTAAAATAAAATTTCCAAACATAAAGTGCTATACAATTAATAAATACATGTAGAATTAATTTTAAAAATTTAAAATTTGGACTAAAATTATAGAGCCATATTTTCACATTTCAAAATAGCATGTAGAGAAACCTGTACTTTTGTTATATATTGATCAATAGCTGGTTAATGGAAGCAAACATGACTCACAACTTTGCTGAGAAAACATAAACAATTCAGATATTTATTGAATTATTTGATTTAAAAAACTTTTTAAAAGTTAATTTAATTCCATCTCAATAAAATTCAGTAATCAATTAAATGCTAATGGCCCAGCTGGTGTGGCCCAGTGACTGAGAGTCAGCCAGGAGGTCATGGTTCATTCCTGGTCAGGGCCCAGGCCTGGGTCGCAGATTCAATCCCCAGTAGGGGGCATGCAGGAGGCAGCCAAACAATGATTCTCTCTCATCATTGATGGTTTGTGCTCTCTCTCTCTCTCTCTCTCTCTCTCTCTTCTCCCCCTCTTCCACTCCCTCTCCCTTTCTTTCTCTGAAAATCAGCAAAAACAAACAAAACACTATGTAATGTATTATAATAATGATAAATGACTCTTAGGCAACAGTTTACTGTAGTTATACAAAAGTTAGTGAGGCTGACAACATTTAAACATAATGTAAGTATCTTAAAACAGCACAAGTTAATCAATATAGGAATGACAGAAAGGTGATTCTCCAATCATCTGCTGTAGTTCTGAAAATGTTCTATCACATCCCCAAATTACAGAAATAACTGAACGGATGGGAAAGCATCACCCGAACAAGAGTCCCTGGAACATGGGTTGGCCCGGAGAAAGGCAGGGCTGCCGGGTTTGCTCACTGGAAGCACCTGCCACCTGACGTCCGGTGGCCGGTCCTCGGCCGGACGGAGCAGGGCGAGCAGAGCCGGCTCCGTCTCTGGGCGGGTGGTCCCGGGACAGACGGCCAGTGTGACCGCCCGCCGGCCACCGGCCACCGCCGCCGCCACCCGCGAGGCGCACGGCCTTCCCCCCAGGGTGCAGCCACCCCGTCTTCACGGCGGCTCCGGTCCCCGCGGCCCCGGGGGAAGGGCAGTCCCGCCCGAGAGCGGAGGCGCCGGCCTGGCCGCTCCCTCGGGCCCTGCAGCCGCTCCCAGACCTTGCAGCCCGGCCTCCGCGCTGCAGCCACGCCCGGTCCCCAGCCAGGCCCGCCCGGCGCCACGTCCCCGCCGCCCGGCCTGCAGGGCCGTGTCTGCCCCGGAGCCGCGGACGGGTCCTCAGAGGCCAGGCCTGGGTGACGGCGGGCAGCAGGCGTGGCTGCTCCGGGCAGGCGGTCCCCATAAGCCATGAGGGGGTCCTCCTTCCCTTCCCGCCAGCGTCCCTGCTCCAAGAACGCCCCCTTGCCCCCAGGCAGAGGCTTTGGTGAGGGGTTCGAGGAGGGAGGGCCGGGGCCTGCATCTTCCTCTGGGACCCTGACGTCCGGTCGCCCGGGGCTCCTGGGCTCGGGGTGCTCAGGCCAGACGAGGCCGCACCCCCGGGGGCCGGCCCTGCCCTCCGGCGGGTCCACCCCCTCCCCAGGCAGCTTTCCGTATATTCTCAACAAGCAATTTTGTTGAAATAAAAACAAACAAAAACACATGCACACAAACCAAACTCTGTAACATCTCCATCCCCGAAGCCCACACCAGAGTACGAGCCGCTGACCGAGCGCCTCCGGCCTTCAGACCGCCCGGCCCCGGAGCCCGGGGAGGGCGGGAGCCCAGCTCCACGTGAGGCTCCACCACGACCGACCGACCGACTGACCGACCGGCCAACCGGCAGACGGAGCCTCCACAGCTCGGCGCCTGAGAAAGCAGATCCCCGGGCCCGCCCCGGAGCCTGAAGGGGACGCGCGGGCCGAGGTGCTTGGTAAGCACAGACGCCTGGCCCGGAGTCAGGTCATTTTTGTCCAAGTCCCGCTCCTTTCTCCCCGGGTCCCGGAGACCCGAACCCAGGGGCGCAGGGCGGAGGCCGGGGAGCAGAGGCCCGGCCCCAGAGCGCAGCGCGGCTGCGGGTCCGAGTCAGGGATGGTCCTGTCTGCGCCCTCTGCTAGCCGAAACCGGTTTGGCTCAGTGATAGAGCGTCGGTCTGTGGACTGAAGAGTCCTGGGTTCAATTCCGGCCAAGGGCATGGACCTTGGTTGTGGGCACATCCCCAGTAGGGGGTGTGCAAGAGGCAGCTGGTCAATGTTTCTCTCTCATGGACGTTTCTAGCTCTCTATCTCTCTCCCTTCCTCTCTGTAAAATATCAATAAAATATATTTTTAAAAAACACAGGCTTTTCTGGCAATAAATAAATAAATGATTTTCAGAAATAGACGTCCTGCTCCAAGAGAGAACTCCTGTTCGAAGAAAAAGCTGCAACTGCGTGTGTCCGTGCCGCCTCCGCCCAGGCCGGGCGCACCCTGCGGACAGGCAGCGGCCAGACAGACGGACGGACACGTGGCGTCGGGCACAGCCGGCAGCGGGCGGAGCCCTCCGGCCACGTGTCCTCCCCACTCGCCCTCTCCCTCCTCCCTCGTGGCTCTGCCCTCGAAGGGCCCTGCGGTGAATTGGGGCGAATCGCTTCTTGCCAGGTCACTGGCATTTCACGCGAGAAAACATTTAAGAATGAAAGCTTCCCCATCAGGACAATCATTTTGTTACGTGGTATCCTTATTTATGCCTCTGAATGCAAAAGGGGGGAACTTCTCATTTAGTCCACAGTGAAATTATGGACACTATGGGGTACCATTTCCATAAATTGATTTTGAAAATTTAAATGAAATTTCTGGGGGGGAACACTCCATTAGTGCATTTCAGCACACTGCAAGCCATTTCAGGTGTGCAGTTATGATTACATAATTATTACTTCATTTCCCCCATTTTATTGAGTGTTTGCTATTAGGTGATAGTATTCAGCTAGAAATATGAATAGTGGGGAATTTCTCTATTAAAAAGGTCAGGTGATTTAAAAACAAAAAAAAAAAAGGTCAAATTCCTAAGTCTCCATTTCAAACCCTCTACCTATATCTCCTAACGGAACTTTCCAGAATAAGCTGCACTAACCTCCATGGATAACCAAAAGCGGCCGGTACACCCAGCTGCTCCTGAGTTTCCACATGGCCCCGGCCTTGTCCACAGCGGGTGTTCCTCTGGAGCCTTCGTGTGCTTCTCCCAATGCTGGCCCCGAATCCAACGCCTCTTCTGACATTACCTAACTAAGCGCCCCGCGGGCGGTCCCGCCACCAGGAACCATCTCTTCCCGGCACTGTGAAACCTCGGCCCAGGCTTTGCAATCCCGGCATCGGGGTCTGGCGACTGGTGCTCTGAAGACACCTCTGGAAAGACAGCATGGGAAGTCTCATGTCCCACACGTCCCTGCGCAGGGCCTCACAGACAAGGTCATTAAGTATGTTTTGCTTTACGGTTTAGAAATATAAGCATGCAGCATCTCCTGATACAAAACTGACACACCTCCGCTGCTTGTTTCATTCAGCACAGCCTTCAGAATCCCCAGAACACCCTGCCCGACAGCGCGGGTTTGAACAACGAGGCTTCACTTACACTTGGGCTTTTTTTGTTGTTTTTTTTCCAGGAAATCATTTGGCCGCCTATCGGCCTGGGTTTCACATCCACAGATTCAACCGACCACGGGTCAAAAACAGTGTTTCCACATTCCCAGCCGCAGACCGGCAATGACACGGGGGCTGGCTGACTCCGGGTGCTGAGGGCGGCCAGAGGTAAGTTCCGGGGAGTCAAAGTCAGACTCAGAGCCCTCACCAGGGAGCTCGCACCTTAGAGAACCCAAAGGTTGTGGGTTCCATCCGGGTCAGGGAGCTTACAAGAATCAGCCAATGAGTGCATAACTAAGGAGAACAACAAATCTCTCTCTCTCCCCCAATTTCTTTCTTTCTTTCTTTCTTTCTTTCTTTCTTTCTTTCTTTCTTTCTTTCTCTCTCTCTCTCTCTCTCTCTCTCTCTCTCTCTCTCTCTCTCTCTGAAAAATCATTTTTTTAAAAAGTTACATGAAGAGTTTCAACTGTGCTGGGCTCACCCTCTAACCCTCCCCCACACTGTCCAGGGGTCACCTGTGCGGATACTGTAGAACTCAGATCACAATTCCAGGATCAGGTGGGCCCAGAGCAGGGAGGATGTGCCAGTGCGCCCACCGGCCCGGGGTTCCGCTCGCCTCAGGGTGGGGCCCCACGGCGGTTCCCTGACAGGCTGTGGCAGTCAGCACTCTCCCAGGAAGCCGGCAGCAGCACAGATACACCCCCTCAGATATGTGTGCGCACCAAAGGGGGCTGACTGCAGGGACTGGCTCACGGACCCGGGAGGCCCACAAGCTGCCGTCTGCAAGCCGGAGACCCAGAAAGCCATGGCGATTCAGCCCGGGTCCGCAGGCCTGCGCCCCAGGCCGGGAGAAAACACAGGCTTGGCTCCAAGGGAGAGGGAACCTGGCCCTTCCTGGGTTTTCCTTCTATTCACTCCTCAGCAGGTGGTGGAGCCCACCCACCCTGGGGGGACCCTCTGCTCCGCTCAGGCCACCAACCCCCGTGCGGGCCCCCGCAGCGCCCCCAGCCGCCCAGACAAGCTCTCCTCGCCCACCGGCCACTGGGCCCACCCCGCTGGCATTCGCATCGCCCTTGGGAGGCCAGCTCCCCTCATTGCACTGGCACTTCTCAGAAGACAGAGTGGCAAGCAGCAGACAACCTGAACCCATGTGTTACTCCTAGTCTTTAAAAGAAAAAGAAAAAAACAAACAAACAGTTCACTGCTTCCCAAACAAAAAACAGCGGAAGGCAGATGGAGGTAAAAGGCACTCGCTCCCCTGGAAGTGGCGGGATTTTGGGAGGTCTGGAACCTTCCGTTCAGTAAAAGGTGGCCTGGGTTGCAAATAAATTGACAACCTCTCCAGCTTGCCAGGAGTCCTGGGTGTCCCCGGGCCTGAGACTTGCACTGCTCACACTGGCAGAATTCCGGGTAAATCCGGACGGCTTGGTCTCCCTAGTTACGAAGAGGGAGCAAACCTATTTTCCTCTTCGGCGGCATCCACTCCCGAACGACACAGCGCCGGGCAGACTGGGAGCGCTGGCCGCCGTGTGGGCTGGGACACGCTCCTCTGTGCCGGACGGCAGAGGAAGACTGGCTTCACATCACCGGGAATGAACTCCGCTTTGCCTGGCCAAGCAGCGGCCCGGAGAGCCCACTTCACCCTGGGCCGGCACAGCCTGTCTACGCGGAGCTCCTTGTCTGCTCTCAGATTCTGCGGAGAAGAGAGATCTGAGACTAGTTCTCCTCTGCCCTGCTCACTTCCCTCAGCGGCGTCGTGGCAGGCGGCTCCCTCTCCGGTGGCATAGGGCTCCTTTGTGCGTGTGCCCACCCTGTCCGCCCGCTGAGTGTGGGGCACGGCTGCTTCCGTAACTGGGTGCAGGGCGCGTGGGTGCAGACCCCTCTCTGAGCTGGGGACTCCTCTTCTTTGGACACATACTCCCAAGCGGATGGCTTGGTCCCATAGTAGTTCTTCTATTTTTAACGTTTTGAGGAACCTCCATATTGTTTCCGATGTGGCTGTACCTCCCACCACCGGAGGAGAGCAGACTCGTCACGTAAACGTTCCTGCTTCCGTCCTCACCCTTCACAAACACAGCCTCACACTTCCACAAACACACGCTCCGCGGGGTTGGTGCGGCTGTGCCGAGGCAGAGCGGCGCGGGGCCCGCTCCTGCCCGGGACCCGGAGCTGAACTTTAATATCAGACTGTATTTAATATCAGAGAAATAGGAGCAAAAGGCTTTATAAACCCCCCACCAGGCTGAAGCCCGAGCCCAGAGGACAGTCTGGCTCAGAGGGTCACTCTCTAACACCTCCTGTGGGAGTGGACACGGGGCTGCCGGCCCTCTGCTTTCTCTCATTAATACGTATTTTACCTTGAACTTGCTTTTAGTAAAAGTCTCTAAAAATGTACATGACAGACTCTGTTTGAAAAATCATCTTTCACAGGAAGGAAAACCAGGTATGACTACAGTAGTAGATTCTGTGTATGATTTTTTCAAGCAATTCAGCAGATGTATGTTAAACGTTTCCACTTTCTCAAAGCACAATCCAAACAGTTCTGTTTCTTTCTTGGAGTTTCCTGTAATTAATATACTAAGCAAAGTTTTGTCTATAGCAGTGGTCGGCAAACTCATTGATCAGCAGAGTCAAATATCAACAGTACAATGATTGACATTTCTTTTGAGAGCCAAATTTTTTAAACTTAAAACTTCTTCTAATGCCACGTCTTCAAAATAGACTCACCCAGGCCGTGGTATTTTGTGGAAGAGCCACACTCAAGGGCCAAAGAGCCTCTTGTGGCTCATGAGCCGCAGTTTGCCGACCACGGGTCTACAGCAATATAAAAAAGTCACTATTTCTCTGAGCTAATAGAAAAAGACATTTAAAACTGGAACTTAACATCTCCACACTGAATTTGCATATAAATTAAACCAGAATGTGTGTGAAACACTCAGATAGGACTTCCTGAAGTTCTGCTCAGTACCAACTGTTCAAATGCTTCTCTGAGTTTGGGATTCAATAAGAAATTATTTTTTAATTCCAGAACAAGATGTTAACTGCTATTTGACTGTCATAATATTAATTTTTTTGTGTGCTAGAAAACCTGTCTCCCTAAAACTAAAGTGTGTGTGTGTGTGTGTGTGTGTGTGTGTGCATATACTAGAGGACTGGTGCACGGATTTGTGCACTGGTGGGGCCCCACGGCCAGGCCAATGATCAAGGCCTATGGGGGAGGGGGAGAGACCCGTGGGAGCACACTGACCAGCAGGAGGCAGATCCTGTGTTGAGAGTCTACCCCCTGGTGGTCAGTGCACGTCATAGTGACTGGTTGACCAATCATTCCACTTGTTCTGGTCTTTCAGTTGCTTAGGCTTTTATATAGATTGATATCTGTGTGTATATATATGCTGTTTTTCCTTTTTATATTATCATAGCTGTTTAGAGAAGCAATACTTTGTAATAAACTACTTTAAAATAAGAGTAAAATCAGAAGCCCTGTACTAATGTTTTTATAAAATGTTGGATTACTTGCCAAACATTTTTCTTACTGTAAAAAAAAATAGCTTTTTATATTTTCCTGTTATTGTATCATTAATAGATCAACTATGCACATATAAATGAAGAAAAAACTTTGACCTATAAAATAATAATAAATTAATACAGGTATGATTTTTCATATTTTCTCTCTGGGAAACTATTTTTAAGACTCAGAATCTTCCAAGTGTCCTATAGCTGAGTGGACAAGGCATACCCTGAGCAGACTGAGGGGGAGATAATGCTATGTGCGCCTCATCGATGACCAGTAGTCTTATTAAGAGGATTGTAATTTACTAATTCCGGAACTTGAAGCACAGAAGGTGCTTCTACTTTCACACTTTCACTTGACAAAGAGCTTTCATGAAATAGAAAATTCACAGAAGGACTGTTTCTACATGAGAATCTCTTTTCACAGTTACAATGACAGCCACAGAGGACGACCGGTCCCCGCTCCCGTACATGCGTCACTGAAATAAGCAGGCAGATGGCTCTGTTCTCGCTGCCGCGGAGAGCGCTGTGAGCAGGTGGCGGGGTTCCCCTCCTTTACATGTGCTTTACTGCAGGCTCTTGGAAAAGAATTTTTAAAAATCCTTTCCAAAAATAATTATGGGATAGCATTTAGAATAACCAAAACTATAGAGATTTATTTAATAATTTGCTAATAATTAAAGCCTGAACTCTTACTGTGTATTACACTCTTCCAAGTTTTGGCCGAGAGCTTTATACAAATTAGCTCATTAAGTCATTGCACAGAGTTGCAGAAAGACAGTTCATGCAGACCTAACCCTCTGGCCTGCTAAGGAACGCCCAGTCCGGATGCTAACCTTGGGAAAAATGCAGTAATAGGCTGGGAACCTTGGTACCAGCTCCACACACCAGCGGAGCTTTACACAAACCCTGGACCAACCACAAGGCTGTGCTGTGACTTTCAAGAAGAAAGGCAGTCAACACGGAGAGAGACCTAGCGGCAGCTTGATGCAGGCACACCTGAGCTACTGAAAGCAGCGGCACCTGCTCCTCCGTGGGGAGAATGGGGGAAGTATCCTTCATGTGCAGCCTTACCTCCTGATGAATTCTTATAAACTTCCTAAATTAAAGGCACTTACACGTCTGCCTGCATTGCCTTTCCACAAATTGCCATCACCATATTGACAATCTCACAAACCCTGCACACAGGGACTTGCATGGAGCTATTTTACAGGTGAGGGGTCTGAGGGCCAGCCGTGCCCAAGTCCCTGCCACTGGGAAGGGGCACAGACTGAATCACATACTTTCAACCACCACATTCCCGAGGGCCACACTCACGGACACAATGAGGAAATAACCCTGGTGGCAGAGCAGTCTTTTTTTTTTTTATTGAAGAATTGGTCAATTCTTCCACCAAGTGGTGGTGTTGGAAGGCATCCACCCATAACCCCCTTCTCCAACCATGCCACCAGAATTGTGACAACATCCGCCTGGACATTCACCCCCATGTGCACCCACTCACCACCCTCAGGTCTCCAAGCAGAAGCCACGTTCGCACCCAGGTCTCCATCCTGCCCATGACTGCTGCCCTGCTTGCAACCCTTGAGAAGATGGAGGCTCCCCACGCGTGGGCTCCTGGGCTGTGATGAGCACACCGCGTGTGCAGCATCCACAAGGGTCAGTGCCTGCCCCGTGGTTCTTCAGGACCAGAGCGGCCGTGTGAACGTGGGGGTCACGCTCCGGCAGCTTTATTCACGTGACAATGTACCACATGCCCGCCTGTGACATTCCCTCCCTCAGCCTGAAGAATTTCTGTCCCCACAGTAGCAGGTGTTCCCTGCAGACACTCAAGTCTTCATAGCAGGGTTCCATTTCGTAGGAGCTCAGTAAAGACACTCATGGGAACTGACTGTAGGCCGAGGCCAGGGCTTTTGAGAGTCTAGGTTTCAGGAAGGCAGGGGCACAATCAGCAACACCACACCTGGCACTCATTGCCTGAACCGCATCCAGCAGGGCAAGGGGTGGACCTGAGGAGGGAGAGTGAAGGATCACAGAAAGCAGACAAGAGAGTACAGCTGGGGTCAGGTGGTGCACTGTTCTCGGATGGAGAGACAGTGACACACGCTGCAAGCTGAGTCTTTGTTTTATAGTCAGATCCCATGAGGCGAAGCAAGGGCGTGGTCAAGATGTTTACAATGTTCTCAAATCTACGTAATTGCACATCTAGCTTTGTTTTGGCAGCACTTGCTGCACCTCCTGCAGCCTGCGTCACCCAGCCACCGGGGACCACAAGTCCGGATCGTAAGGTCACGCTTACAACCTGGGCCCTGCGCACGGCTTTGCCATGAGAGGCCCATGCCCTCTCATTAGTCTCCGGCTTGAACCTGTGCAGATGCTGAAGCTGGTCTCCACATTGCCAGTTTGGAGGACAGCCTCACAGCAGAACTGAGCTACACGGAATTCCAGAAAACACGATTTTCTGGAAAATCCAAATTTCATATCATTTAACTTTTAAAGAAATATAACTGATCAAAAAACAGAACTGTTATATAATTGCATATTTTTGTAAGTTAGCTAAAATCACAGACCAGGTAACATTTTCCATTATTCATTTGTCTCAGTTCTTGTTTAGAAAATATATAACTTTAAATCAGTATGCCTATAATTATATCAACAAACACTGATCAATAATTTTAAAAGCTTAGTCATCATTGTTAGCAATTCTTCAACAATGAATTAAAATTTTGGCTTTCTATTATTCATCTTTCACTTTTTGGATGGAAAACTCATTTGGAGGAGAAAGTACCAAATAAGATGCAGCATTTGGCTCATGCACCGAAGCCAGTGCCTCGACGTGAACCTTGGAAGCTACCAGCTGAGGGATGATGGGCAAGTTAACGCATTGCGCCTAGCTTTCCTCCTCTGCAGAACGGGAGCAATGATTACCATGTGGTGACAACCCGTGAGAAGGCTCTGAGCAGTGCCAGGCACATTATGAGCAGTTTTTAGTAACTCAGTGAGGCTTTCTCCAGAAACATCTTCTGCTTTGGTTGCCATATAGTTGCTCTTCGGGTGGAATCAGAACATGTCCCAGTGGTTCAATCCAAGAAGGGGCTCAATTCTAGTCATCAAAGCGTCAGAGTCTGTTTTATATGTTCCCTAGTAAATTATCAGCCTTATAAAAACTCATTTGGGAGAGTTTATCCTGCGCTCTATCATGCAAACATGGTAAATCTTGGACAAACAACTTTGTTAACTTGGAACTGTCAGACCGTGCTGCAGGGAAAAACCTGAGAAGCGTGTGGCTCCAGGCAGCCTTCCCATGCTGTCCCCGCCGCTGGGACCGCGGAGCTGCTGCCCGTGACAGGACAGGACAGCTGGTGTCTGACCCCAGGGACGCCTTTTCCGCCGGACAGCCCAGGCAGACCCAGGCCGCAGGCGCCTCTGGTTCAGAGCCATGGCTTCTAACAGGAAGCGTGATGCCCGCTGCAGGGTGTCCTGAAACTGGTCCATGTGGAATTCATGGCAGTGATTACAGCCCCCGCGTGAGCAGGAGGAGTCCCCGGATGCCATGGTGCCACCTGCCTTCGGCTGCTGCCGCTCTCCACCCCCTGAGACGCCATCGCTGTCCGCTCAAGATCTCCCCTCCCCAGTCTTTCTGCCAACTGTGCTTAGTCAGCACCCCCTCTGGCCTCTCACTGGGCCACCCACTGAGAATTCCAGGACCTTCAGAGAGAAAAGTTCTTCTCCCCCCAAACCCGAGTCTTTCTGCATCAGGTGAGCTGAAGCTGGCTGGTGGGCCGGAGCCAACATCACTGCACGTAGGAAGCACAAGGCATCCCTCATGGGAGGTTCTGGAAACAGATACAAACACCAAAGAACAAACTCTCCCTCCCCGGAGCCTTTGGGGAGAAAAAAATACACTCACACAGACACACATGTAAATACCACGTCGTGAAAACATTTGCAACAAGATAGTTTGCCAGGTAACATGCTGATAAGCTATTTCCCAATTTTTCACTCACCAATGAATGTCAGACTATCTGAGAAGAAAATCTCCCTCCATTTTTGATAATAGATCATTATTGTTTTATGAAGGAGAAAAGGCAGATTATTCAAAATATTTTCATATTAATAACTGATGTACAAGCAACTTCAGATTAGCGTTACAATTAAGGTCTTCCCGCAGGTCCATATTGTAATGGAGATATTCCACTTATATTTTTAGAAGAAAATTTAAGTCTTTTTTTCCCTGAGATTGTTAGTTTTTCTTATATTTCCTGAATTTATAAACTCTTGTTTCATATCCTAAAGTGTTTTATCTACTCATATTGAGTTTTTAAATTTCTGATTTTAAATGACCTTCCACATATGCATACACTTGTTTAGTAATACTTATTTAATGTTACATTTTCTTCTGCTTGCTGGGTGGCATTTGGGAAGTATATCCGTCAAATAAAATATTATCAATTTTTGTTCATAGTGATGTAGTTTGGATCCTGCTACTTATCAACACATTTCAAATTGTCTTGAGATTTTGTGCATCGACAAGGAAATGATTCTATCCAGGAGAGAAGGGTTTGATTTTTTTTTTTTTGTCATTGTTATTGGTCAAGTCTACCTTTTTCTTTGGTAAAATAAAGCGTATTTTAAAAATCAACTTTAAGTAGATAGGAGGTGCTGCTCCTTCCTCCCTGCATCGCCCTTAGTGTCTACACCTTGTTCCCTCCCTCCCCTCACGCTCAGCCTATGAGGCGCCTCCCTGTTCCTCCTCCCCAGGCGCAGTGCCTCCCTAAGAAGTCACTGCCTCTGAGCTCCTGGAAGGCCCTTCATGCCGTGCTCTCACAGCCACAGCTGTGGTCTAACAGGGAAAACTGGGCATTCCAGGAGGAATACTCATTAATCTATATTAATAGAAGGGTAATATGCTAATTAGAACGGGAGACCATCCAGACATTTTTCCAAACAAAGCCGTGGAGGTGGGGTCTAGAGACAGTGAGGGGCAATCAGGCTGGCAGGGGGGCAGTTAAAAATGATCAGGCCAGAAAAGGGAGGCAATTGGGGGTGACTAGGCTGGCAAGCAGAGGGGTTAGGGATGATCAGGCAGGCAGGCAGGTGAGCCTTTAGGAGCCAGCGATCCCAGATTGCAAGAGGAATGTCTGACTGCTAACCTGCCAGGTGGGCATCCCCCAGGGAGTCCCAGATTGGAGAGGGCGCAGGTGGGCTGAGGGACACCCACCCCATGCACCAATTTCATGTACCAGGCCACTAGTAAGGTGCTAAAAGGCCAACACTAAAAAAATAAACAGCAAACTATAAATATCAAAGTTATTTTCTTGTGATAGTTTAAGTGTAATTGTTAGCCTCAGAGAAAAAAGCAACTGAATGAATCCCTGTTAAAGGACCGAGGCAGATGAGTGTCTGAGGATGGAGGAGGAGGAAAGAAGAAGGACTATTTCTGACTTCAAAGTCGTATGCTGGGAGAGGGGCAGTGATATAGGCCCGTAGTTCTAAAACAGTTCAGTTCCCTTAAACCAGTGTGTCTAAATAACTTCTGCCTGCATTGCAAACTCTTCTGAATACCTTTATATTGGTAATAATGACTCATAAAATAAAGTTGCTTTATACAATTAAATAAAAATAAATGTTGACGAATGTCAACATTGAATGAAAATTTCCTAAAATGTTTAAAATAGATAAATAGAAAAACTCAAGTAGAAGAAAATAAAAAAGTCTCTGATATTGCTAAAATGTTTCAGATTTAGTAAATAACAACAAAATTAGGTCATATGTTCTTTTAGAAAATTGATTTTTAGATGTGAATTTTATAAACCACCAACAAAATGAAAGTCAACCTACAGAAGAAAAGAAAATATTTGAAAATCATTTGGGTTAACATCCAAAATATGTTTTTTTTAAAAAAAAAAAAAAAACTCATACAAATCACAAGCAAAATAAAACAATCTGATTAAAAATGGTCAGAGTAACTAAATAGTTTCCAAACAAGACATATAGGTGATCAACAGGTACATGAAAAGGTACTAGCATCATAATGATCAGGGAAATGCACATTAAAACCACAGAGATACCGCCTGACACCTGGAATGATCTTGTAAAAAGGTCATTGCTAGGAGGTGCAGAAAAGAGAATCTTTGTGCTCTGCTGGTGAGAATGGAAATGGGTGTAGCCATTAAAAACCAGAAGCATCAATCACCCACCAGCGCACTCCTGTGTATTTATCCTGAAGAAATGAAAACAAGATCTCATCCAGAGTCTGCACCCCATGTTCATTCACAAGAGCCAAGATATGGAAGCAACCTAGGTGTCTACCAGCAGATGAATGGAAAAGAAGGTGTGGTGAACACATTCAATGCAATGTTCTTCCACTGTGAGAAAGAAGAAAATCCCGCCATATGTGGTAGCATAGATCGATCTTGAGGGCATTACACCAAGTGAAACAAGTCAGACAGAGAAAGATAAATACTGTATGATCTCACTTTTAAGTGGAATCTAAGAAACAAAACTCACAGAAACCTGGATGGTGGTTAAAGGAGCTCAAGAAGAATGGGGAGAAGTTGGTCAAAGGGTACAAACTTCCAGGTATGAGTAAGCTCTGGGGGGTTAGTGTATAGCATAATGATTACCTACATATATAAAAGCCAAGCAAGCAGAATGACCGAATGACCACAACAACCAGTCCCTCTGACGCACACTGAGGCTGGTCAAACAGCCCTATGGGGGCGGGGCTGGCCATCAACCTCCTGTGGCCCCTCCCCCTGTCCACCCTGTCCTTGATCCCCCCCACCCCCCACCCCCTGCCTCCGGCCAATTGTGGGAAGAGCCAGCCAACCACCTGGGTCCCCTATCCCTGGTCGACTCCTGTCCCAATGGGCCACCTCATCAGGGGCAGGGTTGGCTGACCCCCATCCCCTTCCCACCTAGGCCCCCATTGGCCCTGATCAGGGGCGGGGCCAGCTGGCTAACCTCCCGTGGCCCCTCTCCCTAGCCAGCTGGGCCCGATTGATTCTGATCAGCTGGTCAACTGGACCCAACCTGTGCACAAATTCATGCACTGGGCCTCTAGTAGTTAATAATACTGTAAATTATATATACAAAAGTTGCTAAGAAAATAGATCTTAAAAGTTCTCAACCACAAAAAAGAAATGGTAATCATGTGAAGTGATGTAGGCATACCTAATGGAATCATTTTGCAATATTAGTATGAAATCAACGAGACAAACACCATAAACTTACACAATATTATATATATATATATGTCAATAAAATTGGGAAAATAAAAATAAATCTTACAAGTCAATAAAAAATAGATTAATATCTTACAGGAAAAAATGGGCACAAAAAGAGAAAACTTACAAACTAAAAAAAAAAAAGTGGTTGAAAATTTGTGGAAAATTGACAGGAAGGAAAAGACATTCCAATGAAAGAAATGTGCTCCCTGTTTCCAGATAAGGAAACGTAAGCATCAGAGGTTAAATACCTGGCCCTCAGTCATCCACCTGGAACAGTTAGGGGAGAGACAGTTACATCTGCTCAGTCTATCAGTCAGTCCCTCTTATCCACACGGTCTGCAGACCTCATGCTACAGTGGACGTGGCCATCAGATGCCCGGGCCGAGGGCCCAGGAGTATGTCAATGCATTTCTCTTGGAGATTCGCTTCAGAAGCATGTCATTCTGTCACATAAAGTAGGGGAAACGAGGAAAGTCATATTTGATAGTGCTCTTAGTAGAAAAAAAATACATTTTCCCAGGAGGGATCAAAAGGCACATGGACAAATGCCAAAGCTAAGAACTGGCCAAGCTAAAAGGACTAATTAGCTGTGGTAGACACTTGAGAGGACATGAGCAATTTAACAGTGGAGCTTTTCCAAAGGCCCTAATGCACTGAAAATTAGGGGAGTTATCTAGCTTTCCTTTATGGTATTGCTGTCTGTAATTTGTCCCATGGAGAGGCACAAAATAAATAGGTAAAAGGCAGCCAAAAGAAAGCAGGAAAGAAAGGCAACGTAATCAGAAATGCAGCAGAATTATGCCAGACACATGGGCCTGGGAGCCAAGTGCCCATCATTGGCACAGTGGTGCCCAGGAAAAGTCTGGGTCAACATCTGAAGCACAAAAGTAAAGGCAGTCTCCCCAGCAGGTCCCGGAAGTGATGACAGCAGTGGGGTTCGCACAGACTGAGGAGACCGCGATAAGCCCACCTGGGAAGATGGGTCTCATCAGCACAAGGGGCACCCGGGAGAGGGAAGAAGGGAGAATCCATGGGCGTGTAAGGTAGGAGGGGGACCAAGACCAGGAAAGCTCAGTGTTTGAGTTTGGGTGATTGGGAGCCTGGAGAAGGCATCATGGGGCATGGGAGCAGGGCTATTTTTCTTTTCTGCCGTCTCAAATTGTGAAACTCCAGCATTAGTTGGATTGAACTTCAACTCTCTCTGCTCCCTTCCTGCATAAAGGCAGGGAGGTGGAGGGAGGCAAGGGCAGGCGCTCGTAGCTGCAGGTTTGGTGGCTGTCTTACCCCTGTGACCCTGTCCTGGGAAACCCACAGCTGAGACCTGCCAGTCACCTGCCACCATCACCTGCCACCACATCCGAAGACTTCTTCTGATAACGAAAAGCCTTTTCCTTCCTCTGTTTACAAAATATTTCAGAAATAAAATCCAAATATGGACAGAAATTGCTTATAACCTAACGTGTCATGGGATTTCCATATCCATAAAAATTAACCTCATAGACAAATGTTTAATGGCTGTATTTTTATGCTATCCTAGAGGCCTGGTGCATGAAAATTCATGCACTGGAGGGGGTCCCTCAGCCTGGCCTGCACACTCTCATGGGCAAGAGGTGACCTGGTGATCAGAGAAAGGCTACACCCCCATCAAACCTCTGCTGCTGCCATTGCCAGCAGCGCAACTGTATATATTTATCCACATTAAATATTACACAGTGTACATATTTATCCATATTAAATATAAATATATATGGCCCTGGTTACCTGGCTGGGGACTGAGGGAACTGGGGAACTCTGAAGGCAGGCACATGGAGCGGCCAGACCCACCTGGGGGCGGGCCCTGGTGTGTGGTGCCCCTGCTGCCCTGGTGGGGCTGAGAGGACTGGGCGCCGCCATCTTGTGGCTGTGGGCGCTGCCATCTTTGAGGGCATGATGGTCCATTGGCATATTCCCTCTTTATTAGATAGGATGGCTTTCAACTAGTTCCTTCCTGAAAGGAATTAAAGGTGTTTCAAGTATTTCGATCTTATAAACAATAACTATATAAAATGCCTTTGTTAAACATCATTTTTATTAATTTGTATGACTATCTTTTTAGAGTACATTCCTGGATGTGTGTATATACATAGTAAATATACACTGAGTGGCCAGATTATTATGATCTCTGAATGCATAATAATCTGGCCACTCAGTGTATATCCTACATAATAAAAGGCTAATATGCAAATTGTACCCTTGACCAGAAGTTCAACCGGAAGGCCAGCCAACAACCCATTTCCTCTCCTCTGGCCAGGCTGGCGGGGCCCCATGCATGCACTAACTCATGCTCCAGGCCTCTAATATATATATATATATATATATATATATATATATATGCACACACACACTGAATGGCCAGGTTATTATGTATTCAGAGATCGTAATAATCTGGCCACTTGGTGTATATTCATATATATATTTAATATGGATAAATATATACAATGTATAAACACTCTACACATTTTACTAAGCCATAATCTGGAAAGAGTATATCATTTTACATGCCCATTAGCATTTTATTCAAATGCCTATTTTCACACACTCAGAAAAATACCGAATATTGTCAACTAAAAAAAAAGCCTTCTAATGGACAGGGTAAAATGAGTTTTCATTATTACTTTTTGCATTTATTAATATATTTGCATATCCTGCTGGTTGTATTCACGGTTCATATCTCACTTACGTTGAAAGCGATGTTTACAGTCATTTTTCATTCAATGTGTAAAGGTTATTTCACAGTAGACGATTTTGAAGTTGTATGTAGCCAAATGTATCTTTTCTCTTTTTGGCCTAGGCATCATCACTGTATGCTCGGTCACCGGCATTCAGTGTGGGTATGAGAAGGTGAACCCCTATTTTGTAAAACTACTGTTTGGAATTCTCTGCTATTTTTTAGACAGCCTCTTATTCTAAAAAATAATAATAATAACTTTGCTTTCCAGCCTGCTTAAATAATAAGGAAGATACACTGCGCTGTCTGACCTTGTAGGCCCATGCTCTCCAGGCCATATTCAGAAATGTTGCAGAGTTGTTAATCTTGCTTCATGTATACATTATCTTGTGAATTTTATATTTAATTAGCTTATTGAACAAAATGCAAATTCCTCTTAATTACATCATACACTAATGAACAATTTTATGAATTATTGCATGCATATTTTAAAAAATTTAGAAGTTTGAAGCAATTTCTAAACCGTTATGTAGTCTGTTGGCCCTGACAGATTAACAGGAAACCCTGTACCTGTGGGAGCCTATTCCTTTACATTTTGTTTGGCTAAATAGAAATTAAATAAAAATTTATAAAATAAATTTCATTTATTTGCTATTTATGTCCTACCCACTTCTCAATTTAATTTGGGGTAGCAAACAAAAAGGGATACTCAATGTTGTTGTAGTAGCAATCTATTTAACTTAAATCACACTCAAGGGCTCGGATTTTAATTCTGGAGACAGGTTTACATCCTTGTCTCTTACAGGATGTTCTTGTCACGAGGAAAGAGCCACTGCTATTTGATCTCATCTCTGAGCTCCAGGCGGCAGCCACGCAACTGACGCCATCGTAGAATCGGACAGGAACACGTAACTGACGTTGTCCGTCAAATCGGACAGGAACACGGCGGGTTCTTTCTCAATAGAGCCTTCTTCTTCAACGAGCCAGCCTCCCGGGCCTGAGTATTAAGATTCTCTTAAGAGAACAGACCACAGGAGGAGGAAGTCCACAGAACGGCACACACATCCCTCTATGTCTCTCTGTGTGTATGTGTGTTTGTGCCTGTGTGTATATATCGATTTGTGTATGTGTGTCTGTGTATACACGCATGCGTTTCATGTGTCTGTGTGTGCATGCATGTGTCTGTGTGCGTGTGTTAGCATGCATACATACAATGATGCTGTGATGAGCTACTGACATTTACCGCAGACAATGGTGCTGTGCCCTTCCTCCTCCCTAGCAGGCGGCACAGGTGCTCCCTCCACCCACGGCTGGGAGACCCTCCTCTAAATACTGATGTTCTTACCACTTCCGTTGCAACAAACGTTGCGGGATTTTGTCAGTTCACGGCTCAGTGTCAGACTTCTTCTGAAGCCTCATGCTCCCTGAGCTGCCCACTCAGCTCACACTCCTCATGCTCACGTGGAGAGCAGTGCTCTCCGCATCCCTCACTGCTGGCCTCTGTCCCTTCTCCTTGTAGGTGGCAGTGCCCCACGAAGCCCCGGGGCTGGACCACGCCTCTGCCTACAGCCCCTATTCTCCACTCAAACCATAGTCTCCACGCCCGGAACATGCAGCGTGCTCATGTGTGATAAAAGGGTGCTCAAGTGTCAAGAACAGTAAGAATAAGTTAAGAAGCCAAAGAGGGAAGATGGTTTATAAACCACTACTGCGACAATGATGAAACTAATTTCTGAGACTCAATGACTGATGCCTAATGGCCCATCACAATGATAAGCATAATTAATTCTTGTTAACTTTACCTCCTCCCTTAACAGTACAGGAGAGCCAGGAGACATAGTTAGTTGAGGAAAATTCCACCACAGCGTGTGACATTTTCAGAGGAAAACCCCCAGACACAAAAAAATGTAAATGAGTTTAAAATGGTAATTGTGGACTCCATTGCACAACTTTTGCCTCCCAAGTCCCGGTTGAATGATCCTTTTCTGGTTCTCCCGGCAAGGGAATGTTGGCTGCAGTCCCTCCCAAAGTCTGCCTGAGGCTGAGCCAGCGAGAATCACACAGGAGGTCTTAGAACCACAGCACCGAGAACAGTGGCTGTCAAACAGTTTTGATCACACTTTCAGGAAATACGTTTTTCTTAAGGCTCAGTACAGACAGATAGTGCCCATATGTCCCAGTAGATAAATGAAGCAAGTTCCATGTCCATGCGAGGTAATCTACTCTGCAAAATTTTTTAACCCCTGCAAACATGCATGAATTACCTGACTTTCTTAGCAGACTCCTAAAGAATAATTTCTCCTAAATTTATTTATTTTGTAATATACATTTTTTTTTTTATTTCAGATAGAAAAAGGGAGGGATAGAGAGCAAGACACATCAATGATGACAGAGAATCATTGATTAGCTGCCCCTGGGAACTGAGCCTGCAAATCCAACACTGACCTCCTGGTTTATAGGGTGATGCCCAACCACTGAGCCACACCAGCAGGGCTCTCCTAAATTTAAAATTTTAAGTTGTGTGATGAGGTGAGTAATAGTTGCTTTATTTTCAATGAGTGAGGACAGACTGGAATGATAAGGACACACGACAGTGTGAACAACGTGTCTGGGTCCCCAGCAAGCATCCACGCAAGAATGGGAGCTGAACCTGAACAAAGGGAGCTGCCGAAGACACAAAGGCAGATTGCTTACCTGGCGTCGCAGGTCCGACCCACGCAGGCAGCAGGCCCGCTAGCCCTGGCCCTTGGCACCACCCGTCTATTCGAGCCTCTGCCCCTGATAAACTCACTAAAAATGCCTTCTCCTTCCTCCTTCCTCACTCCTTCTTCCAAAGCCCATGGCAGCTGCCGGTGGCAGACACCAGGGGGTGAGGAGGACTCGATGGGGAAAAAGAGACCTGGTTTCTGTCCTCATGGAGGAGTCACTCTAAGCAGTGCTTCCCAAAGTGCGGTACGAGTACCCCTGGGAGTACGGGGAGAGTTTGGTGGGGGTACGCGTTGCACCAGAGTTTGGTGGGGATATGCACTGCACCGTGCTTAGCTGCGCCTAATGCTACGTTCTCATGAGTCAAGTCAAGACAGTCTTGTGAGGCGTGAGATGGTCTGGTGTGCAAATAAATGTTATGTATAATATAACTTTTATTTATATTTTATTATGAATACTTTTATTTTTCGTTTATTATATTTTGTGTATGTGCCAAAAAATAAATATATTTTGATTGTTATTGAAATACATCCTTTTTTTTGACGAGGGGTATTCAGCGTTATGAAAATTATAGAAGGGGTACACATATGTCAAAAGTTTGGGAAACACTGCAAAGAATCAACTGGCAGCCACATAAGCAAGATCTTACAGCCTAGAGGGTGGGAAGGCTGTGCAGGACACAGCCCAGGCGCTGGGGGGCGCTAAGGGGCGGAGGAAGCGTCCAAGGTGGCAACAAGAGAGACACTGTGACAGGGGCTGCGAAGTCTGAGAGAGACATCAGGAGGAGAGGAGAGACTCATGCAAAGAGCTGAGGGCAGAACTTCCAAGCAGAGAGAAGGCAGTCTGGGCAGAAACACGCCTCCGGCAGAGACAGGGATATGTGGCCGAGGAGGCATCGCTGGGGAAGGAACAGGACAGGCTGGGGAGGAAGAGGGCCCGCGTCCGGCAAGGCGCTGGGGGCCCAGGAGGAGCGGATGGTGTCCTGTGTGGGGCGACCAGCGGATGGAGCGCTCAGCCAGCGCGGGGCCCATTCAGCTTCGACGGGCCTCCTCCAAGGGCGCAGAGAACGCACCGAGTGTGAGTGCGTGTCCAGTCCACAGGGGGCCGGCCCAGTGCGTGTCCACAGGGGCCGGCGACCACGCAGCCCCCCCGCCAGGCCCCTGCACCTGGCCTCGTGGAGGCTGTGGGAGAACCGGGACCTACTTTGTCAGAGGACTGTAGGGCCCGGACCGCTGGGTCAGGAGGGGCGGCGGGGAGAACTAAGGAAGCGTCCAGGGGGGCTGGGCAGCTGGGGGCAGGGATGCCCTCAGGTGAGACAGGACCCCGGGAGGGCAGGCCCATGGCCCCAGGCCAGTGGGGAGTGCGGGTGCGCTATCCACGTGCTCCCTGCTCCCTGGCATCCTCTCTGTAGCATCACTTAGCTCTCTCTAATCACAGATATTCCAACTCTGACCGTTGTTCGAGCCGCATTACCCCACCCTCCTTGAGTGGTTGGTACCCAAGAGTCAAGCGCTTTCCCTGAGCTTAACTTCACTCTGGTGATATTGGCGGAGCCAGCTGGGAGAACTGGAGAGAAAAGAGCCTGCAGCACCCTCCCAGCTCGACCCATTGGCCAATAATAAACCCTAGGCATTCAGAGGGAGGGAGGCAGGGAGAGAGGGAGCGGGGAGACAGAACTCCTCCCCTCTGCCCGTCCCCCATCTCCCCCTTCAAGCTTGCACACCTGTTTCCTCAGAGGAGACGACTCCCGGGGATGTGGCTGCAGTGACTCCTCCTCCGATACTCACCGGGCCGGTCTCCAGGGACTTATTTGAACTGGTGTGTGCCAAGGCCAGTCACACCGCCCTGAGCTCACAACCGACCCTGGTCTTTTCGTAGCATTCCTCCCTGCGCCCTGCGCCCCGCTCCTTCCATCAGCAGCTCGGTAGGTGGTTCCGGTGGCAGATGGACCCCCAGGGCCTCCAGTGCATCAGGACAGATTGCTATTGGCCCGAATGACTCCCTCCTTCCTCCCGATGGCTTTACTGAGCCCATAAAACAATGCCATCCATATGTTTCCAAGGGACAAATGGATACGTGCACTCCGTTCCTATCTCCCGGGGAGAGAAAAAGGAAATTGCTCTGCCTCCACCTCCCAAATCCAAGCAGCACGGTCCTAAGAAAACTCCCCCAGGACCTTCTGACCAACAGGCAGACCCATGCCCATGCTCCGGGCAGCACCCGCTAACTTCTGTGACCGCCCTCAGCACTCTGCCCTTCAATACAGGGTCAAGGTCATGTGTGTGCTCCATACCCATGGCTAAAACACGGGCATTGTGAACTATGTGTTGTTAAATAAGTAAAATTAATTAATGTATTAGAACACAGGTTACTCAGAGCATTGAACATGGCGCGTGTTCAATAAATAACTTGAACTTTTTATTGATTTACATAGATAAATTTCAACTTACACTTAATATAGATTTTGAATACATTTTCTTTAAGTATTGTCAGCATAGCAATTACTTACCTCTGCATTTATATTTTATAATGTATTATTTTAAAAACTAAATCATCTCAAATGTCAATCCAAAAGCTCATGTGAGGACTGATGTTAATGTACCCATCACACAGAGGTTTACCCAGCACTCATTTTACTTGTCTAGTGTGACAGATACAGTATCCATTTACCTCAAAATATTTACAATAGTAATAACCCTTCCTGGTTGTGGCTCCAGCAGGAGGTAACTAGTCAATGTGTTTCTCTCACATCAATGTTCTCTCTGTCTTCCACTCCCCCTAAAAATCAATGGAAAAATATTCTCAGGTGAGAATCAACAACAGCCCCCTCCCCGCCCCCCCGAAAATCTGACTCTCTACTTTTCTTGCCTACACTTCTTCATTTTTATTTTTGTTCACTGTAATAAACCCCAGGCTTTAGTCTGTCGTCACATTGCCCAAGGGTCTGCACCAACCTTCCCAGGCTCAGGATAGTTGGAAATGCTTTGAATGGTGATGCAGATGTGGGAACTCAGCCTGTTGGAAGCGTTTAAAAGGATGCCTTTCATTTGGTATTGTGGCTACTACATCAGCGCTGCTTTTGTTTCCTGCTCATCCATCCATTCATTTAGCACCGGCCACAAGGCTACAAATTGGAGTAAAATCTACTCTGTGCCCTGAGGGTCGGCATCTGTAGCAGGCACAGAGGAGCCATGAGCTGGATGTGGGGCGGCCTTCCCAGGAGCTGCGCACCGGTGCCGCGGGAGGCCAGCTGAGTCGGGCGGTGGCTGAGGGACACTCTCTAGATGGGGGAATGCCCCTGGCACCCAACCTGGCGTCTGAAGGTCTCCCTCACACCCCTCGCAGTGTCTCCAAAAACAACTCTTTGTGATGAAAGTATCACTGTGTTTCCTAACACTTTAGGCAAGTATCCTGCACTTCCCAGCTGAAAGACAGCATGGTACACCGGCGGGGGCTGGTGGGCAGCACTCCCCTGTAAACTCCATAAAACAACGAAGCTACTGACACTCAAGGGCACCTCAGGCTTGATGACACTGAAGGAGCTCTCATTCCACAGGATGTTGCTGGGGCAATATTTCTACTGAAGCAGCCTAACTAGCCTCGGCCAGCTTCTCCTCGGTGACAAAGGGCTCCGTGGGCCTCTTAGTCTCCACAGACACTTCAGCATCTCTGCCCTCAGCGCGGAGAGCGGCTTACATAAAGTGTCCTTGACTCACAAAAAGTCTGTCCACTCACAAAAAAGGCTGTGGCTTGCCCATCCTTTCTCAAATCATGAGACATAATGTTCCAGAATTTCTCTTGTAGAGAATCTACTTTTTTCCAGAAAACATGTTAATACAATTGCTTAAAGATTTGGATCAAGGATAAGAACAAATTTATAGGATCCCACTAGCTTTATCCCCATTTATTTTACCGTCTGAGAGTCAGAACTTCTCACAGAGAGGCATGTTGGTGAGAGAACAGAGTGAGTCAAACTATTTCCAAGATGTTCTCCTGCAAAACTGTTCCTGCATGTGCTTTTAAAGTGGATTGGTCGCGGACCAAGATGTACAAGTCTGAAAAAAATATGTATACATATGATTGAGATAGATGGTTTAAAAAACATAAGTACTCAACTGTAATTAATAATTATTACCTTCCCAGTATAGCGATGATGATGATCTAGCCTTAAGGGTTACATATACTCCAGTTCTTTAATAATTTGCATAATTTGTCATCCTCTTTTGATACCTCTTTCATTTAGAATACCATGCCATGCAACCTGAAGTAAGTATAACTTATTCCCAATGTACTTAACATTTAGTGTATTTGAAACACTTTGAGATGTTTTCAAAATTGATTTTTAACTTGCATTTCCTGAACAATTTTATTTCGGAAATTATAATAGTCTATCTTTTTTTCTGGTAGAAAATATCGACCTTAAATGGCAGAGCAGTTTCTAAACACCGAACCTGCACAGGAAACTGAAATGCGAACGTGCTTGTGCAGATCTCACACAGGGAGCAGGCTCACCGAGGGCTGCAGCTGTGGGCGCCGTGGGCATCCACCACAGGGCGTCTGCCGAGCTGGGGGCCGGGGGGCGCTGCTGAGCGGCTCCGCTGAGACCTGGAACCACTACCCCCCCTTTGTGTTTTATTACAGGTGCTGGTTTCTCTCTCTCTCTCTCTCAGCTCTTGGTTTTGCTCAGGACCAGGACACAGCAATGAGACCACTCTGCCATCAGTGGTTGGAAAGGGGCGTGGCCTGCGCGGATTAGCCACCAGGAGACTGAACAAATGCTCAGTCATTTGTTCATACCTGCAAGTCCACTTCGCTAGCCCAGGCCTGGTGTAGCTATTCAAACATAAGTAAACTGAAATGGAATTCATCACAGACTCAGGCCTTTGGTCCCAGGAGTCACAGTCGGTGTTCAGTAGACACATGTGGCCACAGAAAGCTCTATCGGTTAGCACTGGTTTACGCTTAACACTTCTCCACAGCCGCGGGCCTGTGCCCCTGCCAGCGGCGGGTGCACACAGCCATGGCCACCGTGAGGACACCAGTTCCTCAGGACTGTGTGGTGCCCCCACCCTCCTGCCCAGCGAGGGTCCTGGCGGGCTCCCTGGCACTGGTCCCGGCCTCGGCCCCCTCAGCCCCTCTCCAGCTGCCTGACGCCTCCTCATGCCCCCTCCGCCCGCTGTCCCCACCTTTCCCTGCAGTTAATTCTCTCACATTTGTCCTTTTACTCCATTTATTAGGAACTTTACGATTCTTTTCAACTCTGCTGAGATTTTAGTGAAAATTATGCTCTCCTGCATAGCCCGGCCACACGGGATTGCAGGGATGGAGCCCAGGTCAGTCCATTACCCCCATAAGCCCAGTGACTTTTAGTGCACAGCTCAGGAAAATGCTTGCCTTTTCGGCAAGGAGAATATGGAAACACCTGCAGAGATTCCAGAAATGAGCCAGCCAAGGACCGACGTGGGGCCCTGGTGTCCCAGCGAAGGCCTGGGGCCAGGCCACTGCCACGGAGCAGCGGGAGCCGGGCTCCCAGCAGAGGTGCCCCCGGCGGGAGGGCGGGGGGCCAGTCCGGGCAGCGTGGCCAGCACGCGGCGTGTGCAGGAACAGTCTCCGCCTTCCCATGTGTCTCTGAGGCCCCCAATTCCGATGCACATTTATGTGCGTACATGTGATCACAGGGGAGAAACCTGACATTTTCTCATACCAGCAGCGGGAGACCGCTTCTCCCAGGGTGCACAGTGAGCAGAACGGAGACCTAGGCTGTCATTTACACCTTTCTGCGCCAGTGATTTATTTCTTTGTTGCACATGCACACATTAATTACTGAAGTCAATACTTTAAAATGTTTTTTTTTTTTATTATGGAAAACAGAATAGAGTTTCCTCAGAAAATGTAAAATGGAACTCCCATTCGACCCAGTGGCCCCACTTCTAGGAATATACCCCAAGAAATCAGAAAGGATATGTGCACCCCTATGTTCACAGCAGCCCAATTCACCAGAGCTACGATCTAGAAACAGCCCAAGTGCCCATCAGCAGATGAGTGGATTAGAAACTGGGGTACATCTACACAATGGAATACTATGCTGATATAAAAAGGAAGGAACTCCTACAATTTAGAATAGCATGGATGGAACTAGAGAGTATTTATTAAGTGAAAAAGCCAGACAAAGACAAGTATCACATGATCTCTCACTCATGTAGAATCTAATGAACCGAATAAACTGATTATCAAAAATAGACCCAGAGACAGAGAAGCACAGAGGAAAGGCAGGGGAGGGTGGTGGGAAGAGGTGAACCAATGGACTTGTACTCATACATGCACTTGTACTCATACATGCACTTGTACTCATACATGCACTTGTACGCATACGTGCATGATCTGTGGACGCAGGCTAGGTGGGAGGGGAGGGGCGGGAGCGGCTGGAAGAGGTTAATGGGGTAAAAGGAGGACCTATGTAATACCCTGAACAATAAAGATTAAAATAAAATACATGAGAAATAAATAAATACAATGTTCTTTAAAGGGCCTGTGTGCGGTTCTCTTGTGCTTTGGGGACAGGTGAGTTAATGTGACCCAGAAATGGCAGAACTCAAGTCAAGACCTCAGAGGTTGGGCGCAGAGAACTGATTGGCTTGGACAAGAAGGAACACTTTCCATTGCTAGCGAGACAGGAGAGACGGAGCTAAGTCAGCAGGAAGAAGAGACAGAGCCGAGAGAAAAACAAAAATGAAACTGCAGAGAAGATAAATGAAGAAATGTGATCCAGGATTTTTTTTTTCTATAAATAATTCAACTTTCAGCTTACCTGTACTTAATATATTCATTCCCTTATACGAGTAGCATTTTTAATGTAAGTTCATTTACATTATTCAGAATAAATAAATAATGTTCAAATATTTTCTTTATAAACAAAGCACCTATGTTAGTGCTGGTGGCCATTCAGCTACAATGTTTATTCCTCAAATGGTCAGGGCAGCTTTCGCATTTTACTGCCCAAAAGTCATTATGGCCATGACATTACTTCAGCGACACTGAAAACGTTGCACTTGGAATCCTATTTTGGTTTGACTCTGAACTTCCCCAGTCATGGATCAGACCAATGGCTGCCGTTTCAACTTCGTTGATGCAGGCCACTGTCCCGACCCCCACCGATCCGGTGTGGACGCCAAAATAAACACTGACGACTAATTTTATTACACTAATGAGCTAAAATTAATTTAATTACTGATGGAAAAGAGCATGACACAATAAGACAAGCCAAAATGTTTATCAGCTCAATCGTGCGAACGGCTGTGTGTCACGGCTGTGACGCCGGTGGGGTCGCTGCTGCCACCGCCGCAGACTCTCCCGACTCTAGTGGGATGAGCGTGCTGAGTGGCACCCACGCGCAGGGGGATATTTATGTTATGGCTGTTATGGTAAGTAATATTAATTAATTACTCTCTCACTGTATTTGAAAAATTTAATAATCAAAATGAATCGTTGTTGCCTATTTCGGAAGGCTTTAGTTAAATAGTTTTGGTGGGACTTTTGCTACGTGTGTGATTGTGTTTGTGAACATGGTATTGTTTATCCTTAGTTTGTATAAAAGTGATAAAGCACAAAAACACATTTCCCACTCTGTATAAATGCATCCAACTACTAGAAGGAAAATTTGACCATAAAAACACACCCACAGTTCTACCGCCTATTTCATGTATATGAAATGATACACATTTCTCATATGCAACTTGTCCGTTTTCATTATTCAAAGTTGATATAATGCTGTGTGATTATCGTGCCTTCTCTTTTCCACTCAAGAGCGAAAACTGTAACGTGACTGAATCTAGCATATTCTGAAAATAATTCGCCTAAAGTATCGTGACATATTGGTAACAATGATGGATCACACCATAGCAAACTAAATTAGTCGAAGACAAAGCAAATAGAAGCAGTGTTAACAACTTCAAAATAAAAATAGGGAAACTTTATAATAACACGACTTTTAAATTTAAACTGTTGAACATATTTTTCATTGAATTTTCAATGATATTGGTGAAAAGTCATGCTTATATTATAAGGAAGTTAGTCTTAAGCTTCATGATAGATTGGGGCATTTATGACACACACAGTGCTAATTACCCCACATTGCCCTCCACAGTGGCTGTGTGTCAGCTTTGAACATTCTCGTACAATTCCGAGGACAGAATCCAAATGCAAATATGTAATCCCTATACTTCTTGAAGTGCGATGAATGGGAAACATAAAATTCATGCCAGGGGTTTATCCTAAAAGTGACAAACATGAATTTATGAAAGTTGATTTTAATATGATTTTATGCCACTGTTTTTAAGTGATTACTTTTATGAAATATACACACAATCATAACTTCCTTTTAAGAAAAAATGTGACCTAGTTCTTCTAAATAAAATAAATTTAAGAAAAACAGGGATCCTTTAAATAAATATGATTTATATTTTCAAAATAACAATCAATTTAAATATAAAATAACTTGTTATTACATGCAGAAATCTATTTTCACAACAATAAGGCAAGTTCCCCATTATATCTCTACTAGAGGCCTGGTGCACGAAATCCATGCACTCAGGGTAGGAAGGTTCCCTCAGTCTGGCCTGCACCCTCTTGCAGTCTGGGAGCCCCTGGGGGATGTCTGACCGATGGTTTAGGCCGCTCCTGGGTCTAAGCCCTCAGTCTGACATCCTTCCTGCTGCTGTGGAGGCGGAGGAGGCTCCCAGCCATGAGCCTGGCTTCTGGTGCAATGACTTCCACGGGGCAGCTCCTGTGCTCACATCTGCCTCCTGGTGGTCAGTGTGTGTCATAGTGACCAATCTTTCTGCTGTTTGGTCAATTTGAATATTAGCCTTTATTATAGAGGATTCTGAGAACAAACCACAAAATAAGGACAAGGAACAAAAGTGATTCCTGAGGTGTGTTCTAAAGAGCAATTTCTAGAGTTAAAAGAAATCTGCTTTGTTTGGTAAACTGAAATAAATGAGAGCTCAGTGCCATTAGTTACTACTGCAATGTCACTTCTCTTACATACGAAATCCCTCATCACGATACAAATGGCCAAAATTTGTTTCAAAATCTGAAAAGGCAACGGAAGAAAACCCTGTTTGTGAGATGACAAAGCTTTCAGAGCACGTATCTGTCCCTTCACAGGGCCTGTTTCTGGAAGCGAAAAGGCTGTCGTTCTGAATGGGAGCATGCCTGTGTGTGCGGTTCTCACATCTCCCGCACCTCCTCCTGCCGCCTGCCCACCTGCAGCTCCGCACAGCGCCGTGCAAACCGGAAACCGTGCTCCCTGAAGCCAGGAACTACGTCATCACCACCGGTGTGATGCAATCGCCGCTGCCTGGCCAGAGAGCCAGCGTGTGCTCCCGTTCTCAGCTCAGAGCCCCGGCTCCTGCCCGCACCGCTCCCCGATGGCCTGGGCCGACTCCCTGTGAGCAGATGGGGGGGCGGGGGGGGGCTGGGATGGGGGGCGGAGAGTAGGATAGGGCTGGATGGGGTCACTGGGTGAAAATGGGACATGTGTAATACTTTGAACAATAAGGATTACAAAACAAACAGAGACACCTCCTAAAAAAGACGTAGCCTCCTAAAAATATTGTGTACGCACAGCTTTGGGGAGGAGGTGATGTAATTGCAATATTTCTAAAATTTCCATTTACTGTATTTGCCGGTGTATAAGAGACTGGGATTATAAGACGACCCCCTAACATTTCCACTCAAAATACAGAGTTTGTTATATACTCGCCGTATAAGACTACCCCCCACTTGGAGGCATATTTTTCAGGGCCAAAAAATCGTCTTATACGCCGGCAAATACGGTATTATTATGATGTGTGTGCACGGGCACAGCCAGCCTCCGATCTGAAACCAAAGTGGAGCCTGCATGAGCCTCAAAGGCGGGAGCTTCCTGCAGCCACACCTCCGGACCTGGCCTCACCAGAGCTAGGAGGACTAGGGGCCAAAGCCGTCCATCCCCGCCGTGTGAGAGCTCATTACGTGCACTGACAAACCTTCCAACAGCAAGCTGGAACTCGTTCTCCATCAGCTCCCCGGAAGCAGACAGCCGCGGGGCGTGGCTGGCATGGAGCCGGCGTGGGCACGGCTGCTGGACCGTGAGCTGTCACTGCCGCCAGGCCTCGCCCGGGCTCACCCCATCCACCTCCCCCGGCTCCGCCAGCACCCTGTCAGCACCCTCCGGGGTCTGCCACGCTCCCTCACCCCGGCCCAGCCCCAGAGCTCCCACCGACACCCTGACGGCCCACTCCAAACACTCCATCCTCACTGTTCTCTGATTGAGCGTTTACGCCATTAATCCAACCCTTAATCACCCATGCCACGGACCGGGATTTCCTGTCTCGCGTGTGCAGTCCTGATGAAATAATTACCTTTTCTAATATGAAAAGCGCCCTCTTAACGTGAGGAGCTATTGAGCGACCCAGTCAAGAGCACACGCCCAGCTCCGCCCGGAGCTCACCCGGTTGTGGAGGCCCGAGCGAGGCCACCCGCGCCCCGGCCACCGCACACTCCGGCCACCCGTCCCCGTCCCAGCACCGCGGAGTCCCCACAGGGCACGGGCCGGCCACGGGGCATTTACCACGGCGAGTCCACACCCCTGACAGCCCGAACCGTGTCCCCCCGATCGGCATGTGCAAGGCCTGGGGCTGGACAGGCACTTGGGGTGAGTGAGGTCTGTGATCGGCCCTGACCCAGGGGGGATGGCGACACCAGGGACGTGCACGCAGAGGGCAGGCCACGTGAGACCTCAAGGCGAGCCAAGGACAAGCCTCTGCGCATCCTGCCAACACCTTGGCCTTGGACTTCTGGCCTCTAAAGCCAGGAGAGATTCCATGTCTGCTGTCCCAGGCAGCAGCATGCAGCATGGAGTTATGGCAGCCCTAACAGACAGCCCTATGCATCATGGGATTGCCAAGTTGGTAAGCATTTATCATTTGCTATTTCTTTCTCCTCTCAGACCACACTACTTCGCGCGCGCACACACACATACACACACACACACACACACACACACACACACACGCCTTGGAGTTATAGATTTTTCCTTCGTTCTTTTTATTGCCGACTTAGTGTCTCAGAAAAGCAATGCTATTTCTGTCATCCACCCTGCCCCCCGAAGATGCACTGAATTCAGGTTACTTGTCCAACACTTCGTTGGGCACCAAGGAAAACTGCAAAGTCAGCCTTCCAGATCGCAGCACAATAGCACCGCCTTTAATATATTGCATATGTGCTGGAGGGGGTGCAATATGAAAGCTGTAGGTATGGTCCCCCCATGTAAATGTAAACAGATCAGTGCTCAACTCCTGAAAGGGACCGGGCTTCAGGCCAAGGCTCCCGGCCCCGTGGTCCCCTCATCCTGTCCATCCGCCTGAGACACTGCGGCTGGCTGCAGCCGGTGGCCGGCCGGCCGGCCCTGCCCATTGCGGTGTCCGAGGGCTCCGCCACCTAGACACGCACCTGCCAGCCAGAGAAGATGCCCAACATCGCAGACAGGCTGCTGTGGACTGAACCGCCCCCCCCGCCCCCCGTACACCCTCCTCTACCCCCCTCCCCCCCGCGCACACACACACACACAGCTCTCTGGACACAGAGTGGTAAAGGCACATTTTCAAGAAATACTTGTTGGATAAATTTTAACACTGCTGAGCCAACTGACTGACCAGATTTTGGGATCACATTTTAGCAAAAAAATGAACTTCATTGGATGTCAGGTTAAATTCTTAATAAAAAGTGAAAGCTAAAACTGCGACAATCAGAGGGCATTTTAGAAATGTATCTTGGCTAATTTCTAGTAAGGAATGAGATGCCAAAAGGAATTTAAAACATGACACGCGCCGAGGCTTCTGACCCTCTGCCACCAGCACGCGTGACGGCCCGGCTCCGGGAGGAGGCCAGTTCTCTGTCCGCGTCCAATACACGCCGGGTTCCCCAGGCTGAGCACAAAACATGTAGGATACTTAAAGAATAATCTAAATCAACTGCACGCCGCAATGATCGTTTATGATACTGGGTCACATAAAACATTATGAAAATGGCTCTCACTGCCTCGCTTTCCTTATCAAATGTCTTCGCCATGATTCAAACTTGCATATGGCGGCCTGCCCTGCCCTCCGGGGACAGGGTCGTCCCTGGTTTCCAGGCTGGGCACGCCCCTACCAGCCACCCTCTGCTCGCTGCCCAGCCACTGGCAGGTCCTCGCCCCCGGTCACCTGCCGTGCGCTTGTGTCCGAGGCCCCCTGACTCGGTGAATGGCCCCAGAGCCGCTCACATCACGTCCCCGGTGGTCTGTGGCTCTGACGGTTCTGTCTTATTACTGGTGATTGCTACTCTCTCACTGTGCCTAACTTACACATTAAACTTCGTCACAGGTGTGTATGTACAGGAGAAAGCATGGCATTTGGTACTGTCCACAGTTTCAGGCATCCACTGGGGGTCTTGGAACATATATCTGGGGGATAAGAAGGGACCGGTGTACATTGTTGTCCACATAAAAAATATAAAAGCGTAGAGACCTTGAACTTAGTCTATATGCTCTCATATACTTAGGAGCTCTAAAACAATATTTTTATTTGTAATTTTGAGTAATCTCAGAATATTCTGAAACAAAATTTATTCTCTCAAAGTGTGGGCTCTATATTATGTCATAAAATGCACGTGATACGAAGTCACACAGTCCTATCACTCACCCTCTTTCCCCACAGCCTCTTTGTTCCTCAAAAACCCATCACTGCTGCTCCTCTCCCGAGTCCTGAGGGAGCACCTCTACCTCTGTCTGCCCTCTTCCTGGCTCTTTCGCTGACCCTGCCACCCACCGCCTCCGCCTGTCCTCGCCGCCCCGGCTCTGGACACACGTGCGGAGGGAGATGCCATCAGGCCTCCGCCCGGAGCCTCCCAGTCACACCCTGGGCCGCCATGCTCCGCGACCACAGCTGGCAGGGCGCCGGGCACCGTGTCCCCCAGCACCTCCCCTCTCGAGCGGAGCCGCTTCCCCAGAGAGGTCTCCTTCCCCCCTTACATCTCCTAAACCACAGATCCCCAATATGCAGATGAATGAGGAAATCCTCAAAACTGTACAAACATGCCAGCGCGAAAAGGCGGGAGTCTGGGGACAGGAACGGGGTTCTGGCAGCAGCAAGGGAGCGGTGTCTCCGGCCGGCCCGGGCGAGGCGGGTGCGGGTCCAGGCTGAGCACTCCACTCTGCGCCTCCGGCCCACGGGCGGGTGCCAGTCCAGGCTGGGGGCGGGCTTGGGCCCAGGTCTCCACTCCGCCATCGGCAGCACACGGTTGACATGCCCGTCTCGTCCTTCGTCTTCTCCCAGGCGCGGTACCTGGCCTAACAGCGGACGCTCCCGTGGTGCAGATGGGCCAGCGCGGCCAGGTTTGGCCAGCAGGCAGCCGGTCCGGAGGGAGCTGGGCCAGCGGGAAGGCGGGGCCCACCTCCCTCAGAGCCAGCTGGAGGCAGCTCCGCACCCGCCTGCCAGTGCTCCCCAAGGCCAGGGGGTCACCGAGCACCTGCCTGCCAGTGCTCCCCAAGGCCAGGAGTCACTGAGCACCGCCTGCCAGTGCTCCCCAAGGCCAGGGGGTCACCGAGCACCCGCCTGCCAGTGCTCCCCAAGGCCAGGAGTCACTGAGCACCGCCTGCCAGTGCTCCCCAAGGCCAGGGGGTCACTGAGCACCCGCCTGCCAGTGCTCCCCAAGGCCAGGTCGCTGAGCACCCGCCTGCCAGTGCTCCCCAAGGCCAGGTCGCTGAGCACCCGCCTGCCAGTGCTCCCCAAGTCCAGGAGTCACTGAGCACCCGCCTGCCGGTGCTCCCCAAGGCCAGGTCACTGAGCACCCGCCTGCCAATGCTCCCCAAGGCCAGGTCACTGAGCACCCGCCTGCCAATGCTCCCCAAGGCCAGGAGTCACTGAGCACCCGCCCGCCAGTGCTCCCCAAGGCCAGGTCACTGAGCACCCGCCTGCCAATGCTCCCCAAGGCCAGGAGTCACTGAGCACCCGCCTGCCAGTGCTCCCCAAGGCCAGGAGTCACTGAGCACCCGCCTCCCAGTGCTCCCCAAGGCCAGGTCACTGAGCACCTGCCTGCCAGTGCTCCCCAAGTCCAGGAGTCACTGAGCACCCGCCTGCCGGTGCTCCCCAAGGCCAGGAGTCACTGAGCACCCCCCCGCCAGTGCTCCCCAAGGCCGGGCGGTCACTGAGCACCCGCCTGCCAGTGCTCCCCAAGGCCAGGCGGTCACTGAAACTGCCGGGCCACGTTTCAGCCTTTCCTGCCTGCCTTCCCCCTCATCCTATGACAGGTTTTTAAAAACGCCTGTCCTCGCAATTGCACTTCAACCCTCAGCTTCCCCCACAACACGGACGTCTGAGCGCCCGCAGCTGCTGCCAGGCCTTCCCGAGGTCTAGAGTCTGTTCTTCGTTAGACTCTGCTCCACTTGTACAATCTGGACATGGAATATTCTCTTCTGACCAAGCCACCCACTCCTGCACCGCCCTCGTGCCAGTGAAAAGGGTGAGCTTCAGGCTCTGCGAGGCCCTGCCCAGGCCCTGGGCCCGGGAGCTCCCTGCCAGCCGGCCGCCGGGCTTCCCGCAGATGTGCTCGGAGACGGCCCTTCAGCCCCCCTCAGTCCCTTAGCCCCCCTCGGCCCCCCTCAGCCCCTCAGCCCCCCTCAGTCTCCCTCAGCCCCCTTGGCCTGACGGAAAACACGGTGTGCAGCTCCTGCAGACTGCAGACCGCCGCGTCTCCCCGGCGCTGACCGACCACCGCGGCAGCGCAGGCTTGTTCGTTCGTGAGGCCAAGTTCCTCCTGGCTGGGTCTCCCCGCAGCCTCCGCCCCCCGAGCCTGGCCCCAAACCCCCACCGGCCCCGAGCTCCCCCCTTCCCCCCCCCCCAGAGCGCCGGGCCGCAGGGCCAAGCACGGACAGTCAGCGGACGAGGGGCCGGTCCCACTGCCCTCCTCTCCGAGAGGCGCCCACGCCCCGCAGCCACCCGTCCTGCGGCCTCGTCAGCGTGTCCCGGAACTGGCTCTGGAGCGTTAGGCCCCCCGAATCCCTTTCCTGCCTTCACTGGCTTCCTCTGCCTCCCCTGGGAAACATGCCGCCGCCGCGCCTCCCTCCCGGGTGCCGTGCGGAATGCCGCAGGCCTCCTCCCGGCGTCCCCGTCCTCAGCCCCGGCCCCGGGCAGTGCCGGGCAGTGCCGGGCAGTGCCGGGCAGTGCGGGGCAGTGCTGGGCAGTGCTGGGCAGTGCTGGACAGTGCTGGGCAGTGCTGGGCAGTGCGGGGCAGTGCTGGGCAGTGCTGGGCAGTGCGGGGCAGTGCTGGGCAGTGCGGGGCAGTGCTGGGCAGTGCTGGGCAGTGCGGGGCAGTGCGGGGCAGTGCTGGGCAGTGCGGGGCAGTGCTGGGCAGTGCGGGGCAGTGCCGGGCAGTGCGGGGCAGTGCTGGGCAGTGCTGGACAGTGCTGGGCAGTGCTGGGCAGTGCGGGGCAGTGCTGGGCAGTGCTGGGCAGTGCGGGGCAGTGCTGGGCAGTGCGGGGCAGTGCTGGGCAGTGCGGGGCAGTGCCGGGCAGTGCTGGGCAGTGCTGGGCAGTGCGGGGCAGTGCTGGGCAGTGCTGGGCAGTGCGGGGCAGTGCTGGGCAGTGCGGGGCAGTGCTGGGCAGTGCTGGGCAGTGCGGGGCAGTGCGGGGCAGTGCTGGGCAGTGCGGGGCAGTGCTGGGCAGTGCGGGGCAGTGCCGGGCAGTGCGGGGCAGTGCTGGGCAGTGCTGGACAGTGCTGGGCAGTGCTGGGCAGTGCGGGGCAGTGCTGGGCAGTGCGGGGCAGTGCGGGGCAGTGCTGGGCAGTGCGGGGCAGTGCTGGGCAGTGCTGGGCAGTGCGGGGCAGTGCGGGGCAGTGCCGGGCAGGGCAGTGCTGGGCAGTGCGGGGCAGTGCGGGGCAGTGCTGGGCAGTGCGGGGCAGTGCGGGGCAGTGGTGTCAGCCGGAGGCAATAGCGGAATTCAAATGAGTGGCATGTCGAAGCTGGCCCTTTCTCCCATCCCAACCAAAAGGCTCTCTCTAGATACACTGGTTTTTCTAGACACATCTTGTTTTCTAGGTAGTCCTTGTTTTGTGCCACTGGTCTCAGGAGGTCCAGATTCCAAAGCTGAGCGCTCCGCCCGGCGCATCCGCTGACGTGTGGCCGTGCAGACCTGCTGTCACCTCCCTCCCACCCTCCCACCCCCCAACCCCCTCCCCCCCATCCCCCAACTCCCACCCTCCATCCCCCCACCCCCCATCCCACCCCCGCCTCCCGCCTCCCGGGCTTATGCCACCCGCGCTTGGCGGAGAAACAGGCCTTTCTCTGGCTCCCAGGAAACTGTCCCGTAATGAAATCTGTCTCCTCGCACCTCCCGTGGCCATTCGAAGCGGCGCCCTACACAGAGCCCGTGTGGTTGCGGGTGTGTCCCGGGATCACAGAGCGGGTGAGTGAGCCGGGAGCGGCACGGGCACGTGCGGGCGGGGAAGCCCGCAGCCGGGTGAGGCCACGGGAGCCAGAGCCTCTGAGCTGAGCGGCCGGGTCGGAGGGAGCTGGCTGTTCACTCTCCTCGTGCGAAGACTGATTTTCCACACCGACAGCGAACACTGCCCGAGTGGAGATTGCATGCCCTGCGTGCGCGGCGAGTCAGTGTTTGCCCAGAGCCCCCGGCCTCCGCACGGCCTCCTCCGCACGGCCTCCGCCGGCTCTGCGGGCCGGACCGCCCGTCCCGGCCACGGAGCCCCGGCCACAGAGCCCCGGCCCCGCAGACGCCCCTGGGCCGGCCCTGGGAAGCCGGAGAACCTGCCATCGCCCCGGCATTTGAATAACGGACCCAGAGTACACACAGAGCAGCTGCTTCATATTAACAGAAACAAAACAAACGCGGGATCCACAGACGGCCCTGTCTCGGGCCCCTCCATCTCCGAGGCAGCTGTGAGCAAACGGCACCGCTCTCCGCCTCGGTTTCCTCGGAAATACAGCCAGCGGTGACGGCACCAGCGCACCGGCAAGTGCCAACCACAGGCGGCCCGGCCCCTGCTTTCCCTCTCCGGGCCTCCAGCAACAGCCCCGCCGGCGGTCACCCCCCAGGCCGGTCCGGCACCGCCGCCCCCAGGCCGGTCACCACCCCCAGGCCGGTCCGGCACCGCCGCCCTCAGGCCGGTCCGGCACCGCTGCCCCCACGCACGGAGGGTGCCTGACAGCAGTGATGCTCCGAGGCTAGACCACGGAGTCCGCCGTGTCATTCTTAGAAAAGAGGACATACCGAACGAGTTGAATGTCATTTTATGAAATGGACTTTCAAAACTCTGTTTTTATTTTGGCGGGCTATTTGATTTCAGAGAGAAGGGGAGAGGGAGAGAGAGAAACGTCCATGAGAGAATCATTGACCGGTGCCTCCTGCCCGCCCCTCCTGGGGATGAGCAGGCACGTGCTCTGGGCCAGAAGGGAGCCGGACCTCCTGGCTCCTAGGTGGGCACTCAACCGCTGGGCAGGACATGGACTTATGCAAATGAGTCTCTCGGGTTTCTTGGGAAGGCGGTGCTGGTGAGGCCGCTGCAGAGACCAGGGCGGTTCCCGCCGCCTCACACCCTGGTCACTGCTGTCCCCGCACAGACAGCTGGAGGGCTGCATCCTAACCAGCAGCTCCGCCCCTGCCCTCTCCCGCCAGGGGGGAGCTTAGAAAACACCACCAGCACCTCCCCTCCCCAGCATTCAGTCCCAGAAAAACAGCCAGACAATGTAAAGATAAAGAAAGGAACGCTTTACATGTATGGCAGCATTGGAAAAATACAAAATCTATTTCTCATAAAGTACACTTGCTATTTAACAGAAATCTAACAAAACAAATGAGCAACAACAAAAAGTAAATTCCTTGATACTTTCTTCAAAATAAAAAAGCTATGCTAATAAGCAAAGCTACTAAAATTGGCAATAATTGGGGAGATATGTGAATTCTGCAGGAAAATTTAATAATGAAAAGGCGAATGGCGAAAAATACAATATTTACCGTATTTGCCGGCGTATAAGACGAATTTTTGGCCCTGAAAAATACCATATTTGCCGGCGTATAGGACGACTGGGCGTATAAGACGACCCCCTAACATTTCCACTCAAAATACAGAGTTTGTTATATACTCGCCGTATAAGACTACCCCCACTTGGAGGCATATTTTTCAGGGCCAAAAAATCATCTTATATGCCGGCAAATACGGTACATCATGCTTGACTTGCTAAATGTGTAGCTAGCTTGGTTCGTTCAGAAATTAGCCGTTACTTAAGTTTATATCACAGCCACTGTTCTCAGAACCACGGCGGTGGGAGTCACCGTCCCTTCATTAATGTGAATGGTCTTGTTGCCATTGTCAGTTACTGAAGAGAAATTTTTTTTTAAAATCACACTGAATTATAAAAAATGCGATTTTAAAAAGATTTGGTTGGTATAAGTAGCACATGATGATAATAAATAATAAGGAAATAATAACAATAATATTGGGATCAGTGAAGATTTTTTACAATTAGTTTTTGTTACTTTCCAGAGCCTGCCAAAGTAGCTTAAAAATAAAATTCATTAATAACTCAGTTCTTTATGCATAAAATGTCATTTTCTCAATGGCAGTGTGATAAAAGAAGTGAGGACATAACTGTGTGTGGTTTTTTAAGTCACAGCTAGCACCACTTAAAAAGGAAAGTGTTTAAAAGCCAGAGAGGAGAATAAATTAAATTGTAATTGAAATATTTTCTTCAATTTCCTGTTGATCATGCGAACAACGCTAACTGCCCACCTCTCTTCTGCTCCCCAGGCGAGCTGAGTTTGTTACTCAGTTACTTCCGGGGCAGTGGGCAGTGGGCAGTGAGCAGTGGGCAGTGAGCAGTGGGCAGTGAGCAGTGGGCAGTGGGCAGGAGACCCCTGGCCCAGCAGACGATTTCCGGGCTGTGGCTGCCTCAGAAAACGGCCCTTTTAGCTAAGCAGAGTGACCTACAGAGCATATAATTCTTTCAACGAGGACGATACACACATTTTTGGTATATCAAATGTATGTGCATTATCTTTCCATTATTTATATATTTTAAAGGTACCATTTTTTGCATATATTATAATTCTTTTAACCACTCGCCTTTCATAAAAATCAGAGAAAACCAACCAATCATCTTTTCAAAAAATGCAGTTTATCTTTTGTAACTCGGCTTCCTGCCTGCCACGGGGAAAGCCGGCGCTGCTTGCTCGCCATGTGAGGACACATATAAGACGTAACTACACGTTTACTTCTAGTGATGAGCATTTCTTCATTTAAAAGTCATCGGACAGACCAGCATTCTAGACAGGACTCGCACGAGCGTTTCCTTTCTCTGCAATGCTAGGACTGGGGCAGATACTGTGAAATTAAATCAGTAATCCAGGATTTTTTAGGTGCCAATTTTGGCATGCCATAAAAGTTCCTGGAACGTTCTTATGCTTCGAGGACATTTAACAAGGTGCTTTAAGTTTCTGATTCTTTCTTTATGGAGATTCAGATAATACAATACAGTTAGTTGTCCACCAGCCGATTGAGCTTACATTTTCTTTCCCTCGCCTCCCACCTTCACCTCCCAAGCCCCCTCTCCCTGCAAAATATATTTTCTCTCTTTCTGTAAGCATTGGCAATTATCCACGTGGTTACGTGGTCCAGAATCCCGGGGGTTGCTTGCTGAGTGACAGAGCACGGCCGGCCGTTTCCCATGACAAGCCAGCAGGCGGCGCTAACGGCAGGGGCTGCGCACAGGCTTCTCACCAAAGGACTCACAGTCAGAGCTGCAGAAGCACCGACGTGGTCCACGAGGGGTAAACCCCAGAGATGGGAATGTAACAGACAGCATGTGGCCCAGCATGTCCTGTAACGCCTGATGTGTGTTCCATGGAAACCGAAGCTGGCCACAGGTTCTTAGTATGACTTTTACTAAAGACTTCAAAGCACAGGCACGTATGTGTCCCCACGGTAAAGCCCTATGAACGTCTCCTTCCCCCGATGGTTTTTATCTCACCGGGGTGCATGATACAGTCCAGCTCAACTCTGCCCCAGCTGTGAGACCCCCCCTCCCACCCCCGCAGGCAGCCGGGGCCTCAGAGCTGATTCCGGCTTGACTCCAGTTGTTTCTTTCCCACTCGGTCTCTCTGGTCTAGGAACTACGGGATCTACAGGGCATGCAGCCTGTGAAAAACATGTCGTACACATGCAGTATCTTGCATTTTTAAATAAATGAGCATCTCTACTTACACACATTATTATGAGAGGGAAAAAAAAACGTTTAGAAAGCCAGAATGTCGCAAGTGGTTTTTTCAATGCTTTTGTGGGTTGTTTAAATCAGATGAAAGACCCCATTTCAGCAGTGTGCTCGGGCGCAGCACGTACGCACAGCATCCGCACCGGGGGCTGGTTCACCGGGGACCCCGTCCCCGCCTGGCTCTCCTCTCTCCGCGTGGAGGGGGGAGTCACGGCCGGACACGACCTGTCTCCGGCTGCAAACGCAACAGGGCTCTCCTGGCCGGGGAGCTGCGTGGCGCACAAACACAGCTCACGCCGAGACTCCCAGAGACCTCTGAGGAGGGCGTGCGTGGGGAATAAAGAGCTGTCTAGCACTCTGATGTCACATTAAACTTCAATCTTCTACAGGGAACGGCCATTGGCACCCCTAACCGGATTAGCATCAGGCGTAAAGAAACACAGGCATAAAACTTCTCATTCCACAAACTCAGGTTATAGACTGAGAGAAACACTGGCATGAAAAGCCATCGTGGGTTCTTAACCCTTTGTGATGGGCCCTTCCAAGTGCCGGGATTAGTTTTAAGCCTGTAGATAACATAGAAGAAAACTAATTATTTCACTTGCTTCATCTTCGTTTTAAGCGAATACAAATTACATGCACACGATCAATTTAAGCTGGACTTTTCTCTTTGGAAAAAAGAAAATAAAGGCTTCAAAAGCAAGTCCTTTAAATACAGGCCAAACTCCAGATTTTAAGATTTCAAGTGCACACAGCAAGCTTTCCAGCAGATTCTGCCACTGCGTTTAGTACCGAAAAGGCTTTTTACGACCACTGGTTCCTCGCCCCAAAGTCTTACCCGGGAAAGGTACCACAGAGCAGCCGTGCACTGCCACCAACTCCACGGAGGACACTCCGCACCGAGCACTGCTCCCAGCACAGCAACACCACCGCCCGGCCCGGCCCTACCTGTCCGGCCGGTCCTCGGTCCTCGGAGGAGGCGCTGGCCCCGCTGGCAGGCAGGCAGGCGGCCGCACCAGCCCACACGAGCCACACCGAGCTCTTCACACCTCGGGTGCCACAGGGCGCGGGTTCAGCAGCACAAACTGTTTCATCCTCAGCACCAAACCCAACCGCGCATCCTAGAAAGTAACGGTGCCCCGGTCCCGGGAGGGCGCCGGCAGGTCCGAGCACCCCGGAGGCGCCGGAGAAGGAAAGCACCGCCGCCCCCAGACAGCAGCACCCTTCGGAACCGGAACCTGCCGCCGGGCTGGGCGGGACCTGCTGTCACTCCCGGCCGAGAGGAGGGGCCGGCGCCGGGGCTGGTGCCATCCTCTCCGGACCCGGAAAGGTCCCCGGCGCCCGGCCCCGCGGCCAGCTGCCAGCCGCGGAGGAGGCCGCCGGACGCTCCCTCCCCGCTTCCCGGCACTTCCCGGCCCCGCCGGCCCGGCCCGGCCCGGACTCCCCGGCCCCGCCGGCCCGGCCCGGACTCACCGGCCGGGGCTGGTCCGCCCGCCGCCGCCGCCGCCGCCGCCGCGCAGACCCGGGCGCCGCCGGAGGATGGAGGCTGGGACTCCCGGCCGGCTGTCCCCGCCGCGGGCGCGCGCACACACACACACACACACACACACACACACACACGCGCGCACACACAGACACACACACACGCACGCACACACACACACGAACATGCATACACACACACACACACACACACACACACACACACGCACGGCCTCGCCAGGACCGGCGCTGCCGTGGCACACCCGGGAGGCGCCTCCGAAGGGACCCAGTACCTGCTCTGCGAGCCGCGCGCCGCCGGGCACTCCATCCTCCGTTGACAAGGAAACCAAACCGCACTTCATTTTTTTTTTTTTTTTTTCCAGAAAAACCTTCCCCTGCCATCATTTGAAAATTGACATCAGGGGAGCGGCGGGGCAGGAAGAAGGGGAATAGATATATCAGGATATCTATCTTAAAATGATCTCGGGATTTAAAAAAGAAAAACACCAAGTGTGCGCAAAAGTCAGGGTTAATGTAAAGGAGGGGGAAAAAAAAAGTATTTTGCTTAAAAACAATCCCAGTCACCAGCTGCAAGAAAAGTTTCACGTTATCAGTGGGTACCAAAAACGGGAGGAACGAATTGGTTCTCGCCGGCCCCCAAAACGGGCTCCAAGAAAACGGCCAAGGGTCGCCTCTGCTCGGTGGTTCGGGCCGGAATCGCAAAGCCACAAACTTGTAAACCCTGCGCAAAACCCACCTCCCCAAAAAGCTCGCCGGGGAGCCGGCGGGAGGGCCCCTCGCCGGCCGCCGGGGAGGAGGCCGCGCCGCCGCCGCCGCTCCTCCCCGAAAACCAGTTGCTCATCCCGCCGGACCCGGACCCGGACCCGGACCCCCAGCGGCGCCGGCCGGCGGAGCTCGGACCCGGGAAGAGGCTCCACACCATCTCCTCGGGCTCCCGACACCACCAGCAATCAAAGAAGTGGGGGAAAGAAGAAAAAAAAACAAAAAACAAAAAAAAAAGGACAAAAAAAAAAAGAAGAGGACAAGAATGCCACTGAGAAGGTACTCACCGAGCGGGAGTAAAATGTTGGAACAAAAATGAGATTTGGAATAAAATACAGTATGGCGGTGGGAGAAGGCGCGGGGCGCGCTTTTCTCCGGATCTCGACCTCGGACGCGGGCACGTGACGGAGCGGCCGGCGGGCGGCGGCGGCGGCGGGGGCCGGGCTGCGGGGGGAGCCGCGGGCGGAGCGGCCGCGCCGCGCACCGGGGCCGGGGCCGCGCCAGGCGCGCACTCGCCGCGGGCGGGGTGAGGGGGGAGCGGGGCCGCGCGGCCCCCGAAGCGCAGCCGCCCCCGCCCGCCGGCGTCGCCCGGGTGCGGCGCGCGTGCGGCCGCGGACACGCCCGGGCGGCGGAGCAACTTGCTGCTCCGAGAACTTGGCGCCGCCTCCGGCGGGGGCCCCGCGCCGTCTCCCCGCGGCCGCCTGCGGGGGCGCCCGGCCCGCGGCTCCGAAGTTTCTGTCCGCCGCCCCCGGCCCCGGTCCTCCCCCGATCCGCGCCCGATCCGCGCCCCCCAAACCCCCGGAAGCTCCGGGAACCCGGCTCCGGCGGCACCGGGGGCGTTGCCGCGGGCAGAGCCGCCCGGATCTCGGTCGCCATCAAGGCACCGAGTGCGGGGCCGCCGGGGCGGAGAGGGCGCCCGCCGGGGAGGGGCTCCGGGTCCCCGCGGCCCGTCCCGCGCCCCCCGCGGCCGCAGCCCTCCCCGCGCGGGCCGGGCATTGTTCGGTCTGCGCGCCGGCCTCGGGCCCTCCTGGAAGGCTCCGGGCTCCGGGCTCCGGGCTCCGGGCTCGGCTCCAGTTGGGGGCCGGGGCCGGGCCGGGGGGGCCTTTGTGTGTCCGGGACGGGGACGGGGACGGGGACGGGGACGGGAGGGCAGCGGCGGCGAGGGGAGCCGGCCGGGAGGGAGTGAGGGTCTCCACCTGCGTCCGGCGGGGGCTGCCTGGCCCTGGGCCGGGCTCCGGGAGCCTCGGTTCCAGATCCCGCTCCTCTCCGCGGGAGCACATCCATTTTCTTCTTTTCTGTGCAGAGCCCGCAGCGGACATCTCTCCCCGCGCCTGCCGCCGCGAGGCCGGGTGTGTGGCGCTAACTGGCATCCCCGTGTTTGAGGACCAGGCGCCAGCACAGCCCCAGCCCCACCCTGCTGCCCCTGCCCCGGGTTGGCATGTAGGACGGAATGTCTCCAGCGGTGAGCGGCCCTGGACAGCTGTGACCGTTAGGCCTGCAGCCGCTCTAGAGAGCTCCGCAGCAAGTAGGTGTCTCAAACATGCTGGTCAGAATCATTGACCCAATCCAGTCCTAATCCACAACTTAAACAAAAGAGATTTAAAATGAGCACTAAACCATCATTAAATATTTATTTTGGTGGGTGCCAGCCCTACAACTTGTCATTCATACATTGTGAGGCTGCCGATGGGAAATGCCTCGGAGAAAGTGATTCGATGCCTTCTGAAGCCTCATTGAATTCTATCCTGGAGCCGCTGGGTTTTAAGCTGCACAATACAGATCAAATGCACCTTCCAAACACGCTGGGCTGCTGCTTCTTAATTCTTTCCAATAAGATCTCTTCACATGTATTTTTCTTCCCTGAGTCATGAGTTAATTTTTCTACCATGAAACCTTAGCTTGTTAAATTTTCCAAATTTTTCCTTTCATGTAAAAGACATCGGATTCCAATCATTGTGCGGAGAGAATGATGTTCATGTATATTTTTCTCACCACCTCACCTCAGGATTCACATGTGAGCCACCTCGCCTAGAAATGAGTGCTGGCCTGTGGGGTAGGCAGGGCCAGGGTGGAGACTGACTTCAGAACTTGGGAACAAGGGGTTCAGATGGCTCTGCAGAGGCGCTGGCAGCCAGCTCAGCAACGGCAGGCTTTAGTCTTCAGTACAACGCAACCCTGTACATTAACCGCAGTTCTGCTGGGGAGAGGGAAGCCGGCATCAGTGTCCTCCATGCACGTTCCCTCTCTTACATAACCCAGCGCAGCGCTCACCATGGGCCAGTGATTTGTGGCCAGCGTGCAAGTCTCCTCCTGGGCTGGGCTGCTGAGCCCGGAGTAAGCAGCCAGCTCCGGGCACCGCTGGACTGAGCACAGCGCTCACCGCCTGTCTCTGCTGCACAGCGACGTGTCCCCCTGTTCGTTTTACAGATTAGGAAAATAAAGTCCAAATTTAAAAAAATCTGCCAAGGATTCCGTTATTAGTACTTGTTAGAGGTGGATTGGACCCAGATTTTTATCTGGTTTGACAGGAATAAATATCTCAAAAAATACATAAAGGATGCTCAGTATTTCCAAACACTGTATCGATGTCAGTGAGCAAGTGCTCAATACTGTAAAGTAAGTAGATGTAAAATACGTCTGTGGGAATCTATTTAGCTATGTCATTGACCACAAATAACAGTAGCGATACACATGTTTCCACTCACATTTCAAAAGCTGAGATAAAGGGGTTCATTTTTTTTCTTTAGCAAAAGTCTGCAACACATACATGGTGGCCACATGCTTCTGGCTGAGTCCCCGGGAGCCAACCACAGAGACTTTTAAAAACCAATTTTAGCGGCGAGCTTCCGATCTCCATTCTGAGTTCGCCTTGGAGGGTCCATGACTGAGAAGTGTAGTGGATTTAAGTTAAGGCAAGTCAGTAACGCCAGTTGAGGAAGTACCTGTTTTGAAATCTATGCTACATGATCGCCATGTTTTTCCGTTAGTAGATATTGAGGATACATGAATTATGTGTGCATATAAATAAATATTTTATATGTGAATATATACTTAGAAATCATGTCACATATTCACAGGCCCAATGTATGCTTTTACAATCAATGCCCTGATAACGTTTTCTCTTGTTTTGCTTGGCAATTTTTTCACAACTTAGTGACTTTAACTTTTATTTTTCATTACATGTTCTGTCCCTCGCTAGAACATACAGTACTTACAATTCTCTCTTTAGTTTGGTGGGTTTTCTTTATTTTTTCCAATATTAATACTGGAGGAACTGCAGATACCAAAACCCATCAAATAATTTTATAAATTACCAAAGTGATTAGAAAATATGAAAATAAATATTACCAATATGATATGAAATGAGTAAAATCAGGAAAGTGCTGTGTAATTTATTTTTTTTATATTTCTTCACTCTATGTATTTTATAGCGCCCACAAAATTCAGATATATGGAGTAAAATATACATCTAAATTTTTTATGATTTAGGTGCTCTCATACCTAAATATATGTATATTACTAAGGAAATAAATGTAAATGGAATCAGTATGTCTACTAGCATTCTTCCTTTGAGTGTCTTGTGGGGTTTTTTGCATTAAGTAGATGGTGTGTGGTTTTATGATGAAGCGGCTTCCGGCAAAGGTGAGGGCGGTGCCCCCAGGACCCCGTGGTCTCCGGGACCCCCGGCCGGCAGGCGGAGCCCGCGGCCCTGTGCGCTGTGTTCCGCGCCATTTGCCGTGCTCCCCGATGACGGGCCTGTCAAGCATCTGCTCTAAAGAGAATGTCAAATATGTCGGTTTATAAATTTAGAAGCTGCAAATGCATCCAGGGTGTCTCTTCAGATTTGAAGAGTTAAAGATGAAAAAGCGGCAATCCTAGAGCCAGAAATAGGCCCTTCCTTGAAAAGGCACCAGAGGTTAAAAATAGCAACTTATTTTTAAAACACTTCATTATATATTAATATAAAATAAGCATATAAGAAGCCTGAGGGGAACAAAAAAGGCTGGAGGTTTATGCAAAACAACAAAACAAAACAAAAAGCTGAACGTGCTGGTGAGCAGACGCACACAGGAGACCGTGTGCCACTGGGTCACTGCGTTCTGTCCTTAGACGCCTGACGGAGGACACGAACTGTGAACTGTCACAAACCCTCGCGTCAGAGCCACTTCCGAAGGCCCCGCCCGCCCAGGGAGCCGGGCTGAAGCAGGCGGACAGCAGAGGGCTCCACGGCCAGCGAGTGAGAGCCATAAGGCCACGGAACAGGAAGAGGAACCTCAGTGACCAGGTGTGGTCATTACAGCTAAGACAGCGGGCAGTGACCCTGTCTGGTGAGGAGGAGAATGCGGGGAGCAGAGGGGGCGGGCAGAAGGCTGAGAAATCTCCAAAAAAAATGCATGGATTTTATTTTATTTATTTTTTGAAACATAAGACAACTACGACACCGGACAGATTTGGGTCATGCTGATGAGTCCCGCAAGACAGGGCAAAATGTACTTTAAAAGCATAGCGCAGCCTTCAGTGTGTGTCTCCAGTGAAACTAACGCATCTGGAGGTTCCAGAAGGCACCTTGCTGAGTTCACACCTGCTCTGGAGGAAGACAGTCTCCCAGTGAGAACTCCGGGAGAGATCTCACTGGCGTTTCAAAAACAAGAGGTGTCTGTCCGGCTGACTCAGACGGGCAGCAGCAGGCAGTGTGCTTCCACCGGAAAAGACATTTTGCATAAGAAGAAGCTGAAAGATATTCGGGAGAAAACAGTTGATTGTCGACACCTCAAGGTCTCAGACACAGAGGTGCGCCAGCTTCTTTTCATGCAGTGGTGTGGGTGCTGAGATAGAATTACATTCTCTTGTCGACTTTTTTTCTCTGTTTACTTGTTTTGATTTTTAAAAGCCTGGTATTTAGAGGCACGGATTTTTTTAAACTGAGGGTTATTCATTTGTTTTGTTTAAAGGTTATGCCAATCGAGAGATGCATGGAGGCCATGCGTTGGTGATTACCAAGTGCTGGGTTCCTGCAGACGAGAAGCACTTCTAAGGCCGTGTAATCTAGTGCGCCATGTATTTCTTATCCATGGGAAGTTTATATTTTGAAAACTAAATTTATTCTTCTGACAATAAAATTGAGTTTTCAAAGCCAGATAATATAGGAGAATGGTTTTATGCTGACAAAGCATGAGGCAACACACTTGGAAAGCCTCTTACTATTGGTTTGAACACACAAATAACATTTGCTTAGGAGTCTTTTGTACTAGCACAGGGGTGGATAGACCTTTGGTTGGAAACTATGCCGGAAACAGCGGCGTCCACGGCGTGGGAGGCAGAGCTGTGGTTCCCAGGTTCCCTCAGGGGCTCGGGAAACAATGACTAGGTTGCTTTCTTTTGCGCACTCCAAGTTTCCTCTGATAGTCTCTACTCTCTTTTGTCCTCTGTATTTCAGAACCCAGACCTCTGACATCATCCTACACACATTCAGGGTTAGGATATATTCATACATTAATTCTTGAACTTGAACTTTTATGAAACTAATAGAAATCATTTGTACTAGTAAATATGTGATTAGACATTTAGTAAAAGCGATTTTAGGAAATAGTTATATAAGTGATATAATTATTGGTATATCACTACTTTGAGAAATATATATATATATATATATATATATATATATATATATATATATCTGTACCCCTCAATTCCTTCCCCCCTGGATGTCTCCTCTCAGCAAAGAGAGGGGTCAACCTTGTTAAGATCTGAAGAGATCTCAGCCCTGGGTGGGTTGGCTTCTGGGTAGTGAACTATTTGTTATTTTATTCATCTAAAGCTCCAGAGAAAAACAGGACAAAGATCAAACACAGGCATCCCAACTAAAAATCTAACGAACAGCTAGAAGGCCACTGGGCACAATATGCATGTTTCATGCTACCAACTTATACATACACACACACCCCACCCGACAAGCCATTCATTGCAAGTAGTTACATGCCTTCGTGGGATACCAGCTTCAGATGCATTTATCTTTACAAATTACATAAAGCCAGATGTAGGGCTCAATGGCCACATAACTAGAAAAAGAGTTTATTACCACCTGATATGCATCTCCTTTTGCCTGTTTTCCGAGAGCATTGCAACTGATTTTTAAAAATTAAATAGCATGTTTTATTAGTATTCCTTCAATCAACTGTGTTCAAAGCTCAGGAGAAAAAAAAAGTGTGAATTCCAGAAAAATGTTAATCTTTAAACTGGATACTTGTTTTTGTTACAAATAAAGGTAATCTGTAATTTTTCTCTTGCCATTTGTGCAACAGAAAGTGTAACATGTTTTAAGATTTATATGAAGAAATCAATAAATATTCCTTAAACCAAATTTTAAATTTTTATCATCAAACTATTATAGTACATTGAATGATAACTTTAAAAGAAAAAAAGAAAGATTGAAAATTAAAATGTAAATGCTTGACTCAAAAAAAAACACTGCTTTCTGGAGAGAAGGAGGGATTTTATAGATAAAATTTTTCCAAAAAGTAGCATATCTGCTAATTTGCTAAACCTGGCGGGAATAGGCAAAGGCTCTGTTCAAAGAACTGAGCAGAATTACCAATAAAACTCAGATCTCTTCCACTTTTATTAGAATACTAAAACATCATACATCATAATTTTATGCTGATTTGAATGTTATGTATAATTGAAACAAAAAATCTAGAGGCTGTGGTAATGAGTTGACTAGTACAACATGCAACTAAATAAGTATAAAACATATCCAATTTCCTCCTTTACATTCTACTAGAGGCTGGTGCATGAAATTCATGCATGGGGGAGGGGGTCCCCTCAGCCCAACCTGCACCCTCTCCAATCCGGGGACCCTCAGGGCATGCCTGACGGCTGGTTTAGGAACTGGGCCTAAACCGGCAGTCGGACATTCCTCTCACAATCTTGGACTGCAACCGCCTTCTCCCTGCCAGTCTGGTCACTCCTTACTGCCCACCCCCGCCAGCCTCGTCACCCCTTACTGCTCCCCTCTCCACTGTCCTAGTCACTCCTAACTGTCCTCCTCCCCCCCACCCCCGCCACTGGCCTGTTGCCCCACACAGCCTGCTGTTCCGTCATTTGGTGGTCCCTCACTAACCCTCCTGCCGGCCTACTTGTAGGCAGCCATCTGTGAGGGTGTGGTGGTCAATTTGCATATTACTTCTTTATAATATAAGAAGAGCTATGTAAAATTTGGATAGATTCTAACAATATTCATTTATTACTATGAAATAAATGTATCCTATTAAAAATGCTACTTTGGTACCTAAAATATTTACAAATTATTCATCAATGTGTAGAATCTTTTTTTCAGCCTATTCAAGCCAGGCCGGGTGGGAAACCTGTTATCTGACTCGGAAAACGTCCCTGAAGAAACGTGGGCTCCAGTCCTCTCTCCAGGAGACACTCCGACATGGATCAGAGGACACTGGATCCAGAAACTCAGAAGTGGATTTTTAAAAAAAAATATATTTTATTGATATTTTACAGGGAGGAAGGGAGAGAGATAGAGAGCTAGAAACGTTGATGAGAGAGAAACATCAACCAGCTGCCTCTTGCACGCCCCCTACCGGGGATGTGCCTGCAACTAAGGTACATGCCCTTGACCGGAATCGAACCCGGGACCTTTCAGTCCGCAGGCTGACGCTCTACCACTGAGCCAAACGGGTTTCGGCAGAAGTGGATGTTTTATCCAAGTCTCAAATTTAACTAAAATAGAATCAACATATGTCATATTTAAAGATTCTCAGTATTGTAAGGTAAGACTGAAAATGTAAACTGCACATTTGTTTATTAATCCTGTTTTTTAAATACATTTTAAGAACAATTTTAATAATACAAAATTTCCTAAAAATTTGCAGAAAATCAGGCACCTGTCATAAGCTAACTTTCTTAACAGGCTAGCCAGGAAGGACAAACATTATTTTATTGCTGAGATCTTTAAAAAAAGCTGGTTTCTTATGTCTTTGTAACGGTTATCTTGTAAAAACTGCGGGATGTTTTCTGTTGTCTTCCTGACAGGAGAAGGGCCGTCTGAAAGCACGCTCTGCCCCATTGCTGCAGAGCTCTCCGCGCTCCGGCCACCGCGATAGGCCTTTGGGGATCTGGGGGGAGGACAGTGAGTGTGCAGGGACAGCCGCACAGCCTTAATGTGAGGTGTTCCAGGAAGCTTTCCCCAGGCCCTGGGTCAAGGTCAGGTCCTGGGCGAGTTCTCAGAGAAGTGCCTGGAGTGCTGGCAGGGGGCGCTGCTGAGCGCCGTCCACATGCTGCCCAGGCGGTGGGAGTGATGGCCTCGGCCAGATGTGTTGCTGCTGTCACCGGCCAGATGTGTCTGCTGCTGTCCCCGGAGCCAGGCCACTCTCAGAGGGGCTGGCGGGGGGCCAGGTACCAGTGAGAGGCACACCTTGTTTTCTGCTTTGAAAACAGCGCTGGGTGACTTGGCTATGCCTTCCATGCAGACCCAGAATTCTGCCAAGAGGAACCAAGAAAGAAAGAAAGAAAGAAGGAAGGAAGGAAGGAAGGAAGGAAGGAAGGAAGGAAGGAGGGAGGGAGGGAGGGAGGGAGGGAGGGAGGGAGGGAGGGAGGGAGGGAGGGAGGGAAGGAGGGAGGGAGGGAAGGAAGGAGGAAAGGAAGGAAGAAAGGAAGGAAGGAAGGAAGGAAGGAAGGAAGGAAGGAGGGAGGGAGGGAGGGAGGGAGGGAGGGAGGGAGGGAGGGAAGGAGGAAAGGAAGGAAGGAAGGAAGGAAGGAGGGAAGGAAGGAAGGAAGGAAGGAAGGAAGGAAGGAGGGAAGGAAGGAAGGAAGGAAGGAAGGAAGGAAGGAGGGAGGGAGGAGGAAGGGAGGGAGGGAAGGAGGGAGGGAGGGAGGGAGGGAGGGAGGGAAGGAGGGAGGGAGGGAAGGAAGGAGGAAAGGAAGGAAGAAAGGAAGGAAGGAAGGAAGGAAGGAAGGAAGGAGGGAGGGAGGGAGGGAGGGAGGGAGGGAGGGAGGGAGGGAGGGAAGGAGGAAAGGAAGGAAGGAAGGAAGGAAGGAGGGAAGGAAGGAAGGAAGGAAGGAAGGAAGGAAGGAAGGAAGGAAGGAGGGAAGGAAGGAAGGAAGGAAGGAAGGAAGGAAGGAGGGAGGGAGGAGGAAGGGAGGGAGGGAAAGAGGGAGGGAGGGAAGGAAGGAGGAAAGGAAGGAAGAAAGGAAGGAAGGAAGGAAGGAAGGAAGGAAGGAAGGAAGGAAGGAAGGAAGGAGGGAGGGAGGGAAGGAAGGAGGGAGGAAAGGAGGGAAGGAAGGTAGGCAACAAGGGCCTGGCTATTTAAGGTCAGTTCTGTGGATAAGGAGCGGGACAGAACACAGCCCTGACAGGAGAGCACCCGAGGCCTCACGGACCCGGCGGTCGGCTGAGGACGGCGGGAAGGCCGGGCCTGTGCGCAGGGGGTGAGGTGGCTGCGGTCACCCTTCAGCCCGCCCCGGAGATCCCTTCAGAGCACCCGAACCCGCATTCCCCCAGCAGCACCCGAACCCACACTCCCTCCGCAGCCGGTGCGGGACCTCCGGCGGGGGTGACCCCACTTGTGCCTCGGAAATGCCAGGGAGCAGCTTCATTCGGAGGCATCGGTGCCGTCACCTCTTTCCTCTTACTGACCCTGAGTCCCCCCCCCCCCCCCCCAGGGCAGGGGTTTATGTGCCTCAGCTCCCTCAGCTCCGGGAGAGGAGGGCAGAGAGCCACGGCGCCCCTCACGGCGCTGGAACCCCGGGGAGATGGGGGGCCGCTGGCACGCTGTGCCCGGCTGGAACCCCGGGGAGATGGGGGGCCGCTGGCACGCTGTGCCCGGCTGGAACCCCGGGGAGATGGGGGGCCGCTGGCATGCTGTGCCTGGCTGGAACCCCGGGGAGATGGGGGGCCGCTGGCATGCTGTGCCCGCAGCGCCCTGTGCGGTGTCCGCAGCAGCAATAAGAAGGAGGCGCTGGTCATTAGCTCCGCTCCTCAGTTCCCTGTCCGCTCCGAGTCCTGAGAGCCGTTGGTGCAGATGTTGAGGGTCGGGGCTCTTTGAAAGGACTCCCCAGAGGAAGCACCTGGGGGCCAGGGCGAGGTTAGGGTCTAGAGTTAAAGACCCGCAGACGACCAGCGGGAGCCACAGGCGCAGCGGGCCAGCGCCCAGAGGGTGCGGTTGGAGCGGATGGATAGGCCAGTCACGTTCTCACGTGTGATTGAAGTGCCATCACCATAGTTCTCTGGCTATAAGAAGCTTATTTCTGTGTGAACACACTTCAGCCGCCTTATACCTCACAACAGACGCGTATACTTAACCCAGAGGCGCGGCTTCCCCACCCCTGAGAGGCTTTTCCTAAAATCATGCTGCATCTGGGATAGTATCGTGGTGCTTTAAACTAGATTTCATTGGTGCCCACAGCTCTCATCATGATTTGTAGATATTTATTTCTGTAAGACAGACTATTTGTTATCCGTCGTGGTAGCCCGGTTTACACGCAGAGAGGGAGGAGGGTGTGTGTTCAGGGGTGTCAGGGGCACTGATGGTCTAGTCAGGGCCCAGGGGGTGCGTGAGGGGGACGCTGAGGCGGGGGCCTGCTCTCTGATGTCCCCTCTCCCGCTGTGCAGACATCCAGGAGCCGTACACAGGGGGGTGGAGAGAGCTGCCATTTGTGCTGGTAATACCCCTGCGTCTCTAGTGTGGACGAGTGATGAGGAATGTGATGGCGATGAAGCAGTTTTCAGCAGGTTCAGGAAGAACTGGCCATAAGGACGGCGATGCTGAGCTGCTTCTGGAAGCTGTGGACCCGTCCCTGGCAGTGCGCCTTGTCAGGCAGCGCTGATTGCTGTGGACGAGAGAGGAAGCCGGCAGACAGCCGCCTGCAGCCCCCCCCCTCCCCCCCAGCACTGAGCGGCCCGCGGGGCCTGCGGCCGCCGTGGACGGTGGGCAGCCGTGAAAACCACCGCAGATGCATCTTAGAAAACTAAACTTTACTTCACTGCTTCACAGGATCCCGTTGGAATAAGAAGGGAATTATTGCAAGCACCCAAACGACAGCTCACAACCAGGGGTCGCAGCCGAAGTTCGCAGATGGCACAACCTCTGTCTGTAAACATCATACTTTGCAGTTTTAACAGGAGAGCAAATGTCAAATGCTTCTTAATATATATTTGCCTGCATACTCAGTAACCAGATTAATATTTAAGGGTCTTAATGAACATGTTCAAAATTTAGAGAGATAGTACCTAAGAAAAGTTACATCTTCTAGCCCAGGGGTCGGCAAGCTCATTAGTCAACAGAGCCAAATATCAACAGCACAACGATTGAAATTTCTTTTGAGAGCCAAATTTTTTAAACTTAAACTATATAGGTAGGTACATTGTTATTAACTTAGGGTCCTCCTAAGCCGGCCTTTGATAAAAACTCAAGGGCCCAAAGAGCCGCATGTGGTTCATGAACAGCAGTTTGCCAATCACTGTTCTAGCCAAATTTTCAGAATCTCTAGAAAAAAATAAAAAATAAATAAATAATACTACTAATAATAATTTGTTGTTGTTGTTGTTGTTTTAAAAATCTGAATTTAGTTCATAGCAGCAAAGGATTTGCAGTTTGTGCCAGTTCCCTCTCCCGTTGCTCGCTTCAGCTTCCCGCCTCCCGGGCGGCGTCTTCTAAAGGGGTCAGCAGGCCTCCGCTTCTCCACGCACCTGTGCTGCTTCCTTCAGACGGTCCCGCTGCCAAGGGGACTGTGGCTCCAGGCGTCACACCTGCCTTCCTTCCGGTCAGGAGGGAGCAGAGACAGTCCCCAAAGGTGAGGGCAGCCAAGAAGTGACTCTGAGTAACTAGCATTTTAGGAAAATACAGGTTTTGCTAACGAAGAATGAGGGGAGAATAGGCATTGCTGAGGTAACCGATAGTGTTTGTAAATATGCAGATCCAGCCATCTGGTACTAAGAGGAAAAGAGAACAGGGATTTTGTGACTTTTGGAGTTTTTAAAGAGGTTCACGGTGTAGAAAACAGGAACTGCTATTGTTTCACTAAATTTGTTTATTCGGTAAAAAATAATAGTCTGAACGTTGCAGACAGTTTGGGGGAAGAGAATTATTTAAAAGTTCAGCAAAATTGCTGAAAGTGTGTTTTTTGTTTTTGTTTTTTTAGTCAAACATGAAATAAGAAAGGTGAACAAAAGAGGACACCTGAACTCTCTCAGCTTATTATTTCTGTGGTTACATTAATTTTCCACCACCAACAGTAACCAGAAATTAACTATGGATAAAAACTTGCTTGCTTACTTACAGAGGTTAACACACAATTAACTGTTGGGAAAATTTAAAGGTTTTTTCTGTCAGTTTAAACCAGGGGAAGGGTCCTGCGTTGTGTGTGTGTGTGTGTGTGTGTGTGTGTGTGTGTGTGTGTGTGTGTAAACATTTCTTTGTTCCTGCTGAGCTCCCGAGGAGGCTGCGGGCTGCGGAAGCCACTGATGGGCCTCTGTCCACGCCTCTGCAGACGGCAGCCTGGGCTCTGAGCTTAGAACGATGCCAAGAGTCCAGATGCAACCTGCAAGCAACAACCTAAAACCAACTTAAATCCCGGATTCTTCCTGATTGAGGTTCGGAAGCATCAAAAAACCTGAAAAGGCCAGTAACTACTGATGAGATTGAAGCAGTCATCAAAAACCTCCCAGCAAACAAACGCGCTGGGCCAGACGGCTTCACGGGGGAGTTTTACCAAACATTCAAAGGACTGAAACCTGTCCTCCTCCGAGTATTCCAAAAAATTCCAGAGGAAGGCACACTTCCAAGCTCTTTCTGTGAAGCCAGCATCACCCCAATCCCAAAGGCACTACAGAGAAAGAGAATCACAGCCAATGTCCCTGATGAACACAGATGCTAAAAGCCTCAACAAAATCCCAGCAAATCGGATCCAGCAATATATTATAAAGATCATTCACCGCGACCAACCAGGATTTATCCCAGGGATGCGAGGCTGGTGCAATATGCACAAGTCAATAAACATGATACATCACATAAACATATTGAAAGACATAAATCCCTTTTTTAAAATGGGTATGTATTAAGGAAAGATTGAACTTATTCTTTTCAAACAGAAGTGATGACATTAAGAAGGTATAGTTGTTAGAGTATAACTATTCAGTTGTCAACATATTTAAGGTAAAATATCTGGATATAAAGATAATTAAAAAACTTTCCTGCTTTATGAAGAAATAAGAAAATTGTCTTACAAAAATTAATTTTAATGAAACTATTAAATCTTGAAGTTGATCATGGAAAAATAAGTTTTCTAACTCATTTATTATACATATGGCTATGTAGTAATGTTAAATAAAATTTCTATATTTTAAGAGGCTAATATTTATAATATATTAGTGGCCCATTGCATGAAATTCATGCAGCAGGTTGGGGGGAGGGTGTCCCTCAGCCCACCCTGCACCCTCTCAAATCTGGGACCCCTCGGGACATGTCCAACTGCCGGTTTAGGCCTGATCCCTATGGCAGTCAGACATTCCACTCGCAGTCTGGGACCACTAGCTCCTAACTGCTCACCTGCCTGCCTAATTGCCCCTACGCACTCTGCCTGCCAGCCTTCTCACCCCAACTGCCCCCCATGTCGGCCTTCTCGCCCCCAACTGTCCCCCTTTCTGACCTGATCGCCCCCAACTGCCCCTCCTTTCCGGCCTGATTGCCCTCAACTCCCCCTCTTGCCAGCCAGCTCACCCCCAAGGCGCCCCCTGCTGGCCTGATCACCAGCAATCATCCTCCCCTCCTTGCTTGATCACCCCTGACTGCCTGGGCCTGGCCTGGCCTCACTACCCTGGCTTTGTCCAGAAGGACATCTTGCAGGTCTCCCAGTCTAATTAGCATATTGCCCTTTTATTCGTATAGATAATATCTTCCTTAATGTTTGCACTGTGATGCTGACAATTGGTCTGACAAAAACATATTGGTAAAACCGAGAGCATAAATTATGCTGACACCTTTTCAAAGATGCCTTGTGCTCCCGGTGGGGCCATAAGGACATTCTAAAGCAGTAATTTCAGAACAGCAATTCTGTGGCCCTTTAAATGCGCCCTGTTATGATGCTGTGGTTAGGTTCTGGCTTTTGGGTGTTTGCAGTGCAGAGAAGCCAGGACCACTTTCACACACACACACACACACACAGGCACACACAGGCACACACACAGAGTTTTAGAGTGAGGGAACTGCACCCACCTTAAATGAATGTAGATTAGTCTCCTGTGAGCAAAGGAAGGGTCCTGACCAGCGTGAGCTGAGTCCAGCCACATGGATGGAGCCGTTGCCAGGACAGGGCCAGGCAGGAAGCGGGGAGTTCCGGTGATTAGGAAAGAGTCTAGTGGGGAAGGAAGTGGCCTGCCTGAGGGGAAGAAAAGGTTTAATTTTGTTTCCTTCCATTTAAAATAAAGAACGTGTTGTAGGGATGGAGCCGCTGTGGTTTTGCAAAGGGAATGCTGTGCAGGGGCCTGCACCGCCCTTGGGGGCAGAATTCTCTGAGAAGTGACTTGAAGGGCTCGGTGCTGACGCTCTGGAGCTCGGGCGGTGGGAGGAGCTGGGCCTGGCCCAGGCATCCCGACCCTGTCACTGTCACAGGGGACCAAAGCGGCCCGGCTGGGGGTGTGCCCCCAGCTCAGGCACCCGTGTCCCCTGTCCTAAGAAGCTTTACTCCCTAGCTTTTTTTCCCCAAAAAATAGCCAGTTTGGGGTCTAGGTAGCTCAGTTGCCGGAGCGCTGTCCCCATATGGCAAGGTTGCAGGTTCGGTCCCCGCCAGGACAAGTACAAGAAGCAACCGATGAGTGCATACAGAATTTGAACCACAAAAATCGATGTATTTCTCTCCCGGTCTCTCTCAAAACAACACATTTTAAAAATTCAAAATATGGCCATTCCTAAAGATCCAAGTTCCTTGATATCCTATGTGAATGCTTCCTGCTGACCTTACTAGCAAATGCAAGTCCTCTGGCTGAGCCCACCACGCACCTGGCTGGCCTCCGGCTTTGGGTGGGACTCCGGACCCGCCCTGCAGGTGGGCTCCGTGGCTCTTGCCTTTGGGAGGTTTGGCGGCGGTCCCCGTTCCCCGGGAGGTGCAGCCCGGTGAGGACCAGCACTGCGCTAGGAGCACCGGCCCGGCGGCTGCGGACTCGGCCAGGCTGACGCGGGGGTTCCCTGTCCGGGCTCTGCCCTGGGAGGCGGGCCGGGCAGTGGGTGTCGCCGCACCTCCCGCACGTCCCTCTGGGCGGCTTTTGCCATAGTGCCCTGTCTATCGTGGCCTGTCTATCGTGGCCTGTCCGAGCTGCCGCCTGGCCCCCGCCGTGAATGCCCCGGGCCCGCCAGGTGAGTCCACAGCGGCTCTGAAACGTGTTCAGACGCATGTGAGCATCTCACACTCCGCAAAAACAGGAGCAAACGTTCTGTCTTATGCATCCCTCACTTTGGAGATTCACTGTCTTGTTCTGTTTGATTGGAGAGAGAGAGAGAGAGAGAGAGAGAGAGAGAGAGAGAGAGAGGAATCTTTCTAACTAGAGTGTACAGGCACGGACGACAGACGGGGACCGTACACCCCGAAGCGTGTCACACAGTGTTGCTGGGAGAATAAACAACACAGGCGTGTAGGATGGGGGTCGGATAGAAGGTGGACTCTCTATTGGAACTGATTCATGGCGTCATTTCTGTACTCGGTAGACTTGTGCACACCTGTGCATGTGCACAAACACACATGTTAGTCACTGAAACACCTGCTAAGGCATAAATCATGCTGACGGAAAACACTCACCCTTCCACCGGACCGCAGGAGCCGCGGGAGCAGGGGACCCATCGGCCGGCGGCAGACCCTCGGCGGGCACGCCCGCCCAGGGGACGGTTTGGTGAGGCCGGGCCTCCGGGGCGGGTGCGAGGGCCCGGCTTGTCCGCTGACCGTGACCCAGGGCAGGCCCAGGACCTGGCGGCCTGTCTGCAGGGCCGGACTGAGGGGAGGGGGTTTGAGGGGGGGCAGGTTGCTGGGTTTGCGGTGGCAGAGGCGGCTCCAGGGCCACGCCTCAGCCCTCCTCTGCAGGGAGAGGGCCCGCTGTTGCAGGGAGGGAGGTGTTAGACAATGGATCAAACATGACCATGCCATGCGGCAGTTCTTCCTCAATAACAGCGAATTGCTGTAGCCTCAGCAGAGTGCGAACCCGAACCCAGGCCTCACTGCCGCCGCCAGCCCAGCCGCGCTGCAGCCACGGCTCCTCCAGGCGCTGGGGCTGCGCCCCTCTCCCCCCGGACGGTCCCCCCCGAGCCTGGCCCTGCCCCTGTCCCGGGTGACGCCTCTGGTCCGAGGGCCGGCAGGGCCCCGGAGGCTGCCAGCTCCTGCCCGCGGGCAGCGCGGGTCCCTGTGATCTGTGGGCTGCAGCCGGGCGGTGGGAACCCGGGCCCCCCTGAGCTGTGGGCGCTGTGTGCCGGCGGGGATGGAGCCCGCTGGTTCACCGCTAACCCGGCCTCGGGAGGAGGGCGGGGGGGGGGGGTGAGGCCCGGTGCGGGTGAGAGCAGGAGGCCCGCCGGGGAGGCCAGGGCGGCAGGCTTGGCAGTCAGTCCCCGGGCACTCAGACCCCGGGGCTGGCTGGGCACCTGAGGGGGGATGTGCCATAGAAGAGGCTGGGATGACAGCGGTGACGGGCTGTGGCGGGTGGACAGCCTGGCTGCAAAGGCAGTGAGAAGTACAACCGATCTGGGGGGAGCAAGATGGTGGATTCCGTTTCAGGGTGTCCGGTTTGAGCTACCGAGGAATTCAGTGATTTATGTTCATCATGCAGGAGGAGTTTCCGTTAGGGCTGAAGGCCGGGGAGGGATTGGGAGCCAGCAGAAACAGGTGGCAGAGCGAGACATGAAAATGGACAGCATTCCTTAAATGACATGGGAGTGGGAAGTGCAGGGATTGTGGGAAAACTAATGCCTGGGGGTGGGCAGAGGATCCGGAGCTCGCAGGGCCCGAGAGGAGGGAGTCACTGTTTCCCAGGTGGCCAGGCCCCACAGAGCACCCAGAGCACCCGGAGCGCCCGCGGCTGCTCCTGGTAAAGGGCCCCGGGGCTCTTTGGAGAGCGGCTGGTTTCCGGCTGGGGCAGGGCGTACACAGGATCTGAGGGCACCTCACAGGGCCAGAAGGTAAGGAAGTGAGAAAAAGAAAAGAAACAATCAAACCCCAAACACTCCATCACACATGTCAGGTTAACACAGCGGCACTCCCAATGTCCAAAAAATGGACACATTTGAGCAAGAAAATAACATATGATTTGACTATGGCCCAGGGGACAAATATCCACAAGTCCACACTGATATAACTGATTGAATCTATAACTAAATGAATGTGAATGGACAACTGCCCCAATGGGTTAATTCCCAATAGCCTCTGTGGACACCCTGTGCTCAAGGAGGGAGACACGTCTGTCTTCCTTGGAAAGAGTGCAGTGGGAAAGGGCAGTGGGAAAACCTAAGAACAGACTCAGCCCGGAGGTCAAGGCTCCCGGGGACAGCGGTGAGTCTTGTTGAGCACGCAGCCTCGTTGGGTGCAGGGTGTGGCCCTCCGCCGCAGCCCAAGCGGGAGAAAAACCTGAGTCATTCTGTGATGGAGCAGACCAGGACTGCCCAGGGTTTCTGGTTGTCAAAGTCATCAAAAGCAAGAACAGTCCCTAAGAAAGAAAGGGTCAAGGGTGGCGACACATTTGAAACGATGTGAAGAATACATGCCATCAGGTAAGTGTCCAAAAATGTAAACCCCGTGCCCCTCTCCTCCCAGCGGTCTGCATGCCTCTTCAGAGGATTCTAACTAAAGGAAGGGAGGGAAGCCCGCTGTGGAGATGGTCTTTTAGCAAAGATTTAGGGCTGAAGTCTTCCAAAGCATCCGTCTCAGCTCAGTGTCGCTGCAACCCTCTCCAAGCACATCCTTATTTATTCTTTTCACATCTCAACTGTAGGTTAATTCAGGAAAATTGGAAAATAAGACTTCACCGTAAGACATCTGAGATGGTCTCGAATAGAACAATTTCCTGTAACCTGCAAGTAGAGATAGATCAGGGCAATGAGGACACTCACAGCCGGAGGACTGTCCCCCCCAGGAGACACTGCAGGCGGCAGAGATGAGCTCCGAACCTTATAAAGAGTGGTCCTTCCTGGATTTTCTGGGTGAAATCTCTTTAGCTATAATCTCTCCCTTAAGATCACCCTCCCCTCTAAGAAGTGCTTATTGCAGGAGAATAAACACAGGAACCGAGGTCAGCTGTAGATCTTATGTGGTACTTGTCATAGCAGAGATCTTGGAAGCTTGTGATGTGGAAACCCTGAGAGCAGGCAAAACGTGACTGGAGCATCCATTCAGCCTGTATTTCCCTTCTTACCGCTGTAGCACATCAATTGCTTTGTATGCCTTTTGAGGGACTGTTTCAGCAATCAAGGCCTCTCTTTGAATCTGGACACTCATCTGCTTTTCCCCAGTTGGCCCCCATATTCTACCCAGGTTCCCTGGCAGCAGCAGCATCATCTCTCTTTGGCCTCATTCCTTAATACCGTTTATTTTGTTATTGTGTGACTTGCTTAGCCAGGCCAGACTTAATAGGAAAATTCTATAAATAACATTATAACTGAATGGCACGGTTGTCAAGGTAGGAGTTTGGAGCCATTAGTCATTAGATAAGAGTGATAATTTCATGTATGTGTTGAAAATTTTCAATTCCACATCAGAATACAAAGTGGTTTCTGGGTAGGTTTTTAAGAGTGCCTATGAAAATTATACTGAATGTTTACATTCTCTCTCTCTCTCTCTCTCTCTCTCTATATATATATATATATATATATATATATATATATATTCCTCTTATTTTATTTTATATACGTTCCTCTCTTGTATATGCAGTATGTGTAAATTTGCTTATTTGAAGACTTAAGGATGAACCTTTGAAAACATTTCTCTTAACTTCATACCTATGTAATTACATAGATATGCAAAATATGTAAAACTATATTCATAATTCCTACTTGCTAAACAGATTTCTTGAAAGAATTCAAGATAATTGTTTGAAACCAAAACAATAGGATTTGGATCTTAACATTTTTAGAATCATACAGAGAAATGCTGAATTTTGGGGGAGATTTTCTGTAAGAGATACATAATTTGGGCAATCTGTGGCGATATTCCCTCCATTCATTTGCAATTATAAATCAACTAGAGGCCCAAAGCACGAAATTTGTGCAAGAGTAGGCCTTCCTTCCCCTGGCTGCCAGCACCGGCTTCTCTTTGGCACCCAAAACTTGAGCTTCCCTAGAAGCCCCAGTTGTGTCTGGAAGGTCATTCTGGAAGGACCTCCAGTCTAATTAGAATATTATGCTTTTATTGTTATAGATGAAGATAGGCACTGCAGTTTATGATGGACAAAGTATTGAAACTGCAGGCAATTCAGTCCGTGGAAGATAGCGCTAAGCATAAAGATCCTGACACATCCATTAGAATTCCTCAAGTTCAGAGCCAGAGAGCCCACCCAGGCACAAAACCACCTGTGTAAACTGAGAAGGTGAAGGGTCAGTGGCTGTAAGAAATTATTGGAATAAAATACAGTGGCTTACATATGATGAAAGGTCACTTCCTTCTCATCTAAATGTCTGCACGTGAGGGTGGTGGGTGTGTCTACCTCACAGGATCACGGAGACCTAGGTTGTGTTTCTTAGTCTGTTGTCCATTCATCACCACTGGCCTAGTTTTCTGGCCTCAGAGGTAAGGAAAGTGACAGGAAGCCATCCAGGCCAACAACTTCCTTTAAGCAAGTGAGGCTTAAATCGCACCCTTCTTAGTGCTCTCATCCCTCCGTGAGACCTGATCACCCAGTCATAATGTCAACACTGACCTTACCTTGTAGATGAAAAGCTTGTGGCTTTAGCTTCAAAATCAAAGACAACGAAAAGGACAATATCTATCTCATTTTGTTTGGGGAGAATTAAACGAAATAAAATCCTCTCTCCTCATCAGGACATGTAGTGACTGAGCACCAGGCATCTTCCTTTCTCAGTGTGATTTGGCCTGCCCGGTGATCTGGATTCGCTGGCATACCCAGGATCCAGGGTGTTTACTGGAGACACAGATACTGGAAGTCCCTGTGAGCCCAAAGTGTTCTGTGCCAGTGAGTTAAAAGTGACACACACACAAGGGCTCCACGGAGCAGGGGAAACATTTTCTGCTTCTTAGAAAATGATTTTACCTTGTGCAGAACCTGGCTTGACTCTCTAACTGAAGAGGAATATGTTATATTTTTTCATCTAAAGATTTTGGATTAGACAATAGTCCCTTATTCCTGTAGCTCATGATCTCTCGGTAGCAAACATTGCCGGTTCACCAGATGTTTGCCTGGCATTTTCCTCTGATATTACCTAAGTGCTCACAGGTTTATCGCAAAATATTCCTTGGTATATATACTGCATCTTCTTTGTCCAGTCACCTATTGGTGGACACTTGGTTTTCATAACATCCTATTCAAGAGAAATGGTCTCTTTTGTCCTGTGGATTTTAGCCTTATCTCCTACATGTTTCATATGATCCCATTTGTCTCAATGTGACCTATGGCAATAAACTCACCAATGTGACATACAAATTTTCCCTCTTGATTCTGAAAAAAAAGCTGCAAAAGCCTCCTTGTCAATGTTGATTGCCATATTAGTACTATGGGAGATGTCATCACCATGGTCGTTCCATAAATCCCCCAGGGAGGTCATGGTCAACAGTATGAGATCATGGTGAACACTGAGAGGGACCAGTTATTACTGGTCATCTACACTAATAAAAAAGAAACATGCAAATTGACTGTGTCCACAAGACAAGCCCACCAGCCAATCAGGAGTGAGCATGCAAATTAACCCAACCAAGATGGCTGCAGCCACTTAGTGAGTAGGAGGCTTGGGTTTCCCTGGTGATAGAGGGAGCCAAGCTTTCTGGCCAACCCAGACCTCTGCTCAAGGCTACAAATTTTAATTATAGAAGATAAATAAATCCCAGATACCAGGGCCTTCTCGTGGGTTGCTGAGGGCCATGGCCAACCTGCAACCACAGGCCCCTCACCTAAGCCACTCCATGACCCAATGGAACCCCCACCCTGATCCGGGACACACTTCAGGGCAAACCAGCCACCCCCCACCCATACACCAGGCCTCTATCCTATCTAATAAAAAAGTAATATGCTAATTGACAATCACTCCAATGCACAAGATAACTGCCCCCCATGTGGCACAAGATGGCCATCCCAAGATGGCCAGCAGGGGAGGACAGATGGGAGGGACTAGGTTTGCAAGGGAGGGCAGTTGTGGGTGATCAGGCCAGAGAAAAAGGCAGTTGATAGGGACCAGGCCTTCAAGACAGGGCATTTGGGGGTGATCAAGCCTGCAGGGGAATACAGTCAGGGGTGACCAGGCTGGCAGAGGAGGGAAGTTGGGGAGACTGGGCCTGCAGGGAAAGGCAGTTCAGGGTCCCAGGCCTCCAATGGAGAACAGTTAGGGGGGTGGGGATGAGACCAGGCCTGCAAGGAAGGGAAGTTAGGGGCAATTAAGCCTGCAGGGGAGGACAGGTAGGGGTGACCAGGCTGCCTGAGGAGGGGAGTTGGGGGCAACCAGGCATGCAGGGAAGGGCAATTGGAATAGGGATCAGGCCTAAATAGGCAGTCGGACATTCCTTGAGGGGTCCCAGATTGGAGAGGGTGCAGGCTGGGCTGAGGGACACCCCACCTCCCCGTGCACGAATTTTGTGCACTAGGCCTCTAGTAGTTTATAAAGGCCAAATACATAATCAAGGACTTGAAAACAATCCCTACATAATAAGTAGGACTCTTCCTGCTGCACCAAAGATCAGTTGTGAATGAAGGTGTTTTCAGTTAACTGGTGTTGTTGGGAAAATAAAATTAAAACCAAAATCTTCTCTGAATATAGGAAAGATTTCCATAGAGGTGGCAGAGAAAAAACCCCACAAATTTTGGTTAAGTATCAAATCTGAAAAACGTAAGTAATTGCTAAGAGATTACAAAGACAGAAAGAATCCTCACCATTTGTATAGCCAAACAGATACACCTATCGCATGCATGTTCTCAAGATAAGCAAGGATTGGTCCACAGCAGGCCAATATATGCCTGGTTCACTCTAGCTTTGCCTGGTAATCAAGGTGTCTATGTTTGTTAACTGTTTATCTAGAGAAAAAATAAACTTCTCACATCTTTATTTATTTATTTTTGGGGGGTCATAGTTTTTTTTCAAGTACAATAGGCATCGATATTATATTGGTTTTATGTGCACAACATAGTAATTACACATTTATATATACCCTGTTTCCTCAAAAATAAAACATCCTCCAAAAATAAGACCTACTTACAGGTTTCCTTCTGAGTGAAATACAAGGCATCCCCTGAAAATAAGGCCCACAAGCTCTGACTCAGAATGAAAATTAATTTACTGTAAACTGGTCGCTAGGGCCTCCCCAACTGGCTTGAGTCCTGACATCATTGCTGTGTGGAGGCGGAGTGGAGGTCGGAGTGAGCGGTGAGCGTGGGGTGGGAGAGAGGAGGAGACTTTCGCAGGTGTGTGTAAAAGAACAGGAAGATTAGAGCAGACAGGACGCGGTGAAGGTGGTAAGTGCTGGCCTTTCTGGTGACACTACCTGATGCTCATGGCAGCCACCTTCATGATGACTGAAGGTTGTCAGTCAGTGGCAGACCCTGCTCCAGCCCAGATCCAGGCCCCAGCAAGCCCAGTGACAGTCCCCAGGCAGGCCCCAGGGGGTAAATGTCTGATAAAGGGGTAGGGGGGATGTCTGGTGTTCAGTGGCACAGGGGTGGGGGAGGGGGATCACTTCAAATGACACAGGAAGATCAGAGGGGGCAATCAAAATGGCACAGGAGGATCAGAGGGGACAATCAAAATGACATAGGATGATCAGAGGGGACAATCAAAATGACACAGGAGGATCAAAAGGGGTTACTAAAATGGTAATCCCCCCTCTGTTTCTCCTGTGCCATTTTGATTCCCCCCTCTGATTCCCCCTGTGTCATTTTAAGCGATCCCCCTCCCCCCACCTTGATACCCCAATTCCTTTTTTTTTACCCCTAGAAATGAGCACAAAAAGAAAAAGCTACTCTGTGGAGTACAAGAAAGCAATCGTGGAAGATTCTTGGGGCCAAAATCTTACTGCTTTCTGCAAAGAGAAGATGTTGAGTATCCGATTGGTCCGAAAATGGTGATCAGAGTATGGTAACCTCATTGAACAAGTGGACAAGGGAAATGCTAAAAAGCGCAAGTGTGGATCAGGTTGGCAACCATTATTTTCTGAGCTGGAAGACCTGATCTGTGAATGGGTTGTTGACAGGAGAGCAAAGGCTTTGGTTGTGAACAGGGCTCAGATTCAAGAATTTGTGCTTGCAATGGCACCACAGTTTGACATAGCCCCCAAAGACTTCAAAGCATCACAACACTGGCTGGATAATTTCCTTCAGCCAAGTGAACTGTCTTTAAGAAGATCTACAACATTGTTTAGGTTGGAAAATATTCAAGTTATTAAGTGAGCACTTGCATTCAAATCCTTTATTGATGATGCTGACTTCTCTAAATACAATCTTTCCAACATGATGCTACGGATGAAACTGCAGTTTCATCTCAAACAGCAATTGAACAGCGAGGTGCCTCCTTAGTGTACATTCCCTCCACTGCTTAGGAAAGTGCACGTGTTTCCTATATTTTGGCAATTCATCTGGATGGCACTAAAATCCCACCTTTAATCATTTCTAAGGGCAAGAAGGAAAAGATTGAACATGTTTTGGGCATTTTTATTCTTGAAACTGAAAAGGCCTGGGCCACACAAGCAGTTATAAGGAAGTGGGTTGATTTAATGCTAATGCTTGTTATGCGAGGGAGCCAAAGAGGTCTGCTAGTCTGGGATGCAGCCAGCACTCACCACACTAAAGACATGAAGACATTTCTTCACGAAAGAAAAATAGATCAGATAATGATTCCCGCAGGAATGACAGCCTATCTCCAGACTCTTGATATTGCAATAAACGAGCCATTCAAAGACAATTTGTGCATGGAAATTAATGACTACATTGAAAATAGAATGGAGAGAAATCAGCATGCAAACTTTGTGAAACCTAAACTGCAACAAGTTGTGACTTGGGTGAAGAATTCATGGGAGAAAATCACTGACAGTTGCATTGCAAATGTACTGCGAGAAGGCTACCTTGTCAAGAAGTACTCATTTAAAGACAGTGCTATTGCTAAACATGAGAGATTTGGTCCATTGGTTCTGAAAGAAATGGAGTCACAAGAAATTCATCAGGAAATTCAGGAATTGGATTGTTATGATGATGTTCCAGAAGATGATAACATGATTGTCATTAAATAAATGAGTAAATTCTTGATACTGTAGGATTCACAGTTTGTCTGGTTTGTGTTGACAACTACCGTACTACTATACCATATACAGGTAATAAATTTCCTTTATTTTCATTTATAATAAATGTGTTCCGTATTCTTCTTCATGGAAAAATAAGATTCCCCTGAAAATAAGACCTAGCACATCTTTGGAAGCAAAAATTAATATAAGACACTGTTTTATTTTCGGGGAAACAGGGTACCTTCTGAAGTGACTAGAGGCTCAGTTCACAATATTGCGTGGCCCCACCCATCCACACACACCCCGCCTGCCTGCCCACTGCTCCTCCACACTCACACCCTCACCCTGCCCACACACCAGCTGCCCTGCCTGCCTGCATCCTGCTTCACCATGCTCATGCCCCACCCACCTCCCATGAACCTCATGGTGACAGTTTGTTTGGTCATTTTGGCTATGACACCTCTTGACCCTTAATTATTATGATTCCCCCCAGTAAGTCTAGTACTCACCTGGCACCATATACTAGTATGGTTTTTACAATACTATTGACTACTGGAGGCCCAGAGGATGAAATTTGTACATGGGAGTGTGTGTCCCTCAGCCCAGGCTGCACCCTCTCCAATCTGGGACCTCTTGAGGGATGGCTGACTGCCCTACTGGGATTGGGCCTAAATGGCAGTCAGATATCCCTCTTACAATCCACGACTGCTGGATCCCAACTTCTCACCTGCCTGCCTTCCTGATTGCTACTAACTGCTTCTGCATGTCAGCCTGATCACCCCTAACCACTCTCCTGCAAGCCTGATTGATGTCTAACTGCTCCTCTGCCAGCCTGATTGCCCCCTAATTGCCCTCCTCTGCAGGCCTGGTCATCCCTAACTTCCCTTTCCTGCAGGCCTGGTCACCCCTAACTGCCCTCCTCTGCAGGCCTGGTCTTCCCCCCCCCCCCCACAACTGCTCTCCCCTGCAGGCCTGGGTCACCCCCAACTACCCTTCCCTGCAAGCCTGGTTGTCCCCAACTTCCCTCCTCTGCCAGCCTGGTCACCCCTAACTGCCCTCCTCTGCAGGCCTGGTCTTCCCCCCCCCCCCCACAACTGCTCTCCCCTGCAGGCCTGGGTCACCCCCAACTACCCTTCCCTGCAAGCCTGGTTGTCCCCAACTTCCCTCCTCTGCCAGCCTGGTCACTCCTAACTGTCCTCCCCTGCAGGCTTAATTGCCCCCAAATGCCCTCCCTTGCAGGCCTAGTCCCTACCAACTGCCCTCTCCTGCTGGCCATTTTGTGGTTGCCATCTTGTGTCCACATGGGGGCAGCCATCTTGAATGTTGGAGTGATTGTCAATTTGCATATTACTCTTTTATTAGATAGGATTTTCTCTATGCTATACTTTACATCCCCCTGAGAATTCTATAACTATCAATTTGTTCTTCTCAATCCCTTCACATTTTCACCCATTTCCCTACCAAAATCCTCTCATCTGGCAACCATCAGTCTGTTCTCTGTATCTATGAGTCTGCTTCTTTTGTGTCTATTTATTTATTTTTTAGATTCCACAAATAAGTGAAATCATACGGTGTTTGTATTTCTCTATCTACTTATTGTACTTAGCATAATAACGTCTAGGTTCATCCATGTTCTCACAAATAGTAAGATTTCACTCTTTTTTTATAGCCAAGTAGTATTCCTGTGTGTGTGTGTGTGTGTGTGTGTGTGTGTGTGTGTGTGTGTACTGTATCTTCTTTATCCAGTCATCTATTGGTGGACATTATGTTTCATATCTTGGTTATTTTAAGCAGTACTACAATGAACATGGGATGCTTACATTTTTCAAATTAGTGTTTTGAATTCTTTGGATAAATACCAAGAAGTGGAATTACTGGGTCATAAGGCAGTTCCATATTTTGAGGAATTTCTATGCTATTTTTTTACAGTGGGTACACCAATATGATTTCCCACCAACAGTGCAGAGGCCTCCCTTTTCTCCACATTCTCCTCTAACACTTGCTTTTTGTTGATGTAGGGGTGATAGTCAAATGTCTCACATCCTTATGTCAGGAGTTAGTTTTGCATTGGAACCAGGTACCTGCCAGAGTTAGCATGTCCCTGCCCCTTTCCCTTCCCCCACACTCCCAGAGACTGGGTCCTGGGTGCTGTCTCCTTTGATGTCTGCAGTTCAAAGAGATGGCCCCCAGGTCCTTGAGAGAGACTCTTGGATCTTAAACCTGAGAAAAAGCCTATCTGGTTTCAGAAAAATTATTATGTATTTTGAAGATGAGAAAAGGTGTTTACAAAATCTTTAAATTAAACACAGTTAGAAAAAAAGGGGGACAGCAGTCTTTTAATTTCTTATCAACAGGGAGAATCAACCTTCTCCTTGTTACTTTATATTTGTCCTTACCCGGGTCATGTGTTGTTTTCTTTCAGAATCACCTTGCTGGTCAAAGTGAGTTCAAGCATCGTGAATCCCATCACTTTTCTCTTAGGTTTTTCTCATTTCCCCATTTATTTCCTACTTAATATTGTACTGGTATGCATGACTTAGAACACCTACTAGCTTTGCTTTTATGAGCTGGTGGTTTCTGGACAACATGATTACTTTGTATGAACCATTCTTAAACTTAGCAAAAGTATCTATTTTTTTTCTATGTATTGTTATATTTTATGATTATACTAGAGGTTCAATCTGCAATATTCTTCTAGTTATTTTTATTTTATTTTATTTTATTATTTTATTTTTTTACAGAGAGGAAGGGAGAAGGATACAGAGCTAGAAACATCGATGAGAAACATTGACCAACTGCTTCCTGCACACACCCCTACCGGGGATGTGCCCGCAACCAACGTACATGCTCTTGACCAGACTTGAACTTGGAAGCTTTCCGTCTGCAGACTGACTCTCTATCCACTGAGTCAAACTGGTTTCAGCTAGTTAATATTTTAAGACTGATAAAAACTTAAGCTTCTCCTTAGGAGACCTGAAGCCTACAGAAGCAAAACATTGAACTTATAAGTGGTAGAAATAAGAAGTTAATGTTAAAAATTCAGTGATTAGTTATAAAAATAATTATGCTCCGATAAAATAACACACCTTGAAAATTCCTCTTTTTGTTGCTCACCTCAAGGTCAGTTTTTGCCCCATTCCTCAGTGGTGAGAGAAGGTGTGGAAGACTGCTGAGCAAGTGTAATAGGAGGTAGGTGGCCTACTTTAAATTCCACTTCTGGAAAACGGGCTGTTATTGTACAGGAGGAAAAATTATTTTCCATCTATCTTTTTAGGTTTCTGGTTGCGGGCACCCCAGATGTAATAAAATACACAATTAAAGGAGAAAAACAAAAAGAAGTTTAATTGCCTGTATACCTCCCATTTACTGGGAAACACTTAGGAAAATGGAGTAACTTCTTGAAATGGCCCAAGATCCCACCTTAAATACTACCTCTAGCTAAAGGCAAAATAAGATGCTGTGGGTGGGAAAGTCAATTGTAAGTGGCTATCGCTATTGGGGTAAGCTTAGTAACAATGATAAGGTTGTTTTGAAGATTCAAATCTCTGCTTTATCCTTGACAAGGGTTTCCAGAGATTCAGTCATTCTTCTATCACAGTTACAAGGGATGGAGACACCCTTACAAATAGAGATTTCATTGATAACTATAAAAGTCTCTTTAGAAGGAATAACCTCTACTCACTTTCAGTGTCTCCTGTGTCCGCTGTTCTTTAGAAAAGACAGCCCAAGACAATCTTTATGCCAGAAAGGCATATTTTGGGCATCAGATTCTTCTTCCCTTTAATATTATTATATATTTCAAACTTCTGTTGTATTAGCCAGGTAATAAATATAAAGCAAATTATTAAAATACTAACTGTGAATGTTGAGATAATTAATTCATAAGTGCTCAACAAATCAGGAGTCCAATAAAATTCTTCTGAGATTCTACAAGCCAAAGCTTCCCTGTCTTTTTCTGTTTCCATTTAGATTATTTCTGAATACAGCACCTGGATTGACCTTGTTGAGTTATTGCCTCACCTCCATCTACAAGTCCGTACCCGCTCTGCATGCCTTTTGGGCCCTGACCTTGTTTCTTTCTGTACTGTCTCCCTTGCTTTCTCGGCTCAGCTCACAGGTACTCAGGACCTTCTTGCTGTTCTTGGAACAGGAGACACGCCCCCACCCCCAAGCTATGCAATTGATACTGCCTTTTGGGGAACATCTTTGGGCCCATCGGCTGCACAGCTGGTTCCTCACTTCCTTGAGGTCTTTGCTCATATGTCACTTTCCCCTTAGGGGTTTCTGTAATCTACTTATCAAAATGGCAGATGGCAGTTCCCCTCCCAGTGCTTTCTAGTCCTCCTTTGTAACACTTCCCATTATTTAATAATAGATGCCTGGTGAACGAAATTTGTGCATGAGGAGTGTCCCTCAGCCTGGTCTATGCCCACTCGCAATCCAGGACCCCTCGGGAAGGGTCCTTAGGCCTGGCTAGTGATAAGGGCCTATGGGGGTTTTCCTGCCCCCACTGCTGCCACTGCTTGCCATCTGTACAGTGCTGGTCCCCTATCCCCCACCACCAGTCACTCCCTCTACCAGTGATAGGCATGGGATGCGATCTCTTGGCTTCCCTGGGCCTCACTCTATGGGTCGATCAATCATAGGGCCCCCAGATCAAAAGCCCTGCAGAGAGAGGCCCCGCCCACCTGGCAGTGCAGTTGGCTGGGCAACCTGGGCCTCCCTCTGTGGGGTGTAGTGGGGTGATGGTGGGGTCTTCCAACCAATCGCTTCGCCCTACTTTGGCTGGCCAGGCACCAGTGTGTGTCATAGCATGGTCATCCAGAGGTGGTCCAGATGGTGGTTCTGCTGTTTGGTCCATTTGCATATTACACTTTTATTATTAGATATAGGCTGTAATCTATTCTATTACACTGTGTATTGTTTGTCTTCCCCACTATAATGTAAACACCATGAGAGTAGGGACTTCTGTCTGTTTTGCCAATGTTATAAGTGAAAGGTTCTCCCCCTCCCAAACTGGTGGGTGGAGTTTAACACATGACCCCTTAAGGTTCTCCCCCCTCCCAAACTGGTGGGTGGAGCTAACAACATGACTGACACCTGCCAAGGGGACATCTCCAAGACAGTGAACCACCAATTAACATGGGCCAGAGTGCCCTTGGGGCCCATCCCTTCCTGTTCCACCCTGGGCCCAACCCCCTCCCTTTCCGTCCTTTAAGAGGGACTCCAGGCAAGACACGTGTGCTTTTTGGAGGGGCACCTCCATTAGCCCGGTTGGGTTCCGATTTCCTGTCCCCTCTCCCCCTAATTCTGATCTCTCTACCTCGGTGATGGGTCCCGCCCATTACCGGGGAATAAACTTTCTTTAAAACTCCCTGTTGTTCTGTTTCCTGTTTCCTTTCAAACCTAACAATAAGCCCACTTCCAGAAAGAGGGTAGTCAATAAGCACATAACAGTATGAATGGATGAGCCCCAAAAGTAAGCACCCATCATTATTAGAGGGCGGACAATAGAAGCTTCTTGCATCAGAATATGTATAATGGCATTGTGAAGAAGGGGCTGTGAGTCGTGTCTTTGGATGATTTATGTACTTTGAGACAATGGGAGAAGAACCACTTCGGATGAACATAAAGTTATTTTGTATCATCACTGATTATCTCAGTAATTTACACTCACTTTAGGTAATCAATGTCTAGGTATTCAACCAGCAAACTGGATATTATCTCTGGTCTTAGTTGGTTTTCTCTATCAGACCTCACATTTTACATCAACCAAAAATGCCCCATTATATGTAAACTAGAGGCCCGGTGCACAAATTCATGCACGGGTTGGGTCCCTCTGGGTGGCCTGTAGGGATCGGGCCAAAACCCACAGTCCAATGCCACCTGCAGCTCCTACCTGCCACTCCTGCTCCTCCCGGCCCCACTGTGCCTGCCTTAGGCTTGCACACAATCAGTCCCAATTAGGAGAGACTCATGCTGCCTCAGCAGCACTCGCCAGCCATGAGCTCTGTGTCTGGTGCCCTCCCAAGGGGGGTGGCCTGCAGGATCAGGCTGAAACTGGCTCTCCGACATCTCCTTCGGGGTCCCAGATTGCAAGAGGGCATAGGCAAGCTGAGGGACCCCACTGATGGATGATCAGGCCAGGGAGAGACTGTGGGAGGACTCCAGAGAGTGTCCGGCCCATCTCGCTCAGTCCCAATTGGCCAGACCCCAGCAGCAAGCTAACCAACTGGTTGAAGCATCTGCCCCCTGGTGATCAGTGCAGGTCATGGTGAGAGGTTGAGCAACCTTAGCATATCATTAGCATATCACAGTTTGAATGGTTGTTCAGTTGTTCTGCTGTTTGGTCTATTTGCATATTACCCTTTTATTATATATGATGTAGTAAACTAATTATCTTCTTTAAATCCCAAGGGATGGACCAATCTCAGAAACCTTTTCAGAAAGACCCTATGCATTTATAGGTAACAAATATATCCTAATGTTGAATTAAGCAGAGGCAACATGATTGGAGAATCTTCTCTAGCATGTCTGTTAAAATTTAAAAAATACCATAGAAAGAGTTCTCTTGGCATTTGTTAAATGAAATGTGAGTCTGTTTTGAACAATTGGAGGGTACCTTTTATTTTTGTGGTGCTCTGATTTGTACAAAAATTGCTTGAGTGTTGTTCTGTATCATATTCTATGGAATGCAATTGACAATTTGGATAACTATGCCACTTTCAGAAGTGCTATGTCTAAAGGAAATTATAGCCCATAAAAATGATCTCTTCTAAACAAATATATGGTGTAGAATGAAAAAAAAAACACTATGCTTTTTACTTGACTTAACTTTATTTCCTTGTTTACATTTTAGGTATTGGGTACATCAAATGAAATACTGTTATTGGTCTTATTTAGATAGTTTCACCGCTGCTAGATAAACTCGGCATATTATTCAGTGACTTGCATTTTTGGGGACTTGCCAAATGAGACTTACATTTGATAAAACACATTAAATATTATATTTTGATTGAATTAAAACTAATTGCATAATTTCAATTACTGAGACCACATTCTGAAGCATTCTGTGCATTTTTCTTTGCTTTTATAGTTGTAAACTCTAGTTTTCTCTAAACAAACTAGTGATGAGGCAAGAAGTGTTTACCGAGAATTTGTATCATTAAGTAGTTGAGGGAGTTTAACCAATTATTTTTAATTTAATTCTTTTCAAACTGTCATTTTAATATGTAACCTGAACATTTTGTCATTTTGTAAATTAATCAGCTTGATTGCCAGCCTGTAAAATCACTTATTCTTAATCTAAATTGCATTAAATTCTCCTTCTGTTGTAGAACTAATCACACGCTTTTGCCCTTGTCTGTGAAGGAAGGAATTATATAACATTGCAGAGTATTTGACAGTGCCAAGAGTGTAGTAGGTGCTCAGCGAATATTTGCTAATAAATAATGAACAATCATGTTATCAATTTTTCTGATTATTTATTTTGAAAGGAATTGCAGTCTTAAAAAACACAAAATCAGATTCATTATGATCCTCCAGAAACTGACAGTCTGATAAAAGCTCCAAATCTTTTAAAGTTTTGATTTTCCCTGAGATATCCTAAAACATATTCTCTTTTCATTTCCGTGGTTCGGTGGCTCAGGCTGCATGTGAGTGTGTGGAGTGGATCAGAGGCAGGGAGGGCGCAGGGAGGGGAGGGTGTGGTCCTCGCAGTGGCTCCTTTTCCTTGGAGCTCCTCTGGAAGAAGGAGGAAGACCCCCATGGAATCTCGCCTCTTGACAGATATCTTCTCCTCAGTTTCATGCTCTTTGCAGTAACCATTGGGATGCTTATCTTGGTTTCATCACCCTCCATTTTTCTCAACCCTGGTCTCTGACCCACTCTTTCCGATTTTTGTTCTTGCCAAAAGCAACAATATCTTATTGTTTGCCAAATCCAGAGATATTTACCAGTCCTCATCTGACTTTGCCTCTCTGCCAAACCTCTCTGCTAATTTAACTTCTCTATTCCAATGCTTAACATAACTACAATCAGTGTTTAAAAATTCAAGCTCCTATTTATTTCTTAACTCATCTGGTTATAGAGAAACACAAACCAAAACATGTTCTATTATTGTACTTTCATCTGCTGTAATTGTGTATTTACTAACATTTCCAATTAAACAATTTGCAACTCAAGCCTAGGCTTTTTTGATACTTTTCTATGGATACTGATTACTCAATATTAATTATCTCTCTTGACCACTACATAAAATTTGCATTTTAAGATATTTTTGGGAAAATATGCATAAAATATTTGAATGCTATCAGCAATTTGCTGGTCAGTTTTAGTATTATGTATTTGGTTATGAAAGTTTCCAGGAATAGAATTATGGAGAGACTTAAGACACATTTAGAAAGAAAAAACTAAGTAAAAAGACTTGGTATAGATTGGTATAAAGGGTTATGAAAGTAAAAGCAGCACAAACTCTTTTTCTAAGTATTTAATTGAGCAGGTACAGGGCAGTTAGTTCAGTAATGCAGAGGAAACCAGGTTATGAACAGAGAGAATACACAAATCGGGTATTGATTTTTGGTGGATTGGACATGACAAAGTTTGAGGCAATAAGGAGGAAAGGGAGAGCAGGAGATTGGAATCAACAGAGAAAGACCCTGCCAGTCAGATACTGGACTAGCCAGGTGTATCAACACTGGAGTCACCCAAGAGATTGGAGCTGAAGTCAGAGAGCTAGATAAAACATCTTCCGTAAGTGAGAGAAATGAGCTACTGAGAGAAGTAATGCCTAACGCATGGATAGAGGGCTTGCAAATGAGGTCATGAAGAAACGCATAATGCGGTTTGTATGATTGGCAAGGGAATAGTCTATGGGCAGTTTCATTTGCTCCATCAGGGTCCAATCAGCCTGCGTGGAGAAACGGAGAGAGTGCATATTGCTGGGTGACCTAAGGGTCGGTCTCATCTTCTTCAAAGGTGACCCTTTGTAAGTATATTTGGGGAGGGTGGAAGAATCATATCTGTCACAAATCTTTCATTTGCATATACTTCTCCATGTCTTGAGCTTATCAATATCTCACAAGTCCCCCTGAGGTTTCTTCTATCTTCATTTCTGCTGACCTACCTAGAGCACTGATCATTACACATTTGCTCTGACAATTCACTACTGCATGTCTAACTCTGTGGCTGAAGGAACTTATGTTCTCTAATTCACATCGCAATGTTCTAAAAGAAGGAATGTATGCAATAGTCTTTACTGAAGTCTTGGTGTGTGTGTGTGTGTGTGTGTGTGTGTGTGTGTGTGTTTGTGTGTTACTTTCCTCAAGTTGGAGTTGACTAACAATGGGCAGAACTCTGGTTAAAGATATATGGTTCTTTATTGGGCAGTAGAGACAAGATTTGAGGTCATTTGGAATAGATGAGTGATGATAGAGTCCTCTTGGGATGCCAAGGCTGAGGAAAGAGAACCTTTTATGTGAGAATATATATCATCTATGAGTACAAACAAAATATGAGGTACTAAAAATACATCTCATAAGATATGCAAAAGCTCTTTCTCAGAAAATCATAATACTTTATTGAAAGACTAGAGGCCAAGTGCATAAAATGTGTGCATGGCAGGGGATGCCTCAGACCAGCCTGCCCTTTCCCACTGTCTGGGAGCCCTAAGGGATGGGAGGCAACCTGGCAATCAGGGGAAGGTGATGCCCCCCTCACATCTCTGCTGCTGCCACTGTTGGCAGTGCAAGCCTAGACTGTCCCTGGTTACCTGAGCCTCAGGCTGTCGGGAGCCTTGACTAAAGTTCTTTCATCTTAACAAAAACCTTACATTCCAGGAGAGTTAGGTCTCTGTTTCCCCCAGGCAGCTGCTGTTTACAGAAATAACACACAGCATATCCTGCCATTACACAGGTTTGGCCATTAGCAAGAAATAACACAGCTAAGACTTACATCCTGCTATCACACAAGCAGCTACATCCCCCTGACCTTGCTCTGCCCCAAGAAGCTGTATATATATCAGAAACCTTGAAATAAAATTTGAGCCTTGATCAGATTCTTGTCTTGCCTCCATTCTTCTGTGTCTCTTGTCCCTTCTAATTCCCTTACAGGATCCTCCTAGCCCCTGTTGATTGTCCTGTGGGTCAGGCAGCCCTGGGCATCTGGGGAGCCATCCTGAGGCTTGCCCCTGCCTCGGGCATAGGCTTGGCAGCCACCATCTGAGGATTGCCTGTGCTTTGGGCTGACCCTGGGCTGCTGCAGGCTGAGGGCAGGTCTGGTTGCACCTTGCACCTGCCACCCCCCAGGCTGGGCTGAAAGGACTGTGGGACTCTGGTGGGGCTGAGGGGGCTGGGTACCGCCATTTAATGAATATGGGCACCACCATATTTGTGACAGTGTGATGGTCAATTTGCATATTTCCTCTTTATTAGATAAGATATTAATAATTTAAGTAAATTGATTGATTTCCAAAGATAGAAAGATTCAGAAATTTGTAGAGGTGGAAACTCTCCAACAGAACAATGTGAAAATTCAATGCTATTCCAATTAAATTTTCCACATATTATTCTCATGGAACTTGACAAGCTGACTCTTAGATTGATATGAATAATTAAAGAGCCAGGATAAACAAGACAATTTTGAAGAACAAGCTGTGACACTTCACATAATATAAAAGTTTGATAGGAACCTCTTAGAAATTATAGAAGTTATACTGTCACATGGAATAAAATAAAAAAAATGAAAATCCAATCAAAATGACAACCAATAGACATATTGGAAATAAAAAATTTGTTTTTAATAATTGAAGGTAGAAAACAAAGTTAGATATAAGAACAATTAAAAGAGAGAGAGGGGGGAAATAATGCAAAAATGCATAATATTTTAATTGGAGCTGAGGGTTATAAGGAAAAATAAATCAAAATAAGGAGTGAAAGAGTGACTGGAAGAAGGCACCTGTTAGGGTCCTCAGGACTGCTTCTCTGAGCCTTGAGCCTAGAGGACAGATGAGTATGTCAGTGTCTCTAGGACATCAAAGGAGGACCTGAGGGAGAAGAGTTTGTGACCAGCTCAAGGGCCAGCAGGGAAATGGCAGAATGAGGCAAAGTCCTAGAAGAAGAGGTCAGAATTGGATGGGAAGCTGGGGTCGGGAGTGCTGACCATATAAGGCCTTGAGGGATCTGGGAGTGTTAAACCCTTTCTGAATGATGGGGAACCTCTTGGTGGCCTGAAGGAGATCTGCCTTTTTGTGCTACATCCACATATTCTGATGGAATCAGATGTCTCACTGCCTCATAGGAAAGCATAGGTAGAAAACATGTAATGTGATTGAGATTAATGGGTTTAGAGAAAGCAAAAGCAATAACCTATCTCACAATGGAGAATGGTTTTACTCATGGAACCAAATACCTGAAGCCTCTCAGGTAAAGTGCCCGGAGCCTGGGGAAGATGGAATTGCAATGTCCTTTCTGCTCCCCTTTCTCATGTTTTCCATGGGTCACCAACCCCTCATCAACAATGTGTTTGATGCATTCTTTCCTTGAGTATATAAATGCATTCAGTTCCATCAAAATATGTCTTGACCTCAGAGTATTATTTCATAGAAAGACTCTCTTCTGGACCGCTGTGAGCTCATGTCACCTCTTACTCTCCAGCAGTTATACTAGTTTCTTTAAAAATAATGGTATAGCCCTGGCCAGTGTGGCTCAGTTAGTTGGGCATTGTTCTGTGCACTGAATGTTGCTGGTTCGATTCCTGGTCTGGGCACATGCCTGAATTGTGGGTTTGATCCCCAGTAGGGGGCAGTTGATCATTGTTTCACTCTCACATAGATGTTTCTCTGTTTCGCTCTTCCTGTCTCCCTAAAAAAAATAAATTAAAAAATCTTTAAAAAAATAATGATGGTACAGCAATTACTTCAAAATTTTTAAGAAGGCCATATTTTGGCAACATGTAGAATCTAATCACTAGCTTTATTAAGCAATTTCTCAAAATGTAAATGGGCAGGAATTGAAACCTATCAGACTGATAATCTTTATAAGAGTGGAATATTACTAATATTTAAACATAAATTAAATATTATAGTATTAAATTTTTAAATGCTGTTAACTAGTCAAGAAAATGTTGTTAACGAGAATAGGTTTGATAATTTTAAATTCCTTATTTGCTGCTTATATACACTTTAAATATAGTTTCTCCCTGAAATTCCTGAGCTTAAGAAGATTTTTAAATATTGGAGTGAAAGATCATAAAGATACAATGAATCTGTACAGATCACACAATGTGGAGAAACATTTTACTTTTTAATCTGGGTGAGAGAAATAACTCTGTTTCCAGATATATTTTACTTGTTTGTTTGCATTTTCTCCACTCCTTAAAAAACAGTCACTCTAAAAATAGATGTTTTTTTTTTATGCATTCTTGCAAAGCCTTTCATTTTCAAAGATAATTTCGCAATTCCCTTAAACAAAAGGTTACTATCTGAGTAAGACAGTCTTGGAAATGACCTCAATCAAAACCAGTGCTCATTTTTAATGAGATTATCAGTTATAATTAGAGAAAGGCATAAAAATAATTTGTCAAGTTTGAATACATTTTTCCTAAACTGTTAGTGTTTTCACGGCTTATAGGTGATTGGTGTGTTAATTCTAGTCTTTAAAGAACAATTTATAGAACAGTATTAGGATTTATTATATAATAATAACATGTGGTTTATACATTGAGACCACATATTCACGTTTATAAGTTTTTTAAAAAACTATCTTAATATACTAGAGGCCTGATGCCTGAAATTCATGCCAGGGGCTCATCCCTCAAGGCTTGCCTTGGCCCTTGCAGTGCCACCTTCATCTGGAAGGTTGTCCATAAGGACGTCTGGAAGGACATCTGGAAGGTCATTCAACTGTCCAGTCTAATTAGCATATTACCCTTTTTTTAATTATAGATAAGCATCAAGTTTCCAGGGACAAAACCAGACCTAAAAGAAAATGTGCTGTTTCTCACCCTCAGATCTCTTAGAAGTGTCGGAGAGCCGAAACCGGTTTGGCTCAGTGGATAGAGCGTTGGCCTGGGGACTGAAAGGTCCCAGGTTTGATTCTGGTCAAGGGCATGTACCTTGGCTATGGGCACATCCCAAGTAGGAGGTGTGCAGGAGGCAGCTGGTTGATGTTTCTCTCTCATTGATGTTTCTAGCTCTCTATCCCTCTCTTTCTGTAAAAAATCAATAAAATATATATATATTTTTTTAAAAAAGAAGTGTCAGAGGGATGGAAAAACTGCCATTATTTCCATGGAGCCTGAGACATTAAAGATGCATCTTCAAAAATTAAATATAAGTTTTAGTGAAGCATAGTAGTTAGAAAAATAATTTAAAATGAATATACTTTAATATATATTCAATAATGGTGAACAATTATAAAAAAGTCAGCATTTGACTTATTTCCTCTGACCATCCTCAGTCTTCGTTGTCTCAGGAATTGCCGCATTCCCTCTTATAAGCACTTGGGTGCCAGACCTGAAGATGGCCCTTCATTCCCCCTCTGCATCCAACCATCACAAACCCGCGGACTGCCTTTCAGGAGATATCGGGGTACTGGGAACCCCACCGCTTCTCACCTTGCCCTGACCTCCACAAATCTTGCCTAGATTACTACAGGCAGCTCCCAGCCGGTGCCCGGGCAGTTACTTTTATTCTTCCTTCTAGAAGCTACTGCCGCAGAGTGAGCCTTTAACACAGAAGTCAGATCATCTTACTTCTCTGCTCAAAATAACTCAATGAACTCATTTTCTCAGAGAAAAAAAAACAATCAATTTAAATTTACCTCAGAAGTCCCTTCAGGCTCTGGCCCACCTCCCAACCATCTCCCCGAAGGCTCTCCCTGGCAGACTTCCTGGAGGACCCCTCTTCCCCCAAAAACACACACATAACAACAACAGCAACAACTACAACAACACACACACACACACAATACAAAACACCAGGTGCTTTTTGTCTGTGCTGTCTCTGTATTCACTTCTTTCCCACTCTTAGCCTCTCCTCTTCTCTCGGTCTGGTCCTTGGGCCCTCATCTGTCCACCTCAGATTTTTATTTATTGATTACAAACTTTTAAAAATGTATCTTTTTAAGAGATAGAAGAGAAAGAGAGAACCATCAATTTGTAGTCCCACTTTTTTATGTATTCACTGGTTTCTTCTTGCAGGTGTCCTGATGGGGGATCAAACCCGCAACCTCGGAGCATGGGGATGGCACTCTAACCAATCGAACTACCTGGCCAAAGCTGAGAAGTTGCTCAATTTTAAGGCTCATTACAGAGGCGCGTTCTTTTTCTCTCTGACTTGGCCCAAGTGTTCCCAAGTCAGAATTCATAGCTGCCATGCGCTCCCAGGTCTCCTTAGGACAAAGGGGCAGCCTGCCGGGGGGGAGGGGGGGCCTTAGCTGCGATCCTGCTGCATCAGGCAGCTCAGGCCCCTGTCACAAACAGCACAGAGCAGACGGCACAACACACAGAAATCAGCCCCTCTCAGGTTTGGAGACTGGAATCTGAGATCAGGGTGTGGTGACAGATCTGGGTGGCCTATGGCTCCACGCTCACTGTGGCTTCCCAGGGCAGAGAGGGCGCACCCCCTCCCCCGCCTGCTCCCTCTCTCCCTCTTCTGCCCAAGGCCACTGTCCTATGGGAATATGACCCCACCTTTATGTCCACAGTGAACCACAAACCTCCTGAGGACCCCGTCTGCAGGTACAGTCACATTGGGGTTGGCTTCAACATGTGAATTTTAGGGGGACATAATCTGGCCCATAGCACTGGGCTTTGCTGGCAATCCTGATTATAAAAAGTTATGGGCCGCCACGACCCAAACAACAGGATGGATGACCAAACACAGGCTGCGTGGGGGGTTAATGAGGGATGACCAAATGACTGAACGGCAGGCAGCATGGGGTGACCAGGCTGGCAGGGGGTTAGTTGGGGGTGACCAGGCTGGCAGGGAGGGCAGTTAGGGGTGACCAGGGAGGAAGGCAGGTGAGCAGTTAGAAGCCAGTGGTACCAGATTGTGAGAGGGATGTCTAACTGTTGGCAGTTGGACATCCCCTGAGGGGTCCCGGATTGGAGAGGGTGCAGGCTGGGCTGAGGGGATGCCCCCCACCCACATGCATGAATTTGTGTACTGGGCCTCCAGTTGTGAGATAAATTTCATGAGGGTATGGTTGGCCTCATTGAACTTTTGATTCCAAGGCCACCAGCACACATCTCTTGCTATATGATTAGGGACACTGCTTTTCTAATTATAATTATATATGTTAAAGCTCTCATGAATCCCTCTGTCCCAGCTCTTTCTTTGGATGCTGTCAGTTTACATGTAAGAAGTGTATCAGCACTTACTGTTCAGAAATTACATGTTTCATACCTGCCCAGGAAGAAACCTCATCAAAGTTAAAAATAGCCAAATGGAACTGGAACATAACATGAAGATTAAATCCACACACAAGGCCAAGAAGAGCATTTGAAGGGAGTCTGGAACCAAGGAAAAGACACGGAACTGCATTCATTGTGGAGGAGGAAGAAACTAAAGCTAAACGAGGAAGGGAGGCACAGTGTAACGGAGAGCACACAGTGGAACCTGGTCTCCGGAAGGTCCAGGGGCTCCTCGGCAGCCTTGAGACTCTGCCTGCTGTGCTTGGCGCTCACTTTTCCTGGGTGTTGTTAAAGGATGTTGTAGGTATCTTCACATTTCTTTACTACAACAGAAGTCTAAATTATATCCATAAGACCAGTTAACATGAAGGTAAAGCTTAAATTAAAAGACTGACATAAGTAGAAAAAAACATTTGTTATTATACAGACTGCTGATAATACAGAGCAGCGATTTTCAACCTTTTTCAATGCATGGCACACATAAACTAATTACTAAAATTCTAAGGCACACCATAAAGTATATATTTTTTTGCCAATATGACCAAAAAAAAAAAAAGGGTATGATTTTGAATCATTCACACCAGGTGGTTATTGTTGTGCTGGTTGTTCTCATTTTTTTTTTTTTTTAATTTTACAAGCTAAGGGAAAAAGGTCAGTGTCCCTGACTAAATAGTCAGGTACTGCATGTTTAAAAAGTTCTTGTGGCACATCGGTTGAAATCATGGTTAGAGTGATGAAGAACACATGGCTGTCAGAAGAAAAGAAGAAAGGTAACGTATTCTCATTTGGAGAGCCCTGATGTTTCCTAACCATGTCTGCAACATGATTTCAAGTAATTTATGTTGATTTCCTTAAAGATTGACTTTGCAAAATTATCTAATTTCTGAGCATATTCTCCTATGAGCATTCAGTGCTATGAGAGATATGGGACTCATGATGCTGTCTAATATGTTAAGAGATTTAAAACCATGCTAGATAAATGTTTATGAAATCTGATGTAAAAACATATTGGTAATTCTTTTATTTTGTCAAACAATGCAAAATTTGTCAATATTTTAATGGTATTTACTTTTTTTTGGTATCTTATCTCTTTTGATGAGAGTCCAATAATTGTTTTGATTACTTGATTTATCCTCACTTATGAGTAACCACCATGCTGTTGTCTGTGTCTGAATTTCTGTTTGCTTTTTCTCATTTTTTACTTGCATTTTATACTCACATGTGAGTGAAATTTTATGGTTCTTAACTTTTTCTGTATGGCTTATTTCATTTAGCATGATATTCTTTATTCTTTTTAAAAAAATACATTTTATTGATTTCTTACAGAGAGGAAGAGAGAGGGATAGAGAGTTAGAAACATCAATGAGAGAGAATCATCGATCAGCTGCCTCTTGCACACCTCCTACTGGGGATGTGCCAGCAATCAAGGTACGTGCCCTTGACCGGAATCGAACCTGGGACCTTTCAGTCCTCAGGCCGACACTCTATCCATTGAACCAAACCGGTTTCTTCTAGCATGATTTTCTTAAGATCCATTTAAATTTGAAAATATTTATTCACAAATATAGATGCAGCCTTATGTTCATTGCTGCATTATTCACAGTGGCCAAGACATGGAAACAACCAAGGTGTCCTGCACCTTATCCAGAGGACTGGATAAGGAAGATGTGGCCCACATGCACAGGAATACTACTCAGCCACAGGAAAAGATGAAATTACTGCCACTGGCCACAACATGGATGGATCTTGAGTATGAACTTTCAAAAGCATTTTTGCCACATGTTGTCTAGGTCCCTTTCTGAGGTTTTAGAGGAATATGTATTTTTTCCTGCTAGCTTAAGATACACAAAATCCCTCTATCGTTCTCTGGTTTAGCGATTATTTGCTTAACTAATAGATGATATTTTTATGTGCAAAGAATCTATAATACACGTGTCTCTTCTGTGTAGTGTCTTGCTTTTATTGTGGGCAGTACAGCTCCTTGGTTAACAAGACATTCCTGAAATCAGACATTCTTGATTCTACATTCAGAAGCCCCCACATTCTGTTGACCTTATGCATGGTTTTAACTACTCTTTTTCTTTTCTTATCTATAGAACAAGAGTAATACTTCCTGTTTCATAGGACTATCTACAGTATTCTTAACATGTAAATATTAAACACCTGGGCTAAAATATATTTTCCATTCATATATTACATGAAACTTACTTGCTATTGGCACATTAGTAAGCTTCATTCGAAAGTGATTAAAAGTTCAAATAATCACAGAAAAGGCAATCCAGGCTGCAGCAGAGATGGGCTTCTGTAACCATGCTTCATTCCTTCCGCCTGAGATGCCAGGGCCCTGTCCACCCAGACAGTCCATTCCAGTGCCCTCTGGACCACAGACTCCCGGTGATGCCAGTCTCATATGGAGTCACTTCCCCAAAACAAAACACTTGTATTTTTTGGATGTGACCAAGGAAACAGAAGGGATGGAATAGATGAATCTCTAATAAAAAACATACTTCTCTTTTCATGATCACACATTGATTTCCAACATTTAAGCATAAATTGTGAATCTCATTTAAAAAACTAAACCAAGTTCAGTGTTAGGGTATGTTAAGAAGTTTACTTGCAAATTGCCTCTTCCTATTGCTAGTTGTAAAGGATGAGTACTTGTATTCTATAAATAACATGCATATTCATTTGACAAAACTTTATAAAGATGTTTAACACATATATAGGTTAGCACATATGACATATATAAACATTTTCTGTTTTGATGGGTGTTTATGCTCTTTCAATAATATTATTTCCATCAAATTTAAATGGAAACATATAATGCGTAAAACCAGCATAACATCTCTGCAAGCTTGAAATAAGGTCACAGCTTATTATATTTAAAATGTTTAATTGAAGTGTGACATATGTACAGAAATTACACATACCATAAGAGCACAGCTTGATGATTTTAAAACTGTTGTCCCTGTAACTAACACCCAACAGACTGAGAAATAGAATTTTACTAGCAGACCAGAAATTCCCACTGCGTTTCTTCCTACACATTGACCACTAACCCATATTAACCCTTTTGGAACTTTACATATTAATATTTATTATGGTATGCATTAGTTCATGCTTATCTTCATTTCTTCAACATTATGCTTGTGAAGAACAATCATATTTTGCATGTAATTGTTCACTTTCATTGCTGTATATTATTTCAGCATGTCAATACCCTGTATTCATTTACCTGGCCAGCTGCTGATACACATTTGGGTAGTTTTTCCTAAATAGTATTATGAATTGTTTTGGTATAAATGGCTTAGTTTAAGTGTTTTGCTAGCTTATGCACTGACATCTCTGTAGATTAGGAATGGAATGGTTAACCAGAAGGTGAGTTCACATCAGCTTCAGGAGGTACTACTAACTAGGTTTCCCATGTGAACAGGACAGCATGAGGAGCATTCCACTGGGTCCCTGGGCCCTCTGGATTGAGAATAGGCAGGAGGATTTCATAGATGTTCTAAAATCTTTGGACTTCAAAGTGAAAAAGAGAGTTTTCTTCTCTCTCTCTTTTTCCCAGGAGTCCATGCAAAACTTTCCCCCTTTTCTCCAAGACTAGAAAGGCATCACAAGGGGTTTCTGGGAGAGGAAGTCCTGGAGACACACCCAGTCTCACCACATTTTCCCCAGGACAGCAGGTGCATACTTGCCTGGCATTATTGTAACTAAGATGCTCCTTCAAGCTGTTCTTCCTTGAACAAAGAAGATACGCTCAAAGGTGACCTTGTATAGTCAGGAGGATACGGACACATCTGGCAACTTTTAATTGGCACCTTTACAGCAGCTCTGCCAGCCAGCCACCAGATGCCCGTGTAAATATCTCATCTGCTAGGGTCTCTCCAGCCTGTGTTTTCAGCCCACATTGCCTCGTTCAGCAAATATCCACATTGAGTACCCAGCGTATCTCCATGGAGTGTGCCAAGTAGGCATAGTTTATCAACTTCAAAAATTCAAAAAGTAGTATATCCAACACTACACACACATCACTTAAAAATTTTTAAAAATATATATTTTATTTATTTTTTACAGAGAGGAAGAAGGATAGAGAGTTGGAAACATTGATGAGAGAGAAACATCAATCAGCTGCCTCCTGCAACCCCCTTACTGGGGATGTGCCCATAACCAAGTTACATGCCCTTGACTGGAATCAAACCTGGGACCTTTTAGTCCACAGGTCAACGCTCCCTCCACTAAGCCAAACCAGTCAGGGCATCACTTAAATTTTTATTATCATCTTAAATTCTGTTCCAAATTCCTCATATTGCTATTATTCTATGCCAGTGTAAGTGCTGGCTTTAAAATAAAGTTCCTGGGCATTATATCTGTCCTGTTTTATTTAAAACTAGAGGCCAGTGCACACATTCATGCAGAAAAGGGGTCTCTAGGCCTGGCTGGTGATCAGGACCGGGCCTATGGGGGCCATTTCGCCCAGTCAGGATTAGGACTGGACCACTTGGGGCCAGCCAGCCAGATGGAGGGACTGAGGGAGGGTCTGCGGGAGGTTGGCCAGCCAGGACCATGGGAGGTTGGCTGTGGGATCACACTGATTACCAGGGTGAAGCTCCTGCATTGAGTGTCTACCTCTGGTGGTCAGTGCACATCATAGCAGCTGGTCATTCAGTTGGTCGTTTGGTCATTAGGTTGTCAGGTTACTTAGGCATATATATATATATATATATATATATATATATATATATATATATATATACTAGAGGCCCAGTGCAAAAAAATTCACTCATGGGAGGCTGGTCTCCTCAGCTTAGCCTGCACCCCCTCTATATGAGACCCTTTGGGGGATGTCTGACTGCTGGTTTGGGCCCAACCCCAGGGATCTCTTTCCCAATCTGGGACCACTGGCTCCTAAATGCTCACCTGCCTGCTGGCCTGCTAACCTCTCACTGCTGCCCCTGCTGTCCTGGTCGCCACACGCAGCCTGCTGTTCAGTTGTCCATCTGGTTGTTTCGGTCATGATGGCCAGTGGCTTTTTATATACTAGGATAGATTCTAACAGAGGCCCTACTGCTATGTTTCCTGTGGTTGAGCATTGACCCATGAACCAAGAGGTTACCAGTTTGATTTCAGGTCAGGACACATGCCTGGGTTTCCTGCTCAATCCCAGTAAGGGGCATGTAGGAGGCAGCCACTGGATGTTTCTCTCACCTATGTTTCTATCTCTCTCTCCCTCTCCCTTGTTCTCTCTCTAAAAAAATAAAAATGCTAACAGAGAACAAAGTGTGGATACTGTCATGTGCTAATACAATTATAAGAATTATTTATATTGGGGTTAGGGGTGTGCTTGTTCTTACAAGGTACATATTCTAGTTTGGCAATTCCCCTCTCACCTACCAAAGAAGCTATATTCTTACTTTTGCATCAGAATCAGCAAGATTTTCAGTTTTCTTTATTTACTTCAATCATAAGTTCATTCTGCAATAAAAGGTATCCCCCCCGCCCCTTCCCACCATGTTCAGGATACCCAGTAATTGTGTTTGGGTTTAAATGGACTTTCTTGCTGCATCTGAGAAAGAGCTATGCTTCCTGTAAGATGATGGATATTCCTTGGGTTTGGTGTTGACAGCACCATAAAAGCCCTATGTGAGAGATAAATCTCACCTGTGCCTGCTACTGTGGAAGGTTCCGATTCTGTGCCACAAAATGGCAGACAATTCCTTTAACCAAAGCGACATCATGTTTGAGTTGCATGAGGCACTGTGATGCCCAAAACAGGAACCCAATGACACAGAGCTGGTGGGTTCCAGGGCTGGAGAGAGTGTCCAGCGGCTGAGCAGAACCAAGTTACTCAGGCAGACAACATGGCTGCATGGCCCCATGGGTGATGGGGGTTCATTTATGATTCACAATATCCTGCTATATATGCAGAGATTATTGGGTATACTCACTCATTTTATAGCAAACTTTTCATTGAAGTAAATCATACATGGATGGGTGTATATGTCACACATACTCCCAAATGCATATAAAGTCTATGAAGCCCGACAAAACAATTCTTCTTTTCCAGTCACTAGCAGCCCACCACTTGCATAGTTTAGAGCACAACAGATTGGTTTTGCTTCTTTTCTAATGTAAAGAATTGAATTATATAATAGGTTCTCCTGACTGACTAATTAGGCTTAATCTATTTGTGAAATTCATTTGAATACTTTGTATTTTCAAGTTACTCATTTTTATTGCAGTATCATATGAATACATATAAACATATGTATGTCTACATCTATATATCTATATATCTATCTATATACATATATTTATAGATGTGAAGTTGGGGCCATTACAAGGAACGCTTCTATGAAAATCCTTTCTCATATTTTTGGTAAATGTATCAACACTTTTATGTTGAGTACATGCCCAAGAGTAGAGTTGTTGGTCACAGAGAATTGATTTTGTATGGCATGGGGCAGGGATCAAGATTAATTGTTTTCCATGTGGGTACACAATTGATTTAGCATCATTAATGAAAAGCTAAGGTCTTTCCCAATGTGCTTCAGGGTCTAAATTAGTGGTCAGCAAACTCATTAGTCAACAGAGCCAAATATCACCAGTACAACGATAGAAATTTCTTTTTGGAGCCAAATATTTTAAACTTAAACTTCTTCTAATGCCACTTCTTCAAAATAGACTATTCCAGGCCATGGTATTTTGTGGAAGAGAGACACTCAAGGGGCCAAAGAGCCACATGTGAGCCACAGTTTGCTGACCCCTGGTCTAAATCAAAGCAAGTCTGTATCACAGTTTTATTTTTGTTATTTCTTATGCAGCTTTGTTATTTCTCTTTTAGTTGTCTCATGGTTTTCATGATCCTTATTCTAGATATGCTGGTAGATGTTAATGCAATTTCTTAAATGCTAAGAGCACTGGTAATATTTCAAACCTGCCAAACCTTAAACTTCTGCCTTGGTAAAGAAATTTTATAAGGCACGTAGAAAGGTAGGTAATCACTTTTAAACTATAGTCTTCTCCCCTAAATGCCCATTGGTTAAAAATTACAGCCTTTTCATAAGACTGGGTTGGCTTCTCCCACGAATGTCATCCAAGTGGGTATGTTTTCAAGGGACTGGAATCCATGGTGACAAAAAGGGCCTGGGCGCTTGGTCAGGATGTAGTTATTTCCCAGAGGAAAACAGGTCACTTCAGCTCACAGATTCTGTGGAAGGCAAGTTTTAGAACATTTTTTTCTTATAGATTTTTTTATCAGAAAACATCTGTAAATGCTCAAATCCAAACTCCTGGATATAAATGTCCTCCTAGATCTTATAATTGAAGACAGGTTGTTCTTTTTTCCTGTTAAGTTCATTCTAACTTTACTCCTTAACCAAGTGGCATAAAAAAGGATTTAAACATTTTAAATTCTTTTTCTCACCCTGGCCACATGACTGGGTTGAACCATCACCAAAAGTTACGGGATCAACCCCAGCTGGGGAATGTATGAGAGACAACCAATCCATATTTATCTCTCTCTTGCTCACTTTTCCTTTCCCTCTCTTTTTCCTTCCCTCACTTCCTTCCTTTCTCTCTAAAAGTCAATGAAAACATATCCTCGAGTGAGGATTTTTTTTAAGTTCTTTTTTCTTTCTTTCTTTCTTTCTTTCTTTCTTTCTTTCTTTCTTTCTTTCTTTCTTTCTTTCTTTCTTTTTTAAAGAGTGGCTATAAAGCTCACCATTCAAACCTATCAAAATGATATGGAATGATTTTGGATTATCCATGCTAGAAATTTTCTACTTTTTCAGCAAAAGTTGAATTTATCAGCCTGGATCTGAATTTTTAAAAAACAACCAAAAATTCATATGAGGAAAACAATTATCAACAGGTAAATATTTTGTCTAATTCACTTTCATTTCATAAGTTTATCATTATGATTATTATAATGCTATTTAAAATAAATGAAAAGAGTGGGAGCAAATGATTGTGTGTAACATTTCATTATTTCCACAAGTTATTTCTAAGAGCTCTTATGTAACTAAGGAAGACTTTTCAATCTGTGAAAATATTATTTTGATGTGGTATTGGAAAACATTTGTTCATATTTTCACTAATTTTGAAAGTCTATTTTATGGGGTAGTGATTGGATCCTAGATAGATATTCTCTCCCTATAAAAAAATAAAAGAACATCATATTTTAAAAAGACATTCATTTCAATACTTCTCTGAATTTTCTTTTGATAAAGTCACTTTAAATGTTTTTCAAAATACCCAGCCTGGCAGTATGTTTATTCCCTTAATGCAGAATTCTCCATGTGCAGCTATTAGCATGGTTTTTACAATTGAAGTTGTGCAAACACACAGTGGATCGCCCTGTAGTCTTCACACATCTCCCTCGCCTTGCGTCTAGAGCCATCTGGACACCATGGCAGCATCCTGTTCATGACATACAAACGCCTGGATCCTGCCGATGCCTACACAGTAATTAAACACACAAGCCAACCGTGCCTGCCAGATCGGCAACAACTATCCTTTGAGTGGCTTAGAGTTTCCATGCCAATGAGCTGATTGAGAAATTGGCTGGTGATTAAAGATTAATGATTTATGGTGGCAAGCAAGGTTCATTTGCTGCTTACTGAAATATATTTGACAGAATCTTTATGATTTTTCTAGAATTCATAGTCTTAGAGGTATTTATTCTTAAAGAAAGATCACAATTTCAAACATGAAGTGCAAATCATATAAGATAGAAGTTATTTTAACATCTAATGATCACTGAGGATGCCTCTTTTCCTATGTACTCTCTTTGATAAGCAATTTTACCTTTTCTGCTTTTAAAGAGAATTTTTACATTTTGAATATTTGAGAGAAGAGCTATTTAGCTTTTTGTGTTAGTAATTCTTCTCTGACTGGTCATAGCCCGTTTAAAGCGAGGGGCATGATGGCTGAAAACAAGAAGTCATGGAGGCATTCAAAAGAAGCCTGGCCCTACCTCTGGTGAATTAGCATTTTCCTTTTTTAAGGATCTTTAGATGTTTCAGAATTTGTTGATACCAGGAGAAAGCAGGTGTTGGGAGCATTATTCAGCTCAGTGTAAAAATAAACCAGTAGATACCACTGAGAGTTGGCAGGTGTGTGTGTGTGTGTGTGTGTGTGTGTGTGTGTGTGTGTGTGTGTAGGTTCATGACTTATGTTTCAGCTGAGTGTTGATTTCTGAGTGCTACAGTCTTAGAAATTTTGGAACCTGCTAATTCACTCCTACCAACATAATGCAGAATTCATTCTATGAATGCAGTAAAGGGTAACAGAATATGACTGATCCCTCACAGCCTTATCCTATATAATAAATGCCTAATATGTTAAATGCCTGGTTGTCTGGTCATCTGTTCAACCAATCAAAGCGTGATATGCTAAGGTCCCTTGACTGCTTACTATCATGTGCACTGTCCACCAGGGGGAAGAGGCTCCAATTGGTAGGTTAGCTAGCTGCTGGGGTCTGGCTGATCAGGCCCTGGAGCCCTCCCACAGACCCTCCCCAGCTGGCTAACCTCCTGCATTCCTCCCCGGCCCCGATTGTGCACCAGTGGTGTCCCTCACCCTGGCCTGTGACCTCTCACAATCCAGGACCCTTCAGGGGATGTTGAAGAGCTGGTTTTAGCCTGATCCTGCAGACAAGGCTGAGGGTGCATGATTTTTAAAAATATATATTTTATTGATTTTTCACAGAGTGGAAATGAGACGGATAGAAAGCTAGAAACACCGATAAGAGAGAAACATCGACCAGCTGCCTCCTGCACACCCCCCACCGGGGATGTGTCCACAACCAATATACATGCCCTTGACTGGAATCAAACCTGGGACCCTTCAGTCCACAGACCGATGCTCTATCCACTGAGCCAAACTGGTTTTGGCTGGGTGCACGATTTTTTGCATTGGGCCTCTAGTGGTTCTATAAATACTGAACTAAAGTAATTTCTAAAGTTATTAAAATTACTTTTGCCATTAAAACAACCCCCCTGCACACTCTGTTATGTGACTCTGAGCCCTGAGTCAGCAGAGGCATGGGTAGCGAAGGATGAGGACTCCTGGGCCATGAGATCAATGCCTGCTGGCAGGAGGCACCTTTCCTTCCCAGGAACAGGCTGGTGGTCTTCCCTGACTGTCTCCCTGACCGAGAGCCCTTCTTCCTGGGAAATCTGTTGTTGTTTTGGCTGGGGAGCTTAAGCTTTAACAGTCATATCTCCTGCTACATTTTTCTGAAAACACTCATCAGCAGATTTCATTCATGGTTGCATTTGGTACCTTATGGGAATGTCTGTGCATGTTCCTGGATTTCACTTGGATTGCATTTTCATTAAGAGACAGGTGTTTGCTATGAGTATCCTCAACACAGAAGTTAGAAATTATTCAATTCTCCTAGGTTTTACCTCTACATTGATGCCCCATCCGCCAAGACTCTTGCTGACAAGCAGTAAGAATTGCCCTGATTTCTCTACTCAGCCAGGATGAAAGTAAACACAGCTTAGAGGCAACCCACAGCAAATTTTGAATGCCTGCCACTTATTAAACCAATATTTCTGTTTTCTCAACAATATCCATAACCTTCTGAAATGTCATTGTTTTAACTATTGTTTCTGCTCCAACTCTGTTAGGTGGATTATTTTTCTGGGCCCAGTTTCTCAGAGTGAAACAGAAGGAGGGCTTCCCTGGAGACACCACACAAGAGTCAGCCAGCCAATCAAAATGAGCAAGAAGACCAGGCATTGCCTAAGCGACTCACTCCCAGCCCAGCTCCCTTTGGCAGACCTAGACCTCAGTGGTTACTGTCCAATTGTTAAAAGCAGAAATCCACTGAGACCGGTTTGGCTCAGTGGTAGAGCGTCAGTCTGTGGACTGAAAGGTCCCAGGTTCGATTCTGGTCAAGGGCATGTGCCTTGGTTGCGGGCACATCCCCGGTGGGGGTTGTGCAGGAGGCAGCTGGTCAATGTTTCTCTCTCATTGACATTTCTAGCTCTCTATCTCTCTCCCTTCCTCTCTGTAAAAATATCAATAAAATATATATTTTTAAAAAAAGCAGAAATCCCAAGTCTCTGAATCACAGGACCTACTGAGCAATCTGAAACAGTGGTTTAAAGATAATTCCAGAGGAGGAAAAAGAGAAAAGACATATAAATAAGGCAGTGAGAAAGGTGAAGAGCATGGACTGTATATAGTGAAACCAGACACACTCCCAGTCTAACTGATTCAGTCTCCTTTACATTATGAATCAAATAAAAAGTGAGTGATTATTACCTATAGTCTAGATCATGATGAGAACCACCTGGTGGAGTTGTTAAAATACTGATTCCTGAATCCCAACTAAGAAGTACTAAACTAGAATTTTTGGGAACATATGGGTAAAATTGTATACTTAACTAGTGCTGTAAGCTTAGATCAAACCTGTAACCTTGGTGTATGAGCACTAGTTAAGAATACTAAGCTTAGAGCACTAGTTAAGTATATAATTTTACCCATATGTTCCCAAAAATTCTAGTTTAGCACTTCTTAGTTGGGATTCAGGAATCTGTATTTTAACAACTCCACCAGGTGGTTCTCATCATGAGAGAAGTTTGGGAAACACTGGTCTAGATGAACAACTGCCTAAGAAACCTGCTATAAACTGAAAAATGGACTTTGCCAGTCCAGGATCATGCTAATGATCAGTATAAACAAGATTCAAGAAATAAAAGAGAAGGAACTATTTTCTTCTCAGAGGGACTGTTGGTAAAATATAATAACAGCCTTATAAATTTCATGTGCTTTGGGCCCAAAATGTATTTTCTAGAGATTTTCTTTCTAAGAAATCACGGATGCTATCAGATATTTGACTTAAGGGATGAGATCTTTGCTAAATAAAAGAAAATGGGAGACATCATAAATGTCAAACAATAGATAGTCATTCAAATGATGTTTTTAAAACATACTTAATATATGTGGGAAATAACAGTTATAAGAGTGGCTTACCAAATATACCGTATGGTTTTGTTTTTTTTGAGTACAGGGAGAAGATTTTAAATATTAAATGTTATTAACCACCACCACTGTTTATTAAAGGTGGATCCTTAGAGGGTCTTTTAAAATTTTTTTTCTTTGTCCTGTTTGGGTAGCTCAGTTGGTTAGAGCATCATCCTTATACATTAAGGTTACAGGTTTGATCCCCAGTAATGCCACATCCAAGAATCCACCAATGAATGTATAAATAAGTGGAAGAATAAATACCTTTTTCTCAAATCAATATATTACATTTTTTTAATTTCCCTTTGCAGACTTGTGTATGAGGTTGTGCATAGAATATGCTGAGTGAATGAGAAGATGAGACTCCTTGAAAGAGTGTGTGTCTACATTGAGTGTGTGTGTGTGTGTGTGTGTGTGTGTGTGTGTGTGTGTAGGGGAGCAGGGGGATGGGTCTCCCATTGTTACCATAAGAAGACAGCCTAGGACTGATGGTATTTTCATGGCTTGAAGAGAAAGTGAAGCCTGACTGATAAGAAAAATGCCTGAGAGGCTGCAGGCAGGGTCTCCAGACCTGGCCAAGAATGTGCATTGAGTTTGTCTCCTCAGTTGTAGCAAAATGTGGGACCTGGTAGTGAGATGCCATGTTTTACTGACCAGTCCACTAAGCTACAGACATTGTGAACACTGGCCCGTTCCTGGGCCACTTATTATTGTCTTTGTGGTTTGTTACATTAAAATAAATATATATCTCCAGATCTCCTTAAACTTTTTCATTATTTTTATCTTTAAAATACAGCCAAAGAAAATGAAGCTAATTGATCACAGTTGGATAAGATTGATGGTCGATGCTTAATGGACATTCTACAGAGTCCAACTCCCTCCCTGTCTTAGCTTTCCATTTACGAATAAAATGTGCTCATTATTCTTGTAGTAATTTGTGCACTTGGAGATGGATCACAGAATAGAAATCTTAATAAGAGATGCTAAATAAATCATGTTTTCTTTTCTTTCTGACAAAAGAATCTGATTCAAATGTACAACTTCTGCTCTAGCTGCTTTGGCTCAGTGGATAGAGCATTGGCCTGTGTACTGAAGGATCTCAGATTTGATTTTGGCCAATGGTACATACTTGGGTTGCAGGTTCAATCCCTATCCCCAGTTCGGGTGTGTGCAGAAGGCAACCAATCAATGTGTCCCTCTCACATTGATGTTTATCTCTCTGTCTCTCTCCTTCCCTTCTACTCTCAATGAAAAAAATGTCCTCAGTTGAGGATTAACAACACAAAATGATAAGCAAATCCTATATAATAAAAGGCTAATATGCAAATCGACCAGGTGGCAGAATGACCAGTAGCTATGATGCGCAGTGACCACCAAGGGGCAAAAGCTCAATGCAGCAGCTTACCCCTGGTGGTCAGTGCGTTTCTACAGGGGGAGCACTGCTCAACCAGAAGCTGAGCTCGGGGCTGCTGAATGCAGCGGAAGTAGTGGGAACCTCTCTTGCCTCTGTGGCAGTGCTAAGGACCCCTCAGGGGGTATCCAACTTAGGGAAATCCCCAAGGGGTCCCAGACTGAGAGAGGGCACGGACCAGGCTGGGGAACACCTCTCCCCTCTCTCCCGAGCGCACAAATTTTTGTGCACAGGGCCTCTAGTTATATAGTCAACATGAGTTTCAACACCTTCGGGTAAATGCCAAGGAGTACGATTGTTGGATCCTATGGTAAGAATATGTTTAGTTTTGTGGAAAATTGCCAAACTGTAGCATTTTTCCTCTCCACCTACAATGAATGGAGTTCCTGTTGCTCCTCATCCTCATAAGCATTTGGTGTTTTTGGTCTTCTGGATTTTAGCCATTCATTAGATGTGTAGCTGTGCCTCATTACTGTTACCTCATTGTTTAGGTTTGCTTTTCCCTGATAACATATGGTGTGCAGTGACTTTTCACACACTTATTTGCCATATGACCAACTTCCTTGGTGAGGTGCCTGGTAAGGTCTTTGGGTCATTTGTTTAACCAGTTGTTCTTTTACCATTGAGTTTTAAGGGTTTTTGTATATTTTAAATAACAGTTTTTAGATATGCTTTTTCAATATTCTCTCCTACTCTGTGGCTTGTCTTTTTTTTTTTTTTTTTTTTTTTTTTTTTTTTACTCTTTGGACATTGTTTTTTTCAAAGTAGAAGTGTTTAATTTCAATGAAGTCAAGTTTATTCATTATTTCCTTTCATGGATGTTGCATTTGGTACTGTATTTATAAAGTCAATACCCTCGATCATCTAGGTTTTTTCTTATGTTGTCTTCTGAGAGTTTTATATGTTTGTGTTTTATATTTAGGTCCACTATCCATTTTAAGTTATTTTTTGTGACAGATATAAGGTCTGTATTTAGATTCATTTTTTACATGTGGATGGCTGTCTAGTTGTCTCAGCACCATTTGTTGAAAATAATACCTTTGTTCTATTAAAGTTCCTTTGCTTCTTTTTCAAAGATCAGATGGCCATATTTATGTGGGTGTATTTCTAGGCTCTCTACTGTATTGCATTGGTCTGTTTATTTTATTTTGTTTTTTACTAATCCTGGGCTATACCGATGACTGAAGATTCATAGCAAGTCTTGAAGTTCCCTTGCTTTGAATTCTTCTCTGTCTGAAATTAACATGACTTACTCCTGCCTTCTTTTGATTATCAGTATACTTTTTTCCATCCATTTACTTTTAACCTATGTGAGTTTCTATATTTAAATTGTGCTTTGTAGAGGCAACATATAATTTGGTCTTTTTTGATCCATTTGACAATCTTTGAAATTCAATTGATACATTTAAACTCTTAAAGTTCAAAGTGATTATTGATATATGTGGATTGATATCTACCACTTTTTACTTTTTTATTTTATTAAATAAGCTTAGACAGTGTATATCTTCCAAAAATATGATTATTTCCCTAAGTTATTTAATTGACTGACATTAAATTGTCATTAATATATTCTTATTTTTACAGGGCAGTAGGGAGCTAGGAAAGTTCCAGGACAAGTAGAATAGGGACACTGAGACAGGAAAGTTAAAACAAAGCCAAACAGTGTGGACAATTTGCATCCAGCTTTTAAACAAGCCATTGTCTTCCCCAGCCAAGGACACTTGAGAGAAAATGGTTAAAAGCCTCCCTAATGAGAGAATGCTGGAAAAGAGGGGGAAAGGCAAAGGAAAAAGGGAGTTTTACTCCCTAATCAGAAAAGCCAACAGGCTCAAGGCTTTGCAAGATAAAATTGCTAGGTGCTTCTTATTAATTCTGGGAAGGCTACAACAAAGTAAAAGGGACCTTGAGAATTAATCTACACCAAAATATTCAGCAAAGGAATTTTGAAACTGCTGGACAGGAGAGTATATAACACCCCAGTCCCCCAACCAGCCTGCCCTTCAGATTAGCTAAGAGCCCATTTGGGCTTCCTAAGACAGATGTATAGGTCTGCTAGCTTTGTCTCTTTAATAAAGGTGCATGCTCTAACTGCTTTAATAAACTGACTTTTCACAAGGCAGTCAAGGTCTCTGGTATAAATTAATTTATATGAGAAGACAAGGATCGGATCAAGGTTGGGGACAGTCCTCTCCCAGTAGCTCAGGGGGCTGTCCAGTAACACCATTCTGGTGTCAGTGAGAGGTGCCTATAACATTATCACCCACCTCAGTTCTGTGAAATCTTGTGGATTTACCCCTTTATCATTTCTAATATTTGCATATTCTCTATTTTTCCTTGATCCATCTGGTTACAATGTACTTTCACGGTGTAATTTCTTTTCTGACAATGGATTATTTAGACATATGCTATTTAATTTTTAAACATTTCAGAATTTTTTCTAGATATTTTCTGGGAAAGTATTATGTTTTTTTTTTTAAATTTATAGCATAATGCCCTTATGCTCAGAGAACATACTTTGAATGATTTCAACCATTTACATTTATTGAGATTCATTTCATGCTCAGAATATGGCCTACTTTGTGAATGTTACAGATAATTTGAAAATTATAATGGAAATGGTTTTGATTTTAGCTTTCTAAATGTCATTAGGATAACTTGATTGGTTCTGGTATTGCATGTTCTACTGTTACAGAAGACCAAGGAAAAACTAAGCAACATTTAGAGAAATGGAGTTACACTTTATTATTATTATTACACTGGTGGGCTCAGAGAAAAATGTCTTTCAAATCCTGGGCAACAACATGGAGGAAGTTGTCCCTTTTTATATCTTCTTCAGTCCTTTGTCTCGCAAATATAAGGTTTTCTGGCCCTCTTTGCAAATTCTTAAAGAGCCCCATGTGCTGGGGCTTTGGTACCTCAATCAAAGGCCTGGCCTGGTACCAGCACTAATAATATCATCTGGGGAAGGTTTATGGCCTCTCTGGAATGGGAGTAAACAGGTCTTGCAGGACCAGACAATTAAAGGGGCAGTGACTGGATTCAGATTGCTAGTCCCCCAAAATGTCTCTTTTTCCCCATCACTACAGCATATTACTCACAAGCATTATTATTTGTGTACCTATCAGCTCTTGAATGCTCGATTTTATTGTTGTTCTTTTACTCTTACATTTTTGTTTCAGTTTTGATAGTTTTCGTTGAGCTTCCTTCCAGTTCATTGATTCTTTCCTCATATTTTAATCAAAGATATTCTTAATTTCTTACATGGTGTTTTTATTTTCTAGCCTTTCCCTTAACTTTTTATAAAATTTTCCATCTCTCTGCTCCAATTTCCCGTTGTCCATGTATGTTTTCTCACCCTGGGCCTTATGTTACTTCACATATTAATCATGGTTATATCAGAGTCTCTATCTAATATAATCAACATTATAATTTCTCTGGGTCTGCTTTTTGTTGTTTGTTTTACTTGGTTCATTGTTGTTTCCTCCTGCCATAGGTTATACTCATGTGCTTTGCTTTTTTGAATGTCACGTAACTGTTGATGGGATATTAGGCATTGTAAGTACAAGAGCAGCAGTGGCTGAGGTCAATAATGTCTACATCTAGAAATAGGCAGACCTGCCCTCCTTCCTGCCCTTAGTGGAGAGGGTTAGCATTGTGCCAACCAGTCTGAAGTGGCTCTGCCTTTGCTTTGCTGCTGGAAGCACCCCAGGAGCCTCTTAGCCCCTCAGTTGCATGTTGCTGCTGTCTCCTATGGAAGGCAGGCCCGGAGGCCCTTGCATTTATAGTGCTTTGCACCTCTGCCTCACAGGTAGCATTTTCTCAGCATTTTCGCTCTTCCCACTCTGGTGGCAGAATTCTGCCTCTTATCAGTGCAGGAGCCTGGGTGGAAGCCAATTTCCCTCCCCTCTCAGGCAGTACAAGCCTTGGCAGGAATCCTCAGTGTGTTTTAATCAGCGTGGGGAGGGGCAGGGACAAGCAGATCTCCTGCCCGTCCCCTCGTAGGTCTTTGAACCACATTTGAGTCAACACAGACAAAATGATAACCCTTCTAGGTTTACTTACGATTGATTTAGTGAAAGATCAATTGCTGGGTTTAAAATCATTTGAGGCAAATTCCTGGTGCCAGGCTCCATCGCTTAAATGATCCTCCGTGTTTAAAACGGGGCCCTCATTAAAGCACTTGTTTCCTCCGAAAGCTTATGGAGTGTAGTTTTTATAAACAATTAGTGCAATGAAGAGGAACACAATCAGACAACAATGCCACATTTGCAAGCACTGGTCTAATGAAAAATGTCACAATATTTCATTGATGAAAAATTCAGGAGGTATTACCGCCTGCTTTATAAATAGAAATTAAATTTATAGTGCCAATGAATAAATGAAACTCCCAGTTGATAAGCAATTATCCTAAGGGGCGAAATCCTCTGTGACATGTGCCAGTTGGCAAGGGGTCCCCCAGCTGGCAATGTGCAGCCGGAATGCGCAGCCTCGCAGAGTGGTCCTCAGACAGTGGAGGGCCCTGTGGACCGCGTGGCTGACACACGTTTATGAGAGGGCTGGCGGGGGCTTGTGCTTGGTCTATTCTGTATCCACACTGTGAGCACACATTGACAAACAAAGAAGATTCATTTTATTAAAACACATTTGTGTCTAGAAACCCTGTGTGTTGACTTTTCCAAATTTCATGGACATGTTCATATGCTGTTAAAATGTGAACATTGCTAGAAAAAAATAGGTTTGGCTCTTTTGTACCCAGAATTTGTAGGCTAAGTTCATGCTGAAATTTCAGAAGCAAATGCTCACTTTGTTGAGGTTAAATGCATTTGAATTGCTAAACTGCAGAGAGCGGTGATCCTGTAAGGCAAGCATGTCAAACTCACGGCCGGCAGACAGCATGCCTTGTTTAAGGCCAGGGAAGAGGAGCAGGAGGAAGAGTTTAAGAAACTAGTTAAGTCTCAGCTGGGGGGTGGACTCTAACCACAGAACACACTTTCACATTGTGGGGGCAGTTTGCAGAAGAATTCGGAGAATCCACAGAGGAAAGGGCCAGAGCACTGGCTCCCAGCAGGTGACTGACCTCCAGATGTGCTGAGCTCTACACAGACATTTCACTGCGGTGTATTGACATGTTGACATGCGTGATAGAAAGCTGGTAACACAGGAAAGGTTTCTGTTTGTTGCATGTTTGAACCAAGCAAAATCATGCAATTGCGAGAGTGCTCCTCTCCAGTTATATCCAATGCCATCCATACTTCGTGGCTGAGACAGCTTGTGGCCATGGACCTGTCCTTTTACTGGATTCATTAACACTGTATAGGTTGTTCATAGAAGGAACTTGAATCTTAGTGATATTATTTGTGATTAATTCCTACCCTGATGTGTCTGAAATAATGACCAATGTCAAGTATATATCTTTTACTTAGAACAGTCTTTTCTACCTGATATCTTTTAACTTTGTATGAGAGTAAGAGGGGCAGGTAGAGTAGATGCAGTAAGGAACCGGGCTCCCTTCCTCCTCTCCAGGCTGGCTGGCCTCTGGCCCACCTGACCTGAGTGTGCGCCGTGGTTCGGAGACGGGAGGGGAGGATGGAGGAGAGCGCTGGGCCCACCCTCCCATCAGCTGCAGTCCTCTGGTGTATCACTCCAGCCCTTCACCCGTCACTTGTAAACAACACTTATGCTTTCTTTACTGTTTACAAAATCTCACGATTTGTAATAGAAAATTCAGGAATACAGAGAAGCAAAAAGGATGTATTCAATTAGTCAATAGAAATACTATTTGATAAAATTAACAATCGTTGACAAATTTGGGAAGATGTGACAGCCTAACAAGAATAGGTCTACTGCCAAAACCGGTTTGGCTCAGTGGTAGAGCATCGGTCTGCGGACTGGAAGGTTCCGGGTTCGATTCCGGTCAAGGGCATGTACATTGGCTGCGGGCACATCCCCGGTAGGGGGTGTGCAAGAGGTAGCTGGTCGATGTTTCTCTCTCATCGACATTTCTAGCTCTTTATCTCTCTCCCTTCCTCTCTATAAAATATCAATAAAATATATTTTTTAAAAAAAGAATAGGTCTATCATATATATAATGTGTACATATATTAAATCTCCTATAAGTAAACCTAATAAAAATCTTGAACCATATGTTAATATAAATATACATGAATAAATACATTAATAAGTATCAGTATACTTATTAAGTATTGGTATTAATAAGTATTGGTATATGTGTTCTATATTAAATAAGTTAAATATTTTGATAAATATGTTTATTGAAATATTTATTAAAATGTGTTTTAAATATATTAAAATTGTTGCATCTCACTATATATATGCAAAATTAAATACAGAATTTTATATTAAGTCTAGGAAATATATAAATAAATAATAATAACATTGTTGTTAAATATACAGGAATATAGGCGATCCTTATCCTTGTGGTAGGACAACTTATTACATAATTTTGGATGATACCTTAAAGTAGCCACAATGCTTTTTAAAGTAGAAGCCCTAACTGTTGATACACGAGGCGGTAGGAGTGTTCTGAATCTAGTCGAACTGTGCCTAACCCATGGCTTAACCGTGTCTTACTTTTCTTAGCAACAATGATGGGCCGGGACTTCTGGCCGAGACTGTTATGTCGTGCATTTGTGTCCTGCGTTTCTTATTTTAAAAGGAAACATTAGCATTGAATTTCAGTACTGTTAGTTCTTTTATTGGGTAAACATTAAAAATAAAGAACAAAATTTGGGAATTTATAATCTAACATAAAAAATATGCACTCGCTATGTCTCATTTTGTGAAGTGACAGAAAGCACACCCACAGTGAGTTAGTTGCTCTGCCATACTGATTACAGTCCTGCTGGAAGGCAAAGGCAGTACCTTTTTTGTAACCAAAGTGGTATCCTCACCAGCCCAGTTAGAGGTGCTAAGTGTAGAGGTACCTATCACAGTACATTCTGAGTAGTGGTGATTAAATTATATTAATAACTGACATTTCACAGAATTCCAAATTCCACAATATGTTATAAACATTCCTCAAATATTAAAAAAGAGATATTTTCACAGTGCAAACAGCCCGGTAATGATAGCTTGGTCCAGGCTTATTCTACCACTGTTCTATCCAATATAATCGTTTTCCTTGTGATAGTAAGTCTATGACTAGGAAATGTGACTTACTATTTTCATTCAACAGGATGTGTCATTTTCAATCAACTTGACTACATAAAAGCTTCATGTATTTTGAAATGTTATTTTGAAAATCACAAAATTAACTTTTTACCCAAGACTCCAGGCTGCAAGGACTTCCCAGAGAACCGTTTTCAGCATCTCCGTGAGGCCGATTCCTGGCCATTCATTCTGGTTTGGGTCATTTTGAGCAAAGCTGACAATTCCCAACCACTATTTAATTAGGACTGGCTATTTATTTCTTTAAATTATCCAGATTGTTAATTTTTCAAATGAAACAAGAGCACCCATCCACTTCCTGAATATCCAGCCCATTGCTCACATACCTGGTTAGAAATAATAAGTGAGCCAATGTACAGTGATCTTTTATAAATTAGAAAGTTGAATTAGTTGTTAGTATTGGACAGATATTCTTGAATTCTGAGTCTCATAATAATGATAATTATGCTAATTGTCTCCCTGGCTCTGAGCTGGGGCCTGTGTGGCTTTTCCTGTAATCCTCCAGGATCTCCAGAGGAAGACTATTAAGCTCATTAAAGGTGGACTGAGACTCCAAGATGCGAAGTGACTTTATACTAAGTCTCATAATAGTAGTGATGGAGAGCAGATAGGACACCAGGTTTTCTCTTCTCAAACCCAAATCCAGAGTCAAAATAACACAGACTTGGCAGTTTTTCCTCATGTTGCTTCTCAGTAGATGTGGTTATTGACTCAGTGGACCGAGTGGCTAATTTATCTAGAAATTCAAAATCATTTGAAAATTCTGATGCTGGTCCCATAAACCTATCCTTGATGACATGCAAATTAATGCTTTGCAAATCCTCTGTTATAGACAAAATGAAATATGATCATTGTACATTCTGGGCTGTAGTTTGTGAATTTTTACCTTTCCAGTCATACTTCAGGAGTTTTGGGGACACTGCCTGCTTTACACAGTTTTCCAATTAGCTTGTCTGCCACTGTGCTTTGAAGTAAATGCAAGCAAATGACTGAGAAATGCAAAGACTACAGAATGAGTTTTCCCTCCAGCTGCTTGGGGCTGAGCAGAAATATTACAGTTAGGAGGCAGGACACCCTAGTTGGCCCCATAAGAATACGAGATGTTAAAGAAAATCAAGGACTACAATGAATTGAACATCTGCATAATTTTAGCCACTAGACAAACAAGCGGACTGAAGTGTCTGTTTGTGAATACAGGAAGCATACAGAATCCTGCCTGAAATGAGACAACATGGGCCTTTATCAAAAGTGGGAACCTCACTTCCGTGATCTGTTCCCTCGTAGTCACTTAACAGTGAGACAAAGAGTTGACCTTGTATCTCAAGTGAGTTTGCCTTTACTTTTTAATAAAACATGAGCACTGTGTGCCCTTTCTGTTCATTTTTCCCCAACATGTGAGAAAATGCAAGAGGATAAATTGGAATGTAAAACTACCCAAAGTTTAATTAAAATGCTTCCAGAGGAGAACTTGATTAATATTCAACTTCCCTCTTCTAGTAGATTCCTGGCACAGTGAAACATTTCAACCAAAATGAAAGAACACACATCCCAAATCTATGATTATTATGTGTTTGAAACATACCATTTTGTCACATCGCTTAGCACGTGATAGTTTGGGTCATAGAAGTTACACTAAAGCCATATGCCTAAATATAATTGCAAACTAGTTAACTGATTTTCCCACCAAGGATAAAGTTGGCCATTGTCAACCTGAAAGGAAATGCGGATCTGTGCATAAGAAAGAGCATATTTCTACTAAAGCAGACAATAATCATAATAAACCAAGGACCCCGATTATCTCCCCAATTCTCTCTCCTCACCATGCTCACGCTCTTCCCCATGTGACTTGCAGGTCTCCCATTCTCTTGCCACCCTCACACTGCCGGTACACCATCCGTCTGCATTAGCCTGACATTTGCTTAGCTTATCGGATGCTATCAGATGTTGTGCTAGTGGGCAGGATGCAAAAAGAGCTTGGAAATGAATTTGTGTATTTCTGCTTGCCTTTTGTTCCTCTCCCCAGAAAACATGCCTGAGCTAGTCTGTTGAGGATGAAAGATATGTGCAGCAGAGCCAAATTGTCCCAGTATCTAGTTGAGGGCATCCTTTAAACCAGTGGTCCTCAACCTTTCTAATGCTGCGACCCTTTAACACAGTTCCTCATATTGTGGTGACCCCCAACTATAAAATTATTTCCGTTGCTACTTCATAACTGTAATTTTTCTACTATTATGAATTGTAATGTAAATATCTGTGCTTTCCTATGGTCTTAGGCGACCCTGCTAATTTTATGGTTGGAGGTCGCTACAACATGAGGAACTGTATTAAAGGGTCGCGGCTTAGAAAGGTTGAGAACCACTGCTTTAAACAATGGCAGTTTTGTGAAGGAGACCAGACAAGGTTATTCAAGCTGCTAGCAGACTCACTGATGACCACAGAAGCTGGAGTGGGGGAGCCAAGGTTAGCCCAATCCAAATTAGCTGAACTCTGTCAACTCATGAACCAAAATATGCAAATGTATTGTTTTATGCCATTGATGCATTTTGACTCTGTTGTTCCACATCATTATGGCAATAGATAAATGATACTCCTGCCTAATGTAGTAAGAGGCAAAACAGAACACATCTGCTGGTGTTTCCAAGTGGAGTCATGTGCCATTTTATGGAGGAGATAACAGTTGAAGCAAATAACTATTAACTGATCATCTGATTGAACGGTTTGTCCTCTTTGTGGCTTTCCACCAAATCCATTTTTCTTTGAAATTCTGGGTGACTTTCCTGTAAGGGGGGATAAAGAAATAAACAATAACATTATCAGCATCTGTTACTGTACTACACCTTCTATTATATGTGCATGCATGTGTGTACATGTGTTTGTGTACACAGATGTATGCAGGCTGCTGCCAGAAACACTCATACTCAACTTTCTATAAATCAGATGCAGGGGGTGTCAAAGAAAAATTGTCCCAGACAATTTAACAAGACAAAGTAGACTTTATTCAAGACTTTTTGAATAAGAGAAAGAAATTGAGCCCAAATCACAGGATGAGCTAGTGGATAAGTGCTGGAGGACTTGAGTGATGTGGGTCAAGGTGATTAGATCTGCTTTGTTTGCTCATTGGCTTTGATCTTGATGAAAAATCATTTGGCTTGATCTTACCTTCTCATAGAGTCTGGGGGAGAAGGGTACTGTTTTTTTTGTGTGTGTGTGATTACATTTGAAAGGGATGACTTCTAGGTCCTTGAGGAAAACAACTCTGGGTTGCAAAACTGGCAAGAACCTGGGACAGGATTTATATCTCCAAGGGGCAGAGAAAAAATTGAGGACTGCACATTTTCTAGAGTAAGTACCCTAAGAAAAGGGAGGTCCTGGGTCTATCTTCCATAAGAAAACTGTCTAAAGTTTAGTCAGACTGAGGGGAACATTAAGGTCATCTTGGTCAGGAATCACATGGAAATTGGTTGGAAGCAGAAATAGAAAATTATATTCAGCCATGTTTTTCTTTCTTCTTTAATTTTGGTTTATTTTCTCTCTGTTCCTTCTTTCCCTACTTTGCATACAACAACTTATGTACATTCCACACTTCTAGAACATACAACAACATCAGTGATCATATGACTTTTTAAAATCTTTATCATTGAGAGTATTACATATGTCCCTTCTTTTGTCCCCTATTGCCTTCCTCCTCCCAGATCCTGTCCCACCACAGACCTTCACCACCCTATTATCAGTGTCCATGGGTAATACATATATGCACATAAATACTTCGGTTAATCTCTTTCCACCTCTCTCCCTTCTTCCCCCTGAGATTCATCAGTCTGTTCCATGTTTCTATCCCTCTGATTCTATTTTGTTTGCCAATTTATTTTTTTCATTAGATTCCTTGATAATTTATTTTTATTTATTTTTAATTTTGTTTTTAATGATTTCAGAGAGTAAAGGAGAGGGAGAAAGAGTTAGAAATATCAATGATAATAGAGAATCATTGAGTGGCTGTCTCCTGCACACCCTACTGGCGATCAAGCCTCAAACCCTGGGCATGTGCATTGACGAGGAATCAAACCATGACTTCCTGATTCATAGGTCAATGCTCAAACACTGAACTATGCAGGCAGGGCTCTTGATTTTTAGAGCCAATCAGATATATATGTATTTATTAGCATTTTATTGTTCATTATTTTTTTCTGCATTCTTCTTTTTAAAGAAGACCCTTTGATATTTCATGTAATACCAGTTTGGTCATGATGAATTCATTTACTTTTTCTTGTCTGTGAAGCTCTTTACCTGGCTTCCACTTATAAATGATAGCTTTGCTGAGTAGAGTAATCTTGGTTGTAGGTCCTTGCTATTCATCACTTTGAATAGTTCTTCCTACTTCCTTCTGGCCTGCAAAGTTTCTGTTGAGAAATCAGCTGATAGTCTTATGGGTGCCCCCTTGTAGGTAACTAACTGCTTTTTTCTTGCTGCTTTTTAAGATTCTCTCTTTGCTTTTAACCTTTGGCACTTGACTTGTGATATATAATTAAGATATGTGTGGATCTCTTTGAGTTCCTCTGGTTTGGGACTCTATATGCTTCTTGGACTTGTAAATATATTTCTTTCACCAGGTATGGGAAGTTTTCTGTCACCATTACTTCAAAAAAATTTCAATTTTTTGATCCCTCTCTTCTGCTTCTGGCACATCTGTGATGTGAATGTTGCTACACTTGAAGTTGTCTCAGAGGCTTCTTATACTAACTTCATATATTTAGACTAGGGCCCAGTGCACAAAATTCGTGCTCTGGTGGGGGGCCCCTCAGCCCAACCTCCCCCCTCTCACATACGGGAAGCCCTCAAGGGATGTCCTACTGGAGCAGGCCTAAGCTGCAACCTGGCATCCTTTTGTGGGAGGCAACCAGGCTGCTCAGGGGAAGGCACCAGCCCCATCACCCTGTTGCTGCTGCCACTGCCAGTTACTATATCTGTCAAGGTGTTTTCATCAACCCAGACTCCAGTCCCTTCACCATGAAAAAATGAAAACTTTCTAAGATGTCTCTTTCATAGAATATGACATTTTTTTATAGAGAATATGTTTTCATTGATATTTAGAGAATGTGGAAGAGAAAGGGAAAGACAGAGAGAAACAACAAAGAGAGAGGAACATTTTGATTGCTTGCCTCCTGCATGATCCCTGACCTGGACCCCAGTCAGGGAGAAGCCTGCAACCTAGATACATGCCTTTGATTAGAATTGAACCCAGACCCTGTGGTTGGCAGACTGAGGCATTATCCACTGAGCCAAACCAGCTAGGGCAGGATATGACATTACTTAGCCCTTCAGCAGTGGACTTTCGTTTTTTTCTCCAGGAGTGTGGTGGAAAAACCCTAGATCACTTTTTTGGATTCTTATTACCCAATTACTAAGAATATTACCAGTGACATGCAGGGAGCTTAGCCAATGAGTGGTCAGAAAAGGTGTTTCCTCTGTAGTTCACACCAATCACTGGCTCGTCCCCTGCCCACACTTAAAGCCTCTGGCCGAGGCTTCAGGCCTCTGCAGGAGTCCTCTTGACTCTAATTGTGGCCCTGCTCAGGGTCCCCCTGGCTCAGGCCCTTCATAGGCCGCTCAAGGCCCACATGGGGCCTACTTTGGAGTAACCTGGCTGCCTAGGATGTTCTTTGGATGTTGCCTATGTATGCAAATGAACTGCCATATTTTTTGGGTTAATTTGCATACCCACTCTGGCAGAGGTATGGTCAATTTACATGTTTGTCTATTATTAGGTAAGATTCTTCTTCTTCTTCTTCTTCTTCTTCTTCTTCTTCTTCTTCTTCTTCTTCTTCTTCTCCTTCCTCTTCCTCTTCCTCGTATTCTTATTCTTATTCTTATTCTTATTCTTATTCTTATTCTTATTCTTATTCGTATTTGTATTCGTATTCTTATTCTTGTTTTCTCTTCTGATTGGGTGTATTTTGCTTTCTTATATTCCAAATTGCAAATTGGATTCTTGGCATCTTCTACTCTAGTGTTGATTCTCTGCAAATTATTATTATTTTCAGTTAGTGAATCCTTCATTTCTGACTGATCCTTTTTCATGTCTTTGATGTTCTCACTAAGTTCCTTGAACTTTTTACTGAATTTCTTGATATTCTCATTAACTTCCTTGAGTGTCATTATAATAATTGTTTTTGAACTCTATATCTAGTAGTTTGCTTGCTTTCATTTCTTTTTTTGTGTGTGACATGTTTCTTTGTCTCTGCAATTTGCCTGCTTTTGTGTGTGTGTGTGCGTGTGCGTGTGTGTGTGTGTGTGTGTGTGTGTGTATTTCCTATGTATTAGGTAGTGCTCCTGTGTCTCCTAGGGTTGGTAGTGTGTCTTTGTGTAGTAGATATCCTGTAGGGCCAAGTGGTTTAGCCCCTTCACCCCTAATCACCTAAGTTGGCCACTCTAGGTGTACACTGCATGGGCTGTGTGCACTGTCCTGTTGCAGTTGAGTCTTGATTGCTGTTGGCACCACTAGGAGGGATTGACCCCTCGGCCAATTGGCTGTGAGGACCACCTTCAACTACAGAGAAAGAGCTTCTGTTCAAGAGACACCCCCTGTAGATCAGGACTTGTTTCTGTGGGGCTTTGGTGTTCCTGAGTCTTCCCTTGAGTATGTTGCCTGTGGATGTGGTAGAGTTGTAATCTTACATGGTCTGAAGCTGTCCACCAGTACACTGGTTCTGTGGCCTCCAAGAACATATAAAGTCAGCCCCTACCTGTGCCCTGCCTGGGGCCACTGTGCCCAAGTTACAGAGCAATCTACATAAGGCTGCTACTTCTGTTGGGCTTGAATGTACCCCAGGGACGCCATGCAGAACCTTAGCAAGCTGCTAGTAATGCAGGTCTTGGGGTCACTTATTGAGAGGCATGGGGAACACTGAGTCTAGCTGCTGCTTGTTTGAGAGACTTTAGGAAAGTCTGAAGCCTGAGCCAGGACATGCCATTCACATGGAAAAGCCAATGCAAACAGCTTTAGTGTGGCTGCAAATTGAATGGGGCAGAACCCCAGTTAATCACAAGGATGGGGTGAACATTGTGGACCAGGTTGATGGAGATTCAGTTATGGCTCCTGCCAGTGGGCTCTGTGAGGAACAGGCCTCAGCATAGGAACATTGACCTCTGCCAGCACTTTTGTCTGGGAGAAAGCTGCCCCCAGTTCTTGCCCTGATACCAGACAATTTAGTCCTTTTTCCAAATGTCCCTGGATAATTTCAAGCCGCTGCCTCAGTGTTGAAGCTCAGAGAGAGTTAGTCTGAGTAAGTCTAAGCACAGGCCCTTTAAGAGGACTGCATGGGTCTCCAGCATTCTCCATGTCACTCAGCAACAACCCCCACTGGTTTTTATAGCTCAAAGTTACTGGGACTTCTCTTCCAAGCACTGGAACACTGGGCTAATAGTTCTGGTGCTGATCTGGGAACTCTGGGTCCTCATGGGAGGCCTCCAGAGCTAAGATATACCTCCTAATTAAAAAACAACAACATGTGGATGTTGGAACAACCCATTCTGCAACTCTGCCCCTCCCTCCATTCTCTATGTGCTTTACTTTTTATTTCTCTAATTGGAGAATTCCATTCAGCCAGGTTTCAAATGGTTCTGAGATAGTTGTTCCATATTTTATTGTAAGTTTGATGTTATGGGAGCATGCAAGTACTGTGTTTACTAGGCCACCATCTTTGTTTTTATCAAGCATATGATTTTTTTATGAAGGTATTAACTCTGGCCCTGAGTCTACATGTGTATGGAGTCATGTTCTGTGAACTCACTACAAACATTGAGTTTGTGAACGCAGAAGTGTTGCTCCTGGGAAAATACAGGGCAAGATTCCTGCAGGGCCCTGGTCACATTTCTGCCAGTTAGCCAATGCATTTCTTTTGGCATTGAAGTCATGGCCAACAACACTCTTTTATAGTGAAGAAATAATGAGAATCTCATGAGACAAAGAAAAGAGTTTGGTGTAATCTGAGTTAAAAGAAGCTAACAGTAGGGATGCTACTGAACAATCTAGAAATGTAGGCAAAATACTTTACTTCAGGTTGATCTGCATAATAAAACAAATACTTAACTTTTTCTATGGTGACTCTGTCATATTCTTCTCAGAATGGAAACACCACCTCTTGTGAAATTCAATTAAAAGTTAGTTTACTGTATGTCTGGTAAGAGGTACCAATATAGCAGGTGCCTGAGACTAACTCTGTGTTAAGCAAAAAAGCATATTTATTGCAAGTGGTTTAAATAGGTCCTGTTCTTGCTTGAAATTATAATCAAACTGACCTATAAGAAAACTAGATTCATCAGTCTGGGAGAAACCTTATTTCCCATTGCCTGATTATATTTAGCTACTCTTCCAAGTTTAGTTACAGATGTTTGCCCTTATCAAAACTATTACTGACCTAAAATATATAGAAATCAGGGCACACGTGAAATGAAGCTTATGGACTATGTTTTAAAATATGAGGGCCACATGACTAACTGAAACTGTTTCTCTGCCCCCATAAGGATTGCCTTCAGCAATATTTTCATATGACATGTTTCTGCGAGAGAGGCACAAAACTGCTATAACTCACATAGCAATTTTGAAAACAAAATTATGTTTTGAAAACAAAACTTTAAAGGTTTCAGCTTCTTTGAAAGTTAATACATACATTTTTTGGAATACATAACTTTTAAACAAATAAATAAATCAAAGTCAGAATATTTTGAAATGTGAAAAACATGTACAATTCTAATGCAATGTCCATTAGTAAAGTTTTATTGGACAATGTCCACATTCATGGATCTGCATTCGGGGTCAGAGTGCTTTTGTGCTAACGTGACAGGAATATCTGGGACAAGTCCTGTCTAGCTCTCAAGGCAGGAAATGTTTACTAGCTGGCTCTTCATGGAAAAGTGTGCTGGCTCCTGTTACACATTAAATGTGTGCAAATAATATAACAAACCCAGGCTTTTATTTTACAGCCTTCATCCTTTGAGAAATGCAAAATCAATGGGGGCGAGGGAGAGTAGAGGGGTGAGCAGTAAGCAGGTGGATGGAAAGTGGGAAGAAGTCAGTACTGATTCAAATCTTCCTCTTTAAAAAGCATGATAAACTCACAGAATAGGAATTTGTGTGACAGAAAGGAGGAAATGAGAAGGAGGGAGGCTGGTAGGGATGAAGGGGAATGCCACATGAGAATAGAATATTTGACTGTCCATGTCTTCAGGTAATACAGGTTAAGTTCCCTGTGATTATGTCACTCGATAGAAGAAAATTTCAATGAATGAGTTCTCAGCATAATCAGTGCCAGACTCCTAAACTGTAGTTCACACAAGGGGTGATTTGTTAATTAACTCAGTGGAGATGAAATTCATAGATGCAGCCTTAAAAATGCCATGTGTAGCTGTTAGTTACTTCAAAGGTAATTTTCTCCGGTGAAAGTCCTAGTGGCGGCATACCTATTTAGTAAGGACAAACTGCTAAGTCTGGAAAAGGAAACTAAGGTGAATCATCAATTTGTCAGGAACAGATAAATAAAAGTATTACTTTACTTACCTCCAACACATAGATCTTCTTTATCAATAATTCCTCTGAGCTAAAAAGAAAATAAATAAAAATGGGTGCTTTGCAGGAGCTGTGGGTTTTCCTGCCTTCAGTGTAAACCCAACTTCCACAGGCGATAATGAAGGAGGCGAAGGTGTGGAAGGAGAGCAGCGGCTGAATTATTCATAAAGGTTAACTGGAAGGAACTCGGTGCCTGGGAAGACATTGATGAAATATGGATAATTTTCTTTATGACTTCTGATCAGCACTTTGATGAATGGGTTCCACAATCATCAGATTAAACCCGTTTCTTACCAGAATGAGTACCTACATTTGTCACCAGAATGACTCATTCTTCTTACTCCTTATGAATAGCTTTGGCTACATTACACTTGAAGTTTACTTTGGGACAAGCACACCTGGGAAACAGACAGAGAGGGGGTGTCATAGGCAGGAAGAAAAGGATGTGCGGTGAGAACTGTCAGCCTTTATGTTAGGAGTCATCGGAGGAACACCCACCACTGCGCTCACTGCTATTTGACCAGGCAGAGTGACAGAAAGAGGCGGGGGAGGGCATCTGGCACCGCAGGCCCGGGCATCTGGCGGACGGGAGCAGGCTGTAGACTTTCAAGTTTCACACCATAGTCGGTGCCCATATGTGTTCCACTGTCATTGCCCCCCCTTTGCCGAATACTTGATGATTTTAGTGGATTTCCTAATAATGTCTATATTTAACTTTGACTTCTAGTTTGCCTCAGCTTCACTTATTCTTAAATCTAATCAGCCTGTGTAATTGTTAAACATTTAAATTGAGTAATTCCTAATTTGTTCTTCAAATCATCTTAATGTTTTATTAATTTAGACTCAGGTGGGACTGACCAACCATATGATGTGTGGCTCTTCTAGCTATATTATGAACATTCTGAAATCTTATTACAATCTTTGTTGCAGAGTTTGTTAGCACATATGAAATAATTTAAGGAATAAAAATATTAAAGCGAAAATGTTGATGTCCACGTCTTCCAATGTGTATAAATTATAATAATTATTATCATTGTAATCTGTTCCTTTACCTAATTTATAAATTAAACTTAATCATGGAGATGTATGTATAAGGAATAACATTATATATATGGGTTTCAGTTTTGCCTGCATTTTCAGGCATCCACTGGGGGTATAGAACGTACTCCCCATGGATAGGGGAACTAGTTTATTAATTTAAAAATTAAACTATATTTTACTTATAAATTCATTTGTATGATTTTTAAATTCACTTTTCATGTTATCTGCTTATTTCCCCAGATTGTTATTTTTCCCTCACCTTTTCTTTCTTTTTCTTTTTAAATTGTATTCATTATTTTACATAATGCTTTTGCAATTGGCATTTTTTAAAGAGTATAAAAGGTTTCTTATCATTTGCAAACATGTAAAATACTGCAGTCATCACAGGACAATGTCCTTCATTTTCTAGGCAGACATGTAATGAGAATGCGAGGTTCGCAGAGTTCATGGCCACAACACAGCACCATGGTGTGGGACTTAACATGATTGCTCACCAGTTCCTGTGCAAAATGATTGGAGCTCCAGTCTCACTGGAGTGAGAGCGGGCGTTTCCTTCTGGCTGCGTCTCAGCACTTGTACATGCATGTGCGTGAGGAGAAAAGCTCAAGTGGATTGGGTAAAACTAATGAATAAAATGATGTCATGCATGACTGGACAGAATAAGAAAATACAGTTTACGAGGGCAGCATACCAAAATCTATAGCAATGCAATTCTTATGTGTCAATGTGAGAAATAATTTTAAGTATTAAAAGATGGAATAATAAGACAACAGGTTAATGTTACAAATCATAACTTTTTATATTTGCATTCAGGCCCCCTTATCATCAACGGATAGGTTCCAAGACCCCCAGTGGATGCCTGAAACTGGGTAGTACCAACCCTGTACATACTGTTTTTTCACATATGTGCACACCTATCATACATCTGAATTATTAGGATAAAGGGATTATTCATGTCCTGGGCGGGGCCCACCTGCTCCCCCCACACATAAGGGGCGATGAGGATGTGCTGGAACCACCACCTCAAAGGGGGTGGAGGCTCTCCTGGACAGGATGTGGTGGAGAATGACACAGAGAATGAGCTCTGAAACTGGCTTCTAGACCGGTCTTAAGGGGCATTTACAGTATCTTACGAGTTTGGTAAAATTGAGGCCCAGTGAGGAAAGTCCCCTTTAACTCAAGATCAGAAGTAAAATGATTACACTTCCTCTTTGTCTTCTGGTTTATCTGAGGTTCCAAGTCTGAAAGGCACAAACAAGTGTGTATGTGATGAGGGCACTGAGCCACTGAAAAACACTGGCCCAGAAACACTCAGCACTCAGAGAATAATTAGACTCCCATTCAGCCCCAAGCACTCTGGGATAATGCAGAGGCCAAGGCAGCCTGGAAATGGGAAAGAATGCAAAGAGCAAATCATTGTATCAAAGTAAAATGGAAGGAGTAGAAACATGATCTCAAAGTTTCTACTTACTTTTTAATTATATCATAATAGAGGCCTGGTGCATGGATTCATGCACAGATGGGGTCCCTTGTGCCAGTGCAAGACGGGGGCCCAGGAGGGACTGTGCAAGGGCTCCAGGGAGTGTCCAGCCCATCTCACTCAGTCCCTATTGGAGGGACCACAGCATCAAGCAAACCTACTGGTTGAGTGTCTGCCTCCTGGTGGTCAATGCTAGTCATAGCGACTGGTCAAATGATGGAATGAACAGTCAGACACTTAGCATGTTAGGCTTTTATTATATAGGGTGTATTACACAATTTCTATGAATCATGTTTTAAACAGTCATACATTTAAAAAAAAAGCTTTTCTATTGAGAAAAGGCAAAATGGTCAGTATTAAGCTGGCTCATTGGTTTTGTCTGCAGTCTCTAAAATGATGTGCAATTATAATGTTTTGCAGTTTTGAACTTAGAAGTTGTGAGCAGCGCAGACCTACTTGAGCTGCAGTCAGAATCCAGGAAGGAGTGGGTTACTGGGCAGCGTTAACCATCTGCTCTCTACATTCACACCTGCCCATTTCTGTGCTGACCTGTGTCCTGGGTGTTCACCTCCTTGTTCAGGGGTGTTTGATTATCTTCTTCCCTGGCTCCCGGTAACAGGAGGCAGAGCCAGGAGCCTGTAGGAGGGAAGGGGAAGGGAGCAGGGGTTTCTTCTCCACCCACTTCCTGCAGGTTGTGAGGTGGTTGAACTCTTGGCCTTAGGAAGGCTCCAGCCAGAAGGCACGCTTATAAGATCTTAATGATCCCAGGTCCAGAGGACACTTCCTCCTCTTAGTCCTGCAGGCCAAGGAGGCCACATTTTACTACTCAGTGGATTAGTAATCTGGAGCCAGCAGGCTTGTTGAGTCCTATCTCTTTGCTTTTCTCTCTAGTCACTTTTGAATTCCATCACAATGTCCTTCTATTTTTCTGTGGAGCTCTGGTATGGGTGAGGACAGAGTGATATGCATGAACTGAGTGAGGAAAAAAGTCATAAAATATTACAGGGCTAACATCACCGACAAAGGCCTTATGACTCATATGGGTCACACCTCCATGTTTAAGGTGTTCTATCTAAGATAGGAAATTGGTTTAGAAGGAATCAACTTTTAAATAACAAAACAAAGGAGAAACAAAAGAACAGGGGGGAAAAGAAAGGAAGCTAGAAAAACTAGAACAGCCAAAACAATTTTTAATAAGGAGAATAAAGTTGAAGGATTCACACCATCCTGTTTCAAGAGTTGCTATAAAGCTATAGTTATAAAGATTGTGTGGTATTGGTATTGGTGGAAGAATTGGCACATTGAAACAGAAGGAGAATCTGGAAATAAGCATATATATATATATATATATATATATATATATATATATATGATCAATTGATTTTCCATCAAACTCCAAAAGCAATTCTATGAAGAAAGGATAGTGTTCTAACAAATCATGTTGGACCAAGGAGACATCTTTATGTAAAATTATAAATCTCAGTCTATATCTTATATCAAATAAAATAATTAACAAAAATTCTAAAACTATAACATTTCTAAAAAAACAAATTTGTATTCTTAGATTAAGGAAACATTACTTAGCCACAGTACCCAAATCAAGTTTATTTTAAAAAGTGGGAAAATAGGCTTCATAAAAGTGTTTCAGTGTTTCACTGCTGACCCTTTGTTACTAGTGCCCAGTGAGCTTTGGGAGAAGCCAGGTGACAGACTGTAGCTAAGTCTCCGTGCTGGATCTGGTTGATGGCTCCTTGTAGTATTATTTCACTTGATCATTTATCACAGCTGGTGGATCCAAAACAACTGAGGCCTAATAGACCCATGTGGTTTCTTAGATTTGCTCTTTAGATTTTTAGATTTAGGCCGATCTCCTGCCAGGGTTGGTAGGCGCTGTCGCCCCTGCACAGTGCCGGCGAGGTGACCTGCAGGTGGCCTCGCTCCTGCTGTCCCTGCAGTCACCCCTGTCCCCGGGAGCTCCGCGGCCACCCACGCCTGCCTGTAGAAGTTCCGCAGCGGACACTTACCTTCTGCCTTCCTGTATTGCTGGCTTTAGGCAAAGTGTGCTGTTTGGTTGGTTGGTTGTTTTGTTAAATTAGCCCCCACTTATTTTTCTTCCTTCAGATTCTAAACTTTTGTTCTATCATCTCTTTACTGACTGATGGGTTTGTGTCATCAAAAATACCTTCAAGACTGTGCCTTTGAGAGAAAACATACTTTATTGTGTATTTTTGATTCATCCTTTTTATTTTTTATTTTTTATTTTTTTTTAAATATTTATTTTATTGATATTTTATAGAGAGGAAGGGAGAGAGATAGAGAGCTAGAAACGTTGATGAGAGAGAAACACCAACCAGCTGCCTCTTGCGCACCCCCTACCGGGGATGTGCCCGCAACCAATGTACATGCCCTTGACCGGAATCGAACCCGGGACCTTTTAGTCCGCAGACCGACGCTCTACCACTGAGCCAAACCGGTTTCGGCTGATTCATCCTTTTTAAATGTTTATAGACTATGCATTGTTCTCTCTTTATTTATGGGGAAATATAAAACATATACTTGTTGTTGCTCTCAGAGACAGTGATAGACATGCTAAGGGAAAAGCACCGGTGCAGGAAAGGACAGGTCAGGCCGCCCAGGAGCCCAGGCCTCTTCGCCCCGGAGTCCACCTGGCCTGGCCCGGCGCCCCTCACAGACTATCTTCCTATCACAGCGATGTGCACCGCCTCTTAGTCATTCACTTACGCAGGGAGTAACTCTCAGCTCTCACCAGGCCTCGGAGGTGCGGACCCACATTATGCATCACAACAAATAATAGGTAGAACCAGATTGCCCATTTCTAAAAGGAAACAGAGATATCATGCAGACACGTGTGTGTACAGGGACATGGCCAGCACAACAACAGGTCTACGTTGGAAGCCAAATTATGCACAGGCGTGTGCTGAAGGAGGACGTGGACGTCTGTGATCCAGGTATTTCTTGGCGCGGGACTCGGAGAGGACTGTGTGTGCCAGGGACCCGGTGAGATGGCGTCACTGGCAGGGAGGCCATGGACGCTGGGCAGGCTTCAAGGGGCCTTGCCCACACGTGGGTCCTCAGTGCTACTTCGTATGTTCCCACTGCTGCCAGCCCTCCGAAGGAAAATACCCATTTCAGATCCACCTGGATGCTTTCGGTATTTTAGTGTGAGTTTCTTATGTCTCCAGGGACATGTTTGCAGACCCACATTTTAGATTCCAATTTTATGTCCAGCCTTTCAGCATAGCTCCTATTAGGTCCTGCATGCTGCCGAGGGTTTATTGTGAATTAGTAAGTGGTTTTATTCTTTGCACTACGATCTGACTTTATGTATCTATAAAGCACTTCAAATCTTATCCCCAAACAAAAGTAAACATAAAATTATTATAAAATATTTTATATACTTATTTATCATGGTTGATAGCCATGATATTAATATACATACAAGTAAGTGACAGTTTATTTTGTAATAACGAAAAATGTGAAATAAATGTATATAAAATATGGTATCATTTACTATAAAATATTATAAGCATTAAATTAATAAGCACTTAATAACCATCCTAGGTTTTATTAAAACCATAATCTCAACAAATAAGAAAAATGTGTTATCAAAGGACATGGTCATATCAATTAGCTCTTTGTTTCCAAAACTGTAAGAACAATAACAACAATGTGTGGAGCAGAAGGCAAAGGGGAGGGTGGAACCTTGGCCTGAGGCACTGCCGTTTAAACAGAAATGTTCCTTGTCCAATTAGGGGGGAATGGACGTGTTGTTTATGAGTTTTTGCTCCTTACAAGGTTTTAATGTAGTGCGTGCTGTCACGAGGAGACAGTATTCATATGAAAGAACAATCTGCAGGTTTTATGATCTCATCAGCTTTATTCGCCAACTTGATCTTGGTTTCTGTGATGACATTTCTGTGCGGATCCTGGCGCGGCCGCACCGGGCAGCCCCTCCCTGCTCTCTGCGGGGCCCTCGGCCCTTTGCGGGGGTCAGTGCGGAGCCGCCCCCCCCCCCCCCCCCGCTCCCCTTCCCTGTCCTTCCCCAGGCCCCAGGCCTACTGCTCTGCCGTGAGCAAAAAAGCCTTTTCTGAGGGCAAAAATTAAGAAATGAAATCAAGCCTTTGCTGTTTGAACATTTAAGAGACAAGAGAATTCCAGACAGTGTGAAGCAGATGATCAGCAAATTGTACTGGAAACAGGGCCCAGAAGCTTTAGTTATTGGGAACAGAGGAGCCGTGGCAAAGGAGGGGTGAGAGATGTAGGGACCACAGAAGAGCCTTCAGGTTAAAGAACAGAACTTTGTCTAAAAGCAGGAGACAATATCCAGGATTCATAGGGCATCATTAGAAAACGATATGAAACCTCATCCTCCGCTATAGGTGGGAAATCAGTGTCCACAATTTCAAAACTGCCTCCATGATGTGGCTGAGGACCTGGCCTCTGCGTCTGGTAAGGTACACTGCAGCTCGTGTGTGTTTGTAGGGGGAACAGGCACAGAGGGATCAGGGCAATGAATCGCCTTCTTTATTAGATCACGGAGGAGTGTGCATGTCTGCACGGAAACCGAGTTTGCAAGACAAATTGCTTTTATTCTGAAAGCCCATGATACACCCTTTTACAGATAGCGTGGCTCACATGGAGCATCCAGCCACCTCCGATGTAGCAGAGATTTAATCATTTTTTAAAAAATCGAGCCTCTAGCAACTGTTGATAGTGTATTTTGTTGTAATCCTGGGTTGCCAGCGCTCCTCCAGAGCGGAGGTGGACCGGCTGTTCGCAGTGCAGGCCGAGGCCAGCCCACAGGAAGGGGCGGGAGCCCGCCGCTGGGAGGGCCCAGTCCCGGGCCCCGGCTGCTGCACGGGCCGGTGAGCTGTGAATACGGGCGGGCGAGGCTGATGAAGGGGCTTTAAGACGGAAGACTGTCATTACACATATATCTTTGGGCTTAATGTTTTCCAGAAGGAAAAGAAAAGGACAAAACGACAATGAGGTATTATTTCTAGACTCAGACTTTGACCATACTTGTTCAAACAATATTTTAAGGTATATATTTTTTATTGATATTTTACAGAGAGGAAGGGAGAGAGATAGAGAGCTAGAAACGTCGATGAGAGAGAAACATGGACCAGCTGCCTCCTGCACACCTCCCACCAGGGATGTGCCCGCAACCAATGTACATGCCCTTGGCCGGAATCGAACCCGGGACCTTTCAGTCCGCAGGCCGATGCTCTACCACTGAGCCAAACCGGTTTCGGCTCAAACAATATTTTAAATGATATTTTACGTTTTAATTTCTTTCCTAATATTGATCATACATATTGTGTCATCTTATTTTCACTCAGTGATTAAGTCATTGACTTTGAAAGCATGTATTTGCTCATCTGTTTGGGTTCAGGGGTAGGAATAAAAGGCCTCTATTAATCAAGGTCCTGACACGGGGTAGTTTGCCCGGAGATAGATGATCAGTGTGTGTGTGTGTGTGTGTGTGTGTGTGTGAGACTGTGTGAGCATGTGCTTGTGTGTGGGTCATTGCTACATGTGGGGGAGCGTGGGGAGAAAGGTATTGCACCAAGGACTAGGATGTCCCTGAAAAACGATCTTTTAAAATGAACCAGCCAACTCCAGCCATGACTCTATTACACACAATGTATCTTTAGACATTATCTCAGCCATTAAAATTTATTGCATACTCGCCTTTTAGGTCGAGGCGAAGAAAGGAATAGAGACCATTTTTCATTCTAAGAATAAATTCTGTGGCTTTTAGCAATTTCAGACACAAGATTGGCGAAGCTGCTGCGTGCTGTCAGGGCTATTTCCCCGGAGGTCAGGGCGCTCCTCTCACAGGCGCCTTCTCCGGGGGGGAGTAGGTTCTCGTGGCCACTGTGAAATGAGTTGCGTTTTGTCCCCTCCGCGCTGTTTCCTCATCCAGAGTGTGTTGCTCTTGAATCCTTGGTGCTTTAGTGAAGACCCTGATGGGAGTGGCGGGAGCCTCACTTCAGGCAGGAAGTGGGGTGGCCCACCCCTCACACAGCTTCAGGGGTGCTTAGTGTAGGCCATTGGCGCCGCGTCCCTGCGAGAAAAGCAAAGGACAACGAAGGTGGCATCAGAAAAGAGCAATCCAGGAGAAGTAGCTGGAGGGAATGGCTGAGGAGGAAGACTACAATAACCAGGTGCGCATAGTTCACTGAGCAAGGAGAGGAGAGAAGCGGCAGCACAGACTGGGCCTGGATAATACAGAGCAAATTTAAGTTCAACATTAGTAAGTGTTTAAAAGTGAAGTGCATTAGTTTGAGGAAAAGAGAAACAAACCATAATATGCTGCTGGCTGTTTTCCCCCCAATAAAGTCAGAAGACATGTCAGTCCTGGGAGAATTCATTGCTCCTTGGTCTGATTCCTAACAAGTTTTAAGAAAGTCATTCGGGGACAACTTTCAGTGCCTAAAAGCTAAAGGGAATATGTAAAATGTGGAGAATATCAGAGCTTTTAAAGAGTCATGACAAGAATGGACTGTGATAAGCAAGGTCCTCATGCAAAGCAGGGATTTACCAATTAACCAAAGCAATCAAACCTGAGCCCGGGCCGGCCTGCGTTTGAGTGTGGGAAGGGCGTGTCAATTACAGTGGGTGTCTGACCTCATTTCCCACTCTCTTCAAGTCCCACCAAATGGCTCCTAAGCTGTTAAAAAGGAGCCAATTAACTGCTGGGTATTGTATCGCTTTTTTATTTCTCTGTTCACCCTGAAGAGTAGTTTCGCATGCGTAGTGAAATTTGCCGAATCGGAAGATGTCCTGAGGAATGAGAAGGCTCGAAGACGGGTCAAATGCCCCCCAAAGCAGACAATTACACTAATAACTCTGGCTCCTTATGACTCATAAAGGACATTTTCTAGGAAAAGGGAAACTAGTGATACTTTTAAAACAGAAAGGTGTGCCCTGCTCTTTACAAATCAAACTGTATAATTACGCACTGCGTTATAGGCATTGTAATGTGCCAGCATTTTGAAAAATTATTACTCCCAAAGAACCCGTCAGGCCAGCAAACTTACTTCCAGGCATTTTTATTTACTACTAACTAGTAATGTGGACTCAGAATTTTCAACAGCAAAATGCAATTTGCTTCTAAAGTCTTCGGCCACCTCTCGGCTACATGTTTATGGTTGCAGAGGTGGAACAGCTCTTTCCAAGAGGAACTTTAATGGCATCCCATGTAGCTCCCAACTGGTGGCTCTACAAGCACCGCTGTGGTGGCAGAATCGCAGGGGCGGGATGGAGAGAGACCCACGCAGCCGGGCCTCCCACGCAGCCCACCTGGCCTCCATCTGGCGAGGTTCAGTTCTCCCTCCTGACCTCTCTGAAGTTACAAGAGACCTGCTTCCTCTTTTCGATTTTTTCCTTTTCATTGAATTTACTGTAGTGACACTGGTAAACAAAATTATACAGGTTTCAGGCACATCACTGTACAATACACCATCTGTACACTGTATTGTGTCCACCACCCCAAGTCATGTCTCCTCCATCACCATTTATCCCCCCCTTTTCCTCTTTCTGCCTCCTGGCACACCCCCCTTCTCCCCGGCAATCATCACCCTGCTGTCGCTGTCCATTTTTTGCTCCATCCTCCCACCCCCAGGTGAGAGCCTCCTCTCTCTCTATGAGTCTTGTTTGCTAAAGTGAAAAGCAGCTCCTACTTATTCTCTGTAAAAAACATTCATAGACTTGGGTCAGTCTAGTCCATCTCCTCGTGGACAGCGACCACGGGGTGCCTCTCTGAGCTGGGAAGGATTTCCTTTCATTTCAGAGTAAAACTCGGCTGGAACAGACCCTGTGTGGTTGGTTCTGTGTAGTCACCTTGACTTGGGGGATGTGGTGTCTTGTTTCTTGGGACTTATCTGAGACTGAATGCTGGGGCTGCCCAGGAATTTTGCAACCCCAAGGGAGATAGTGGAAATTGAGACTGTGCTACCCTGGGAAGCAGATTAATACCCAGAGATGCCCAGATCTAATTTCTCTGACATGCATTTTATTTGAGTACTAGAAGCCCGGTGCATGAAATTAATGCACAGGGGGGTGGGAGGGAGTGGGGCTCAGCCAGGCCTGCACCCTCTCACAGTCTGGGACTGCTACCTTCTGTTTACTTGCCTGCCTGCCTGATCACCCTAACCAATTTGCCTGCCTGCCTGCCTGATCGCCTCTAACCACTCTGTCCCTTACCATTAACTGCAAAAATATGTGTACTTCCCTCTACTCTGGCTTTGTCTGGTCCATAATGATGTCCAGAACGTTGTTCAGCTGCCTAGTCTGTTTAGCTATTATACTTTTATTATTATAGCTGTCTGGATGAGAATTTAGCAAACATTTTTTTAAAGGCTATTCTTATAGATCTTTAATCATGTATTAGACATTGTCCTATACTTTATGGGCTTGAGTGTATTTCATTCTCATTATAATCATTTGAGGTAGATTTTCTTACTCCATTTTTATTTAGGAAGTAACGTGGGTTTGGACAAGGTAACAATTGGCCTCATTTCCCTGTGGTTACTGGTTAGAGACAGTTTCATCTGACAACAGTCCACAGGGGTCCTGCTGTCCTGGCTGTACCCAGGAGCCAAGAAGGCAGAATTTTCATTCATAGGAATGTCTGATGCAGAACTTATCTATTCATGAGTGAGTGGAACCCAGACCTTACATGTAAACAGCTCATGTAGCAATCCATGGATCAAACTCACTCATAAGAAATTTTCTTTAAGTTTCCGATTAATGAGTGAGAGTAAGGGCATTGATGGACACTATGAGGACACTCTTGCCTTGGGACAGGAGATAATGAAGGCCATCAGCAGAAGGAAGGGCCTATGATGCAGTTGAATTTCTCAGTGAAGTCTAGCATTCATGCCCTAGATTCCAATATAGATAGTAATCCTGCATTAATGGTTAAATATATGAAGAAGCCTAAGTTAACTGAAAAATATGTGTACTTCCCATCTCAATGAACTTTTTTATAATCCTTCTAGAGGCCCAGTGCATGGATTCATGCACTGGTGGGGTCCCTCGGTCTGAGCTGCACCCTCTTGCAATCCGGGACCCCCCAGGGAATGTCAGCCTAACTGTTTCAGCTCAATCCCTGCAGGCCAGGCCGAGGGACCCCACCAGTGCATGACTCTGTGCACCAGGCCTCTAGTATGCATATAAGGTCTTTGGTTAATCTCTTTCCTCACTCCCCTAATCCCTCTTCTCTCTGAGATTCATCAGTCTGTTCCATGTTTCCATGCCTGTGCATTGAGCATCTATCCCCTGGTGGTCAGTGCACATTCTAGCTATTGGTCAAATGGTGGAACAGTCAAATGGTCCCTTAGGCATACACACACACACACACACACACACACACACACACACGTGCCCACATCAATGGAGCTTTTTGATAATCCTATATGATTTAAAAAGAAATACTTTTTCTAAATTGAATAATGGATAGCTAAACAGGTGATAGAGACCAGGCTTGGGAAGGCTGTATATGACAATGTTGGTCAAGTGCCTGGTATCCAGAATGGTCAGAACTACAGTCATCATCTGGTGTTACACTATTCACATTTATTTATTCAAGCGTTTGAGGTTCTTGTTTAATCAGGGTTCATTTCCTTCTCTGGGCTTGACTCCTTAAGCAATTAGGCAAAGTTTCAGAATCATGGAGGGGTTTTAGCCCCAAACTATTCATTCATTATCCAACATTATATTAAAACCAGTCTTTTCAGCCTTCTCTCAGATTTCACCTTCTCAGTGAGGACTGCCTTAATCACTTTGTCTAAATTGTAACTTCACCCACTCAGCCCTCCTAAACCTTTTTACTTCTTGACCCTTGTCTAATTTTTAACTATACATTTTTACTTTTCAATTTTAACTGTAGCATTCATTCCCTTCAATGTGTGTGTATGTGTTTACTTCTGCATTGTAGGTTACAGTTGAAATATCACACTAATGGCCTGTTGTCTGCCACTAAAAGTAAGTTCCACAGGTCAGGAGTGATTGTTTTCTGCTCACTCATGTATTCCCAGGCCTAGAACAATGCTTGGACTATATATCACTCAAATACATGTATGAGTGAATAAACAAATGACCACTCATTATTGTCCACACTAATTTCAGATCTCCACTTGAAAGATGAATTTTTCAAAATGCCATAAATTGTGGAATTTTTTGATTGTTTGTTTTACAGGAAAAGACCAATAAATTTATTGAGTTTCTGCTTTCCACTGGGCAACTGATTCTAAAGGAAAATATTATGACTAATTTTATTGACCATATTTCACAAAAATGATGAGTATAGATAACATACAGGAAGGCTTGGCTTTATTTGAGATGGTTCAGTTACATATTATATGAAAACCTTAAGCAGGCAAATTTTTAAAGGAAGAATTTCTTACAATTTTTTTTTTCAAGTATGAAGTTCTAGTTAAGTCCTCTTACCTTCCCAGCTCTCCAATTAAGTCTGTTGTGGAATTGCCCAAGTTTAAGCCTCTTGTACAGTATTACTGTCCTCATAAGTCCATAAGCTAGCCTTCCAGGAAAACTGCCTGGCCTCAGTCTGGTCTTGTCCACTCTACTTTGCAGCTTCACATTTTCATTTACGCTTTTCTCTGACATGGAAGGCTAAGAGGGCATATTCTTTTTGTTTGTTTGTTTGTTTGTTTGTTTGTTTTTTAGTCTCATACAGAGGATTTTGACCCAGGTTCTTCTAGAATGTTGAGCTACAACCCAGGGCTGGAGAATACACATGTTAGTCTGTAGAAACCCATATGTCAGGCTTCAGGTAAAATCAAAGTATTCAGAGTTCCAGCCAGAGGAAAGGACCCATTTTGCATCAAATCATATGGCATTAATTGGTTTGTGCCCATCTAAGGAGAAATATGGGTATATAGCAATTACTAAACAATAAAAATGAGGTTGGGGTCAGTACCAGATGCTCTCACAGCAAATGCTGCTGTGTGGATGGTTGGTCACCCAGGGGCCACCAAGAGGGTCAAGGCCAGCAGGTGAAGAACGTGTGTACCAAGTCTCAGATCTTTGGATACCCACTTTTAAATGGTGAAAAATTTTAAATAAAAGTTAGAGATGGTTTGTTACAATGATGAACAAGGTCATGTACAATCTCCAAGGATTCCAAATGTGTGTCTGAAAAGTCACTGAGATATTTAAGACTATGTAAAACCTTATGCATTAATTTGGACTCTGATATTGATCAGTAAGCTGGCTGTACTCAAATATAAACATGGCAATTAGTATGTCCTCTGATTAATTCAACCTTCTTTCACCTCCTCTCTTCCTCTGAGCTTTCCTTGGCAATGGGAGGGGCTGAGGGGTTGTAAATGTAGAACCCATAGAATGTTGTATTACTGAGTGTGTTTGATTCAGTGACAGTCTGAGTGGATGTAACTTTCTTAGCTCTTTCCCTATTACCTTCAGCCTTAATAATGTATACAGATTTCAAGCTTAAAATGATAATCCATTATTTACCTCATTTTTAATGTATAAACTAGAGGCTCAGTGCACAAATTCATACACCAGTGGGCTCCCTCAGACTGGCCTGCAGGATTGGGCCAAAACCAGCTCTCTGACACCCCATGGGGGGTCCCAGATTGCAAGAGGGCATTGGCCAGGCCAAGGGACACCTCTGGTGCACGATTGGGGCTGGGGAGGGACACGGGAGGTTGGCAAGCTGGGGAGGGCCTGCAGGAGGGCTCCAGGGTATGTCCAGCCCATCTCCCTTAGTCCCAATCGGCTGGACTCCAGAAGCAAACTAACCTATGGGTCGAAGCGTCTGCCCCTGGTGGTCAGTGCATGTCATAGTGAGCTGTCTTTGAGCTGCCTTAGCATATCATTAACATATCATGCTTTGACTGGTTGAATGGCTAACTGGTCGATTGGACACTTAGCATATAAGGCTTTAAAATATATATATATATATATATAATTTTTACTGTGTTAAAAAAACAGTTTAAGGGAGACTTCTAATAAAATTCCATCTTTCTATCTGTTTATTTCTCAGCCTGATTCAGCAGTCATCTAACACACCGCTGAGGCTAGAAGGAAAATAAAAATTTTAGCAGCACTGCAGTGAAGTTTTGAGAGCTAATGGATTGGCAAAATCTGAGATGATCATTCCACTAACAACAAACTCCTGATGCTAAAATGACTTCTGAAATGGATAATGTGTGTGTTGCCTTTTTTATTCAGCAAATCCAAATATACTGAAAATAAGTGTAGTTGAGGGCTGTCTGTTGTGTGCCATCTCAGTGCTGTTTCAGAGTCTTCTAGCAAGGCAAGGTAGTTGAATGCCAGTAGTGTTAGCATTGCTTCAAAGGGAGCCACGGCTCAGTTTGTTGGACTTCAGATTCATTCCATACACTCAGAGGTTCTGAGTTCAATCTAGGTTGTGGGTCCAGTCCCCAGCCAGAAGATGAACTGGAGCCAGCAGATCAGCAGATCTCTCTCTCTCTCTCTCTCTCTCTCTCTCTCTCTCTCCTCCTTCTCCTCTCTCTAAAATCAATGAAACATATCCTCAGGTGAGGATAAAAAAGTACCCAAGGTATTTCTTTCTTGATCCAAATACCATTAAAACATTTATACTTCATTTTGTGGTTCATGTGGGCAACTTAAAACATAGAACCAGACTGAGGACAGCTGATCACTGTATTGGGCATCAAACAGTGCAAGTTTCCTGAGTAGGTGTTTGGCTGGGGAGTGTAATGCAGGTAAGGAAGCCTGGTCACAGTAAGTCTTGGTGCTGGTGTTGTTTGTATGAAATACATCCATGGAGCACACTCTAAGTCCATTTAGCACAACTCCATTAGTCTGAAGCCACTGTCCAAGTGCTGGATATAACATACAACAACTACCTTCTCTATGTAGATGTCACAATAATGTTTTTACTCCTATGTAAGTGAATTTAAAGGGATAAGTAGAAAGTCACATTAGTGTTTATTAGTGAAACCCCTATCTGAACAAATCTCTTCTTTTTCCCCCCAAGCTCTTTTAACTGAAGGAGAAAAAAATACACAACATAATGTGGCCTATTATCAGAGGTTGTAGAATGAAATGGAAAGCAGATGTTGAGTATTCAGAGAAGAGCAAACTCCATCAAATAGGTTATATCTTGGGGACCAAATTTTTAAAGAAAATGTTTTGTGTTTCTATGGGTCAGAACACACAGCCTTTGTGAACCAGCAGCCAGATGGAGGACATATGCTGTGAAGAACTTTGGCAAGGATGTATTGCAGTCAGTGGCTAAGACAGAAAGAGGTAAAATAAATTAACAGAGAAAAGTGAAAGAAAACAATTTTAATAGAATAATCAAAATCAGCATGAGAGGATTTATTGAGCATTACAGATCTTGTAGGAAAAAAAAATAACTAATGAGGTGACAAACTTGAGAACATTTCCCTATTTTAAAAAGAAAGTGGAAGTAAGTAAAAGGAGAGTAATGGCAATTGACATGGAAATTTAAATTATAGGCACCAAATAAACCCTGTTGAGGTAATTAGATGCTACACTGAAATGCTCCCAGGACCAAACTGGTATTATAACTAAAATGCAAAATATACAAAACATTCTGAATAATCAACTGGAGAGAACCCTGATAAACAAGGACAAAAAGTGGAGACCACATGGAGACTGATAGGAAAAGTGGAGGTGCAAAAGGACTGGCAGGGTTCCCACAGGCTGCAGCAGAATTTCCAGGGGGACATCTCCTCTGTGGGGGATTCTCATCGAGAGTTCTGGGGTCTAAATCCCAAGCTGTGCTCCCCAGCAGAGAGTACCAGAACCGAGAAAGGTGCCCACATAACATCTGGTTATGAAAAGCAGCAGAGGTGCTGCTGTCTGCCAGGGACGCACAGCTGGAAACATAGCAACCCTTTTAAAGGTCCAACACACAAAATTTCGTGTGCAGCCACTCACCTTGGGCTCTGGAGAGGGAGGGCAGTGTGGACTGGAGCTGTCACAGAGCCACACAGGGTTTAGGGAACTGGGATTAGAGCTCAGAATGCAGACACCCCAGTTTCATGTGTTGAGTCATCCCTTCATGCTGTGGAAGACATCTTTCTCCAGCAGACTTTTGCCTAGAGGGAAGGCAGTTGCCTCACCCATTGGAATCCACTTGCCCCACTCCGTGGAGTTTCTGAGTCCCATTAAGATCTTAGACAATTAACTTTCAGGCAGAAGCAATTGCCTCATGCTGTTAGAAAACTTCTTCTCACCCCTGTGATCAGTAGTCTGAGGCTACTTAAGTCTGGATATAATCAACCTGAAGGCAGAAGTGGATTTCTGGAGGGTCGGAGTCTCTTTCTGATCTCCTTCTTGGCCAAGGCCTTGGAAAACTGAGCTTGGTGCATATCTTAACCTTTTCCAAAGAGGCTCCCAGCAGAGGGAGCCACGATTTGCAGATTGCTGATAACTCCAAATAAGGAACTCTGGGCCAATCGTAAACAGAGTTTTAAATTGTCCTGTACTAGAAATTAGGAGGCATAGAAGATCTACCTAATACACACACACACACACACACACACACACACACACACACACACAATGCAGCCATAATGGGCAGACAAAAACACAAGACCCAAATGAAAGAACAAGTGAATTCTCCAGAAGAAGAGCTAAATGAAATGGAGATAAGAAATTCATCAAACATAGAGGTCATAATAAGGATAACAAAGATGCCCAACAGCTTGAAGAAAGATATAGTTGCTATGAAGAATGACATAGCAATAATAAAGAAGATAATGTAAGGAATATATAGCAGATTAAGGGGAGCCAATGATATGATCAGTGAGTTAGAAGAGAGAGTAGAAAAAAATTACTTAATCAGAGAACCAAAAATAAAAATCAATGTGAAAACAAGAGGATCAACCCAAAAAATCTGGGTGCCATAGCAGTTTGATCTAATATATAGAAATAATTACAAGGGAACAGAAAATAGGCAGATAAAGAAACAACCCCAAATGAAATAAAAGGAGGAATCACCAGAAAAAGAACCAAATTAAATGAAGATAAGCAATTTGTCAGAGAAAGAATTCCAAGTAATGGCTATAAGAATGATCAAAAGTTTGGATGAAACATTCACCAACCTGAATAAGATTCAAGGGAAATCAAGAATGACATAGCTGCAATAGAGAACACAGTGGAAGGTTTCAACAGTAGAATAACAGAATCAGGGGATTGAATAAGCACGTTAGAATACAAGTTAGAAAAACACCCAAGTAGAGCAACAACTGGAAAAAAATTAAAAAGCATGTGGAAAGTCTAAAGGAGCTTTGGGACAACATGAAACATAACAAAATCTGTATGATAGGGATACCAGAAGGGGAGGAATCTGATCAAGGAATAGAAAATGTGTTTAAAGAAATAATGGCAGAAAACTTCTGTCAATTAAAGAAGAAAAAAGTCATACAAGTCCAAGCAGCACAGAGAGTCCCAATCAAGAAGAAATAAAAAAGACTGACATCAAACAAATCATAATTAAATTGGCAAATGTAAAATACAAAGAAAGAATCTTAAAGTCTCCAATGGGAGACAGAAAGTTAACTAAAGGTATCTCCCATTAAACTATCAACTGATTGATTATGCAATGGAAACACATCAGGCCAGAAGAGAATGGAATGAGGTATACAAAATTAGGAAAAGCAAGGGACTGAATCTAAGAATATTCTATCCAGCAAATTTATCATTCAGAATTGAAGGTGAAATCAGGAGCTTCACAGACAAAAAAAAAAGAAAAGAAAAAAAGATTAAGGAAGTTTATTACCAACAAACCAGTAATGCAAGAAATGCTAAAGTGACTGTCGTAAAAAAGAAGAAATAGAAAGACAAGAAGGAACACAGGCATAAAGAATAAAAAACAGGCAATAAACTAGTACCTATCAATAGTAATCATAAATGTAAATGGATTAACTATTCTAATCAAAAGACATAGGGTAAGCTGAATGGATAAGAACACATGACCATGTATTTATTCTGTCTACAAGAGACCCACCTTAGAACAAACTCATACAGACTGAAAGTGAAGGGATGGGGAAAAAAATGTCAGACAAATGGAAATGAAAAAACAAACTGGGGTAGCAATACTGTATCTAACAAAATATACATCAAAGTGAAGGCTAGAACCAGAGATAAGGATAATACTAAAAGGATTGATAAAACAAGAGGCCATAACTATAGTAATCAAATATACAACCAAAAAATGAGCATATATATATATATATATATATATATATATATATATATATATGTAACTTCTGGTGGATATAAAGAGAGAAAATAACAGCAATACAGTTATAGTAGGGGACTTCAATATTTCACCACCACTGAATAAATTTTCTAGACAAAAAAAAATTCAACAAAGAAACAGTAATTCTAAAGGACTCACTAGATTAGATTGAACTAAGTGACATATTCAGAACATTTCACCCCAAAGCTATAGAATATACATTCTTCTCAAGTTCACATAGAACAGTTTCAAAGATAGACTACATGTTAGGACAAAAGCTAAGTCTCTACAAATTTAAGAGGATTTAAGTCATATCAAGTATATTATCAGACCACAATGGCAGGAAATTAGAAGTCAGCTACAATAAAAATAATTTAAAAAAACACAATCAAACACCTTGAGGTGAAATAGCATGCTATTAAACAATGAATGGATTACCAAAGAAATAAAAGAAGAAATAATAATTAAAAAAAAAACATCCTGGAAACAAATGGCAATGAAAACACAATAATACAAAATCTATGGGACACAATGAAAGCAATTCTGAAAGGGAAGTTCATAGTACTGTAGGCCTACAAAAAAAACACACAAAAAAAACACAACAAAACAAAACAAAACAAAAAACCCAAAACAAACAAAACAAAAAAAAACTGGTAATAGGTTATCTAACCCTAAAACATAAAGAATTAGATATAGAACAACAAGAAAAGCCCAGAGTAAGTAGAAGAAAACAAATAATAAAAATCAGAATAGAAATAAGTGACATAGAGACCAAAAAAGAAAATACAAAAGATAAATGAAACATAGACCTGGTTCTTGAAAGCATAAATAAGACTAATGAGCATCTAGCTAGACTCACCAGGAAACTAAGATAGAGGAGCCAAAAAACAAAAAACAAAATCAGAAATGAAAGATGTGAAGTAGCAACTGACTCCACAGTAATACAAAGAATTGTAAAAAAAAAAAAATATGATTAAAGACCTTATTCCAACAAATGGGACAACCTGAACTAAATAGGTATATTCCTAGAAACACATAATCATCTTCCAAAACTCAATCAGGAAGAATCAGAAAACCAGAATTGGCAGACAACAACAACAACAACAACAACAACAATAATAAAACATATTAGAAAACAAAAGCTATGGTTCAGGAGAATTCACAAAAAAAATATTCCAAAAAAAAATTCAGGAGAATTTACAAAAAACTATTCCAAAAAAATTAAAGGGGAAGGAAAACTTCCAAATTCTTTCTATGAGGCCAGCATTACCTTGATTCCAAACCAGATAAAGGCACTACAAAGAAGAAGACCTACAGCCAGATATCCCTGATGAACATAGATACCAAAATCTTTAAAACACTCTTAGCAAATTTGTATTTAGCAATACATTAAAAATACCATGACCAATTGGGATTGATTCTGGGGATGCAATGCTGGTATAATATTCATAAATAAATAAATGTGATATAGCATATTAACAGATTACAAGACAAAAATTATCATATCAATAGATGTTGAAAAGCATTTGACAAAATCTAACTTTTTTTTGGTAAATCTCTCAGCAAAGTGGGAATCTTCCTGTATAATAAAGAGGTAATATGCAAATTGACCATCACACCCTCACAAGATCGCTGCTTATGATCAGGCCTGCAGGGAAGTTAGTGAGGGATGACCAAATGACTGAACAAGCAGGCTGCATGGGGTGACCAGGGTTGTGGTGGGGGGCTGTGAGGGGCAATCAGGCTAGCAGGGTATAGTTGGGGGGTGACCAGGCCAGAAGCAGGGGCAGTAAGAGGTGACTAGGCTGGCGGGGGCATGGGGGTGGTAGTTAGGAGCAACCAGGCCAGTGGACCAGGGTGCAGTTGGGGGTGACCAGGCTGGGAGGCAGGGTAGCAAGGGGTGATCTGGCCAGCAGTGGGGATTTAGGAGCGACCATGCCAGCAGGAAGGGGGCAGTTGGGTGTGCCCTGGCCGGCAGTGAGGGCAGTTAGGGGTGGCCAGGTTGGCATGCACAGGCAGTGAGGGGCGATTAGTCTGGCAGGAGGGGGGGGTAGTTAGGGGCAACCAGGCACACAGGCAAGTGAGCAATTACAAGCCTGTGGTGCAGGATTGTTAGAGGGATGTCCAACTGCCGGTTTAGGCCCAATTCCTGGGATTGAGCCTACACCAGCAGTTGGATATCCCCTGAGTGGTTCTGGATTGGAGAGGGTGCAGGCGGGGCTGAGGGAACCCCCTCGTGCATGAATTTTGTGCACAGGCATCTAGTAAGTATATAAAAGGCTAATATGCTAAGTGTTCAACTATCTGAATGGTCACTATGATGTGCAATGACCACCAGGGGGCAGATGCTCAATGCAGGACCTGCTGTGACTGGCACTGGCCATTTACAGAGAGGGTACCTTGGACCTGGTAATGACAAAGCAACGTTCAGCTCCCCCCAGTGGGACACAGGCCCTGCCCTCCCCCTGGAGCAACAGTCCACCAAATTGCAGCCAATGCTGCTGAGAAAGACCCTCAGGGCGCAATGGGGCCCAAAGCCTAGCCCAACCCGGAAATGGGGGCTGTGGGTGCCAGGTAATTACATCATGTAGCAATGCCCAGCGTCCTCTCCCTAGTGACAGGCCATTTAACAATCAATGGCACCACAGATCTGGTGCCCACAAAGCAACACTTGGCTTCCCCCAAGTGGACACAGGACTGATGTGACACCCAACCAAATCACAGCCAATGCTGCTGAGACGCCATGGTGCAAAAGGCGGCCCACAGCCCAGCCCAGGAACCGTTGCTGTGGGCACTGGGTCATGAAGTCATGCAGCAATGCCCGGCTTCTCTCCCTAGTGACAAGCATCTTTGCAGTTTCTTCAGCCCAGGAGCATGACCTGCTTTATAGCCAGACAGAAACATTTTACATTTTAACCAAATGTCTGTGAAGCATTTTCCCATGCCTCATCTCATTTGATTCTCACAGAAGTCGTGGAGTAGGTAGATAGGAGACTCAGTGGTATCCTATTTTCTTTTCATTAGCTGGAAAATGGAGATTTAGAAAGCTTAGAAACTTGACTGGACCTTGAAAATGACTTCAGGTTTTCTCAACTATGCAGAATATAGTCAAACACTGCTACAATTAAATATTTTAACCTTTGTTTGCCCTGGATGATCTACAATAATAATCTGCTTACTATTGATACTTACTGCTGTGTTGGTGACAATTATCTGAAAGAGAAGTTGGAGTGCTTCACTGGGATGGAAAAAGTTTAGCGAAGTTAGAAAGCAGGTCTAATTAAGCAAGTTTATCTCTTTATATAAAGCTCTCACTGGTGCCAATTGTACACATGTGTTTCGATCTGTTATTGTCAATTGTGAATTTGGTTGACAATTCTATTATAGAGAAAGGTTGAATAGCAATATTAAGATATTTCTTCTAATTAATATTCTTTTAATGTGCACTGGGCCACTAGTAGAGGGATAGTACCTCAACATAATAAAGGCCATATATGACAAACCTACAGCCAGCATCATATTCAATGGACACAAACTAAAACCATTTCAAATCCCTAAGAATAGGAACAAGACAGGAATGCCCACTTTCACCACTCTTGTTCAACATAGTTCTGGAAGTTTGGCCATATCAATCAGACAAGAAAAAGAAATAAAAGGCATCAAAATTGGAAAAGAGGAAGTAAAACTCTCATTATTTGCAGATGGCATGACACTATACATAGAAAACCTAAAAGATTCCAAAAAAATACAACTATATTTAATAAATTAATTTTAAAAATGTAGCAGGTGACAAAATTAACACTCCAAAATCCATAATATTTTTATACACTAATTGTAGAATCTCAGAAAGAGATTCTAAAAATTAATCCCATTTACCAATGCAACAAAATAATTGAGATACTTAAGAATAAACTTAATCAAGGAAGTATAAGACTTGTACTCAGAAATCTACAGTACACTGAATAAAGTTATAAGGGAGATATAAATAAGTGGAATAATATATCATGTTCATGGATTGGTAGAATTAACATAGTTAAAATGTCCATACTACCCAAAGCAATCTATAGATTCATTGCAATCCCTAATAAAATACCAATGGCATATTTGTCAGATATAGAACAAATACTCCAATAATTTATATGAAACCAAAAAATAACACAAGTAGCCATAGTAATTTTAAGAAAGAAAAACCAAGTTGGAGGGATCACAACACTAGATATTAAATTATAATACAAAAACACTGTCATCAAAACAGCCTGATACTGTCACAAGAACAGAAATATAGGTCAATTGGAATAGACTAGAGACTGCAGAAATCAACCCAAGTTATTACATTCAATTAATATTTGACAAAAGGGGCAAGGATATAAAATGGAGTGAAAACAGTCTCTTCAACAAATGGCATTGGGGAAATTGGACAGATACATGCAAAAAAAATGAAACTAGATCACCTACTTACACCATATACAAGAATAAACTCAAAATGGATAAAAGTCTTAAATGCAAGATGAGAAATCATAAAAACCCTAGAAAAAAATCATTGGCAGCAAAATCTCAGACATCTCTCATAGAAATATGTTTGAGCATACATCTCTTGGGGCAAAGGAAAATAAGAAGAAAGTAAACAAATGGAACTACATCAAAATAAAAAGTTCCTGCACAGCAAAAGAAACCATCAATAAAATGCAAAGGGAGTCCAATGTGTGTGAGAACATATTTGGCAATGATACATATGATGAAGAATTACTATCCAAAATATGTAAGGAACTCATACACCTTAATTAAATGAAGATAAACAATCCACTTAAAAATGAGCAAAGGCCCTAAATAGATACTTTTCTAAAGTGGACACACAGATGGCCAAGAGACATACAAAAAAATGCTCAAAGTCACTGATCATCAGAGAGAAGCAAACTGAAACAACAATGAGGTTGGCTACCATCAACAAATCAACAAATAACGAGTGCTGGCGAGGATGTGGAGGAAAGGGGACTCTAGTACTCTGCTGGTGGGAATGCAGACTGGTGCAGCCACTATAGAAAATGTATGGAGTTTCCTCTAAATATTAAATATGGAACTAACATTTGACCCAGTGATCCCACTTCTAGGAATATGTCATAAGAAACCAGTAACACCAATCAAAAAGAATATATGCACCCCTATGTTCATAGCAGCACAATTTCTAATAGCTAAGATTTGGAAACTGCCCAAGTGGCTCATAAGTAGATGAGTGGATAAAAAAGCTGTGGTACATTTATCCCATGGAATATTATGAAGCTGCAAAAATGAAGCATCTCTTACCTTTTCAGACAGCATGGAGGGACCTGGAGTTTATTATGCTAAGCATATAAGCCAACCAGAGAAAGACAAGTATCACCTAATTTCACTCATACATGAAATCTAATGAGCAAAATAAACTGTTGAACAAAACACATCCAGAGACATAGAAGCTTGGAACAAACTGTCAATTATTAGAGGGAAGTCAGGGATTAGAGGTTGGTGGGAAGAGATCAACCAGCATAACCCATGGACACAGACAATAGGGTGGTGAAGGCCGGGCAGGGGGTGTGGAGGTGGACTATACGGGATCAGTGGGGTGAAAAGGGGGATATATGTAATGCTTTCAACAATACTTAGAGATATAAATAAATCTGTTGAATAAAAGCATATTTAACTGTGGAAAAATAAATTCAAATTAAAGATGTGACTAGACAGAATTTAAAGCAAGAACAATGAGCCATTGTTTTTACAAAGACCTGAAAAATAAATCTAAAAATTAGCTGTTATAAGCATCCAAAATGTTAACTAATAAAATTACAAGTAAGCTCATCTTAAGTTACTCTCATACTATTCTAAATTCCTGAAACAATAAAGAAATAACATACAATTTAAAAATAGATTTTCCATTTTAATCTTTATACTTAGCCAGTTTTACCCCTAATTATCATAAGGGAGAAATATCTACTAACATACGCAATAACTCAGTAAAGATACCTGGCCAACATCCAATTATGAACACAAAGATATGCTAAAACCTATAAAATCTACCTATGTGTAAAATAAAAATATTAAAATACATATAATAGAAGTAAATGTATATTTCATAAATGCTAAAGACATTGTTCTGAATCCTCTTGATTAATTAATTCAACTCACAATAATAATATGACTAGAATTACCTGTGTTTTATAAATAAAGAAGTCTTGATCGAGTTAGGTTACATAATGTGTCAAGTTCATGCTACTTAAGAGTCAAGCTTTGGTTTTGGCCAAGGCCTCATGGCCTCTGTCTGTCTTCTACCTTGCTGGTGGCACGTGGCTCCAAAATCAGAGAAATATGAGCTTTTGCAGAAAATTTTCCATATATGATTATAAATTATTCGAATGGCAAAAATCACTGAGACACAAGCTTGAAAGTCTTGATGCTGACAACTGGCTAATTCTTTGGTTGACATCCACTTTCTATGGTTCTTCGTGCATGTGTGTGTGTGTGTGTGTGTGTGTGTGTGTGTGTGTGTAACTTTGCCTAAAAAATGTAAAAGTTATACATGAATACATGTAGTACTGTCTGTACAGCCTGACTCGGAGAGGAGACGTGGCAGCTCCTTCCCGGCCCTTCCAGGACACCGACCTGTGCCTTTTCCCTGTTCTGAGCTTAACCTGTATTATCACCCTGCAAAAACTGTAACCAGGAGTGTGATGGCTTTACTGAGTTCTGGGAATCCTGCCAGTGAATCACTGAACCCAAGGATGGCCAAACTCCAATATCCTTTCACAATGCTGCTCAGTCATTTGGTTGTCCCTTACTAACCTCCCTGCCGACCTGGTCACCCCACACTGCTTGCTTGGTCATCCGTTTGGTTGCTTTGGTTGCAATTGTCACTATATATATATACTAGAGGCCCAGTGTATGAAATTTGTGCATGGGGGGGGTGTCCCTCAGCCCAATCTTCACCCTCTCCAATCGGGGACCCCTCAGAGAATGTCAGACTGCTGGGCCTAAACAGGCAGTCGGACATCCCTCTCACAATCCTGGACTGCTGGCTCCCAACTGTTCCCAACTGCTGGCTCCCAACTGCCTTATTGCCCCTAACTGCTTCTGCCTGCCAGCATGATCACTCCCTAACCACTCCTCTGCCTGCCTGATTGATGCCTAACTGCTCTCTTGCCAACCTGATCATCCCCAAATGCTCTCCCCTGACAGCCTGGTCACCTCTAAATACCCTCCCCTGAATATTCCCTCTTTATTATGTAAGTTTTGTTCTTTAACATGTTGGTTTGGCTCAGTGGATGGAGCAATGGCCTGCAGACTCAAGGGTCCAAGGTTCGATTCCAGTCAAGGCCATGGACCTTGGTTGGGGGCACATACCCAGTGGGGACTGTGCAGAAGGCAGCTAGTCAATATTTCTCTCTCATAGATGTTTCTAGCTCTCTATTACTTTCCCTTCCTCTCCATAAAACATCAATTTTATATATATATATAAACATTTAAGATTCCTCCACATCTGCCTGGCTGGTGTGACTCAGTGAGAACCCAGACTGGGCCAGGAGAGGATGGCTGTGTGGGTCTGCATGCAGCTGCCAGCCTGAGACCCCAGGCTGAGGGTGTGAATCCAAACTGCCTCTTGGTGCTAGAGCATTTGCAAGAGGCTGCAGGTGGGGTGGGGTGATGTGGGGACATTCCTGCCCCACCCCCAGCCACTTGGCACCTGCACCCATTGGCTCTAAGTGGCCAGGAAGCACTCAGGGCCTAAACATAGGCCTACTGGGTAGGAGCAGCCTAGTCCGGAGAATGTTCTGGGGACTCAGGCTGCTAGGTGCCTGTGTATGCAAATTAACCACCATCTTTGTTGGGTTAATTTGCATACTCACTCTGCTTGTCTGTGGGTGTAGTGAAGGTACGGTCATTAGCATTTTACTCTTTTATTAGTGTAGATAGATTCCTAATATGTGTATCTACTTAGAAATATGAACTTGGCCTCAAGGAAAGAGGAGAAAGCATGGAGTAATAACTCTGACTCAATCCAGACATTAATGCAGTTTGAGGCACTAGATGTGGGAAAGAAAGGCTAAAGAAGACAGGCAAGTTAGTACATTTTTAGGCAATGGATATGTGGACTTGATTTTGTCTCTGGATAACTAAAACCACTGTGTCTGTACTACAGTCATGAATAATAACAGGTGCAATTATTTTAATATTCATAGCTTACATCCAGATACCACAACTCAATATGCCAAACCTTGGTCTCACAAATAGGATATATTCTCAGGTGTAACTCAGATTTCATTTACTTTTCATTATTTGAACTCTAATTCTGTTTCCTGGGAAACTAAGCACTGGAATTATCAAGTATTCCAACGTTTTAAAATATATTTATAAATGACTCTTTTGCTATTGGAATTATCTTAGCTAATTCATTTTTAAAGGAATCCCTAAAATTTATTCCCATAGATTTTTCAACTTAGAAATAGATTTTGAAAAATATAAAGTGCTGGTGATTATTCAAAATTGTACATTTTAATTTTACATCACAACCATTTAAAGTGTATGTTTACACTGTAAAAGGGGGTTGAAAAACAACCAAAGGTTCAGCCATGTCTGAGGGGCACAGGGAGAATTCTCTCTGACGGCTGACACTGCAGTTCTCCACCACCTTCAAAGTCAGGCTGGAATCTCATTTCCCCTGGGTGATAAATCATTGCAATATCAGAATGTTTGCATAGCATATGTTTTCTCACTCTTGAGGTGCAAAGGGGAAAATGACAATATTTTTATTGCCTCAGCAAGAGTCATGGGACGAGTTGTCCTGATTGAAGAATGCTCCTCTTTCAAATTCACTTAAAGAACTTTGCAAAGGCTGAGCTGTGAACGTGGGATGGCTGGATGTGATAAAGCATGTAACTTCCACCCATCTCAGCAGCTGAGTCCACGGCCTGCCACGGGTGGACCTGGGCAGTTAGACTCTATCATTGGGATGCTAATAGTGGGATCTTGGAGGGCCACACCAAGTTCTGGCAAAGTGTGCACGCATGCCTGTCTGTGTGTAGATATTCCCACATCATGTAACTGGTTTACCATCATGGAATGTGGAGTTCAGGTCATTGGGATAGCCTCATACTTTACCAAGCAATGAGCTCATGTTGAATTATTATTCAAACGACAGATTTGGGAAAGGGTCAGATGCTTCTGATGTAGAGAAGTCAGTCCAACTCTATCTCCAGGGAGAAACTAAACTTGAAATACATTTTCCCTATAGTCTTTACAATATTTGTCAATAAAAATGCAGATTTACCAAAATAAAATAAAATCAGATAATCTAATCTGTTATTATGGCAACAACTAACATCATGTATATATACTCCAAATAATTTTGGTGTTTTTTTGGTTTTTAAATAAAAAGAGAAAATGTCAATATTTGATTGTCTTACAGAGTCTCAAACATGTGAGGCGAGGCTGAAGAAATGGTAAAATTATTGCTGGGACTGGAGTACTTTATATGTGGGAGTTAAAGTGTCAGCAGCTTCGTTGCTGTGGTGACATATCCACTCGAAGCATCATCGTCCCATGGAAGGTGGCAGAGCACTCAGATGTCATGCCAGGCAGGAAAATTCCAAACACAATTTTTATTGACTTTCATGCATCTGAGGACTCACTTTAAGTATTTTTATTTCCCAAATTGTGTTCTGCAGAACACACTGTTATGAGAAGTTCTGGAAAATGAAAGTAATGTGTGGTCCGATGATGTTGGAAACACTCCATTCTGCCCTCCTCTTGGAAGGTCATAAGGAACACCAACGCTCTGAGAAGCATGGCAGTAATGACAATGTTAGTTCAATGACTGAGTCTCAAAATTACTTTACTATTGCATGCTTTTACAGATCCCATTTCATACGCATAACTGTACAACACACTTAGGAATACATAAAGGATAATATTTACTATTTCTATCATATAAAGACTATTTACTGTTGATATTTATAAGCACAGAAAATCATGACGGGGATGGACCTTTAAAGCAATAAATGATAACATTATATCGGTCAGGTAATTTTCCAAAATATGCCTTGAGGCTTCCTCCCAGTCACTGACTGATACGGACCACCCTGATTCTTAGCTCCATCTGTCAAATATTGGGTGGGACTTCTCTCTCCATGGTTTCTTAGGAAGCTGGCTCTCCAGCCTCACCCTTCCATTTACCATTAAGACCTCGGTGACTTCAGTAAAATGCAGATTCTGATTCTCTGGTTTGGGGTTGAGTCCATGGTTGTGAACTCTTAAATTCTTCTAATTTGATGCTGCTGGTGCCGGTCTGCCAACTTCAGTTGGAGCAACCAGAGCTCAAGGAAAGCTGCAAAGCTTGCTGGGTAAGGAGAGAAATCATATGATTTAAGCTAGTTCATGTAGAGCTTTCCAAACTGTTATCATAAGAATCAACTGGAGGGTCTCATCAGTATGGATCCCCACTTCCAATCTCAAATGTAATAAAGAATATTTTTTACAAAATGGCACCGAATTTTATTTTTAGTAACAATCTTAGGGGATCTGTATGATTAGTGAGTTTGCAAACCATAGAGATAGATTCTGCCCTGTTTTTCCGGGGAGATCTTTAGACCACAGCCAAGCTGATGGATTAAGGGTCTGGCTCTCCTTGGCAGCTTCTGGGAATAAGCTTGGATTTCCCCACTGAGGTCACAACTGCACTCTCCCCAATCCCCTGAGGCATCTGCTCACACACCCACAATTATACCTGCTGCTTCTTGATGTGAGTTAACAGATATTCCCTAGACTTTAGAAAATATGGACTTATATGCTTATATGCATTTCCAATGGGCACAGACAATAGTGTGGTGAAAACCCAAGGCGGGTAGAAGCCGGACAGAGGGGGTGTTGGGGACATCTGTAATACTATCAACACTAAAAATATGTATTTGAAAGGATGCTTAATATTCCAGCAAGACTGTGCTCACCCAGAAAGAATACAAACAGCAGCGCCTCCCTGAGGCCAATGTGGTTTGAGGGTGGAGATGAGTGAGCAGAGACTGGGCTCCCAGGTGCTGGCCTTGCACCACCTCCGCCCAGCAGAAAGGTTTGTGGTAGGAGTGTTTCCGTGAGACAGGCAGGGTTTGTTTGGTACATGAGCAAGTCCAGCCAATGTGCTGTGTTTAGGGCAGAATTTCATTCTCTGCAAGGAACTGGTTGGAAATCAGACCTCTCGGTTCACATGAAAAGCACGTACCTTTGACTTGGATAGACTTAGTGTTGGCTCTCTTTGTTACTGATAATAGTCACAGTAGTTAATTCAGCCCTCGGAATGAATCAGGCCTGACTGCTGTACATCTGCCTGCATGGCCTTAAGCATCTGACTGAACCCATCTACAGTCTTTGTTTCATATTTTGATCTTCCTAATGCACAAAAAATAAGAAGTTTTTGCAAAAACCATCCCAATGACATAACCTTCAGGATCAGCGGCCTCTGGTCCCCCAGGAATGCAGTTCTGGAATCTCATTTGACTCTAGCATCCATTTCACTTGTCTACCCATTCCCCTCCCTGGGTCTCCCCACTGAGGTCACAACTGACTCTCCCCAATCCCCTGGACCAGAACTGCTCCTGTAAGTATTTCTAAACACCATAACCCACTAGAACCTTCCACTCTCTGTGCATGGATCTGGTTTTCTTCCTTAGAAACCTGTTCCCTTGTTTTCCACTTTCTGTGCCTCAGAAGACTCTTCTAGTCCATTGCTTCCTGGAAAATCCTGCACTTTCCTCTCTGCTTGGGCAGCCAAGAACTCATATGATCAGGTTTGGGGCAGTGATAGCCATCAGACCCTCAAATCCACCAATCCCATCACTCTTTCATGGTCTGTCCCTGGGAACATCACCCACAGGCATGGTGCCCTAACTCTGCTGCTACCCTTACTTCTAAGCCTGCCTGCATTTTTTAGTTGGCTGGAGAGATTTATTTTACAACACTCAGGCAGGCTCACACCAGAGCAATTAAATAAATAAAAATAAGGTTGGACCTAAGCTATTGTATTTACAAATATATTCCAAGTTGATTCTAACAGGCGGCCAGGGCTGGAACCTCTCCTCTCACACAGTTCCTAGTGTCTCTTGTTTTTAAAATATTGAGTCACCTAATCTTTTTTTAATTGTTATTTAATCCTCCACAGAGGATATTATTCCATTGCTTTTTATTTTTTTAAATTTAAGTTCTTTATTATTTAATGTATTTCACAAGGCTTCTTTTTCCTCCATTGACCTCTCCCTGGTTTCCCTAAACCCCAGCACATTCCCTCACCTCTCCCCCTGTCTGTGTCCATTGAATATGCTCATATGCATGCATACAAATCCTTTAGTTGATCTCTCACCCCTTACTTTCTGCCTTCCCTCAAAAGTTGGACAGTCTATTCAATGCTTCTATGATGCTAGTTCTGTTTTTGTTCATCAGTTTATGATGTACATTATATTCCACAAATGAGTGAGATCATGTGATATTTATCTTTCTCTTACTGGCTTATTTCACTTAGCATAATGCTCTCCAGGTTCATCCATGCTGTTGCAAATGGTAAGAATTCCTTCTTTTTTTTATAGCAGGAATGGTATTCCATTGTGTAGATCGGTGTTTCCCAAACTTTTGACATATGTGTACCCCTTCTATAATTTTCATAACGCTGAGTAACCCTTGTCAAAAAAAATCAAAATATATTTATTTTTTATTTTTTTGGTACATACACAAAATAATAATAAATGAAAAATAAATTTATTCATAATGAAATATAAATAAAAGTTATATTATAAATAACATTTATTTGGATCAATGAGAAGGATGAAATTGACTTGACTCATGAGAACATAGAATTAGGCACAGCTAAGCACGGTGCAGTGCATATCCCCACCAAACTCCAGTGCAACGCGTACCCCCACCAAACTCTTCACGTACCCCTGCGTACCACACTTTGGGAAACACTGGTGTAGATGTACCACAGTTTTCTAATCCACTCATCTGCTGATGGGCTGTTTCCAAATCTTAGCTATGGTAAATTGTTCTGCTATGAACATAGGGGTGCAAATATCCTTTCTGATTGATGTTTCTATTTTCTTGGGATATATTCTTAGAAGTGGGATTGTTGGGTCAAATGAAAGTTCAATTTTTAAGTTTTTGAGGAAACACCACACTATTCTCCACAGTGGCTGCACCAGTCTCCATTCCCACCAGCAGTGCATGAGGGTTCCTTTGCACTGTATCCTCTTCAGCACTTATGGTTTGTTGATTTGTTGATGAGAGCCATTCTGACTGATGTGAGATGGAACCTCATTGCTGTTTTGATTTGCATCTCTTAGTGACTTTGAGCATATTTTCATATGTCTCTTGACCTTCTGTATATCCTCTTTCAAAAGGTGTCTATTTAGATCCTTTGCCAATTTTTTTTTTTTGGATTGTTTATCTTCCTTTTGTTAAGTTGTATGAGCTCCATATAAATTTTGGAGATTAAATCCTTATTAGAGATAACATTGGCAAATACGTTCTCCCATGCAGTGGGCTTTCATGTTGTTTTGTTAATGGTTTCTTTTGGTGTACAGAAGCTTTTATTTTGATGTAATCCCATTTGTTTATTTTCTCCATAGTTTCCATTGCCCTAAGAGCAGTATCAGTAACAATACTGCTACAACAAATGTCTGCTATTTTTGCTGACAATGGCTTTTTCTAAGATTTTTATGGTTTCCCACCTTAAGCTTAAGTCCTTTATCCATTTTGAGTTTATTTTTTTGTTTATGGTGTAAGTTGGTGGTTTAGTTTCATTTTTTTTGCATGTATCTGTCCAATTTTTCCCAACTCCATTTATTGAAGCAACTGTCTTGACTCCATTATATGCTCTTGCCTCCTTTGTCAAATATTAATTGAGCATTATGGTTTGGGTTGAATTCTGGATATTCTGTTCTGTTCTATTGGTCTATATGTCTGTTCTTATGCAGTTTTGAGAACAGTGGCTTTGTAGTATAGTTTGATATAGAATAATGTGATCCCTCCTACTTTGTTCTTTCTCAAGATTGCTGCAGCTATCTGAAGTCTTTTTTTATTTTTATTCCAGATGAATTTTTGGAGAGTTTGTTCTAGATCTTTGAAGCATCCCATTGGTATTTTCATGGAAATTGAATTGAATCTACAGATTGCTTTGTGTAGTATGGACATTTTAATGATATTGATGCTGCTAATCCATGAACATGGTATATCTTCCATTTGTTTGTCTTCTTCTATCTCTTTTTCAGCATCCTGTAATTTTCTGACTACAGATCCTTTACCTCCTTGGTTAAACTTATTCCTAGGTACCTTGATTATTGTATTGCAATGGTAAATGGGATTTTGTTTTTGTTTGTTTCTCATTCTGTGAGTTCATTATTGGTGTTTAAAAATGCCATAGATTTCTTGGTGTTAATTTTGTATCCAGATACATTGCCAAGTTCATTTATTAAGTCTAGTAGTGTTTTGATGGAATCTTTAGGGTTATCTAAGTACAATATCATGTCATCTGTGAATAATGACAATTTTACTACTTTTTTTTTTCTTCCAATTTGGAGGCTTTCTATTTCTTCTTCTCGTATGATTGCTATGGCTAGCACTTCCAGTACTATGTGGAACAAGAATGGTGAAAGTAGGCATGCCTGTATCCTTCCTGTTCTTAAGGAAATAGTTTTCATTTTTCCCATTGAGTATGATGTTGGCTGTAGGTTTGTCATATAAGGCTTTTATTATGTTGAGGTATGATTCCTCTATTCCCATTTTGCTGATAATTTTTATAAGGAAAGGGTGTTGGATTTGGTCAAATGCCTTTTTTCATCAATTGATATGAGTATGTGATTTTTGTCTCTCAATTTGTTTATATGATGTATCACATTTATTGATTTGCTGATATTGTACCAGCCTTGCATTCCTGTGATAAAACCCACTTGGTCATGTTGTATGATCTTTCTAATGTAATGCTCGATCCAATTTGCTAGGATTTTGTTGAGGATTTTAGCATATATGTTCATCAGGGATATTGGCCTGTAATCATCTTTCTTTGTAGTGTTTTTATCTGCTTTTTGGGTTAGGGTAATGCTGGCTTCATAGAAAAAGAAGTGTGCTCTCCTCTTAATATTTTGGAATAGTCTTAGAAGGATAGGTTTTAGTTCTTCTTTTAATGTTTAGTAATACTCCCCCTGTGGAGCTGTCTTCCCCAAGCTTTTGTTTGCTGAAAGTTTTTTGATGACTGCTTCAATTTCCTCCTTACTTATCTGTCTGTTGAGATTTTTGAATCTTCTTGATTGAGTTTTGAAAGGTCATATTTTTCTAGGAATATGTCCATTTTCTCTAGGTTGTTAAGTTTGTTGGGATAGAGTTGTTAATAGAATTTTTAAAAATCTTTTGAATTTCTATAGTGTCTGTTGTTATTGAGCCTCTTTAAGTTCTGATTTTGTTTATTTGGGTCCTCTCTCTTTGTTTCTTGGTGAGCTTGGATAGAGGTTAGAGGTTCATCAATTTCATTTATCTTTTCAAAGAACCAGCTATTGGTTTCATTGATCTTTTGTATTGCTTTTTGGTCTCTATGCATTTATTTATGCTCTGATCTTTATTATCTCCTTCCTTTGCTCACTCTGGACTTTCCTTGTTGCTCTCTTTCTAATTCTTTAAGTTGTAGAGTTAGGTACTTTATCACCATTTTTTTTCTTTTCTTTTTTTCTTTTTCTTTTTGATGTAGTCTTGTAATGCTATGAATTTTGCTCTCAGGACTGCTTTCACTGTGTCCCATAGGTTTTGGAGTATTATGTTATCATTGTCATTCTTTTCCAGGATGTTTTTAATTTATTATTTAATCTCTTTCATAACCCGATCATTGCTTAATAACATGCTATTCAGACTACAAGTTTTTGAATTTTATATTGTTTTTATTGTAGTTGATTCCTAATATAATGTCATTTTGGTCTGAAAAGATGCTTGATATGATTTCAATCTTATTGAATTTGGAAAAACTTTGCCAGTTGACGCCATATGTGATCTATCTTTTAAGATGTCCCATGTGCACTTGAGAAGAATGTATATTCTGTAACATTGGGGTGAAATATTCTGAAGATGTCAATTAAGTTCATCTGACCTAGTGAGTCACTTGTATAGCTGTTTCTTTGCTGATTTTTTTTTTTTTTTTTTTTTTTTTTGCTAGAGGATTTATCCAGTAATGTCAGTGTGGTATTAAAGTCCCCTATTATGATAGTATTGCTATCAATATCTCCCTTGATATTTTCTAGAAGTTTATTTTTTATATATTTGGGTGCTCCTGCATTGGGTGCATATATGTTTACCATAGCTATTGTAGAGGGCCAAATGAGAAGATACCTGGACATTCTTTAAATTGTTGCTGACTGGGCCCGGGATATTGGCAGAATCATGTCAGTTGCACTCCCATCCTGAGACTGCAGAGATGTTCTTAGTTCCTGGCTTGTGTTTGTCCAGGAGGAAGGAGTGGGTGGGCCCTGGGCCCTCCCAGGCTCCTTGTTTTTTTGTGAAACCCCCTCCCAGCTCCCAGCTTAAAATCTATCTCTGTGTCTTCTCTCTTTATTTCTAATATTTCTCAATCCCTGGCCGCCTCCCCTTAGAACTTGTTCGTTCATCTCTCTTTCCGTGTTGGACGCGGAAAAGGGAGATCCCGCCACATCAGGCCCCCGCAAGCTATATTTTCTTGTTGTATAAGATCTTCGGTATTATGAAGTGGTCTTCCTTCTCGCTTGTTATGGCCTTCACTTTGAGGTCTATTTTGTCAGATATAAGTATTGCTACCACAGCTTTTTTTCTTCTTCTTCTCTTCATTTGCCTGAAAGACATTTTTCCATCCTTTCACTTTCAGTCTCTGTGAGTCTCTTGTTCTGAAATGGGTCTCTTGCAGACAGCATATATATGGGTCATGTTTTCTTATTCATTCATCCACTTGCTATCTTTTGATTGGAGCATTTAGTCTATTTATCAATAAAGTTATTATTGATAGATACTTGTTTATAGCCATATTTATTTTTTCCCTGTGTTCCTTGTTTATTCCCCCACCCTTCTTTTTACATCAATCCCTTTAGCAATTATTGCATTGCTGGCTTGGTAGTGATAAACTCCCTTAGTCTTTCTTTGTCTGTGAAGTTCCTGATTTCCCTTTCAATTTTGAATGACAGCCTTGCTGGATAGAGCATTCTTGAATTCAGTCCCTTGCTTTGCATCACTTTGTATATTTCCTTCCATTCCTTTCTGGCCTGATGTGTTTCTGTTGAGAAATCATTTGAAAATCTAATTGAAGATCCCTTGTAGGTAACTTTCTGTCTCTCTCTTGCAACCTTTAAGAAACTCTCTTTGTCGTTAATGTTTGCTATTTAATTATGATGTGTCTTGGTATGGGTCTTTTTCAGTTTATCTTGTTTGGGACTCTCTGTGTTTATATGACTTTTAAAAATATATTTTATTGATTTCTTTTTACAGAGAGGAAAGGAGAGGGATAGAATGTTAGAAATATTGATCAGCTTCCTCGTCCACAACCCCTACTGGGGATGTGCCCACAACCAAGGTATATGCTCTTGACCAGAATCAAACCTGGGACCCTTCAGTCTCCAAGCTGATGCTCTATCCACTAAGCCAAACTGGTTTTGGCATATGTGACCTTTTTCTTCCTCAAATTAGGAAAGTTTTCTGATATTACTCCCTTGAATAGGTTTTCTAGCCCTTGTTCTTCTTTTTGCCATTTTGGTATCCCTCACGTACCCCTTGTCATTCTGGTACCCCTTATTATATGTATGTTGCTTCGTTTCTTGTTGTCTCAAAGCCCCTTCAAGTTCTCTTCCTGTTTTTTAATTTTTTTCCCCAATTGCAGTTCAGATTGGGTGTGTTTTGCTTCCCTGTCTTCTAATTTGTTAATGTGGTCTTTAACATCTCCTGGTCCACTGTAGAAAGCTTTCATAGTGTTTTGGTGTTTTTTTTTCCAGCTATATCACTCTTTTTTTCTTGATTTTTACATACTTTGCTGATTTTCTCATCCATCAGGTTTATAAACTGTATGACCCTGAGTCTGAATTCTTTTTCTGACATATCTCATGCATCTGCTTCATTTAGTTCTTTTCTGGGCGATTCCTCCTTTTCTTTTCTTTGGGGGTTGTTCTTCTGTCTCCCCATATTTGATCTCACTGAAGGTTCTAGGTGTTGAATCATGCAGGGCATCTCACTGCAGCAGAGGGCTGGTGGTGGGCCATACAGTCGTGGGCAACAGCTGTTTACCTTATTGTAATAGGGCAGCAGCTGCTCCTCGGGCTGTCACAGGTGGTGGTTGCTCTCCACGTGGTCACCAGCTGCTTCCTGGGGTTCTAGGGGTGGCTTCTGGGTCCCCATGGAGTTGTGGACTCTAGCTGCGGGCTCCCTGTGTGGTGCTGGGCAGTGGATATTCCCATGGCTGGTGGTGCAATTACAGTGCCTGGGACTAAAACATCTGGCTGGTGGGAAGGGAACATGCTCCAGAACTCACAGTAGCCCTCAGCAGGGAGGCTAGAGACTGGGTGTTTGTGGATTCACAGCTGAGACAGCAGTTTCCTGGCCTATGTGGCTGTAGATTCCTGGGTGGTGTCTCAGGGCACTCTAGGCAGAGGTGAGGCTGGGCTCCCCTTCAAGATGGTGCAGGCTCTGCAGCAGAGCTGGCACTCTGGGAGAGATTACTGTGGTAACAGAGGCTTCTGGCTATGCAAGCCTTGTCTGTCAGCCTGAATATCCTGCAAGATCTAGCTATCCAACCCTCAAACACACACACACACACACACACACCACATGACCACACATTCCCCTTTCACTCCTTCACTCACTCATACTCTCTCCCTCACTGCCATCCTCGCAGCCACCATCTTGGAATCTTCCATTACTTTAAAATATATATATATATATATATATTGTTGATTTTTTACAGAGAGGAAGAGATAGGGACTGAGAATTAGAAACTTCGATGAGAGAGAATCATCAATCATCTGCCTCTTGCACACCCCCTACTGGGGATGTGCCCGCAACCAAGGTACATGCCCTTAACTGGATTCAAACCCAGGACCTTTCAGTCCACTGGCTGACACTCTATCCACTGAGCCAAACTGGTTTCTGCTCCATTACTTTAAAAAAAAAAAAAAATATATATATATATATATATATATATATATATATATATATATATTTATAATTGGTTTCTTAGAGAGAGGAAGGGAGAGTTAGAAACATTGATGAGAGAGAAACATTGATCAGCTGCCTCCTGCACACTCCCTACTGGGATGTGCACACAACCAAGGTACATGCCCTTGACCAGAATCGAACCTGGGACCCTTCAGTCCACAGGCCAATGCTCTATCCACTGAGCAAAACTGGCTAGAGCCTCCATTACTTTTTAAAGAGTATAAGAGAGAGGGAAGAACAGAGAGAACTATTGATATGAGAGAAATACAGAGATTGGTTTCCCCCTGCATGAGCCCCCAGTAGGGCCCAAGGCTAGGAGGAGCCTGCAACAGAGGTATGTGCCCTTGACCAGGAATCAAAACTGGGACTCTTTGTTCCTCAAACAGTTAAAATAAAATAGTCCAAAATCCACTGAACCAAACTGGCTATGGCATAATTACCTGATCTTTTCAAAGGTGTTGAGACTATAAAGTTCGATTTCCCTCAACTCTTTTAATTTACATATACAAATATTCATCCTAAACCCCTTCCATTCTCAGAGATGAGATCTTGGTCTTGTGCAGACCCAATTTTTCTATTTATTTATTTATTTATTTATTTATTTATTTATTTATTATATTTTATTGATATTTTGCAGAGAGGAAGGGAGAGAGATAGAGAGCTAGAGACGTCGATGAGAGAGAAACATCAACCAGCTGCCTCTTGCACAACCCCTACTGGAGATGTGCCCCCAACCAATGTACATGCCCTTGACCGGAATCGAACCCGGGATCTTTCAGTCCACAAACCGACGCTCTACCACTGAGCCAAGCCGGTTTCGGCCAGACCCAATTTTTCTATCCTTGTTCTTGAAACTGTTATTTCTGTACTTGGTGTTAGTTTCTGTCTGTCCACATGTCTCTCTCAGATCTCTTTTCCTCCACTCATCTCTTGATCTGTGGATGGTATTCTGGGTGTATATCTCTTTCTATCTCCATGTTTCCATGTTTCTATCTCTATCACTTTGGGCTGGTATGTATGGAGCTCTAGGTATGAACCTTCTCATTTCTTTTACTGTTGTTCTCTCTCTTTCTCTTTGAGTTTATTTCAGTATATCTGTCTCTGAGTGTATCTGCTTATTTCTCTTTGTGTTTCTTTCTTTCTCTTCCTCTTTTTCTTTCATCTGTGTCTCTTTATCACCCATTTCTGTCTTTATATGCTTGTCTTTATGTCTCTCTCCAAGCTTTGTCTCTTTATCATCTCCTTATAAGCCTTTAGATATATTCATATATCTCCCATTAAATAAAAAATACAACATTAAATACTTCTGAATCACTTTCTACTTTCCTCTCCTCAAAAATTTAGAAAAAAACAACACCCTAATATGACTACTTCAATATCTCACTCTCATCTACTTCTCAATGAGCATCACCCTGGCTTATATCCCCATGCTTTCACTAAACTGGTTTTATTCTTTTCCAAGGGGATCCCTAGTTACTAAATCTAGTACTGATACTTACTCACTAGGTCAAGTGGTACTTTAACATTCTGGAAAATTTGTTCCTCAAAATCTTTTTCTTCAACATTCTTTTTTTTTCTTCCATGGCATAAATATCCATGGTTCTTCTACACTCATTATAATAGTTTTTATTTTTTTCAGCCTCTTCTATGTGTTACCCTTCATATTGGTATTTCCAAGATGTGGTAAATGGGAAAATATGAGCACACGATTTTGTAGCTCTTTCAAAAGGTGGTAGAGTGTTTTTCCCCACGAAACTGAGGTGGCCTGTGTCTTGCTTACACCAAGAGAAAATGGTATAAGTGATATTGTTCATATCTGGAGAGTAGGCCCCAGGAACTGCCGAGTCAGCCTTTGCTTTCTGGTGATGTTGAGAAGCAATCTGGGGTCAAAGACAGCAGAGAAATAGAGCCCTGTAACCCTAGGTCTCACCTGAGACCAGCCTCTATGTGATCTGTAAGTTTCATGCAGCCACAAGAGTGAACCCAGGCAAGACTGACAGATAAAATTCAATTAACCCCCAGAGGTTTAAAAAATATCTTATCACTATTGTTTTAATCTATTAGTTTTTGAGTGGTTTTATACATAGTAATAGTGAGACACCTGAATTCCTGCTGTTGCTAATTTCTTCACCTCTTTTCAAACTATCTTAAAATAACCTTTCAGTGTTCTAACACCTTTATTAATGAGTCTTGAGGGTCCCAAAGCCATGAATCTAAGTTTTTATTAATATCGATAATATAATGTTCACAATTACCTCTAACTCAAAACCTCCGAAAACTGAACAATGCCATGTGTTTTCCAGTTGATGACCATTATCCACCACTTTAACACAAACCTACAGCTGTGGGCCATTCCATTCCCAAGCCTTGTTTTCCTCAATATACTCCTCTAATTCATCTTTCTTCCAAAACTAACCTATTAAATATTTAAGTTGTGTCCTTTTTTCCATCACCATGGGTGCTGTTCTCAGCTAACGTTGGTCCTCTCCTGTTTGATTGGCTAGCAGTAATCTGTTGACTGGGCTCACTTGCTTTGGTCTCAAGCCTCCTTGTAGTTTTATGCATAGTAATATAACAAAATTAAAATTTCAACTACGTTTCAATCTCTCAATTCATCTGTGAAAGTTAAGATAGTGCTAAATCTGTAACTTTGACATCAATTTTAAACACTGGTGCACAGTTTTATAATTTTTAAGAATATTCTGTCACTATGGTGAAGGTGGGGAAATATAATCATTTAATTTAATATGTTTTTATGTCTTTCAAATGTTTAAAATTTTACAATTTGTACGTTTTATCATCTTGGTAAAAGCAAGGGAGTTTAAAGTTGATATCAGACATTGGGAATTAAACAAAAACAAGTGGAGAAAATGAGAAACATTACTTATGATTCACATCACAATAATTTTCATGCACATATGTAATTTTATAAAGAACATGAGGCAAGAAGCACAATTACAGTATGTGAAATATCAAAGAATACAGGCTGTAAAATTTGATTTGATCTTTTAATAATTTCTATATGTTTGTATAAGGTACATTAAAATTTTCTTTTCTGATTCACATTTAAATTAAATTCTGATATCATTCTAACTATCAAAATAATTATTATCAATTTTCTTTACTTTAGATAATTGTATTAGACATTTGTGTGGTAAGTCAAACAAAAAAGTCTCAAATTCAGGAATATGGTGCTAAAGGAGCACATCCAGTTATTTTCCATTCAGTTGTTTTCTAATTAGTTTCCTATTATTAGACCTTTCAAGCCATAGAAACTTTTTCTGTAATTACATTTAGGATTTATTTTTATAGAAAATGTAAGTGCATCTTTTGTGCATCTTTTTCCAAAATGTTTTCCCAGTTCGAAGTGTTATCAAATCATTGCCCTTTAAACAACCATGGAATAGCTGGCAATTCTCCAACCTAATTTTGAACATTGTAATTATTTTCTAATAAAGCAGGCGGTCCACAATCTCAGAGCATAAGGCAATCTGGGTTCTGCATCTAGAATATGCCCCATTGAGGCAATGAGCCCGGGGTCAGCGCCACCAGGGCAGCCAGAAATTGAGCCTGGGGTCAGGGCCAGCCAGAGCAGGGGGCAGGAACCAGGTGGCCCATTTTCAAAAACTGTGGCTTGCTTTCTTGACACCAGCACATAATAATTTTTTTTTATTCTTAAAAAAAAAAAAAAAATATATATATATATATATATATATATATATATATATATATATATATAATTGATATTTTACAGAGAGGAAGGGAAAGAGATAGAGAGCTAGAAACGTCGACGAGAGAGAAACATCGACCAGCTGCCTCTTGCACACCCCCCACCGGGGATGTGCCCGCAACCAATGTACATACCCTTGACCGGAATCGAACCTGGGATCTTTCAGTCCGCAGGCCGACGCTCTATCCATTGAGCCAAACTGGTTTCGGCCACATAATAATTTTTAAAATGCCCTCTGGATTATTATCAGGTTGCTCCCTCCCTTTCAGTTTGCAGATGGATGTAACCTGGGCTCTCAGGAGACAGGATTTTCTGAACCATCAGTATGCTTATTTATCAGGGTTCAAATTTGTTTACAAAATGACATCACTTAAAAAGACCATTTAAAAAAATGTAGAGGTCAAGATATTGGCCATAACAACCAGAGAGGTCACAGCAACGGCCGGGATACTGGCCGTCCCATCGGAGCAGCGAGGGCCAGGCCATTCCTTGTAGCTTCTGGGGCAACGTCAGCATCAGGCGCAGCAGCACAGAATGCACCATGTCTGTCTAAGATTGGGACTAGTAGTTAGTGCCAGGTAACAACAACAGCAACAAAAATGACTCTATGAGGATTATAATGACTTCGTTTTTTACACGACTTTTAATGCTTGAATGAAATCGCAAACATTCTAAGGGTCAGGAATAGTTACTATCAATATTAACTATACAGTATAGTGCCACTGTTATAAGGATGAACATGCATTCCTTAATTTCCCTGAAAACTTTGTTTAATCTTAGCAATTAGATACTTGAGTGCTTTTCAAAGTTAAAACTTCAGTACTTGAGGATTTATAAAACACTCCATCTTTAAGTAGACAATTATCACAACTTTTAAAGCACAACAGACAATACAATTTTTAAAATTTATATAGAACATGGAATATTATATCATTGTACAATTACTTTATAAATTTTTATTTTAAAAGCATCATTAAATTGTTTTTGCATTATTTAATTAACTTTAATTAGTTTAAAATTTAAATACAATTCTTTTGAAATAATGGAATATATTTATTCCATCATTTTTTACAAGACACTAGTACTTTTCGCTTTCTGTGCCTTAAATGTCCTCTTTCCTTTTGCACTAGCCTGTGATGGATCCCAGTGAACATTCATTGAAGTCCTAATGTCACAGGGCTCTACATTTAAGGGACTACTGAGGAATTATTCTCTCACACTCCACAGAATTGAGAGCAATTGTTGTAAAGCGATTAAGAGGTTTTAAAATTGTCTTCAGAGCCAAATTGGCTTCTACTTAATTATGGTTTATTCATCTTTTCAGCAATACCTGCAGGTCTGAAGGTTTGGGATCCCTAGTAAAAGCATCATGCCTGCCACAACAACAAACAAACAAACAAAAAAAAACACAGAAGACTAATTAGCAGAAAACATGAAGCTTTACAAAGCAAAGCCTTATCTTAGGTGTTCCCAATTTTGTGAGAAAGCCACCCAGGTGAGTGTTTTGACATTAATCACGCACCCAGGGCCCAATCTGTAAACCGAAGGGCAGAGGACAGATGATTGCTTCCGGCCGTGGGCACATCAACACCTCATCCTGCCTGTTTGCTGGGTGAATGCGCCAAGACTCCCTTTAGGGAGTGGAATGTACTTCCCTTTCTTTTCTTTTCTATAATGTTTTCCAGTTCTCTCTCTCTCTCTCTTTCTCTTTTTCTTTATTGATTAAGGTCTTACATATGTGTCCTTATCCCCCCATTGCCCTGTGACTTGTTTCAACCAATAGGATGCAGTGGGGATGACATTGTGTATGTTCTGGGTATATAACTTTAGAGACCTTGCATGTTCCCTTTTAACCCTCATTTTCATCCTTCCATTCATCAGCTACCAAATAAAAAAGCCAGGCCTCTTGGCAATGACAGGTTATGGGAGGGGAGCAGGGAGAGCCAGACTGAGATAATGTTCAGGACAGCCTCTGCACCTGGTCCAGCTCCCAGATGCATGGAGCCACATGAGTAACTAGAGTTGACACTGTGTGATGTAGAATTCATTGGCTGATTACAGCTTAGTTTTGGAATGGTTTATATACAGAAAGTGGTAATTAAAAAAATCTTTATTTGTCATACTCTTTAGAAGAGATGGTAGTGATTGGGAAAATCAAGTCCCCTTATATTTATGGCTTATATTTTACAAAATAGAAATAGTTTCATGACCCAATAAGAGTAGAAATTTTGTGGGTAGTATTGTAGAGGTCTAGGCACCTCATATAATGAAGCACCCCTCCTCCTCCTCCTCCTCCTCCTCCTCCTCCTCCTCCTCCTCCTCCTCCTCCTCCTCCTCCTTCTTCTTCTTCTTCTTCTTCTTCTTCTTCTTCTTCTTCTTCTTCTTCTCCTTCTTCTTCTTCTCTCATCCATTTTTCCCATTCAGTTCCATTAACCTAATTATCTCTTATATATTATTGACAATACTCTGTCTTTTGTCTTGAAATATAAAAGAGGCAATTTATGTTATTGACTATTAGTAACTTGATGTTATGGAAATTTCAATCAGATTCTTTTCAAATTTTGTGAAAAACACTTATCAAATTTCATTGAATTGCCTTGTATTAATAGAATAAATTTGAGAGGAACTTAGGTATTGATTTTTTAAAAATGTATAATCAATACAGAAAATCCAGCATTCTTTCAATTCAATATATGTAAATAAATTTTCCATGAACTTCATACTTATTTTTAGGTGGACTTATTATTAGGTAATATAATATTTTTCAATTATAAATGAGATTTTCTTTCTTTTTTATTTTTATTAGTCTTTACCTGATGATATTTTTCCATTGAGTTTTAGAGAGAGTTGAAGAGAGAGGGAAAGACAGAAAGAACCATTGATGGGAGAGAAACACATTGATTGGTTGTCTCCTACACTAGCTCTGACCAGCAACCAAGATACGTGCCCTAGACCAGGAATCCAACGTGGAAACCTTTGGTCTGCAGGCTGACACTCTGTTTATTGAGCCAAACCAGCTAGGGCAGAGGTTTTCTAGTAAATTTTCTAGTAAAAAAAAATAACTTTATAGATTTGCAGAGAAATTGAGATGTAATTGAGTAGAGCTTACACAATTTTCTATATGCTTCATATCTTATATTTGTACACACCCCGACTGGCACCAGAGATCAAATCTGCAATCCAGGTACTTGCCCTTGACCAGAAAACGAACCCATGACTCTGGTACACAGGCTGATGCTCCAACCACTGAGCGCGCTGGCCAGGGCTGTCACCACTTTTTGATTCTTATGAATAATTATGCAATAGGTATTGGTTTACAAATTAGTTTTAATTTATCTTGAATATATATCTGGAAGTGAAAATGCTGGTTAATATAGTATCTGTATGTTTAACCTTGAAGACCTGCCAGACACTTTCCAAAGGGGCTGTATCATTTTACATTCTTATCAGGATTCTATGACTTTTCCAATTGCTCCATATTTTTGCCAACATTCATTATTATCTATATTTTTATTATATCAGTACAAGTGGATATGAAGTGGTATCTCATATGAAACAAATGTTAAGAATTACCAAAGTTAAAAAAAAGTCATGAAAAATTATTGGATTAACAGATATGATAATATATAATATTTTCTAAATAAGAGACCCTGACCAGTATTCTATAACCACATTTTTATTTTTTATGAAATGTGTTTTTCTTCTCGAAATAAGAAATATTCACATTTTACAAATTTTAATGTTTGCCTTCCCTGACTTTAAAAATGTCACAGTACTAACTTTCTATTTTTGCAACTTAATTAATTGATTTCTTATGTTGCTAATTTTGTAAAGATGCTAAAACCACTCATCACCAGTTTTTATTTATATGACAGTTTTTGATAGACTGATTTACAGTATTCTGACAAATTCCTCATTAACATGATAACCATATCAAACATTGCCATGCTGGTTATAATTTAAAATATCTCTAGGTATATACACTCAGATGCTTAATCCTAAAAATATAGGCATGCATTTTCACTATACATTTATTTCCAGTTGAATAGAACCTCAGCTCAAAGTCATTCTGTTCTATTTGATTTATCAATAATCATTTTCTGTACATATCTGCTGCATACTAGCACAGCATGCATGTACAATCTATAAAAACTAGAATGTATAACATTTTATGAAAGAGAATATATGCTTAACTTGAAATTTGATTATATTTATATTAAAGTATAAAGCCAGTGACTCTTGGATTAGGCAGGGTCTTTTAAATTATTATATTGTATTACTATTAGTATTATTATTATTCCTCCAATATGCAAAGACATTGTTTCTTATAAAATGTTTTTAAAACAACTTTATGGTTAGGGATATTAACCTGAAATGGGTAGAAACTTGGAAAATTTGGTATACCTATCTCCACTTATTCAACTTGTAAAGATTGAACCCTGGTTTTGTACTAGTTACATGATAGATCTTTTAAGTGTCCGTTGCAACTGAACATATTAGATAGGAAAGAGACTTGACCATTCAATACAGAAGTTTTTTTTTTAGTTCCAAAGCCAGAGTAGTTTGTGTGGGTGAAACTATTAATATTAAAAATACAGTTGAGAACAGTAAAGTATTTATATATACTGGAGGCCCAGTGCACAAAATGTGTACAGTGGGGGAGGGCCCTCAGCCCCACTTGCACTCTCTCACAACGAGGGACCCGTTGGGGGTTGTCTGCCGGTTTAGGCTCCATCCCACAGGGATCCCTGCAGGATTGGGCCTAACTGGCAGTCTGGCATCTCTCCCAAAATCCAGGACTGCTGGCTCCTAACCATTTGCTTGCCTGCCTGCCTGATTGCCCATAACCCCTATGCCTACCTGTCTGATCGCCCTTACCCCCTCTGCCTGATCACCCCTAACCGCCTCAGCTTGCTGGCCTGATTGCCTCTAAAAACTCTGCCTGCCTACCTGATTTCCCCTAACCACCAAGCCTGTCTGCCTGATTTCCCCTAACCACTTCTGCCTTAGCCACCTCTGCTGTGATTTCATCTAGAATGATGTCCCAAAGGTTGTTTGGCTGTCCAGTCTAATTAGCATATTGCACTTTTATTATTATAGATTGACTTTCTAATTGTGTTTTCTTATGCTTTGAGAAAAAATAATACAAACATTGCTGTTGTTAAGTTACTCGTAGTATATTTTAAGACCCATTCTAGACAAATATGCCTTAAAACATTTGATGAGGAACATAATAAAAATGATGTTTGTATTATTTTTTCCCAAAGCATAAGAAAACACCATTACGTACTCAATGAGTATTTGCTGAAGTAATGGATGACAAGAAGTTATAGAGCATTGAATGATGGTCATCACAGTCTCAGACAACATTATTGTGAAAGGAAAGAGTACAGTTAACCACTTCTCAATACTGTTCTGGCCATGTCTTGGCCAATCTGTTTTAGTCAATGACTAAGTGTCAAAAGCAAACATACAATCTGTATCTAGTAGTGAACAAAAATCATGTTTTTTCCTAAATACTGCATGGAGTGAAAATATGTACCTCAAGAGCACTAAGACCCCATCTTGTATCAACTAACAAAGATATTTGACATTGTTGACTGAAAAAGAGCACTGCAGAAGCATTGACATGACCGGAAGCATGTGTTTAGGGAGCATAGTGGACTGAGATGTAGTGGGCACAGTCAGCATCACACTCTGTGAGGGCTCATCTAAGAGCCCATGGAACCAAACAAAAGCATGCTTTGCTTTGACTCTATGTCTTTTGATTGGAATATTTAATCCAGTTATATTTAAACTTATTATTGATAGGTACTTAGTTATTGCCATTTTAATTTTTATGCCTCTCTCTCTCTCTCTCTCTCTCTCTCTCTCTCTCTCTCTCTCTCCCTCTCTCTCTCGCTCTCTCTCTCTCCCCCTCTCCTCATTACAGCAGTCCCTTTAGCATTTCTTACATTGTTGGTTTGGTTGTGAAAACATACTTTAGCCCTTTTTTTGGTTTGGGGAACTCTTTATTTCACAATCTATTTTGAATGATAAGCTTGTTGGGTGTAGTAATCTTGGTTTCAGATGCATTCTTTTCATTAGCTTGAATGCTTCATGCCATTCCCTTCTAGCCTCCAGTGATTCTGATGAAAAGTCAGCTGACAGCTTTATGGGAGATTTTTGTAGTTGACAATTTGCTTTTTGTAGTTGATAATTTCCTTTTTTCTTGATGCCTTTAAGATTCTCTCTTTGTCTTTTTTTTTTTTTTTTTTCATTTTAATTATGCTGTGTGCTGGCATGGGCAGGTTTGGGTTCTTCTTGCATGGGACTCTCCGTGCCTCCTAAAGTTGTATGACTTTTTCCTTCATCAGGCTAGAGGAATTTTCTGCCATTATTTTTTTAAACACTTTCTCTATCCCTTGCTCACTTTATTCACCCTCTGGCACTACTACTATGTGAATATTGTTATGTTTCATGTTGTGCCACACTCCTTTAAACTGTCTTTTTAATTTTTTTTTCCTTTTTGTTTCTCTGATTGAGTAATTTTTTTTTTCTACCCTGTCTTCTAATCCACTGGTCTGATCCTCAACTTCTCCTAATCTTCTGTGTATTCCTTCTAATGTGTTCTTCATTAATGCAATGCCATTCTTCATTTCTGACTGGTTTTTTTTGTGTGTGTGTGTGTGTGTTTTTAGATACTATATCTGTTCTCATGCTGTTGAGTATCCTTGTCATCATTATTATTTACTCTGATAAATTGCTTATCTATTTTTCATTTAGCTCTTCTGGATAATTATTTTATTCTTTCATTTAGGATTTGTTTTTTTGTCTTCCCATTTTGTGTGCCTCTTTGAATTTGTGTCTATGTATTAGATAGATATACTATGATCCCAATCTAGTGTAGGGCAATGCCAGATGCTGTTTGTGACTGGCCTTGAGTACCCTGGTTGGAGCTATCAGCAATCCACAAATTGTGGCTCCCTTTGCTAGATCTGGGTGCCTTTGGAAGTGATCAAGATGTACACAGGGTCTGGCTTTCTAAGCCCCGGCCTCAGGAGGAGATCAGGCAAATACTCAAAGCCTCCAGAGATCTGCCTCTGCCTGCAGTCTGATTGATATCTAGTCTCTATTTGTCTCAGGCTATTGGCCACATATGGGCAAGAGGTTTACCAATAGGGTGGGGCAATTGCTTTTTCCCAAGCAGAAACTGCATGGATGGTAAAAGTCCACCAGAGAAAAATGTCCTCTGCTCTGTGAAGGAATAACTCACACAGGAAACCAGGGTGGCTGCCCTCCAAGCTCTAATCCCAGAGCCCTTAACCATTGATTCTGCTCACACAGCTTTAGCACACTCTTCCCTCTCTGTGCCAGAACCCAAGGTGAGTGGCTGTACATATTTTTTTTTTGGGGGGGAGGGTTTGCCCTTTAAGAAGTTGCCTGCATTTCCATCCATTTCTCCCTCAGACAGCAACTCTGTTGATTTTCATAGCCAGATGTTCTATGGACACCTTTTGCAGTTCTGGTGTTTTCTGCTGGGGGATGGGGAGCAGTATGAGTTTAGACCCCTGAGTTCTCAGTTGGACCCAGTCCCCCACAGCTGAGATATCCCTCTGGTACTTCAGCTGCTCTCTCTGTGACCTGGCCAGCTCATTCATGTCTCCGTACTTCCTACCGGTCATGGTACGGTCTCCATTTTCCATCCTTATTTGTCAGTGTTCTCTCCAGCTACTCTTCATTTGATTATTCAGGATGATGTTTTTATTTTTTATTTTAGTGGTAATTACAGTTTGGTCCTGGGAGCTTGTCAGTATTGCATGACTACTCCAGTCACACTCAGAAATCTTGATGTTCCTTTAAGTTTATTTTTAAATTAAAAACCATTGAGCTACAAATTAGCCAATTAATCCAATAAAAAGGAAATTATAATTGAAAAACAGTATCATCATTGTTAATAATATCTCCACGCCCCACCCTCATTGATTTGTACCTGGTCACATGATCATGCAGCTGCAGCCTGATCATTTCCTTAAACTTTCCAGCTTTACAAATGATATTGATCATGGAAAGATTTATTTAGCCATAGTGATTGGTACTGACAGAAAAGTAGCCAAACTGTCTGAATTTATCATGATTCAGATTATTTTGGCCTCTATGTAGGCATGAAAAAGTAGTGTTTTTGAAATACCTTTATTTAATTATATAACCAATAATTTAGCAACCACACTTACATTTTGAACTAACAACAATATTTTAAAATATATATTTTTTTGATTTCAGAGAGGAAGGAAGAGGGACAGAGAGATAGAAACATCAATGATGAGAGATAACTATTGATGGGCTGTTTCCTGCATGCCTCACTGGGGATCAAGCCTGCAACCTGGGCAGGTGTCCTGACCAGGAGTCGAACCATTACCTCCTGATCCATAGGCTGACATTCAAACACTCAGCCATACCAGCCAGGCAACAATAAGATTTAAAAATTTGATACAAGACTAATTTTAGCCATCATTTTTCACTTTATTCTACATTGCCTTTCTTTTTATTTTTCTCACAGCTTCCAGTACACAGTGACATTGTAATGGTCAGTCTAGTCACTTAGGAAGATGTTCACATGAGCTTAAATTCCAGACTTTTACTGGGAACATATTGCTATGAGAAGAGTTTCTTGCTGTGCATACCCTTGGCATGTGTATGGCTGAGAACTGGTGGTGTTTCCAGGAATTAAACTGAGGAAAAAGCGAATAATCAGAGCTAAACTCCAGTCCCTAATCTGCACTGTAAGTATAAAAATATGTAACATTTTCTAGGTCCAATCTTCCTCTTTTGCTAATATATATGTTAATTATTATTAACTAGAGGTCCAGTGTACAAAATTCATCCCTCAGCCAGCCTGTACCCTCTCCAATCTGTGACCCCTCAGGGATGTCTGACTGTCTGTTTAGGCCCAATACTGGTGGGCAATGCATAAACAGGCAGTCAGACATCCTTCTCACAATCCAGGACTGCTGGCTCCCAACCGCTCCCCTGTTGCCTATCTGACTGCCCCTAACTACTCTCCTGCCAGCCTGATCAACACCTAACTGTTCCCCTGCCAGCCCGATTGCCCCTAACTTCCCTCCCCTGACAGCCTAGTCGCCCCTAACTGTCCTCCCCTGAAGGCCTGGTCATCCCCAATGGCTCTCCCCTGAAGACCTGGTGCCCCCTAACTGTCCTCTCCTGCTGGCCTGGTAACTCCTAACTGCCTTCCTCTGCTGGTTTGGTTACCCGCAACTGCCCTCCCCTGCAGGCCATCTTGTGGTGGTCATCTTGTGTCCATATAGGGGCAGCCATCTTTGTGTGGGAGTGAGGGCCAATTTGAATATTACTCTTTTATTAGATAGGATTATAGATATTTCACCTTCCTGTTGGGCAATGTGCCTTCCAACTCCAAAATTTTGGAGGTCATGAACAGAACTTATACAAGTATTGCTTCATCTAGCCATCCACTGAAAGGTTCCTTCATACATCTCTTCATTTATGGAATTTATTTACATCTGGTAGAGGCTTAGTATATCTTTGGACAAGCCTGTCTTCACAGCCATAATTCTATTCTCTTTATTTATACACAGGCATTCTAGGTCCACTTTTCTCAAATTCTAATTTCAAATCTAATACCTATGAGTGTGTGACCTTGAGAAAATGACAAAATCTTCAGTTTTTCCATCTGGAATAGGATTCATAGTCACCTTTACCTGAAAAGGATCTTATGAGTTTAAAATAGTTACACATGTGCTATATTTGTTAAGGTTTCTGTGTCAAATATTATCATCATACTAATAGTAACTAATAATTTTATTAACCCTATTAGTATTTTATACTACACTCTGATAAAAAGTGAGACAACAACCACTTGATAGTACCCTGAGGATTCCTTATGAGGCACAGTCTCCCTTGAAGTCTCATCTATGAATCTGTAGTTTCTCTCTCTCTCTCTCTCCCTCTTTTTATTCTGATGTTGGTAGTAAAAACTATGGGTATCTCTTGCAGCTTTATTTTCTTCTTAGCTTCTCATTGGCCATTTATGATGGAGAGAAGGAATGGAGTCAATGAAAATGAAAGGGAAACATCCAGAAAACATTTTTTCTTGTAGTTGAAATCAGTAGGTATATTCTAAGTTATAATGGAGTAAAATCTCCAACCATTAATGAGATGGGACTAAATTTTTCTTATAAAATCTTATCTTTTCAGTCTGTAGTCCTCGAATCTCAGCATGCTCAGAGTAGGGCCTCACACAGTGTCAGGCAAGCCTTTCCTAGAAGGTGTTTTTTACTGGTATTTCTACAAATCGTGTACCTGGCTTCAGGGGCATGCTTACCTAGTTTGAAGGTTTGCACTTACTGTCCTGGTGTGATTGTCAATGGTGTACGAGTTGAATGATTCATGTGTTCATGGTTGCTCTAGTTAAAGGCCGACCTGGGAACAATACCTTCCCACTCAGCCAAAACCCACTAGGAAGGACCATCAGGGTTTTGTTATATTTATCTGTGGTAGTTGACTTTTTAAATACTTATTCACATTTATTTTTCTCTCCAGAGCCTTTGAGCCAATGTCATTTCCCTATCTCACTCCAGTGCTGTCTGACTACTTTGCAGACGTTTTCCCTCATTCTGTTATACAACAGGAAACAGCATCAGCATTGTAAATATGTACATATTTTTAAATATACCCACACATATTGGCAATATTTGGCCCTAGTTTGGAAAATTTTTCAATTCTTGCAATAGTCTTAAAATAGTTTTGCAAATAGTTCCCTTGGAGACTAATGATCTGGATATGAAACTGTCATATTACAATTTTAATATCTTCATCATAAATGTATATCTAGGAATTTTAAGAGTTAGAATATTTTCTTATTTTATATAAATGGATTTTTTAGTAATTAATGGATTTGAAAAATTAATTTCTATTTAAGATTTAAATCACATTTTAAGATGAATTTTGTTAATCATATGGGAACCAATTTTTTTGTTTTTATGATATTGGCATATAAAATAATAAAATGGGCTGTTTTTGACTGAGAAATGACAGAATTCAATGATCATTAAAATAGAAGATACCGCCGAAACCGCTTTGGCTCGGTGTTAGAGCATCGGTCTGTGGACTGAAGGGTCCCTGGTTTGATTCAGGTCAAGGGCATGTACATTGGTTGCAGGCACATCCCCAGTAGGGGGTGTGCAGGAGACAGCTGGTTGATGTTCCTCTCTCATCGACGTTTCTAACTCTCTATCTCTCTACCTTCCTCTCTATAAAATATCAATAAAATATATATTTTTTAAAATAGAAGATACCATGCAGGCAGAATGAAATGTCAAAAGTTTTATTAATATAGGATGTAAATTTTAAGATTTATTTTAATATTTTAAAATAACTGAAGAGTAATGTTATAAAAGAAGATTGATGATATGCCACTGCAACAGATCATAAAATTTTAAAATGCTGAAAATTTTTAAAAATTAAAACTAGTGCTAAGAACAAAAATTTAAACTAGATTTGACTTTATAGCCAATGAGTGTTGAACACTTGTAAACTTGGTTTCAGAAGAAAGATTACTCTTTCTTCCTGCCTTCTAGTTTGAAATGATCACCATTTAGCTATGGGATAATCATTCTTTTATTTTTTTTATTTTTTTAAATATATTTTATTGATATTTTACAGAGAGGAAGGGAGAGAGATAGAGAGCTAGAAACGTCTATGAAAGAGAAACACCGACCAGCTGCCTCTTGTACACCCCCTACCGGGGATGTGCCCACAACCAATGCACATGCCCTTGACCGGAATCGAACCCGGGACCTTTCAGTCCGCAGACCGACGCTCTACCACTGAGACAAACCCGTTTCAGCCATTCTTTTATAAGATGCCTTCAAAAATGGCAGCTTTCATAGAAATATTAGAACCATTCATGCAGTATCCATTTCAAAACACAGCTGTCCCAGCTCTCAGGGTAACAGGGAATTTCTGGATTCTACTCTCTAATTGATAACTAGTGTGCATTTAAGATTTGGGCACCAGGGAAAGCTAGTGTAATGAAGAATGAGAAAATTGACATACAGAAAGCACATCAATGATTATGTTAGGTTAGCAATAGTTACAGGATTAGCATTATACAGATAAAATAATCTCTACTTAGTTACTCATTGCAGCTAGACAAGACACAAAATGACAGGAGGATGAAGAGTCTATTTTTAAACCTAAAATATAGAGCCCAGGAGAACATCCTGTCAAATCAAAGATGACAGATAATTTCTCTTCCACCCAGTGCATGGGGTAATGAGTTTAAATCTGACTGAAATGGTACCACATCCCAAAATAGTCATCAAGTCCATAGCAAAAAATAAGGGTGGCACTAATATATGTTGCAAGCTATGTAAGGGAGAGTTAGCCTTGAAATGTTGTACTAATGAACTACTAAAACACTACCTTATTTTTAAAGTATTAATTTTATAGGGATACTAGAGGCCCAGTGCATGAAATTTGCACAGGTGGGGGGAAGTGGGACCCTTCAGCCCAGCCTACACCCTCTCCAATCCAGAACACCTTGGGGGATGTCTGATTGCTGGTTTAGACCCGATCCAGCAGCAGTTGGACATCCCTCTCACAGTCCTGGAATGCTGGCTCCTAATAGCTTACTTGCCTGCCTGCCTGGTCCCCCCCTAACTGCCCCCCCCCCCATGGCCTGATCACCCCTCATTGCCTCTTTCTGCCTGTCTGATTGACCCTAACTGCCTCTCCCTGCTGGCCTAGTCACCCCTCACTGCCCCCCACTGCCCTGCCACCAACCTAATTGCCCCTAATTGCCCCCCATGCCAGTCTGGTTGCCCCAAACTGTACCCCTCTGCCAGCCTGGTCACCCCTAACTGCCCCCCCTGTTGGCCTGCTTGCCTCTTATTGCCCCCCCAACAGCCTGGTCACCCCCAACTACACCCCACCACCAACCTGGTTGTCCTATGCAGCCTTCTGTTCAGTCATTTGGTCATTGATCACTAACACCCCCCCACCCCCACCCCCCGCCAGCCTGGTCATAGGCAGCCATCTTGTAAGGGTGTGAGGTTCAATTTGCATATTACCTCTTTATTATATAGGAAGGGTAAATTTGTATATTACCTCTTTATTATATAGGATATCCTCTAGATTTATGAATTGCTCAATCAGAAAGAATAATTATTAAAAGTAAAACCAGATAATAATCCAAAATATTTGCTTGCATAGTATGAGTTAGATTTATTTTTAGTTATTTATCCTATTTGAATCTAGTAGAATCTCTATGTCTACTAAGAAAGGACACTCTCGATTTGGAAGAGCCTTTTCACTCCACATTGTAGAGGAATGCTTTTTATATGTAGCATCCCATATATTTAGTAGAAATATTTTTCCAAGTTTTACTTATTTTTTAATAAAATGTTATATACTTAAGATGCACAATATGATGTTTTGGCATACATATACATAATGAAATGATAACTACAGCCAAGCTTATTTGCATACTAGTGGCCAGGTGCATGAAATTTGTGCACATGAAAAGGGAATTAATTAGAGGAAATATTTTAATATTGCTATTTGCACTTTCTCTATAATAGAAGTGTCAGAGATGAAATAAAATTAGTAAAATGTATATGAAAATTTCCCTCTTGTCAGAGTCTGGGGCACTCTGTGGGACCTAGAGTCAGGTCCCCGCACACCATCTGCATGTGCTTTGAAAATGCAGGAGACCCAGACCTGGCTTGCCCCACCCATGTCAAGCCCCTCAGGGCAGGGGCACACCTGAGATCCCCTGTCAAGCCCCGCAGGGCAGGGGGCATGATCTCAGGTCCCTCGCCCCAACCAGGTGCCATATAACCTCAGGTCCCTGCTGTTCAGTCAGGACATTAAAGCGTCCTGGCTAATTTGCATATTCTTCTATTATAGAGCTACTGGTAGATCTGTCTCAGAGTTACCTTGTATGTGAGCACCTGAGGTCTGTTATCAGCAATTTTCTGGTATCTGACCCATTGTTATCAACTATAGGGGTCATGTTACACACGGGGTCACTAGAACCTATTTAGTAGAATCTTAATGACAATTAGCTTTTGTGCCAATCATCTCTAGGTACTTAATGTTAGGAAACCTCTTGAAAGGGAAATTATATAAATCTCCATAAGGACAAAATTACTATTAATTTTCTTTTTTGGAAAAGTAATAAGCACACATATGAGTGAGCTACGATGAACAGAAAGTCTTTGCTATACAAGTCATTCCAGAGGGACTGTTTGGTGTTCAGCCTTCCCACCTGGCACCTGGTTGAGCTCTTCTCCAGAAAAGACAAGAGACACGTCCCCCTTCCAGTTCCATTCAGACCCGGTTCTTCCTTCATCACGCCGGCTCCGTCTCACCCCGGTCCCTCTAAGGTCCCATGTGATCTGTGTCCATTCGTCTAGGGATGACTGTCTCCTTATATCAGATTGATAGGCTATCCATGGAGATCTCAGTGTCTCCAGCCGTGATTGCTCAGCATTTAGAAATTCCGGCTTAGCCTGCTTTTCAGTTGTATTTATTTAGCAATAGTTTATGATTTCTATTTGCTTATTAAAAACAGAGCCACGAGCGGAAACTGGTTTGGCTCAGTGGATAGAGCATTGGTCTGCGGACTGAAAGGTCCCGGGTTCGATTCCAGTCAAGGGCATGTACATTGGTTGTGGGCACGTCCCCAGTAGGGGATGTGCAAGAGGCAGCTGGTCCTTGTTTCTCTCTCATCGAGGTTTCTAACTCTCTATCCCTCTCCCTTCCTCTCTGTGAAAAATCAATGGAATATATTTAAAAAACAGAGCCACGAAAACGCGAGAGGTGAGGAGGACCCTGGCTGGAACCCACGCATGCATTTTCATAGCGCGCGCCCAGCTGTTTGGGGTTGTAATGTGTCTTGCCTTCACCACAGTGTAAGGGCTCAATCAATGCCATTTACTGCAGAGAAAATTCTTAAAGGACCTTCACCCATTATGAAAAAAACAAACAAAAAACATTAGAATCCAATCTATTCTGTTTTTTTTTACTTCTGGTATTAAGTATGAGCCTCTCTTTTGGTTGCAACATGTGGCTTTGTCATTTACATGGCACCTGTTCTTGTGTGAAGTATCCTCTCTCTGTGTTTAATATGTTAACCTCAATTAACCCCTGGAGCAAATTGGTCATTAGCGATCAGATCAGCATACATCAGCTGCCACTTTTCCGACCATATGCTTAATAATAACCGCCACCGGTGGCTGGGTGTTAGGTGACAGTCCCACGGCCGTGACCTGGTGGAAGGTGAGGCTGGGGGTGTAGGGTGGGTCCACCGAACACTGTAGACGCTGAGGTTGGGCCTACATTCCAGCTCCCGCGGGGCCTGCCACCGTCTGCCGTGCTGGCGGCAGGCAGGAGGCTCCGGGCAGGTGGTGAACAGCAGCAGCAGAGCAGCATGGTGGCCTGAGCTGCCCCGGAGTCCCTGGCTCTCCAGCTCCGAAGGGGCACACGCACGTGGGCCCTGCAGAGGTCATGCACAGCGCCACCACGTTCAGTGTCCGCATCCCTCCCAAGGAAACCCCAACTTTATGAGGGGTCTCCCAGAAAACCTGCCCAGCTCTGTCCAAGAGGAAGGTGGCATGTTATGTGGCTGGAGAGGAAGGTGGAGCTGTGTTATGTGGCTGGAGGGAGAGGAGTGTGGAGCTGTGTTATGTGGCTGGAGGGGAAGGTGGAGCTGTGTTATGTGGCTGGAGGGAGAGGAAGGTGGAGCTGTGTTATGTGGCTGGAGGGGAAGGTGGAGCTGTGTCATGTGGCTGGAGGGGAAGGTGGAGCTGTGTTATGTGGCTGGAGGGAGGGGAAGGTGGAGCTGTGTTATGTGGCTGGAGGGGAAGGTGGAGCTGTGTTATGTGGCTGGAGGGAGAGGAAGGTGGAGCTGTGTTATGTGGCTGGAGGGAGGGGAAGGTGGAGCTGTGTTATGTGGCTGGAGGGGAAGGTGGAGCTGTGTTATGTGGCTGGAGAGGAAGGTGGAGCTGTGTTATGTGGCTGGAGGGAGAGGAGTGTGGAGCTGTGTTATGTGGCTGGAGGGGAAGGTGGAGCTGTGTTATGTGGCTGGAGGGAGGGGAAGGTGGAGCTGTGTTATGTGGCTGGAGGGAGAGGAAGGTGGAGCTGTGTTATGTGGCTGGAGGGGAAGGTGGAGCTGTGTTATGTGGCTGGAGAGGAAGGTGGAGCTGTGTTATGTGGCTGGAGGGAGAGGAGTGTGGAGCTGTGTTATGTGGCTGGAGGGGAAGGTGGAGCTGTGTCATGTGGCTGGAGGGGAAGGTGGAGCTGTGTTATGTGGCTGGAGGGGAAGGTGGAGCTGTGTTATGTGGCTGGAGGGGAGGGTGGAGCTGTGTTATGTGGCTGGAGGGGAAGGTGGAGCTGTGTTATGTGGCTGGAGGGAGAGGAGTGTGGAGCTGTGTTATGTGGCTGGAGGGGAAGGTGGAGCTGTGTTATGTGGCTGGAGGGAGAGGAAGGTGGAGCTGTGTTATGTGGCTGGAGGGGAAGGTGGAGCTGTGTCATGTGGCTGGAGGGGGAGGTGGAGCTGTGTTATGTGGCTGGAGGGAGGGGAAGGTGGAGCTGTGTTATGTGGCTGGAGGGAGAGGAAGGTGGAGCTGTGTTATGTGGCTGGAGGGAGGGGAAGGTGGAGCTGTGTTATGTGGCTGGAGAGGAGTGTGGAGCTGTGTTATGTGGCTGGAGGGGAAGGTGGAGCTGTGTTATGTGGCTGGAGGGGAAGGTGGAGCTGTGTTATGTGGCTGGAGGGGAAGGTGGAGCTGTGTTATGTGGCTGGAGGGAGGGGAAGGTGGAGCTGTGTTATGTGGCTGGAGGGAGGGGAAGGTGGAGCTGTGTTATGTGGCTGGAGGGGAAGGTGGAGCTGTGTTATGTGGCTGGAGGGAGAGGAAGGTGGAGCTGTGTTATGTGGCTGGAGGGGAAGGTGGAGCTGTGTCATGTGGCTGGAGGGGGAGGTGGAGCTGTGTTATGTGGCTGGAGGGAGAGGAAGGTGGAGCTGGGTTATGTGGCTGGAGGGGAAGGTGGAGCTGTGTTATGTGGCTGGAGGGAGGGGAAGGTGGAGCTGGGTTATGTGGCTGGAGGGAGGGGAAGGTGGAGCTGTGTTATGTGGCTGGAGGGGAAGGTGGAGCTGTGTTATGTGGCTGGAGGGAGAGGAAGGTGGAGCTGTGTTATGTGGCTGGAGGGGAAGGTGGAGCTGTGTTATGTGGCTGGAGGGAGGGGAAGGTGGAGCTGGGTTATGTGGCTGGAGGGAGGGGAAGGTGGAGCTGTGTTATGTGGCTGGAGGGAGAGGAAGGTGGAGCTGTGTTATGTGGCTGGAGGGGAAGGTGGAGCTGTGTCATGTGGCTGGAGGGGGAGGTGGAGCTGTGTTATGTGGCTGGAGGGAGGGGAAGGTGGAGCTGTGTTATGTGGCTGGAGGGGAAGGTGGAGCTGTGTTATGTGGCTGGAGGGGAAGGTGGAGCTGTGTTATGTGGCCGGAGGGGAAGGTGGAGCTGTGTTATGTGGCTGGAGGGAGAGGAAGGTGGAGCTGTGTTATGTGGCCGGAGGGGAAGGTGGAGCTGTGTTATGTGGCTGGAGGGAGAGGAAGGTGGAGCTGTGTTATGTGGCCGGAGGGGAAGGTGGAGCTGTGTTATGTGGCTGGAGGGAGGGGAAGGTGGAGCTGTGTTATGTGGCTGGAGGGAGGGGAAGGTGGAGCTGTGTTATGTGGCTGGAGAGGAAGGTGGAGCTGTGTTATGTGGCCGGAGGGGAAGGTGGAGCTGTGTTATGTGGCTGGAGGGGAAGGTGGAGTTGTGTTATGTGGCTGGAGGGAGGGGAAGGTGGATCTGTGTTATGTGGCTGGAGAGGAAGGTGGAGCTGTGTTATGTGGCTGGAGGGGAAGGTGGAGCTGTGTTATGTGGCTGGAGGGAGGGGAAGGTGGAGCTGTGTTATGTGGCTGGAGGGGAAGGTGGAGCTGTGTTATGTGGCTGGAGGGAGGGGAAGGTGGAGCTGTGTGATGTGGCTGGAGGGAGGGGAAGGTGGAGCTGTGTTATGTGGCTGGAGGGAGAGGAAGGTGGAGCTGTGTTATGTGGCTGGAGGGAGAGGAAGGTGGAGCTGTGTGATGTGGCTGGAGGGAGGGGAAGGTGGAGCTGTGTTCTGTGGCTGGAGGGGAAGGTGGAGCTGTGATATGTGGCTGGGAAGCCAATCTGCCCTGGACACAGAGCTCAGCCCCATCTACAAGGCTATTTGACGCCAGGGCCCATGGACATGCGGGAGCACGCGGGGTCCCTGGAGTCGGGGTCCCCTCACACCCTCAGGAACTGGCCGCTCCACCAGAATCGGGGGCTGGGCCAAGGCCAGGCAGAGTGGAGAGCAGGCTGGGGGAGGCCCGGGGACCTGCGGTGAGGGGCAGGCGTGACCCGCTGTCTCAGGGCCGGGCTGGCCGCGGACTGTGTCCTGAGCCTTCCCAGTGGGTCCTATGGCTGCCTCCGTCTCCCCTGGCTCCCGGCACTGAGCTCGCCGGGGAGAGGCACCCCGGTGAAGGGGGGGGGACTGCTGGGCGCTGGGGCTGGTGCGGCCTTACACTGACCCTCCTGTCTGCTCGCCCCTCCCGCCCCTCTGCCTCTGTGGCCCCGTTACCACCGCGCCCGCGTGTCCGGCTCCTGGACGGGCCCCTGCTGAGAGGCGCTCACACAGCGGCTGGTTCTGACCCCGTGGGGCAGAGCTCTGCCCGCGGGCAGGGGCCTCTGGGGCCCGGGGAGGGCAGCCTCCTGGGGCGCTGCCGTGAACCCCGTTTCCTCCTGGGCTCACGCTTCTGTTTCCCGCTGGCGTTTAGTTTATCCACAGAAGGCGCTTTCAGTTCCTTCAGGTCCGGGGCTGCCCGCTGGAGGCTGTGCCTTTTCCTCCGCCAGGTGGGTTTGCTGTAACCGTGTTCTGGGGGGCAGCCCACTGCCCTGGGGGTGCTCCCTCCCTCCTGCCCTCAGGCCCAGTCCGCTCCTGCCCCTGAGCCCCCCCACCGCAGCCTGGGGGCCCCTCATCCCTCCCACCGCAGCCTGGGGGCCTCCTCAGCCCTCCCACCGCAGCCTGGGGGCCCCTCAGCCCCCCACCGCAGCCTGGGGGCCCCTCATCCCTCCACCGCAGCCTGGGGGCCCTCATCCCCCCCACCGCAGCCTGGGGGCCCCCAGCCCTCCCACCGCAGCCTGGGGGCCCCTCATCCCTCCCACCGCAGCCTGGGGGCCCCTCATCCCTCCCACCGCAGCCTGGGGGCCCCTCATCCCTCCCACCGCAGCCTGGGGGCCCCCGGAGCTCTCCCACCGCAGCCTGGGGGCCCCCCAGCCCCCCCCACCGCAGCCTGGGGGTCCCCCAGCCCTCCCACCGCAGCCTGGGGGCCCCCGGAGCTCTCCCACCGCAGCCTGGGGGCCCCCCAGCTCCCCCACTGCAGCCTGGGGGCCCCTCATCCCTCCCACCGCAGCCTGGGGGCCCCTCATCCCTCCACCTCAGCCTGGGGGCCCCCAGCCCTCCCACCGCAGCCTGGGGGCCCCTCATCCCTCCCACCGCAGCCTGGGGGCCCCCTGAGCCCTCCCACCGCGGCCTGGGGGCCCCCGGAGCCCTCCACCGCAGCCTGGGGGCCCCTCATCCCTCCCACCGCAGCCTGGGGGCCCCCTGAGCCCTCCCACCGCAGCCTGGGGGCCCCCTCAGCCCTCCACTGCAGCCTTGCGGACGCTAAAAGACTGGGGGTAAAAGCCGCCCCTACCCCACTCATTTCTCTTTCACACCAGACAGTGAGCAGAGATAACCTGCGCGGGAGGAGTCTATGAATGTTTAGTACACAAAATACTTGAAGTCAGAGAAAAAGTCACGAGATTTTGAATGTTTTTGGCAGGCCTGGCATATGAAGGAAGGCGGGAGAAAAAGAAGCAAAGAAGCGTGCACTTGAGCTTGTGCAGAGAGGTGCCCTTGGCGGGAAGTCCCCCCCATCCGGAGGCGGTGCCAGGGTCTGGGAGGCAGAGGTTCCTGCCTCCTTCTCTTTCCGGGTCCTCACACCTCCCGCTGCCTGGGCCCGGGGAGGGAGAGGGGAGGCTGGGAGCTGTCCCAGGAGGAGGGGAACAGAGCCGATGGGGGAGTTACTGCAGCGGGAGGCGTGTCTGTGTATTTATCCTAAGGTTTCCTAAGTCTTTTCACCTTGACTTCCACGTGGGAGTAAAAGGAAGTAGACATGTTCATCAGTAAAGGGTGAATTAAACTAATGTGGTTGTGCTGGGATTCCCATGGTGTTCATTGAAGGGAGCTCTAGTGTTTTCAAAATGAGGCACATTGTCCATAAGTATATTTAAAAGCAAACTGCGGGGCGGGGCCTGTGGCCAGCCAGCCCATTAGCAGCTGGAGGGTTTCAGACATGGGCCTCAGGAATTGCTCTAACCCAGTGGTCGGCAAACTCATTAGTCAACAGAGCCAAATATCCACAGTACAACGACTGAAATTTCTTCTGAGAGCCAATTTTTTAAAAACTTAAACTTCTAACACCACTTCTTCAAAATAGATTCGCCCAGGTGGAAAACCGACTTCTGCGCATGGGCCACGAAGTTTCAGTGGCACTGTCCTGTGCGTCCCTACGTGGTATTTTGTGGAAGAGCCACATTCAAGGGGACAAAGAGCCACATGTGGCTCTTGAGCAGCAGTTTGCCGATTGCTGCTCTAAGTGTTGACCAATTGCCATGGGTAGACGGGGGAAAAGCCACAAAACATGACTCAAAGGTACTATTAAGGATTATATTTATTTGTTATGAGTTTGTGGCTTAGAACCAAATGGATTAGAGAAAATATTGCTGGTTCCATGATTATATGTGTTCACAGATTTATAATTCACATTTGGAGAAGAAATAAACACATTCTCAAAGCTGGTTCTACATACTGTGTTTTAAATAGAAAACAACAACCCCATATTGTTTTGTAAGACCAGATTGCCGTCCTCAGTTTCCCACTCCCCTGAGCTGCCCAGGCCACCGGTACCCACAGGGACATCTGTTCCCAGGTGGGCAGCCGGTGGGCTGTCGCCTCCGGCTTGTGGCTCAGAGTGTTAGAAACACTCTCCCTCACGCTAATCCTTGTTTTTGTTTGATTTTGCTCTGAATAAGCTCTGGTTAATTTCCCTTTAGGTTTAAATTAGAACTTGCCTTCCCACACTTTAGGCTGGCTGCTATTGTTTTGCACTTTGGAATGCACAATTACATTAAAAAAGAATGTCTGTGTATCCGTATGCCTTGTAAAAATTGAGCCAACTGAAATCTTTTTTAGTAACTGAACTGTGTTTCAAGATACCAATATTAAGACCATGGTTGAAACACAGCATTAGTTTAATGACACTAATATACAAAGTGTTCTTTTAATGTAGTTTTTCCTAATGTTCACAGGACAAATGTGATAACTTTGAATATTGATAACTCAAGGTGTTGTTGTAATAATCACTTGTAAAATATCATTAACTAATATCTTAGTATGCGTTACTATAATGTCTTTGCATTTAGGACCTGGGCAAATATATTCTACTTTGATAACTTGTGAACAGGTTGGTTAATTTCAGAAAATTGCTGAATCTTTTATACATTTAATGTATATTATTCTAAATACTAAACTTCAACATGGTTAAACTTAGACCTAATCTTAATCTGTAACTTATCTATGTTGCTCAGTACTACATTAATGAACTGATTATTTCTTTTCTAGTGGCTGGTCAGGAGCATGCGTATGAATTCTCAGCTACAGGGTGGGAATGAGATAGCTCATTTTATTTGCTTATTATTTCCATGTATTGAACAAGCTCCTCTGAAATCCTTTGAGGGCACATATGCAAACCGATTCACCATAAAGACTTTGACGCTACAAAGTTAATTTAACCCCTTCTGCTCTAGTGGAGAGCCGGTGCGAAGACAAAGAGCCGGACTGCGCTAGCCGCAGAGGACCCGCTGGGTCAGGCTCAGCCAGGCTTGTCTGAAAGGCTTACGCAGTGATGGCTCCAGTCGCCCTCCTAGAGCAGCATTGTAGGCAGTGCTCATTGCTACCTACTAGCCATGCCTCACACCCCCGAGCTCCTCCATGAACTGGGAGCTAACTTCTTGCCCTAAGAGAAATATTTGTAGAGTCATAAACATTGTCCATTTGAGTAAACTTGACTGGCACAAACAATATTCAGTGCTAATAGTGAGCCTCCCTCCCTCCCTCCCTCCTTCCTTCCTTCCTTCCTTCCTTCCTTCCTTCCTTCCTTCTTTCCTTCCTTCCTTCATTCCTTCTCTCTCCATATCTCTCTGCCTCTTTTCATTCCTTCACTTTTCTTTGTAAAAAAATGAAATAACCATACATTCATTGAAAAATACTTATTAGGCATTTCCCATGTTCCATGGTCCATTCTGTGCACTAGAGTTATACCCATGAATACAACATGGCACTTTCTGTGTACAGGTTTATGGGAAGAAAGGTAGGCTAAGCAATGAAAATACATTCATCTCTACCACCCTTCACTTACTATGCTCTACTATGGGCTCTTTGCAGATGTAATCGTACCAGCAGAATATAAGAAAGAAACCATTGGTGTCATCCTTGTGTTGATGGCAGACTTCATCATTCAACGGGCAGAGGCAAAAGTGTAAAGACTGGACGTCTGAGGTGACTTAGCGGTAACACCACTCCTGCCTAATAGCAGAGCGTCAGTACACGGCAGGACAGGAGATGACGGCGTCTGGATTTGACCAGAACTGTGTTCCACTGCACGGCAACCTCCTCCACTGAACAAATCCTCAAACTATCTTCATATTGCATGGCAGAGAGATCAGCTTACTTTCCAAAGCCCAGTATTCGGACTCCTGCTCAGCTGGCTAGTCGTCCAGTACCAAATAGCCCTTGCCCTGTTCTGTGCGGCTCAGTTGGTTGAACATCCTGTGCACCGAAGTGTCATCAGTTCAGTTCCTGGTGGTTGGTTCCATCCCAGCCGGGGTACTTGCAGGAGGCAACCAATCAATCTTTCTCTCTCACATCACTATTTCTCTCACTCTTTCTCCCTCTCTCTTCCTCTCTGTCTAAGATCAATAATTTTTTTTAAATTATCAAAATAACCCTCAAAAGCACCTCTAAAAACCTTCTTTCTTCTTTCTATTAAAAAATAACTGATAATCTAAGTTGGAGCTATGACTAAAAAACATGGAGTATAATTTATATTTTAAGTTAATGAAAAGTATATGAAAAAAATAAAGCTAAAATGCTATCTTTACCAGGTTTGGGAAAGCAGAGGCAGTCTCTGGGCAATGGAGATATTTAGCCTAAACCATTCTTATTGCCATGTTTTCTTTTTCCTTTAGTAAAAGAGGAAATTTTCTTGTTTAGTTAGGTGGGTACACTTTCTTAAATTTCACATTTACTTTACCTTCTTAGAGCTGTGCTTCTAAAACCTTAACAGGTTTTGGAGAACATCTTCTTCCTTTTATTCATTCCTCCAGCTTTTAGGCTGCATTTCCACGAGGAGGACATTTAACAAAATATATCATTCTGAATGGAAAACCTGTGAAGTCGAGTGCAGCAGAGGCAGAAGGAGCAGCTGCTGCCGACTCCGTGCTGATCTGTGCGCTGCCACTCCTGCAGCGGGCCTGCGCTCACTGCACGCACAAGGCAAACACTGCAGCATCTGGGCGCTCGGCCGCAGCTCGCCTGCTCTCATTGAAGCTGAACCACCTTGTGAAAAAGATCCGCTTAAAGGACTTCTTTTCCTAGAGTAGGTGCTTAAATTTGTCAAGCTGTCTTTTTAGTTTGGTTGATTATTTCAGCGCTTGCAAATTTATTTATAACAATATGTACAGTCATTAACAGCGTGAAGTGACATATTTATTGTGGTTTTTTTTTCCCCAAAGTAGAAAGGACTGTACTTATTAAGTGAGTTGATGGAACTTCTCTATCGCATCGACCTTTTTACTCTAACATTTTATAATAGTTGCATAATGATTTTCCATCTTGATCTTTTTTTAAAAAAATATATTTTATTGATATTTTACAGAGAGAAAGGGAGAGAGATAGAGAGCTGGAAACGTCGATGAGAGAAAAACATCGACCAGCTGCCTCCTGCACACCCCTTACCGGGGATGTGCCCGTAACCAACGTACATGCCCTTGACTGGAATTGAACCCGGGGCCTTTTAGTCCGTAGACCGACGCTCTACCACTGAGCCAAACCGGTTTTGGCTCCATCTTGATCTTGATGCTAACCACACAACCAATTTTCTTAAGAGAGATAAAAAAGTTATCAGTAAAACCATACATATACCAGCTTTGTATGACCTAAATATCTTTTCCAATTAAAGAGCAATACCTGCCTGGCTAATGTTGTTCAGTGGTTGAGGGTCGACCTATGAACCAGGAGGTCATGGTTCAATTCCCGGTCAGGGCAAATGCCTGGGTTGTGGGCTCAATTCCTAGTAGGGGTTGTATCAGAGGTAACTAATCGATGATTCTCTCATCATTATGTTTCTATTTCTTTTTCCTTTCCTTCCACTCTAAAATAAATAAAAATATATTTAAAAAAACAAACAAACAAAAAACACAATATGTTTCACATATCTTCAAATGAAGAAAAGTGTTAGGTATAAGCTCCACTAAAAAGGAAAATTGAGAAAGTATGACTTATTTAAGGTATTTGTCGCCCCAAGAATTCTTACCTAGTATCAAAAACCAATAAAATGGCCGAAACCGGTTTGGCTCAGTGGTAGAGTGTTGGTCTTCGGACTGAAAAGTCCCAGGTTAGATTCTGGTCAAGGGCATGTACATTGGTTGTGGGCACATCCCTAGTAGAGGGTATGCAAGAGGCAGCTGGTCGATGTTTCTCTCTCATTGACATTTCTAGCTCTCTATCTCTCTCCCTTCCTCTCTGTAAAATATCAATAAATATATTTAAAAAAACAATAAAATGATGACAAAGTACCATATCTAATAAAAGAGTAATATGTAAATTAACCATCACTCTGCTACATGCACAAGCCATGTGTACCAGCTAATCAGGAGCAAATATGCAAATAAACCCAACCAAGCAGCCAACCATGGAGCTTGAAAGAGCAGGAGGCTAGAGTTGCTTCTGATGATGGAGGAAGCCAAGCTTTCCACACACCCTGGATGGCCCAGGCCTCAGCTTAAGGCTATAAAGTTTCAATTGTAGAAGATAAATAAATCCCAGATACCAGGGCCTCCACTTGGGTCACCAGGGGGCATGGCCTGCCTGCAAACCACCACAGGCCCCTTGCCTAGGCCACCTCATGCTCCAAGGGAAACCCCACCCTGATCTGGGACACCCTACAGTGCAAACCAGCTGGCCCCCACCCATGCACAGGCATCTGTCCTATCTAATAAAAGAGTAATATGCAGATTGCCCATCATTCCAACACGCAAGATGGCTGCCCCCATGTTGTCACAAGATGGCCAGCAGGGGAGGGCAGTTGGGAGGACCAAGCCTGCAGGAAAGGACAATTGGGAGTGCTCAAGCCTGCAGGGGAGATCAGTTAGGAGTGACCAGGTCAGCAGGGGAGCAGTTAGGCATCAATCAGGAGGGAATTGGAGTGGCTAGGGGGTGATCAGGCTGGCAGGCAGAAGAGGTTAGGGGAAATCAGAAAGGCAGGCAGGCGAGCAGTGGGAGCCAGCAGTCCTGGATTGTGAGAGGGATGTCTGACTGCCCTCGTGGGGTGCCAGATTGGAGAGGGTGCAGTCTGGGCTACGGGACACTCCCACCCCCATGCACAAATTTCATGCACTGGGCCTCTAGTATTTTATATTAGGCTAAATATTAACAAACTAACAGTGCAGGTCTTCTCAGCTAAAAATATTAGTGGCAGTTTTAGACCTTGGTTCTTAAGTTCAGCAAAGAAACAATTCAGATCCAAGAACTCTAGAGCCAGAAGTTTATTTAGTCCCCTAGAAAGAAGGTCAGAGGCAGAAGAGGTGAGCCAGCTGGGCTGCATGGACTTAAAAACAAGCTATAGTCTCAAAGGAAGGTCCCGTGGAGTTTAGGGAATGGAAGGAAAGGATACACACCTAAGGAAAAGAAGTGGGAAAAGGCAAGGGCAGAAAGAGAGAGAGAGAGAGAGAGAGAGAGAGAGAGAGAGAGAGAGAGAGAGACCTAGGTCCTTTGTTTTAAGGGAGTTTATCTATTTTCTAAAGTCAGGGATTTAGAGAGGTGTCATATCATGGGATTATCTCAATAGAATATTCATCAGTATTCCAGGTATGTCATTTTAATATGCTGATATGAATCAAATTGAGCATATAGGCTCAGTGGTCTCTACTGATTGGCTTGCACTAGAGTAGAGGGTCATTAGTCATTGCATCTGATCCTGATGTCAGCCCAGGGCTTATTTCATCTCCTTTCCCTGCTTTTCAGGACCTGGAGCTGAAATACAACTGAGGCCTGCATGTCATTCTAGTTTGATCAAGACTCCGTCTCTGTGATCAAAAGGCCAAGCCTTCGTCCCTACAATTATTTGATGCTTATCAGAACCTTATTGTCCTGAAGGCTTAACAGGCTCAGGGGTTCAAGCTGTGCAGGGAGGAGGCAGGTGAGTCATGTGCTGGGTGAGGCCAGTCTGAATCAGCTCTCTGTCTTAGTTTCCACATACCACTTGCCAAGAAATTTTACCAGCTTCTTACTATTCTGCCTTAAAAATATAAGAGTGAGAGAGAGAGAGAGAGAGAGAGAGAGAGAGACTTCTTTAAGCATTATTGGTGTTCATGTACAGCAAGCATGTCGAACTCCTGGCCCACAGGCTGCATGCCTCATTTATTTGGCCCATGTTAGCCACTGAGTTTGAGATGTTTGGTATTCAGTATTCTTCTGAAGCTTCAGAGAGGATCACTTTTGTCAGCCTTAACTCCTCAGATAGCTACCTTCCTACTTGGTGGAAGTAATCTCTTGCGTTGTAACACAATGAAAAGTCATATTATGCTGCTTAAAGGTCTTAATGAAATCTAACAGGCAATTTAATGATTTTAGAAGTTGTTTCATTTAAAAAAGAAATTCCTTAGATTTATATGCTATTTACATTCCTGGAAAATATGTCTCTCATCTCTGTTGTGGACTGATACTACTGATGGAGAATCAGTATCTCTTTTCAATGTTTGATATATTTAATGTTTTGTCTTTGCAGGAATAACTGGCTGATGACACTGTATTCCAAATAAGTGAAATTCCAAAGGTAAGTCTATGGCCCGAATAGGTGTTTATTGCTCTATTACTTTTAAATAATTGTTAATGATTAAAAATCTATTTTTAATAATTACCTAGATAGTATCTGTTTATTTCCTCTGTTTTCAGATACTGCTATCTCTCTGTAATTCTCACGTTGGTTATTAGGAATCAAATAGCAACCACTCAGTGGTGTTACTATACACAGATCCTCCTGACTCATCAAGGATTACCTACTAATTCTTTAGGATCTAGTCATCTTTTTATTAATTTCTCCATTTGACTACATATAACAAAACACTGCGACTTAGGTGAACAATTAAATTATATTTTTTACCACAATCCAACTTTTCATATTCTTAAATGCAGCAAAAATGGGATTTGTATTGTTTTTATTCAGACAGAATTCCCATTTGTACTTTCTTCCTACCTAATAAAAGAATAATATGCAAATTGACCGTACCTCTACTATACCTGAAAGCCCTTCCCACCAGCCAGTCAGGAGTCAATATGAAAATTAACCTAACCAAGATGGCTGTGGCCACTGAGCAAGCAGGAGGCTTGGGATTCCCTGACGATGGAGGAAGCCATGCTTTCCACTTACCCTGTCTTACCCTAGCCTCCACTCAAGGCTACAAAGTTTCAATTATAGAAGATAAGTAAATCCCAGATACCAGGACCTCCACTTGGGTCACTGGTGTGTGTGGCTGGCCTGCAAACTGCCACAGAACCCTCACCCAGGCCACTCCATGTCCCAAGGGAATTCCACCCTGATATGGGACACCCTTCAGGGCAAATCAGTGGCCCCCAC